>OX465296.1:126845741-128114560 GCA_949987735.1 Leucophora obtusa | reverse complement strand
TCATATACAGCATAGTTTGGGCACATTTTTGGTCATGTCTCCGAACTATGCGCACGACAGACATATATAATTATATCAAATCATATAAAATTATATGAATAATTTTTTTGTCGGGCATGTTTAAGGTGCTGCACTTTTAAGTCTGGCGACTATTTGTAGATAAAAATAATGCAAAACTTAAGAAAATGTTATAGAACTTCCAAAATATACAGTTTTCGTTAAAAGCCACGCCCCACTTAAAAATATGTGACAAAATGAAAGACCAAACATTACGCAAAAATTCTGTACAATTTTCTGAATAATCTTCTTGCCTTTCGGGGCGAAGTTAGGCAATATTTTGATGTTTAAAAATCAAGGCAACGAGAATAAAATTAGAAAAAAACTTGAATCGTTTGTAATTTATTGGCCAGCACTGTACATTAGTTATACTTTTTTGAAAGGCTGCTTCATGTGTAATATTGCTATATAAAAAATGTTCGAAAATTTCTACCACTGTGGGTTTCAGGCCCGTCCGAAGTATTCCTATTTTTTTTACAAATTTCTAATTAATGCATATTTACTCCAATCGCAAAGCTAGAATCAAAAATTTTAAACACTTTTTGTATAGTCCATTATCGTAATTGGTAGGCCAAATATTCCCAAAAAAACTAAAAAAAACTCATTTTTGGGGATTTTCACAAGTTTTTTTTAGGATTTGTGGGATTACTTTTCAAAAGATTGTAGTTTGTTTGTATTAAACATTAAAAAATCTATATAGTTTTAAAATTTCAATAAAAAATATTGATTTTTATTGAACATTTAAAAATTAATATTATGGACAAAAACTCAACAGTACAATATCTCTCACTTTTTTGCAAAATGTCTTTAATGAAATTTACAATTGTTGAAAATTTTAAAAGTTTTTTAAAATCTAGGTACAATTCCCTAGACACTGATGTATAATATGTCTACCTTGCCCGTTCCATATACCTACTAAATTAATTAGGAAAATTACATTAACTACTATTATATTCATTATAAGTAGCACAATATTTAACTATTACCCCTTTATTTTTAGAAGTGCGATTTTATAAGTTTTCAGAAAAGGTTACACGTTATTTATTTATTGGTATATATTTTTTTTTAAATCGGGACAAAATTAAGAATTCTAGATGGTTTTTAATTTTTGTAATACCCGTGGTGCCCGAATTTAGGAACCAATGGTGTACCTCCTGATAGGTATGTAGACCCCAAATTCAAAACTTAAACTCGAATACAAGTTCTTAATTACCGCCTGAAATTTTATTCCAATCAAACAAAAAGTTTAGAAAATCCAAAATTATTTCCATTTTTTTCCAAAATCTCCCACTGTGTTATGTGGAGTATAATAAAATAGAAGACTTTCTTGTTATTTTCAAGATTTAAGATTAAAAAAACAATGTTATAGTCAGGCACCAGAAAACGTTTTTTTTTTTTATTTTTATCAAAAATAAATATTACTAAAGTTCAAAATGTTTTTATTTCTCAATCGAAAACAAAAAATTTCAAATGTACTTTAAAACAAAAATATCCCTCAAATTGAAATTCCAAAAATATCTTTAGATATAAATATCAAAGATAAAAAAATTGATAAAAAACAATAAAACTTTTTAAAACGTTTTAAAAAACGTTTTTTTTTTTGTTTTTCATCTTTGTACTAAGTACAAAAATATGAATAGAATTTTAAAATTTTTGTTTTATTTTTATGGTGGAGATACTATTCTCGTTTTTGGTTTTAAATCTGTAGAAAATCATATAATACCCTGGAGTGAACTGTTGAGCGGTATATACATACAAACATATATTGCAAATATTTTTATTTTTTTTTTGCTAAAATGTTTGCCAATTGACTAGCATTTTGCACTAATATTATTCATTTTCGGAATGAAATCGCTGTATAAGTTTTCTAATTAAATTTTTGCACCATGAAAGCTTTTTCGCATTCCTCCATTAATTCGCAATTTCTTAAGTGCAGATTTTTAAAATTTATAACCTAGGGACCACAATACCCATATCTCATACCAAAATTTGGTAATTAGTTCGAAAAAAAAATTGCCAAAAAAATTTGCCAAAAAAAATTTTTCGATTAATGTATTCTTTTGCAGAATATAAATTGCTCTCTTAACTATTTTTTTGTATCTTAAAGCTTTTTTCGCATACCGCCAATATTTTGCAATTTTTTTAGTGCGTTTTTTAACCTTAGGACTATAATTCCCATATCTTATGCCGAAGTTTGGTGGTTAGTATGCAAAAAGTTTCGGGAAAAAAAATTTTTCAAAAAGGAAAATTTTCCATCAACATATTCATTTGAAGAATGTACATCGCGTTCCGCCATTATTTTGCAAATTTTTAAGCGCGGTTTTTTAAATTCACAATCTAGGGACTATAATACCTATATCCTATACCAAAATTATCTGGTTAGATTGCAAAAACAAAAAAAAATTGGGGAAAAAAATTGTACAAAAAGGAATAGTTTTGCATCAATATTTAACATACTATGTATAGCAGAATGTTAGTCGCTGATTAAGTTTAAAAATTTTTGAGTGCGGTTTTTTAAAATACATAAATTTGGGACTATGATACCCATATCTTATGCCAACTTATGCCAAAGTTTAGTGATTCGTATGCAAAAAATTTCGCGAAAAAAAATTTTGCAAAAAGGAAAATTTTTGCATCTACATATTCGTTTGCAGAATGTAAATCGCTGACTGAGTTTTTTAATTTATTTTTTGTTCCATATAGATTTTTTTCGCGTTCCGCCATTATTTTGCAAATTTTTAAGCGCTTTTTTTTAATTCACAACCTAGGGACTATAATACCTATATCCTATACAAAATTAAATTTTTGTACCATAAAGCCTTCTTTCGCCTTCCGCCATTATTTTTCAATTTTTTAAGTGCAGCTTTTGTGGTTAGTTGCTCACAAATCCTATGGTTTTAATGACCACAGTTTGTCTTTTGCACAAAACTATTCAGCCTATCATGATTTGCAGAAGTCTTTTCGGCGGAAATTTTTATTACTTTTTAATAACGCAAGTGATTTTTTTTTATTGAGGAAAAAACAAAATAAAACGTTTTAAAAGTATTAATATCGGGTGCCTGATTATAGTTACCTGAAAAGCAAAAGAAAACAACAAACTTAAGTTAGTAGTAATTAAAATGAAAGGTACAATTTACAAATATGTATGATTTATTATAATAATTTGCCTTGAATTGCTTTAATTTAAAGAATAAATATATCCCAGCAAAACAAAGAGATGCCGAAACAGTAGAAAAAGCACAACAATTGATGATCTAGATGTACTTCTTTTTTAACATACTCACTAATGATTTTAACATTGAGTTGTCATAGGAGAGGAGTACTCCCATTTCAACATGTTTTCAATACTTTTTGAACGAGTGCAAAGGTAGCTTTTTTTCACCAATTAAAAGTTAAAAAAATTCTTCGCAAAACAAATTATATTTTATTTATTTCACAAAAGTTTTTTCACTGCCGCCACCGGGTATCGAACTTGGGTCCTCACGACTGCTAGTCTAGTGCTCTACCGCTGAGCTATTCTTTGATATGAAAGTTGACTGGCATAAAAACACCACTTTGTCATTGAGAGATATTGTGATACATTCTCTTCAATAATAGTACTTATTAAACAAGTGTAAAAGGTGCACTCCAATTCAATATTGTGTTCTGTACTATTTTTACAGGTGCATAAACAGCAATTTCTCACTATTTTTAAAAAATAAAAAAAATATTGAATTTAAGCAATTAATTATAAATATTTAAAAAAAGTAATAGAATAAAAAAAATATTGGTCCCGCCAGGAATCGAACCCGCGTCCCCATGTTTGGGAATGCTGTGATGGGTGAAACATTCCCAAAGATTGAAAATGTTTAAATGTGTTTATTTTTCTTTTAGGGAAATCTAAGGATAATGTTCAGAATCGGGAATCACGGGAAATACGGAGAATTATCTAAAAGTAGTCTAAAGCTGTGTTTTCGAAAAACCTCAGAAAAACGTTAAATCAGAAAAAAAAACCTAATGTACACGAAAATGTGCACATAACTTATACATACCCAGTGTAGAAACGGTAATGACATATCATTATTTTTTGGACTACCAGTAATGATACCCACTTACTTCCTGCATTATTTTAAAACATATAATAATGAGTTACTGATAATGCCTTATTTTTATCATTATTTCAAATAGAAAATAATTTTCTAGATTTTTTGAAATCTATTCTTAGACTCAATATTTTTTAAACACTGGTAAGGATATATGTAACCACAAATTTTTTGATTTTTTGTATGCTGGTGAGTAAGGTCAATTATGTTTTTATCTATTAAATATTACATGTCGATATAGTTCAGATGGTAGAGTTATTGACTGGCAATCTGTAGACCCAAGTTCAATTCCCTCACCAGCCAATTTTATTTAAAAAAAAAAAAAAATACAATAAAAAATATTTTTTTAATATAATTTATTTTTTTGAAAATCTATTTTTAGACTCATTATTTTTGTCAGTACTGGTAAGCACATAGGTAACGATATATTTTTTGATTTTTCGTATGCTGGTGTGTAACCATAACTCATTATTTTTCGAGACATCGCCATATAAAGGTAATAAGAAATGTAATAACAAAAGTAACTAGTTACCATTACCAAGTATGTAGTTACAAAACTACATATCTGGTAATGATTTTATACACTGGGTAACTTTTCGTATACACGTTAATTTGCAACGAGGATAATTACCAGCGTTGAATCTCAACGTTTATAGATTTTCGAATCTGACATAATTTCTTCGTGTTACTTTCTAAACAGTTTTGCTGGCATACGTTCGATTATACTGAAACTGAAGTAAATATGGAACTTTAAAAATTTTCTTTGTGGTTGACGAAATGTAGAGGAAACGTAGGGTAACAGGAATAAATGTGGGGCTGATGCTAATAGTACAGGTCAGCCGGTGGGGTGGGAGTAATTGACCTTGGGATAATATAACAGCTTTAGTCCCTATATCTGTAGAACAATTCCAGGGCTACCCCTCTTTAGCTATTAATATAAGTCCAACAATCACAATATTATTTCGTCAAAACAACCTAAAGTACGTATAAAATGAATTGAGGACACAGTTAAAATAAGAGCTACAGATTTGTCACTGAATTCAAAATAATTTGCTATTAATTTTCAAACATTGTTTGCGTGAATTATCAAAAAGTTAAACAATAAGTTTCCATGAATTGTAATTGATTCTTTAATTGAAAATAAATTTGTCGTATTATATATTTTTTTTTATTAAATTTCTATCGTTTAGGGAAAATATATTGTGAGTGCACTCCTTTCCATAATGCAACTGCACATAAAATTCTATTTTTAAATTTCATGTAACTCGACACCCTTTTTCAATGATATCGCAGCCTACGCCCGTTTCCCTGAGCTAAGACGGAAGCATAGCTAGGTGTGCAGACCCGTGGTATCACAGGGTGGTTCGTCTGTTCGTTACAATGCCAAGGGATACCAAAATCTCTTTTTACGATCACTTTTAGAGTAATTATTTGGATGTTGTTCAGAAGTAATTCTAAAAAAGCTGTAAAAATATACTAATGGATACTTTGGAAGCAATGAAAGAAGTGATTTTTTGAAGTTGTTCAGAATAACTTCTAAAAAAGCAGTAAAAGTACACTAACGGATACTTGTGAAGCAGTAAAAAAAAGTAGTTTGTAAAGCACTACTTGCAATTTTTTTTTGTTGGGATGTTGTGCTAACAATTGACTTAGACGTATGATTGATATTAAATATATCTCTGCAATAAGTATACGCCATGTGGCGCTTAAATCACTGTTTACTTTAACACGTATGAGTAGAGGAAAGTCGTGTACCTTGGATCGCCTGTACCTTGGAACTTTGCATTTTTCTCCTATTTGTTAATGTGTTACTGTAAAGTATTCTTCTATGACGTTTTTTATTTTGCCTAATGATCATTTTAAACTACTTAAAGTTTCAGATAAGTCTATAGGAGACCCTAAAATTGGGTGCGTGTACCTTGGATCGACAAAAGTAAATTTTTGAAAAAAATTTAAACCAATTTTTTTAAAATAATCGAGATATTTCAAGTTACGGGCTTAAATCAATATAAAGTTTGTCGTTTTCTAAATGCAGTAACCAGTAAATTTCTTAACTATATTGTAAAAATAAGAAAAAAATTATCTATTTTATCTTTGTATCCAACAAATTTCAATACATGATTAATTGAAGCTCCACAGGCTAACTGTACTTTTTGAATTTTATTCGCTTCAAAATAATCTTTGATTTAAGATTTTCCCCATTTTTTAAAAATTATGTTTTCATGCAAATATTAAATTGCTTTGTCGCTTTTTAAGTAGATATTAACTCTACTGCAAATAATGCAATACATTTCATTATGGGGCAGTATTTTTTTAAGAAATTCCCTTCATTTTTTACTAGTTCCAAGGTACACGCCAATTTGTACTTTGGAATACTTTTTCGCTTCTCTAAAAAAATTTTAATTTCTTAAAATGCATAAGAATTATTATAGTTTTTATTATATGCAATCTATAATAACACCAACACTAATATTTCTGCATTAAAAGATTTTTCGCATCTATCTTAATCTTAGAGATATTGACACAGGATTTTCAAAAATACCAAGGTACACGACTCTCCCACAATATACAATTGTTTGTTTAAGCAACAAACTGGTAGACAACAGAAAAGCTTAAAATTTAAAATTCTTTAGTGATAAAATTCTTCAAGTATTTTTTTGATTTTTAATAATTTCTAATAATAAAATTCTCTATTGAATAGTATTTTCAATTTTATGGAGTTTTATTTTCCTATAAAAAAATATAGCTAAATTTATGTAATGGTAATGTAATTGGCAAAATTTTAAATTTGTGATGAAGATTAGCAAGTCTTTAACAAAATTTTATATTAAGAGTAATTCTGAACATTTTGTTCCCTTCATACAATAATATCACGACACGTTTTTTCGCATTTAGCCATTATTTTTGGAATTTTTTAAGTGAGGTTTTTTACAATTTATGATCAATTATATAATTACCAAACTTATACCAAAGTTTGGTAATTAGTTTGCAAAAAAATTCGCGAAAAAAAATTTTGAAAAAAGAAAAATGTTTGCATCAATACATTCGTTTGCAGAATGTAACTCGCTGATTAAGTTTTCAAATTAATCTCTTGTACCATAAAGACTTTTTTCGCGTTCCGCTATAATTTTGCAATTTCTTAAGTGCGGTTTTTTTAAATTTATAATCCAGGGACTAAAATACCAATTTCTTATATCAAAGTTTGGAAGTTCGTTCACAATAAAAAATTCGCGAAAAAATATTTCGCAAAAAGGAAAATGTTTCCATCAATATATTCGTTTGCAGAATGTAAGCTGACTAAGCTTGTCAATGAATATTTGGTACCATAAAGACTTTTTTCGTAAACTCATAATGTAGGAATTATAATAATAATATTTTAATAATATTTTAATAAATATTTTGCACCATAAAAACTATTTTCGCGTTCCGCCATTACTTTGCAATTTCTTGAGTACGCTTTTTTTAAATTCATATTCTAGGCACTATAATAACTATTTCTTATAAAAAAAGTTTGGTGATTAGTTTGCAAAAAAATTTTGTGGTTATTTTAAATTCATAATCTAGGAATAATAATACCCATTTTTTATAAATAAGTTTAGTAGTTAGTTTGCAAAAATAATTGGAAAAAAAATATTTTGCAAAAAGGAAAATTTTTGCAAAATAAGCGGAATATAAATCGCTAATTAAGTTTTTTAATTAATTTTTTGTACCATATACAATTTTCCACAATTGCGCATTTTGAGTATAAGGTATTAATTTATCGATCAAATCTGTATTTAGTTTTTTATTGTACTTTATTTCTTATTCAGTTTATCCACCAAACAATTATTCAAAGAGCTATTTTGCGAAATTTGCATATAAGACGTCGTATAAAAATATTAATTTATTGACAAAATTTGCAAACACCGAAAAAATCAGAAAAAATGCGAAATTGCTGATTTGATTTCAAGTTATATGTATTTAATATTTTTTATTGTAGGTATTTAGGTTTTTATTTTTTTATTTTGAATTGTTCAAATAACTATTTAAAGAATTATTCAAACATTTATACCCGTATTCAAAATGAAAAAGTTTATGCTAACTAACTTGGTGCTAACTTTTTTACACACAAATTCCCATAAGGGAAAGCTGGCAGCTAGTTAGTTAGCATATGCTTTTTCAATTTGAATACGGGGGTTAAGTATTAAAAATAAAATTCTCTAAATTTTGAGATTTTTATTTTCCAAATTTAAAATTCACACATTTTTGGCATTTTTATTTTAGACAAAAATAAAGTTTCAAATATTTATGGATTTTTAAATAAAATTCAGAATTTTTCCTTGTCTGCAAACTGGCCCTTAAAGTATCAATATTTGTATTCCGCATGTAGAAGCTACTACAATAGAATTCGACGTTTACTTCTTCGTCCGCACTAATATTTCCATTTTTATTTTTTTAAATTTTGTTCATGTTTTTTTCACATCCCAGCACAAAAAATTGCAAGCAATGCTTTACAAACTACTTCTTTCAATGCTTCACAAGTATCTGTTTTGTATTTTTAATGCTTTTTCAAAAGTTATTCTTTTTAGAATTATTTCTGAACAATAACCAAAAAATCACTTAAGTATTGCTTCTAAAGTGTAATTCCTCTAAAAGTGGTCGTAAAAAGTGATTTTGGTATCATTTGGCATTTCCAAACACAGGGTCCTGGGTTCGATTCCTGGCGAGACCAATATTTTTTTTATTTTTTAAAAAAAATTTTTTTTTATTCTATTAATTTTGTTTTATTATTTATAATTAATTTGTTTAAATTCAATATTTTTTTCATTTTTAAATTTTTAAAAATATGCATATATAGAAAAAATGGTGAGTGCACCTTTTACACTTGTTTAATAAGTCAAGGGTTTTCCAATAGGTACTTGACAACTTAGAATTTTCTTTGTGAACGCAATATTTCACTGATCATCTAACTGTTACTTTCGTTTTTTTCAGTAAACTCAACATTTTCATCATGGTAAAGTACACTAATGAAGAACGTATGCAAATTATAAAAATGTACTACCGAAATTCGGAGTCGGTGACCGCAACTTTAAGAATGTTAACTCCAATTTTCGGTCATTATACTCGCCCTAGTAGACAAGCAATAACAAGTTTAGTGCAAAAATTTGAGTCTACATATTCATTGTGTGATGCTGCCGTGCCAGTGAGACAACGGGTTGGTCGAAGTGACTAAAATGTCGCTGCCGTTCAGGCGTCCGTAGCAAACGATCCAAATCAGTCGATTCCGAGGCGTTCTCAGGAACTGGGCATCTCCAAGACCACTTTATGGCGAATTTTGCGTAAAGATCTTAGTTTACACCCATACAAGATCAAGCTGACTCAAGAATTGAAGCCGATGGACCATTTGACGCGACGTACGTTCTCGGATTGGGCTCTGGAGAAGATGATGAATTTCATCGCAAAATCATCTTCAGTGACGAAGCTCATTTTTGGCTCAATGGGTTCGTCAATTAGCAAAATATGCGCTATTGGTTTGGTAAAATTCCACATGTGCTTCATGAATCACCACTTTATCCACAAAAAATAACTGTTTGGTGTGGTTTGCACGCCGTCGGCGTCATTGGGCCATATTTTTTCGTCGACAATAACGATCGTTACGTTACTGTGAATGGCGATCGTTATAGCGCCATCATTACCGATTATTTTTGGCACGAATTGGAAAACATGGACTTGGACGACATGTGGTTTCAACAGGACGGTGCCACAAGCCACACAGCACACGTTAAATCGGTTTTTTGAAGAGTAAGTTTGGTGAGCGTGTTATCTCAAAAAATGGACCAGTGCGATTTAACGCCTCTAGATTTTTTTCTTTAGCGCTACGTCAAATCATTGGTCTATGCTAATAAGCCGACGACGTTGGAAGAACTCAAAGCCAACATTAAATGCGAAATAGCGGCCGTTACGGCCGAAATGTGTGACCGGGACATCGAAAATTGGGTCCAACGAATCGACCGCTGCCGACGTGCCCGCGGTGGCCATATGAACGAAGTCGAGTTCCATTCATAAACGTTTTGATTGTATTTCAAGTCGATCATAAAATTTTGGAAATATCTCAAATGGTTTGGGTTTTATTCAAAAAAAATTGTCAAGTCCTTATTGGAAAACCCATTACTTTTATTGAAGATAATAAGGAACAATATCTCACAGTAACAAAGTGGTGTTTTTATGCCAGTCAACTTTCATATCAAAGAATAGCTCAGCGGTAGAGCACTAGACTAGCAATCGTGAGGTCGCAAGTTCGAGACCCGCTTTCGGCAATAAAAAACTTTTGTAAAATAAAAAATATATAATTTTTTTTGTGAAGAATTTTTTTAATTGGTGAAAAAGAGCTTCCTTTGCACTCGTTCAAAAAGTACTGAAAAAATGTTGAAGTGGGAGTACTCCTCTCATATGACAACACAATGTTAAAATCATTACTGTTTATGTAAAAAAAGAAGTACATCCAAATCGATTGTAGTGATTTTTTTACTACTTCGGCATCTCTTTTTTCGCTGGGATTATTTGGAAAATAAGGGCACTGTTCTAACGTGATCTTAGCATAATTACACAGCGCAACAAAAAATTTCAAGGCCAATGATTTCAATACGAATTGGAAGTAAAATCCCAGAGGGTTTTGCAAATATCTCTCTGTTGTTAATTTTTGGAGTTGGGTACTTTTGTTCACAAATGATCTTTTCGGATTTTATTTTGTTCAGAATTACGAAACACACGATTGACAAATATAAATAAACCATGACTTTTTCAGCAAAAATATAACTTTGAAATATACAATATTTTAATTATATTTGAGCTAAATTTGAGTTACTTGAAATTCACAATTTATCTTGCTAAAGTCAGTAATAATTTTTCTGAATATTAGTAGACAAAAAGCAACAAAACATTTGTTACATCTAATAAATATTAGTTATATTTAAGTTAAATTTATTTCAATGCAAATAACAGTCTAACCTAAATACTACAATTAACAGAAAAACTTGCTCAAAAATAGTGGACTGCTCTCAGCAGGATCAATTTTTATTATCCTTAAAAAAATGTTTAAAAAAAACTTTGAAAATTAAGCATTTTCTGTGATACTTTAATATGCTAATATTACACACAGCACAAAAAATTGCCAACCGAATTGCTAAGCCTATTTTGGTTGCTACAACCAACAAATTCGGTTGGTGAAACCATATTGGAATGTGATTCCTAAATATTTTTGGTATTGCAACTAAAATTCAGTTGTATAAACCGAATTTTGTTGTGAAAATCAATATTCAGCTGCACCAACCTATTTAAGTAGGTGTAACCGAAAAATGGAAAATGGCATATTTTTTCTCTGTGTGTAGGCACTACGTGGAGAGGGCATAATAAGTTTGTGCTGATGTTTGTAACACTAAAAAATACTGGACGTAGACCCACCTTTTAGAATACCGATTGACTCAGAATCACTTTACAGGTCGTAAATATTAAGATATTTTGATGAAATTTGATACACCGACCTACGTCGGCAAAAGGACGAAGCCTATTGATTTGGGTTAAAATCTTTCTATGTTTAAACCTAGTGCCCATACAAATATCTCGGAAATAATTCCCAGAATAAAATAAAAATAAAGTCCATAATAAGGGTCATAATCCTTATAATACTTGCGAATAATTTAGTACACTCAAAATAGTTTGTAGTTTAAATTGACTGAATATGTAATTTAAAATAAATGAAAAATCATTTGAAAACCGGTCTACTGACTTTTCATTTAAATCAAAAGAACTTATCATTTATTTTTAAATGTTAATAAATAAACTACAAAATCCTTAAGAAATAACGATTTTTCATTTATTTCGTTTTTTTTAAATTTCAAAAAATTAACTACGAAATCCGTAAGAATAAATGATATTTAGTTTATTTCGTTTTTTTAACTGACCTAGAAATCGAAAAGGAATTCTTTTTTTAACAAAACATTTTAAATGAAATTATTAACTGTAACAGAAAATCCGTATTTATATGTAATTTATTTTTTAAATAAACGGCAAAAGCAGTTAAAAATATATTTCTTGGTATTTTAACTGTATAATCATTTAAAAATAAATGTACGGATAACTTTTTAAGTAAACTACAGTCAGTTACTGTAATAATATTTTCAGTGTACGTATGATCACACTTAAACTTTAGGCCAATGGCCGCTCTTTGAGACTTTCACCTCTGGGGTTGTAACGTGCCGTTACAAATAACCTACTTATTCATATACCTAATGGAAATGCTGATACCCCTAACCAGCAATATATTTTTATTTGAATGGGCAAATATTCTAGTAATTCTCATTAGAATGATAAAACCTATTACTTATAATGGAAAAGTTGTATGGCCTAAGTGAGCTTGAATCCAGTTGGAGTTTTACTATACTTCGTCCTGCGGCCGAAGTATACAAGAATAAGCCAGCCCGATTACAGTTCCCAAATTAACCCGACTCACCTGCCTACTGTTCTCGTGAGTCACTAATCGTGTTTACCATATTCCCTCGTTTCCCCAAATTAACCCGTCTCACCTGCTTACTATTCTCGTGAGTTAAGGCTTCATTAGTCTAATCGTAAAGTAAAAAAACGTATCTGTAATCAATTCAATGTGTTAAAATAATATAGAAATATATTTTTATCTTTTTTCTATGCATTCAAACTGTTGTCAAGTAAAATCGTAAAAAAGTTCTGTTGAAAATGGAAATTTTCTATTTTATTACTTGACATTTAATTCTATGCACAAGAAAAAGATAAAAAATACAATATTTTTATTTTTTATACTCTTTTTATTCATTATGTGAATGATACGTTACTTTTTTTACAATACTTCCAAACTAATTTGGGATTTACTTAGAAATATTTACTAATCGTATTTACATCTCCTCGTGTTCCCGAGGTAACCCGAACCCAGTTGGAGTTTTACTATACTTCGTCCTTCGGCGAAGTATACACGAATAAGCCAACAAGGTCGGAATTACCGATATAACCAGTGTTGCCACCAGTAAAACCAAGAATTAGACAGCTGAATGTAAAAAATTATCCAAAACCGTTTGAAATTACACAAAAAATTATAATTTTTTCATATTATTTCAAAATAAAGATGTAACCACAATTGCCTTAAGCTGAAATCACAATTGTTAAGTTTGCTCGAAATTTGGCTGAATTTTTACCCAAATGAAAGAGCGCCCGAAATTTTAAAATTTTCGCTAGTTTCGAAGTAATTTTATGCTTTTTTGTGTGTTTAATTTTTTCAATGTAATTTTTTACAATAATTTATTTTGTTTGTTTGAAATGTTTTTAATTTGACTGATTTGGATACGATGAGTTTCAATTGAAAATTAAGCAAAATAATAGAGATGAAACTTTTCAGAAGTTGACTTAAGCTAAATATGGGTGCTTTAATGTATTTTCCTGTAATCGCTCTTTAACTTAATTCAGATTCGCTAAATATAGTTGGGCCTTTACAGCTTTTTAAGTTTGTTCGAAAATTTACTTAATTTTTTAACAAATTAAAGAACTCCCATATCTGACTTACTCAAATTTGGAACTTACTAAAATCGATTAATTTGGGTATGATAAGTTTCGATTTAAAATAACCAAATTAATAGAGATAGAACTTTTCTAAAGTTGACTTAAGCTAGATATGAGTGCTTCATTCAATTTTCATTTCTTACCGTCTGGTTGGATTACTATGACATTTCAATATAATTTCTAACGGTCGAGTCCACAGATTAGCTGGAAACTGTGGCGTTCGACTCCAAAGTAGGACAACTCTGGCATGTGGAAAATTTAAAATCTTGCCATTTTTATAAGCATAAAATTTTTATAATTATGAATTAAAGGTTTTTTAATCTTATTTAAAATGTTTTTGATTTTATCAATTAATAATAATAAAACAAAAGACCTGTTAAAATTAATTATAATGCATTGAATTATAGCTTAACCCCTAAATTCATAAACGCTTTGTAAAATTATAGGAGGTTTATTGAACAAATTTTGTATGAAAATGACATTTTGTAAACCTGATATAACTTTACAAAGCATTTATGAATTGAGGGGTAAATGTCTGAATTACTGAATTATTCCAATATATTTTCATTCTGGCACACTGTTTTATATTTACAAAAATTTTGTGTGACCAAAACCCTATCATGTTAGCTACAGCAATAAAAAATATCGCTAAATTCACTTTAAATTGTTAGAAAAGGACTTTGAAAATTACTGGTTTATATTCAATCATTAGAAAGTCACAATCATAACAAACCCAAATTTCAATCTTTCGCTACATTTGCAAATGATCTTGTAAATGTTTCACAGACAAACTCATTTAGTCTACTTTAAATATCGACTGATTTTTATGAAATTTTTCTAAAATTTCTCTAAAAAGTGAAATTACACAAAAACTACACAAAAATGTCATTATTCAAAAATTATCCAACGAATTTGTAAACAGTCCCGTTTTTGAATAATTATTCAAAAAGTGGCAACACTGGAAATAACCCGACTCACCTGCTTACTATTCTCGTGAGTTACTTAGAACTATTTACTAATCGTATTTACCATATTCCCACGTTTCCCCGAATTAACCCGACTCACCTGCTTACTATTCTCGTGAGTTACTTAGAACTATTTACTAATCGTAGTTACCATATTCCCTCGTTTCCCCGACTCACCTGCTTACTATTCTCGTGAGTTACTTAGAAATATTTACTTGTCGTATTTGCAATATTCAATCGTTTCCCCGAAATAACCCGACTCACCTGCTTACTATTCTCGTGAGTTACTTAGAAATATATACTAATCGTATTTCCTCATATCCCCGAAATAACCCGACTCACCTGCTTACTATTCTCGTGAGTTACATAGAAATATTTACTAATCGTATTTACAACCTTTTCCTCATTTCCCCGAATTAACTTGACTCATCTGCTTACTATTCTCGTGAGTCGCTTAGACATATTTACTAATCGTATTTACAACATCTCCTCGTTTCCCCGGAATAACCCGACTCACCTGCTTACTATTTTCGTGAGATACTGATAAAGATTTACGGGTCGTAGTTCAATACCTAATCATATCGAACCAGTGACAGAGCTATCGACGTTTGGAGGAACTGCAACCACTGCCAGAGTTGCCGAAGATCATCCTGTGCACCGAATCGTCGAAGTCGTTTAAAGGAAAAAAGTCATTAGATTAAGTAATTTAAGTAGTTTAAGATCTTGGTGAATAAAACTGTGTGCGATACAGGATCGTACAACTGAATTGAATAAAAGAAACGATTGCTGTTTTATTTCAAAGGAGGCAGACCTTTGACGAACCTGGACAAACTGAGTCTTACCCCGGCCGAAGACAAAACTGCATCACAGGGTATGTCCAATACCGACTTCGCTGATAATTTTTTTTGTATAGCCGACCTTCGGCCGGGCTTAGTCATTTTCTCCCCCGGTTTTGCTAACTAAAGCTTTTTTATATATAAATGAATAGTCCACTTGCAAAGTACGCTATGTTAATAGAACGAAATTTAAAAAAAAATCGATTAAAACTTCTGGTTCTGGAATGGAGTTATGAAAATTTATATTACTACACTCTAAAAAATGTTTGTAAATTTACTACTATAGAATGGGTAAAATTTTGTTTAATTTTACGAACATTCGGTAAATATAAACAAAAAATGCGTAAACTTTCTTCATACACACTTCCATACACAATAATACACACACAAAGTATTTTTAGACATTATGTGTTTATAAATAAACACATTGTGCCTAAAATTACTATTGTTTTGTTAAATAAAATTTTTACGCACAAAGTTGGTAAATATAAAATTGAAAAAAAAATTATAAATAAAAAGAAAAAGCGAAAACGGATTATTTCTTGTGAATTACAACATTTCCACAAACACATTAGAGTCTGGAAATATCAACATAAGCATGAAATTGTTTTTGGTAATTATTGTTAACGCATGTGGTAACCTAAACCTCATTTCAAAATTGAAAACGCCGTAAGAGAGACACGGCCTACGCAGGAACAACTGGGTGCAATGACTCCTGCTCAACAAAATGCCTTATTTGCAAGGGAGGCAGTCAACCAACAACCTTCAACAATAACGGGAGAAAAAACCGTAAGAGAGATACGGCCTAGGTAAAACAACTGGGTGCAATGACTCCTGCTCAACAAAGTCAGTATTCATCGTGTACTGCCTAACTTGCAAAGAAAGCATTTTGTTGAGCAGGAGTCATTGCACTCAGTTGTTCCTGCGTAGGCCATATCTCTCTTAAGGCGTTTTCTCCCGTTATTGTTGACGGTTACTGCCTCCCTTTCAAAGAAGGCATTTTGTTGAGCAGGAGTCATCGCACCCATTCAATAGTTATAACAAATTTTTATATAATGCCTTAAGATCCCAAAACGACTAATTTGGACATAAACGATTATGAGAGAATGACTCGGATATTATTATTAATAAAAACTTAGTAAAAATTAATTTGTTATTTTATTTTAAAAAATTTTTGGGAGGAGCTTAAAGTTAGCACAACTGTTGTAAATGTACGCATTATATTGGATTTTTAAGCACTTTATGTGGATTTTTACGCATTTTATGCGTATATTTACACGTGAAACGTGCTTTTTTACACACAAATTTAGTAATTTAACACACTAATTTCAAGATTTCATTTAATTTTTACGCACTTTCAATGTAAAATTACAAATTATTTGTGCACCAACTTAAACACAATGTGCGTATTTTTTTCAATTACGCACATAGAGTAAATTTACCCAATTTATAGTAGGAGTTCAGTTTCCTACTATAAGTTGGGTAAATTTCAACAGAATTTAATTAGAGTGTACATAGCCTTAAGTAAGTTTTTATCAGAATTTTAAACTATATTTATTTTTGAAGCTGATGCTAAAAATGGACCTGAAATTTAAGAAAATACGAAACTCTAAAGAAATACTTAGTTTCAAGTCTTACATGTCGTTAGTTTCGGAAGCTAATAATACAGAACTATTTTAATTTTATGAACAAATGTATAGAAATAAAATATAAAAAAGTATATAAACACCGAAGTACTTCGGTAAAATACAACTTCAAAGTTTTTTTGCCCATTTGCACTATTTTTTAATTAAAATATAATATTTTCTAAGTTACAAAAGAAAAAACTTAGGTACCTTAATATTTTTAAAGGTGCGTGAGAATGAAATGAGAAAAAAACAAAGGCACGTTGTCAAAAATAAAAGAATTATAAATATACATGTATTTATTTAGTTACTAACTCAAAACAATTTTGAAGTTGTATTTTACCTAAGTACTTCAATAACACTCAAAAAATTAATGGAGATCTAACCATCAGTTCTATATATTTCGGACATGCTGATTACAATAGCGTACTTTATTTTTCGATCAGTTTGGCGGTTATCCATTGAGGTTTTTATATAAAAAAATTTTCAAATTAAATTAATATAAATTTTTTTGTATTAAAATGTAAGCACAGGACCTGTGGCCATATTTGAGATATAAATTCGTTGTGCTAGTCTCGATTTTTAAATCACTACTTAGCGTTTTAAATAGGTTTTTATGGTTTTTTGCTATTTCTGCACCTATAGTCGCCGAATGCAAAATCGGCCTCAATAAATGTAATGCCTTAGTAAGGAAGCAATTAAAAGGAAAATATTTCAATTAAAAACATGTAGTCATCTATAGCGGCCTATACGTTAAAATCACGACTTTTCAAAAATTTTATATGGCAGCATAGCTTTCCAGGATGTCCCCAAAGTCCAATTTTTAGTATAATATGGGGTCACCTATAAAAACTGTTGTTGCAAAATTTCAAGCAAAAAACTTTCCATTTGCAAAAGTTATGGCAATAAATACATTTTTTACTAAGGTTAGTAGCGTACTAAAGACATTTTAAGATACTAAATTTTGTCATGCAGTGTAATTATAAAGGGTGGTTAAATTTTAAGGGCCGATGTTGAATGTGAACCACACCTATACGTCAAGTTTTTTTCTGCATTTCATTTGACATTTCTCAATTTCAGACTAACTCAATTTGAACCATGGAAAGACACACAATCGAGGCAACGCGTTAAAGTTATTCAGGCTTATTATGAAAATGGGAGTTCAAATCAAAATGCATATCGTGCAGTTCGTGATTTTTTCGGTCAATTTAATCGTACAAGTGTGCGTACAATCGGAAAAATTTGAGCAAACCGGGTCTGTAGTAAATGTGAAAACACCAGTACATGCTCGTACAGCTCGTACTGCAGAAAATATTGCTGCTGTTCGCGATAGTGTGGCTGAAGAGCCGTCCACCTCAACTCGTCGTCGTACCCAACAATTGCACCTCTCACGCTCGTCGTTGATGAACATTATACATAAAGACTTGAATTTACACGCTTACAAGGTGCAATTGACTCAAGAACTAAAGCCTCTTGAGCATTCCAAACGTCGTCAATGGTCAGAATGGTGGCAAATAATGGCAGCAGTGGATGATCAATTTTCGAAGAAAATCATCTTCAGTGATGTGGCACATTTTCACCTCAGTGGATTCGTCAATAAGCAGAATTGCCGCATTTGGGCAAATGAGAATCCACGAGTGATTGTCGAAAAACCAATGCACCCACAAAGAGTTACTATTTGGTGCGGTTTATGGGCTGGCGGCATCATCGGGCCGTATTTTTCCCAAAATGAGGCCGGTCAGGCAGTTACTGTGAATGTTGTTCGCTATCGTGAGATGATAACGAACTTTTAATGGCCCGAATTGGAAGATATAGATGTGGACGTTATGTGGTTTCAACAGGCCGGTGCCACTTGCCACACAGCTAACGAAACAATGGCTCTTTTGCGCGACAAATTCAATGGCCATGTTATCTCAGGTGGTGGCGATGTCAATTGGCCGCCAAGATCATATGATTTGACACCGTTGGAATTCTTTCTTTGGGGTTATTTGAAAGAAAAGGTGTACGTCAATAAGCCAGGAACAATTCAAGAGCTAAAGGATGAGATAATTCGGCACATTAACGGCATAGAACCTCAATTATGCCTCAAAAACTAAGCAAAATTTCCTAAAGTTTGAATAGTTTTTTTTTTGCCTTTGTATCATTCAGAATTGGGGGTTAATCGTTACATTTCAATTAGTATTACATGTAATGTGTAATTGAGATATCCCCAATAATCAGATGTAATTGTAATTGAAAAAATTCAATTACTGTTACTTGTAATTGTAATTAAAAAAATGTCAGTACACATTATAAGTAATTGTAATTGAAAATGTTCAATTACATATTACAAGTAATTGTAATTGTAATTAAGCAGTAATTAATTACTTCCAATTTAACCGAATTCAATTACATTTTCAAAAAAAAAATTTTTTTATCTAAAAATTTTTAAAAAAGAATTCTGAAGAGTTTTGGATAGATAAAGTTAACATAAATGGCAATAATGAGGGGGTTTTAAATTTTTTTATAGAATGTTTGTTAAAAAGGTTAAAGATTGCATAAAATAATTTCAAAAGATTAAATTTAAGAAATACTTGTTTCATTGTTTTCGTTTTTAAATAAAGCACCTTATTTAATTATATAAATAGGACTGTTGTTATTATTTTGAATTTTGTTATATGTAATTGATAATTTTTGTAATTAATTACTTCCTCCACAATAAATACATAAAAAAGACATAATTACTTAGTTTTTTTATAATTACTTAATTGAAGCACTTCGTTTTCAATTACATATAATTGTAATTTTTCAATTACAATTAAACGTAATTGTAATTGACATTCTTTCAATTACAATTACAAATAATATGTAATTGTAATTGAGTTTTTTTCATTTACAATTACATGTAATGGTGTAATTGCATGTGTAATTAATTACAAAATGTAATGATTAACCCCCAGGTCTGGTATCACTTATTATAAACTAGTTTTTGTTTGTCTGATGTCACTTCAAAGGACCCTGATAAGCAGACTACGTTAATGTCAAATCAAAAATAAGAATTTTCTTTCCTCTTAAAAAAGAATAGGGGTTTTAAAAAATCGTAAATGCCTTGTAAACCTTGTATCAATACAAACCATATTTTTTATGGATGGAGTTTGACATTAAACTCATAAACATACCAGGTTTACACCGTTTACGAGAAGAATACGAGTTTATATGAAAATAAATATTTAGGCTTGTATATTTTCAAAAAGTATATACCTACTAGCAGAGTCATTCTATGCTACTCTTACGTGCGCAACTGGTACTCTTTATTATGTTTCGCAAGCTGTCCCCAACTCGATAAACAACAAAAGAATAAATTTTGCCTTATTTAAGGGAATTTTTAGTTTCAAGTTGCAGAAATTTGGTTTGAAAGCACAGAAATTGGTTTGGAAGCCCAGAAATTTATTTGAAAGTACAAAATTGGGTTTAAGGCATTCAGAATGGCCAAAAACGAAAAATCTCCAAAAAAGCGCAAAAAATTGGCAATTTGTTTTTTTTTTTAATTTAGTTTTTTGAACACATTTTTTCTTAAATTTGAATGAAATATGTTAAAAGAATAAAGAAAAAATTGCTTACAATTGATGGCGTTATATATAGTTCTACAAATTTATATAAAAAGTGGGCGTAGAACAGGAAGTGATCATAAAAACCGGAAAATTTATCACTTATCATCACACATATGGTTTGTCGTCACACATGTTGTACCAAAATTGACAAAATATTTCAACTCAAATCATTTTTAAGAGAAAAATTTTGTTTGTCAAGTTTGACCGCTTCACCTTTTTTTCGAGAGATTTAAGAGTAGCATAATATCGATCATAATATCTTCCCTTTTTATCTAGAGTATTTTTCTTAGTCACCGTTTTCTTTTGTTGCATGAGTGGCTCGGGAAAGCAAATAAAAACATTTTTTTTATACACAAAATTTTTCATTGCAATATGTTAATTAAAAAGTGTCACTATCAGCACGAAATTTTATTTTTCTTTTATTGTGTTATTTTCTATTAAAATTTTATATTTTTAATTTATTTTCATTACACAGTACAACAAAATAAGAAACATTTGATGCAACGGGATTGTGACATATCATTTCTAATAGAATTTGAGACGCAGATCACGAATATGGCACTAGAATTTTAAGGTTAGCTATAGTTTGAGAAATTTGCAAAAACGTTTTTGTAGAAAAATTTAATTTTTTAATAAACTTTTTGTAAAAAAATATAAAATTGAAAGTAATAACGCTATTTTTTGCAACATTTTAAAATGATGAAATATGCCCTTGAATTTGATATATTGCACGTTTTGACAGCTTCGATAATATTTCCTATATATGCATTTAAAATTGAAATTGCTCTTTTTTGACGATTTCGTTCATAAATAATCTGCGATGAAAGTAATAGCTAATATTTGAATTCGTACCTTTAGTAAACATCTCATGTTACTTAATTTATCAAAAACAAATCGCATTTTCTGCTTTGATTTTAAGTTAATATTGACTAAACCTGAAAAAGACTGACTTTTTTAAATACCTAAAAATTAAGGATTCTTTGACAAATCTTAAAATATAAAGCCCAGATTAAACCATTCAGATATACAAATTGAATGTTTTCTAATCAAATGCAACAATGTTTTTGGTAATTGAAGTGCAAATTTCGAAAAAATAATGATTTTAAAATATGTATGTTCAAAAATGTTCTTTATTTCCTTTTGTCACAGTAAATTCATATAAAATTTATATAAAATAAAAAAGATCTAAAATGTGTATTTCAGATTGAATTTTCTGCATATGTTGATGTTGTGATTCTTTTCATAAAAAGAATTTAGGAATATGAATTTACGTCATATGTAAAGATTTTGCAAATCCGATTAAGGGCTTTTACTAGATTTGCCAAATAGGAAAATAGGTAAAGTTTTCAATTTAATTGCAATTATATCCTAGATCGTTTACCTAAACAAAATAAGTTGATATGTTTCACTCACAATATTTTATCCTTAAAAACAACCTAAAATACATATTAAATTAATTGAAAACACTATTAAAAAAGGACTACTGATTTTTCATTATATTCAAACCATTTTGCTATTTATTTTCAAACATTGTTTAAACAATCCAGAAAAGAAATAAAAATAATTGAAAAGTCTATTAAAACAATCATCAATTTTTTAACTGACAAAACGTAAAAAAAAACGATTTTGTGGTTTGTTTTTTCATATTTGAAAGTTTTTTTTTTGTTTCGATTTTCAAAACACTACACCATACACAACAGACACGTTCATACCCTTCAGGAGATTGAAAGTTAATTGTCTTAAAGCTACTAGTACAATTACTAGAACAAAAGGTACTAGTGCAAACGGGGTTAGAGTTTTTATATAAAAATACTAGTGCTTATGAGTACTAGTACTAGATGTAGTACAAGGGAACCACTTGTGGACTGATAGAATTTTTGTTAACAAAACAAAAATTTGCATGTTTGTATTTTGCGTGTTTGTGTCTTAAATTTGATTTCAAATCGATGATTTATACCATCTTTATTATAAAAAATATGTTTAAATGCAAAATACTAATTTTCATTTGCATTTCTTTGATTTTTTAGTGCTGCCATACATTAAAAACCACGGTGACCGGCTAAATAATAAAAACAATGTGTGGCAAGCATGCATAAAGAAGAAACATTATATTTTTGTGATTTCCCTTTTATTTTAGTTTGCTTTGTTATTGAAGTCGCTTGTGCGTAAAAAAGTTTAGTTTACAAAATTTATTAAAAGGTATTTTTATAACATTTTAAAATGAGTACATCTAAAAGATATTTTAAAAGAAAATTAAAAAAACAAATAATTGAATATAAAAGTAGAGTATTGCACCGCAAAAATTTAAAAGAGTGTGAAGAATTTGATTTTGTGAATAACATTGGCCCTCAGGCGTGCATAGAAGAAGAATGCAAACAAGAAGAGAAATTGCGAAAGATTCCAGAATTACCAAAGCTTACCTTGAAGCAAAAATTAAAAAAGTGGTTCATTAAAACTAAACCTACAAGAAGCTGCGCTGAAGAATTGTTTGCAATTTTGTCAGAGGAAGGCATGGATGTTCCGCTGTCAGTAGAAGGGCTTTTAGGGAGGAAAAAGAAAATTGAAGTTAGAAGTTAGAAAATCAGCTTAAAAGAGTGGAAAATACTTTACAAAACTATTCAAAAGTCGAACTAGATATAAATGTTGATGGCATCCCACTATTCAAGAGTTCCAGAATGCAGCTCTGGCCTATTCTGATTAAAGTAGTAAATGTTAAAGAAAAAATATTGCCTATGCCAGTAGGTATTTATGTGGGGCCTGGTAAACCACTTTGCGTTGAGGACTATTTAAAGAATTTATTATGGAAGCAAATTTGTTAAATGGTAAACTGGATATTTTAAGTAAAACTATTGACATTGAATTTCGAAACTTGTGCTGTGATACACCAGCAAAATCTTTTGTTTGCTGCGTTCCTGGTCATACCTCCTCTCACGGGTGCACAAAATGCACTCAGGTAGCAAAAAAAAAAATAACATACTGACATACAGCACAGTTTGCGGAAATCTAATTTCGGATGAAGATTTTTTATCAAGAAAATATCCAGAGCTCACAACCAATCATTTCAACGAAAACAAACTCCCCTTGAAAAAATTGGCTTAAAAATGATTACACAAACACCTTTAGACAGCATGCACCTAATTGATTTAGGTGTTACAAAAAAAATTCTTCTTCGGATAATTAATAAAAAAACGTTAAAAAAAACTGCAAAAGAAAATATTACTCATATTTCCTCAGTGCTAGTTAACATGCGAAAATGGATTCCAAAAGAATTTCCACGAAAACCAAGAACTTTGGATGACATACACAACTGGAAGGCAACTGAGTTCCATCAATTTTTAGCATACACAGGCATAATTGCTCTATATGGAAATGTACACGAAGACATTTACTATACTTTTGTGATTCTCCATTGTGCATATAGATTACTTTGTAGTCCTCGCCAAATAGTTTCCAATATAAGTCAAGCAAACGAGCTACTAGAGTTATTCGTGGAAAATTTTCCAATTGTTTTTGGTGAAAATAGCGTTTCATTCAATGTGCATAATCTCTTACACATAACAGCCTGTGCAGAAAAGTATGGACCCCTTCATTCATTTTTCGCTTACGAATTTGAAAATAAGTTACAGATTTTGAAGAAACACGTACGAAAACCAACCGGGATTCTTCAACAAATTGTAAATAAGGAAAAACATGAAATACTTACAAAAACCGAAAAAAGTGACTTTGCTTACATTGGAAATGAAATTGTTGGGGTATTTCTTAATGACTGCTATTTTTCAACAAAGAGCCCCAATAATTTTTGTTCAGTACTCTCACACATCCCAATAAAAATTGAGAAGTTTATAAGAGGACATGAACATTTGGTTGAAGGAAGACCTATTTTAAATACTGAAAGTTTTTTTGAAGAGCCAATAGACTCTGTTCAGCTCGGGATATATCAGACAGATTTAGAATTAGGTGGAATCGAAAGATTTTCACTTACAGATATTGAATACAAGTTTATTTGTTTGCCATTTGTAAATAATTTTATACTTCTTCCTCTTTTGCACAGTTGCTTACCATAGACATGCCAAACGATCAAGACCCACAGCCTTCAAAGGCAACATTGAAATATTATCCAAAAGGTAGGTTTTTAATTCCTTAAATTGATTTAAATGTTATACTAACCGTTGTTATGCTCTACATTTTTATTTTTAGCCGACAAAAAATGCATTCATTGTGAAGAGCTCTCAGTAAAAGTTCAAAGTCTACAAGGTTATTTTATTAATATAAGTTTTCTTTTGAAGTTATTTAAATATACGTCTTTTATTAGATACCATTGACCGGCAAAACAACAGCATAATCGAAATTTTAGCGGAACATAAAGTGCTTCTTTCAAAAATAGTTTCCCAAAATACCGTTCTAGACGACATCATGCAAATCTTTCCTATCAAATCAGAAGATAAATTAAGTGAGCTAAATGTTTTGATCCAGTCGCAGGCAGATCCCTATGTAAGTAAATCTGTTAAATTAAAAAAAAATATATATATTAGCCCTATTTTTTGCAGACCGGATTAAGATTAGGATTAACTTTATTTAGTTAAAAAATGGGTCAAATCAAGTTCAGATTTTTTTTTTTATAATTTTTTTCTAAAATTACATACAATTAGTAAATATAAACAGAAAAACAAATTAAGCTTTGTCTAAAACGTAAAGAAAGAAAAATAAATTTAGTTAAATCCTAGGATTAACTCAGATTTATTCATACCATTTTACATTTTGGACAACGCTTATTTTTTTTTTCCTGTTTATATTAACCAATTGGATGTAGATTCAGAAAAAAAATATAAAAACAATTTCTGGACTTGATTTGACCCATTTTTTAACTAAATAGAGTTAATCCTAATCTTAATCCGGTCTGCAAAAAACAAGCTTATTATTAATGTCTTCTTTTTCGCAGTTACGACGAATGAAATCATTGTTAAAAGGAAATGTTGGGCGATACCTAAATGAAATTTTGGGACACGACATAATTCAAGATTTTAACGTTGATGGTACTCATGGCAAAAAGAGTCTTAACAAATTTGAAAACTTTTATTCTGCTTTGATAGGTAAATTAATTAATAATTAACAATTTTCTGAACCGTTAAAACCCTTAATAAAATTTTATATATCATTATTTAGATGCTATTGCTGTATTTTCTGAAGAGCCTGACACCGCGTTGAGAAAGGCATTTCAACTGCAAAAAAAAAGAATATTTAAATCCAATCGTTTGGAAAAGTCAAAGAAAGAAAACAATGTAGAAACTGAGACTGAAAAATCGACTTAAGAAACAAATTTAGTGATATTATTTATATTTTGCTTGATTATCATAAGGTCTAGCCAGCCTTGAAAAAATGGACCTTTACCTCACATATTAATATTACTACAAATGCTACTCTGTTACGTTTATAAAACTGATATTTTTCTGTTAAATGGATAATTAACTGAGAAATATTTTTTGCTCTTTATCATAAGGTCTAGCCAGCCTTGAAAAAATGGGCCTTTACCTTACATTTTAATATTACTACAAATGTTACACGTTTATCAAACTGATGATATTTTTATGTTAACTTAATAACCTGAAAAAATGTGCAAAATATTTAATTTTTAAGTTATTTCCTTTTGTATTATAAGTATTTTAAAAAATAAAACCAAACAAAAAAACTAATTTGATTTAATAGTACTTTTCACTAGAGCAACAAGAGAGTAAATCGACGTATTATGGGAAATTTTTCTATGCAAAAAAACTAGTTCTAAAGCACCCAATTGGGTCCAAGTGTACTAGTACACGTCTAGAACATATAATACTAGTGATTTTCCAATCACAAAAGAACTAGTAACAAACTGGTTCCAAACAACCCAATTGGGTCCATGTGTACTAGTATCAAGCCTAGAATCAATTGTACTAGTAATTTTCCAAGCACACTCAATGCTAATTTGAGCATTAAGATGGTATAGAAAAGTTTACAGTTGAGAACTAGTACTGGTGATTTTTGTACTAGTTTAGTACTAGTTAGGTACTGGTACTATCTCCGGCAGGGTATTTTTATTGGCTATGTTTGTGTGTATGAGTAAAGAATTTCTTGTAATTTGAATTGAAATAATTTTGTATATAAACAAACTATTTTAACAAAAAAGAAAACCGAAAATATTTAAATTTTTTGTTTTAAAACAGAAAACAACGAAATTATTTAAATAATTTTTTCAAAAAATAGAAATCTAAAAATAGAATATTTGACTGAAAATAACAACTCCTACAGACGATACATATTTTTTTATGGTTTGTTTTTTATTGGTTGACAAAAACAGTTAAACAATATTTTTCAATGTATTTTAATGGATTCTTCAATTGAAAACAAACTTTACCTATTACTTTTTAAATAAACCTCAATCGGTTATGGAAAATATATTGTGAGTGTTCTAAAAGCCCAAAGTCTATATTTTTAAACCATATTAAAAACTATCCGTGGTTTAGTCAGGCATATGAATAAATAAGAAATTTTAACAAAAAACTGTCTTTTTGCTAAAAGTTAAATTTGCAAATATATAGAACTAATTTTGAAATTTAGTGTTCACATTCGTGATATTCATCCTAAAATCTATCAGAATTGATATATCGCATGCCCGATGCATTTTTATTGTTGTACTGTGTTATTTGTTCGTTAAAATACTGAATAATTAAAAATGTTTTAAAATATTATTAACTCTTTCACTACACTTGTAAACTACAGTGTACAATTTGATACTGGCAACACTATTGTTTATTTTCTCTCTTCTCCCAAATAAGTCGTAAGTGATGTACAAATTTATTAAATGTTTGACTCGGTAATCGGAAGTGAAAATGTATTTTCTTAAATTAGAGAACTAATGATGGGTTAAGATAAATTTAAAAGCCATTAAAAATATTTTTTTATTTATAAAGCAAATCAATGGAAATGTGTGTAAAAAAGTATATTTTTAGAACATATTTTTCGAAGCATACAAAAGTAATCGAATTTCGAATAATGTTTTGACAGTCTGTATATCACTATTGTTTTATTTTTCTTTTTAATTTTATTTTTACATTTTTTTGTTGAAATTTTTTCGAAAAAGGTCATTGGCTACGCAATTGTTGTATCTTTTTTAGTTTGATGGATGCAAGTTGTTGGAAGCCACACATTCTAGGAATGGGATGGTTATAGTAAATCATTTCATGCCTGAAAATTAAATAATTTACAATTAAATGGTGGCTTCCTCACTCCAAACTTTATGAAAGCTTTAAAGTTAATGAGTATAGACTATAAACCTATATTATTTTTTTCGTTATTAGGCAAATATGAATACTGTTTTTCTCAAATTAGCTTAAAATCCTGCAATAAGACTGTTATAAAAGTTTATGAATTAGACCGTTATAATGCAACAAAAACTTTATAAATAATTTTTGTAAATAAGTTTATTAGGCTCTAGGCCTTCAAGCAAAAATCAATATATATTAGTGACCAGAAGAAAGTAACCCAAAGGATTTGTAGCTATTCGAATGTTTAAGGGGTAAAACGGGATGAGAAATTTCAAAAAATCGATAATTTTTGGAGAATAGGAGGTGGAGGGGGCAGACATGTTACATACTTTTTTCTAATTTTAGAACTCTTAACAAGAATCTGAAGACAAAATAACGATACATCCGCAAACAAAAAGTCGGTAGTAAAAGGGGTTAAAAAGTGAATTAAGGGAGTCATATTTTACACTTAATGCTTTAATTTACTTTGCCCGACCTCACTAACGAATAAAAAGAACAAAGGTTGAAAGCAAAAGAGAGGTATAGAAGACCACTGATACTTTGCATATTTACTGCTATTGTTTATAGTTTTTTAACTCCAACGGAATCATCATTTCATTATAAAAATATTAATTTTTCCAAATATTTTCCGATGGTCACTAATTATTTAAGATATATGTTTGTCATCTTCAAAAATGGGAACATGTAGGAATATGAAATTTTGTAATAAACTTTTTGCAAAAAAAAAAACAAAGTTGACAGAAAGAATGCCATTTATTGGAACTAGGATATTCGATCCTTTTATTCATTATTCGATTAATAAAACAGTTTTTCTCCGAAGAATTTAAAATGTCCAAATTTCGAATAATTTAGTACGATTAATCGATTAATCAGAATTGGTAAGAATTTACAAAAATGTTTACAGAATATTTATTTTTTGTTAAAGTATGTATATATGCTGCAATCTCAAAACTTATTTGTGGCTTTCGATTTTTAGAATTTCTAGAAGTATTTGTTAGCTTAACTTCAATCAGAACAAAAACCCCAAAATATTATCACAGTGCTTTAAAAAAAAAAAAAAAAAAATATATAGAGCAATTCCATATGAAAGCGATCACCTTTTGGACGACCCCTCTCCGATTCTAAAATAAATAGTCTCAATCGATTGCCCAGCAAAAAATAATGTACCTACATATTTTTTTTTTTTTTTATAGTGACTGGTTTAGTGGTGGTGTACACCACTGTCATGTGACAAAATTGAAGAATTCTTCATAAGGGACCTCATTGAAACTACTAAAGCGATCGCAACGAGTGATAGCTCGTTGGAAAGGTATTGAATCAGGCTTTAATTAAAAAATAAAATTTTCCTAATTTTTCTCAGAAATTTACCTTTTTTCCCATGAAAATTAAATTTTCCCATGAAAATTAAATTTTCCGATTTTCCACAGAAGCTCCTAAATTTTCCGGCTAATTATTTTTTTTTTTGGATTTCTCATAATTTTTGCTTTAAGAATCAGCAATAAAAAAATGGGCCCCGACTCCTTGATTGAACAGGAGAGGAGCATTTAAGAGACCACCTTGTTCTCATTGTTTTTATATTTTTTATAATTGAATTATTTGTAATTATTTAACATTGTTTTATTTTATTATTAAAAATACATTTTAAAAATTTTTTTACAGTTAAAAATACATTTATGAAGAAAAAATCTTTCTTATTTTGCTGCTTATATTTAATTACAATATTTATTAAAAATTTCAATTGTCTTGACATCATTATAAAATTAAAGTAACTTTAAATTTAGCACGTCGGCAGACGAAGAGTACCGCTTTACATTAATTGACATATCAGAAATATTTGGTATGAAGCAATGAAACTTTTGCGTTCCAGTTATAGTTTTGACATTATTATATCTGTTTTGAATTCGTCGCTCCATGGCATCGTGTTCTTTTTGAGTGCATAAAACTGTGTTAATGGCAATTTCCTTGCTTTGAATCCACGAAAACAAATGTTGTACATTTAAGATCTGGTCAGTATATGGCCTTTGCAAACTTGCCTTAGTCGCCATGCGTTTTAGGGTTCCCCCTAACGCATCGCATGGGCCCTTACCGTGGGATGTCGCAAAAAAGTGCCACTCGACCTTGCAGTTTTGTTCTTCTTCAATTATGCAAAGATTGTAAACATTTTTTTTATTCTTGTACTGAGAAGCCGCGCCGTCTGAGAAAAACGTTACTTTGTCGATTGCATCGAATTTTGATCTTAAGAATTCAAACAGTTTCATTTGAAATAAATAAACGGACACATAATTATGAGCTAAACTCTCCGCGACAACAACAAGGCTTACGGTCTGTAGTTCGTTATCTTCGTTTTTGAAATAAATGCAAAAAGGATGCACCGTGCACTGGTCGTTTGCCCAGTGATAAGCCTGAATTTCATCCTGAACGAGAAAAGTGTAATTCTCGGCAAAGTCGCTTATCACAATGAATTCATTTTGGGCTAATTTCTCCTTACTTTCCTTTAGAAATTTCGATTGCATCTCGGATATGAAATGGTGCGCCTTCAGTTCATTCAACTTGAATCCGAATTCCTCGATGAATTCCGGAATCTGCTTTACCACGGTCTCAAGGGAACATCTGCCGCTGCTAATTATCCACTGTTTGAAATGCACCTCCTGAATTAACAGCTGTTCAAACTTTTCCGCCAAATATTGCTCTAGCTCGTCAATCTTCGGACAATTGTCGCATTTGGACAGATGACAATTTTCCGTGGGGTATGCGCACAACGACTTCGACAGGAGGTCCCTATATGTTTCAATTTCACCGTGAAATACTTTCAATTTCTTGCATGGAAAGAACATTAATTTGATGTTTTGATGAAACATGCAAACGCAGACTGAATGCGTTCCGTGCCTGTCTAATGCCAGCACGCATTCTTTTGGTCGTAGGATGGCAAACTTAGAAAATCCCACTTTTTCTGCTGGGTATTTCTCTTTGAACTGATGGTATGCTTCGGATAGATTACATAATAATAATCTGCGCTGCTTGTGTACTTTTTCTCCATCTTCACGTGTGATAACATAGTCACGTGTACCTGGGCAGGCGCGGCTGTTGTCATCATTGCAGTAAAAATCTTGAATCAATTTCACCGTTGCTTCGCTGAGGGTCCTTGAGCCAAATTTCTTGGTGGGAGTCGCCAATATGCCCTTCTGTGGAACTAATTCTTTGCTTCTTCTCGCGATGTAAAAAGATGTTTGAAACTGTTCAGAAATCTTGCGTATAGACCATGATTGAGGCAGCACAGATAAAATGAGATATTTCTCCGGAAAAGTGGTCGCTAAATTGAATTTTCTTTTCAACTGCTCAATCATTTGTTTGCCGTCATCAACGTCATCTGCTTGACTGCATTCGTTATCAGAGCCTTCATCAAATATTGTCGCGATTGCACTCATAACCTTGCCTTTTTTCTCTTTCCTGTATTTTTCACTTCGCAACTTTCTTTTTGTAATAGGCGATTCACCTAAAGTGGTAATAGCCTCATTCAAAGGACTCAAAGACATATTGACCATCGGAATGTCTGCCTCACTATCAGATGAAACATTTTGTTCAATTGTCATTTCACTCTCGGATTGTGGTTGCATTTGTTTCAATGCATTTGCTTGTTGAGACAAATCGATTTTACACTTGGGGCAAATGAATTCTGCTTCTTCACCGTATTGTATATTTAATTCATTCATGTATCGCTTCGAAACACCAGTTAATTTTAATACTTTTATCTTTTTCGAACGATGTCCACTCTTGTTAAACGGATTGCAGCAAAATTTATTCATTTTACTTTAAATTGTCTTTACAGCTTCACTCTTTACTTTACAAAAAAAAAACACTTTAACACTTTCACGTTTAGTATTCAACTAAAATTTGACTCAGAGTGTGTGAAGTATTTATATTTATTTTTTGGTAAAAAATAGGTAAAAAAAAATAAGCGATATTTGCTTTTCTTTAATAGGAAAATTTGCGTGAACTGCTGGTCATAAAATGTTTTTTAAAGAGGGACTTAATTGGTTACTGCCAATAAGCCGACCACAGGTCATAAAATGTTTTGTAATTTTTTAAATTACCAGGTAATAAATATTTCGCCATATTTATGGAAAATCCGTGTTTTATGACTTGTTTCTGCACGTGTCATTTTAGGCGAAATATTTATTACCTGGTAATTTAAAAAATTTACAAAACATTTTATGACCTGTAGCCTCAGTCGGGTTTGGTGTGCCATTACATGCCACTGCTGCTATTATCCATGGATTTATGGCCGATCTTGTGAAGGCAGGCAGACCATATTCACTACACACTCAACTTGGGGCTCTTAAAAAAAATTGATTTTTTCTTCATAAATGTATTTTTAACTGTAAAATAATTTTTAAAATATATTTTTAATAATAAAATAAAATAATGTTAAATAATTACAAATAATTCAATTATAAAAAATATAAAAACAATGAGAACAAGGTGGTCTCTTAAATGCTCCTCTCCTGTCCAAACAAGGAGTCGGGGCCCATTTTTTTATTGCTGATTCTTAAAGCAAAAATTATGAGGAATCACATGTGAAAATCGAAATATATATGAACATACATGATCATACATTGACTAGTATATGATCATGCATAGTCATACATAATCATATACGTCAATGCATAGTTTAATGTATGACCATACATTATCTCATATATTTCCATATATCTTCGGATCCGAAATTTGAGGGTATATGGAGGTATATGGCCATATATGATCATATATGAGCATACATGAACCATATGTGAGCATATATGGTCATATATGAATATGTATAGTCATATACCCTCAAATTTCGGATCCGAAGATATATGGAAATATATGAGATAATGTATTTTCATACATTGAACTATGCATTGACGTATATGATCGTGTATGACTATGCATGATCATATACTAGTCAATGTATGATCATGTATGTTCATATATATTTCGATTTTCACATGGGATGCAAAAAAAAAAAATTAGCCGGAAAATTTAGGAACTTCTGTGGAAAATCGGAAAATTTAATTTTCATGGGAAAAAAGGTAAATTTCTGAGAAAAATTAGGAAAATTTTATTTTTTAATTAAAGCGTTTCCAACGAGCTATCACTCGTTGCGATCGCTTTAGTAGTTTTTTAAACAACTTTCAATGAGGTCCCTTATGAAGAATTCTTCAATTTTGTCACATGACAGTGGTGTACACCACCACTAAACCAGTCACTATAAAAAAAAAAAAAAAATATGTAGGTGCATTATTTTTTGCTGGGCAATCGATTGAGACTATTTATTTTAAAATCGGAGAGGGGTCGTCCAAAAATTTGCCAATTTTGATCGTTTTCATATGGAATTGCTCTATATATATATATTTTAAAATGCTGATATTAAACGAAAGCATTAATAAATATTTTAATTAGTAATTATTTTTTTTTGTGGTTACTTTTTAAACTTCGCAGAATACAGAATTCTCATTTATTTAAAAAGTGTGGACCGGTATAAACTCTCATGGTTTGCATATAAGTAATCAAACTAACTTTAGTCATAATCTTTTATGGTTATGATCTTGCGCGGACACTGATGAGGGGGAATAACGCCCTCCGAAAAAGCTGTTTATCCTGTTCGCAGAAACAAAATTTTGAAAAACTAATACGAACGGTTTTTATTTAAATAAATAAAAAATTAAATCGGCTCTAACTAATTTGTGAATAAAGTTCGAACAAATAAATTTTGTTTTCTTTGAAAACAAAACAATCAATTTCTTACAATTAATTCTAAATGAAAAAATTCATAATATCTCTAGCAAACTAAAAGAATGGAGGGATGAAAACGTAAACTGAAAATTTATTTTCCACAGAATTTCTATCTACATTTAGGTTTTTTGTGTTCGATGTACTTATATTAAAGAGATCCAAAATAATGTACGTACGAGCTGTTCTATTCTTATTTAACTTTTTGACTATCCCAGGAAATTTTTTTACAATCAGTTGCCAACCACAATTCTGCAAGGGGTTTGTAACACAACTGATTATATGGAACTGGTTCCGGAACCCATTCCACTTTACTTATACATATGCAAGGAGAATCAGTTCCAGAACTACTTTCAGCACTGATATTAGGGCTACCAGTTCTACTCTGGAGGCTTCACTGAACCAAAAATAGCGGTGAAATCCACTAAAATCCAAGTTAAATTGATGAATGGATGATCAGTATACAGCTAACCAAAACTGTCCATCAATTTAACACATTGCTTAGTTAATTTATACGTTGAGCTTAAACTATTTTATGTGGTATTATTTTTATAAAATATCGCCAAATATATTTACTAAAGTTAAGCCCCCCATACATTTGCAATAGTAAGGATATAACGGCATAGTATTTTTCTCGTTTTGCCACACACCATACCATAAATTGCAATGTATATGTAACAAAAGATCGCCACAATATTTTATGCAATATATGAATTCATTATAATCTCAAAATGCACACAAACATAAACAGCGCAAAATTAGAATTGCATAGTGTTGCCAATAGATTATACAATATTTCAAGTTGTCCAATAAAAATCTAAATTGTTTTGATTCACTACATAATATTGCTCAACCTTCAATTTAATACATACACGGTCAAAATGCTTGCACCACTTGGAAAGTTGTACCATAATATTTCAAATGTATGGCCCGCTTTAGTTATGTAGGTTTTAGATTAAGAAGAAGAATAAACCTTTTTCTCTATAAATTATTAACACCTTAATTTTCCAATCAGACTCGATCTAGTTTCTGCCTTTTTAGTTAACATAACTAACAATTGTAATTAATCAAATTGAATAATTATTTTGTTGTTTTATTAATGTATTTTATTCAATTAAAATTTATAGATTCATTATTAACTTTTAGACTAATGTGTCAGTTTTTTATATTTTACTAATTTTAAATTTGATAAGATATAAAAAATAATGAAGGAATTCACAGTTTAATTGCGAACGTTAGCACATTGTAAAATAGCATGATTCTTTAATTATCTTAATTTTTGCATTAAAAATACAAAAATTGTTTTTTCGGACTTTCTATATTTTCATATATTTAGTTAGAATATTCTTCTACCTCAAGTCCAAATTCTAATATGATATTGTCATATTAGATTTTTATTTGTTGTTTCAAAAAGGAAACAATTGCATTGTCTATCATGAAAATGAGCAACCCTTTTTGAAAGAACAAATAAAAATCTAATATGACAATATCATATTAGAATTTGGACTTGGGGTAGAAGAATATTCTAACTAAATATATGATTATTTAATTTTAGCTCATAGAAAGTTGTCAAATTTACTATAAATGCAACTTTACTATTTAAAATAATACGAACTCTGAAAACCATCAATGAAATATAAAATTGAAACTATAATATAGTACATACCTAAAACTCTTTATTGAAAACACATGAAATATTTTATGAACAAAAAAATATATATTAATTTATATTAATTAATAATTTAAATACATTTTATATACTTTACTTAAAAAGTTTAACCGGCTATTTAACAAAATAATAAAAAAGACAGAGAATATAAAAATTAATGACATAAATTAAAAAAAAAAAATTATATAAGTTTATTTAAATTAAAGATTCACTTAGCAATTCACTAGAAAAAAACTGAATTTGCTAATTATAATTATCTTTGAATACTTTGAAAATAAAAAGAATCATTGTTAATTTATTTATATTTCCGGCTATTACAAATGGATCACACATGCTAGCACGAGTAAATACGCTAATAAACTAACCACACAAAACGTTTTTCCACATATTTATTACTGTTTTTAATTGAAGGAAAATTATATCAAATTATCTCTACTGCATTTTTGACAAAATGGTTTGGAGATAACAGATTAAATTTTGTTACCAAATGGACAAAATTTATTTAAAACCATTTAAAACAAATATTGCTTCATAGAGTATTTTTGGCAAGTACCAGATGTTCAAAAAGCACCAGAAAATTACTGAGGAAACAAAATTTTAAACATTGAGAAAACCTTGACAAACTCAACTAATATGTGGTCTGCAAATTGATTTTGCAAAATAAAATTTATAAAAAGTTCACATGTATTTTCCTTTGTTTTGCCGTGATTTGAACCCAGGCCGTCAAATTGGCAGACGCCTACTTGGTGGCTAAAAAATAAATGAATGATAACAGCTAGATAATTACTGGTTAGATAAAAACGCTAGTACTGGCAAAAGGTTTGCTGGCACTAATATACCAACGTTGGAAAACTAAAAAGTTGATCCTAAACGAGCGTTAAATAAAAATAAATATTCCTCCTACCGGGAATTGAACCCGCTATCATCTGTTTGGAAATAAACTGTATCAATGTCAAGTTTTATAATGACTTTTAAAACAATTACGCCACACTTATGTTATTTTTTGGATGTGTTAAAAAAAGTTATAAAAATATATAAAGGATACTTTAGAAGTAATGAAAGAAATAATTTTTTGAAGTTGTTCAGATTAGCAGTAAAAATATACTAATGGATTATTTTGAAGTAGTAAAAGAAGTTGTTTGTGAAGCATAATTTCCAATTTCTTTTGCTGGAAATAAATATATGGTAAATAGGGTTTGAGGTTCGGAAATTCCCGGGCGGGAATTCCTAAGACTAGAATAATATATTATTCCCGGGAAAACGGGAAATTTTAAAAATATTAAGTTTTTTAAATTATTTTTGTTTGGAATAGGATTTTTTAAATTTTTCAAATGTATATTTTAGTTAAAGTCGACTTTAGTTAAAATATTGGGTGGCAGTATACCTTGACTTGGTTTATTTTTGGAGGATTCTGATTGGTTAATTTATTTTCAACTAATCAAAATGTTTGAAAATAAAAATATTTTTGTAAGGTTTTCATTCACAAAATGAACAAACCAATATGATTAAAAATAAAGTCGCTTTAAATTTAAAATACGCCTTTATATTAAGGGCCAATAATTTTATATGTTAAGTAACGTTTTCATTAATAAATGTGATATTTTCAAGTAAGTTTACTTTATTATAATACGCCTGCTTTCAAACTAATATATTCTTTTATATTAAAGAATAAAATGTCAGGAGTATGGAAGTACTTCAGAAAAAAGGACAATGCAGCGCATTGCAATATTTGCCCTAAAAGACTAATGGTTAACGGAGGTATCCAAATTTGGTTATCCGACATCTAAATTTGGTTCACAAAAAAAAAACTGGTGGTCATAAGGGTTTGGGGTTCGGGAAATCCCGGGAAAGGTTTGCCGGGAATTCCCCGGAAAATAATATATTTTTCCCGGGAAAACGGGAAATTTTAAAAATATTAAATTTTTTAAATTGTTTTTGTTTCGAATAGGATTTTTTTAATTTTAGTCATAAAAATACCAAAACAAAAATGTCATTGTTAAAATCTTTTAAAAGGGAATACATTTATTTGACACACAAATAAAATCTTTGCCAAGTAATTAGGAGCATTTCAACTAATAAAGATTTTTCGCATAACTTATTCAAAATTTAAGTAGTAAAACCTAAAAACTTGGTAAAATGTTTAAAAGATATATGAAAAAAAGCTTTGTTTCTTAAGGCACATCTACACGAGAGAGAAAACTGCTAGAGATAGAGCAAAACACACCTATAATTAGCTCTATTGTGAATGATTAAAGCTATTTAGAGGTGTTTTTTGCTATATCTCTAGTAGTTTTCTCTCTCGTGTAGATGTGCCTTTACAAATAATCGCCCTTACTATCTAAATTTTTCAAATGTATATTTTAGATAAAGTCGACTTTAGTTAAAATATTGGGTGGCAGTATACCTTTACTTGGTTTATATTTGGAGCGTTCTGATTGGTTAATTTATTTTCAACCAATCAAAATATTTGAAAATATAAATATTTTTGTAAGGTTTTCATACACAAAATGAACAAAACCGTTTAATTAAAAATAAAGTCGACTTTAAATTTGAAATACTCCTTTATATTAAGGGTCAATAATTTTATAAGTAACGTTTTCATTAATAAATGTGAAAAGAAAAGACTGGTTATCGGTGGTATCTAAATTTGGTTATCCGACATCTAAATTTGGTTTACAAAAAAAAAAAAAAATTTATGGTCATGCAACTTCTGTTGAAGAAAACAACAACAAGAATAACGTTTCAGCTATTATTAGCAAAGTACCCGAAGAAAAAAGTGTAAGCTGAATAGGCATTAAAGGTTTTATGGTAGGGCAAACATTTCCTGAAATGGTACAAATTAGCCGCAGTCAATCCGCATCGTAATTAGATCTTCGTTTATTCGAGAAAGTTTTTATAATAAAAACCTGGCATTGCAAAAAAATGAAACCGATGTAAAGAACATTATATTAAATTACTACAATCATGTAAAAGATATCATGATAAAAGAAATATCGAGCAATATTTCTAACAATAGGAGATTTACTATAATCTTAGATGAATGGACAAGAATATCACAAAAGAGATATTTGAACATATGTATAAACGGAAATAATTCATTTTATAACCTGGGGTTAGTTTATATATCAGGAAGGTGTAATGCTGATGAAATAAGAAGAATTGTAGAAATAAGACTAGAAGAGTTTTATTTGTCTTTGGAAAATAACATTGTGGCCACCATATCTAATGGGACAAGTGTGATGAAACGGTTTGTTTCCGACAGTCCAGTAGTAGGTGCCTGCTGGAATCATGCAATTCATTTGGCAGTGCTTAGAGTAATTTATGTGAAATCAAATGTTCAACATTCTGATATTTTTCTTTGAATTCTCACTACACGACTGAATTTGTACTGAAATAGTGTTTTTTTTAACAAAAATTACTTATATAGGTGGTTTTCATTAACAATTTTGTTCAAAAATATTTCCCGGGATTCCCGGGAATCAAATTTTTTTATTCCCGTTTCTCGGGAAATAAAAACGTCCGGGAAATCCCAAACCCTAATGGTAAATCATACCTCCAAATATATGTGTGAAGAGCGCATACTCCGGGACATTTTTTCGGTATAGAGTTTAGTCTGGAAACATTTTGTTAGTTTGGGGACTGTCCTCAAACTCTTTCTAGATCTAGCGAATAGTATAAAGATATTTTTGAATAATATACAGCACAGTTTAGCGAACTATACGCTTTATATACATATATATTTATATATGATAACATATGTATTATGAGATGATTATATAGCAGAGAACGGTTTGAATGCATTCGTTTTTATTGTGTATTCATACCGTTCATTGCTTTTGCCATGTATTCATTCAATAACAATAACTAATGCTATTATATACATTCATTGTTTTTGATGAGTGGTTTTTACGCAGTATTTTTTATAATGCCACTACATGTCAAGCAATGAAATGAAGTGATGACGCATTAAAAAGATAAAATCAATCACAATATTCGTTTAGTATTGGTTGACTTGTTGCAGTATTTTGAAAAATGCAGTGTGAAGAAATTTTAGAAAAAATAAAAGATGATATTTTGTTTTATTTAAATATATCTATATTTTCTCATTTTGTTAATGTTTAAGTGAAAAAATAAACACCAAAAATAAACTAAAATATTTCACATAAAATTTTTTAAGTAGATTTATAATGAATTATTTTAATCTGTAGGGTTTATTTCAGCTATTTATTTTTAAAATTAAAAATATGGTGAAGAAAATCCCGAAACCCCGAAAAATCCCGAGATCCTGAAAAATCGCAGGATCCCGATAAATGCCGGTATCTCGGGATTTAAATTTTCAAAATTCCGACTCGCAGGATTTGTAAAGGCCAGTCCTGTTCGGCATCCGTATTTATTACCCTTACTTTGTTATTATTACCATCAATAAATGTAGGTTAAAAAATTGTTTGTTTTTTTATTCAAAATATTTCTGTACTACGCTTATAAAGAAATTCACTTATAAAGAACCAAAAGGATATCGGGTTCCACTGTGTAATAGTACATATATGGTTTTCTGCTTTTCAGTGAGTTAGTTTGATTTATTATTGACATAAGCCACATCCCAATAAGCATTTGATATATATGTCACTAAAAAATATTACTCCGATATCTTCCATTCCTCATTTGGAATACAACTATAGAAATATTTTAAACCCATTTATCTCTGTTTATAATATTTTATCATCAATAAATATAGTAAATTTTTGCATCATAAAATAAGAGAAAAGGTCAAGTAGCTTAATTTTGATTTTTGCATACAAAATTACTTAAAACTAAAGTAAGCTTAATTTGTATTTTCTTAACAACCCAGTGCAGAAAATTATTACCAGATATGTGGTTATGTAAGTACATACCGGGCAATGGTAACTAGTTACTTTTATTATTACATTTCTTATTACCTTTATATGGCGATCTCGCGAAAAGTAATGAGTTACGCACCAGCATACGAAAAATCAAAAAATATGTCGTTACATAAGTGCTTACCAGTATTGACTAAAATAATGATTTTAAAAATGGATTTTCAAAAAAATGAGTTTTATAAAAAAATATTTTTTTAATGTAAAAATTTTTTTAAATAAAATTTTCTCGTTAGGGAATCGAACCTGGGACTCCAGACAGTCAGTCTATAGCTGTACCATCTAAGCTATCTCGACATGTAATATTTGATAGATAAAAACATAATTGACTTGCTGCGTACAAGTCAGATTACTCGCCAACATACAAAAAATCAAAAAATATGTGGTTACATATGTATATCCTTACCAGTGTTTAAAAAATATTGAGTAGTAGTAGTAGTAGAAATTCTTTATTTAAAAAATGTTGTTTTTGAATAAAATAACATTACATAATTTTTAAAGAATATACAGCTTTGACAATAGTCGTTAGCCGGAAAAAAGAGTTAAAAGCAATATAAATTAAAATTTCATTATTTATAGTTTAATTATTGTATTCTATAATTAACATTCTGCGGTAAGCCAAAGCATTGATAATATATTGCACTAGGCAGTTAAAATTGTTTTCACCATTTAGTATTAAAATTATCTCATCTTCTGATATTGTTACCTTATTAAACCACTGCAGTCTGAAGCTATTTAATATGGGACATCTTCCAATAAAGTGTTGTAAGTTTTCAGTTTCGTTTGTGTTGCACAGTGAGCAATTTTTGTGAATCTTTCTCGAGTGCCGGGAACCATTTAATTCTATTAAATCACAGCGCGCTTTGAATATCCACATTATGTTCATTTGATTATTGCTTTGGAAATAAAAGCGTCCCACATATGGGTCTAAGTTTCTATAAAAAGATTCTGATCGATTCATCGTCCCTATTCTCATCCGGTGGTATTTGGCTTTCAAGCAATTAATAAGCATGAATTGTTGTTCTTTCCACTCATTTAGAGACATATTTTGCAACCAGTGCATATTATAGTCAAGACCTAGAGAATTTAGGCGCTTTTCCCAAGATATATTATTTTCCAAGGCTAATATACTTAATCGGCGAGGCAATCTTGACTCTGAGTATTCAAAAATTGTGCGTTGTATATATTTCAAATGCAAATTTAATGTGAAGAGATGGCAATCCTCCATACTTGATTCAAGCAAAAGGGCGTAATTTGGTGTAAATTTTGGCAATTTCAGTATCCGTTTTATGAAAAATCGTTGTAAGCTGTCTACTTCTTCAAAATGTGAATGACCCCACACTTGTGCACCGTACGATTGGATTGAACGACACACAGCATTAAAAAGATGAATTTTCGTTTGAAAAGAAATGAAATTTTTACTTAAAAAATTACTCCATGTCATATTTATACAGTTCTTTGCAGCGTTTTTCTTCTTCTCGACATGTTTTGTAAATACGCATTTCGGAGTGATAGTCATACCAAGATAACTGTATTCATTTATGTACTTTTTCGATTTCGATTCCAGCATAAGTCCAACTTTCATTATTAGCAAACCTCCCACCATTTTTAAACACCATTATTTTTGATTTTAATAAATTTACTTCTAGATTCCAAATATTGAGTATAAAAATAGATTTAAAAAAATTTTCAAAAAAATATAAAATATTATTTTGTATTTGAAATAATGATAAAAATAAGTCATTATCAGTAACTCATTATTATATGTTTTAAATTAATACAGAAGGTAAGTGGGTGTCATTACTGGTAGTCCAAAAAATAATGATATGTCATTACCGTTTCTACACTGGGCATTTTTAGTTTACTAAAATTTTCTGCAGATTTTCTAAATTTAGCAGTTTTATTTTTGCTGTTTTTATCTGACTGCAACATTTTCAAAATTTATCATTTTATTTCAGAAGTTATCAATTGTTTTTCAGATTTATCAATTGTAGTTCAGAAATAATCAATTGAATTTCAGTTTCATCAATTGTGTTGTAGAAGTTATGAATTGTTTTTCATATTTACCAATTGTATATCAGAAATAATCAATTTATTTCCAATTTTATAATTGCTTTTCGTAAATTATCAATTGATTTTCATATTTATCAATTGTATATCAGAAACTACCAATTGTATTTCAGAAATTATGAATTGTATTTCAGAAACTGAAAATTGTATTTCAGAAATTTATTAATTGTATTTCAGAAATTCGCAATTGCATTTCAGAATTATCAAATGTATTTTACAAATAATGAATTGTATTTCAGAAATTGGCAATTGTATTTTAGAAATTGCCAATTGTATTTAAGAAATAATCAAATGTATTGTATTTCAATATTTTTTGAATCCGCTGACGTAATTACCCCCATGATAAAGAAAAACTTAAAACATTACCCATATATGGAATAACATATGAAGATATATGGAATATATGAACCAATATATGGACCAATAAATGCAGTATATTATCATATATGGATTCATACATTTGAATGTATTTACCATACATAACATATATGTTCATATACGATCATACTTTAAACCATATATGTTCATATATGACAATATATGAACATATATGAAGATTTTCACCTGGGTTACAAAAAATTAACTACAAACTCCGTAAAAATAAATGATATTTAATTTATTTAGTTTTTTAACTGACCTAGAAATCTAAAAGGGTTTGTTTTTTTAACAAAACATTTTAAATGAAAATATTAACTGTAACAGAAAATCCATATTTATATGTAATTTATTTGTTAAATAAATGACGAAGACAGTTGAAAAATATATTTCTTTTATATTAACTGTATAATCACTTAAAAATAAATATACGGATAACTTCTTAAATAAACTACAGTCAGTTACTGTAATAATATTTTCAGTGTAGCTATTCCGAAATTTTAAAAGTGCCCATATATTTTATATGTGGTTTCTTTAAAAAAAATATGATTCCTGTAGGTGGCATTTTTAGAATGTTCAGTGTATTTCAAATATTTCAGATATTTCAAATATTACAAATTTTTCAAATATTTCAAATATTCCAAATATTTCAAAAATATAGCTATGTATTTTACTTAACTACATATTTCATTTATTTCAAAATATTTATATTTCAGCTTTGAAATATTATTATTAACAAAATATTTATATTTGAGCTTTGAAATATTAATATTTATTTACTTACTTCAAATTATTTGAAATAAATAAAAATTATTATTACTTACTCAAAATTATTTGAAGTAAATAAAATATTATTAATATATCAAAGCTGAAATATTAATATTTTCATACTTATGTGCGTATTTTAGTAAATAAAACAATACTGGTACCTAAAATTTACAAATAATTATAAGTGGTTATTTCAAAAATATATTTTAAATAAATTTTTATACAGGTCTGTTTCTAAAAAAGAATTTCGTTGCGGCACGTCTGCATGTTGCCATGTTTGCTGGGATTCCTATAAACCTCTACATACAAATAAACACTCACAGAAATGCTTCAAATGGTATATAAAGAATGAGAATTTTAAATTGACATTCAATATGGGGGCAAAAAATATGTTGGAACCCAAACTAACAGCAAAAGACATACACCCAGGAAAAAGTTTGGTTGGAATTCGATCAAAACCATTAAAATTAATTTTCCAGGACATTATTTTATTTGTAGTTGCCTATAATTGAATACTACACCAAAAATATTTTACTAGGTATTAAAAATAGGGAAAGCAGACTAAAAAACAATCCTTTTCACAAATTATTGGTATCTCCAATCAATTTTAAAATTAGTATCAGTTTAGTAATTCTATGCAGTAGAAGCAGCCAATTATTTAGTGAATGTACAAGAAAATTGGTGTTACCTATAACATTTATTAAAAAAATTTCAATATTCAAAAGTGGTAACTACAAATACGGGTATCCTAATCAAATATGACCTTAAAGTCGAGTTTCTGTTGAACCAACCGAATTGTGGATTGTATTGATAACACACACAACTATTGTTTGGTATTGGTTAACGAATTTTTTACTATATTTGTTTTCCAAGCAAAACAAATAAATTCAAAATTAGACTTCAAAGTTAATAAGTGTTTGTGGTGTAGTCGGTAGAGAGTTGGCCTAGTACGCCGGATTTCCGAGTTCAAATCCCGGAAAAGACAAAAAGTTTATATGTTTTTTTTAAATTAAAATATTCGTATGTATAAACACTAAATATGGCTAAGAAAATTAAAAGTAGTTGTGGTGCAGTGGGTAAGAGTGTGAACTATTAACCTGAATGGCCGGGTTCAATACCAGAAAATTCAAAAAAAGTTTTTTAATTTCAATGAAATTTTGTGGAACATAATAATATTGATGTGGAACATAATATTGAATTAGACAACCGAATATTGGCTTTCACGACGAAAAATATAAACTAATAAATATAAAGATAGTTGTCGTAACCGCACGAATTCGATTGGCAACAAATTCGGTGGCCACAACTGAGACTGTTTTCTGGGTGTACACTTACAGATGTTTTATATGGTTAGTAGGGTAAGCCAAATATGTATAGAAATAATTAATAGGTTTATTATTTTCGATTTTTTTATAAATATTCCATACAAGTTTAAGTATTTATAAATAATAATTTTAAGAAGGTTCACCCAGAAAACAGATTCGGTGCTGAAAATCGCAGTTGTAGCCAATTGCATGTTTCGGTTATGGTAGCGGAATTTTTCAATTGCAACAACAGAAAATCAATTGAGGTAGCACTAATTTGCATATGCCAAAGAAAATTTCAGTTGCATCAATAATAATTCGGTAGTTGCAAACGAAACATCCATTTTATGCAACTGGACCATTCGACTAGCAACAAATTGGATTATCAGCGCTGAATCTGTTTTCTGGATGTAAAATTGCGCGGGTTGATTTCTGGGACAAGAAATCGTAGGGGGAAAATGATTTTAAATACGAAGAATTCTAAGCAAATTTGCCCTAAAAACCATAGGTCTAAAATGGATTTCGAGCTTGCGGAAATTCCAAAATATGTTGCACGTAGTGCTTTACGAGGTTGAATAATGAGTTTTATTAATTATACCCTACACCAGTACTTACACAGGGTATAATAAGTTTGTGCTGATGTTTGTAATTCCAAACAATATTGGAACTAGACACACCTTAAGTATACCGATCGACTCAGAATAACATTTTGTTTGAATTAACAATATTCGTCTGTCCGTCCGTTTGTGTCTATCCATATATATTTGTGCGCACGGTACACAGTGGTTTGAAACAAAAAAAAAAGTGGTAAAAAATCTGTATCTTCTAAACTATAAGTCCGATTGCATCAGTATGTATGAGATAATTATTAAGAAGGACCCAGGCTTTCTGAATTTTGTATTCATGGTTACCCTGTGTTATTACGGGGTGACTTATTGAGCGTCAAAATAGACCATCTCAAAAGTAAAATAGCTTTTGGACCGTGTAGCTCTTTCCAATTATTGCCCAATATGGCTGATTTTTTATATTTTGGAATGAGCTTGGAGAAATGAAGAAAAAACATGCTTACTTTACTATAATAACTGTTGTGGGTTTTAAGTTATTTCATTTCAAAAATAAAAAAACTCATTTTTCTCTTCGACTTTTTTTTAAGTTTTTGGCCGATTGTGAATTCGATATTATAACGATAATTTTTTAAAAAATACTGACATAGGCAACAGTTTAAGAAATGAAACTGTGAAAACCTTTTTTAAGTATCTCGAACCATTTAGTGTTGAGAAATTTTCAAAGTCAAATATTTTTCGCTGTTCGAAAAAATTGCATTTTTTTCTCAAAAAGATGCTATCAGTTTTTCACTTTTTGCTGAGAAGTTATTTAATAAACGTTAATGTTTTATTATATATTCGTAGAGAATGGGGTTGTAAGGTGCTTTTAATCCAAATTTGTAGTCGGTACAACATTCATCCTACGTACAGCATTGACCGAAATTGGTCTAATTTTTATGAGAATTTTTGAGTTTTCGATTATATAACAAAAAAGTCACGCCGATTTTGCTACTTTATGAAATACAGTTATATAGCGCCATATATTCTGTTTAGATTTAAAAAATAAAAAGTAGCACCAATTAATAAACGAATCAAGAAAACATGATTTTATAAAAAATGGCAAATTTCCATACACCATAATTTTAATTGTAAAAATAGGATAGTTCGGTTTACTTTTTTAAAATTATTTTAATTGTTTTACATGAATAATAAAATAGTCTTTATTGCTGCAAAAAATTATTCACGTACCTTAGATAGTTTTTAAGATATTGAAAGCCAACTTTCGAAGATGATTTTGTAAAAAACACACTTTTTAGTTTTTTCGTAGATTTTTCCCAGAAGTGTTTAAGGTTTTTTTGAATGTTACTTAAAAGTTAACAGTGCAATAAACTAGACATGTTTTCCTTTTCACTGATGTATTAAACGTATATAAAAATAATTGATAACAGGTAAAATTATTGCATTTAAAACACCTCAGGTCAAAAAATATAACCACATACAAATATTGTGCAAACATTCACTTTCTTGTTTTTTAGTTTTTTTCGTAGTTTTTTCCCAGAAGTGTTTAAGGTTCTTTTGAATGTTACTAAAAAATTAACACTACAATAAACTAGATATATTTCACTTTCCATTCATGTATTAAAGGTATATAAAATATAAATACAGGTGAAATTATAATTATAAAAATAATTATTTCTGGTTAAATCCAGTGTATATACTTTCATACAAAAACGTAAATGCGTACATAAACCCAACAAAATATTGGTAATGACACCTTATTTCTATCTGCATTACCAAAATTTACTAATAACGGCTTATTACAGTGATTGTTTTCAAATATAAAATAATGACTTACGCGTAATAGTTTAAATAAGTACTTTTTACAAAGTTAAATTTTATACATTTTTTATTTATTGTGTGTAAATATGTTTTGTGTTTAAATTTGTATGACCAGTCCTAAAATTAGACACTAGAAAAAACTTTACTATTTCTGAATGTATTTCCTTAACCCATTATCCGCTGCTACCAAATCCCGTCGACAGATGTTGGTAAAAATGTAGATCAAAGCTATTCCGGTCCTTAGTAAGAAAATTTAAAATTTTTAAGTCAGTAAATTTTCGACTGATATTTCTGAAGTGTAAATAAAAAGCGTTTTTATACTGAGTACATCAAAAAAGAAGCAAGATCCACAATAATTGATACAAAAAATAAATTAAATAAAAATACATTTCATTAGCAAGTTATGAATAATAAAAGTGCTGGTGATTATAATCACCGGTCGGCGAAAAATGGCTTAAGCTAACAGTATTTGTTTTACTCCTTATTTTTAAGAATTAAGTAAGCAATACGTTAACCACTTACAATTCATCTTTTCGTAAGCATGTGTGTAACTACTCATTATTATTTAACATCTCATAACTACTTACTTTCCATTTTATCGTAAGCGTGACTACTTATAAAAATGACCACGCCAAACAAAAATAATGAGTTTATAAGCCAAAAAAATAAATTGTGTGGAGCTATGAATTTCTATTATATAACGCCTTATTTGGCAATTAAAGATTTTGCAGGGAAATAGAGTATTATATTAAGATTTTTTTTAGAACTAGAGTCGAAACACAATTTGGTAGCACTGCTACTACTACTTCCGTAAGGTATATTTATCAACTAATTTTGACCTCATAACTTTTTTATAGTAGGAGTTGAACAAATATATTTGTGGCGACACTTTTCTTATAAAACTTTGGGTCAATAACACGAATTTGCAAAAAAAAATTCCAGCAGCTTAAATTCGGTTGTGAAAGAGTAAAATAACATTTAGCATATTGGGTAATACTTTTTGTGAATCAAACAAATTCCAATGTGTCGTGTTGGCTTCCCCTAGTATTTGGGACAGATGGATGGATGAAAGAAAATATATATGTCTGCCTATTTGTATGTTAGTATGTCATTTTGCTGTTAGTTAATAGCTATAGAAGGACAAGCTATTTATTTATTACCACCAGTAAAACGTGGCTTGAATAACATAAATTTTGCGAAATATTAAAACAAATAAATTTTGTATAAAATTTCGATTAATAAATTAAATAATAAAGCTACAATAGTATATTATTTTTGCTAAAAATAACGAATAATGAATTAGCCCTTTCTAGTTAGCAAGGAGCGAAAAAAATAAAGAAACAAATTTAAATAAAGAAAAATTACTTTACCATACCTTATTTCCGGTAATTATGTTATAAAAATGAATACGTTTTTTTTAATATTCCTTAGTTATTACAAAGAAAACTTCATTAATTTGTACTTTTTTTTAATAAACAAATACAAAAAAGAAATAGTCATCATCAAATATGATTCGCATAAAAATACGAGATTACAAACGAACGGAAATAATTACACACTTAGGCGTACTACATTCACAAAGTACTTTTTGCAATCATGGTGGTTGTTAGCGCACTTCCGTTTCCGCACACATCGTACTTTATACTATGTAACGCATACAATTACATACTACCAAAAATACAAAATTACCGCTGCTTCTACCTATAATTACAATATACAAATGCTTGTTTGAATAATCAACAATTCATCAGTTATTAAGTTGTTCATTTCTTTTGACATTTTTTATAGAATTTTGTATAAAATAAAATGTACATTTCTGATTATAATGTTAAGATATGCATATAAATTGTAATATTATTGCAGTGTTTTGTTTCAAATTAATTTGATTGTGAATCATTCCAAAGGGAACCGGGATACTTATCGGAAGAAGGTCTCTGGATTTGGATAAAATTCTGTTTGTATATCCTCATGACTATCACGAAATTTACTGTTTTAAAATTTTTGTAAAATTCGTCTCATTTCGCTTTTTTCGCTGTTTTTAGTTGATTTTTTTCAGTAAATTTTTGAAAAAAAACATGATGTTCAAATGATTACAACTTTTGAATGCGTTATCCGATTGTTATAAAATGCTAATATAATATACTTTCAAAATACATTGTTGAAGTCAAAAATTTGAAAAATAACCTTAATTTGCAAATATCTCAAAAAACCCATCTTTAATTTTCTTTAAATTATTGAAACGGATAACTTAATATTTCAGCTACAGACTGTGCAAATTTCAAATTGGAACGTATCGTACTAAAACCACTTAGTAAAATATGTATTTATTGCAATAACTTTTACAAATGAAAACTGTTTTGCTTGAAATTTTTTAAAAACAGTTTTTAGAGGTCACCCCATATTATACTAAAAGTTGGACTTTGGGGACAACTTGGAAAGCTATGCTGCCATATAAAATTTTTCAAAAGTCGCGATTTTAATGTATATGCCGCTACAGATGAATAAATTTTTTTAGTTGAAATATTTCCTTTTAATTGCTTCTTTACTAAGCAATATCATTTATTAAGGCCGATTTTGCTTTCAACGATTCAATTTTCTAAAACCTTAAAAAACCGTAGAAATCAATATAAAACGTGATTTTAGTATTAAGTTTTATGCATCAAATTGTAAGCCTAAATATAAATACAGGTTCTGTGCTTACATTTCACCACAAAAACTTTATATTGATTGCATTTGAAAATTTTGGTATATAAAAAACTAAATGGAAAACCGCTAAACTGTAAAGGCATTTCGCGGAAAATATGTACCTTAGATCGAAAAATAAAGTACGCCATTGTAATCGGAATGTCCAAAATATATATAATTGATGGTCAGAGCTCTATTAATTTTTAAAAGTCAAGATTGTGTCATGCAGTGTTATGTTTATTTGTGAAAATTCAAAAAACTTTGTTAAAAAATAGCGTTTTTCTTTTGAACCCATTGGCGTTCCAATTTGAAATTTGCACAGTCTGTAGCTGAAATATTAACTTATGTGCTTCAGTAATTTAAAGATGGGGTTTTTGAGATATTTGCAAATTAAGGATATTTTTTAAATTGCATTATCCTTTTTACACTACACATTTTATTTTTGCAATTTATTTTGAAAGTAGATTATGGAGGCATTGCTAGCTGAAAGTCGGATAACGCGTTCAAAAGTTGTAATCATTTGAATATCATGTATTTTTCACAAATTTACTGAAAAAAATCATCTTAAAACAGCGATAGAACACGTACCAAAATGAATTTGGAAAAAATATACATTTAATATCGTGACACTTAGCAGAATGTATGTACCAAGTTTTGTAAAATTCGAAAGGGGTCATGTCCAAAATCTTCCATTTTTGTATCCATTTTATATGGAATGATACTGTATTACATGCGCTACAAAATTTATTGAAGAAATTTACAAGACTATTGTATTTACCATTTTTATTGGTAGTTATAAACATCAGCGAAAAGTCAGCATACCCATAGTCCATATGGGCGCTAGGAACAAATATAGACCGATCCTATCTAAAATCACTACACTCATAGAAATAAATTTGTAAAAATAGCAGAAAAAGCAACTAAAAATTAGTTAAAAATGATGCTGCAGAAGAAACTATTAAATTAGCGGACTTTTTTTGCTAAATACTAGTAAAAGAAGAACAGCAAAAATAAACCTGTTAAAATTAACAATAAATTACCTAAAGTTAATACAAACTAAAAGTCAAAAATTTTAAATTTGTTTGGAATTTGACATCTGTAACTCTAAGTTAGCTCAAACTTTAGGTTAATTTGTTTATTGTTAATGGCCCTTAGTTATATTTCATTTAACTTTTAGTTAATTGAAAATGACAAACTGTGCTGTAAAATTTGCTGAAAATTCTACTAAATATTAGTAAACTAAAAACAGCAAAAACCAACTCATATCTACAAAATTTTTGTTAGTTTTTAGCTAAATTTAGTTGTTAAATAAACAGAAATATATGCAAAAAAATTGCATTTAAAAACAAAACCGAAAAAAAACTTCGAATTTTTTAATTTTGTTTTTTTTTTTTTGATTTTGCAGTTTACTAATTATTTTGCAAATATTTTTGCTGATTTAACAGATTACTTTGTTATCTTATATTAACAAAAATTTAACTCAAATATAAACAAAATTCTGTATATTTAACAGTTTTATTTTTGCTGTTCCTATCTTACTAATATAGAGCAAAAATCATCTGCTAATTTAGCAATTTTTTTCCGCAGCATAATTTTCAACTAATTTTTAGTAGTTCTTACGAATTTTTTTACAGACTTTTTTCTATTAGTGTAGGACCCATACAGGCGCGGATACAAGGAGGGGGCTAAAGCCCCTCCCCCCCTTTGGGGCCCAAAAAATATTTTTTTCCAAATAATTATATAAGGACAACGCGATTAATTTTTTAAAAAGACATTTTAGAATTTCACATTAAACAAGCACTTTTTTGCAATTTACTTAAGAATTAATATTTAGGGCCAGTTTTATTGTCAAAACAAAGATCGATCTCAAATGAAATTACTTACTTATGAAAACAATTGTGCTTAGTTCTGACTGCAGAAATGGCCCTTATATTTAAAGTTAAAACAAAGTTTTTGTTACTTGAAATTTAAGTATACTGCCATTAGATTCTCTTAAATGAACTTCTTAATTAATTTTTTAAATTTCATGGTCTTAGAATCACGATTTCAACCGTAAGTAATACTCAGAAACACCTTAAAATATCGAAAAAAAAGTCATTATTGTAACGACGTGTTTTTAAGCTGGGGCATACTCAGCGTGCTCAGGATCCGTTACAAACTATTTATATTTCGATAAGAGAAAAAAACACTGTGCAATTTAACATTTGTTCATAACACGTTATAAACTCTATTATTTTGATTTTTATTAGCACTAAACACGACACGAATAATTATTTTTACAGCCAGCAGAGGGGACAAGTAGAGTGCTACAGGGACCTTGAAGCGTTTTAGCAACTCTATTGATGTTGCCTCAGCCTCTCATGGGATCCAAAGACCGTCCATGCGTGGTGAAGAGCCACATCCGGCTAGAGGTGTGGCAGAACATGGCGGATCTAGAGCGGACACTCGATAAAAACCCGTAATCCCCGGTGTTATCCAACCGTGCCCATGGGATGAATAGGACTACGTTAGTGTGTTTTTGAACGGTGGCCTCCAGGACGAGGCGAACCCTGGTTGTATTAGCCCGCTGGCAGTACAGGGCTCTGCTGCCGAGCGTACTGTTCTAATCCCTATTTTTGATATTATTTTTCAGATGGACATAAATAACCAAAAAACAGAAAAAAAGCAAGAGAAGGTCAGCGCAGACCTATCCTCAGCAGTCAAAGGGGCGTTATGCCCATATGATGCTAAGGACAAACTGGACATGATTCAGCCGACAGAAGACTTTTCCAGTCTTAACGTGGCTGAACCGATGGAAGTTGGAAATATAACTGAGGACCTCTCGGGTCCAAGTATAGTTATCAACACCAATATCCCAACGGATGAAGAGGATGAACTTCTAAGTTCTCAGCCCAAAAATGCTGAAACAGAGGAAGTTCCAGGCGAAAAGTCGAAACCAGTGACTGAAAGGGTAAAGCTCTGTGGGGCTGCTCGTAAACGCCTGAGGATGTACCTGGGCGAAGGAATTGACCTAGAGGCAGCGCGGAGACTATGTCTGCTACCCATGCGCGAAGCCCGTAAGGAGGTCAAAGAACTCGCAGGTATCAGAAAGAGGGTACGATCAGATGGCTCAACGCCGCCTGGCTCCGGACACCCTGCAAAAAGGACCGCTGAGATGGCTAGTGATGGCACACCTCCAAAGGTTGGTAGTGGCACATTACCAAAGGCAGCCTTGGTAGCCCCGGTAACACAGCAACGAACAGCGGTAGTATCCTACAAGGAAATTGTTGCGACGACGAAAATTGGCGTTATTCCGCCTGATTTCCCGGCAACTAGATGGACTGATGAACAGCTGCAGTCCATCCAAAGAGCTGTTTTGTACAAAATAGCGGAGCTGAGAAAGGGGACCATCAAGCCCTGCTTCTCGAGTTGCTCCTTTAAGCCGGGGTGGCTTAGTTTTGTGTGCCGCGATAAGGACTCAGCGCAGTGGCTGGAGACGCATGTCCCCACGCTAAAGCCATGGAGTGACGCTGTGCTGAAAGTCGTGGCGGAAGACGAAGTGCCGAGGGCCCAAGTGTTCGTGGGATACTTCCCGGAGAAAGAGGACACGTCCAATGACTTGATTCTTGGACTGGTGGAGGGCCAGAACTGTGAGCTTTCGGTTGAGTACTGGAAGGTGCTGAACAGGGTCATTAAGGGTGGAATAGTGGAATTAACCATATCTATTGACCCAATCTCAGCCGACCTACTCAAACGAAAGAACAACAGGGTGAATTTTGGATATGGAACAGCGCTGGTAAGACCTACAGGAAGACAAGAGGTCGGGCGCGACATATCCAAACAGGTAAAGGCAAGCACCTCAGCAGCTGCGGCTAAATCCGATACAAGAGTCTCTAAGGACTCAAAGTCGGATGAAAAACCGGGCTGCTCGAGGGACCTTGCCAAACCTAATTCTACTGAGCCCAATGCCAAAAAGTCGGCCAGGCTTATGGCTCCCAGCAGGCGCAAAAAGTGGGAGAGGAACTCGGCAGAGGAAGCTGCTCTGCTGAACACCAATCGGGGCTGAAAGGTGGCAAAGCGTGCTACCAAACTTGCTCGCAGGTAATGACTGCCATAAGGGGCAGAACACCAAAGCACCTAAGGTGCTAGCAAGTGAACCTTCACCATGCCAAGGCGGCATCTGATGTTGCCAACAGAAGGTTCACCGTCGACGCTCTGGATGTAATGTTCATTCAGGAGCCGTGGGTGCACAATGGGGCCATTAAGGAGCTGAACGCGAACCATGGTAGGTTGATTTATGATTCCAAACATAGCAGGCCTAGAGCGGCCATCCTTGTGAGGAGCAACCTAACATTTCTTCCAATTTCAGAGTTCATAATGGGAGACCTGGTTGCAATCTGGGCAAAAGTGCCTTCCCTGGCCGGGGAGCATGAGGTGATGTTGGCCTCTGCGTATTTGCCTGGCGACAGCGACGCGGCACCAACCGCGGAGGTCTCGGCCTTTGTGGAATATTGCCGATTGAGGGGTCTGAGCTGGATCCTCTGCTGTGACGCCAATGCTCATCACACAACGTGGGGAAGCACCAATGTCAACAAACGGGGTGAGTACCTGCTTGAATTTATATGTGGTAATGGTATTAACATAGCAAATAGGGGCGACGAACCGACATTTAGGAATGCTATTAGGTCAGAGGTCTTGGACCTCACTCTTACTAGTTCTAACCTTTCGTTCGCCATCTCTAACTGGCATGTATCCAACGAACTATCAATGTCTGATCATCAACACCTGGTCTTTGACGTTGTTAGTGCGCTGGACTCGTGCCAGGAATATCGTAATCCCAGATGCACAAACTGGGAGAACTTCCGTTATCATCTGGAAAGCGATGCCAATATCTCCAAAGGGTTGATTCTGCGCCCAGATTAGATTGATTATGAGGCACTAGAGATTCAATCTAGTTTGACTTCTGCTTACTTTGCGAGCTGCTCTCAAAAGACCAGGAAGGTGAGAAGGGACGTTCCATGGTGGAACGATGGTCTGGATAGGCTCAAAAGGGAGGCTAGGAGACTATTCAACAGAGCCAAGGAAACAGGTGACTGGGTCACCTACAACACGGCTCTAACTGAATATAATAGGGAATTACGTAGATCCAAAAGGTCCACGTGGCGCAGCTACTGTGAGAAGATCTCAGATCTTCCGGAAGCTGCGCGACTTCAGAAGGCCCTTTCACAGGATCACACGAATGGTCTTTGCACTCTCAGGAGACCCGATGGTTCCTACACTGGATCTCCTGAGGAAACCTGTGAACTATTGTTAGACACGCACTTTCCAGGCTGCGTAGCCTCCCGCGGGTCTGTAGCGATTCAAAGAATCCCAAACCTTACGGGAAGGTATGTACGCCTAACTGGTGCCGTCTTTCGAGAGGACAGATTGAAATGGGCGATTAATGGATTTAAGCCCTTTAAATCACCGGGCCCCGATGGGATCTATCCATGTCTGATGCAGAGGGGGGTGGATATAATAGCCCCACAACTGGTTAGGATATTTAGATCCAGTCTTCTGTTGGGTCATGTTCCGACGAATTGGAGGGGGGTTAAGGTGGTCTTTATTCCAAAGGCGGGGGGGGAAATCCGAACAACTGCCTAAATCGTATAGACCAATTAGCCTCAGCTCTTTTCTTCTTAAGACAATGGAGAAAGTTTTGGACCACTTCATTAGGGACACGTATCTCGGGCGTAAGCCGATACACGAGCTTCAGTTCGCGTATCAACGGGGTAAGTCTACAGAAAGTGCTATCCATCATGTTGTCACGGTGATAGAGAAGGCACTGGAGGCAAAGAACATTGCCCTCTGTGCTTTTATTGATATACAGGGCGCTTTTGACAACACGTCCTACGATGCGATCGGGCTATCTATGATGAGAAAGGGCATATCTCCAATGATCATAAATTGGACATTGGAGATGCTCAGCTCAAGAGAGATCACGTTCGGCATAGGCTCTACTAGTAGAACCGTGAATGCGACCACTTCATTAGGGACACGTATCTCGGGCGTAAGCCGATACACGAGCTTCAGTTCGCGTATCAACGGGGTAAGTCTACAGAAAGTGCTATCCATCATGTTGTCACGGTGATAGAGAAGGCACTGGAGGCAAAGAACATTGCCCTCTGTGCTTTTATTGATATACAGGGCGCTTTTGACAACACGTCCTACGATGCGATCGGGCTATCTATGATGAGAAAGGGCATATCTCCAATGATCATAAATTGGACATTGGAGATGCTCAGCTCAAGAGAGATCACGTTCGGCATAGGCTCTACTAGTAGAACCGTGAATGCGACCAGAGGATGTCCGCAGGGAGGTGTGCTATCGCCTTTACTGTGGACACTGGTCATTGATGAGTTGCTTGAGGGTCTGAACGACCTTGGCTTCAGGACCTATGGCTACGCCGATGATCTTGTCATATCCGTTGTCGGCTGGGATGACAGGACCATCTCTGATCGTATGCAGCAGGCTCTGAACTTTACTCACTCATGGTGTCGGGAAAAGGGGTTGACTATCAACCCAACGAAGACGATCCTGGTACCGTTCACAAGGAGAAGAAGGATCAACCTGACCGAACCTGTTGTTGGGGAAAAAACGATAGGCTTCTCGGATAGTGTGAAATATTTAGGGGTGACTCTGGACAAATCGCTTACGTGGAATGATCATCTGGACACCGTAACCAAGAAGGCCACCAGGGCATATTATGCCTGTCAGAGGCTCTTTGGGAGAACATGGGGTCTAAGACCACACATGGTCTACTGGTCATTCGACACCATTGTAAAACCTATGATCACTTATGCTGCCTTAGCATGGTGGCCAAAGGTTGAGCAGTCAACGGCAAAGGATACTCTGAGGAAGTTGTATCGGCTGGTGTGTACTGGCATTACGGGGGCTGGGGGATCGTGCCCAACGGATGCCATTGGGGCCATGTTGGGTATTCCACCATTGCATATCTCCGTGAAGGAAGCTGCAAGCTTGGGCTCACTTCGTCTCCGGGGGGTCGGGGACATGAGGAGCGGGGACCTAAAGGGACACATGAAGATCGCCGGGATCTTTATAGACGACCCAATTTTAAGGGTCGCGGACAAAATGATCCCAGAGCAGATCTTTGTCAGGTATTTTGACATCGTGTCATTTGACAGGCATATGTGGACCAATCGGACTTGGAAGCCCGAAGAGGGGGCTCAGATATGGTTCACTGATGGCTCGAAACAAGCTAATGGTGACACGGGGGCAGGTGTCTTTGGACCCAGATTCCAACGTGCTCTACCAATGGGCAAGTACCCCTCCGTCTTTCAGGCGGAGATTTTCGCCATCTGCGTATGCGTGAGAGAGTGCCTGCGGAGAGGCACGGCTAGATCCCGCATCTACATTCTTTCTGACAGCCAGGCTGCGCTAAAGGCTCTTGGAGCTTACGGGGTATCATCTGGTCTGGTCATGGAGTGTGTGAAAATTCTCAACGAACTCGGTATGAGAAACTCTCTTACACTGGGATGGATTCCTGGCCATGAAGGGCACGAGGGTAACGAAAGGGCTGATTGTCTAGCCAATTGTGGAGCCCGACGACCCTTCATCGGTCCGGAACCATTCTTTGGGATACCTAGGGGGTATGCTAGGGAAAAACTCAGGCAATGGAGAGAGACTGAGTTTGCAAAACATTGGGAAACTTCTACTGGCCAAAGACAGGCCAAAAGATTTATTTCCCTGTCCAGCGGAGTATCAAAGCGACTATTGTCACTTGACAGGGGTAACCTTAGGACCCTGACGGGATACTTAACTGGGCACTGTAGGCTCAGGTACCAGCTTCACAAACAGTACCGGTCAGACACTGATGTTTGCAGGTTTTGTGAGCTGGAAAAAGAGACATCGGAGCATGTTCTCTGCGAATGTCCGAGACTGTGCGACAGGAGACTCAGATTTCTGGGTGACCGCTTTGTGTCATCTTCGGACGTTTGGGGAAATTCTCCTAACAGGATTATTGGCTTTATTGGTAGCCTGAATCTATAGGGAACTCTAGGCAGCACAAAAGATCTATATTGGTCGCGGTGCGTAGTGCCTTCGTATCTAATCTAATCTTCAGCCAGCAGAATTCGGTCCCGTAGCAAACGACAGTACTTTGTAGTGGGGTAGAGCAGGAAGATGGTCCACACACACAGCGATTAATTTAGCAGAGCGATAGCTCACGCTCACGGCGAGGATTGAGCAGAGCGATAGCTCACGGCGAAGATAGAGCAGAGCGATAGCTCATGCTCACGGTGAGATTTGAGCAGAGCGATAGCTCACGCTCACGGCAAGTTTTGAGCAGAGCGATAGCTCACGGCGAGGATTAAGTAGAGCGATAGCTCACGCTTACGGCGAGAGTTTCAGAACGATAGTTCACGCTCGCGTCGGAATGGGCAACAGAATGCTAGTTCACGCTCCCGCTGTTAGCCCGTATTATGGCAGAGAGCGATAGCTCACGTTGCCGTCCCTATCGTCAGATGTCTTAGGTGGTCGAGTTGGTTAAAGGTGTTGAACGATAGTTAGTCACCTTTAAGCTACTTAGTTAAAATCTTCTTTAAATGCAGAAAGATATTTCACGCACTTATAGAAGGTCTTTCCTCGTTGCCGTCCACTGGCTAATTAACTAAAATCGATCAATGCAGCAGCTTTTATTCATGTTGATCGATGACACATAAACATTCACACATATGCATTACACAGTTGACAACACCCTAGTAAAAATGATTTTTATATAATCAGATACGATTTTTATATAATCATTTATGATTTTATACAATTATAACTTGTCGAGTATTGTGAAATATATATTTTTATATGATTATATCAGAAGATATTTAATTATATAAAATTGTATTAACCAGATCCACCATTTTCCGGATCAAATCATGTATGGGTTAATATAATTATATAAAAAATATATTATTTGATCCGAAAAATGGTGGATCTGGTTAATATAATTTTATATAATTAAATATCTTTTGATATAATCATATAAAAATATATCTTTCACGATACTCGACAAGTTATAATTTCATAAAATCAAGGAACCAATAATAAAATTCATTTTATATATATACATGAGACACAAAAACGAATTCAGTGACTTTTGCTCGTCTCAGTATTTGGTTTTATTCAAGAGTTTACTAGAATATCGGCTCGCAGATTTCTATTATAAATTTTTTGAATTTTTAGCCTAAAAAATTTTAAATTTAAAAAACAATTTTTTTAATTTTAAGACATTAAAAAATATAAGATTTGCTGTCATATTTCCATAAAAAAATCACACATCTAAGCAAAAATTACCTCATTTAAAATATTTTTAATGCTTCTTCGTATTATTTCAAAGAAATTGCAGACAAATTGAATATCAATTGCATATTTTCTAGTGTTTTAAAAGTTTTTTTATTCTTAACTTCACAATTATTCGAAATAAACTGGTGTTTTTAAAATCTTTTAGTTTTTGATTAAAAATTTGTATTGAATTTGACAGGTCAATAGAAGTAGTTTTTAAAAACTAGTATTTTTTGGTTAATTGTAAATGTAGCATACATGGGAATTTTTCATTACCATTGAAATTTCATTACCATTAGTTCATACTAATGACAATGAAAAAAATTTTCATTACCATTTAATGGTAATGAAATATTTTTCATTAGAAAAATCATTACTAATGGTAATGAAATTACACTAATGTATAAAAAAAACTAATTACAATTGATTAAAAACCATATGTTTACAAAAAAATTCAGACAAATGAAAACGAACAACGTGTTTGGCTGGGGAAGTTATAAAACATAATTTTTTAAGGAGGATCCATTCCATTAAACTTTATCTGGATACAAATAACAATGGAATAGAAAGTAATATTTAATTTCAAATGAGCATGAGCCTGAATTAGCATATTCCATCTTCGATTTCAGCGAGTTTTACACCATTTTTACGTTTTTCTGTCAATGACAATTATTTTTTTTAATTTATTCATTATCAATAGTAATGAAATTTAAAATCATTGTCATTAATCAATGAAATTAAATTTTAGAATCATTACCATTAATTAAAAAAATGGTAATGAAAATAATTTCATTACAATTGATATCAATGCAATGGTAATGAAATCATCAATTAATTAGTCCACCTAATTGATTAGTCCCATGTATGAAATGTAGCTATAAAAATATGTTAATTTTGATTTAATACACAAATAAAAAAATATTTAAATTGAAAAAAAATCATTACTTTTAACCCCACCGAAGTAAAATAATATAACAGGGCTTTGAAATAAACTGCCTCAACAAAAGTTCGCCAACTCTCCATCAAATGGCGCGCAACAACTGTTCTAAAATTCAACAGCTCGCGAAATTACAGTGTTGTCATCTTCGAGGCCTTTTATATTTCACCAACTCCTATCTCTTCTGTATCCCCTTTCCAAATAAAGCAACACGCTAAATAAGGTTGGATTAGATTAGGTTAATGCTATACAGCCATGGACAGTAAATTAGCACAAAACTTTGTCATAAAAAAATTTTATTTTTTATTGTATTTTAGTTCTGGAAACAAAAATTTGTAAACATAAAAACTTAAAATGCATATTCTTTCTTAAAAAAAAAAACAAAACTTGGACGAAAATTCCAGTCGTCTGCTCATTAAGGGCTGGACAGTAAAATAGGACAAATTAATATTTCTGAAATAAAAAGGATATACATACTTTAATAAATAATAAAAATATTAATATTTTTAATTAACCTGGTCAATATTTAGTACTGTGACCTTTATTTTCAAGTACCGCTTGGCATCTACGGGACATGCTTTGAATCAAATTCTGGTAACGCTATTTGGGAATTGAATATCAAGCATTCTGTATTCCAATCCAAAGATCATCCAAGTTTTTGTACTTATGTTTAGCAATCACAAATTTCACATCGTTCCAGAGGTTTTCAATCGGGTTCAAGTCGGGACTCTGACCCGGCCAGTCTAAGACGGGGATATTTTCTTTAGAAAATCATTCCTTTAGAAGCTTCGATGTGTGTTTGGGGTCATTGTCCTGCATGAAAGTAAATGAAACAGGCATGTGTTCAAAAGCATAAGGTTCCATTTGGTTCTTAAGAATTTCCAAATACTGAATACCATTTTTCCATTAATTTTCACAATGGGGCCCACACCGTTCCATGAAAATGACCCCCACACCATGATGCTGCCTCCACCATGCTTCACGGTCTTCTGAGTGTAGCGTGGAGAGCAAACACTCTACCATCTGGTCCCATTCGGTTTACTTTGGTTTCATCACTCCAAAGTATTTTTTTTCCAGAATGAGTGGTCTTTAGACTTGTGGGTGCGAGAAAACAATAAACGCTTAGCAATATTTTTTTTTTGACAGAAGTGGCTTCTTTTGGCTTGCGCGTCCAAACAGCTGTGCGTCCTTCAGGCGTCTTCGGATAAGCCTGTCTGATAAATTTAATTCAAATTGACAGTTAATTTCGTTAGCAATATCGCGAGATGACATGAACGGGTCCTTCGTCTACTTCCTAACAATAGCACGGTCCACGACTTTGGTTGTTTTTTTGACACTTGGCTTCTGTTTTTTGTTTTCTGGTACATTAGTTTTGTTTGTTTTCACAGAAATTATCACATTATACACCATTTTTCGCGAGCGATGCAAAGTTTCGGCAATTTCAGCCGGCTTTTTTTCCATCATTCCACATATTGAGGAATGATGGTGTGCAGTCTTTTCCACGTCCCATTTTTTGCAAAAATTACGTGAAATAACACAAAATTAAAACGTTTCAACGTAAGAAGGAAATTACGCGAAAAAAAACTTTTATAACACTTCTAAGCACGTTGTGCTAATTTGCTGTCCAAGCGAAATGCAGCTAATGACACAAATTAGCAATCAAAACAAAAAAGAAAGCATGAGAACGGTAATAATTTGTATTTACCAGAAGCCAGATGATCTTGTGCAACAGTGCAGACCAAAACAATTGTTCTCATTACGTAAAAAAATTAGAAAAAAACACAATCAAAATTTACAGTGATATTGTGCTAATTTACTGTCCATGGCTGTAAGTGCTGCCTGGTTGTCATAGTAACGCCAAGGCTTGGTTGTCATAGCAACACGAAGGTTGTCATAGCAACACGAAAATAAATTTTTTTTACCCTGGCGGTATGAAAAATACCTTACGACCTATTCTCATATCTACCAAATACAAATACAAAATTTCATAAAAATCGGTCGAGCCGTTTCGGAGGAGTTCGACCACAAACACCGTGACACGAGAATTTTATACATATACATAGATATGGTGCCAGTTAAATTAGATATTATCATATATGGTGCCATTTAAACAATATGTTGTCATATATGGTACCTCATGATCAAAATTTTTAATACAGTTCCAGATATGATAATATATGATACTATATATAGTACCATATATATTTATATATGGTGTTATTTAAGCAATATATTACCATATATGGTGCCACTTAAACCATATATTATCATATATGGTGCCATTTTCACAATATATGCTCATATATGGGACCTCATGAACCACATTTTTAATATATTTCAAGATATAATAATATATGCTACTATATATAGTGCAATATATTCAGAACTTGTTGATTGTATTTCGTAGTTAATAGAGAAAAATTTCTGAAATACATTTCATAATTTCTGAAATACAATTGATAATTTCTGAAAAACAGTTTGATAATTTCTGAAATACAGTTGTGAATTTCGGAAATACAATTAATAATTTCTGAAATACAATTGATAAAACTGAAATTCATTTGCCTAGTTCTGAAAAACAATTTATAAATCTGAAAAATAATTGATAAGTTCTGAAATACAATTGATTATTTTTGAAACACAATTGATAAATCTTAAAAACAATTGATACATATGGAAATGGAGTAGAGCGTCAAAAAGATGTAAATAAAATTATTTAATTAATTTTTGTCTAATGGTATCAAATAAAATTTAACTTTTTGTATTAAATCTAATTTTATATAATTAGACTAACCCATTTTTTCGATCTGCCATTTTTCGGATCAAATTAGATCTAAGTTTATCCCCATATATATTGCTGGATCTAATTCGATCTGCCATTTTTCGGATCAAATTAGATCTAAGTTTCTCCACAAATATATTGCTGGATCTAATCGATGTGCCATTTTTCGGATCAAATTAGATCTAAGTTTATCCCCAAATATATTGCTGGATCTAACTAGATCTGCCAATTTTTCGGATCAAATTAAATTTAAGTTTATCCACAAATATATTGCTGGATCTAATTCGATCTGCCAAAATTGAGATCAAATTAGATTTAAGTTTATCCACAAATATATAGCTGGATCTAATTCGATCCGCCATTTTTCGGATCAAATTTGATCTAAGTTTATTCGCAAATATATAGCTGGATCCGCCATTTTTCGGATCATTGGACCTCCCAATTTTGAGATATAACTTGATCTTACCCAGCAAAAAATTTTCAAAATAGGGAATCGAGTTGGGAATCAGGTATTTTTGGTAGAACGCCTTCCCAATTGGATTACCAACTTGTTTCTTTTAACAAGGCGTGAGACTAAATGCAATCGATTCTTTGGAATCGCAATGGTAGCTAGTTACTATTTTTCTTACAGAACACCTTTGATTTTTAGTAAAAGAAGGTGTTCTAATAATAAAAAGAATAAGCGAGTTTCTAAAAATAGATATTCTCAAAATAGAATTTACGAATTAAATTTTAAAATAAATAAAAAAAACTTACATATGTGTTTCGTTGGGATTTGATCCCTGGCTTCCTGCGTGTCAGGCGGATACTCTTCCACTGAGCCACCGTCTTGCATGATAATTTATAGCTTAAATCAGATTTTATTTTTTTATAATTACTTTATACTTTTTAGCACAAGCTTGTTTTTTTGAGAAAAGAGGTAGTTCTTTAGAATTTATATATAAGGCCTTACAATACACCTTGCAAATTACAGAAAAGGGAAGCGAATATTAAAATCGCTTTATGGTTATGGTTAAACTAATAGAATTCGACTTATACTAAATTAGACAAATACTAAATAGCATATCAGGTTTAGTGTATCAACATTAAATAAATAAAATATAATAAAATAAATCAAATAAATTAAACTAAATAAAATGAAATAAATTAAATAAATAAATTAAATAAATCAAATAAAATAAATAAATTAAATAAATTTTAATGAATTAAATAAATTAAATAAATCAAATAAATTCAATAAATTAAATAAATTAAATGAAAAAATTAAATTAAATAAACTAAATAAAATAAATTAAATAAATTAAATGAATTATATAAATTAAATAAATTAAATAAATTAAATAAATAAAATAAATCAAATAAATTAAATAAATTAAATAAATTAAACAAATTAAATAAATTAAATAAGTTAATAAATTAAATAAATATTATTAAATTATTTATTAAATAAATTATTAAATAATTTATTAAATAAATTATTAAATAAATTATTGAATAAATTAAATACATTAAATAAATAGATTAAATAAATTAATAAATTAAATAAATAAATTAAAAAATTTCAATTGTCCTAACAACAATATCTGAATGTTTTTATGTGGAAATTTCGAAAGGAAAAGTTCCCAGAATCAGAGGGTTTTTCGATAGAAAAGGTTCCCAAAACCTTAAAATTGTATATAAACCATTTTTAATGGAAAAAGTAGTCAGAATGTGAACGTTTTTCTATGGCAGAAATAAATCAGATATTAGCAAAGAGAAAACATATTACACTCACTAACGTTTGTCGGTAAAATCTACTGAAAATGTCAGTTAAAACAAAGATATATGCAGTTAAAAAGGCGACAAAGGTATTTACATTTAAAATAACTAAAAATTGTGTTATTTTTACCTCCTGAAAAATAACTAACAAATGCATTAAAAATAACTACTAATGTCGTAAAATTAACTGAGAAATTTTTACTAAAAAAATTTCAAAACAACTGACGAAATCGGTAAAAACTGCTGTTTTTTATAGTCAAATGTTTTTGTTTATAAAAGTTATATTTTAATAAAAAAACTATTTTTGTTCTTTCGATTACAAAAATATCACAAAAAAATATTACAAAAACTCGAAGTAAAAATTCCAAACCGTTCTCCAGTTTTTATGCTTTATGCATTGGAGATACAATACAAGTTTCTGATTTTTATTTGCAAACTAGAAATATAAATACAATAATAACAATAATAACAATAATAACAAAATATATATACAATAATAACAAATATAAACTAAACAAGAATTTTTAAATAAAAAAAATCAACGACATTTTTTAGTTTTTAATTAACTACCAAAAATAACTGTTTGCTGTAAAATTACTGTTTTGGTAGTTGTTTATTATGATATTAAAAATAACTGCTTTAAACAACTGTTACAAAATTACAGTACTTTTCGTTAGTTGTTATCTTAAATAACCGTCATAAAAGTTGTTTTGAATTTTTCTGTAGAAAAACAACTGTAATTTCCCTACGGGAAATTTTAACAAACTGTCACCGAACTGGCCTCTTTACATGAAATAGACTGGTCACTTTTACATGGCGTTGTCATAGGAGGGGGAAATTGACCCCTTGTGACATGTCACAAGACAAATCCAAGGATTTCCAATAGGGTTATTTCCGAGAACAGAAATTCGCTGTCCTAAACAAAAATTCGGTAGTATTATCCGAAAAAATTTGTTGCAGCAACTGAACCATTATATTGGCATTATAATTGTTTTTTTTTGGTTATATTTTAAAAAATTTGTACTGATTTCAAGTCAGAAAAAAATGGTATGTATCAAATGAAAAAATATGGGGTTTTGTTGGCCTTTTTAAACTACTTTTCCAAAAGATTTGTTTTGGACGTTTTGCAAAATACAAAGCAATAAATTAAAATTAATCGATTAACTGACAAAATTGCAAAAGACAATAGATTTTCCTTTTATTTTAATTCTCAATATAATAACTTAAAAGAAATTTTAGTAATTTTTTATATTTTGTTTTGAATAACTGCTAAGAAAAATTAAAAAATATATTTCTTTGTAATGTTACTATTTATTTAATCGAAAACAACTTTTCTGGTTTACTTTTTTAATTACCATTGAACATTTATTTACTCTTCATGCAGTGATTGTGTATATCAAAAATAATATTTGTGATAAAGCGCAAATTTATTGGGAAGAAATGGGAAATAGTCCTTTAAATATTAAAATGCCGTATTAGCACAAAATTTTTAAAATAATTTTTTCACTGTTATGTTTAAAACTAAATAACTTCTCTTTTCAAAATGTGGAACTACTTCTTAATTTGTTGTTTTACTACCAAAATGTAAACGGTTACTTTCTAAGATCAAATAATTTAAAAAGTAAATTATTAATTTTTGAAAACTTTTGTTAGTAAATAATTATATTTGAATGACTTTCATGCCTTGTTTGTTTTGATTTTTAGAATTGATTACAATACCTCTTGCTTTTTTTACGATCTTGTTAGAATGTGTTTGGTAATGCAGTAAAGAAATTTGGCAATGAGATTTGTAAGCGGTTATATGGCAATGCCTTGTTAAGGTAATGGGTAATTTTTTCCTGGGTAGTTTATCCCTATATATACAATGGGATCTCATACGATATGATTGGATACACCCAATTTTGAGATCTAATTGGATCAGCTAGATATTACAGCAGATCTTAAACAATATCAAATTGGATATGATTAGATATTGCGCGAGATCATTTTTTTTTTACTCGGGAGGTCAAAAATCAGATGAAATTTCATCTGCTTAATATATAATCTATTAAGGTAAGATCTATACTGATACAATTAGATAAAAAGTGATAACCAACTGTAACAATTATATCAGGCCATTTTTCGGATGAAATGGTATATGGATCACATTAAGTTTAATATTAGCATATAAAGCTCCATATTAATTTTTTTTAATAGGGTTAAGAAAAAAAATTACAAAAAAATAAGCAAATATCTAAAATAAAAAAGGAAGCAAAAATTAGTAATCAAATTTAATTCTCAAAAATTTCTATTTTCAGAAATTTCATAAATTATTGCACTTTTTAATTTCTGATATTACCAATACTTTTATTGTTTTTTTCTCATAATTTACAGAGATGGGAGTAATTAATTACTTTGTAATGACCATTGCGGGTTTTCATTACCATTAAATCTATAAAATGAAAATAAAAAAAAAAATTCATTACCATTACAAAATGTAATTGCAATGAAAAAAATGTTAATTTCATTTGTTTTCTTTACATATAATTAAACGTTTTTATAATTTTCATTGCAATACGCAATGGTAGTAAAAACAAAAAATCATTTTCATTTTTTCACTACACTAGGTAGACAAATGAAATTTCATTACCATTACTTAACATAATGATGTAAAGAACGTTTTGTTCTTTGTTCTACACTAAAAAATTTACCTTTATGGAAATTTTTTTTCGCAATTTTTTTTTTTTGGCAACTAGCCACCAAACTTTGATATATGTCTCTAGATTATAAATTAAAAAAAAACCGCACTTAAAAAATAGCAAAATTATGGCGGAACGCGAAAAAAGACTTTATAGCAGAAAAATTCAATTAAAAAACTTAATCAGCGATTAACATTCTTCAAACAAATATACTGATGCAAAAAATTTCGTATTGGCAAATTTTTTCGCGATTTTTTTTTTTTGCAACTAACCACCAAACTTTGTTATATGAAATAGGCAATATAGTCCCTAGATTATAAACTTGAAAAAAACCGCGATTTTTCGCGATTTTTTTTTTTGCAACTAACCACCAAACTTTGTTATATGAAATAGGCAATATAGTCCCTAGATTATAAACTTGAAAAAACCGCACTTGAGAAATTGCAAAATAATGGTGGAACGGTATATATTTATGGTATAAAAACTGAATTAAAAAACCTAATCAGTGATCAAGATTCTGCAAAAAAATATATTAAGTTAAGAAATTTCCTTTTCGCAAATTTTTTTTCGCGATATTTTTTCGCGATTTTTTTTTTAACTAGCCACCAAACTTTGTTGTATGAAATGGGCATTATAGTCCCTAGATTACAAATTTTAAGAAACCGCACTTAAAAAATTCAAAAATAATGGTGGAACGCGAAAAAAGACTTTATGGTAAAAAAATTTTATTAAAACACTTATTCAGCGATTTACATTCTGCAAACAAATCTATTGAATTTCCTTTTTGTAAATTTTTTTTTCGCGGTTTTTTTTAACTAGCTCCCAAACTTTCTTGTAAGAAACGGGTATTATAGTCACTAGAATATAAATTTTAAGAAACCGCACTTAAAACACTCCAAAATAACGGCAGGAAGCGAAAAAAGACTTTATGGTTAAAAAATTAAATAAAACACTTAGGCCAGTTAACTTATCTCAATTTATACCCTGGTTAAGACCTCTACTAGCCTTAACCACTGGTAAACATATTTTTTGAATAACTTATCTAAATTTTAACCAAGCATTTCTTCTAACCAATGCTAAAATTTAACCATAGAAATTTATATGGTTAAGAAACTTGACCAAGGCTATTTTAGAACAATTCACCTTTATAAGAAATTTTAATAAATTAAACTGGTAATGATGATTATTAAAAAAATTAAAAGCGCAGCTTTAACCAAACTTTGACTAAGAATCTTTTATGATATATATTAAATTTAAAAAAATTGCATCAATACTTAAAAACGTGCATAAATTTTTGCTATTTAGGATTTGGGTTTCTGCGATATATTATTATGTCCTCTGGTTCCTATTGGGAACAAAGAGCCACAAGGTTTCTGCGATAGCTTACAGAAATTGGCCTCATATAAGGAAATAGGAAAAATTCATTTTTTTATGGTTCAATGAGCCAAAATCTGTCTTGAGTAATTAAAACCAAAAATAGTGACCAATATTATAACAATTTGACACGAATTATACACCTCTACAAAATGAAAAGTCGCTGTCGGTAGAATCTTGATACATACTTTTAGTATTTTACTTGCTGATTCCAAATCTCTATTCTCTAAGACTTTCTGTTACGATGATAGTAAAGAATGAATTTTGTTCTCTAAAATACATAGGAAAACATGTTTAATTTGTGTACCGTTATAGGAAAAAATTCTTTTGAAACCCACTCTCAAAAAAACAATTATTCCATTAATTTTTGGTAACTTACATTTAAGAATTTGAATCATCGTATCAAATTCAAAATGAATCATGTATCAAAGCTCAAACCTCTGAAAGTTTGTTGAGGTGTGTTATCAAGGATTTGCAGAATTTTGGTGCACGTGAAGTACAAGACTACTGAATTTGATTCTTAAATATAAAAAAGCGCATAGAAATCACTCTCGAATTTCCGAAATGTAAACCAATCACGTTTTAAATATTTTAAAAGTATGCGAGGAACCCCTGGACAACCCACAGTTTTGGGTCGCAATTGCAAAAAGATACAAACTCATGCACAGCGATTATTTTTCTACTCACTTTGATGTGCTGATCACATAAATTGCTTTAATTTAATAATCTGTCACAAAATTTCCACGGTTGTTTTTGGTAATTTTATGCGCGAATCTTTCCGCGGTTGTGTCGATCAGCACGAAATACTTATTAATAGTTCAAATAAAACACTTTTATTTTATAGACTTACCAAATGGATTTAATTAAATCACCTCACGTAGTATGCAAAAAGACACATTCATTTTATGGTATTTGGCGGCCGCCGCGAATCTTAAAACAAACGACGTGGTCAAGTGTATTATTTTTTTTATGACCAGAAACGCACAAAAAACCGCGAGAAAAACTTTTAATTTTCCCGTATTGAAAAAAAAAATTTTTGTTATTAATTTTTGTTTTTCCTTTTGTTTTTATTCTGACATTTCGTACTAAGGTTAACTACCCAGAGTTAAAATATTGATAAGATATTATGGTTAAATATTCATATATGAATATAAATATTTATCCCTATAGGGATAAATATTTAGTATTGGTTAGCTACCAATGGTTAAGTTAAAGTTAACTGCTCGAGAAAAGTTAATGGGCCTTATTCAGCGATTTACATTCTGCAAACAAATCTATTGATGTAAGAATTTTCCTTTTTGTAAATTTTTTTTCGCGGTTTTTTTTAACTAGCCCCAAAACTTTGTTGTATGAATCGGGTATTATAGTCACTAGAATATAAATTTTAAGAAACCGCACTTAAAAAACTCCAAAATAATGGCGGGACGCGAAAAAAGACTTTATGGTAAAAGAATTGAATTTAAACAATCAGCGATTTACATTCTACAAGCAAATATATTAATGCAAAAATTTTCCTTTTTGGATTTTTTTGGTTTGCGATTTTTTTTCGCAATTTTTGTTTTTTTTTCAACTACCCAGTGTAGAAAATCATTACCAGATATGTGGTTATATAACTACATAATTGGTAATGGTAAGAAAGTTATCATTTTCTTATTGCGGACAGCTGAAGAGTAGAGTGATGTCTACGAAACAATTGTATTGTCTATTATGAAAATGATCAACCCCTTTTTGAAACAACAAAATAAAAATCTAATATGACAATATCATATTAGAATTTGGACTTGAGGTGGAAGAATATTCTAACTAAATATATGAAAATATAGAAAGTCCGAAAAAACAATTTTTGTATTTTTTAAAGCAAAAATTAAAATAATTGTTGAAAATAAGCACACCACGGCTCAAATCTCATTCAAATATTTATTTTGTTTTTAAAATTAGTTGTTTTTACAAAATGTATTGACAACAGACATACATATAAATAGTACCCAAAGGGTACTTTTATGTAATTGTTGCTTTCAAAAAGGAGTTGATTTATAGCTGGTTTTACCAAATCAGACAGTTCATATACGAGAGTACAAAATTCTCGTCCTGTTGATTTTTTGTACCTTATGTAATGTCTCGATTTGAGTAAGAAAGTTATCATTTTCTTATTGCGGACAACTGAAGAGTAGAGCGATGTCTACGAAACAATTGTATTGTCTATCATGAAAATGATCAACCCCTTTTTGAAACAACAAAATAAAAATCTAATATGACAATATCATATTAGAATTTGGACTTGAGGTGGAAGAATATTCTAACTAAATATATGAAAATATAGAAAGTCCGAAAAAACAAGTTTTGTATTTTTTAATGCAAAAATTAAAATAATTGTTGAAAATAAGCACACCACGGCTCAAATCTCATTAAAATATTTATTTTGTTTTGAGTTTAAAATTAGTTGTTTTTACAAAATGTATTGACAACAGACATACATATAAGTAGTACCCAAAGGGTACTTTTATGTAATTGTTGCTTTCAAAAAGGAGTTGATTTATAGCTGGTTTTACCAAATCAGACAGTTCATATACGAAAGTACAAAATTCTCGTCCCGTTGATTTTTTGTACCTTATGTAATGTTTCGATTTGAGTAAGAAAGTTATCATTTTCTTATTGCGGACAACTGAAGAGTAGAGTGATGTCTACGAAACAATTGTATTGTCTATCATGAAAATGATCAACCCCTTTTTGAAACAACAAAACAAAAATCTAATATGACAATATCATATTAGAATTTGGACTTGAGGTGGAAGAATATTCTAACTAAATATATGAAAATATAGAAAGTCCGAAAATACAATTTTTGTATTTTTTAATGCAAAAAATAAAATAATTGTTAAAAATAAATAATTGTTAAAAAAAAATTATATAAAAAAAATATATTTTATTGTTTTTTTTTTTTTTTAATAAAATTTGCTGGTGCGGGAATCGAACCTGGGTCTACAGATTGCCAGTCAATAGCTCTACCATCTGAGCTATATCGACATGTAATATGTAATAGATAAAAACACAATTGACCTGCTGCACACAAGTAAGCTTACTCGCCAACGTACAAAAAATCAAAAAATATGTGGTTACATATATCCTTACCAGTGTTTAAAAAATATTGAGTCTAAAAATAGATTTCAAAAAATTTTCAAAAAAGTCTAAAAAATTATTTTCTATTTGAAATAATGATAAAAATAAGTCATTATCAGTAACTCATTATTATATGTTTTAAAATAATACAGAAGGTAAGTGGGTGTCATCACTGGTAGTCTAAAAAATAAGGATATGTCATTACCGTTTCTACACTGGGCAGATATGTGGTTATGTAACTACATACTTGGTAATGGTAACTAGTTACTTTTGTTATTACCTTTATATGGCGATGTCGCGAAAAATAATGAGTTGAGTTATCTATGTGCTTACCAGTACTGACAAAAATAATGCGTCTAAAAATAGATTTTCAAAAAAATAAATTATATAAAAAAAATATTTTAATTGTATTTTTTTTTTAATAAAATTTGCTGGTGCGGGAATCGAACCTGGGTCTACAGATTGCCAGTCAACAGCTCTACCATCTGAGCTATATCGACATGTAATATTTAATAAATAAAAACATAATTGACCTGCTGCACACAAGTAAGCTTACTCGCCAACATACAAAAAATCAAAAAATATGTGGTTACATATATCCTTACCAGTGTTTAAAAAATATTGAGTCTAAAAATAGATTTCAAAAAATGTTCAAAAAAATCTAAAAAATTATTTTCTATTTGAAATAATGATAAAAGTAAGTCATTACCAGTAACTCATTATTATATGTTTTAAAATAATGCAGAAGGTAAGTGGGTGTCATTACTGGTACTCCAAAAAATAATGATATTTCATTACCGTTTCTACACTGGGTATTTATGTTCTGCAAAAAAATTATATTGATGCCAGAATTTTCCTTTATGCAATTTTTTTCGCGATTTTTTTTTTGCAACTAGACACCAAAACTTGGTATCAAAGATGCATGCCATAGGTCTCAGATTATGATCTAAAAAATGCTTTTAGTAATTTGTAAACCTCATATTTTTAAAATAAAAAACTTCAACAAAAACGGATGGTAATGAAAAACAAATGGGTGTTTCAATAATATGTAAACATTAGGTAAAAATAATGAACATTAAAAAAGGTAAAGGTTCATTTTAATTTTCAAAACAAATGAAAATTAAAAAAAAATATTCATTACCATTTTTTAACGCAATGGTAATGAAAAACAAAACATTACCATTTCTTCAAAAAATGGTAATGATAAAAAAACCTCCATTACCATTACATCAAGTAATGGTAATGATTTTAGCCCATCTCTGATAATTTAGAGATTTTTTTTGCCTCTTTATTGACATTTTGAATTTTTTTCTGCGAAAATTCCCTTATATTCGTGTGTGCTACAATGGCATCATACCGTAATTGACCCAATTGTTTTGTCCGATGTCCGGTTCGTTGTGCGCCCCGATAGGGGACCCTAGTCTTATACCCTTCTTGCATCTAGTTCATAAATAAAATATCAATAGATAGGACTACCGTTTAATGTTTACCCCCCCCCCCCCCCCCCCCTGGAGTGAATCCGGCAACCCTGCCTGGGCCCATATGGGTCAAATTTCATTATATATATTTGCGATCTGTACTATGAGACCAAGCATAAGAGCAATCGACTTAACGAGTGAGAATGAGTAAAGCTGTATACTAATATGTGGATATACAGTGCCGGTCAAAAAAATAGCACCAATGACAAAATTGCGACAAATCATTTCTAATAGCCTTTGGGACGTAGATCACGAATATGGCTATAAAATTTTAAAGTTAGCTATAGTTTACGATTAATTGGAAAAACGTTTTTCTGGGGAAATTAAATTTTTTATAAACTTTTTGCAAAAAAAAAATTAAAAATGGAAAGCAATAACATTTTAAAATGATGCAATATGCCCTTTAATTCGATATATTGCACGTTTTGACTGCTGCGATAGTATCTCCTATACGCGTATTTAAAATTGAAATTTGCCTTTTTCACGATTTTGTTAATAAATAATCTGCGATGAAAGGAATATCCAATATTTGAATATGTACCTTCAGTAAACATCTCATGTTACTTACTTTATCCAAAAAGTTCCGAATTTAAGTTAAAATTTACTAAAAGTGAAAAAAATAAATGCAATTTCAAATTCAAAAATTAAGGAGTCTATGATAAATCTTAAATTATAAAACTCAGATAAAACCATTCAGAAATGTAAAACATATATTTTATAAATAAAAATAACGATTTTAAAAGATGCATGTTCAAAAATCTACTTTTTTTCTTTTGCCATAGTAAATACATATAAAATTAATTTGAAATAAAAAAGATATAAAATTTGTATTTCAGATTGAATTTTCTGCAAATTTTGTTGCAGAAGTTGTGATTCTTTTGATAAAATGAGTTTAGTGGAATATGAATTTATGTAATGTGTTAAGATTTTGCAAATCCGATTAAGGGATTTTACTAAATTTTCCAAATATGAAAATAAGTGAAGTTTTCACTTTAATTGAATTATATTCTAGATCCTTTACCTAATAAAAATAAGTTGATATGTTTCTAAAAGCATAAAGTCTATTGTTTACGCCATATCATGACATAAATGTGTGACATGTCAGACCGTGTACGGTACCTCCTTTGAGCCACCCAAATAGAGTACCTGTCCTGTGAAGCATGTGGGTACTTGAAGTAACCACATATCTCACAGAACTCTGGCTGGGTTGTTTTTTTAATAATCTTAAAGTACGATCAGCGAGCAACTTCGACAGCAACATCTAGTCAAATAAAAATTGGAAAAAAATAAGTGAATTTAAGAAAAAGACATAATAAAATGAAAGATAGTAAGAATAAGAAAATAAAAAGTGTTTCTATTGAATAAAAGAAGGAAGCTGCCAACGTCGTCCAACCCATCAATATCCCAGCCAACGAAGTGGCCCCGAACAACCACCAGGTATTGACCACATCAATTGGCCCCACATGTACGGCCGTAAATATGGTCAATTTCCCGGTAAAGAACCTCCCAGTGCAGAAAATCATTACCAGATATGGTTATGTAACTAAAGGGTGGTTAAATTTTAAGGGCCGATGTTGAGTTTGAATAAAACACAAATTATTTAGGAAATTACTGTCATTTCTTTTTATATGATAATTTTGGTATGGTTCAATTATGTACGGAACAAAATATCGGCCCATGATGATGGTCCAAATTTTCGATGACGCTGAGGCATAATTGAGGCTCTATGCCGTTAACGTGCCGAATTATCTCATCCTTTAGCTCTTGAATTGTTGCTGGCTTATCGCCGTACACCTTTTCTTTCAAATAACCCCAAAGAAAGATGTCCAACGGTGTCAAATCACATGATCTTGGCGGCCAATTGACATCGCCACCAGGTGAGGTAACACGGCCATTGATTTTCTCGCGCAAAAGAGCCATTGTTTCGTTGGCTGTGTGGCAAGTGGCACCATCCTGTTGAATCCACATATCGTTCAGGTCCACATTCTCACTTTCTGGCCACAAGAAGTCCGTTATAGCGAACACCATTCACGGTAACTGCTTGGCCAACCTCATTTTCGAAGAAGTACGGCCCGATGACGCCGCCAGCCCATAAACCGCACCAAACACAAAAAACAGATGTTTTCACATTTCCTACAGACCCGATTTGCTGAAATTTGTGCACAATTCTCCCGATTGTGGACATGTTTGGTCGATTATGCTGACCAAAGAAATCACGAAATGCACGAAATGCATTTTGATTTGAACTCCCACTTTCATAATAAGCCTGAATAACTTGAACGCGTTGCTCGATTGTGTATCTTTCCGTGGTTCAGATTGAGTTAATCTGAAATTGAGAAATGTCAAATGAAATGCAGAAAAAAACTTGACGTTTAGGTGTGGTTCATATTTAACATCGGCTCTTAAAATTTAACCACCCTTAGTTATTGTTACACACCAGCATACGAAAAATCAAAAAATATATCGTTACCCATGTGCTTACCAGTACTGACAAAAATAATGAGTCTAAAAATAGATTTTCAAAAAAATAAATTATATAAATAAATATTTTTTATTGTATTTTTTTTTTAATAAAATTTGCTGGTGCGGGAATCGAACCTGGGTCTACAGATTGCCAGTCAATAGCTCTACCATCTGAGCTATATCGACATGTAATATTTAATAGATAAAAACATAATTGACCTGCTGCACACAAGTAAACTTACTCGCCAACATACAAAAAATCCAAAGATATGTGGTTACATATATCCTTACCAGTGTTTAAAAAATATTGAGTCTAAAAATAGATTTCAAAACATTTTTTGAAAAATCTAGAAAATTATTTTCTATTTGAAATAATGATAAAAATAAGTCATTATAAGTAACGCGTTATTATACATTTTAAAATAATGCAGAAGGTAAGTGGGTGTTATCACTGGTACTCCAAAAAATAATGCTATGTCATTACCGTTTCTACACTGGGCTGTAGTAAGAATTTGCAAAATATTTCAATAAAAACTAAAGCTGAAAAAAGGTACGTACCTGTGATATTTTATATTGTAGACTGGATGGCGTGCAAATACGTAAGGCTCAAAAATTTGAGATTATGTTTCATTTCAACGCGACAATGTTCAATTACATTGCCATATTTGTAGCCCTTAATGTTTTATGAAAACTTTCGCGCGTTATAGTCATTGTTGCTCTTTGCAGCGATCTTTATACTCTACACCACTACGTGGTCAGGGTATTATAAGTTTGTGCTGATGTTTGTAACACCAAAAAATATTGGCCCTAGACCCACCTTATAGTATACCGATCGGCTCAGAATTTTTTTTTATTTCGATTTAACGATGTCCGTCTGTCCGTCCGTCCGTCTGTCTGTCTGCATTCTTGTGCGCACTCTACAGGTCGCAAATATTACGATATTTTGATGAAACTTGGTACACCGACTTATATCAGCCCAAGGACGACGCCTATTGATTTTGGTTAAAATCGGTCTATGTTTAGATCTAGTGCCCATATAAGGGTCCTACCAAAATTATATTGTTTATACGCTGCAGGTCGTAAATATTAAGATATTTTGATGAAATTTGGTAGACAGACCTATGTTGGCCCAAGGACGAACAAGTTTGATTTTGGTGAACATCGGTCCATGTTTAGACCTAGTGCCCATATAAGGGTCCTACCAAAATTATACTCTTTATACGCTGCAGGTCGCAAATATTAAGATATTTTGCTGAAATTTGGTACACATTGGCCCAATAACGCAGCCTATTGATTTTGGTGAACATCGGTCCATGTTTAGACCTAGTGCCCATATAAGGGTCCTACCAAAATTATACTGTTTATACGCTGCAGGTCGCAAATATTAAGATATTTTGATGAAATTTGGTACACCGACCTATGTCAGCCCAAGGATGAAGCCTATTGATTTTGGTTAACACCGGTCCATGTTTAGACCTAGTGCCCATATAAGGGTCCCCCCAAAATTATATTGTTTATACGCTGCAGGTCGCAAATATTAAGATATTTTGATGAAATTTGGTACACAGACCTATGTTGGCCCAAGGACGAAGCCTATTGATTTTGGTGAACATCGGTCTATGTTTATACCTAGTGCTCATATAAGGGTCCCCCCAAAATTGGCTTGGTTACAAACTGCAGGTCACAAATATTAAGATATTTTAATGAAATTTGGTGCGCTGACTCACATTATAGAAAATTTTGACACAAGCCCCATTTTAACCCATTCGAATTTCGGATCCAAACATTAGTTGGCTTTTAACCAGACTGGTGTAGGGTATTGTATAGTCGGCATGCCCAACTTTAACCTTTTTACTCGTTTTTCTTAGTTTTATTGGCGCAAGTCTCAAGAATCCATTTCTTTAAATTTTTTTCGTAAATCTGCCGATGGCTGCTAATCTTTAAAATTTGTTCGATTGTTCATGCTTTTTTTAAGTTTTTTTTTCTACAATATTTTACACGCTGTATGAAATTTGTGGCTCCATTGGAAATCATGTTGGATCTTGGCACTGTTTTTTTTTATAAATTTTACGCGTCTTTCAAAAATTTGTTGCCCTATTGAAATTTGCTTCAAACTTTGGCAATTGTTTTTGTTAAATTTTGCGCGTCTTCAAAAACTATTGCTCTTTTGGAATTCATTTCGGAGTATTTTGAATTTGTTGTTGCCTGAGAATGAAAACCGTTTTGGAAATCACTAGGGTTTTTCTTTTTCCAGACTTTTTCATTTCCCGGGACAGCGGGATTTTTTTTTCTGAATTTCCCGGGATTCCGGGAATTCCCGCTCAATAGAAAATAAATAAATCCGACATATGTTGTACTTGAAAAACTCGATTTCTATTAAAACACCGTCCGACAAAGTTCATCTTTGGTTGTACAAATGACAAAATCTACTTAATATATTCTGAAAGAAGGGCTAAATATAAAACATCCATGACTTCCACTTTTTCTAGAACAGTTCGTTTAACAGTTTAAATCGCGAACTACTATCTAGGTAATATATTTATTGGAAGGCCGTCTTAATTTCAAAATGAAATATACTAACTAAATATTAATTCGCGGTTTAAACGGTTAAACGAATTGATATAGAAAAGTGAAAGACACGGGTATTTAATTTCTTCCATTCTTTAAGGATATATTGGAATTGTTAATGGGTGCAAACTTGTGTAGGACCAGTTTTATAGTCAGAACTAATATAGATTTTTTGCTTAAGTATTTCTCAAACATGGAATCCAAAAATTTCTATTTCTAAATATTTCGTTTCTATGCAGATTTTCAGAAGTGTTCGTATAGAATTATTTTATAAAAAAGTTTAAAACTGAGTATTTTTCACACAAATTAGTGGTCAAATTCTCTTAAATCTTATAAAAAGATCGACACTAGAATTATATTGTATTAAATAATATTTTATTCACCTTAACACACTAGATGTAGTGAAAAATATAATTTAATGCGTATTCCTAATTGTTTACTATCAACACGGATTTATGTTGTAGGTTAAAAAATAATTAAAATATGCATTTATAATTAACGGTTCGTTGTCGTTCTCTGTGCTTTATAAGTTGTCGATCAGAGTTGAATTCCATAGGAAGCAGCTGCAATACTTTAAGAATCAAAGTTCAAAGCAAAAACAGTAATAACAGAAGATAAAAATAGCATTGTTAGAATTTCGTTGATGTTAGCCTAATTGAGTTATTTTCTTTCAATCTGCTTATTTGTTTCAGATCAATGGAAGAAAGAAAAATGTGATATTTGATCTCAAATTGAACGAAAAACATTAATTAAATAGTTTTTAACTTTAATTGGTATCTTTTGAATATAAATTATGTATGCCACAACTATTTAAAAACAAATTATTTATTTTGCATAGTTGTATTTTAAATTAACATATAAAGAAATCCAAAATAATTTGAAAAAGCATCTGCATAATATTTAGAAAAATACAATTGAAAAGGAATAGCAGTTGAAATTTAAATGAAATTATTTGAAGTGCAAAAACCTCAAAATACTCAATTGAAATTACGAAAATATCACTAATTTTTTAATGTCTAGTTTTTTTGGTGGTATTTGGAACTGAGTTACGGATGTTGAAGTGTTGTATATATTGCATTATTTGAACAAAGATCACCATTTAAAAAAAAAACAAAATTTTCTGAAGTTCAAGTATTTTTGTTGGTAAACTTGGTAATGGCTGATATAATTTGTTTTCGGTTTAACTTAACCAAATTCAACTGACATCCAGGAATAATTTGGCCCAAATAATATTTTTTTATACTAATTCAGTTATTAAATTTTAAATCGCATTTTTTTACTTTAAAATATTTCTTATTTAAATTAATTTCAAATCAATGCTTTAAATTTAAATTTATTTAGCTCCCAAAATTGCAATATGTAATAGCTAAAACTTCTGTAAAAGAATAAAAAAAATCCCGGGAAATCCCGCACAAAATTCCCGGGATTTCGGGATTGATAAAAGGGCGGGATTCCCGGGAATAAACCCTAAAAATCACGTACATGCCCATTTATTATCAGTAAATTTTGTTTTGGAGGCCATCTTTTGTACAATTTGCTGCTTTTTCATGGAAAATAGTTTGCCCACTTGTACGGCAATTTTAATTTTGCGTATATAATGCATTTTTTTCTGAATAAAGTAACGCGATCCATCAAGTTTTGCGGTTCCTTAATTGCAATTAAAATTTTGTGAATTTTTTGCAAATCTTTTGTGGAATATTGCTAACCTTTGGTATACTCAAAAAATTAGAGTATGTTATATTATACAAACATGTTTGGTTAAAACGATTTCCTACAGAAAAACATAGTTTTCATTAGCTTAGTTTAAATCAAACCCTTAAATTTTTATATAAATTACCTAACAAATTAATTTTTTATTGGTACATTATAAATTATTTTCTACATTATGTTAAATCACTTTCTTTTCTTATCTATTTTAAAAATTGTCAATATTTAGTTATATTATGGGATAATGATAAAAAATTTTATGTATGAGACCCAAAATAAACTTAGGAAGTTTTACAATTAATTTATTTGTTGCCAGATGTTTGTAAAATGTGTATGATTCCTAAAAATAGCATTAAAATTGCCAAAGTTGAAAATTGTTTTAAAAACAAATAAAGAAGATAAAACAATATGGAAACAATATAAAACATATAAATTTAATTGTAATAAATAAACTAAATCATATAGTGCCACAGAGAAATCCATGTGCATTAGAGTGGTCCAAAAAAACATAAAAGTTGGAATTCGCGATCTCCACAATGTTGCCCCTATTCCTTAGTGTCTAAAAACTATCTGTGCCAAGTTTCAGCTAAATCCGCTTTTATTTAGAGGTAGCACAAAAAGTTGTCTTTTAAGAATTAGTATTTTATCTCTAGAGTAATTTATACAAAAAGTAGGGTTGACTTTAAATTTAATTATTTCTTAACCTGTACGCTATTATTTAACATTTTTTTTTAAATCTGGTCTTAATTAATGTCAACAAAAAGAATTTAAAATCAAAACTTAAAAAAATTAAGTAACTTTTAAGTAATTCGCGGTTTTTTTTTAAATTATACAAAAAAATACATATTTTAGTTAAAATTTCAAAATTTTCCGAAAAGATGTAATTAAAAATTCAACTTGTTTTTGCCTTGTATGCGCAAATTTCTCAAATCTGATCTTTATTTTAACGGAGATTATGAATCAGCAATCAAAATTTAGAAAAAGATTGTGGTTTATGAATTATTCGCGATTTTTGAAAATTAAAAAAACCTCAAGTTTTTTTAGGTATTTTACTAATTACCTGTAAACGGTGTTATCGAAAAATCCAATTTGTTATACTTTCACAATTTACTTACCACGGGCCTTCATTATATATAACACTGATTTTAATTTTAAAAAGAATAACAGATATCATTGCATATTAACTTAAAATTTGACTTTTTTAATATTTCGCTATTATTTAGCTTGGTATAATTTTATTGCTACCAAAAACCATATTTCACATAATAGGACATTCCACAGATATATATTAATGCAAAAAAGAAATTTTCATAGTCGTAAATATAAGAAAACATCCTGAGCAAAGTTGAACATTTTTTGTATGAAATTTCCAAATTTCGCGAAAACCGCGACTCCGATTTCAATTTTGATTTCATATTCGTAATGTACACCTAAAAATATATTAGATTTGATATGTCGCGATCGTAATAATTATATTTAATTTTTCTCATTTTTTCCATTATTTTTAATTAATTAAAAACAATAGAACAAGTACTACCTCGAAACTTCAATTGCGATGTGCTACCTCTAAACAAAACTTTTTTGGTGATTTTTTTGATCAGACTACATTTTTTTTCAAAGTGGCATATTTTTAGGCTTGTGGAGCGTGATAATTCCAACTTTTATTTTTTTTGGATCAGTCTAATGTGCATATTCCAAGGAAGATGTAAAGGAAGGAAGCTATCGTACAAGAAGTTCATTGCGGCCAACACGTTAAGTAATTAATATAATTTATTTGTTTATTATAAGTATTTTTAATAAAATATATATTCATAATATATAGTAATAAGTGTGCAATGTAATATACCTAATAGTAATAAGTGTAATATAAAATAAAGAAATAACTAATTAATATAATCAAATTGTTTTAATAATAAAATATAGTTTAAGTTTAACACATTAGTGCTAACAATTCCAAAAACAGAATAAGAAATATTTAACAAGATTTTTTTTGTATAGTTGTTATTAGTTTTTGTTTTCTTATTTTATGCCAAGCATATTATATAAGTTATACCCAAAACTTGGATAGAGCTATAATACATACTAAAACTAGGTAACTTATACCCTTATTTTATGTGATTTCCCCCTTTTTATTTTTTGCGTGTAGATTTGTTGTCTTCTTGGGAATTCAGCAACAATTTGCAAAGCTTTTAAGGATTTCTGTAAACTTGTTTTACCCCGACTTTAAATTTTTGTTGCTCATTTTGACATTTTTAAAAGGAAAATTTTGTGAGCATCTCTTAAAGCTTGGTAAATTGGGTCCAGTTTTAATACTTCGAGATTTTTGGCGGCTGGAGAAAGGAATTTTACATACTCGGTTTTTTGAATTTTGATAGAACCTGAATGTTTTTTCTCGCCCTAAAGTTTTTGTTGCTCATTTTGATTTTATGAGTAACAAAAATCCTCGAAATTTTAAAGCTCAGGTGCAGCTTTAATACTTCGAGGATTTTGACGATCTTTCCAAGCAAGTTTACAAATACACTTGTTTTAAATTTTTATGGTGCATGATATTTTGATTTTGCTATTGTTTTCAAAGGAATTTTTTCAACGAAATTATTGTCTTCAGCCATACTGCGACTGTTTGTGAGAAATTTTCATTTTTTTAAACAAGTTTTTCGGATCTTGAACTACAATTTGGTTCGCTGCATCAAACTTTTAAATTTTTACCAAGGCTGTTCGTTTTTCGACTACAAACTAATTTTAAAAAAACGGCTTTTATATTTTACCAAGTTTTTTATTTTGAAACTACAACTTCGTTCGCTAAATAAAACTTTCATATTTTAACCATGTTGTTGGTTCTTAGACTACGTATAAGATTTCGAGCACGACTTTCGCTATTTTGCCATGTTTTTTGATTCTTGAAACACAACTTTGTTTTATGGCCAAATTTTCATCATTTGACCAAGTTTGTTGGCTCTTGTGCTGCAAGATGGTGTTTTAATAAAACTTACACAGTTTTACCAAGTTTTGATTTTTGAACTATTTTATCAATTTATATAACAATTTGGCGAAAAATGTTTAATTTGGATAGATTTAATGAAGCAGCTGATGGAAATATCAGGGCAATAGTTCTTAAGGGCACCTTGCCCGTCGATCTAGCAATCCGGGGGCTAATCCCATCGGAGTTGAGATCCTGTAATTTTTGGTGGCAGGCGACATTTAATTATCTTACAACCCGCGGGCTGATCCCGTCGGAGTTGAGATCCTGTAATCTTTGGTGGCATGCGACATGTTTTGATCTAGCAACCCGGGGGCTGATCCCATCGGAGTTTAGATCCTGCAATCTTTGGTGGCATGCTACATTTCTTAATCTAGCAACCCGCGGGCTGATCCTGTCGGAGTTGTGATCACGTAATCCATGGCGGCATGGCAATGAGTGCCTTATATTGCGAAAATGGCCGGTATTTGATTCTTATTAAGGAACGACAGAAGAAATTGGAAATATTCAGGTTTATGTTGCTGGATCGTCTGAAAATAAAGATATTTTAATTTGTTTTTCTAGCCGACCCAAAGCTATTCATGTAATTGCGTACATTTTTCGCCTGCTTCATAATGTTCGCTCAAAATCTTTAAAAAATGTTCACTCTTTGAGACTCTCTGCTGAGGTGTTCGGAAATCGTCTTTTTTTTTTTTGTCCCGGTGGATATATTTTACCAAACATTTCAATTGTTTGGCTGAGAATAAAAAAAAAATATTATTCAAATAGCCCTTTGTTGACGCTCACGTCATTTTTAGACAACAATAAAACGCCGATTTATCAACTTTCGCAATCTTAAAAGTTTTGACTCGTTTTGTAGCCCGTCACGGTTGCCCAAATTGTGTGTATACTGACAACGGCAGAAATTTTGTTGGCGCAGCAAAGGAAATCGACGCTAACTTAAAACAATATGTAAAAGAACTACGAGATCACGTCATTTTGAAATATTCACCCTTATTCTAGTTGTCGATGTCATTGTCGTTTTTAAGTCAATATCACTTTCTTTCGACATGGACACCAATGTGGTATTCCTTAACCATTTTGTAACGACGACGACTGATTATCGATAATTAAAAAAACAATCACTTTACTTTAAAATGTCGTTACCAAAAATGGCGACGACAAAATCAGAGTCGTCTCAATACAATATCGTCGTTAAATTTTCTTAGAGAATATCAACTATTAGTCAACAGTCATCGATACATATCGGTAACGACAAGTGGAATACCAATTTTAAAAAGACGACAAAATACGACATCGATTTGTGTCGAAGTCGACAACTAGAATAAGGGTGATGGAGTTGTTAAATGGCCAATACATGAATTTGTCCATTTGCCACGCAGCCCAGAGTTGTAATACCTACGTTTTATTGTAGTACATACCCTGCAAACATTCGAAAGATATCTTCTTTTAGTAAAGCCATATCCTCTATTTTTCATTTGAATGAAAATAATCAAGTAGTTTTTTGAAATTCTCTCCCTTTTATCATTTGAAAGATATGTTGGAGATATTTGGAAAAACCAAATCAAAAATTGTGTTTTTTGTCATCATTTTTTATGATAATATTGCGGCAATATCACCTTTTTATCATCTGGAAGTTAAACAAAATTCGTTTAAAATTTTTGAAAATGTTGGAAAAAATAATACAAAATTTGTAAAAAAAAAAAACACAATTATAAGAAATATGGGAAACAAATTCGTTGAAAAATGAAGATTTAGTGAGCGGAAAAAACTGGGTATGATGGCAACAAGATAATTAATGTTCTTGTCATGTATGCAGATATTCTTTTTCAGAGTTAAATTTAATAATGAAAACTATAAATCGTTTAGTTTGTTTCTAGGAGTTAATTTAGCGATATCACCCTTTTTATCTTCCAGGTGATAAATTAGCGATATACGATTATGTAGCGATATCGCCTATTTATCATTCAGAAGTATCACTTTCGTATTGCTTGGGGTATCGCTATAGAGAGGACATTTACTCCCGAAGAGGGGAACTTCCGCAATACCAATATGATTATTGCCGCAATAAAGTTTTTCTTCCAGGCGATACGATTGCGAAACATTTTCTTATTGTATTGTTTGCAGGGTATTATCTTCACTTCAATATATTTATGTTAGTCGATGTACTCACGTTCTTATTTTACAGATCGAGCTTTTTAATCCTCAATTTAGCTTGTGGCCGCTACGTGACGCCCGAGAGAGAAGCCGTTCCTTAGATCGCCTGCTCCGAGAAGTTGCTGATAATTTGCTCCGCCTATGTTGTTTGCACCCCAAAAGGATAGAAGCAGTTAATTTGAAATTCGATAAAATATCAGAAGGAGGTCAAACGCTATTTGTAGCTTATACAGTCAACTCGCGGTAATGTGAACTAATAAAAACCGAGGTTGTGCACTTTATCGAATTTGTTCACATTTTCGATTGAAGAAATTTGTAGCACCATACTGGTTTATTTTCTCTAACTGTAAACCCTACAGAGAATTGAAACACCAGGCAATAGTAAAATAACAGATAATAATTTATTTGAAACTTAAAGAATTTTTAAATATTCACTTAAAAAAATTTAAAAAAAACATATTTAAGGCTTCAACTCATTGAACTTATATAATCGATAGTGTCAATATTTGTATTAGTTAAGGAAATAGTCGGTTATCATTTTCTGTTTTTTTTTTTGTTCGACCATCTTGTTTATCTTCCCTTATTTTCATTAGAACTTTTATGTCGGTTTGGTCAATCTTTTCAGATTCAGCCCATTTCAATGCCTTATAAAAAATTTCGCCAGCGTCCTTTGGTTTGATTCTGTTTTCAATCTCTTCAATGCTTCATCCAAATCATTTTCCTCCAAAAGTGTCACGTCCTCACAAGGATTATTGTTCCATTCCTGGATATTTGAAGCCGTGCATAAATCCTATGATACGGTATTTCTTTACATATATCTTGCACGCCAGCAACTATTAAAATACATACCTGAGGAAACAATGTCTGTAGAAGATCGGCCGCATTATCTTCCAAAGCTGTTATCTCCGATTGCCATCTTTCTTTTAAAACACTCAAAGGGATATTATATTTGGCTTCGTCTTCATCATCTACCATGCTTAGGACATTTTTCCAACATTTAGCTCTACCCCAGGCTGCTTCTAAAAGAGAAATTGCATCTTTCAATGTGAGTTGTTTCATTGATTCGAGCCAACTCCTCTCTTTTGCTATTATTGTTGAAGCTCTTCCATCCTATTCAGTTAGACTTGAACGAGTTAAATTGCCTACACTAGAAAGCCGAAGAAAAATGCTTAACATTACGTTTTTAGTTAATTTGCTTAATGGTAATGTTTGTTCTGAATTCCTGTTTAATAATGTTAAATTTAACGTTCCGCAACGATCAACTCGCAATTTTACACCATTGTATCTTCAGGTCTTTCAAACAAATTACGCAAATTCTGATCCTTTTCGTAGAATATGCAGAGATTTTAATGAGATGTATAATTTTATTGACTTTTCTTTGAGTGTTAGTGTCATTAAACGTAGTATTATCTTGTTTTTAAATACATAGCCTTATAATATTGTTTGTAATTAAATTAAATATGTAATATTGTTTGTAATTAATTTAAATAATATAGTCTGTAAGGATTTAAAATCCATAGACTTAACTAAATAAATAAATAAATTGTTGCGAGAAGACTAGTTCTGTAATGCAGTTTTGTGATTCTTATAGCATTCTGATCCATTGGCTGGATCAGAGGAGTTACGTTTGGTGGCATGAATATTGCTTGTATTAAACCATCCCCAGACTTGAGATCAGTTTCAGGTGGATGAGAGGGAGCATTATCTATTAACAATAGATAATCCCTTTTTGGTAATGGTAATCCTTTTTCGTCAAAAAAATCTGTAACCTTAGTGGGAAAATAAAACATTAGTATAATGAATTGGACGCATTTGATATGTTTACATACCTCAGGAACAAAGAAATAGTGAAACCAATCTTTAAAGATTGAAGTAGTCATCCAAGCAGATTTTGAGTTTTTGTAGTGTACGGGACAGATGAAATTTTTAAAGCTGCGAGGGTTTTTAGATTTTCATATTATAAGAAGTTTTGTTTTGTGGGATCCAGACGCATTTGCACAACATAGAAAAGTTATTCTTTGCTTCTCCATTTTTGCACCTGGAGCGCTCTTCTCTGATGATGTTACATAAGTGTTTTGAGGAAAAAGTTTCCAAAATAAACCCGACACATCAGCATTGTACAGCTGATCATTGGATAAACCAAGTTGTTCTATTTTTGCTTTCAACTTCATTCTAAACGGATCCACTAACTAAGGTTGTGCTGAAAACTTCTCCCTGTTAATCTGTAGAAGTCGAAATCCATAACTTTGTTTAAATTTCTGCAGCCATCCAACGCTGGCATTGAAGTTATGTCCGTTTTCATTTAAATTAGAAAGAATGTCTTTAGCTTTTTCTTTCAAAATCAATCCACTTACTGGAAGGTTTTTATTCAGCATGCGAACAAACCACTTGTAAAGGGATTTTTCCATCATCGGAAGCTCTGACGTTCGCAGTGTTTCACGTTTTCCAGGACCATAGAATGTGTTAACACACTTAGAAATTTTATACTTCTTATTTCTTATGGAAAAAATTGTTGATTTTCCAACATTATACTTTTTACTTAATGCTGTAACACTCGTTCCTTTTTTTAAAAGTTGCAGAATTTCCCATTTTTCGTTTACGAATAAAAACTTTCGCTATTCCTCAGGCATATTTGAGTTCAAATGTACCTCTATGCGTGTCGACGACTGCATAATACTGATTGCCATTAAAATAAAACTACATATTGTTTGTATTTGTTTGCGATCGGGGGATTTCCAAAATTAAAAAGTAAACAAAAAAATTTCATAGCATTGTTGTTCACTATTTAGAGCTATTAAACTTTGTTCACTATTTAGAGAGTTCATATAAAGAAATAAGTGTTCATATTAGTGGATTGTTCACTATAGTGGAAGTTCACATTACCGCGAGTTCACTGTATAGGCTACCCCCTTTTTTGTTACACATTTTTTGGCTGACGAAGCACGTATTTATGATGTTTTTATATTTTGTAATACTTATATAGAGTATTTTTATAAGATCTCATTTGTAATTTATAATTAAGCTTTATTTTTTGTAGTTGTTGCTCCGCTGATGCCAGTGATTACCCGAGAAGACAAAAATGCTTTTTTTTTGTTTTTTTTCTTACAAAAACTTACTTTTCATTTTAACTTTGAACTTAAAAAAAGGTGTAGTTTTTTAAAGTTTTTTGTTACGTTGCCTTTTTTTTTTAATAATAGTTTTTTTTTTGCTTTATATCCATCACCTTTGTGTTTTTTGTCTTCTCTGTTGATTGCACCGCTATGTTGCACTATTCGTGCAAGGATGGCGGTATGTTTACGCCAGTCTGCCATGCCATGACATAAATGTCTGACATGTCAGACCGTGTACGGTACCCCCTTTTAGCCACCCAAAAAGAGTACTAGTCCTGTGAAGCATGTGGGTACTTGAAGTAACCACATATCTCACAGCACTCTGACAGGGTTATGTATTTTTATTAATCTTAAAGTACGATCAGCGAGCAACTGCGACAGCAACATCTAGTCAAATAAAATTGGAAAAAAATAATTGAATTTAAGAAAAAGACATAATAAACTGAAAAATAGTAAAAGAAAAAGAGAACACAAATAATAAAACCAAATAAAACCAAGAAAATAAAAAGTGTTTTTATTGAATAAAAGAAGGAAGCTGCCAACGTCGTCCACCCCATCAATATCCCAGCCAACGAAGTGACCCCGATCAACCACGAGGTATTGACCACATCAATTTGCCCCACAGGTACGGCCGTAAACATCTTTATTTTTAAGCCTTATTAAAAATTATCCGTGGTTTAGTCAGGTATAGAATAAATAAGAAATTTTAAAGAATAAATTGTCTTTTTTCTAAAAGTTAAATTTGCAAATATTTCAAAAAGTAGAGCTAATATTAAAATTTGGTGTTCAAATTCGTGATATTCATCCAAAAATATATCAGAATTGATATGTCGCATGCCCGATGCATAGAATATTAACATGCAACAGAATATTAACTTTATTATTTTTAGATGTCATATAAATAATAAATTCACAATTAATAACTTATTTTAATTTATTCATTGATTAAATATTTACTTTTCATACAAATTGCCCAGTAGTGCTATTTTTTTGACTGAGTATTTTTTAAGATTTTTTTTTTAAATTTAAACCCCGATTAAAAAAAATTGATATGGGGCACTATACAGTCATATGTAATTTGACATGTGCATTTATACAATTTTATCCCAGAAATAGGCCCATATAATTACATAAGTTTGCATCAATTCAATTAAAATCTGATAATATCAGATATAAATGTATCCGAATAATGTCGCGATATAATTTGATCAGATTTTATATAGAAGTATAAAATTATAGTTAGCTGAACTAAGAATACAAACATATGGGAAAATCTACGAAACAGTTCGATTTCAGATTTTAAAAATGAAAAATTTCAAATTAGTTGCACACATTTTTTTTTCTAGATTAACTTATTTAAAATACATTAAAAAGACGTAATCTGTTAGCGTGAATAAATTCCCTGTGGGAAAAGGAACAGGTCACGAGGACCGGTTCTGGGACCGGTTCTTTTATATGAAAAGGACCGGTAACTTTAACATGGGCTTGTCCTAGGAGGGGATCAATTGCCCCTTGTGACGTGTCACAGGACCGACGCAAAAGAACCAGTCACAGGACTGAAGCAAAAGAACCTGTCACAGGACTGATACAAACGTACCTATTACAGGACTGGCGCAAATGAACCTGTCACGGGACTGGTGCAGATGAACATGTCACAGAACTGACGCAAACGAACCTGTCGTAGGACTGATACAAAAGAACCTATCACAGGACTGGCGCAAATGAATGGTTTATGTATAAACAAGTTTTGAGCAACAAGTTTTTTAGGTAAAGCACCGTAAGTTGTTTTTCAAGTGGAAAAATTTCACTCGAACTTTAAAGGCTTCAAACCAGGCACCCGATATTAATACTTTTAAAACGTTTTATTTTGTTTTTTCCTCATTAAAAAAAAATCACTTGTGTACAAATGAATTTATTTTTCTGGATGAATATTTTGTTTTCATCAATTTTTTTATTTTTTGTTTTCTTTTCGAAAACAAAATTTAAAAAATATCCGTACTGATATTTTCAGGAAAGTTGAGAATTATTTTTATTTTTGTACTGAGGAAAAAACAAAAAAAAAAACGTTTTTTTTTGTATTGAGGAAAAAACAAAATAAAACGTTTTAAAACGTTTTTTTTAGTTTTTTCTGATTACAATTACATATAAATTTTGTAAAAATTCTTAAAACAACATTCATATAGACACATTTCTGCATCCAATGATATATACCATTGCGTTATTAAAAAGTAATAAAAATTTCAGCCGAAAAGACTTCTACAAAGCATGATAGGCTGAATAATTTTGTGCAAAAGACAAACTGTGGTCAGTGTTACCGTTGTGCGACTAAAGTTGCAATTTGCAACCTTTTTGACGGCCTTTGACTTTATGTGCGACTTTTTCAAACTAGCCTAATTTTGCCACTTTTCCTAACTTTGTGCGACTTTTTCCCCCTTTTTTGTAAAGTCAATAATAAAATAATTATATAGAATGATATTTAATTAGATCTAACAGATCAGGTCAAATCTAACCTTTTTCACACGTGTAAAAAAAATTTAGGGTAAATTCAAGAGAAATTTTACTTGATGTAAAAAATGTATAGTAAAATATCGCTTAAAATGTGGATTTTTGGAACTCCGGATCCAACCCAAGATATCACCATATTTATTATTGAGAGTTGTAGATTATAAAGACACTTTTGCACGCGAGAAAAAACTACTGGAGATATAGCAAATACACTTCGAGATATCTCTATTGTGAATGATTTAAGCAAATTATATGTACGTGTTTTTTACTCTATTTCTAGCAGTTTTCTCTCGTGTGTAAATGTAGTTTAAGGAGAAATTTATAGGTACGGAGGGACGAATAAGGTCCCTCCGTACCTCCCTTATTCCGAGGAATAAGGTATTTTCTGATTATGAAATTAAAAATATGGGAAATAGCGCCACCCATATGTGACCCTGATAGCAGAGACATGAAAATATAATAAAGGAATTCAAAGTTTAAGTGTTAATGTGCTATTGTTGTAAAATACACAGAGAGAATTCCTTGGACAAGTTTTAATGAAATTTTTTCACTAAACTAATGAAGTGTTCTTCACAATAGGAATGAACATTTTTTTAAACTCTATGAAAAAGCTTCATAGTTTTAATGAAAATATTTTTAATGAAACTTTTTCATTAGTTGAATTAAATTTTGAATAAATAATATGAAAATTTTTAGTAACTTTTATGAAAAATTGCATTAATTTAATGAAAAGTTTCAATGGACGAATTCCAGTGACTATAGATCTAATGCAAAAATTCATTGATATCATGCAGATAATTCTCTCAGTGTAGTAAGATTTTTGAAGTTTAATCCATAGAAAAATGACAAATTTATGACAAATGCTGATTTAAAACTTAATATAGCGCACTGTGACTTCCATCAATGATTTAAAAACAAATATTATTTGAACTAACTAGCTAAATTTTAAAATTAAGAAACACAGATTACTAAAAATTAGCTTTCAAAATTAGTTCAAATACGAATGAAATTAATAGCTATGCAAAATTGGAATTATAAAAAATATTCGTTTAATCCTAAATTTTAAGACAAAATAACATAAAAATTAGTTCAATGGAATAAGAACGCATTTTTAATGAAAATTAATTTAACCAATAAGTTAAAAGTCAAAACCTATGAGTCGATGCTATCAACTCCAAATTTGCTAGATACCGAAATAGAAGACTGAGTTCCCATTAATGAACTTGTAAAAAACACAGAAACAAATTTTCAAAATAATAAATTTTTCGGTGGATTTCTTATTTTTGATTGTTTACTTGTTATTTCCTTTTGTGGATGTGTTTTGTTTAAATAAAAACCGTTAAAAAAAGTGTGCTACTTTTTTTTGAAAAATTACTTTTTTGTGCGACTTTATTTTGAAAAAACGACTTTTTGTGCTACTTTTTCAAAATTCTCAGCGGTAACCCTGACTGTGCTCATTAAAACCATAGGATTTGTGAGCAACTAACCACAAAAACTGCACTTAAAAAATTGAAAAATAATGGCGGAACGCGAAAAAAGGCTTTATGGTATAAAATTAAATTTTGATATTTAATCAGCGATTAACATTCTGCAAGCAAATATATTGATGCAAAACTATTCCTTTTTGCAAAATTTTTTGTCGTGATTTTTTGTTTTTGCAATCTAACTAGCTAATTTTGGTATAGGATATATGTATGTCTCATAGTCCCTAGATTATGGATTTTAAAGAACCCCACTTAAAAAATTGCAAACTAATGTCGGAACGCGAAAAAAAACTTTATGGTACAAAAAATGAATTAAAAATTCTTATCAGAAATTTACATTCTGCAAACAAATACACTGATGCAAAAAATTTTCTTTTGGGAAAATTTTTTTCGCGAATTTTTTTTTGCAAACTAACCACCAAACTTTGATATGAGAATATTGGTATTATAGTCCCAAGATTATGAATTTTAAAAATCCGCACTTAAAAAATTGCAAAAAAATCGCGGAACGCGAAAAAAAGCTTTTTGGTACAAAAAATAAATTAAAAAACTCAGTCAGCGATTTACATTCTGCAAACGAATATGTTGATGCAGAAATTTTCCTTTTAGCAAAATTTATTTTTCGCGAAATTTTTTGCGTACGAACTACCAAACTTTGGCATAAGATATGGGTATCATAGTCCCAAATTTATGAATTTTAAAAAACCGCACCCAAAATTTATTAAACTTAATCAGCGATTAACATTCTGCTATACATATGTTATATATGTACATATGCATATGTATATTGATGCAAAACTATTCCTTTTTGGAAAATTTTTTTTCCCAATTTTTTTTGTTTTTGCAATCTAACCAGATAATTTTGGTATAGGATATAGGTATTATAGTCCCTAGGTTGTGAGTTAAAAAAAAACCGCGCTTAAAAATTTGCAAAATAATGGCGGAACGCGAAAAAAAGCTTTATGGTACAAAAAATAAATTAAAAAACTCAGTCAGCGATTTACATTCTTCAAATGAATATGTTGATGGAAAAATTTTCCTTTTTGCTAAATTTTTTTCGCGAAACTTTTTGCATACTAACCACCAAACTTCGGCATAAGATATGGGAATTATTGTCCTAAGGTTAAAAATTTTAAAAAACCGCACTCAAAAAATTGCAAAATATTGGCGGAATGCGAAAAAAGCCTTTATGATACAAAAAAATAGTTAAGAAACCTAATCAGCAATTTATATTCTGCAAGAGAATACATTAATGCAAAAATTTTTTTTTTGCAAATTTTTTTTGGCAATTTTTTTTTTGCGAACTGATTGCCAAACTTTGGTATGAGATATGGGTATTATGGGCCCTAGGTTATAAATTTTAAAAATCTTCACTTAAAAAATTGCGAATTAATGGCGGAATGCGAAAAAGGTTTCATGGTGCAAAAATTTAATTAGAAAACTTATACAGCGATTTCATTCCGAAAATGAATAATATTAGTGCAAAATGCTGGTCAATTGGCAAACATTTTAGCAAAAAAAAAAATATTTGCAATATATGTTTGTATGTATATACCACTCAACAGTTCACTCCAGGGTATTATATGATTTTCTACAGATTTGAAACCAAAAACCAGAATAGTATCTCCACCATAAAAATAAAACAAAAATTTTAAAATTCTATTCATATTTTTGTACTTAGTACAAAGATGAAAAACAAAAAAAAACGTTTATCAATTTTTTTATCTTTGATATTTATACCTAAAGATATTTTTGGAATTTCAACTTGAGGGATATTTTTGTTTTAAAGTACATTTGAAATTTTTTGTTTTCGATTGAGAAATAAAAACATTTTGAACTTTAGTGATATTTATTTTTGATAAAAACAAAAAAAAAACGTTTTCTGGTGCCTGCTTCAAACTTCAATTTAAATCATAAAACTTAACAATTTTTTAATTTTATAACAAAGACACAATCACAATGTACACAAAATATCACTTTTTAGCAGAAAAATAATAGTCTTGTACATTAAATTTGCGTGAAAACAAACCCTACACACTTTTCACGTGAAACTGATTATCGTGAAAAATTATTATTTTTATAAGGAGCATAACAGTTTTTTCCCGTGAAATCGAAACAACTTACGGTGCTTAACGGTACTATTCAATACTCTTTGTATTTTTGCAGATATAGAAGAAAATGTAAGTGACCTTATCTTTTTCTTTTTGTTCTAAATTTGATGATTGGGGAAACTTTTTATTCCATATTAGTTTCGGACTATCGAAAAAAACTTGCAATTGCATGGAATTTCTGGCCCCGTTAAGTACCAATTTAGATTTAAATTTTTGTTATTTGGAATAAATTTTTACCACAAAGTAAATTCTTCAAATCTTATTTGCATCAGATGCCTGATTTTTATGAAATTTTAAAATTATTTTCATTTGGTTTTTATTACTAACAGAAAATGAAAACAGAATTTCCAAAAAGTTATCTCAATTTGTGAACTTGATTTTAAGGAACAAAAAATGGCTTTCAAGCAATTTTTAAACTACTCGAATTTTTAATTTTTCGATATTTATTGGGAAGTTTAAAAGTAAAATAGTAAAAAATGCTTTAATAGGAATTTTAACGGACGATATTTCCAAGAATAAAAAGTTTTCTAAATTTCAAAAAGTACTTCAAAGGAAAATACAGTTCGAATTATTTCAATAAAAAACAAACTATATTTTTCCCAGACGGTAGATTTGGATTTAGCTTACATTATTTCTTCCCGGGTAAAAATCTTATATATAATTATATGTTATTTGATTAGTCCCCATATACAACGAGAGAAAACTTGATCTGAAAAATTGGTTATCTACTTGTGTCTAATTACATCAAATTAGATATAATTTTATACAGTTGGATCCGAGATTTGTCTATATCCAGGACATCAAATTATATCTAATTCGATATAAAAATATCCGATTTTATAGAATTTTGTGTGATAGTAGGAATACTTTTTATGCATACCCGCTATTAAATTGACAACCTAAGTAAAAATGTTTTGATATAGTCATATATTATCATATAAAATTTTGTATAATTATATTTTCAAACATATATACCAAGATATAATTATATAAAATTTTACGAAATTATATCCTAAATATATAACTATATCTTGTTATATATTGCACAATATATAGTGCAACATATTACAATATCCAATTATATATAGTTACATATGCCTCATATAATTATATATAATTGTATCGAATTACATACCATTACATCTAGTTGGATATGATTATATTATATTTGATACATTTGGATGAGGACAAAATCCGGATAAAATTGTATCAAACCATATCTTATTCCATCAAATTAGATCTAATATGCTCATAATACGATCTAATTTGATACAATTAGATGTTCTCATTTTTCGGATATAATTATATATAATATCAAAAGTCATATAATTTTTTTTAGTAGGGAATGTAATTTCAATAGTTTGAACAATTTTGAAGGCGCAAATTTTATAACATAAAATAAAAATTTATTTGAGTGCTTTCTTCTAAATCGTACGCATCATTTTATAATATGATTTTATATGCAAAAAAAATCACTTGAAAATTATTTGGCTACCCGACTAAAAAAGATTATATACATATAACATATATTTTTTAATAGTAAAATATATGACAATTAGGGTCTATGTCCCGGGAATTCCCGGGAATCCCGCCATTTTTTGAATCCCGAAATCCCGGGAATTTTATGCGGGATTTCCCGGGATTTTTTTTTAGTCTTTTACAGTAGTTTTAGCTAGTTTTATTGCAATTTTAGAAGCTTTATTTAAATTTAAAGCAGTGATTTTTTAAAATTAATTTAAATAAAGAATATTTAAAATTAAAAAATACAGTTTAAAATTTAATAAACTCAATTAAGCCAAATTGTTTTTGGGTGCCAATTGAATTTGGTTTAGTTAAACCGAAAAATATTATATTAGCAATTACCAAATTTACAAACTAAAATACTTGTCCTTCGGGAATTTTTTTCTTCTTTAAGATGATATTTGTTCAAATAAAGCAATATTTATATAGGCTGTTTTAAACTACAAGATTCTCGGAAATGTTGCAACCTTGCCTATATGTTATGCACGTGTACTGAAGTAAAATCGTACCGAAAATCTTATAGTGCAAACCAGCCTTATACAACATTTCAACATCATTATTTCAATTCCAAATACCTCCAATAAACTAGGGATTAAAGTTAAAAAATTGTAATTTTTTCGTATTTTCAATTAACATAAGTTTTTTGAGTTTCTTTTACTTGAAATAATTTCATTTAAAATTCATTAAATATTAATTTTTAAAATAATAAATACATCAGATGCTTTTTCAAATTATTTTGAATTTTTTATATGCTAATTTAAAATGCAACTAAATATGAAAATTAAATAATTTCTTTTTAAGGAGTTGTGGCATAAAAAATTTCTATTCAAGAAAACTAATTAAAGTTATGAAACTATTTAATATTTTAGTGTCTACTTTTATAAAACAATTTAGGCGAATTTGCCTAAAAATTTCTGTGAAAAATGCTCACTTTTAAACTTTTTTATAAAACTAATTCTAGACGGATACTTCTGAAAATCTGCACAGAAAAAAACAAAATATCTAGAAATAGAAATTTTTGGATTTCATGTATAAGAAATTTTTAAGCAAAAAATTGATTTTAGTTCTGACTATAAAACTGGTCCGAGACAAGTTTGCACCCATTAACAATTCCAATATAATTTGAAAAAAGCGATCAAAATAATATAATATCAAAATAATATAAGCTTAAACCGCGAAATTAATATTTAGTTAATATATAACTAAGAGTTTTTTTAATTAGGACGGCCTTCCATATAAATATATTACCTAAATACTAATTCACGATTTAAATTGCTTAAAGAATTGACCTGGAAAGAAGACATGGATATTTAGCCCTCCTTTCAGAACATTTTCTCATGGATACAACCAAGTTAAGTTGTCAAACTACTACGAGGACTTGGCAATTTAACTACCGAATTTTGTCGTTAAAAAATTATAGAATTGTCCCTCTGGTCCGATAAGTTTTGAGTGGAAAAAAAGCCATTGAATATTGTTTTAGATCATTTTCAGCTCCATAAATCGGGAACTATGAGCCTCCAATAAGAAAGAAGTGCATTGCAGGGCTAATCATTAAAATTTTATTTAAAATAAAAAAACAACATATTTAAAAAAAAACGAGTAAAAAGGTTAAAGTCGGGCATGCCGACTACACAATACCCTACACCAGTCTGGTAAAAAGCCAACTAATGTTTGGATCCGAAATTCGAATGGGTTAAAATGGGACTTGTGTCAAAATTTTCTATAATGTGAGTCAGCGAAACAAATTTCATTAAAATATCTTAATATTTGCGACCTGCAGTTTGTAACCAAGCCAATTTTGGGGAGACCCTTATATGGGCACTAGGTCTAAACATGGACCGGTGTTAACCAAAATCAACAGGCTTCGTCCTTGGGCTGATATAGGTCGGTATACCAAATTTCATCAAAATATCTTAATATTTGCGACCTGCAGTTTGTAACCAAGCCAATTTTGTGGGACCCTTATATGGGCACTAGGTCTAAACATGGACCGGTGTTAACTAAAATCAATAGGCTTCGTCCTTGGGCTGCTATAGGTCGGTGTACCAAATTTCATCAAAATATCTTAATATTTGCGACCTAATATTAGCGACCTGCAGCGTATAAAGAGTAAAATTTTGGTAGGACCCTTATATGGGCACTAGATCTAAACATGGACCGATGTTCACCAAAATCAATAGGCTTCGTCGTTGGGCCGACGTAAGTCGGTGTACCATATTTCATCAAAATATCTTAATATTTGCGACCTGCAGCGTATAAACAATATAATTTTGGTAGGACCCTTATATGGGCACTAAGTCTAAACATGGACCGATGTTTACCAAAATTAATAGGCGTCGTCCTTGGGCCGACATAAGTCGGTGTACCAAGTTTCATCAAAATATCTTAATATTTCCGACCTGTAGAGTGCGCACAAGAATGCATGGACAGACAGACAGACGGACGGACAGACGGACATCGTTAAATCGAAACAAAAAAAAATTCTGAGCCGATCGGTATACTATAAGGTGGGTCTAGGACCAATATTTTTTGGTGTTAGTCCAAAGAAAATTCCCATATTTGAGAAAAAATTATCTACACCCGTATTCAAAATGAGAAAGTGTATGCTGACTACACTGGTTCAGTCCCATTTGCACCTGTCTCATGACAGGTACTTTCAGACCGGTACTCTTTTCACCAGTCACGGGACCGGTACTTTAAGACCAGTTGCGTTTTCACCGGTTACGGGACAGGTCACCGGGTAGGTACTTTCAGCCAGGCCTGTTTTCACTAGTAATGGGACAGTTCCATGCAGACCGGTCCTGTTTTCACCGGTCACGAGACGGGTTACAGGGCAGGTTCCTTCAGACCGGTCATGTTTTCACCGGTCACAGGACAGGTACTCTCATTACAACTGACCCCTGTTTTCCCACAGGTTTTTTTTGAGTGCTAAAAAAGTTATAAACAAAAAACCGCACACATTTTCGCTAACAAATATTTTAAAATTTTTGGATTTTTCGGGCATGCGACCACACATTTTCAAGTAGCTTTTCCGTGCTGAGTCCGAATTTAGTTTCCAAATTTTTCCAGCACATCTGGTTTTTGAGCAAATTGAGGTCAAAATTACCAAAAACTTTTTTGGCTGTTTTTGAGTTGTTTTTACACACTTTTACCTCGATTTAATGAAAGAAGATGACACAAATTTTTCAATCATCACGGTAATTTTATTTGAAAATGCATAGTCGCGCTATATTTCCATTATTGATTATAAGTAATATCGTTTTTTTCATTTTTCCGTCCGTCCGTCTGTCTCTCCATGTATTCTTGTGAGCACGCTACAGGTCGCAAATATTAGGATTTTTTGATAAAATGTGATAGACCGATTTGTATCGGCCCAAGAACGAAGTATATTGATTTTGGTTTAAATCGGTCTATATTTGGACTTGTGCCCATATAAATTTCCCTCAAAACTGCAGCACAAAATTGAATGGCACATCCACGGTTTAAAGAATTATGGGATCAAATATGTCTTGAATGGTACATACATATCTTCATTACTATTATTATCTGAAAGTGCTAAACGGATCGGACGAATTTCGTATTCTCTACAACATATCTTTCTCCAAAATTCGCTAAAAGGTTAAATTCAAATTGAAGGCACATCTACAGTTTTAAGAATTATGGAGTCCAATATATCTGGAAGGGTAGATCTTATCATAGCTGTCATTGTGTGAAAGTGCTAAATAGATCGGATTTTATTTTTAGGCTTTACATCAATTTTCGCTGTACAATACGCTAAAAATCCAACTTTAAATTGACTAGCACATCCACAGATAAAAGAATTAATGGTTGAAATCTGGCTTATATGATATATATCGTAATTAGTATAGTTGTGTGTAAGTGCTACAACAATGGGATTATCCGTTTGGTTTCTACGTCACTTTTAGCTCCAAAAATCTATGAAAAGCTACAAAATTTAACCTAAAATGGGTCTGGACACCAAACTAATAGTACCACCCATTTAGCACTTACAAACAATAATAGTATCACCGATATATATCGATCACGCAGGACTGCAACTAATTATTTCTCAAACTGCGGATGTGCCCTTCAAAAAATATCAAATTTCAAGTTGTTCACGCATAGAGGTGAAGAGATTATTATTGTCATATTTCCTTTATTTTTGAAGGCACACTCATTAATTTGATATTAATTATTTTATTTGGTTGTCAGTTATATGTCAGTATCAAAACATTTTTAATTGTATTGAGGCTGAAAGCGCAAAAATTAAAAATGTCTAAAATTACTCTTTATTAAAAAAACAGAGTTACAGATTTTAAAGAACTACCATTTGCTCCTAATTGAGGGCACCTATTTTTTTCAACAAGTGGGAGATCTTCTAACATCATAATTATTATCCACCAAAGGTTTTGGGCGATTTCCTGTTATGCTGAAAAAGTTATAACAAAAAGAGTTGAAAAACTCTTGAAAGTTACAAGCAAAATTAGGGTAAATTAGGGTAGTTTTTAATTAAGTAGACAACATTACCAGTATAAATATTAAAATTTAAGATGTTCTCCTGATTAAATTCGTTACCTCAAAAATGCTGATACCATTAAAAATAATATCTATTGTTATTAAAATGGTTTAAATCCCGAGTTACGCGAAATCGCCCGCTTCCGTAGATTTGCCCATATAAAAAACATGTATTATACTACCCGGTTTTTGCACTACAACTTTCACTGAAATCCTAAGGATTTGCAAAAATAATTACCTGAGAGAACGGGTTTTTGCCAGACCTAAATTTCTTGCAAATAGTTAAACGTTAAACTTCATGAAAACTGTTAAAGGTCTTTAGTTATTTTATTATCTGAAAGATAATTCATATCTGTGGATTTTGAAAAAGGAACTTGTTAGAGAAAGCACAAACACCTCTGCTATTGCTTAAAACTTTTTTGTATAAATTTTCCAACAAAGTTCAAAAGCTGGTGTTATAAAAAATTTTATTTTGAAAGTCTCTGAAAAATTTACCTCTAACAAAATAAGTTGTTCTGCTTTAATAGTGTATTTAGACTGGGCAAAAACTAATTTAGCTTTTCCATATAATTTTCATACAAACTGAAAACCAGATTCTACCTGGTTTTTGCCAAAAACCGAGTAAAAATATCTGAAATGTGCATTTTTGATACACTCGGTATTATTTATAATTAACTTTTTATGTACCCTCTTACAACGAATATACACTCATGCAAATAATTCCGTAAAAATAGCAGAAAAAGTTACTAAAAATTAGTTAAAAATGATGCTGCAGAAAAAACTGCTAATATTAGCAGAATGAGTTTGCTAAATATTAATAAAATGAAAACAACAAAAAAAACTGTTAAATTTACAGAATTTTAGTAATATTTGAGCTAAATTGTTGTTCATTGCAAATAACAATTTAACCTGCTAAAATTAGCAAAAAAAATTGCTGAATAGTAGTTTAATAAAAATAGCAAAAAAAAACTGTTAAATTTACAGAATTTTAGTAATATTTGAGATAAATTTTTGTTAATTGCAAATAACAATTTAACTTGCTGAAATCAGCAAAAAAATTGCTAAATAATAGTAGAATGAAAATAGCAAAAAAAACTGTTAAATATACAAAATTTTTGCTAAAATTTTCTGAAATCAACAAAACTTTGGAAGATTACAAGTGGACTGGAAAAAGGTAAAAAAGGAGCAAATGAAATGAAAATTATTAAATAAAAAATAATTGTGTATTTAAAAGCATACTTCGGACCAGTTTATTGAATGCGTCAATTAATTGAAATTTTTTCAATTGGCATTGTTCAATGTCTAAATACCCATTTATAATTGATGAAAGAAGTATTTGTTTTCATGTTTTAATAAAAGAATAAATTAAGAAAAAAAATTAAAAATTCTTATATTTTTTTATATTACAATGCTTTTTCTTCAATTATGTGTACATTTCAATACCATTGTTTTCATCAATGCAAATTGAACAAAATTTCATTGGCATTGAATGGTGATGAAATTTGTTGGCATTGACATTGAGATAAAGTAATGCCAATTATAATTCAATGCCAATGAAAATTTCTCAAGAATGATTTTTTGTAAAAGTGGTAACATTTATAGACAATAATATGTTAACCATAACAACCCAGTCAGAAATCGCCAGTGGTACAAAAAATCAAACACTGGCATACCACTGGGTAACCACGGTGTTAAAAATAAATGACTGGCAGAACTCTCATTTGGGACGCTTTGCCAGCGTTTGCAAAAAGCGTTATGCCAGTATTTGTTTTACAAAAATGTCGGGGTTTATAAAAAAAAACCACTGACATAGAATAGGCTTAGAGTGATCTGCCAGAGTTTGCAACCAGTGGTTATCCAGTGCTACCTAGCCAATGCTACCAGTGGTATAAAAATCAATTCACTGGTAGACCCATGATTTTATACAAATGCTGACGTAAACTCCACTTGCTCCCCAGAGATACTTTTAATCACAATTTTCATATTAAAATGGTTCGTCCAAAATAAACCTTGATCTTTGAAAATTAATGTATTACGATAAATCGAAACTTTTCTTATAAATTTTAATAATTTAGATATTTTATGAGTAGGACAAATTTTAACCATTTCAATTTAGCTTTATTTAAAAACTTTTTGCATTATTTTTGGCGAGTTAAAAATATGCAGTAATTTTTATGAGTCATTTAACATTCTGTTTATAAGCGCTCCAAAATTGGTGGTTTAGTTTACAAAAAATTTGTAAAATTAGCAAATCTTCTGTTAAAAATTAGTAACTAAAATTCAGCAAAATACTGTAAAGTTAGCAAATTTATTGTTAAAAATTAGTAACTAAATTCAGCAAAATAAAATAGCAAAAAAATCTGTAAGTTAGTAATGTGGAGGTAGCAAAAAAATGAACTAAAAATTATATTTTAACTAAATATTAGTTAAAAATTTGTTAAGTTGAAGTACTAACAGTTTTACTAACTTTCCTACAAACTTTTTTCTATGAGTGTAGAAGTAAAGCAAGTGTCAAAAAAAAATTTTTTAGTTTTTTAAAAATATTTCTATTTTGGTTTTAAATTGTTGTTATTAAATTTTAAATGTATTAATAATTTTTTTGCATTAATTTAATAATAAAAAAAGAAAGAAAAATTTGTAATAAAAAAGTGATGTGACAAAGATCATTGATTCTAAATAACCAGTGTAAATGACTTGATTTTTGTAATTTAGTTTTGTACAAAAACCAGCTGGTTTTTGCTTGGTCTAAATTCAGTATAAGAAAATTTGAAAAAGGCTTAGGGCTGGTATCTTATCTCTAATGATTATTTTACCTTAATTATTGATTAAGAAATCATTGATTAAACCTTAAACTTACTTAAACTAATATCGGTAACTTATTACAATTTAATCAATGATTTGTTAATTTTAGATATTTTCATTTGACAATACGAATAAGTAATAAAAGAAAATAAAAAAGTTTTGAAAACTCGCCAAATACGAGTTTTTTATTGAATTTTTCGCATGTCACGGGGTGATAAAATTATACAATAGATGACAAAATTGTTATTTTTTAAATCTGCAATCGCTAAATGCCTCAAAAAGGAAGTGTCTTTTTGCATGCTACATGCATATCTTAATTTTTTTCATTGGGAAAGTGTGTATAATTATAAATTTTATTTTAGTCCAGGAAGGTGTTGTTAAGAGATATTTATGAAGGATAAGATGATTTTTGATGTTTTTTACTACATTCAATCCAAACTTTATAGTTTGAAATAATTAGGAAACTAGATCCAAAAGAAAACAAATCAACCTATGCCTGTACATTATTTGTTATTGGTTTAGGAAAACATATCTTGATCAAATTTAATATACACATGCAGTGACATCTTCCAAAGAATGATTGCTAAAATTAAAATTTAGAAATTTTGTGGAGAATAAAAGATATGAATCCAAAAATAATCCTTGGTGGAAAAATATATGACGTCTTTAAAAATTCTCATTACATTAGAATCTCAAGAGTATGTATAAATCCTAACTTCTCACTGATAGAATTTTGTGCATAGTATTAATGAATTTGTTCATTAATCCAATGATTTTTTTCATTGAAAAGTCCCCAAAGAACGCGTTCATTAGATCAATGAAACGTATTCATTAAATGAAAACTAATTGAAAAAAATATATTTTTTTGCGTTACTTTTTTTTATTTATTTTTATTTTATTAATTTTTATTTGTACATATATTTCTTTTTCGTTTTTATAACGTTTTTGACATCTCCCTGAAGTCGACTTGAACCCGCAATCACCAGAATGTAAACATAATCGCGTTACCGATTGATCTAAATAGCCAAAACAAAATGATGTCTTTATTTGGACTTTTATATTTAAATAATTTCAGTTTGCAACCCTAGCGTTCATTACTGGAACATATATCTATTTTAGTAATTAGCAAATTCAAAACCCTTATAAAAATTATAGCATATCTTACGGGTTAGTTGAAAATATATAATGAAAATATTCATTAAATTAATGAATTTTTCATTAACTCAATAAAATTTTTTCATTAAATCAGTGAATTCAGATTAATGAAATCGATTCATTAATAGTATGAACGAAAATTCTATCAGTGCTGTTAACTGGCTCTGTCCGACATTTCAAGATATGGTCAAATATGGACATGTGGTAAGTTAAGTTTTATGAGTAAATTTTGATAAATAGTAAAAATTGGTTCAATAATTGTGAAAAAATATAATAAAAAAAATTATACCCATTAGCTGAAATTAGGCAGAACTGCAAAATTGTTCTGAGACACCTTAAATACATGCACAAGAAAATATTTTTTTTCACTTTTTTGGGTCAAATTTTACCCCCACGAATCGTGGCTTATTTGTGCTAAAGGAATATCAATATTATGACCGATTCTAACCATCCAATTTAAGTCATTTATTCTAATTTCCGCCAAATAATTCCTAGTTAAAATTGGCCTTTTTAGAGAAGATATACATTACTAGGCAAGTTACTAAAGATATACATCATTTAGAGGACATAATAAGATGTTTTAAGGTGTTTATTTTATAAAATAATTGGTCTACGTAAAACTTTTTAAAAAGTTACCAACATTAGTAAAAAATGTAAGTACTAACACGAATTCTAGGGTGAAAAATCTATGTTTAAGGGCTTAATCACAGAAATTTCTGTAATTAAATTTAATCAATATTTAGAGTACAATCGGAGATTAAAATTCGACAAGTTACTGTAATTAAGACCTAAACAATGATTTTCTTCTTAATCATTGTTTAATATTACATAAGATACCAGGCCTTAGAAACATTTGGTACGTTTACCAGACGCTCAACTGAGACTAATCTGCTACTAAACAATCTCGTGAGCGACGTGATTACCAGAGAAGACAGAAAAATTTTGTAAAAAAAACAAAAGTAAAAAAACTTAGAAAAACAAAAGTTTTTCAAAAAAATAAAATTCAAAGTTACGAGAAAAAATATTGGGCAAAAAGTCTTGAAAAAAGCTCAAAAATCTTAAGAAAAAGCTATTTTAAAGCTAAAAAACGAAAAATCCAAAAAAAGCAAGAACAAGCCAATATGAGTAAAACAAGCAATAAAAAGCAGACACAAATTTTGTCTTCTCTGAATATAACCGCAGCTACCATAAGACGATTTAATTTTGAAGTCCATCCTTTGCTCGTTCGAAGCCCCTCGTAAATGCGTCTTTTAGCAGATTTGATCATGGTTATCATGAGTGGAAATCTTCTGGATTTCCAGTGATTTGGAATGTTTTCGACATTTTTGCCGAAAAGAAATGTAAACGGTTAAAACTATTTATCTTTTTAGCCTTTCTTAAGCTGAACTTACCGCCATGGCTCCCAATGTTATTGCATTTGGAATATTATTGAAAATTATTAAACAATTTTTGCAAATGATGAAAATTGTAAATTTATTTTTTATTGTTATTAACAAAATTTTAAGTTTTTTTCAAATCGAAACATTCATTTGTGTCGTGTTTGAATATCGTAAACTATGTCGCTAATTTAGTAAAATATGATATCATAAACGATACTGTTTCGTTTCTAGGTTTATTGGATAATGGTAATGAAATCACAATAATGTAAAAAAAAACTTATTACAATCGATTAAAAAACCATTTGTTTACAAAAATCCTGATATAAAAAATAAGCTACAATCAGGGATGGAAAAAGATCTCAAGCGAGCCAAGAATATAAACATTTTTTAAAAAGCGGAAAACGAAAAAACGATTTGTGGTATAAAAAATGAATTAAAAAACTTAGTCAGCGATTTACATTCTGCAAACAAATATTCTGATTCAAAAATGTTCCGTTTTGCTAAATTTTTATTTCACGATTTTTTTTGCATTTTAACCACCAAACTTTGGTATGATATTATAGGTATATACTAGAGTCCGTAGTATATGAATTTTACACAAAAACGACTCGCAAAAATTGCAAAATAATGGCGGAATTCGAAATAAGTATTTGTGGTACAAAAAGTTAATTAAAAAACTTAATCAGCGATTTACATTTTGCAAACGAATGTAATGATGGAAAAATTTTCTTTTGGCAAAAACTTTTTTCACGATATTTGTTTTTTCAAACTAACCACCAAACAAACTTTGGCGTATGAAGTGGGTATTATAGCCCTTGGATTATGAACTTTAAAAAACAACACTTAAGGCTCCATTAGTCTGGAAGTATCGTAAAGTATCGTGTCAGGTGTTTACTTTCCACTAGAGATAGTATACAGAAATACTTAGTTTGGAAGTAGATTTGAAGTAAGAAAATCTATTAAAAATAGATTTCTACTTTACGATACCTCATTTCACTTCACTTTACTACCAAACTAATTTGGGCTTTAATAATAATTTACTGAATAATAATTTTTCGGGTTACATACAATTTTCTAAAGAGAAACAGCCTGAGCTAGCAATTTCCAACCTTGATTTCAGCAAATTTTCTGCATTTTAAAGTTTTTCGAAAATCTTATCTGTCAATGGTAATTTTTTTTAATTGATGCTTTATCAATGGTAATGAAATTAAAAACCATTGTCATTATTCAATGAAATCAAATTCCGAAATCATTAATATTAATTTGAAACAGTGATAATGAAAATAACTTCATTACCATTGATATCAATCGATGTTAAAGAAATCGTCAATTAATTAATCCACCTAATTCATTAGTCCCAAGTATGAACCAAACAAATGTAAAACATTTTGTAAATAAAGAATTATTATATTTATTATTAAGCTGGTTTTACACGACATGTATTTGTCATATGACTTGTCACTTTTTACATTGTAAAATTTATACATGCCGTGTGAATAGGGTTGCCATCCGTCCTCTGTTTTAGGGCGTCCGGGGCAGTCCTACTTCTTTTTCAGTAAGTGTCCGGGGTTGTCCTACCTTTTGTGCTTTTCTCCATAACTTTTTTTTATTGCTTCTAAACTTTTCAATTGTTGGCATTGCTACTTTGTCGCTGTTATTTCAATTAACTTGGCATCACCTACTTTGGTTGCCAAAATGTGAAGCTTATCAGAAGTGAGCCAACTGTTGAATTTAAAAAAAAAATTAACATTGCTTTTAATGATGAAAATTTATTTAATGAATTCCTTGTCCTGAAAAATTATGTAAAAACTTAAATTCAATTAACACGACTGATAACAAGTTTTGGTGCGATTTTTTCAATTTTCTCTAGAATATAATGAATTCATTTTTTTAAGTAATTCACTGAATTCAACTGAACTCGTTCATCAAACAACAAATTCAAAGAACTAATTCAATTGCTGTAGTTCTTTTTATTAAATTAAATGAATTAATTCAGTGGTGAACGCTTAATTTCACTTTCGTTCAGTGAATTAAAAATAATAAAATTACGTTCAGTGAATTAAAAAAAAAATACGTTCACTGAATTGATAAAAAAAATTACGTTCACAGAATTAAAAAAAATACGTTCACTGAATTGAAAAAAAAAATACGTTCGCTGAATTGAAAAACAAAAATTACGTTCACTGAATTCAAAGCCTGTTTTCTGCCGTTCAGTAGAAGAAAACATTTATTTATAAATACAATTTGTAATATGAGTAGGGTAGAGGGGGGGATCCTTCGCCAGTGGGGCACATACACTAATCGCGTTTTTCTCCGATGTTAAGGGAGATAAAAAATTGGAAAAAATATATTTTGTGCATTTTTCAATTACCTTTCCTTGACATCCACTTTGACGAATTTACATCACATGTTGTCGCAGACAGACGTGGTTTTGTGTTTTTTGGGGTGCCAAAACAATAATTGCAAGCAATTACATTTTGCAATAACTTCCTCAAATCGTGTGATAAAAAAATAATTTTTCATTATGTTGGACCTACGATCCTAGGCTTTCAGAAAATAATAACTTGATTTTAATAAATGCTCAAAAAGTGTGAAAAAATATTAATTTTATGTTAGTGCCTGTCTCTGGGGCACAATAACCAGATGGCCCCTAGAGCTACGAAGAGTTGTTGCATCCCTACCTAAAATGATCTATAAGACTTTTCTATATGTTTAGATTATGTTTAATAGTAAATTAGAACAATCGTGTTCATTCTTAAATTTATATTAATTATTCAGTTTTTTATAATTTTGAAGAATCATTATATTATAGTTTTAAATTATTTTTTTCTTAATGTAGTGGAGATTTGTTGATTAAAAAAACAATATACCTTATAGAACTCATTCTAAATTATTTATTTCAGTCACTAAAACATTGACTTTGCCGTATTAACAATATTTTTTTGTTGAAATTGTATCTAGCTCTTTTGGCGAATATCCCCCCCAGTTTGGGGCAGTTACGCCGATTTGGGTTACTTTGAAAATCATTAAAAAAGTAATAGAAAATATGCAAATAATTAGAATAAAAATAATACAAATTAAAGCCAAGTTATGTAGATCTTCAATTTGAAAGTAATTTTTGAAAAATAATTAGGGGTTAAGAAATGACAGTGCTTTCAAAAAAAAAAGTGGGGAAGGATACCCCCTCTAACCTACTAAGCAATTTTACAGCGTTTGCTGGTAAAAATAAACAAATTATATATTACGTGCACACAGAGAACGATTCAGTTAGCAAACCATCAAAACCACCAAGATTCTATTAAAAATACCTAATATTATTTCTAATTATCTAAAATTTATAGATATAATTAATATTATGTGTTGAAAAAACTTTATCTATATTCACAACTGACTGAAGTGCTCTGTAAAATTAAAATCGGTGTTCATAACCAATTACGAGAAAATATATTTTTTTCGAAACAATTCCATAATCACAATCATATTAAAATTAACAAATTATATATAAATTCCAATTTTTCGGATGTTACAACTATAAATCAGTAGTAAAAAATAAATCCAAATATTAATTTTTTAATTCGTCATTTACAACTGACTGTTTCGAACGAATTCGGCAGTATTAACCAATTATTATTTGGATATAACAATTAACCGTACAAAAATTAAAGATGTCAAACAAATAATTAGAAAGCAAATTACAAAAAAATCAATAAAATATTTCAGAAACAACAGTAAACTATATGGTAGGTAAATATATACATAATTATTATATATTTGTTTACTACAAGATACTCTTTCTTAGTATCATTTTCATCAGGCAAATTGAACACTAATATTCAAAGGCGAATTGCAACATTGTTTTCCAAAATTAGAAGTTCAGGCACAAATTTCATAATAATTTTCATGCCAGCAGGAAATTTATATTTCCAAAAAGAAAGCTATCCGAAAATCGATTTTTTTGTAGTGGATTCTTGCCTGAAAGATCTGAGATGGGGCTAAAACCTAAAGACAGTTTTGCAATACAATTATGTAAAGGTAAAAAACCAAAATTTTTGTTTTTTACTTGAGAAAACATCTCAGAGGACTTTTTCCGTATAATTGTGATAACTTTTTCTTCAGAGAAAACCTCAGATTATAAATATAAACTTTATCCTTTTTTTTTTTTTTTTTTTTTAAACGAAGCAACACTCAGGAAATTCTTCCTATTAATTAACGTGTTGCTTCCTTTGGAAAGGGGATAGAGAAGAAGTGAAAGGTGGTGAAAGATGAAGGGCTTCAAATATGGCAACACTGTAATTGCGCGAGATGTTGAATTTTTTAGAACAGTTGTTGCGCGCCATCTAATGGTGAGTTGGCGAACTTTGTTGAAGCTTTTTAGTTCATAGCCCTGTTATATTATTTTACTTCGGTGGGGTTAAGTGCTATGGGAACACCGAAGGAGGACGCTGCGATATGTATGAGGGATAGAAAAAACTCATACATATTACTATTTTTCATAAATTGATGTTGCCTTGATTGGGGCTCGAACCCGCAACCTCACGTGTAACAGTCCAACGCGCTAACCATTACACCACAGCGCCCACATCCTACAGAAAAGCTTCTAGATTCTGAGGAATTTTTCCCTAAGAATCTGTGGGGTTTTCTTTAGGAAAAAGTGCTCAGAATCCGAATAGTTTTCCAGAGAAAAAAATTCTCAAAATGAAAGATTTATTTGAGAAATAATCTTCCGAATCCTAGTACTGGTTTTCACGGAAACGTTCTTCGGATTTGAGGATTTTTTGTAGCAAAAAGTCCTCTGAATCCGAAGGTTTTTCTACAGAAAAAATACCTCAGAATATCATAATTTTTGTAATACTTATTTATATATGTAAATATATTATTTTATTTGGGAAATAATTTAAATATTTTAATAAAAAAATGTTAAAAATTATTGGAAAGGGTGTTTTATTTTATTTGAAACAATTTTTTAAGTGCAGTTGGTTCCACCGAATAACAAATAAATTTTGTTGGGCCAACATTTTAATGTTCGAAAATATAGTAGGTATAACTACAAATATCCGCAGCCTCAACCGAATAATGTGATTGTACATGCAACTACCCAAATTCGGTTGGCAACAAATTCGGTTACCACAACGAATCTGTTCTCTGTGTGTGTTAGAGAAACCCGAGATTTTTGGAACTTGATATTTTAATCATGTAGGTTGATAAACTGCATCGGGTATACTTGATATGAATTATAATTATGGTTTTTCTTTTCCCGGACTTTTTCATTTCCCGGGACAACGGGATTTTTTTCTGAATTTCCCGGGATCCCGGGAATTCCCGCTCATCCGAAAATAAATAAATCCGACATATGTTGTATTGGAAAAACTCGATTTCTATTACAAAACCGCCCGACAAAGTTCATTTTTTGCTTGTACCTAGAGAAAATCTACTTAATATATTCTGAAAACAAGGCTAAATATAAAATATCCATGTCTTCAGTTTAAATCGCGAATTAATATTGAGGTAATATATTTATATGGAAGGCCGTCTTAATTTTAAAAACTCTTAGAAATAACTGAATATTAATTCGCGTTTATAAACCGTTTATAAACGAATTAATATAGACAAAGTGAAAGACACGGGTATTTTATTTTCATCCCTTCTTTTAGGACATATTCGAACTTGTGTCGGACCAGTTTTATAGTCAGAACTAAGATCGTTTTTTTTTTGCTTAACCATTTCTTAAGTACCCAACTAAAAAAAAATGATATGGAGCCATATAAAGTTATATTTAATTATATATAATCTTCTATGTAATTAGATATAATTATATCCGAAAAATGAGAACGTCTTATTGTATCATATTGTATCGAATTGTATACAATTGTATACAATTTGGTACAATTTGATACAATTCGATACAATATGATACAATTGTATCCGAATTTTGTCCTCATCCAATTACATAAAATTATATCTTTTTGTATAAAATTATATAAAATGTTATAAAAGTGGACACAGTTTGATACAATTATACCTAAATATTAACCCTATACTTTTACCATAATATATATGACCATATCTAACAATATACAAAATTATATTTTTAAATAAAAAAAGATATACAATATCTGGAGATCATACCTGAGGGATTTCAATTACAATTACTTGTAATTGAAATTACAAGCAATTGTAATTGAAAATTTTCAATTACAAATTACTAGTAATTGTAATTGAAAGTGATTTCACTTACATTTAGAATTAAAAAGTGTTTTTTGTTAAAATTTTGTATAAAAATCTGACTGGGATATGTTGCATAGGCATGGATGCGTATAAAAAGAATACGTCATGTCGGGATTACCCCTAACTTGTGCTTTTTGTCATTATTTATTTTCCCAAAAAATGTAATTGACATTTTTCAAATTACAAATTACTTGTAATTGTTCTTTTTTGAATTACAATTACAAATAATTTGTAATTGTAATTGAGTTTTTTTGAATTACAAATTTTGAATTACAATTACAAATAATTTGTAATTGTAATTGAGTTTTTTTCAATTACAATTACATGTAATTGTGTAAATGAATGTGTAATTAATTACAAAATATAATGATTAACCCCCAGGTCTACTGGATATCCTATAATTTCGATAAATCTTCCATTACTTTTATCCAGATTTACCATGACAGTGCATTAAACATGAACAAATTTTTCTTTGTTTTTAGTAATTTTAAAATAAGGTTAACAACACTGAAATTTTTAACTTAATAGGATTGTGATATACAACCAAGATATAAGAGATCAGTCAAGTGTGCGTTATAGTATAGAGAATTCCATATTAAAGCTTCAGTATTGTTAATTTTATGGGCGCGTTAGCCACTTTAACTCACGCTCCTAAACAAAAACAAATTACTCAAGCACGAGCATTTCGTGTCTTACTCACGCAGACATGAGTATATTAAAAACTTACTCACAATCAGAAAATTCTTACGCAAAACAGTAAAAATTACTAAAAAACATATGATGCAAAAAATAAACTCACACACGAATCATGCACGGGTTATATATTCTTACTCACGCTCACGTACGAATTATATATTCTCACTCTAACGGGCGAATTACTTTGGTATATTAATTATTACTCACGATCACTTGTGAATAACTTCACTCACGATCGTGTCATGCGCCAATCCCTATCCCTAGTAATTACAAAATCTAAAACTAGTTCAAAATCATTTTTAATATGGAACCACATTTAATACAATACGGTTTTAAAAGGACCTTATACATATATTTTTATATAAAATCACTTTGAAAAAATTGCTAATGTGGTTTTGCCGGTAAAAATAAATGTTTGTTACCGCTACCATAAAAATCAATAACCTTTTGTTTATTCCTTTTTTTTATTATTTTAGGCAAAAAATATTTTTTTCTTCATACATTTATTTTTACCGGCAAAACTGTTGAGTATATAGAAAAACGTTATATGAACAGATTAAAGGAATTGTAATTTTTAATTTTTTTAAAATTGTTTGAGCAAAATCGGACTAGTGGTTCTCGAGTTATGTAAAAAAAAGACCACCAGAGGTCAAATCGATATATCTCGATTCTTAGGGTTGACCCAGCGAAACGCCGGGACACGTATAACTTCTTTTTTACCGATATAACTTTCCCCGGTAGTTTGAACCCTTCCCGATCACTGACCCCTACCATTTGTCTCACAGTGTAATTATAGATGATTTTATAAAGAATGTTATATCGTTATATAAATTAGAAATCATGAAATATTGTAGATATGAAACCATACTAAGTTATATATGGGTTCATATGCGTCAATATATAATCATATATAATACCTATTATATAATATTTCTTAAATGGCTCCATATATAGTTTTATATTATTATGTATAGTGTCATACTAAATTATATATAAACGTATATGTAATTATATCTTTTATATATTACTTTGTGTACTTATATATAGCACATACACTTATATGCAGGCCAGTATGTAATAATATAAAATCACATATGTCTCAATATTAAAACCTTTGAGGCAAAAATATTTAATATATGACTATATAAAAGTCTATATGCTTCAATTTAAAAGCATATGTGGCCATATCTAACTATAAGTTACTATATGTAATTACATAAAATAATATATGATTATATCAAAACTTTTTTACTCGGGTATGGAATCCAAAAATTTCTATTTCTAGATATTTTGTTTCTATGGAGATTTTCATAAGAATTCGTCTAGAATTATAAAAAAGTTTAAAAGGGAGTATTTTTCACACAAATTTTTAGGCAAATTGGCTTAATCTTTTTATAAAAATAGAATATAAAATATTAAATAATCTTTTAACTTCAATTGGTATTTTTTGATTAGAAATTTTTAAAAATAAATTCCCAGCCAGCAATTTCGGTGCGCTCATAAATAAGATTCTTTTTCTTGGCTCATAGGAAAAAGTGGAAAAATTTTTGTTTTTGGAGCTAATTTCTGAGTCATTAATGATAATTTTTCTTTGCTGGGTTTTCATAGTTGCATTTTAAATTAACATATAAAAAATCCAAAATAATTTGAAAAAGCATCTGATGCATTATTTGAAAAATAAATCATTTTTAAAAAACACAATTAAAATAAAGGAGTAATAATTGTAATTTAAATGAAATTATTTGAAGTAAAAAACACTCAAATTATTTATATCAGCTGAAAATATGAAAATATTACTAATTTTTTAAATTTTAACGCACAGGCTTTTTGGATGTATTTGGAACTAAAATAATGATGTTGAATGTTGTTGTATATATTGCTTTACTTGAACAAAGATCATCGTTTTAAAGAAACCATTTTTTTCCCGAAGTACGAGTATTTTCATTGGTAACTAAACCAAATTCAGCTGACGTTCAAAAACAATTTGGCCTAAATAATATTTTTTTTATATTGTACTAATTCAGTTTATTAAATTTGAAATCGTATTTTTTATTTTAAATATTTTTTTTATTTAAATTGATTTCAAAAAACAATGCTTTAAATTTAAATAAAGCTTCCGAAATTGCAATATATACTAGCTAGAACTTCTATAATACAAAAAATCCCGGAAAATCCCGCATGAAATTCCCGGGATTGAGGGATTGAAAAAAGGGCGGGATTCCCGGGAATCCCGTCCCGGGAATTCCCGGGACATAAACCCTAATTATAGTTCATATCAAGAAATTATAAAAATGTACATTCCCGAAAATATATGCAAAAAATTTGTTAATCGTTCTTTTTTCTTTTTTTTTTTTATTCAGGAACTACTAATTTTAAGTTCAGAATAATTTTTTATCTTTTTTGTGAAGTTTTTTTTAATCAAGGCCTAGTGGACGCCAGAAAAAAATTGAATCCAGAAATTATTTCTAGTTATATTTCTGTTATTATTAGAGTCAAATAAAATTTTGATATTAATTTTCAACAGTTTTATGAATATTTGAAGAAATACGATATTAATATATTGATTCAAATTGGAAGCGTTGAAAAACATTCCTGAAACCCTTTACAATTCGTATCAAGAAATTATATAAATGTACGTTCCTGAAAATGTATGCAATGAATTGGTTAATCGTTATGTTTTTTTTGTTTATTTATGTACCTACCAGTAATTTGAAGTTCAGAATTATCTTTTTGTTTTTTGTGAATTTTTTTTTAGTGGGAATAAAAATTGTTTTATTTATAAAATAAATTTTTATTTGTATATTTTATCGCGTTGCTGATTTTGGTAAAATTAATTTATTAAATTGTCCTCTTTTTTAAGACAAATGTCCTCCTTTTTTGAGGTTGATGTCCTCTTTTTCTCAAAATGGAAATGGCAACCCAACGTGTGAACCCTTTCAAACATTGCATGTGTAAAACCCATATGCAAAAGTAATATGACAATATTTTAAATAGAGCGCGTTCTATTTTGACCTGACAAACCAAATGTAATCAGCTGTTTTTGGCAAAACAAAAAAGAAACTGGCAAAAAAAAGTAAAGTAAAAACTGGAAAAATTTAATAAAAGCTGTTAAAAGCAACCAATGTCAGGCGTAAATACACATGTTCGTTTAAACGCAAAAATTATAAACCTTATGTATTTGCTCATTTTGACAGACATACCTTAAGTGACAGGTCACATGACAAATACATGTAGTGTGAAACCAGCTTTTTAACTGTATTTTGTCTCATGCCTATCAACGTTAAGTATTTAAAGCAAATATATGTTAAACCGGTAAAAAAATTTTAAACAGTTTATGTTTATAATTGTTCCGTTGTAATCCAACGCACGTCAGCAAAAGTTTTTAGGAAGTAACGCGAATAAGTTCCGTTAGATGTGAAAATGTATAAACGTTGAGTTTTCAACGTTGATAATTATCCGTGTTGAAAGTTAACGTGCATACGAAAAGTTATGTGCTAGTTTTTGTCTTAAACGCGCTTTTATGCTCTTTCAGTTTTTTTAGTACTAGACGTAAACGAGTCGAAACGTGCCGGACATTTCTGTTGAAAACAGAATTTTTTCTCCGTTTTTACGTGAGAGTGCAAAACAGTTGTTTTAGTTGCATATCAGTGATGGGATTTGTGGCACATTGTACCATGTTTGGCAGAATCAAAGTTTGATTGGTACACTGGCAAATTTTGGTTATTTCCAAAAATTCTATAGAAATCCGGTTTATTTAAAAAAGAAATTAATTGGCAAAAACAATAAATTGCCTTTTTTTAATTTTCGTACAAAAACGTGTTTAAAACGAACACATAAAATATTCGGAGTTTTAAGTAAAAAGTGTATTGGATATATTTAAAACTTTTCAAAAATTTTACTCAAGATTCTTTTTTTTTTGAAAAGTAAACAATATTAAGTAAATAAAAATCGATTGAATTCACAAATAAATTAAATTTTGCATAAACTAATTTAATGATTGAATGAATCAATCAAATGAGCTAAATTGAATAAAAATTATTTTCGATTTAAAATTAAATTAAATCCGATTTTGAGGGATAAAATATAATCCACAATGAATTTTTATCAAAGTTTTTGCTTGTTATTTTATAAAAAACAATTTTATTTTGGTACTATTTTTAACCTGGTTGGTACTAATCTGAAAATCAAATTTATCATCCTTTAATAACACGTTACATATTTTGAGTAACTTAGCAAAAATAAAATACCACATTACGACTCGTTCTCGTTAAATTTACGTACTAGTAACGAGACCGTTAAACTTAGTTTATTTTAAAATAAGCTAACAGTTAAAGAAAAGTAAATTTTTGCTAAAGTGCAGTTTACGGGCATAACTCTGATGAGTTTAAAATTTTTATCGTAGGTAGATATTTTTATTGTGAGTCCAAAAATATAAATATTTTTTTGTCGGAAACGCCTACTTTCGAGTAGGCGCGGCTTTAAAGTTGAAATTGGAATAAGTCTGAAAATACTTATCCGATCACGACAAAACGCACACAACATAAGCCAACGTTGATAGTTTGCCGAGCAAAAACAGCTAATATATTAATAAGGATGGGTGCGAACTGGCTAAATAAAATCTAAACTAAATTCAGGTTTCCAAGTTTCTATGAAATTTGAAAAAAAAAATTTAAAAAAACCCTTTTGTCAAATTGTATTTAGTTTAGAATTTATTTAACGATCTCGTACAAGGCCTAATTACAAATTATATTTTTGAATACACAATCTTCTGAAATAAAACCTTTTTTTCTAAAAAAAACTTATAAAAGTTAAAATATTTAAATTGAGCCGTAATGGGTTAATTAACATAAAAATCGTTAATGTTACATGAAAGATATTTTAAATACCTTTCCAATAGTATACGACCTGTCCAAATCCGACCAAAAATCCCGCAGTTATAAGCAAGTTCAACTTCAAACTTTGAACCGAAATATCTCCCGAGATATGCCCAACCGATAAAAAAAAGTTTTACCTGTGATAAAAATTTTTACCCGATCGCACCAATTCTTTTTTTATTTATTTTTGGAGATTTTTTCGTTTTCATCTGAACCTGGCATTTTTAACACATAAAATGGGTAAAATTTATATGGCAGCACATACTTATTTCTGACATTTCTGCACATTAAACCAATTTCTGTACTTTCAAACCAAATTTCGGCAATTTCATACCAAAAATTCCCTTACATAAGGGAATATTTACTCTTTGGTTGTAAATCTAGTTGGGGATAGCTTGTGAACAAGAAAAAAGAGTACCAGTTGAGTACGTAAGAGTAGCATGGAATGAGTATGGGGTATTCATCTAACTGGATTGATGACCTCGTAAAACGTGTATTTTTGTAATCGCGTATATTTATAAATTTACCTGCTTATTTGAATGAACGCACCTTTTAAAACTATTCACATTTCAATTTTGCATTTAGCCACTTTTTTGATCTTTTCCTAAATTAAACACTGAGTTTTTTAACCCTAACACTCCTGATAACGTTTTGATACGTAGACTCCTGATAAGGCTACCCGGGTACCCGTGTGTATTTACCTTTATGTTATTGTTCAAATTCATGTCATACCAACAAAATGCATTGCAGGGGGAATCCCATGATTATTAATTAAATGTAAAATAAAAATTTATTGTGCGTGAGCATCGTTTCGATTCTCTATTTGCATTCGAAGTTTTTGTTAGACGTTGGTGCGTGCAGTTGCTTTGCTTTGGTTTACTTTTATTCATTATTTTCGATGTCGCGTAAACGTCATGCACCTGTTATGAAAATGGAAGTGCCTGAAGCCGAGTCTTCTGGTGCGGGGCCACCATCTAGAGCTACACCAAGTGCTGCTGGGCGATCTAATCCTACGCAAGCCCCCAAAATCAGAACAAACGTTTCATCATCGAAGTCTTTAGATAATTTACCATGGCGAAATGGTTATCTAAATATCTCCGCGTAAGTTTTGTTAACGATTTTGAATTATTTTGTGAATTTGGGTTAGATTGACTGCCGAAGATATTGATATCTTATGTGAAATGGAAGTAGAGGACGACAAGACGACGGAGCCCATCGAATATGAGTGTGTTAGTGATGAGGAATGGTTTCCTGATGCAAATGAAGCCTCGGATATAGAAATGGAATGTGCTGTTGAGTCCGACGAGAAAGAAGAAGACGAGGAATTTGAATTTCGTGGTAAAGTATCAGTTATTGCTTCAAAATACGTCGCAAATGACCAGAATGAATGGTATTCCCAAGAGCTACCAAGTGCTAAAACTGCATCACAAAATATTTTGCGCAACGAAGGTAAGTTTAAGTATATACAATGTACAGTATGTATATACAATGTATAATATACATTGTATATACTTAAACTAAGTATGTACACTCTTAAAAATTTTTGTAAATTTACTACTATAAAATGGGTAATATTTTGTGTAATATAACGCATAGTGAGTGAATATAAACACCAAATGCGTTAAATCATTTTGTACGCACTTTCATATACAAAAATCCACACATAACGTAAAAATAGGCATTATGTGTTTATAATTAAAAGTTTGTGCCTAAAATTAGTATTTTGTTAGTAAATTCAAATTTTACTCACAAATTTTGTAAATATACTAACATGTAGTAGTAATAAAAATATTGACATTTCTTAACTTGAAAATCTTAAAAAAATAAAAATTTATTATAAAAAAATTTTAATAACAACCAAGATGAGCCCAACATTACGAAATTAAAGTTGTATTGCTGCAGATGGAAAAACGACTAGTAATGCGTACCATATTAACCACTAACTAAGGAAAGTACGCAATTTCAAGATGTGAAGTGTCGGTTAAAACTATAAACTTATAAAACCACCGAATCGCAAAATACAGCTGAAACATTTAGTCTTCCAAAGTGATTAAAAATTATTCTCTTGGATCAACGATGTGAGGATGAAGGTTGCAATGTTTACATAGCTGGCGCCACCATTGAGGTCATTCTTAAGCAATTGGCTAAACTTCGTAGATTAATCATTGCGAATTTTTAAAATTATTTTTAAATATTTAATTGCTATAAACGACAAAAAAATAAAAGAAAAATACGATATGACTTTTTACTAAAAAAAAAATATATAATTAAATAAAAATATATAATTAAAAAATATTGAATGTTATTCTGTTTTAAATTATTTTCAAATCAACGAAAGATGATACAATTTTTACAAGTAAATTATAAAGAATAAAAATTTATTTGAAAGAATTCGATAAGACCAGCAATACAGAATACGTATTTTCGGCTTTCGCTACAAAGCCATCATCAGTGTATTTCGTCTTGTGTGGGCTAATATTTTAATGTTTGTCTACTTATGTGACCGCTGAAAGAAAATCGAATTTCGTATAGTAAGAGTTCAGTTTCCTACTATAAGTTGGATAATTTTAAACAAAAATAAATTAGAGTGTATATTAGACCGACTCACGAAAAAAAATAAAAAAGTGACCCTCTCAAAATAAACCTTGGTTTGTTTTGTAATGATTCCCAAAATATTTCGGGTCTAGCAATGAGATCTCACTAGAGTTTGCTAAAAACCGAAAAATTTGAAAACCGCGGTTTCGGTTTTTCAAAATTATAAAAACCGCGGTTTCGGTTATTTTTCGGTTTAATTGTGATATTAATAGAATTGTTTTAAAATAATTTAATATCGTCACCTAAAATGCAAAAGGGCGTAACAACAAAAAAATGTAAGCCGATTTTCTGATTGATTATGATGCACTAGACTAAATTATATTTCCCTACATAATTTTAAACTTACATATATGTCGAAATAAGTCTATAGTCGTGTTTTAAACAAAAGAAGAAAATATAGAATATCTTTAATTCTACAACGTTTTTTTTGGTTCTAGTGTAAAAAAATAAAAAGTGTTGTTACGCTCTTTTCCATTTTAGGTGACGATATGTATGTACAACAATGAACTATTTTAATACATTCAAGATATTTATTAAAATTCTATTGAATTTCTCACTCGAATAAAGGCAAAAAAACCATTGCCGAAAAAAAAACGCGGAAACCGTTATAAGTTAAAATTTTTTATTCTTTTTTCGGCAGATTAAACTGTATTTAAAGAGTTTAAATTTGGAATTTAGCAATTTGTTTAAAACAATATAAAGTTGAAATTTCATACAATAAGTATCGCGGACTACGAAATAAAACTTTTTGAAAAATAAGCGGTGAAAATCTGAACTGAATACGTGAAACTCAATATCTCTTAAACTTTTGTGTAATTTTTTACTAAAATTATAATCCTAAAAATTATTATTAGAAATTGTTCATTACAATTAAATACAAAATTATGTAAAATAAGAGCTGAACCCTTTTCGAAATTCTAAGCTCAATAATATGTAATTTAATTAATTATTTTAATTGCTTTAAGTATTTGCTAAAAACCGACTTATTTTTGTCGGTTTTCGGTTTCGGTTTTGGGGCCTCGAAAACCGCGGATTCGGTTTCGGTTAAAACCGAACAGCAAACTCTAGATCTCACGAGCTGGACCATTTTAAAAAAGGTATTTTTTTAGTTTTTGTAAGAAATTTGCATCTTAGCTGAAGACAACATACTCAATATGGGTATCATATGAAAGGTTTTTTAGAGGCGCGTCCATATATATAACATGTTCAAGCATATCCTGACATGTCCTATTTTCAAGGTTATTCTATAAAAAAAAACAAATTTTTGACTCTTTTGTACAGAGATATTTGTGATTGAAATGTCAAACTTACATATCATAATCTATAGACGATTTAAATGAACACGTGTTTCAAGTTTTTTTGAAATTCGCGATTTTTCGCGTTTTATCAGAAATTCAATGTGGTGGAAACAATATGTTCTAAATAGGGCAATATGGATACCAAAACTTAGTTCGAAATTTTTCAAATTTCATATATTTTGGGTGATGCTGTACCAAATTTTGTTACAATTTTTAAGTTACTGCAATCTGCATTTGAATTCAGTATCTAATTGATTTAAGATAAAAATGCAACTTAACAGAAAAAAATCCAGCACGGAATGGCGGAATATCTTTTTTTCGCGAAAAAAATTTTTATAACATTTTAATAATAATTTTAATTCAGTTTCTAGTAGATGTAAGGATAAGAAAAAAAAAATATTATAAAATTTTATTTAGGGTCAGCATATATTTCGATTGTTCTTAAAAAAATTACAGACACGCGTATTTTAATAAAATATTTTATTTAAAAATAAACCTACTAAAAATTTCATAAAATTTTTTATTGAATTGGGGTAACTTCAACTTTTATAAAAATTTGGTTCAGAGCACCGTGGAAAATGTATTAAATTAGCAAAATTCTAAACTATATCCACTTAGCCATTATTTACTTATCAAAACGAAAGTTTTTATATCCATATTGCCCTATTTTAAACATATTTTCTCCACCATATTGAATTTCTGATAAAACGCGAACATTTAAATCGATTAGAGATTAAGATATGTGGGATTGACATTTAAGTCACAAAATTCTTCATACAAAAGACTCAAAAACTTGTTTTTTTTTGTAGAATATCCTTGCAAACAGGACATTTCTAGGAATTATTGAATATGTTTTATATACCGCTGGACGCGCCTCAAAAAAACCTTTCATATGATATCAATATTGTGTATATTCATAAATACCAAAATTCTGCCAAAAACTAAAAAAATACCTTTTTTAAAAACGGTCCAGCTCGTGAAATCTCATTCCTAGACCCGAAATATTATGGGAATCATCATAAATCAAACCAAGGTTTATTTTGAGGAGGGCTCTTTTTTTGCTTTTTTTCTGTCCATATAAGATGAGTCGGTCTTACTTACCCAGGAAAATTTTCTGTTCCAAAGAATCGGTTGTAGAATAGCTACTTTTCATTCACAACCCCTTCTACTGTCGATTCTAACACCGATTCTTTTTGTTTGAAGGTGTCCCAAAAGCAACCCCTTCTATAGCTCCAAAGTGGAACCGGTTGCTCTAGAATCAGTTCTGGAACTGATTCTACGTCACCCACACCTTCCATACGGGATCCCAGGAACTGGTTCTGGAACTAGTTCCATGGAATCGATTGCAGTGGAACCAGTTTTGGAATGGGTGTGGTTAGCTACCGATTGTAAAAAATTTTTCTGGGTACCCGATCAAAAAAAATTATATATAGTCGTATATAGCAATATCTTGTTTTATCTTATAATATGTGAGTATATATATTGTCATGAATAGCCATATATAATTACATGATTCTTATGTGGTACCTTATATAACCATATATTTTTATATATGTGACCTTCTCCGAGAAAAGGGACCTAAAACTTCATTTTCACACACTAGGTCCCTTTTCTCGGAGAAGGTCACATATTGTCTTTTATAAAATTAGATATCAACAATATATGCTATACATAATGAGATATGACAGATCTGTTGTCATATATAATTATAAATGGTCATATATAACATAATGTATGATCACATATGGTGGTATATAAACCATATATTTTGAGATTTAGTAATATATGCCCTGTTATAAAATTTTTTTGGTTGTATGATGTAAGATATTTTTATATATGATTATATATTACATTAAATGCTATAATATATGAGTATATATGATTCCATATATGGTGCAAGATTAACAATATAATTTTAGATATGATTATATATGGTCCCACGTCAGTAATACTTTCTATGTGTTTAATATATAATTATATATAGTCACACATTACCTGAGAGACCCTACTATCGAATCCCAGCTCGGGCACAAAAATTTATTTTTTTTTACTTTTTTTTAACTTAATTTAATTTACTTGTAAATATTCTTATTACAGATCTTAAAAAAAGTAACCCATTTACTGCTAACAGCACCTGAAAGTTATGTTGTTTACTGCAACTTGGGATTAACCCTTTGACACGGGAATTTAAATGGATAGGAATTTTCCGACCAAAATTCGTGGAAATGTAGATCTATGCCCAAGAAATATTGTTTATTACTTTTATGGCTTTGCAGCGCCTCCTAGCGGAGATATTTGGAATCAAAGTTCAAACTCTATCATGTTGCCGACACCGAGCGGGTTAAAATTTTTTTTAAATTTTAATTTTATATTTTTCCTTTTACTAATCTCTACATAAAACCTTTTGAATTTTTGAATTTTATTCATCACACAATTTTTGAGACTAAACTTCAGCCGTTTTTGAACTTTTAAATTTTAACACATTCTCAGCAGCGTTGATGATCACAAGACAAAACGCACTCGACTGCTCTCATGTTGTTTTGAAAATTTACAGCCTGTATAAAATTTCAATAAGAACAAAATAACGAAAAAATTAATAGCGCTTTGGTTAAAATTCAAATCAGTGACGAGTTGATGAAGTCGACGTACATTATAATGTACGCCACTCGCCAAAGGGTTAGTAATATTTTAATATGCTATTATTAGGCCAACCAAAAAGAAGCTAGAGCATGTTTTTTATTCGAAAAGAAAGAATAATTTAGATTAAATTCAAGTTCTGATCTTAAAAATATAAGAATTTTAAGCTATATTTGTTAGAGCTTTTTTTTTGCTTATTTTATCTAATTTTGCTTGTTTTTGCTTATTTTGTAAATATGGGCTTATTTTTGCTATTTTCTTTAAAAAAATAAGCTTATTTTAGCTTTTTTATGCGAAAATAGGGCATGTTTTTGCTTTTTTTCCCCTAAAATCAGTAGTTTTGAACATTATTTTAAGTCGAAATAAATTTTTTTATTTAAAATTGAAAAATTTCTTTTGTTAAAATAAACTTTTTATATTTCCAACTTGAATTCTAATAGTGCAAATATGACAATTCCGATTTCCTTAGGCAAGAATGAAATCCGGCTTGGGCCATGCCTTCAACAGATTATTTTTCACAATTTGTTAAAGTTTAAGAATGTTCCAATCTTGTCTGATTCCTGAAGTTCCAAAGGAAGTAGCATTGTATTAAATAAAAAATTTAAATTTTATGAAGATTTTAATGAAGAAATAATGAAGTATACGTTATACGCTTATTTTTGCATTTTAACTGCTTATTTTACTGTTTTTCCGAGCTTTTTTTAAGAGCTTAAAACATTGCTTTTAGGGCTTTTTTTTGGTTGCCCTAGTTATTATATATTGTCATATATAACCCCACACATAATTATATATGTGACTGAGGTACTATTATCGAATCCCAGCTCGGGCACAAAAAAAATTTTTTTTTACTTTTTTAACTCAATTTGATTTACTTATACCCAGCAAAATATTGATAATGACACCTCATTGCTATCTGCATTACCAATAATGATAGAGGGGTTTTCAATAAGAGCGGTACAAAAGTTTTTTAAATAAAACAAAAACGGTTTTGGATATCAATGAAATTCTTTATTCCTGTGAAAGTACGTTCGATGCCATTATGTATGGAAATCGATCTCTTTTGCATGGCCACCACGGGCACGCTTGCAGCAGAAGTCCAGACGCTGATCCCAATTTTCGACGGTTTTCAAGCATAAATCGGCCGATACTGCTGCAATTTCACGTTCGATATTCGTACGAAGTTCATCAATCGTCGCTGGCTTGTTGGCATAGACCATAGATTTTACGTAGCCCCACAGGAAATAGTACAACGGCGGCAAACGCACGACCGTGGCGGCCAATCGACTGGACCATTTCGTGAGATAACACGTTCTCCAGACTTGGTTTGCAATATATTGATGGTGACATTCGCTGTGTGCTTGTGGCGCCGTCCTGTTGGAACCACATGTCCTCCAAGTCCATATCATCCAATTGGGGCCAAAAATATTCGGTTATTATTGAACGGTAGCGATTCCCATTCACAGTAACGTGCCGGTCTTCATCATCACGGAAGAAGTACGGCCCAATGACGCCGCCGGCCCATAAACCGCACCAAACCGTAATTTTTTCGGGATGCAATGAGGACTCATGGAGTACGTGTGGATTGCTGTCTGACCAATAACGCATATTTTGCTTATTGACGAAGCCATTCAGTCAGAAATAAGCCTCATCGCTGAAGATGATTTTTCGATGAAAATCCGAATCATTTTCAAGTTGTTGCTCAGCCCAATTCACGATCATACGACGCTTCTGGTGGTCAAGCGGCTTCAGTTCTTGCATCAATTTGATCTTGTGAGGATGTATGCCAAGATCTTTTCGCAAAATTCGCCACAACGACGTCACAGAGATGCCCAACGCTTGAGAACGACGTATGAGAGACACATTTGGGCTTTCTTCAACTGAAGCCTCAGCGGCAGCAATATTCTCGACACTACGGGCACTTCTTTGTCTTACTGGCTTGGGAACATTTTGTACTGTGCCTGTGGAGACAAATTTTTCCACTAGACGCTTAATTGTTGATCTGCTAGGACGATTATTACGACCATAAATTGGACGTACCGCTCTTAAGGTTGAGGCCACTGACTCCGAATTTCGGTAGCAAATTTTTATAATTTATACTCGTTGTTGGCTCGTATATCTTTCCATCATGAAATGGCAAACCTTACTGAGGAGAAATGTCAAAAGTGCGGCAAGAAATATGGCGTCGTTTGCTGCCCCTGTCTTTCTACTTTTGTAGCGTCCCTGTTGAAAAACCCTTCATATCATTACCTTTTGCATTATTTTGTAATATAAAATAATGACTTCCTAATAACGGCCTATTGCAGTCATTGCTTTTAAATATAAAATAATGACTTACTCAAAATAGTTTAACTAAGTACGTTTTACAAAGTTAAATTTTACACATTTATATTTATTACTTCTAAATATGTTTTGTGTTAATATTTTTATGACGAGTTCTAAAATTACACACAAACAAAAACTTTAATTTCTCTGAATGTATTTCCTGAAGCTAATAGTATTTGTGTAACTCCTTATTTTTCAGAATCAAGTAAGCAGTCGGATAACCACTTAGAAATCAACTTTTTGTAAGCATGTTTGTAACCACTTATTATTCAGAATCTCATAACTGCTTACTTCTCATTTTTTTGTAAGCGAGTGGGTAAGCGTGACTACTTATAAAAACGACCACGCCAAACAAAAATAATGACCCGTGAAAAAAAATTCATTCAGTAGCATATCTTTTTTAATTTGGCATCATACTAAATTATATAAAATTTTATCCGGAAAACGAATAAAAGATATATTTGAATTGATATAATTTCATCCAATTTTATCGGAGTTATGGTCTTATTCAATTGCATTAAATTTTGTTTATTTATATGAATATGTATAGTGTAGGAAAACAACCAATTAATTAACTGAGGAAATCATCTGAATAATATTAATAAATTTTTTCACAAAACCGATGAATTTCACTAGGCCTCGTCCATTGAAACTTTTTACGAAATAATGGAATTTTTGATAAAATGTTGTCAAAATATTCATTTTATTTATTAAAAGTTTCTTACACTTAATGAAAAAGCTTCGTTAAAACTAAATTCATAAAATATATGAAGCGTTTTCATCAAACTTAAGAAATTTTTCAATTTACCTTGTGAAGAAAACTTTATTATTTTACAAAAATATTTCATTAAAACTGGTCCAACAAACTTCTGTCTGTGTAGGTTATATAATCCATTACACTGTGAGACAAATGGTAGGGGTCAGTGATCGGGAAGGGTTCAAACTACCGGGGAAAGTTATATCGGTAAAAAAGAAGTTATACGTGTCCCGGCGTTTCGCTGTGTCACCCCTAAGAATCGAGATATATCGATTTGACCTTTGGTGGTCTTTTTTTACATAACTCGAGAACCACTAGTCCGATTTTGCTCAAACAATTTTAAAAAAATTAAAAATTACAATTCCTTTAATCTGTTCATATAACGTTTTTCTATATACTCAACAGTTTTGCCGGTAAAAATAAATGTATGAAGAAAAAAATATTTTTTGCCTAAAATATTAAAAAAAAGTAATAAACAAAAGGTTATTGATTTTTATGGTAGCGGTAACAAACATTTATTTTTACCGGCAAAACTGTTGAGTATATAGAAAAACGTTATATGAACAGATTAAAGGAATTGTAATTTTTAATTTTTTTTAAATTGTTTGAGCAAAATCGGACTAGTGGTTCTCGAGTTATGTCAAAAAAGAGATATATCTCGATTCCTAGGGGTGACCCAGCGAAACGCCGGGACACGTATAACTTGTTTTTGACTGATATAACATTTCCCGTTGGTTTCATCCCATCCCGATTTTGACTGTCGCATAGTGTTATCAGTTAGTAGTAACTACACAGAAGAAGAAATTAAAATCATACACAAACAACGTTTACTAAGATATAAACAGCTTTGAAATCACACAAATCTCAGGTTTTGTATGCCTATCTTTAAAATCGGAAAACACATTAACTAAAATATGAAAAAGTTTAACTAGAATCATATTTACTTTAATAAGGATAAGTATTATAGCCACCAATTATAAAATTTCGATTTAAAGTTTCTTACTTAAATAGAATATCCTACTAAGTGATGACTATAACACTGGCCCTAATATTCATACTTTATTTACAAAGTGTTAGTACAAAATTAAATGTTAATTAAAATCTGAAACAGTAACTGATTTTTTCTCTGTGTAGTTACTTTTCTTATTTCTATCATTAGATTTAAGATTAGATATAATTAAAAAAGTGCGACATTGGTATGTCTCATTTATCCCAGAAATGAAAAAATTCTGGGTCATTAGAAACCCTAGATGTAATATAACATATAATCTCAGCTTTTTAATTTTGTATTGAATTATTAAGTATATAATTGTATTTAAATCTACAAGCATTTTGCTCCATTCGAGATAGTAAATAATGTTATCTAAAATATTCTTGGGTCACATTTATTTTTATAAAGAGTTGTTTGAAGCAATATACAAATTTATTTTCAACGAGATATAATTTGATCAAATATAAGTATTTGTATATGGCATATAAAATGGTATAAGAGAAAAAATATTTTAAGATATGATTATATAAGGCAACGAATAAGAAAACTTTGAAAATCGGAATCGCAGATAAACTCATATTTAATTTTATACGTTGTTATTCACTCTCTAATATGAATAGGTACAATTGGATCAAACCTAACTTGATCAAATCTAATCGTTTTTTCACGGGAAGTTTAGACGCCAAAAAATAAGTTGTGCGGAGCTATGAATTTCTATTATATAACCACTTATTTGGTAATGAAAGATTTTGTTGGGTAAATATTTTTTTTACAGATCTTACAAACGTTAAACCATTTTGTGTCAACAGCATCTGCAAATTATGTTTTCAATTAATAGTATTTTAAATATATAATTAGATATCGTTATATATAATAATTTCGTTAAAGTTCTGAATTTGAGTTCTTCCAGAGCGAAATGATTTTTTTTTTTTGTAATATTTCTACATACAATTTTGGCAATATTTTTAGTTTTGTACTCCTACTTTTAATACAAACAAAACAATTTGTTTTTTATCTTATTCGCCAAAAAAATTCCGTCAGTTGAAAACATTTAAGATTTTTAAGTTTTGTTTTTTTGAAAGAATGTTATTAATTTATTTTTTCTAAGTCATCTATATATATAAATTTATATAATAATATATAACTCAGTAACACGATCAATGTTGCCTCATATAGTCAGTCATGTTGTATAGCAGTGTTTGGCTGAGTGAGTTAAGTGACCGACTACAACGCCAGCAACCTGGGTTCAATTCCTGCCGACGGCATTTTTGTTTTTTTTTTAATGAAATAAATATTTTTTAAATAATAAAAATTTTTTTAAATGTAAATAATTCCATATATATCATAGGATAAATTTTGATCTCAAATTATCCAATTCGATCAGCCAAAATTATCTTATCTAATTGGATGTAAATTAATCCTATGGGATATTTGGGATCTATCAGGATCTCAATTTGATATTATTGGATATTATTGGATCTCCCAATTTTGAGATCTATTTGGATCTAATTTAATCCTGTAATATATTTGAGGGATCTGATTGGATATTACTGGATACCCCAATTTTGATATGAACTGGGATAAGATTAAATGTCGATCTATATCACATGAAATATGACTACATATGCTAGATATAATGTTTTTTTGATCGGGTATGTTATGAGCAGCAATTTGATTGTTTATTGTTTAGCTGGACCACATCGAAAATTTACTAGAGTGATGACAGCTAAGGAAATATTCGAAGAATTTTTGTCAGATAATATAAAAAATGAGATCCTCAGACACAGCAACAAGAAAGGTAATGAAATAGCATTGGATTTCAACCGGAAGAATGCAGCCGATATTGCAGTGTTATAGGTGAAACCTCGCGAGTCTCGTTTGATTTCAATGGAAGAACTTGATGCTTTTATTGGAATTTTGCTGGTCATGGGTGTAAATGGTGCCAGCGATGATCCACCTTCAACTCTTTGCGGCAATCACAGTCATCCATTGTACAAAGCAACATTGAGTCATGATAGATTTCAGCAAATACTACACGTTATACGTTTTGACAATGCGTTTACAAGATCAGTACGCAAACAAACAGACAAAGCCGCTCCCATCTCCGAAATTTGGAACATGCTGGCGAAGAATTTTCAGAAAAACTATTATCCAAATCAAAACGTAACAGTGGATGAACAATTATTTCCATTTAGAGGGCGAACCAGTTTTACCCAATATATTCCATCAAAACCAGCAAAATACGGAATAAAAATATTTTGGTTGTGTAACACAGCTGATAACTATCCTTGAAATGGAATCATTTATACAGGCAAACCACCTGGTGGTCAGCGACAAACAAACGTGGGAGAAAATATCGTTTTAGCTTTGGTTGATTTTTACAAACAATCTGGTCTAAATGTGACAACAGACAATCTTTTTACTTCACTCGAGTTGGCCAATATGCTTAAAGTTAGAGGCATAAGTCTTGTAGATACCCTTCGCCAAAACAAAGCATACATCCCAAAAGAGCTACGGCCAAATCCTACGGATGATATACTAGGTTCACCCCGATATGCATTCAACAAAAATGGAACTCTTTTATCCGTCAAGACAAAGGAGAAAAGCGTTTACTTTTTGTCAACTATGCATTATACGCGAGGGGAGCCAGCGGTAAATGGAAAAGAGGAGATTAATGATTTCTAAAACAAAACCAAAGGCGGAGTTGATGTAATGGACCAGATGTGGTCCAAATATAGCACTAAACGTAAAACAAATAGATGGCCTTTGGCCATTTTTTTCAACATGATCGACGTGGATCCATTGGGTGCCATCCAGCCTCAATCCAAGCGCCAAAAAAAGACACAGCTCTCGTCGTAGCTTCTTGACATCACTTGGCGTGGAGTTTGCAACGAAAAACATGAACGAAAGGGCCACTAATAATCGAGTAACCTGATATCCAAACGTCCGGGCAGCTCTCGAGATTTTGACCAACAAAAACATCCCTAAAGAAACTTGCGATGTTGCGGCAGGCCCATCGGATAAAACTAAGCGAGATAAAACTGGTCGGTTGAGATCAAAGGGTCGCTGCTACCTTTGCGTGGCTATTGATCAAAAATCTGACCGAAAAACACGCAAAAAATGCGATCGCTGTAAGCGGCCAATGTGCAAAAATCACAGCAAAATCATAGCTCCACGCTGCACTAGCTGTTAATTTTCCTTTTTTTCCCTTATGCAATAATAATAGTACAATGTTTGATGTAAAATGTTTTTTAATTCTCAATAACCATTAGCTGTGTTTGTGTGACTCTCTATCAGTGTTATCAAGAACGACTTTGACAGTTTTTCAACGTATTCCGGCTTTCTACTGTCAAAATTGTTCGAGATATCATTTATAGGAATGCCGCACAAACGCTGCTAATAAAACATAAAAATACTATTATTTTAACTTTTTTCATACAAAATGTATGAAGAAATATACGGATACCCGGGTACCCTTATCAGGAGGGTAAGGACTATTTGACTTTGGGTGGCTCCACAGCAAGCCCAAATAATTCTAGAGAGCTTAAAATGCGAAAAAAAACTTTAGAAAACGGCTAGTTGAAGGAACTTACGGAACCTCAAATTTGTAACTTTTTTGGTTTTAAAAATATTTGACTTCAAAGTCCGTTCGGGTACCTGGGTACCCGTGTTAGGGTTAAATTTGTATTATTTAAAAACAAATAAAACAGAAAATAAAAAACAACATACAAAAATATTCAAAATAATTTTATTCTTGACAATATTCAAATGTATGTATAAATACGAAAATGTAAGCGTATATTTACCAGGGCTCCTAAACTAGTTTTGACATTAATCGAGTAAACCAACGACCATATAGACTAAAGACAAACCACCCGCCTCAACTGCTGTTAATAAGTCTCTTTAATTTTATATGCAAACTGGTTTTAAGAGAAACAGTTTTTAGTGTTTTTTAACGCGTATTTTTTAATATTAATAAGCAAAATTTTGTGCTAATTATACAAAACTAATGCAGAAAACATATCAAACAATGTAAGTGCACTTTACAATTTAATTAAATTTGCTTAAAAACAATAAAAATAATTAATTAAAAACACCACATTTTTCATGTTTTTTGTTATTTTACACAGAAACTCTCTTAAAACCAGTTCAGTTTTTCAGATGAGAGCCGTGGATAGTGCCTGAGTAAACTTACAACATATACACAGTATACGAAGCGTAAATACTTTAAATGAATACCTTTATTATTATTATCAGGGCAAGTTTATTTTGGCATTTGCCATTAAATGCCATTTTTGGCATTTTTTCACTTATTTCGTAAAAATGGCATTTTTACAAAACCTTGCCAAAAAAAAGCCATTTTGTCTATTTTTTTAGACTTTTCATTATAAAAATGCTTTGAAAACAATTAAAAAAAGCAATATTTTTTTTAGCGTTGATTTATAGGAAGAAGAAGAAAACATTTTTATTGAAAAATTTAACAGACACAAGGGAATCATATTTAATATTTAATAAAATTCCAGATTTTTTTAAATTATACTAATATACGGCGAATGCACTTTAGCAGTTCAACGGTAAATTCCATCATTATTGTATTTTTGTTAAAAACATTCAGAAAAATCCTTAAATCAACTATTATACTTTAAAATTTTTGGAATAAGCGTTCCATTTTTGCGTTTTTTGTGCCAATTTTACTATTTTTTCGTGCCATTTTGCTTGGCAATTTCAACTTTTTCTGTGCCATTTTAAACTTGCCCTGATTTTTATTACTAGTCCCAATGATGATATTAAAGAATACGAATTTACTCCCTGAGAAGTAGTTCTGGAACTAGCAATTTTAGAATGGGTTCCAAAAATGTTCCTGATATTATTTAAGGATACTATTTTAGGAGTAAAGTGATATTATTTTAGGAGTAAATTAATCATTGGATATAAGTTAACTGACTTTATTTGAAGAGTATGCAAACCATGGATTACATTGATGTGCTACTCTTTTACATTCGCTGTCAGTGAAATGTGTATTTGAATGTGTATGAAAAATGTGTTTGTTGACAATAGAAGAAGAAGGGCTTGATCACTATATTATCTATGATGCAAACAAACCTAATATGAAAGTCATCAAGAATTTAGTTTTGTTGCTGTTCTGAATAATTTTAATCAACACAATTTAAGTCAATAACAAAATAAATAACTTTCTTTCAAATAATCTCACAACATAATTCTTCATTAAAATAGTTGTTTTAGCTTATAAAACCGACAACAATAACAATAAATAACCATTGCAGTTTCTCTGATATATACTCCAACGGCCACAACATAAACCAAAACAAGGAAAGCAAAAAAAAACTCATTGCACCGGAAGAACATGTCAACAAAACCGCAACAAAATTTATTTATAAAACTGGTAACCATTGTGCTCGTTTTTCTGTATCTTCAACTTTTGCTTTGGTCTACACTACTACGACCGGCCATTGATATCGATGTACGTTGGGTGCCGAAATCATTTTTCTCCTTAGCAAAACAGTCAACATGCATCATCCGCATGCATCACACGCCGATGGCGTTGTTTGAGTCAACCTTCGTTTCGACACTAGCCTTATTCGGTTACTTTTGTGGTTGTGCTGGCATGGGAGGCGTGGGCCGTGGAATTTATGGGACTACTTTAGCAAATTTTGAACAATCAATGATGGGCGTACAGCGCAAATACTATTGGATATGTTTTGTGCCATGGATAATAACATTTACACAAAATTGGTTTCAAACCGTTGGCGAATTTCTTATGTTATTCAGCAGTAGTGCAGTTTATGAAGCCTTTAATGTATATTCGTCCATGTTACTACTGGTGTTGTACTTGTTCGTACAAACACTACTTTCTACTGAAGTAGTCTATATGACATTGCAAGGATGGTATGCCATGAAGAATATTAACGATGAAAATATGTTATGGGAACAAAGAAAACGTTTCCTAGATAGTGATAGCTTAAATACAGCATTTGGTCTGGTGCGTTGAATTTATATGCAAAATATGTTGGAAAAATACAAAAGCTACAAAGAGACACTCGACCAGTCTTGAGAAGGTTGATTGATGTATACTTTTGTGATGCAATATATTCTTCTTTTAAATTATATGCTGTATTGTTTTATAGATTTTCGAAATTGAAATAAAAATGCAAATTAAATTTATGCGAATAGTTCTTATGTGCAGCGTTGGGAGTAATTAATTATTTTGAAATTATCGTAATGTTAAATACAGTAAAAATTACTCGGTAATAAATTTACAGGGATAAAGAAATAATTTACTCCCAGAAAGAAAAATACCTAAAAATGTACTCAAACGGAAAAAATAATTAGTAAATTAGTTAAAAGAATTAATAGCAAATATAAAAAATATGCAACTTACCAAAATAAAAAAGTCAAAACTTAACTTAAAATGTTGACTAGTAATAATGTTCTTCCGTGAGTAATTTTTGAATATTTATTACTTTTAATTTATAAACAAATATAGGATCGTATCACATATGTTTTGTTTACTACTGAAAATAGTACTATATTAAGAGTTGAATGAGAGCTACAGACCACATTTTGGCAATCGCATTTTTGTACATAATAGGGTAGTACTGGTACACTCGAAATGGTTTGTAGTTTAAATGAACTGAAAATGTAATTTAAAATAAATTAAAAATCACTTGAAAACCGATCTACTAACTTTGATTTAAATAAATTTTGCATTTATTTTTAAATGTTAAAATTAACTTACAATAAGCGTGTTTGTTTACTTACTACAAGTTACTACTTTTACTACAACTGGAAAAATTCAACACAGAAAGTAAACAAAACTTTGCAATTGAAGTAAAAGTAGTTAGAATTTCGAGAGAACGAACACATTGAATATCTAAAAAATAAATTATTTTTTGTTATGTATTTTAACTGTAAAGAAACTTGCCAAAAATCTGATGATTTTTCTTTTGATCCGTTTTTTGAATATCAAAGAATTACAAAATCCGTAAGAATAAATAATATTTTGTTTATTTCCTTTTTTAACTAATCTAGAAATTAACTGCCCTGTGGGAAAACAGGGGTCAGTTGTAGTGAGAGTACATGTCCCGTGACCGGTGAAAACAGGACCGGTCTGAAGAAACCTGCACTGTGACCCGTCTCGTGGCCGGTGAAAATAGGACCGGTCTGCATGGACCTGTCCCATGACTAGTGAAAACAGGACCGGTCTGAAAGTACCTACCCGGTGACCTGTCCCGTAACCGGTAAAAACGCAACTGGTCTTAAAGTACCGGTCCTGTGACTGGTGAAAAGTGTACCGGTGTGAAAGTACCTGTCCCGAGACAGGTGAAAATGGGACTGAACCAATGGTACAAATATTGGAGTTTTCAATTATTCGGATTTTTATATTGATCGATTAACCCTTATTTTACTGAATTGTAATGGCAGGGAATTTATTTATCTATGCCAAAGAAATATTTTTATTATTTTTATAGCTTTGCAGTAGCCCCTAGCGGAGATATTGGGAATTAAAGTTCGAACGTTACCATGCTGCCGGACCCGAGCGGGTTAAGGTTTTTTTAATTTTATTTTTATATTTTTTCCATAACTAAACTCTATATCGTTAGCTGAAATGCAAAACCACGTAACTAACATTTTTACTATTTTACAGGAGAAACAATTTTTTACAATTTTCAAGCAACAAGTATGTAGTTACGTGCTTTCGATTTTCGCTAATAATATGTCTAATTTTTATTATATGACAGTAAAAATTGGAGAAGACGTGGACCTCGTTGATATGCATCATAATCGATCAAAAAACCGATTTTGTATTTTTTGTTAGTTACGTGGTTTTGCATTTCAGCTAACGATATAAAATTTGTAGATTTTTTGAATATTATTCAAAAATTTTATATTGGTTTAAGGTGCGTTTACAATGATGGAGTACTCCAATCTGTAGCAAATTTAGTTTTTTTCTCTTTCATATTAACACATTTTTGTATTTTACTATCTCTTTTTATTTCACTCCAGAGTAAAACTTGTTTGACTCTGCAGTACAGATTTGCTGCACTGTAGAGCTAACATTGCTCTGTTAAGTGTTTAACATGACAAATTAGGTATATTAGTAAATCACTAATTTGTTCACATCTCTAATTGTCAACACATTAAAAACAATTTTTTTAAATAAACAAAATAAAACGAAATTTTTTTTAATAAACTATATAAAAGATATTAAAAAATATTAAATTCGCTATACTATGCGAAAATATAATGTAAGTACCCAGCAAAAACAGACATTACCGAGTAATTAAGCGTGTAATTAGCACACAAAGGGTTTCACTACTTACCAGGCTATTTACTCGCAACATTACTTTTGTTCCCGATGTCCAAAAATTCATGGGTGGTCATTACACTCTCGCTTACAAAAAAGTGCGAAAAACGGGTTTTTCTAGTTTTCCTATTTAGTTCAAAACAAATTTATAAATAAAATATTAATATAAAAAAGACTTAATCAGTACTTATTTAATCAATTACCAGTAAGTGATTACTTTGCACGAATATGTAAGTACTTCTATAACTTATTATCGGAAAGTCATTATTTTGTATTTTAAAGTAATGCGAAAGGTAATGACCTATCATTACTTGGTAATCCGTGTAGTAATGACCTGTCATTACTATGTTTTTGCTGGGTATTGAAGTGTCATAAATTTTTGAAGTAACTCTACACTGATAGAATTTGTTCATTAATACAATGAATTTTTTCATTGGAAAGTCCCCAAAGAACGGTTTCATTGGATTAATGAAAAAAGTTTCATTAAATCAATTTTAATGAATGGATTCATTGATCTAATGAAAATTTCATTGAATATATGAATTTTTTTTTCATAAATTTTAAGATGAACAGTATGAAAGTTTCATGTGTTTAATGAATTAAATTCATTACTTTTATGAAATAATTTCATTAATATTTTTCTTCAAATAATGAAAACTGGATTAATTTTATAAATGAATATAAAAATTTGCGAGAATTAAGGGACATAAAATGTGAAAGTTAAAAAAATAAAACTAAAATACAGCAGCATATGAAAAATTAACAATTAACAAATTAATTAAATTTGAATTTCTTCCGCGCATATTTGATGTGATTAGTTCGAAAAACAAACAGAACTGATGTTTCGTTTGAGGTTTTGTTGTGTGTGGCAACGTCTGTATTAAGAAATGTAAATAAAAATGAAACACATGTTCTGACGAATGTTCCTTCGTGTGTAGGCAGCATAATAAAACTAACTTGGAACTTTTGTAATAATAATATCAAAAGAACTTTTCATTTATTTTTAAATGCTAATAAATAAACTACAAAATCCTTAAAAAAAATAATGATTTTTCATTTATGTAGTTTTTTAAATTTCAAAAAATGATCTACAAAATCCGTAAGAATAAATGATATTTAGTTTATTTCATTTTTTTAACTGACCTAGAAATCGAAAAGGAACCCAGCAAACAAAGATGATCATTAATGACTCAGAAATGAGCTCCAAAAACATAAACATTTTTCAACTTTTTCCTATGAAAGTGGTCCGTCCAAAAGAGCCCCCCGTGTACTCAGAAATGACTCAGAAAAAAGAACATATAAAATTGAAATTTTCCTCATAAATCTAAATAATTTTAGAATCTTCTTTCAGTCCGAAAAATGAAACCTCATTTTGAGACAGCTTTTTAGATTGTAAAGACAACTTTTTGGATTTTCTGAGGGTTCATATTTTCTACCAAAAAAAGAGTGTTTTCAAAAAAACAATAATCATTTCTATGATCTATCTAAGAATCTTATTTATGAGCGCTCCGAAATTGCTGGCTGGGAATTGTTTTTTTAACAAAACATTTTAAATGAAAATATTAACTGTAACAGAAAATCCGTATTTATATGTAATTTCTTTTTTAAATAAACGACAAAAACAGTTAAAAAATATATTTCTTTGTATTTTAACTGAATAATCATTTAAAAATAAATTTACGGATATTTTTTAAATAAACTACAGTCAGTTACTGTAATAATATTTTCAGTGTATATTTCTTTTTTGTTTTTATAACGTTTTTGACATCTCCCTGAACTCGACTTGAACCCGCAATCACCAGAATGTAAACATTACCGCGTTACCGATTGATCTAAATAGCCAAAACAAAATGATGTCATTATTTGGAATTTTATATTTAAATAATTTCAGTTTGCAACCCTAGCGTTCATTACTGGAACATATATCTATTTTAGTAATTAGCAAATTCAAAACCCTTATAAAAATTATAGCATATCTTACGGGTTAGTTGAAAATATATAATGAAAAAATTCATTAAATTAATGAATTTTTCATTAACATTTTTCATTAAATTAATGAATTCAGATTAATGAAATCGATTCATTAATAGTATGAACGAAAATTCTATCAGTGTGGGTTAAACAAATAGAAGAAAACTGTATTATTCTTCTTATTATATACTAGCGGGCGCAGCCCGCTACGTTGTTAGCGTGCCTTAAAGTTTAGAGGAGGGTTACCCCCCCCCCCCCCGACAATTTTTTTAAATTCGATTTTTATTTAAAGTACAGTTTTTATAATAAAAGCCTTCACCCAGCCACCACAAATAAATAATTCTGCACAACAATGGGTTTAAAATAAATAAATATTTGATCACTTTTTCTCATGAAAGTGGATTGTTAGATGTTAAGATAATTTGGTAAAGTGCGAACTTATACTGAATTTAGACTGAGCAAAAACCAGATGGTTTTTGTACAAAACTAAATTACAAAAGCCCATTCATTTACACTGAATTTTTAGTTTTTCTTTGTCACATCACTTTTTTATTAAGCACTTTTCTTTATGTTTTTATGGTTAAATTAAATTAAAAAAATTATTAACACATTTAAAAATGTATAACAACACACAATATTAAAATAAAACTGAAATATTTAAAAAAAATTAAAAAATATATTTTTGACACTTGCTTTAATTCTATATTCGTTGTAACAGGGTGTATCGAAACTTAGTTATAAATTAAATCGGGTGTATCAAAAATACAAATTTCAGATGTTTTTACTTTGTTTTTGGCAAAAACCAGGTAGGATCTGGTTTTCAGTTTGTATGAAAATTGTATGGAAAAACTAAATTAATTTTATAGTTTTCGGCTCAAACCCTAAAAATTCCCAAAAACTACTAGTTTTTGCCCAGTCTAAATATACTATTAGGTAGATAGACCCGTAAGTAGTTTTGTTCATTTGTGTTTTGAATGAAAATAAATACCGTAAAGCAGGGTTGGAAAGCATTTTATAATATTAAAAATAGCGGGCAAAGCCCGCTACGTTATTAGCGTGTCTTAAAGTTTTTTTTTTTGAATTCCAGTTTATGTAAAGGTAGACCTGGCAATTCAAGTAAATTCACAAATTCAGTTGGAAAATTTACTGCGTCGGTTTCTTCCACCGGTGCTTCATTACATCAAGTTTAAATATCGGAATATATAAGTTCCATTCCTTTTCTAAGGTATTTTCTCTTTTATAAAATTTGTTTAACTTTTTCGAGAGTATGTTTCAATGCTACATAAGTTTCATATTCCGTGGATAGTGTTTGAACAGGTAATTCCCTCTTCCAATCCATTTGCATTGTCTATAATTTCAATTCCACTCGTTCAACGTTTATATCCATTTCATTCCACTTGTGTAGTGTTTCAATTCCACTAGTTTCCTATTTAGTTTCTTAATTTTAGTGTTTCATATACACTTGTTCTTTAAGTTTTAGGTTTCTAGCTAAAGACGCAGACGTTAAGGGGGGGGGGGGGCAATTTTCCCCTTTTGAACCACCATTTTTACCACGTTCCTGTCCAAAGTCCTAGAGATGCCTTGTCGATAAGTTAGCCCATACTCCAAGGAAAACATATTATATATTACAGGTTTCTAGCCGAAGGGTTCGGTTGGGCCATCAAGGGGGAGAATTATACCGTTTTTACCCCTCCCGGTAGGAATTTGCAAAAATTCCGAGAACGTCTGCGTTGGAGGAGGAACCTACTACATACATAATTTTAGGTCTCTATATCCAGCAGTTTGGCCAGGCCGTCAAGGGGGAAGTTTTTTCCCTTTTTACCCCTCCTGGTATGAATTTCCAAAAATACCATCTTAGGGGACGTCAACGTTGGAGAAGGAACCCAAATACCGAATTTAAGCTCCCTTGTTCCAGCAGTTTGGCCAGGCCGTTAAGGGGGAGACTTTTCCTGTTTTTGACCCTACCTGTAGAAATTTCCAAAAATCTCATCTTAGCGGATGTCTACAATAGAGGAGGAACTTTAATACCAAATTTCAACTTCCTACCTCCAGCGGTTTGGGCAGGCCTTTAAGCGGCACTTTTCGCTTCATTAATCCCCATTTTTGCAATGTCCCTGTCCAAAAAGCACCTTCCCGGTAAGTGAGCCCATACTCCAAGTAACATATGTTTTACACTTCAGGTTTCTAGCCAACTTTTACTATTTGTGCCCCTCTCGGTAGGAATTTCCGAAAATCCATCGACAGGGAATTTCAGCTTCCTATTTCCAGCAGTTTAAGCAGGCTGTCAAGGGGGACACTTTTTCTTTTTTTGTCCCTCGCGGTTGGAATTAGGCTGGAAGAGGAACCTAAGTACCGAATTTCAGCTTCCTAGTTCCAGCAGTTTGGACAGGTCGTTAAGGGGCAACTTTCCCTTTTTGAGCCCCCATTTTATAACGACCCTGTCCAAAATTCAAAAAAGTATCTTTCTAATAAGATAGCCCTTACTCCAGGGACCCACATTTTAAGCTTCAGGTTTCTAGCCGAAGGGGTTTTTATAGGCCCCCAAGGTGAGGCTTTTCTTCTTTTTGCCCCTCCCTTTAGGAATTTACAAAAATTCCATCTTCGCGGCTATCTGCGATGGATGAGGAACATTCATACCAAATTTCAACTGCATTGCCTAAGCGGTTTGGGCAGGCCGTTAGTGGGGACATTTTTCCCTTTCAACCACCATTTTTACTATGTTCCTGTTCCAAAATAGAAAAATTATATTGCCGGTGAGTTAGTCCTACTCCAAGGAATACATATTTAAAATTTTAGGTTGGCCAAAAGGGATTGGGCAAGCCGTCAGGAGGAGAATTTTACCTTATTTCCCCTCCCGATAGGAATTTAAAAAATTCCGTCTAAGCGGAAGGAGGAACTCACATACCGAGTTTCTTTTTGGGATATCCTGTAGGGAATTCCAAAAATACAAACTTAGTCGATGTCTACTACAGTGGAGGAACCTTTATACCAAATTTCAACTTCTTACCTCCAGTGGTTTGGGCAGGCACTTTTCCAATTTGTGAGACTGTTTATGGGGAGTCTTTTCCCCTTTTTGCCCGTTCCGGTAGGAATTTCCAAAAATCCCGGCTTAGCGCACGTCTATGCCGAATATCAAGAAACCTTGTTTTAGTGGAGATATCCGTGGGGGGAGGAAGAAAAGTAGTTTTTTTGAAATTATATATTATTTTAAATGGTACTTTTTGGAAAAACGAAATTTTTTGGAAAAAGATACTTTGTTTTTACAAAGTACTTTATTTGTACTTTTTTTGGAAAAGGTATTTTTTAAAAAGGTGTTTTTTTTTTGGAAAAATGTATGTTTTTTGGAAAAAGTTACTTTTTTTGGAAAAGGTACTACTTTTGGAAAAGGAACACTTTTAGAAAAAGGTACTTTTTTTTGTATTTTTTTTTGGAAAAATGTATGTTTTTTGGGAAAAGGTACTTTTTTGGAAAAGGTACTTTTTTTTTGGAAAAGGTACATTTTTTTAGAAAAAGGTAAATTTTTTGGAAAAAGGTACTTTTTTTTAAAAAAGGTACTTTTTTTTGGAAAAAGGTACTTTTTTTGGAAAAAGGTACTTTTTTTTGGAAAAGGGTAGTTTTTTTGGAAAAAGGTACTTTTTTTGGAAAAAGGTACTTTTTTTGGAAAAAGGTACTTTTTTGGGAAAAAGGAATTTTTTTTGGAAAAAGTTACTTTTTTGGAAAAAGCAATTTTTTTGGAAAAAGGAATTTTTTTTGGAAAAAGGTACTTTTTTTGGAAAAAGGTACTTTTATTGGAAAAAGGTACTTTTTTTGGAAAAAGGTACTTGTTTTGGAAAAAGGTACTTTTTTTGAAAAAAGGTACTTTTTTGGAAAAAGGTACTTTTTTTGGAAAAAGGTACTTTTATTGGAAAAAGGTACTTTTTTTGGAAAAAGGTACTTTTTTTGGAAAAAGGTACTTTTTTTGAAAAAAGGTACTTTTTTGGAAAAAGGTACTTTTTTTGGAAAAAGGTACTTTTTTTGGAAAAGGGTAGTTTTTTGGAAAAAGGTACTTTTTTGGAAAAAGGTACTTTTTTTGGAAAAAGGTACTTTTTTTGGATAAAGGTACTTTTTTGGGAAAAAAGTACTTTTTTGGGAAAAAGGTACTTTTTTTGGAAAAAGGTACTTTTTTTGGAAAAAGGTACTTTTTCGGAAAAAGGTACTTTTTTTGGATAAAGGTACTTTTTTGGGAAAAAAGTACTTTTTTGGGAAAAGGGTACTTTTTTTGGGAAAAGGTACTTTTTTTGGGAAAAGGTACTTTTTTGGAAAAAGGTACTTTTTTTTGTCCCCTTTTTGCCCCTCCCGATAAGAATTTCCAAAAATGCCGTCTCAAAGGACGTCTACACCGGTCGAGGAACCTACATACCAAATTTCAACTTCATAGCTCCAGCAGTTTGAGCAGGCCGTCAAGGGGGAGACTTTTTGCCCGTCCCTGTAAAAATTTCCAAAACTCCCGTCTTGGTGGATGTCTACGATAGTGGAGGAACCTTTATACCAAATTTCAACTTCCTACCTCCAGCGGTTTGGGCAGGCCGTCAAGGGGGGCCTTTTTCCCCTTTTTAACCCCCATTTTTACAACGTCCCTGTCCAAAATTCCAGAAAGTACTTTCTAGAAAAGTTAGCCCATACTCCAAGGAACACATATCTTAAATTTCAGCTTTCTAGCCAAAGGGGTTTTGGCAGGCCGTCAAGGGGGAGACTTTTCCCCTTTTTGCCCGTTCGGGTAGGAATTTCCAAAAATCCCGTCTTAGCGGACGTCTACGCCGAAAGAGGAACCTACATACCAAATTTCAACTTCCTAGCTTCAGCGGTTTGGGCTGGGCGATGTTGAGTCAGTCAGTCAGTCAGTCAGTCACGTTATTCTTTTATATATAGAGATAATTCGAAATTATAAAATCTTAAGAGCTGTAATATAGAGATAAGCAGTTAAGATGAATTTTGAATAAAAAAAAAATGAAACTAGTGTTTTTGTGATATTTAACTGATTTCTTGACGACTTTTCATAAAATTCTTGACGATTTTGACGATATATTTTTATATTTTTGACGATTTTTGACCAAAAAGGTCTGACACCACTGAATTTATATCAGAAATCCAAATTGTGCAAAACCATTTTTGATCAGGGACTCAATAATATTTCCCACTGTGCGCTGCACAATGGGTTGAATAGCTTCAAAACTGAGGATTAATTCAAAAGTTGAAGTTAGCATATTGTAATACATTTTTGTACCCGGTAACAGAAGACAAAAACAATCATCAATAGCTGTCAAAGTCATTGTTCTACGTTGTTAACTTTTTTGGTATATTCTCTCAAAGTTCAATAATAATAATTTTTTTCAACTTTTTTTCTAAAATACTGGATTTTTATATATTTATACTACGACCCCTCTAAATTAATCCTCACTTTCTCTATGATTCAACCCACTGTACGCTGGTCAGATCATTACAATTTATAAAGCAGTCTAGTCTGCAAATTTGAGTGCATTGCAATGGAATAGTCATCAAAATAAAAACATGTGGGTTTTTAATTTGTTATTATTAAATTGTTGTTGTTTTGTTTATTATCTCTTTATTTATCATAACCATCTAAATGAAACCCAATTGTGACTGCATAAAGAGATAAGAAATAAAACCATAACAATTTAAAAAAGCAAGTTTTTATTATGCATTTTTGCTTTTCGTAAGTAAAGTTATAAATTCGGTCAAAATTTTCTACTACGTGTTTCTAGAGGATTTGCTTGTTTTTGGAGTCGTCTGAGTTTAAAAAATAATAATTTCAAAATAATTAGTGTTGGAGATTTATTTTGTTTTCTGATTGTTTAATAATCTTTAGTTTCTAACCCTGATTTAAATTTTTTCTCTTATTATCATATCTTTGCTTTTTATATTATTCTCATCAATATCCTTTATATATTACTTTGTTAAACTACTTAAATATCATAGCGGTATTTTCAATTCTTGTTATAAAGCCTTAATAAAAACTGAAATTTTATTTAAAATAAAAAGTGAAGTTTTGATTATTTCTGGTACAATTAGTTTTTTATAATAAGTTTACTTTTGGAATAAGTTAAAATCGAAAATATGGGTCGCAATTCCGATATTACTAGTCGTAAATTTTTCGAAAAAGTTGATAATACAAATGTATGCCGGCTGTGTAAAATCGTTTTTAAAGGTGATCATGTTAGCAATTTAAAGCGTCATTTAATCAACAAGCATATCGTTAGCTGAAATGCAAAACCACGTAACTAACATTTTTACTATTTTACAGGAGAAACAATTTTTTACAATTTTCAAGCAATAAGTATGTAGTTACGTGCTTTCGATTTTCGCTAATAATATGTCTAATTTTTATTATATGACAGTAAAAATTGGAGAAGACGTGGACCTCGTTGATATGCATCATAATCGATCAAAAAACCGATTTTGTATTTTTTGTTAGTTACGTGGTTTTGCATTTCAGCTAACGATATATAACAATACAACATGGAACTGAATGGTGAGGAGAATATATGTGAAGTACCATTAAAAAAAATTAGATTTTCGGTAACAATGGCTCCTGAAGAAATGAAAAAAGCATGTGTTGAGTTAGCCACGACAGAAAAATTACCGTTTGCCTTTTTTGATTCAGATCCTTTCAAGTTCATTACGAATCAACTCTTTGATGGACTTGGTATCCCAGCAGTTACGTCCAGAAATATAACTGAGTTAGTTAAAGAAGCATACGAAAACGAAAGATGCTGGTTAAAAGAGAAACTGAAAAGTAAGTTGCTGTCTTTGAAAATCGACATGGCCACAAGACTTCAACGCAGCATAATGGGTATTAACATACAGTTTTACAGTAAATCGAAAATAATTACAAAAACGCTAGGATGCATTGAGCTGACGGAGCATCATACAGGTAAATACATTAATTATTCATTGCTACTGAAAGCTCCTCTTAATCGCAGTTTATAGCTGAGTATCTTAAAGCTAAAGTTGAAAATGTTTTGGAGAGTTTTGGCATCGTAAAGGACCAAATGTACACTATTACAACGGATAATGGCCGGAATTTGATTAAAATGGTGAGATTATTCGGCGAGGAGGATGAAAGCGAGACTGATTACACTGTTTCTAGCGACCTTCTTCAAGAAATCTCCGTGTTCTCAGTACAGTCAGTGAAGTGTGCTGCTCATTCACTGCAACTGGTAGTTAAGGATTATTTAGATACGATTAATAAAGATTTACTGAAGCGCGTTCGAGATTTAGCGAAGGGCTTACGGACTTCTACTTACAGGTTTGTTGTGCTTGGAGCTTATTTGCTTATTTTGTCAAAAATTTAATAAAATTTTATTGTTTTTATCATTGGAATTTTTAAACAACAAGTTAAAAATTATTTTAGGAGCTAGACTAGTAATCTTAATTTATCGCAAGTTTCCATGGATGTCCAGACTCGATGGAATTCTACCTATTTAATGAAAAAAAGCTTAATTCGCTACAAATCCTTCTGCTTAAAAAATGTCGATGCCGCGCTTAATCTCAATCAGTCAGAATGGGAAACCATGGAAGCCTTATTAGCCCTCTTGGAGCCTGTATACGTCGCCACACAAATGCTTCAAGAAGAACAATTATTTTTCAACGATTTTGTTAAAGTATGGCTTCAAATGAAGCTTGAAGTTCAGACGAAGCCCGAAAGCTCTGAGTTTTTATAAAAATTAGAACGGCGAGAAAAAATGCTGCTAGAAAATCCAACATTGCTTGCAGCTTTATATTTGGACCCGCGTCTTCACTGCACCATAGCGAAGGAGCCTTTAAAATTAATGTGTGCTTGAAGCCATCTCAAAGAAGTGATCGTTCGAATTTTGCAGTTAGAGAAGCAAGTAAGACTTACAAAATATTTTATTAATCTTTTTCTAAAAATGCGTTTTATTCGTTTTCTCTTTGCAGATAAATAATAACCAATGCGATGATCGACCGTCGACAAGCAAGGAAGCAGTGTGTTCCTGCAACCCAAGTAAGCGTTGAAAGAGCATTCTGTGCTCTTAAATTGGCATTGAGCGACCTGCGTTCAAATCTTTCCGCAGAAAATTTGGAAAAAAATATGTTTATTAAATTAAACAAATAAATTACTACACACATTTTATCAGGTTGATTCAATAAAAAAAGACTGCAAAAATTAATAGAATAAAGAAAATGAGTTTCACTTTAGACGTAAAAAGTACAACTTCTCAAAAGAGTTTTATTTTATGACGGTTTATTTGATGACTGCAAAAAATAAGAAAATAAACAAGGTAATTTTTATTTTGGACGGAAAAAATAAAACTCCTCAAAAGAGTTTTATTTTAGACGGAAAAAATAAAACTCCTCAAAAGAGTTTTATTTTAGACGGGAAAAATAAAGCTCCTAAAAAGAGTTTTATTTTATGACGGCAAAATAAAACTCTGTTTTTAACAGTTTCATCCGATATTTTATTTTTTCGTTGAAAAATATCTGTTAACTGTGGAGCTGAGATTGTTTTTTTTAAGATCACCATAGATTCGGAACGAGGTCTTCAATACGAATCTACTTGCTATATAACAGTATAGGTCTCCGTTGACTCTAACATGAAGAGTTTTTGAATTAAAAATTTATAGATAACTGTTATTTACAGTCCCTGTTTTAGCTACATCCTTAGAATGTTTTGGGAACTAGTGATTTAGAACTAGTTACACATTACTTCTACATCGGCTCCCAGGATCTGACACTAAAACACCCAAAACCGCTCCCTAGAGCTATTTGAAAAACTTAGAATATTTATATATTTTTTCTTAAATTAACAAAAAATGCTCTGAAAATGTTTCCTATCAAAATAGAATACGGCCCAAGAACTTTGGATGAAATTAACCGTTAAAGAAAGGATTTTATGTTTTCACAATGCTGGCAGCGGAAACGCCTTGTGGTAAAATTTGATTCCCGCGGTAAACTCCGTGGAATAAAGCTAATAGAAACAAAAAGTAGAAAAATGGTATGAACAAATGTTTTTTTTTTCGTTTAAAATATATTTTTGCAAAACTAACTGTTCTTGAAACTGTTTCAGTATGACTAAAAATATTAGTTTTAAAACCGATCTACCAAAGGGATTAATGCTCCATGATGGCTTTTTGGAACTAGTTCTGAACGCGAAAATTCCATATAAAAATCACGGATAAAGGAATAAGTTCTAGAAGCATTCCGTGGAACTAGTACCTGTTCCTTAAAGCATTCCCTAGAACTAGTTCTAAGGGTGACAATTTCAAATAAAAATCATGGGTAACAGTGCCAAAGTAGAACTAGTACTGGCTCTAAAGAACTAGTTGTAGAACTAGTTCTGGAACTGATACATGTTTTGCTCGGTAATTTTCAAAATAATTCCATAAATTTTTAATTTCTATTTTATTTTTTAATATAATTTTAGTAAAAACTAATTAAATTTATTTAAAACATAAAACTAATCTCAAAAATTACATCTACAAATTTTATGTTACAGAAAAAATTAAAAAAATTGTATTTTTTCTATTCAGGAGTAGAATCTTTGTATTATAAATCGACTATATCTTGCGTGCTCGCTAACTATATAATACAGCCCAAGAAACATTTTTACGGACACTCCGGCACATACGGAATCATGAATCCGGCTTTTACGGCACATTAACGGTCCGTAATACACGTATCCGTCAAAGCTTGTACGTATACGGAACATTAACGGACTGTGTAATCGGATTTTCGAACATAATACATTTTAACTCCGTTTCCGTACCGTAAAATACGGACTTAATGGATTTTAATTTGTGTTGAAAATATAAACAATTAAATTCTTTTAAAAACTTTTTGTGGCGATAAATTGGTGGCGGTAACTAGAATATATCCAACACAACACAATAACACATCATCAAGTCGCATACATATATTAGATGGTGAGATTAATAAAATTTAGTGCGTGTTTTACAATGGTTTGTGGTTTATGTAAGATCCTTTGTTTTTATAACAAAAGATCTGTTCCACGTACGTTAACGCGGCTACGTAATTTTTCCCAAATTGTGTGTATATTGTTGTTGTTTCGAGTAAAACGCCATTGTAAATACAATCAATTAAACCATAACTAATTTATTTTTTCTTTTGCATGTAGATGATCGATTCTATTATGGGTGACTGTCGTGAATTGATGCGCTAGATGAAGAGGTAAACTGAGGTACTAAATATAGTGTAAATGTAAATAATATCGATACAAATAAATCTACTAAAAATCAAAAAAAAACATTTACTCAAAATTAGTCAATTTAGATAGATATACAAGTCCGTTTTTGGTCCGGAGTCACTCCGGTTATACACGACATAACGGTCCGTAAATGGTCCGTCATTGAAAGACTTTCAACGGACTTGTCCGTTTTTTACACGACACAACGGTCCGTAAACGGTCCGTCAATGACGGACTTTCAACGTACTTGTCAGTTTTTTACACGACATAACGGTCCGTAAACGGTCCGTCATTGACGGACTTTCAACGGATTCGAATCAGTTTCTATTTTCCTTAAAATCCGTTTTCTGGTCCGTATACGGATTCGGAAAACGGTACGTAAACGGAGTTGGATTCCGTTTATGACGGACTGAAAACGGTACGTAAACGGAACGATTTGTTTGTTGGGAGAACATTGTCGTTCACAATGTGGTCGACGACAATGTAGGGTATATTGTCGTCAACGATAATACAACAAAAAAGTAGCCTATATATTAATCGAAGACAGCGTGATGCATATTGTCGCCCATGTGATCGTCAACGACATTGTGAGCGATAATGTCGCCCAGATCGTCGTGTATGATTTCGCGGATATTTATATGAAAAAGTCGTCGACGATTTACATGGACGTTCGCCAAAGTGTCGTTTACGATTTACTATTGTCGTGCACGCGTCTTCAAGGATGTCTTGCAGACATGGCCAATAGGGTACCTTCGTTTTGATTAAAAAAATTAAAGTATTTGTAGAATTTTCTTTTATTTTCTTTTCCTTTTTTTCCCACTTTTCCATTCCTTTCTATAATTATATTTAAACTTGTTCATTATAAAAAAATAAAAAAAAAACTCAAACGACAGTTGACTAACTGATCGCAGGTCGTATAAAATTTCTACGCTACCAAAAATAATGTAGCGCTACCTCAAAAAGTTGACTTAATGTTCATTATCAGATTAGTAGCAGTTGAGCATTATAAAAAAATAATTTTACATTACAGGCGTACGTTACAAAAGTTATTTTGCAAATTTGACCAACTATTTCACAATATAGGGCAGCGGTTCCCACTAAGTTTTGCTTCACAAACCCCTTGACACATTTCTACTAGCTCACGGACCCCCAAACCAGTGTTGAGCGAGATGTACTTTATAAATTATGGGGCAAAATTGATAAAAGCACCTGCTTATTTTAAATGATGGCCAATTTTAAGCAGGAATAAGGAGAGAAAACATTTTTCAAATCAATATTTTGCTAAATAATTTAAAAATTATAAAAAAAAATATTTATTTATTTTAAATAACTTGTTATATGTTTTTTGTCGGATCTCTTCACGGACCCCTTGGGATTCTGCTACGGACCCCTGTGGGTCCGCGGACCCCCATTTGGGAACCGTTGATGTAGGGTAACCACTTATATCCTCACTTCTGAGTAAACACTTATTCTATCTTTGTGATTAACTACTTATTCTTTCACTGTGGGTAACTCACTTTTTTTATAAGCGAGACGGTAAGGACCATCCATGAATTCTTGGACATCGGGAACAAAAGTAATGTTGCGAGTAAATAGCCTGGTACCCAGTGAAACCCTTTGCGTGCTACTTACTCGATTACTTGGTAATGTCTGTTTTTGCTGGGTAATTATTAAATAACAAAACAAAAACAACAACAATATCTTTTAAGATATTGGTAAAATTTTATAATTTGTTTAAAACAAAAACTTTTAAATGAATGTTCTTTAGTTTGACTCCAGATCATAAATTAATATCACTTTCTATTTAAATTATTTTTCAAATTAAAGAAAGATGATACAATATTCACAAGTAAATTACAAAGAATAAAAATTTTTGAAAGAATTCGATAAGGCCAGCAAGACAGAATATGTATTTTCGGCTTTCGCTACAAAGCTATCATCAGTGTCATTCGCCTTGAATGGGTTAATAATTGATAATTGCCTACTTATGTTATAGTTGAAAGCATATCGAATATATTAACAATTCAACTTAGACTAATATCAACGAAATCTAACAATGCTATTTTTATCCTTTCTTATTATTAGTCTTTTATGCTTTGAACCTTAATTCTAAAGGTATCCCAGCTGATTCTATTCAACTCTGTGTATGCTAACTACAGATTTTTAAATTACAACGAACCGTTAAATTTAAATGTATGTTATCTAAATTATATTTTTGCATCGTGTCAAAGTGTGTTTTTTTTTAAGATGAATGAGGGGAATGTTTTTTGATTTGAAAATTTTTAATGTGCATCATCATGAAAGCATAATCCGCATTGTTTGAAATTCAGATTTCTTATTTGTAATTATCGTCAAAATATTCAATAAGTTTAAAAATTTTACATTTTTGTTATTTTATCGTCATTAATGGACTTTAAGAAGAAGACTGTTTTTCAACATTTTGTGACTCCGTAAATTTCTAACAGGTTGTAATATTGATGGGGCTTTGAGGAGCTGAAATTTCGAAAATTTGAAGGACCCTATTATGCAAATACGCTGGAATACTAGTCTATAACACCACAATAAAATATTTATTTTTAAAGCTCTTATTAAATGGATCGTTAGTTATTTCCTTTCATTCTGTTTGATATTAGTTAGTTTTACTATTATCAGAGTACCGATTTTAAATAAAGGGTTTTTCAATAAGAGCGCTACAAAAGTTTTTTTAAATAAAACAAAAACGGTTTTGGATATCAATGAAATTCTTTATTCCAGTGAAAGTACGTTCGATGCCATCATGTATGGAAATCGACCTCTTTTGCATGGCCACCATGGGCACGCTTGCAGAAGTCCAGACGCTGAACCCCATTTTCGACGGTTTTCAAGCATAAATCGGCCGATACTGCTGCAATTTCACGTTCGATATTCGTACGAAGTTCATCAATCGTCGCTGGCTTGTTGTCATAGACCATAGATTTTACGTAGCCCCACAGGAAATAGTACAACCGCGGCAAACGCACGACCGTGGCGGCCAATCGACTGCACCATTTCGTGAGATAACACGTTCTCCAGACTTGGTTTGCAATATATTGATGGTGACATTCGCTGTGTGCTTGTGGCGCCGTCCTGTTGGAACCACATGTCCTCCAAGTCCATATCATCCAATTGGGGCCAAAAATATTCGGTTATTATTGAACGGTAGCGATTCCCATTTACAGTAACGTGCCGGTCTTGATCATCACGGAAGAAGTACGGCCCAATGACGCCGCCGGCCCATAAACCGCACCAAACCGTAATTTTTTCGGGATGCAATGAGGACTCATGGAGTACGTGTGGATTGCTGCCTGACCAATAACGCATATTTTATTTATTGACGAAGCCATTCAGCCAGAAATGAGCCTCATCGCTGAAGATGATTTTTCGATGAAAATCCGAATCATTTTCAAGTTGTTGCTCAGCCCAATTCACGAACATACGACGCTTCTGGTGGTCAAGCGGCTACAGTTCTTGCGTCAATTTGATCTTGTAAGGATGTAGGCCAAGCTCTTTTCGCAAAATTCGCCACAACGACGTCACAGAGATGCCCAACGCTTGAGAACGACGTGTGAGAGACACATTTGGGCTTTCTTCAACTGAAGCCTCAGCGGCAGCAATATTCTCGACAGTACGGGCACTTCTTTGTCTCACTGGCACGGGAACATTTTGTACAGTGCCTGTGGATTCAAATTTTTCCACTAGACGCTCAATTGTTGATCTGATAGGACGATTATGACGACCATAAATTGGACGTAGCGCTCTTAACGTTGAGGCCACTGACTCCGAATTTCGGTAGTAAATTTTAATTATTTCGACTCGTTGTTGGCTCGTATATCTTTCCATCATGAAATGACAAACCTTACTGAAGAGAAATGTCAAAAGAGCGGCAAGAAATATGGCGTCGTTTGCTGTCCCTCTCTTTCTACTTTTGTAGCGTCCCAGTGGAGTGATAAAAACTGTTATTTGTTATAATTAATTTTAAATAAGTGAAAAATATTTTTAACCGCTTCACAAGTCATTCGGAATCGGTACTCAGGACTGTTAAATGTCGGAAATGCTTTTGATTATTAATAAACTTATTCACCGTTTTATAATATGGACAATTGTGGGTATTTACGTTCCTGTGAAATAGTAAAATTTACAAATAATGGATGAGAGTGGGGAAATTGTGAGAAAATTTATTTTATATAATAAAAACACCTTCCACGTACATATAAATAAAATGTTTGTATGCCGTGGCGGCTTACATATTGTCAGTAATGAAATTTTATATTGTATATGGGATTTTCAATATGTACTGTGCTTTCGACTTAACTAAGTACATCCGTTATTTAAAAAAAAACTCAAAGCATACCAAAAATTTTATATAGAGTAACATGAGGTCAAAATGATAACAAATTTTGAAAATATTAAAATGTGCCATTTGACATCAAAATCGACACAAAAACCCTTAGTTAAGCATTTCCTATAAAAAAATTAAATTAACCTGTTTTAGAGCATGTGTCAAAATTATACAATTTTTTTAAATGTAAAATAACGCTGGTTGGCTCAACAATTTATGTCGAAACCATAAAACCGGACAATATATAAAGATTTTAAGAAAAAAAATTTATCGATACAAAATATTGCCAATCTCATGTTCATATGCCTTCCCTTTTGCCCCCAATGACTCTTTTTTACATATGTATATGAAATCACAAATACTTCAATATATGTATATTAGGGCGGGTCGATTTAATAATCGCCCATGGCTCAGTGAAAGGGATCAAAATAAGAAACTTTGCCGAAGAAACCATACCTCTAAAACGAATTCTACTACCCCCAACTGTTGACTTTTGTCCCGTAGGGTCAAGTTTTGAAAAATCCCACTTTGACCCATTTAGAGTGCCCCAATCGAGTCCAAATGTATGACCGACCCCCAATAACTTTGGAGGGCCGATCCACCCATGCCAGTGGCACACCTCCTGGAACTCCACTGGGGGGTTCCCCATACAAACATTTTAAAAAATCACCATTTTTGGCACTTTATTTTATTATTTTTTATTTATTTTATTTATTTTTATTATTTTATTTATTTTTTCTCTTTATAAATTTATTTAGTCAGAACATATGTAAATGAAAAAATTAATTTAACTTAGTAATAGAAAAGAAAATAAAAAAAATTACTGTTGGAAGTCTTTTTTGCTTTCAAGTCTGGGCAATTTCGCACGGCTCTCTAATGTCGTCACCATAACAGCCTCTACATTTTCCGGTATAACTCGTTTGGAAACGCTAGCTAGCAATTGAACGTGTCGTTCTGTTACAGGTTGTAAAATAGGTTGTGTGGGTTTTTTAAGCCACCACAAGACACAGCTGCATGTCGTAAACTTACTTAAGCTAAATCGGTTACAGGTAGAATTGAGCATAAAATTATCATAAAGGATTTTCCAGAAGTAATAAAAGGCGCACTTGCTTAACAGAATTTGTGGTCAGATTAACGTTTAATTTACATGTAAGTACTTTATGGGCAGTTTTGACAACAAAATCGGTTACAGGTAGAATTGAGCATAAAATTATCATAAAGGATTTTCCAGAAGTAATAAAAGGCGCACTTGCTTAACAGAATTTGTAGTCAGATTAACGTTTAATTTACATGTAAGTACTTTATGGGCAGTTTTGACAACAAAATCGGTTACAGGTAGAATTGAAATTACCATTTCATTCTCATTACCTCGTCTCCTAGACCATATATAACGCAACAGTTTTTGTGAATGCACTAAGTCGTTGTGAAGAACTCGAAGTGTGAAGTGCTAATTTGAGATAAAAAAATATTTAAAAAAAAATCATTCCAAATCAAGAAGTTTACAAGTCCTCTACACCGCAAGATGAAGCAATAACAACATCAACAACTATCGAAAACCCAATGAGTCATATACCCAGGCATGATGTTACTGTTTTTGGTGTGTCTACTGATTTGACTGATCTTAATTTACCAACCCATCTGGATATCTTGAGATATTATTTTTACTTGAGCGAACAAAAAAAGTTGTCCTATAAAGCATTCACTATTCAAGTACAAGATAAGTTGATTGGAATTTGGGAAAAACTTGGTATGGAAATAATGCTGAAAAAAGTGTATGTAATAAATTGAATAGATTGCTTGACAAATATCAAGAGCAAATCAAGAGAAGAAACAAACCCCAACAATTTACAGAGTATGTAAAATCTCTGGAAACAATTTTTTTCATTGGAACATGTAAATGCGATTTGAAGGCAGCTCCATGTGCATGCGGTTTGGTTCCCGAACGCCTCAAAGAGTTTATGCACGATCAACATAATCAGAGAAGTCTAACAATGGATGGATTTGCGATGGAAATTGAAGAGCAAGGAGCAACGTCTATGTCATCAATGCCAACATACCAAGATCCCGATGATTCAACATACGCACCGCCACCGGTTCAAGAAGATTTGGATATAAGCACAAGTTCACAATACACACAGAGATACGATTGTTTTAACTTTGCCTTGGTATGTGACAGATTTGGCGTGCCTGATAGAGTAGCATCAGCAATGGGAACAGCTCTTTTCCAAGATTTTAAAATGAAAGATATCCATGGCAAACCTCTCATCATGGATAAATCGAAAGTTCGCCGAGAAAAAGAGAAATGCAGACAAGAAGTGATTCGCAAACGGTTAGATGATACCAATTTGTTAGCATTTTCATTCGATGGCAGAAAAGATGATACTTTAACGAGAGATACAATTGATGAGAAGTATCATACTAGAATGGTAAAAGAACCTCATCTTGTTATTTTGAGAGAACCGAATTCTGAATTGATTGGTTACGTAAGACTGGAACATGAAACCGCTGAATACAAAACAACCAAATTAAATGATTTTTTCAACGATAAAAATATATCACTGGATGCATTAATTGGCATATTCACGCGAAGCATTCCATACGATACTTTGAAAGAATATTTAAATCAAGATGATCCACCGTTTAATGATCCAAAAATTCCATCACACATACAAGAAACAGAACGACACGTTCAATTGCTAGCTAGCGTTTCCAAACGAGTTATACCGGAAAATGTAGAGGCTGTTATGGCGACGACATTAGAGAGCCGTGCGAAATTGCCCAGACTTGAAAGCAAAAAAGACTTCAAAGAGTAATTTTTTATTTTTTCTTTTCTATTACTAAGTTAAATTAATTTTTTCATTTACATATGTTCTGACTAAATAAATTTCTAAGGAGAAAAAATAAATAAACTAATAAAAATAAATAAAATAAATAAAAAATAATAAAATAAAGTGCCAAAAATGGTGATTTTTTAAAATGTTTGTATGGGGAACCCCCCAGGGGAGTTCCAGTGGGTGTGCACTGGCATGGGTGGATCGGTCCTCCAAAGTTAGTGGGGGTCGGTCATACATTTGGACTCGATTGGGGCACTCTAAATGGGTCAAAGTTTGATTTTTCAAAACTTGACCCTACGGGACAAAAGTCAACAGTTGGGCTGTAGTAGAATTCGTTTTAGAGGTATGGTTCCTTCGGCAAAGTTTCTTATTTTGATCCCTAGAATACGATTTTCCCTGAGCCATGGGCGATTTTTTTGCCTCCCCACAAATCGACCCGGCCTAATGTATATCCATATGTGACACATATGCGTCCATACATGCAACCACAGTAGATCATATTTTAACATATATGAAAATTTTTCTGACTTGTGTTACTTTATGATTTATTGAAAAAAAGTCATATTTTTATAAGAGATTAATCTTGCATTGAAAATAATAAACAATTGACGGAATCACCCATATGAAAGAAAATATTACTATTCTCCTTACGGTGGTTTTTAAGGTTTTCTCTTTTTCTTATTAATAATAATATTATTCAGGGATGTTATCATTTATTATTGTTTTATTGTTATTATGGTAATTTTAATTGCATCAAAATGCGTAGCAAGTAAATATAATAATAATTAAAACTACGTTTTATAGCTCATGACCGGAAGTTACAAAATGTGCGGGGTGTCTAATTAATACATTTGAAGTGTGGGAAGATTAAAAAGTAAAAACTTTCAAATAGAAGATTATTTATTATAATTAGGGCAAGGAATTTCATGCAAATGCATTTTTTTTATCGATAGTCGAAATCTATGGACTACATATTTATCCAAATCATCAAATTTATAACAAATTGGCATCGATTTGTAGTTGCATATTTTTGCATATTTTGTCAAAAATGCATGTTTTTGCATATTTTGACTTTAAATACATATTTGATGCCTTTTTAATGCATATTTTTTGCTTTTTAATGCATTTTTGTGCATATTTTTAATTTTTAGGAGCATTTTTTCTTTTGTAAAAAAATATAAAAAATTGATAAGTTTTCATATTTTCATTCAATCAAAATAAATATTCTAAAAAATCTTATTGACCGACCTATGGAAAATATTCGAGTTCTGTGTCTGTTTGCAAAATAACTAACTTAAATATATTTTTAAGTTTTAAAGTGCATTATTTTTGCAAAAATAATAGTTTTTAGTGCATATTTCTTATATTTTTAATGCATATTTTTCTTTTTTAGCCGCATATTTTCCATTTTTAAGTGCATGAAATTCCTTGGCCTAGTTATAGTATTGTAAAAGGAGAATAAGTAAGTATTAAAGCAATTAAATAACCATAATTGATATTTATTCTATTGTCAAAATATTAACATTAAGGCCCATTAACTTATCTCAATTTATACCCTGGTTAAGACCTCTACTAGCCTTAACCACTGGTAAACATATTTTTTGAATAACTTATCTAAATTTTAACCAAGCATTTCTTCTAACCAATGCTAAAATTTAAACATAGAAATTTCTATGGTTAAGAAACTTAACCAAGGCTATTTTATAACAATTCACCCTACATAAGAAATTTTAATGAATTAAACTGGCAATGATGATTATTAAAAAAATTCGCAGCTTTAACTAAACTTTGACTAAGAATCTTTTATGATATATATTAAACTTAAAAAAATTGCATCAGTACTTAAAAACGTGCATAAATTTTTGCTATTTAGGATTAAGGTTTCTGCGATATATTATTATGTCCTCTGGTTCCTATTGGGAACAAAGAGCCACAAGGTTTCTGCGATAACTTACAGAAATTGGCCTCATATAAGGAAATAGGAAAAATTTATTTTTTTATGGTTCAATGAGCCAAAATCTGTCTTGAGTAATTAAAACCGAAAATAGTGACCAATATTATAACAATTTGACACGAATTATACACCTCTACAAAATGAAAAGTCGCTGTCGGTAGAAGCTTGATACATACTTTTAGTATTTTACTTGCTGATTCCAAATCTCTATTCTCTAAGACCCCAGCAAAACCTTGGTAATGGGTTGGACCTTTTTCACGCATTGCCTGGCAATGGGTAACTCTTTACTCTTGGTTTTACTTATGAACCTAAAGTAATACCCCTACGGGAAATTTTACCAAACTGTCACCGAACTGGCCCCTTTATATGAAATAGGCTGGTCACTTTTACATGGCGTTGTCATAGGAGGGGCAAATTGACCCCTTGTGACATGTCACAGGACAAATCCTAGGACAGGTTACTGAACTCTCATAAAAAATAAAGTTCAGGGACCTGTCCTGGGATTTGTCTTGTGATATGTCACAAGGGGTCAATTTCCCCCTCCTATGACAACGCGATATTGATGTATCACTAATATTGTGATACATCAATACTTATGGGGGAGGTATGAAATAATGAGTTATCACTACTTATTTGGAGGCTTTAAAACAATATATTACCGATATTGTGTTATATAATAACTTATTGATAAGGGTAAAAATAATAAGTTATTGGTATTGCATTATATTACTACTTTTTATACGAAAGTACGATTTAATAAAAATTTATAATACAATTACATTGCTCGGATCGGGGTACTTTTAAATAAAGTCATTACTGGTAACGTGTTATTTCATTCGCTATATGTAACCAATAAAATTTGAACTAATGTGTAATGACTTATTTCACTCCATTCAAGTATGTACTTATTTTAGCTAACTAGTGAATTTAATATTACAAGTAACAACTGATTTCAGTACTTCCTTCGTAATCACTTATTTTAGCCTATACAGGTACGATATAGGAAACCATTTACCTCCAATGACACCCCCATGTTAAAATCATGTGTTATTCGACCAAAGTGTAAGTAGTTACAATTTTTGGTTTCTTCTTCCATTTCCCTTTACCTGGTAAGAGAAGGTTTTGCTGGGACTTTCTGTTACGATGGTAGTAAATAATGAATTTTGTTCTATAAAATACATAGGAAAACATGTTTAATTTGTGTACCGTTATAGAAAAAAATTCTTTTGAAACCCACTCTCAGAAAAACAATTATTCCATAAATTTTTGGTAACTTACATTTAAGAATTTGGAATCAGCGTATCAAATTCAAAATGAATCATGTATCAAAGCTCAAACCTCTGAAAGTTTGTTGAGGTGTGTTATCAAGGATTTGCAGAATTTTGGTACACGTGAAGTACAAGACTACTGAATTTGATTTTTAAATATAAAAAAGCGCATAGAAATCACTCTCGAATTTACGAAATGTGAACCAACCATGTTTTAAATATTTTAAAAGTATGTGAGGAACCCCTGGACAACCCACAGTTTTGACTCGCAATTACAAAAAGATACAAAATCATGCACAGCGATTATTTTTCTACTCACTTTGATGTGCTGATCACATAAATTGCCTTAATTTAATAATCTATCACAAAATTTCCACTATATTTTTTTAATTTTATGCGCGCATCTTTTCGCGGTTGTCTCGATTAGCTCGAAAAACTTAGTAATAGTTCAAATAATCCACTTTTATTTAATAGACTTACCAAATGGATTTAATTAAATCACTTCTCGTAGTATGCAAAAAGACACAATCATTTTATAGCATTTAGCGACCGCGAATCTTAAAAAAAACGACGTGGCCAAGTGTATTATTTTTTTTATGACCAGAAACGCACAAAAAACCGCGAGAAAAACTTTTAATTTTCCCGTATTGAAAAAAAAAATTTTTGTTATTAATTTTTGTTTTTTCTTTTGTTTTTATTCTGACATTTCATACTAAGGTTAACTACCCAGAGTTAAAATATTGATAAGTTATTATGGTTAAATTTTCATAGGGATAAATATTTAGTATTGGTTAGTTACTCATGGTTAAGGTAAAGTTAACTACTCGAGAAAAGTTAATGGGCCTAAATAATATTATTTGAACATAAAACAATTAATAAATTGAAAATTATAAATTATACGACATTTTTAAATGCATCAAATCAAGCAAATTTCCTAACCGAATAAATAAAGCATTCTAAAATCAAACCATAAATAAAAAAAAATTATGTTAAATAACATTTTGTGAAGTCAAAAGAACATACAAAAAATAAAATTTGTTGATTATTGTTAGCCAAGGTTGGTTACATGGCTGCCAGAATTGCCGATTTTTTATTGCAAAATATGCAAAATGCCGATTTTTGGTCGAAAAATGCTGATTTTTTTTTAAATTCAAAAAACACGCAATTTTAATTTTTAGTGTTATATATTGTGTATATTAATAAATAATAAAATAATTCTATCTTTGAAATTCTTACAGAATTTTACTTTTTTACTAAATTAATCTGAAATTCAATAATTGGAGCAAAATCTACCGCAATATTCTTATACAACTTTTGACATTGTGCAAAGATTCATTTGATTATCTGTTTTATTGCAATTTTTGCATTTCTCCAAAATATAAGAAAAACAATATGCCATATTTTGTGTAAAAGTATTATACAACTTATTGCAAAATGTAGCAAGAGGACGATATATTGCTAACTTTTAAAAACATAATTCCTTAGTTCCATTTTGAAATCTGATTCAATTTTATCCGGACGATTCGAATCATTTTATAGATTAAACTATTTACTACTTTATTCAATAAGTATCTTATTGAAAGAATCAGTATTATTTTTGTTGATTCATTTTCAAGCATCAATCAAATTAATACAATTTTAACAAATCATTTCAACTAAAAATTGTTAAATTGATTTGTACTTCGCGAATTATTTCATAAAACAAATTATTTAATCGAATTCAATATAAATTGTACTAAATCATTATCTCACTTTATTCAATATCAAATCAATGATTTAAAGTTATTATAACATAAATTATTCACTGATTCATAAAAACAAAACTTTTTATGCGAATTGATTAAAAATAGAATTATCTTTCTCAAAGAAAAAATGTCTCTAAAAATTGTGGAACTAATTTATGTACACCCATAAAATTTCATAGTTACGTAGTTAACGAAATCCGTAGTTGAGTGGAAAAATGTTTTAAATGACTATTATAATCATTATCGACTATGGATTGAGTTAGCAAACACTAGTTTTGAATTACCCTGTGAATAATATTTCAACTTTTTCAAATTGAAAAAAAAATTTAAAAACAATTGACTTTAACACATCAATTTATAAATTATTTTTATTGTGATATAAAAAAAAGTTTCACAATTGTTTCGTGGAGTAAGTTGAAACAAATATTGCTCTTTTAAATTTTAGCAAGATAACATTGAAATGCATTATTAGTTTTAACTTTCAGAAGACAGACGATTGGCGAAAAATATGATCAATAAATTTCAATCAATTGTTAAATCTAAACGGAGTAAAGGACGATGGTTTAATATTATAAATTCTTTATTATAAAAATTAATATCGTCTGCATAAAAATCGTAAATAAAAATGTTGTTAATGTTATATAAATGTACATACATATATTGTATAAATAAAGGTATGAAAAATCGTTTAGATGTTTTCTTTTTTTATTAAAAAATAAAAAGGGATGAAAAAATTGGTGCCTTCTGGGAAAAATGTTTCAAATATAGGTCGTTGATATTTACTATCTTCCAAATTTTTATACTTTTAACTACCCAATCGTTGGCAATTGCTTTACTGTATTTGATTTGTAGATTTTAAATAAATGTAGTTACCTTTTACTATTTCATATCCACTATGTCATAGTGAGGGTTATTTCACCTATGACATAGTTGAAAATATAGTGATCAGCAACTACGTAATTTTAAGTGTGTAGTATTGGCATAAGTTAATATCTGAACTAACATTTCTTTATTATTTAATTTGTCTCAAAAACCTTTATTTTAATTTGATTGTTACACAGCAAAAAAAATTGCAAGTTGTGCTTTACAAACTACTTCTTTTAATGCTTCACAAGTATCCGTTAGTGTATTTTTACTGCTTTTTTAGAAGTTATTCTGAACAACTTCAAAAAATTACTTCTTTCATTGCTTCCCAAGTATCCGTTATTACATTTTTACAGCTTTTTTAGAATTACTTCTGAACCACATCCAAAAAATCACTTAAGTATTGCTTCTAAAGAGTAATTGTCAGAGTAAAAAGTGATCGTAAAAAGGGATTTTGGTATCATTTGGCATTTTCAAACAGAGGGACCCCTTTTGATTTGGCCATACACTACTTGTTGGACGTTTTTGGACTCCACAGCGCAAGGTTAACGATTTTATGAGCGACGCTTTAGGTATAAAAGACAATATAAAGTCCAACGGAAAATTCAAAATTATATTTTTCATCAAAAACTTTAATATCTGATACGTATTTGACATCCAACAAGGATAGGTTAGTAATGCCTAAAAAAGTTTATATTAAATAACATATAAAATCAACAATTGAAATTTCCGCACTCTATTTGAATTGTATGAAACTTGCTGTAACTTGGAATACTTTGTATAGCTAAAATTCGTGTTCAATTTGGGGAAAATTATCAAATTTACTATAGACTTTCCGTACATATTTGGGTCTAACTTTTGTATTATTTTAGCTATTTGTATGTCACCTTAAAGCTTCTGAAAGCGTGCCTGAAGTTGGTCTGCAACTCATTCTTTAATTTGATAATTTCTGATTTATTAAAAAAAATTTAAAGTTTTGAGAATTTTTCTGAAATTAATTAATTATTTCTATCCTTTTATAATTGAAGCCATGATTGAGCCACGTGAATAGTTACTATTTTGAAATAAACTTTAACCATTTTTCGTTATCAAAGGTCTAAAGCCAGTTTATCTTAATACGCGGTTCGGGATTCTTTATCGTAGCCTTGTAATATTTTTGTATTAGTTCTTAGTTTTTTATCAATGACACTGTCAAATATCAGTTTGGTACTCCTTTTGGTTCCTGAGTTATAGTATAGTATTAAATAAAAAAAAAAACAGTTCGATTTTTCAGCATTTGTATGAAATAAGACTCAAAAGAGTGCCAGTATAAGATTTCGTAAAGGCAAAAATAAAGTAATGAGGAACAACATAAGCGTGTTCGTTTACTTACTACAAGTTACTACTTTTACTACAGCTGCAAAATTTCAATATAAAAAGTAAATAAAACTTTCCAATTGTAGTAAAAGTAGTAAGAATTTCGACTAATCGAACACACCGCATATATTTTTTCAGAAATTTTAAAGAATCCATTTTTCGATATACATATGACGATTTAAATCGCGGATTTCATTAAATTAAACTTTGAAAATTTTACGAAAAACGTCGCCGGAGTCTGAAAAGTCCTCAAAATTTGATTGAGATGATTACAAGGATTTAACTCAGAGATTACTTTTTAACAACAATACAAAAAGTTAATATTTCCTGAAAAGTTTTGAAATTATTTTCATTATTTTTATATTCAATTTATTTACTAGAACCTGATTTTTTATACTTCAGTTATAAATTTTAACTAAAAACTTTTAATATTTAAAAAATTCTTGTTTTTTAATTATTTTTTCGGAATGTTTCGCAGACCTCCTAGGATGCGATCAGGGACGCTCAGGGGTTCGTGATCAACATTTGGAAAACTTTGTATCATTAAAATTTCATATCGGTTTTGGTATAGCTGTGGGAGTCAGATGTCGTTGTTAACAAAAAGAATTACTGGCCAATTTTGCTTTGACGCTACACCAACATTCCGTATTTTAAAGTTAAAACACTTTACAGGTTGGGAGGAAGTGCAGGATCTAACGCTAGTCAATTACTCGCAGGCAATCAAAAATTGAGTATTTCAAAAGAAATTATTTCAGGAATATAACTATATACTCTACAATATCAACATGTATACTCAGGATTTCCGAAAGACAGACTGGAATAAGTTCTATATGATCCTTTGGAAAGACCTAAAAAAGAACTCCACCATATCTTTCCGAATGAAATTTGGAGAATTTCAAGTGAAATTAATTGTGAATTCTATTTGGAATTTGTCAAATTTGATCTTAAATCTGAACAAAAATAACGGTAATTAATGGTTTTCTTACAATATTGAGAAAATTTTAAGAGAAATTTCGATTTTTTATTTCGAAATGAGAAAATTCTAAAATATAGTAGCATTTACCACTTCAAATTTAGAAAATTCCCGTAGAAGTTCAGTTCAGTTAATGAAAACAATTCAAAATAAAATTTAGTCTTTTTCCCAAAAGCACCGTAAGTGGTTTTTCACGTGGAAAAATTTTACACCAAATTTAATTTAACTCAAATTTTAATTTAAATTATAAAAATGAACAATTTTTCAATTTTATATCAAAGACACAATCACAATATACAAAAAATGTGATTTTTCCCCAAGAAAAATAATAGTCTTGTACATTAAATTTGCGTGAAAACAATCTCTACTCAGTTTTCACGTGAAATTCATTGTCGTGGAGAATTATCATTTTTTGTATATGGAGGAGTATAACAATTTTTCACGTGAAATCCGAACAACTTACGGTGCTTTACTATCAAACAGTATTTTACTTTTAAAATCGACTTAATATTTAGACGACTTTGTTCATTTTGTGTATGAAAATCCTAAAAAATATTTACATTTGCAAATATTTTAATTGGTTGAAAATAAATTAACCAATCAGAATGCTCCAAAAATAAACTAGGTCAAAGCATGCTGCCACCCAAAATTTTAACTAAAGTCAACAATAATATACATTTGGAAAATTTAAATAGTAAGGGCGTTTATTTTTATTTAAAAAATTTTCAATTAAAATTGGAATTTTGTATTAAAAAATGCGAAATTTTAAAATGAGATTTCTTTTTGTCATTTGAAATTAGAAAAATTTCAAACGAAATTGATCTACATACAATTTTGAAAATCTAATTTGAAATTTAGATCTTTTATCTACATTTTTCCACAAACTTTAATTTTTTATAATCCAAATTATCAGTTTTTTAATGAATTTGTTAAAATATCTATAGAGATTTTTTAAATGACGACTGGTTAAATGAAAATAAGGAAAAAATTTTATATTTCATATTATTATTCAAAACAAATTTGTATTTATTTCACTTTATCCTTTTTTCTCCTCTTTTTTCTCTCCTTTTTCCTTCTTTTTCCTTTTTTCTCTTCTTTTTCTCTCCTTTTTCCCTCTTTTTCCTTTTTTTTTTCTTTTTCGATTTCGCTGAGGTGTGGGGGGGGGGGAATTCCCCCCCCCCCCACCTGCCGCGCATGGTTACTTACTTTATCACTCATAAAATGTATGCAGAGCATGAAAGTCCTGTACAACACCTAAAATTTCTTCAAAATAAAAAAATCTTGAATAAAGTTTCTGCAATAACTTGATAACCCGAGTAAAAAAGTTTGTATAATATTATATATGAATGTAAATATTTGCAATATGTAACTGGATATAATTTCATCCGAAAAATGGTTATATTAAATTGTATCAAATCGGTATAATTATATTTTCAAGAATACAAAGTTATATCAAGTGATCAACTTATATCCGAGTTTTGTCCCGATCAAATTGGATATAAGTTAATGTAATACGATATGATTAAATTTAAATGATAAAAAAACTTTGTATTGGAGGGCAGCAGGATCTCACGTCCTACACACTAGCAGCCGCAGACTACTGTTGCTAATAAATAACTATTAAAGACGTTAGTGTATAAATCCGTTATTGTTGAATTCTTTAAAGATTAGCCCCCGTATTCAAAATGAAAAAGCATATGCTAACTAACTAGCTGCCAGCTTCCCTTATGGAAATTTGTGTGTAAAAAAGTTAGCAGCAAGTTAGTTAGCATACACTTTGTCATTTTGAATATGGTGTAGATCAATTTTTCTCAAATATGGGAATTTTCTTTGGACTTAGAATTTTTTTTAAATATGTTAAGTTTTTTTATTTTAAGTACAAATTTAATAATTAGTCCGGCAATGCACTTCTTTTTTGTTGGAGGCTCATAGTTCCCAATTTATGGAGCTGCAAATGATATATAACAATATTCAATGGCGTATTTCTTCACTCAAAACATATCGGACCAGAAGAAAATATATATGTCGTTGGAAAGGTACTTGAAATACCAATGCAACATGCCTAGACTTATTAACCCATTACAAGCCGGGTCATGATTTTAAATGTTAAATTCTTTAAATTGGATTTTTTAAATTAAAAAAAAAATAAAATTAAAAAAAAGCTTAGAAAATATTAATTTAAGAAAAAATTTAGTAAAACATATAAAAAATTGTTTTTTATGAAATGAGTTTCGAACTTGTGTCTGAGATTTACTAATATATTGTAATATATAAAATAAAATCAAAATTATTTTTCGTATCTATTTATATATACAATTTTGAACGGTTTTATAAATTATATATTCCTATATAAACAATTTGCAATAAAGCAAATACTGATATATGATTTAATATCAAATCAAAATAAACCACATTTCAAAAGAAGGATTTCAGTTTCAAACTGCGTTATTCTAAGTTTAACGACAATCTGCGTCTACAAACGGCGTAAATCGTAAATTCAATCCTCATTTCAAAATCTTTCCATCAATAAAATTTTTCTGTATTCCATCAAAATACCAAAGATTGGCCGATACCCACTTTGTTAGCCAAACTGTTCTGGGCATTAGTATTTAATATGAATTAAAATAAGTGATCTCAACAATATTTACTAAAATTTTGTTTGAAAATTTTCATGAAATTATATATTTTTTTTTATATAATTTGATACAATTAGATAGACCCATTTTTCGGATCAAATTGTATCAGGTTAGATGACATGCTTATCTCGCTTGATATAATTATATATTCCAATATTCGGATCAAATTAGATATGGACATATATAAACCCATATATGGTGATATATGATTATATAACATCTTTTTTAGTCGGGTTTTTAAAAATATGTATATATAAAAGAATGGTGAGAAATTGATTTTTATGTACTTTTATTGAAGATAATAAGGAACAAAGAAAGTGGTGTTTTTATGCCAGTCAACTTTCATATCAAAGAATAGCTCAGCGGTAGAGCTCAGCGACTAGCAATCGTGACGTCGCAAGTTCGATACCCGGTGGCGGCAATAAAAAACTTTTGTAAAATAAAAATAATATAATTTTTTTTGTGAAGAAGTTTTTTTTAACTTTTATTTGGTGAAAAAGAGCTTCCTTTGCACTCGTTCAAAAAGTACTGAAAAATGTTAAAGTCGGAGTACTCCTCTCCTATTACAATTCAATTGTAGTATGAATATTAGTCGTTTATACCGACACAATTATTTTATGATGTGGATCCAATTACACCAACAGTCAACTCTTCTAGTGTTGAACGAAATACGACTATTACTTAAATTGTATGTGTTGTCCACCTGTGCTCGGCCGTACTGTAGACGGTATGAAATATGATCACCATATTGCACAAACAGTCAACTCTACTACTTAGTGTCGTACAACAGACTACTGTTGCTGTATATTTGTGTATATTGTCCACCTGTGTTCGGTAGTACTGTTTATGCTATACTTCCGTGGGAATTATTACTTTAATAATTTTAGCTAAGTAAGCTTAATTTGTATATAAAAACCCTACGAAAATTTCAATAAAAATTAATTATAAAACCAAACTCGTTCGAGCAATTTTAATTTGCTCCGTTTTAATATTCTTTATTTGGTCAACTACACAACGTTAAAATCATTAGTGTTTATGTTAGAAAAGAAGTATATCTAGATCATCAATTGTAGTGCTTTTTCTACTGCTTCGGCATCTCTTTTTTCGCTGGGTAATTATTAAATTTAATTTAATTTCAGTGTATTATTATTATTTTATACTAAAATGTTCTTTTTGTATATTTTTTAAGAGTGCCGATTTTTTGCCGATTTTTCATAAAAATTATATGGCAGCCCTGGTTGGTTACCATATAAGTCTCAAAATAACTGTAAATGCCTACTAGAGCTGTATTTTCGCTCATAGGTATCAACGTTAACGGTGGGTCTCATACTGTAGGTTTAACTTTAACTTAACTATAAACAAAATAAAATGTCAAAAACATGTACACAAAACAACAACAAATTTTTGGGTTAACTATTAACTAAAGTTTAAACCTGCAGTATGAGAATCACAGTATGTGTTTGAAGCAAACCTACATTTAACCGATTAAAGTAAACAAAAATTTTTAACTATTATTGTTTATAATTAGATTAGATACGAAGGCACTACTCACCGCGACCAGTATAGATCTTTTGTGCTGCCTAGAGTTCCCTATAGATTCAGGCTAACAATAAAGCCAATAATCCCGATAGGAGAATTTCCCCAAACGTCCGAAGATGCCACAAAGTGGTCAATGAGAAATCTAAGTCTCCTGTCGCACAGTCTCGGACATTCGCAGAGAATATGCTCCGATGTCTCATTTTCCAGCTCACAAAACCTGCAAACATCAGTGTCTGACCGGCCCTGTTTGTGAAGCTGGTACCTGAGCCCACAGTGCCCAGTTAAGTATCCCGTCAGGGTCCTAAGGTTACCCCTGTAGAGTGACAATAGTCGCCTTTATGAAGGGTCGTCGGGCTCCACAATTGGCTAGGAATCCATCTCAGTATAAGGGCTTTTTTCATACCGCGTTCGTTGAGAATTCCTACACACTCCATGACCAGACCAGATGATACCCCGTAAGCTCCTAGAGCCTTTAGCACAGCCTGGCTGTCAGAGAGAATGTAGATGCGGGATCTAACCGTGCCTCTCCACAGGCACTCTCTCACACATACGCAGATGGCGAAGATCTCCGCCTGAAAGACTGAGGGGTACTTGCCCATTGGTAGAGCACGTTGGAATCTGGGTCCAAAGACATCTGCCCCCGTATCACCATTAGCTTGTTTCGAGCCATCAGTGAACCATATCTGAGCCCCCTCTTCGGGCTTCCAAGTCTGACTGGCCCACAAATGCCTGTCAAATGACATAATGTCAAAATGCCTGACAAAAATCTGCTCCGGGATCGTTTTATCCGCGACCATTAAGTTTGTGTCGTCCATAAAGATCCCGGCGATCCTCATGTGACCCTTTAGGTCCCCGCTCCTCATGTCCCCTTAGGTCCCCGCTCCTCATGTCATTCAATGGTGGAATACCCAACATGGCCCCAATGGCATCCGTCGGGCACGTTCCTTCAGCCCCCGTAATGCCAGTACACACCAGCCGATACAACTTCTTCAGAGTATCCTTTGCCGTTGACTGCTCAACCTTTGGCCACCATGCTAAGGCAGCATAAGTGACCATAGGTTTTACAATGGTGTCGAATGACCAGTAGACCATATGTGGTCTTAGACCCCACGTTTTCGCAAAGAGCCTTTCACAGGCATAATATGCCCTGGTGGCCTTCTTGGTTACGGTGTCTAGATGATCATTCCACGTAAGCGATTTATCTAGAGTCACCCCTAAATATTTCACACTATCCGAGAAGCCTATCGTTTTTTCCCCACAAAAACTGGTTCGGTCAGGTTGACCCTTCTTCTCCTTATGAACGGTATCAGTATCGTCTTTGTCGGCGTAGCCATAGGTCCTATAAAAAAAAAAAAAATAGTATCGTGTTGTACACAAGTGTCTGCATTTTGTTCTGTAGTAACAAACTCTATTATTTCGTCGTAGTTTCTAGTGTTTGCATTATTTTTTTTCTCTTGAAATGTACAACTTAGGTTCGGTTTGTAAAATCATTCTTTCGATTAAGTCCTTATTAGAATATTCTGTGCTATTTTTTCTTGCATGATTTAAAGGACCATTTCTGAATACCATATGGGTTGCTTCAACGGCTTCTTCTGTTAACATTCCTATAAGAATTGTACAATGTTTTTTAAATGTTTTTAGCACCCTGTGGGATTTTGACCAGTACGTTTTTATTTTGTTAACTATAAATTGTATTTCCTTAATTTTTTTCGCTTCTGGTTGTCTTGCAGAAACTCTCCAAATCATTTTAATGAAATTTTCTGCATCCAATTCTGTGCTGTGCTTGCGGCAAATATTAAAAAGATCACGAATTTTTACTTGTCTTGGTACTAAAAAAACAAACATAAAAATGCTAGCTGCAAGAATCGGCACATAAAACTAGTATTTTTAAAATTTAAATACCTTCCATAATAATATATTAAAAAATGAGAATGGTCTTTTTAGGTCTTTTTTTTTAAAGTCCGCTGAGTTTGTAATTGCAAAAAATTTTACTCTTTCTTTTTGTTTACATTCAAAATAACGGTACAATTTATATGATCAATATAAAATTAACAAAAATGATGCTGACATATTTTAATATTATGTATGTAAATAGAAATTATAAATTAAGACAGAATTATCGACACATATGTTTTTATTAACCTATTAAAGTATGCCTAAATTTCTACATATTTGCACAAAGTTGAACACACACCAAACAAGAATGACTTTGAACCAGCAGAACTTTTCAATAATTAATTTATTTTAAAACATCTTTCAGATTTATTTTAACTAAAATGTAGCTGTATTTTCGACTTAACTATATCCGTTAACTTTCAAAAAGGCACAAAATGCATAAAAACGATTTTTAGACAAAAACTAACATAATACTTTTCGTATGCACGTTAACTTACAACGTGGATAATTATCAAAGTTGAAAACTCAACGTTTATACATTTTCACACTTAGCGTAACTTCTTCGCGTTACTACCTAAAAAGGTTTGCTGACGCACGTTCGATTATACCGGAACTATCATAAATACTCACTATTTAAAAAAAATTGATACTCCAATCAGTTTAAGGTAGATTTGCTATAAATACTTAACGTTGATAGGTATGAACGAAAATACAGCTTGTGTTTTATCAAATGTGGAACAACATTTTTTGAAATACAAAAGTTGTATTTTTATACTTTTGGCCACTCGTGCTACACTCTTCGCCTTAGGTACGTGTCCCTAATATAGTGGTCCAAAACTTTCTCCATTGTCTTAAGAAGAAAAGCGCTGAGGCTAATTGGTCTATACGATTTAGGCAGTTGTTCGGATTTCCCCCCCACGCCTTTGGAATAAAGACCACTTTAACCCCCCTCCAATTCGTCGGAACATGACCCAGCAAAAGACTGGATCTAAATATCCTAACCAGTTGTGGGGCTATTATATCCACCCCCTCTGCATCAGACATGGATAGATCCCGTCGGGGTCCGGTGACTTAAAGGACGAAAATCCATTTATCGCCCATTTCACTCTGTCCTCTCGAAAGACGGCACCAGTTAGGCGTACATACCTTCCCTTAAGGTTTGGGATTCTTTGAATCGCTACAGACCCCCGGGAGGCTACGCAGCCTGGGAAGTGCGTGTCTAACTATAGGTCACAGGTCTCCTCAGGAGATCCAGTGTAGGAATCATCTGGTCTCCTGAGAGTGCAAAGACCATTCGTGTGATCCTGTGAAAGGGCCTTTTGAAGTCGCGCAGCTTCCGGAAGATCTGAGATCTTCTCACAGTAGCTGCGCCACGTGGACCTTTTGGATCTACGTAATTCCCTATTATATTCAGTTAGAGCCGTCTTGTAGGTGACCCAGTCACCTGTTTCCTTGGGTTTGATGAATAGTCTCCTAGCCTTCCTTTTGAGCTTATCCAGACCATCGATCCACCATGGCACATCCCATCTCACCTTCCTGGTCCTTTGAGGGCAGCTCGCAAAGTAAGCAGAAGTCAAACTAGATTGAATCTCTGATGCCTCATAATCAATCTCATATGGGCTCAGAATCAGCCCGTTAGAGAGATTGGCATCGCTTTCCAAATTGTTGGCACGTGTCCAGCGCACTAACAACATCAAAGACCAGGTGCTGATGATCAGACATTGATAGTTCGTTGGATACATGCCAGTTAGAGATGGCGAAAGAAAGGTTAGAACTAGTAAGAGTGAGGTCCAAGACCTCTGACCTAATAGCATTCCTAAACGTCGGTTCATCGCCCCTATTTGCTATGTTTATACCATTACGACATATAAATTCAAGCAGGTACTCACCCCGTTTGTTGACATTGGTGCTTCTCCACGTTCTGTGATGAGCTTTGGCGTCACAGCAGAGGATCCAACTCAGACCCCTCAATCGGCAATATTCCACGAAGGACGAGACCTCCGCGATTGGTGCCGCGTCGCTGTCGCCAGGCTAATACGCAGAGGCCAACATCACCTCATGCTCCCCGCCCAGGGAAGGAACTTTTGCCCAGATCGCAACCAGGTCTCCCAGTATGAGCTCTGAAATCGGAAGATATGTTAGGTTGCTCCTCACAAGGATGGACGCTCTAGGCCTACTATGTTTGGAATCATATATCAACTTACCATGGTTCACGTTTAGCCCCTTAATGGCCCCATTGTGCACCCACGGCTCCTGAATGAATACTACATCCAGAGCGTCGACGGTGAACCTTCTGTTGGCAACATCAGATGCCGCTTTGGCATGGTGAAGGTTCATTTGCAATCACATGAGGTGCTTTGGTGTTCTGCCCCTTCTGGCAGTCATTACTTACGAGCAAGTTTGGCAGCACGCTTTGCCACCTTTCTATCCCGATTCAGCAGAGCAACTTCCTCTCCCAATTTTTGCGCCTGCTAGGAGCCATAAGCTTGGCCGAGTTTTTGGCATTGGGCTCAGTAGAACTAGGTTTGGCAAGGTCCCTCGAGCAGCCCGGTTTTTCATCCGACTTTGAGTCCTTAGAGACTCTTGTGTCGGATTTAGCCGCAGCGGCTGAGGGGCTTGCCGTTAGCTGATTGGATATGTCGCGCCCGACCTCTTGTTGTTTTCCTGTAGGTCTTACCAGCGCCGTTCCATATCTAAAGTTCACCCTGTTGTTCTTTCGTCTGAGTAAGTCGGCTGAGATCGGGTCAATAGATAGGGTTAATTCCACTATTCCACCCTTGATGACCCTGTTCAGCACCCTCCAGTAATCAACCGAAACTTCACAGTTCTGGCCCTCAACCAGTCCAAGAATTAGATCATTGGACGTGTGCTCTTTCTCACGGAAATATCCCACGAACACTTGGGCCTTCGGCACTTCTTCTTCCGCCACCACCTTCAGCACAGCGTCTCTCCATGGCTTTAACGTGGGAACATGAGTCTCCAGTCACTGCGCTGTGTCCTTGTCGCGGCACAAAAAACTAAGCCATCCCGGCTTAAATGAGCAGCTCGAGAAGCTGGGCTTGATGGTCCCTTTTGTAAATAAAACAAAAACTTTTTAAAAACGCACCAACAAAGAAATTTGTAATTCCAAAAAAAATTTATTTTAGTTTTTGTAACTTTGAATTTTTATTTTTAAACACTTTTCATATGAAAGATAACAATTTACAGACGAGTTACAAATATTTCAAACAAAAAAATTGTTGGGAATAAAATTTCAATTTAAAAGAAAATGTGATTGCTTTTACAAATTCCCATTGTTGGTGCCTACTGTTGTTTCTGTGTATGTTTCAATGTATTTTAATTGATTCTTCAATTGAAAACAAAATTTACCTATTACTTTTCAAATAAACCTCAATCGGTTATGGAAAATATATTGTGAGTTTACTTTCTGCAACAATGTGACCGTTCACAACAAGAGAATCAGTGATGTTAGATAGTGGCCAAAAAAACCTGGTATAGATGTCGCTAAAAACTGGTATTTGAAACAAAAAATTGGTATACTCACAACATATGTTTAATATCCCAGCAAAAATAGACACTACCGAGTAATTAAGCGAGTAAGTAGCACACAAAGGGTTTCACTACTTACCAGGCTATTTACTCGGAACATTACTTTTGTTCGCGATGTCCAAAAATTCATGGGTGATCATTACCCTCTCGCTTACAAAAAAAAGTGCGAATAACGAGTTATCCATAGTGTAAGAATAAGTAGTTACTCACAAAGATATAATAAGTGGTTACTCAGAAGTTAGCAAATAAGTGGTTACCCTACATTGTAAAATAGTCATAAATAGTTGGTCATATTGGCAAAATAAAACTTTTTACCTTGGAAAATTTCCTATTTAGTTCAAAACAAATTTATAAATAAAATATTAATATAAAAAAGACTTAATCAGTACTTATTTAATCAACTACCAGTAAGTGATTACTTTGCACGAATATATAAGTACTTCTATTACTTATTAAGTCATTGTTTTGTATTTTAAAGTAATGCAAAAGGTAATTACCTATCATTGCTTGGTAATCCGTATGGTAATTACTTGTCATTACCATGTTTTTGCTGGGCTGATATTATACCAAGGAGAACAAAGGGGATCTTGCTCCCATTCAGAGCGATAGTTTTGCTTCCGGTGTTTTTGTTTTTCAAGTAGAGTATGACCACTACCGACACGATTTTTTTTAGATGTTGAAGGGCCATGAGAATCGTAATTCTTTTTTCTTCATCTGTTAATGACATGATAATCTGCAATAACAGAAGTAAGCGTCCTTTTAACAAAAATTTACTCACAAAAGAAAAAAATCTACATTCAAAGAACAGCTGTTCTCATAAATGACAAAAAATGGGATATAATTTATTGTTAATTTATATATAATAATTTAATAATTTAATTTATAATTTATTGTTATTGTATTTCGATGATATAAAAACATATTGTCTTTTTTAACAAAATCTATAAAAAATTATATTGTAGCTTGTCGGCACACTTGTGAATAGTATTTCTAGTTTTGTGGCGGTTAAAATGTCAGTAAAACAGCTGTTTTCGTTCTTCCTTTACACTTTTAATAAAAAAACAAAATTGAAATCATAAGTTATAGAAGTTGGTATTATTGCGTACCAATACAATTTTTAGTTGGTACATGGTACAAGACCCTGAAAAATGGTACGTGTACCAACAAATTGGTACGTCTAACATCATTGAAGAGAATACCGGTGACTGAGATTACAAGAGAATTGAGAAAAAAGCTATGCACAAAAATGTAAGTGGTGTTAGTCGAATCGACTAACATTAGTGTTCTAGGGTTAAACTCGACAATGTGACAACTAATAATCTTTATTAAATTCCCGACTAAAAGAGATGTTATATAATCATATATCACCATATATAAACCTATATATATGTTCATATCTAATTTGATCCGAATATTGGAATATATAATTATATCAAGCGAGATAAGTATGTTATCTAACCTGATACAATTTGATCCGAAAAATGGGTCTATCTAATTGCATTAAATTATATATAAATACATATAATTTTATAAAAATTTTCAAAGAAAATTTTAGTAAATATTGTTGAGATCACTTATTTTCATTCATATTAAATACTAATGGCCGACAGTGGGTATTGGTCGATCTTTGGTATTGATGGAAATGAGGACTGAATGCAATTTAGGACGTTTTTAGGACGCAAACTTAGAATAACGAGTTTGTAACTGAATTTCAATAAAAAGAAAAATTCAAAACGAGAAAAAGTTGTTTAGAAAAATTTATGCTAATAAACTTGGAAATAGCTGACAAAGTAAATTTTCGGTTTAACTCAACTTTACAAAAATTTGTCGGAACAACTTTTTCTAGTTTAGAGTTTTGGTCTTTCTTATAAAATGTGTCTTTCTTATAAAATAAAAAAAAACTCTTTCTAAGTTTGTTTTCTTCATTGTTATAGTGCAATTAAACTTTATAAAATTTTGTATAATTAGGTATCATGTCATGTTATATATTTTGATATAAGATTGTTTATAGAAGCTTATACGCCATTATATATAATTATATATAAACTATATCGCAGATCTCTTAATATATGGATGGAGACCAAATCGCGTATAATTATGTATAACGTCATATCAAACATATTTATAAAACCAAAGGGTTAATATAAATGTATATGGTTATATAAAGCAACGCATATAAACATTTATAATAATATCAAATCATATAAGATTATATGAAAACTTTTTTAGTCGGGTTGCCTTAATTTCATTTCAAAGATAGGTGGACTATTTTTAACATAAAATACTTGAATTTATTTCATATATACTGATATGTACATTAAATTAAAGGTAATTCAATCATCTATCCGTCCTCCTAACAATTTTTATTTTTTTATGACATATCATACACAAAAACATATGCAAAAACATACACAAAAAAGTTAAAAAATGGCATAGATAAAGGAATAAAATACCTTTAATTTAGAGTATATATCAGTACTTATAAAATAAATGAAAAAAAAAAAATAGTTCACCTATTTTTGAAAAGAAATTAAAAAAAAATAAATAAGAAATATTAAAAGTATTTCACAATATGATGTTTTACCCTCCGTCATACACATGTTTCAATAGACACATTCGTAACACATGATTTAAATTACAATTAAATCAGATCAAACCCCGTGTTTAGGTCGGAGGTTTAATAAAGGATTATTAGTTGTCATATAAAAAGAGATCGAGTAGAATATAGTACCAAATAAAAAAAAAATAGAAGAAAAATAAATTCCCAATTTTTGAAAATTATATTAACCATTATATTGACCATACAAATAAACAAAAAAAACTGTTTTTATTCGGGATAACGATAAAAGCTTAAAATACCTTTAATTAAAGGCACATAGAATTTTTTTTATATAAAAAATTAGTTTTTTTCGACATTCACAAAAAAAGAAAAATATTTAGAAACGAAAATTAAAAAATCACTTATAACATATTTGTGCGGAATTTTGTAATCTCCAATACAAAAAAATATTTTTGAAAATCAGTTAAGAATTGTGACAGAAAATGTGCTCAAAAAATAAATTTATACTTTTTATTTATAATTTTTTTTTTTAATTTTTTAATTTTAATTTTATTAAATTTAATTGTAGCATTTTCATACGATAATTCACAAATATTTATTATAAATTTAACAATACTAAATTGTTTTAATTTTTAATTCTTCAATGATTACACTTCATTTTCAACAATAAAAGCTGCTAAGCCCTATGGCCAGAGATGGGCGAAAATCATTACCATTACATTTTCCATAACTTTACTTGATGTAATGGTAATGGAGATTTTTTATCATTACAATTTTTTAACGCAATGGTAATGTTTTTTTTCATTACCACGGCGTTAACAAATGGTATTCAATTTTTTTTTTAATTTTCATTTCTTTTGAAAATTAAAATGCACCTTTTTTTAATTTTCATTGTTTTTACCTAATGTTTACACAGTAATTAAACACACATTTGTTTTTGTTACTTGCCGTTTTTGTCAAAGTTTTTTTTTTTTTTAAACATGAGGTTTAGAAACAACTAAAAGCATTTTTTAGTTCATAATCCGAGGACCATGTTATCCATATCTTACACCAAGTTTTGGTGGCTAGTTGTAAAAAAAAATCGCGAATAAAAATTGAAAAAAGGAAAATTTTTGTATCAATATATTTGTTTGCAGAACAGAAACAAATAGCTAATTAAGTTTTTTAATTTAATTCTACCCGAGTAAAAAAAAATTATATATAATCATATGCATATATTACAATATATAATTAGACATGTCGTTATGTATATCTCGGTAGGTCATAAGCATATATTACAATATATAATTAGACATGTCGTTATGTATATCTAGGGTTGCCACTCCATTTTGAGAAAAAGAGGACGTCAACCTCAAAAGAAGAGGACATTTGTCTTCAAAAAGAGGACAAGTTTATTTAATAAATTTATTTTACACAAATCAACAACGCGATAAAATATACGAATAAAAATTTACCCCTCAATTCATAAACTCTTTGTAAAGTTATAGGATGTTTACAAAACCTTCTATAATTTTGAAAAGCATTTATGAATTTAGGGGTTATTTTATAAATAAAACAGTTTTTATTCCCACTAAAAAAAATTCACAAAAAAACAAAAAAATCATTCTGAATTTTAAATTAATGGTACATAAATAAAAAAAGAAAAAAACAATGATTAGCCAATTCATTGCATACATTTTCACGAATGTATATTTCTATAATTTCATGATTTGTAAAGTGTTTCATGAATGTTTTTCAATGCTTCCATTTTGAATCAATATGAATGAATAAAAATAAGTTATGACAAATTCGTTATCACTACACCTTTTGCAATTGTAATTCAGAAAATATCAATTGAAATTCAGAAAATATCAATTGAAATTCAGAATTTCCATTTGAAATTCAGAAAACATCAATTGAAATTCAGAATTTCCATTTGAAATTCAGAAAACATCAATTGAAATTCAGATTTTCCATTTGAAATTCAGAAAATATCAATTGAAATTCAGAAAATATTTTTTGAAATTCGGAAAATGTCAATTGAAATTCAGAAGATATCATTTGAAATTCAGAAAATATCATTTGAAATTCAGAAAATATCATTTTAAATTTAGAAAATATCAATTGATATTCAGAAAATATCATTTGAAATTCAGAAAATATCAATTTAAATTCACAAAATATCAATTGAAATTCAGAAAATATCAATTGAAATTTAGAAATCGTCATTTGAAATTCTGAAAATATCAATTGAAATTCAGAAATCGTCATTTGAAATTCAGAAAATATCAATTGAAATTTAGAAAATATCAATTGAAATTCAGAAAAGTGTAAACAAAATTTTTTATAGAATCCGGCCAGGTAGATAATGTTATACCCTATAAAAAATTTATATATGGATTTTATCAAAATACGTTTGATTAATAAGTGGGAGTAAAATTCATTTCCTTACGCGAGTGAGACTTATTTAATCTCTTTCTTGTTACGAATTATGGCTCCAAAATGTAAGGCTGAAATTTAAAGCCAAATAATAGTCTTTAATATCAGCGTTACGTTTTATTGTCTAATGGAGCCATAATTCGTTACAATAAAGAAATTTGTCTATATAAAGTCATTGAGGCACACAAATTTTAAATATTTTTCACTCGCAATTACTTGTTTTGATAAACCCCATATATAAATTTTTATAGGGGATAACATTATCTACCTGGACGGATTCTTTTGAAAAATGTGTTTACATTTTTCTAAATTTCAATTGATGTTTTCTGAATTTCAATTGATATTTTCTGAATTTCAAATGATATTTTATGAATTTCAATTGATATTTTCTGAATTTGAAATGATATTTTCTGAATTTCAATTGATAATTTCTGAATTTCAAATGACGATATCTGAATTTCAATTGATATTTTCTGAACTTCAAATGAAAATTTCTGAATTTCAATTGATATTTTCTGAATTACAAATGACGATTTCTGAATTTCAATTGATATTTTCTGAAATTTAAATGCTATTTTCTGAATTTCAATTGATATTTTCTGAATTTCAAATGACAATTTCTGAATTTCAATTGATATTTTCTGAATTTCAAATGACGGTTTCTGAATTTCAATTGATATTTTCTGAATTTGAAATGATATTTTCTGAATTTCAATTGATAATTTCTGAATTTCAAATGACGATTTCTGAATTTCAGTTGATATTTTCTGAACTTCAAATGAAAATTTCTGAATTTCAATTGACATTTTCTGAATTTCAAATGACGGTTTCTGAATTTCAATTGATATTTTCTGAATTTCAAATGATATTTTCTGAATTTCAATTGATATTTTCTGAATTTCAATTGATATTTTCTGAATTCCAAATGACAATTTCTGAATTTCAATTGATATTTTCTGAATTTCAAATGATATTTTCTTAATTTCAAATGGAAATTCTGAATTTCAATTGATCTTTTCTGAATTTCAAATGGAAATTCTGAATTTCAATTGATATTTTCTGAATTTCAAATGGAAATTCTGAATTTCAATTGATACTTTCTGAATTACAATTTCAAAAGGTGTAGACAGCATTTTGTTCAAAAAATTTATAATTTTCTTTTTTTATTTAAATTTAAATAATAACAAACAACAAAGTAAAAAAAAAACAAACGAATATCTCAAATTTTATTATTTGAATATATTCCGCGCTTTTTTGTTCTTTTTTTTGTGCAGTTTTCAGCAGTTTTTGACTTTTTAAATATAGGCTCAACTTATATTAAACTGATACTAAATAGTTCAGGTAATACTAGATTTCAGCGCCCTAATCGGTGAGTAGTGTAAGTTTTGATTTCCTATCTCTTTAATGAATAGTCTCTGGATATTACTGTCGCATTTCTTTAAATATTCATAAAACTCTTGACAATTCATAGCAAAATTTTATTTGACTCTAATAATATCAGAAATAGAACTAGAAATAACTTATTTTTTTGGTGATGCCATACCCCTGAGAAATAGTTTCTGGATTCAGTTTTTTGTTTTCTTTGATTAAAAAACCTTCACAAAACTTTACAAAAAAGATAACAAATCATTCTGAACTAAAATTAGCAGTACCTGAATAGACAAAAAAAAACAACGGTTAACAAATTTTTTGCATAAATTTTCGGGAATGTATATTTTTATAATTTCTTGATACGAATTATCAAGAGTTTCACGAATATTTTTCAACGCTTCCAATTTGAATCAATATATTACTGTCGCATTTCTTCAAATATTCATAAACCTCTTAACAATTCATATCAAAATAATATTTGACTAATAACATCAGAAATAGTTTCTGGATTCAATTTGTTCTTGATTAAAGATATACGTTCTACGTTGGCATTATGTGCTGGTAAGGAAAAATAGAACTCAACAAGTTTTCTCATTCCATGGCAAACATCATTTTTAATAAAAATCGCACCAAAACTTGTTATCAGTCGTATTAATTGAATTTAAGTTTGTTTATATTTTTCAGGATTAAAAGCAATGTTAATTTTTTTTAATTCAACAGTTGGCTCATTGCTGATAAGCTTCAAATTTGGCAATCAAAGTAAGTGATGCCAAGTCAATTGAAATAATAATAACAAAACAGCGATGCTAACAATTTAGAAGCAATAAAAAAAAGTTATGGAGAAAAGTGCAAAAGTAGGACAACCCCGGACAATTACTGAAAAAGAAGGAGGACTGCCCCGGACGCACTAAAACAGAGGACGGTGTCCGGGGAAAAGAGGACGGATGGCAACCCTAATCAAAGTCGATTTAATATAAATTGCATACTTGTGAATTTTTCATTGGCATGGAAATTTAATTGGCATTACTTGATCTCAATGCCAAAAAATTTCATTAGCATTCAATGCCAATGAAATTTTTTTCAATTGGCATTGGTTAAAACAATGGTAATGAAATGTACATATAATTGAAGAAAAAAGCATTGTATACAAAAATAATATATTTTATAAAAAAGGAAATTAAGACTAGAATGTTAAATTTCAGAGCTATAAACACTATAAATATTTGCTATTTTATCAAGTTTTGTTAATTATAATTTTTTTCCTTAATTTGTTCTTTTATCGGAACATGAAAACAAATGCTCTTTTCATCAATTATAATCGGGCATTAAGGCATTGAACAATTGTACTGCCAAAAAATTTAATTGGCATTGGTCATTGACAACGAAATCACCAATTAATTGGTCCATTCAATTAACTAGTCCCAAGTAAAAATTCATATAAAAGGTTTTGTGCATCAAATATTAAGTCTAAATATGTACACAAGTCTATGCTTACAGTTCACCACAAAAAATTGATATTAGCTGTATTTTGTCTCATGCCTATCAACGTTAAGTATTTAAAGCAAATCTACGTTATACCGATTATGGTATAAAAAATTTGAAAAAGGTTATGTTTATAATTGTTCCATTATAATCGAACGTACTTCAGCAAACATTTTTAGGAAATAACGTGAATAAGTTACGTTAGATGTGAAACCGTATAAACGTTGAGTTTTCAACGTTGATAATTATCAGTGTTCAAAGTTAACGTACATACGAAAAGTAATATGTTAGTTTTAGTCTTAAACGCGTTTTTAAGTACTTTTAAGTTTTTTTATGAGTTAACGGATATAGTTAAGTCGAAAACACAGCTATTGATTGCATTTGCAAATTTTTTTACATAAAAAACTAAATAAAGAACCACTAAATTTTTAAGACATTTCGCGGAAAATGTGTACCTTAGATCAAAAAATAAAGTACGCCAATGTAATCAGCATGTCCGAGATATATAGAACTGAGTGTCAGATCTCTATTAATTTCTTTTGTGTCACGCAGTGTTATAGAAAATATATTAGTGGTATTCAGTGTTTGGTGCGTTTTAGGTTGCAACTCTTTTTTATTGCAATAATTTTATCATTGACAGTGAGCGATATTTTAAGTAACTTTGCAATCAGAGCTTTGAATAATTAATTCTTTTTTGAATGAATTCACTACCAATCGAATTCAATTTTCTTTAGAATTGAATGAATTCCTTTTCTTAAGTAATTCACTGAATTCGTTCAACTGAACGCGTTCTTCAAACAATAAATTCAAAGACTTAACTCCATTGCAATAGTTCTCTTTATTAAATCAAATGAATTAATTCACTGGTGAACGCGTTCAATTTTATAAATAAAAAAAGTGAATTAATTCCTTACTGAATTAATTCACCACTGAATTCATTCAATTTCATTCAGTGAATTAACAAAAATAAAATTACATTCAGTGAATTAAAAAAAATAAAATTACATTCAGTGAATTAAAAAAAAATTCAATTACGTTCAGTGAATTAAAAAAGAAAAAAATATGTTCACTGAATTGAAAAACAAAAATTACGTATGCTGAATTAAAAGCCTATTTTCTGCCGTTCAGTACCGGCGTTCTGTAACTATGTGAGAAGTTACTCACATAAAAATTGCAACTCTACGATATGTCTATGATATTTAAAATAGGGTGAGTCACAAAACTTCAAACTGAATATAAGTAAATTTTTTTTACATAGCTCTGACTAAATTTGACATTATGATACTCACTCTGTTTAAAATATGGCAGAGTTGCAATTTTTATGTGAGAAACTTCTCACATAGTTACAGAACACCGGTACAGTAGAATAAAACATTGTATTGTAAAAACGTATAAAAGAAATACGTCACAGTGAAGCATCTACATTTTACTGGGAAGCATAAGTTTGAAAAATTAATAGTTATATTTTTTCCAAATTCATCTTTATCTGTAAGGTTTTTATTTTTTAATAGTAAAAGGCTTTATTTTTTAATCATCTAGGTTGATAAAGTGCATCGGGTTTCTCTAATACTTAATATATATGTAATTTGTTTATTTTCACTAGCAAACGCTGTAAAATTGCTTAGTTGCAAATTTTATTTGTAAATAAATGTTTTATTCTACTAAACGGCAGAAAACAGGCTTTGAGTTTAATGAACGTATTTTTTTTTTTAATTCACTGAACGTAATTTTATTTTTTTTAATTCACTGAATGTAAACTTATTTTTTTTTAATTCACTGAATGAAAATGAAAAAAAGGAATAAATTCACTTTTTTGCCGTTCGATTTATAATATTGAACGCGTTCACCAGTGAAATAATTCATTTGATTTAATAAAAAGAACTATAGCAATTGAATTAATTCGTAACAAAATAAATCGAACGAAAACAAATGAGGAGGTCCATAACAAAACGCAATAATTCCACTTTTAAATTTTTAGATTTTAAGGCTGAATCCAATGCTATATATTAAAATTTATATAATAATATATATATAAATTAATTAATTTATGATTTGTATTATTCCTGGAGAACTATTACATATACCACAACAACTATTTTAAAAAAATATATATCCTACTGATTTAAATTAAATTTATTTGTTTATCCAAAAAATTGTTCTGCTGGACTTATTGCGTTTTGTTATGGACCTCCTCAAATATGAATTAATTCCATTCAATATATGGTGCTTTGTGAATTAATTCATCGAATGTTTAATTCAGAATTGAAAAATTTAATTAAGGAGTTAATTCTTCAAAGCTCTGTTTGCAATGCTACATATATTCAAATTAGGTAACAGCTGATATACAAAATTATTCGATTATTATTATTTTTTGAAATGCTTACGAAAAATTACAGACTTCTCTTAAAAACTTACCTCTATGTTTTCTGCCTCCTCAAAATAATCCAGAACAATTTTCATTTCATCTGGCACCCACTTTTTGTTCGGGTTTTCTCTTCTAAATTTTTTATTTATAGTTGTCGGCTCCATACCTTTAATTTTGTTTGACGATTATAAATTATTGTTTACAAATGTCAGCTGTTCGAGTATCAGTGATGCAAACGCAATACACGTAGCAAAAAAAGCTATACAGTTTTAGTATTGCGCAAAAGCAATGATGTGACAATTGCAATTCTGTGTATTTTGTTGTTGGATTGCAAACAAAATCTACAATATTTTGCATTTGCACTTTCGCAAGACCATATGCATCAAACACTGTACTCCCTTATTGTGAGTGTACAAAATTATCACATTTTCAAATTTAAGAAAAATTTAATAACTCGTGTACCTCCGCACACAAGGATGAGCATAAATTCGAATTCTATAAAAAAAACCTGCCCACTTGTATTAGTGCATGGAGAAGTGTCGGTTTTAGTTGTAGTAGCCCAGGCAGCTAAGGCTAAACCGCTCAACAAGAAATTATGTAAAAACTCTACAAATTTTAAAAATGTAATTGCGTTTTAAGTGTTGCATCGCAATGTAACATGAAATTTGTGTTTCAAATTTTAAGTGTATTTATGTATGATTGTGTGTGAGTGCGCATATATGATAACACAACTTAAGTTTTTTTAATCATAATGCGAGTTCTGTATTTAATGTGAACTATAAACTATGCTTTGAAAGTACTTAGGCATAGAAAATGTGTTCACTCGAAATCAGGCAGGAAAAATTTATACACCCAATATTTCTTTGGTAAAAACACAAAATGTGCACGTTCAAACAATTGATAAAACTATTTCATATTTTCAGGGTCATTGATTAGGGCTTAACGGATCCAAATAAATATGAAAATATTTCTGAAAGGTTCCGAAATGGTTTTTCATATTCAAATGGTCTCCATTTTATTACTTGATATAAAAATTCTTTACATTTTATTCCACATACAATTCTTAAAACTATATTTGTTTTTTTATTAGAAAATAAAGAGATAGGAATACTCTGAGTTACTGAGAAAAAATATTTTAATACTTGCAAGTAGGAAATTGAAATTGATTAACATATTTTTTTTTAATGTTGCTAATGATAGTTTTCGGCAGGCGCATTTATTATAAGTTAAGCAAAAAATTTACCAATTTAACTTTTGTTTTCCATAAAAATTTCCCGTTTCATGTTTGCAAACAAACACGTGGTTTTTACACAGGGTGAGAGAATTACATAGTCATCGTAATTATTTAAAGAATTTCGAAAATACCCATAAAATACTAAACAAAAAGGTGGATAAGAGGCAGTGTTGCCACTTCTCGAATAATTATTAGAAAACGGGACTGTTGAAAAATTCGTTGGATAATTTTTGAATAATGACATTTTTCTGTAGTTTTTGTGTAATTTCAGTTTTTACAGAAATTTTCGTAAATTTCATGCTAAATGCCAGAGATTTTTAATTAATAATAAAAAAATGATATTTAGATAAAATGAGTTTTTGGAACATTAGTCGCAAATTTTAAGTTTTTATTGAATTTGTTTATAAATTTATTCAAAACTAACCCCTATTTAAAAGAAATCATGTATTTTGTTGTTTTATATTTTATTTGTGTTTTAAGACCAGTATTTTGTTATTTTTTTGAGAAAATATAAATAAAATATGGTAATGATTGTCTTCTCTTTCCTGAAGGTGTAGAATATTTGGAAAACAAAAATTCTGTGAAGTATATATTAGGAGAATATCCTGATAGAGAAAAATGGCAGTTTTTCATAGTAAGGAAATAATTGCCCTTGAAACAGAATAAATACATTTTTTATTGTAAAATATGAAAAGAGCATTTGAAAATATAGCGAAAGAGTGAAATTTGGGTTTGTCATGATATGAATTTTTGTTAGGACCTGCAAGGTCCCTTTTTACTATTAGAATTAAATTAAATCAAGAGGCACCATGCACAACGTTCAGTGTAATTCTTTTATGCTACCTAGAGTTTCCTACACTCAAATAAAAAAGTTTGTAAAAAAATTTCTAAACAGTTTCCAATCGTACTATACTATTTTTATATTGATTATTAGTACAATTTTTATTTTTAGTAATCATTTTTGCTATTCTCTTATTACAAATTACGGAATTTTTTACTAATTTTCGCTGCTGCTTTCAGAAAAATATTTTACTAATTTTTCAAAACCGAGTGCTAAATTTAGCAGAAAAATATACTAATTTAAAAATAATTTTTTTTTGATTTTTTACAATTCTTGTTTAGTTTATATTTGTCACTATTGATATATTCTTAGTTTAGAAATAACACCCAAAAAATTGTATTGCATCTCCAATGCATAAAACGGCAATAGCTGGAGAACCGTTTGCAATTTTGACTCCAAATTTCAAGTACGATGAAGTAATTATACGCTTGTTACAATCGAAAGAAATTTTTTTTTTTTTAGATTTTACAGTCTTTTTATTTTCTAGTACAATTTTTTGCTAATTTCAGCAGATTGATTTTAAATTACAGCAATTTACTGAAATTTAGTAGCTGCAACTAATTATTTATACTAATTTGATTGTACTAAAATTATGATATTTAGTAAGTTTTTTAACTGAGTTAAGCAAATCGATTTTGAATTGCATTTTACATAAATTTTACTAAAATTTAGTAGCGGCTACTAATTTTGTCTACTAATTTTATTGTACTACAAATCAGCAGGCATGTGTTGCTAAAATTAGCAAAAAATACCGCTGGTCTCAAAACAGTTAAATTTCCCGTAATAACAGCAAACGTTTCAGTAGCCATTACAGACTTTTTTGGTTGAGTGTAATGATTCAAGCTTCCTAGGAAGAAAATCCCAAATGTCATAACGCTACAAAGAACGGTCACCAATTTACCTAAGCCTCCTATCACACATCCTCGGACATTCGCAAAGGATATGCTCCGATGTCTCAATCTCCAGATCACAAAACATACAAATACCAACGTCCTACCGACCCTGAAGCTGGTACGTGAGACCACAGCGTCCAGTGAAGTGTCTCGTTAAGGTCCTTTTTACTATGAATGTTGGTTTTGAATTTTTTAAATACTTTTTCTTTGATTTTTTTATTAACAAATTGCTATTTTTTGCAACAATTAAATAGATGTGGCCAACAGTTTCAACTTAGAGGAGTGGAACGGCCCCAATGACAGTCTATAAATTACTATTTGTATGACCTTTATATTATGTCATTGCATTAGATTTTTGGTTTCAAATTCCAGCTTTACAATAAAAGAAAAAAATTTGCTTAAAATTGAAATTTGAGTATAAAGTTGTCAAATTTGGAGTAGTCTGGGTAGAGAATAATTAGCAAATGGAGAATATATATATTTTTTCCTGAAACTATCTAAATGAAGTGGTCTTCTCAGAAAATCATAAATATTTTATTTGTTCTGAAAAAAGCAAATGGACAGAAAAGAAAGAGTCTTGATACTGTTTTCAGCAAAAAATGGCTAAAATGCCATTTTCAAATTTCAATTTTAAATAGACAATTTAAGCCTGAAGAAGACATTGTATTAAAATATTTATTAGTTATTGGAATATTTTTTATTTATTTATAAAATTAACTTAGAATTAAAATTGCAAGTTAATTGGGGAGTAGAGCAATAGCTGCTTTGGCCTTCAGTTATTGGAATAATTTGTTACAAATATAACCAAAATTTTTTGAAAAATTTTCTTACGCTCGAGGTGTCTTTAAAGTTTAATGATACAGCTCCCGACGTGTCAGTAGATTGGTCTTCAAAAGTTAAGGCACTACATTGTGAAATTTTATAGTAATACATCCAGACATTAAGAAAGGCTGATTCTTCTCCAAAATGTTTTGATCATAGGCGTACCTAGACCATTTTTCTGGGGTGGGCAAAGGCCCCATTTATGTTTGGCTATTTATTTTCCAATTCTCAGACCCTTAATCTTAAAAAACACTTTCGACATTATGCTTGCGATTTTTCCATACAAAAAAAGACTTAAAAATAACTCCCTCCCTTTTGATAAAATTTTCAAATGTTTTTTATGGAAAAATCTGAAAAATGCATCCTTTTTCTGAAGAAGACCTCGTGCAGGGAATGCTATATGCTCAGAATAGTATAAAACTGTGATATTTGATGGAGAAAAAAAATCTAAGATCAACCTGTCTCATATTTTCTTCCACCTCTGACGAACATATTCTTACCCCATATTTTGACCACTTAAATTACCGAGGTGATCAAAAACTGACATTTTCTTCGTAGAATTTTTGCTTCTACAACATATTCCTCAGAATAGTACACTCATAAAAATAAATCTGTAAAAATAGCAGAAAAAGTAACTAAAAATTAGTTAAAAATTATGCTGCAGAAGAAACTGTTAAATTAGCAGATTTTTTTAGCTAAATATAAGTAAAATAAGAACAGCAAAAATAAACTTGTTAAATTTACAGTTTTACAATTTTTTTAGTAAATATTTCTGCTAATTTAACATTATAGGCTGCCATTTGCATTCAATTAAATTTAGCTTAAAAATAACAAAAAATTATAGATATAACAGTTTCTTTTTGCTATTTTTATTCTACTAATATTTAGCAGAATTTTCTGTAGATTTTATAACACAATTTGTCATTTTCAATTAACTAATAGGTTAACTTAGATATAACTAAAATTCTGCAAATTTAATAGATTTATTTTTGCTGTTCTTATTTTACTAGTATTTAGCAAAAGAAACAGTTCTTTCTGGAGCATAATTTGTAACTAATTTGTAGTTGCTTTTTCTGCTATTTTTACAGATTTATTTCTATGAGTGTAATACTAACTAATTATTCCTTTAAAAAATTATTAAATCTAAGAAATTTTTCTCTTATAGCCAGAACTAAGATCGATTTGTTTCTTAAATATTTCTTAAGTAAGAATTTTTAAACAGCATTTCTTATTTAAGAAATATTCAAGATAAAAATCGATATTAGTTCTGGCTGCAAAACATTTTACTAATTTTTCAAAACCAAGTGCTAAATTTAGCAGAAAAATACACTAATTTAAATTTTTTTTTTTGATTTTTTACAATTCTTGTTTAGTTTAAATTTTGTTACTATTGATATATTCTTAGTTTGGAAATAACACTTAGAAAATTTTATTGTATCTCCAATGCATAAAAAGGTCATAACTGGAGAACCGTTTGCAATTTCGACTCCAAATTTCAAAATTTTTTTAGATTTTACAGTTTTTGTTTTTTTTAGCACAATTTTTTGCTTATTTCAGCATATTGATTTTAAATTACAGTTTACAACAATTTACTTAAATTTAGTAGCGCCTACCAATTTTTTATACTAATTTTATTGTACTACAGATCAGCAGAAATGTGTTGCTAAAATTAGCAAAAAATACCGCTGGCCTCAAAACAGTTAAATTTCCCATAATAACAGCAAAATTTTCAGTAGCCATTACAGACTTTTTTGGTTGAGTGTAGAAAACGAATTATAGACAGATTTTTTTAAAATTCTGGGGTGGGCAAAAAGTCCGCCAATGGTTTTGATTCTATTCTACTGTGTGCAGGAGAATTGGTTAAAGGGCCTCATATATGCATGCCTGTATTGTTTATTTTATGATACTCGTAATATAAACAAACTTATATTTTTGTGTAATTTCATACGATTTTGGACAGTTCTTGACCTATTTACAGCTGTATAATTTTTTGTTTTGCTGGTGGCAAACTAATAATTGGAAGTGTGCAAAAATAAGTGTAACACACATTTTTCTTAATAACTTATAGCCACTTTTTTCTGATCAAAGTATGTTGGAGAAATAAATAAAATTTCAAAAATCATCGGTTTGTCAATATTGAAACTATACAAAATGATCCACACTGAACTCCAAAAAAAAAATGCAACAGGAATACGCGTGAGTAGGCAATGTGTTTCCAGAGTGGCGAAAAAGTTCATGATTAAAATAAAGTCTGGAACGGGTAAAGCAAAAGGACCCAGGAGCGAAACCAAAGCCAAAAAGGTGGAGCAGCTATTGAGGGCGATTCCAAATATTTCTGGCCCCGAAGTAGCACGGCTCACACTGGTTCCAAACCAAAAAAAAATGGTAATAATTATGGATCTTCTAAACTACTGATCCAATCCAAAAAAAAATCTTCACAAGAACTGAAAAGAAAGATCTAGCCTTTTAGAAAATTAGTATTGTAGCCACCGTGTTTGACCACAGGGTGTCAAAGTTGACCATCTCGGGTATACACAAGTTTTATTGTCGTGCAATTTTTACAAATGTCAACCGATTTTGCTGATTTTGGACTTTTTGTAATCTACGTTATAAGATAAATAAAAAACATGCTTCAGGCACTATAGTTAGCAATATGCAAAATCGACTTTTTGCGAAAAAGAATTTTTTTATTGGTGAAGATGGTTCTTTAGGGCTTCAGCAGCAACTTTTGTTCTGCAACTTTTTTATAATTCCATTATTTACAGAATTACCGTTATTTTTAGGTTATTGAAAAAAATCAAAATTTTGGCCTTTAAATTTCCAGAATTCGAGCAAATGATGTTTGGCACATTTGTACAAAATCCTTCGGCGAGTATTTTTGCTGAACATATGAACTCATAATATTTGCAAATACAACGTGTTTTGATGCATTTTTAAATAAAAATGAATTTTGCGCCATCTAGCGGCAATCATTTGTACTAACTATATTCGGCAATTAGAAAAATTATTTGAATACTTTTTCAACAAAAAAAAATTTTGAAAATCGGTTGAAAAATAACCGAATGAGAAAGAAAAGAGCTATAAGATAATGAAATTTTATATTAAAATATGTTTGTAACATATGTATATATCGTCACTGCGCCTAAGAAATTAGCTATTTGTTTCCAAAAATTATTTGTGGGGCAGCGAAATTATGGATTTATTTTGTATCTTCGCTTTATTTTTTTGGAAGTAATGATTTTATAAATGAAAATTTTGGAGTTTCGTTTATATATGTGTAAAAAAATAATTTATAAAAAGTTTCGCGAAAGACTGAAATAAAGCCGTTTTGTAAGTCTCCTCACAAAAAAGTTTTAGCTATTTTTTTAGGCGCAGCGACGATATGTAACAATGCTATTTCATTATCTTATAGCTCTTTTCTTTCTCATTCAGTTATTTTTCAACCGATTTTCAAAAAAATTTTTTTTTGTTCAAAAAGTATTAAAATTATATTTCTAATTGCTGAATATAGTGAGTACAATTGATTGCCGCTAGATGGCGCAAAATTAATTTTGATTTAAAAATGCATCAAAATACCCTTTATTTGCGAATATTATGAGTTCATATGTTCAGCAAAAATACTCGCCATACTTGTACAAATTTGCCAAACATCATTTGGTCGAATTCTGGAAATTTAGAGGTCAAAATTTTGATTTTCTTCAATAACCTAAAAAATTGATAATTTTGAAAATAACGGAATTATGAAAAAGTTGCAGAACAAAAGTTGTATATTTACTTAACCCATGGAAAGGAATTTTGTTCCCCAAAGTAAAAACAGTGTCTATGGTCTTAATTACTAATGTATAATTCATTTCAGTAGCATAAATTCCCGTTTTCTAAAATATTCACTCTATTTTTTAAATGAATGAATAAAATTCGCCGAAAATAGGCTTTAATGTTTTTTGTACGGCACAAATTGGGCTGAATATTATGCCTTGGAAGTCAACATAGTTGTTGATGACTATAATATCTAAAATTCTGCGGTGGTGCTTGAAGATTACATTCCTACTTCAAAAGTTATATGTGAATGAATGTGAAAAGAACGCATTTTTTTAAATTTTTTCGCTCTTTTTTTAACATTTTCCAAATTTTCTTGTAAACGAAAAATGCGATCGTCACGCACCACCGCAGAATTTTAGAAGTTGAAGTCACCAACAACTGTGTTGAATGGCAAGACATAATATTCAGCCCAATTTGTGCCGCGTTAAATGTTAGCAGTAGTATTTTCTTACTTACAAGTTTTGTTGTTGCCATTTTTTTTTCTTCTCAGTATATTATTGCAACAATATCCGAAAATGGAAGATTACTACCCAAACTAAGTATGCAACAAATACAAACATTGATTTTGTAGCTGTTAACATAAATATTGCGTTAAATTCATAAAAAGTTAAAAACTCCAAGTTTTAAAGGCCACCCTAAATTTCCGTTTTCGGACAAGTGAGGGACACTCTAATTAGCAATTACCCCCGAAGCATTAAAAATCATTCGGCATTCATATCTTGAAAATTAAAAAATAAATTTTTTTGGCATATTGCTAACTATAGTATCTCCTATAGTTTAAAAAATATATAACCCCTTGTGGACCAAGACTCGAAAGCGTTGGAAACTTTGTATTTTTTTGACTAAATCTTAATTAATATGCCTTCTTAAAGTTATATAAAAAGTTTAAAATTTGTCAAGGACCTGCAAGGATATTAGTTATGACTGGTAGGAGTACCATACCGTTGGGTCAGAATGAAGTAAAAAGTAAGAAAGAAACATTGTTTTTTTTCATTTTTTTGTAGAAAAAAAAAGTTTTCTTATTAAGAAAAACAGTTTTTATTTTTAAATTTATAAAATTTTGGTTTCAGTAGAATCTACAAACGAATTAATAATGCAAAAAATTTACATTTTGCAAAATTTTGTTTCAAATTTCAAACACCTAAAAAAACTCGAAATTTTGGCGGAACGCGAAAAAATACTTTATGGTAAAAAATTGTATTAGAAAACCTTATCAGCGATTTTCATTCTGCAAACAAATATACTGATGTAAGAATTTGCTTTTTCGCAAATTTTTTTCCCGCGACTTATTTTCGCGATTTTTTTTTAATTATCCACCAAACTTTGTTGTATGAAATGGGTATAATAGTCTCTAGATTACATATTTAACAAAACCGCACCTAAAAAAACGCGAAATTTTGGCGCAACGCGAAAAAAGACTTTATGGTAAAAAAATTGTATTAAAACCCCTTATCAGCGATTTTCATTCTGCAAAAAAATATACTGATGTAAGAATTTTCCTTTTGGCAGATTTTTTCCCGCGACTATTTCTTTAATTTGAAAAAGTAATTTAAACAGAAAGTGATATTAATTTACGATCAAAAATCAAATTAAAAAACATTAAGTTTAATTTTCTTAACCCTTTCAGACCCAACCAGCTGCAAAAAATTTTTGATTTTGTAACTTTAAAAAATAATGGTATTAAAACTATCAAAATTTCTTAATGTTAATTCATATTTTATGAAATATATTTTAGGTAAAAGTATAATTCAATTTTTTTTTATCTAAGTAAACTTATTAGTATTGAAAATATTTGCAACCTTAAGAGAAAACATCACATCTCACAATCGTCCATACTGAGTGTCAAAGGGTTAAACTTAGCTAACTTTAAAATTCTATGGCCATGTTCGTGTTCTGCATGTGCGTATCAGATATAACATGCATCTGAAATCCCGATGCATCTGTTTTTTTTTTATTTTGTTATACTGCGTAATTAACAAAATATGATATTTGTTTTTTATTGCAAAATTATTAACACAATTTTTGTAAAATTTTTTGTTATTTCACTGATTGAATTTTTAATTGCAAAATTATTTAACTCTGTAACAAATTAAAATGATAATTAGTTTTATATTCTAATAGCGTTTGCAATATGTAAACTAATTATTTTGCAAAAACTCTAATAAAATAAAAAAACTAAACAAATTTAAAATTGTAAAGCAACACTTTTATATAAAAAACATACTAAAATAAAAGAAAAAAAATTGTGTGCTTTTTTTGTAGTATGTAAATATTTGGCGAGGCCAAAAATTATATTATTTTTTTTATAAATTGCTATAATTTAAGAAGAAGAACTTTAAGAATTAAGAATTTAAGAAATTATTTTTTGCAGAGTAAAAAATCCTCATGTTCTTTGTGGAATATAACAAATACTGTTATAAAAAGAGCACTAAAATAACACATCGGCTGAAAAGTCCCTAGGATAACACATAGGTGACGCTACTAATGAAAAATCCATATGATTTTTTGAAACTACCAACATTCAGATGATACCTTTCAAAATTTAATGAGAATTCGTTCATTAGTGAACAAGTTACATATGTTTTGGTGATGCTACTTTTGCGATTTTGAAAACAATGGATTTAAAGCAATTTCGTGTATTGATTTATCATTGCTTTGTAATGGGACAAAACACCGTTCAAGCTAAAGTTTGTCTTGATAAGTACACTTGCCAACAAGGTTTTGGACTGGAGCAACCAAATATCTTTCCTATGGTAATTTGGTGGGCTGAATTCGAATCTGTAATTGGTTTTTCTCCATCACATCAGGTTTTCGAGATACAAAAAAAAATGTTTTTATTCGTTTTTTACATAAAAAATCATTAGTTTATTTAAAAATCAATGAATTTTCAAAAGTGAATGGCGTTATTTGAACATCGTTTGTATTTTGTTGGTTCGGTTTACGTAATAGAGTCCAGCAATAGTCTCAATGTATGCTTTTATCCCAAAATCCTTGATAGTTTCTTTCAATTTTCATTTCACCTAGGTTTTGTGGAAAAAATTCTAAATGTGAATGAAGAAAATGAATTCTGACTGACATTCGTGCACCTAATTCGTGATAATTTTTTCTATAATTCAGCAACAATTTGTCTGTAGTTTTCACTCTTATTGTTTCCAAGAAAACAGTCCAAGATGCTTTCCGACTCACTGCTCGTAGCATTGGGAATGACTGGTAATGGATTATTTGGTGGATGTTGAACTGGTTTGGAAACCGATGGAACATTCGCGTAAGTAACATTTTTTTCGATTTTTCATATTGAATCCAACAACTTTTGTTAAACAGAAATAACAATTGGTTTGGTGGTTACTTGACTCTCTCCAAAGTACTGGAATAGAAAAATCGAAATAGATCTTCTTGCATTTGACCACTTGTATAAAACAGTTCTGCAACTTTTGCAAAACATAGTCGGTGTCCACGGTTTTTCAAAGTTTCTGACAGCAAAACCAAAATAATGTATATATGCATATTTTAATGATTCTGATATTGCATATCCTTTTCTCCAACCAAATATTCACCACACACAAAGCAAAAATAGCTTGAATCAGTAACACACGATCTCCCTAACATGCTTAAACGCAACTATTATGAAGATTTAGAATGAATGTGGGCTTCTGCCAAATTAATAATTATGAAATTGTAGTGTCAGTATTGACTATTTTACAGTATTGCCAGCCTGCGATAAAAAAAGAACAATGCGTGATAGCTAGATTCCCGGGAATCCCGCCCTTTTTTCAATCCCGCAATTCCGGGAATTTTGTGCGGGATTTCCCGGGATTTTTTTATTCTTTTACAGAAGTTTTAGCTAGTATATTAAAATTTTGGATGCTTTATTTAAATTAAAAACATTGATTGTTTTAAAAATAAGTTAAATAAAAAATAGTTAAAATTAAAAAATGCGATTTAAAATTTAATAATATAATATATAATATAAAAAAATATTATTTAAACCGAATTTTTTGGGTTTAGTTAAACCGAAAACAAATTTTATTAGACATTATCAAGTTTAAATACCAACAAAAATACTCGTACCTCGGAAATTTAATTTTTTTTAATGATGGTCTTTGTTCAAATAAAGCAATATACAACATTTCAACATCAGTATTTCAGTTCCCAATAGCTCAAAAAAAAACACGGCATTAAAATTAAAAAAATTATTTTTATATAGTTTTTATTACTTCAAATATTTTTAAAATTTTATGTTTTTGTTAGATTAAATATTGTTGACCTTTGGTGTTGTTATATTTGTGGTACTGTTTGGCTTTAGGTCATAAATTTTTAAAAAAATAAAAATCCAAATATTATGTATTTTATTTTTCAATATTTTATTTTTTAATTTTCTTCCGATATTTCGATTTGCATCGCAAATCATCCTCTGGGATATTTAAAAAATACAATATATTAAAAAATATATTTTTGAACGGGACTGAGTTGAAAAGTTCTCGCTGCACTTAAAGCTTATTATTATTTTTAAAATAATGCATCAGATGCTTTTTCAAATTATTTTGGATTTTTTATATGTTAATTTAAAATGCAACAATGAAAATTAAATAATTTTTTTTAAGTAGTTGTGCCATAAAAATTTTTTATTAAAAAAATACCAATTAAAGTTATAAAACTATTTAATAAGATTTAAGTGTCTATTTTTATAAAAAGATTTAAACGATTTGCCTAAAAATTTGTGTGAAAAATACTCACTTTTTAATAAAAATAGACGAATACTTCTGAAAAGCTGCATAGAAAAAAAATATCTAGAAATAGAAATTTTTAGATTCCATATTTAATCAAAAAATCGATCTTACCCAGGAAAATTTTCTACAATCGGTAGCCAACCACACCTATTCTACAACTGCTTCCACTGCAACCGATTCCATGGAACTGGTTCCGAAACCAGTTCCTGGGATCCCATATGGAAGGCATGACTGAAGTAGAATCAGTTCTAGAACTACTTCCAGAACCGATTCTAGGGCAACCGGTTACACTTTGGAGCTATGGAAGTGGTTGCTTTTGGGACAATTTCAAACAAAAAGAATCGGTGTTAGAATCGACAGTAGAAGGGGTTGTAAATGAAAAGTAGCTATTCTACAACCGATTCTTTGGAACAGAAAATTTTCCTGGGTAGTTCTGACTCTAAAGCTGGTCCGATACAAATTTGCACCCATTAATAATTCCAATATATCCTGAAAGAATTTATGATTCAATTCGTTTAACCGTTTAAACCGCGAATTAATATTTAATTAATGTAAATTAAATTAAGACGGCCTTCCATACAAATATATTACCTGCATATTAGTTCGCTATTTAAACTGTTAAACGAATTGATTAAGCCCTTCTTTCAGAATATGTTAAGTAGATTTTCTCATGACTGCAACCAAAAGATGAATTTTGTCGTAAGTTATTTGAATAAAAATCGAGTTTTTCAAGTAAACATACGTCGGATATATTCACTTTCTAACGAGCGGGAATTCCCGGGATCCCGGGAAACTCAGAAAAAAATCCCGCTGTCCCGGGAAATGAAAAAGTCCGGGATAAGAAAAACCCTAGTGATAGCCCAATTTTTATGCCAGATTCGAATTCAGCGCACCCAGATTAGTTAAAAAACATGCTTCGTTTCTGCAGTCAATTTTTTTTTCAAATTTGTAGACCAGTGGTATTATTCGGACTTTGCTCCACATAGACAAATGGTAACGGTAAAGGTAACGGTATTTGAGACTGTTTCGGTAACGGTAAACCGTTATCGAAACAGCAATACCGGTACGTACCGGTATTAAAAATTATGTTAAAAACATGTAAAAACGCGTGGGAAAACGTGGCATATTCTTATTTTTAAGTCTTAAAAATACAGATTATAACCTACAAATTCAATGCTGGTAGTTTTAATAATTAAAATTATTATCTATAATTTTTTTGTAAAAATAACTCAGGATTATAAAACAAAAAAGTTAAAAAATTGGCTATTTATATAAATTAACTAGCGGGTGCAGCCCGATACGTTGTTAGCGTGCCTTAAAGTTTAGGCACGCCGACAATTTTTTTAAATTCGCTTTTTATTTAAAGTACAGTTTTTATGATAAAAGCCTTCACCCAGCCACCACAAATAAATAATTCTGCACAACAACGGGTTTAAAATAAATAAATATTTGATCACTTTTTCTAATGAAAGTGGATTGTTAGTAATGAATCTATAATAAATTGCAATATACGTGTGTATGTTAAGATAATTTGGTAAAGTGCTCATTTGTGTTTTGAATGAAAATAAATAACGTAAAGCAGGGTTGGAAAGCATTTTATAATATTAAAAATAGCGGGCAAAGCCCGCTACGTTGTTAGCGTGTCTTAAAGTTTTTGTTTTAATTCCAGTTTATGTAAAGGTAGACCTGGCAATTCAAGTAAATTCCCAAATTCAGTTGGAAAATTTACTGCGTCGGTTTCTTCCACCGGTGCTTCGTTACATGACGTTTAAATATCGGAATATATAAGTTCCATTCCTTTTCTAAGGTTTTTTCTCTTTTAAAAAATTTGTTTAACTTTTTGGAGAGTATGTTTCAATGCTACATAAGTTTCATATTCCGTGGATAGTGTTTGAACAGGTAATTCCCTCTTCCAATCCATTTGCATTGTCTATAATTTCAATTCCACTCGTTCAACGTTTATATCCATTTCATTCCACTTGTGTAGTGTTTCAATTCCACTCGTTTCCTATTTAGTTTCTTAATTTTAGTGTTTCATATACACTTGTTCTTTAAATTTTAGGTTTCTAGCTAAAGACGCAGACGTTAAGAGGGGGGGGGGGGGCAATTTTCCGCTTTTGAACCACCATTTTTACCACGTTCCTGTCCAAAGTCCTAGAAATGCCTTGTCGATAATTTAGCCCATACTCCAAGGAAAACATATTATATATTACAGGTTTCTAGCCGAAGGATTCGGTTAGGCCATCAAGGGGGAGAATTATTCCGTTTTTACCCCTCCCGGTAGGAATTTCCAAAAATTCCGTCTTAGAGGACGTCTGCGTTGGAGGAGGAACCTACTACATACATAATTTTAGGTCTCTATATCCATCAGTTTGGCCAGGCCGTCAAGGGGGAAGTTTTTTCCTTTTTTACCCCTCCCGGTATGAATTTCCAAAAATACCATCTTAGGGGACGTCAAAGTTGGAGAAGGAACCCAAATACCGAATTTAAGATCCCTTGTTCCAGCAGTTTGGCCAGGCCGTTAAGGGGGAGACTTTTCCTGTTTTTGACCCTACCTGTAGAAATTTCCAAAAATCTCATCTTACCGGATGTCTACAATAGAGGAGGAACTTTAATACCAAATTCCAACTTCCTACCTCCAGCGGTTTGGGCAGGCCTTTAAGCGGCACTTTTCGCTTCATTAATCCCCATTTTTGCAATGTCCCTGTCCAACAAGCACCTTCCCGGTAAGTGAGCCCATACTCCAAGTAACATATGTTTTACATTTCAGGTTTCTAGCCAACTTTTACTATTTGTGCCCCTCTCGGTAGGAATTTCCGAAAATCCATCGACAGGGAATTTCAGCTTCCTATTTCCAGCAGTTTAAGCAGGCTGTCAAGGGGGACACTTTTTCTTTTTTTGTCCCTCGCGGTTGGAATTAGGCTGGAAGAGGAACCTAAGTACCGAATTTCAGCTTCCTAGCTCCAGCAGTTTGGACAGGTCGTTAAGGGGCAACTTTCCCTTTTTGAGCCCCCATTTTATAACGACCCTGTCCAAAATTCAAAAAAGTATCTTTCTAATAAGTTAGCCCTCACTCCAGGGACCCACATTTTAAGCTTCAGGTTTCTAGCCGAAGGGGTTTTTACCGGCCCCCAAGGTGAGGCTTTTCTTCTTTTTGCCCCTCCCTTTAGGAATTTATAAAAATTCCATCTTCGCGGCTATCTGCGATGGATGAGGAACATTCATACCAAATTTCAACTGCATTGCCTTAGCGGTTTGGGCATGCCGTTAGTGGGGACATTTTTCCCTTTCAACCACCATTTTTACTATGTTCCTGTTCCAAAATGGAAAAATTACGTTGCCGGTGAGTTAGTCCTACTCCAAAGAATACATATTTAAAATTTTAGGTTGGCCAAAAGGGATTGGGCAAGCCGTCAGGAGGAGACTTTTACCTTATTTCCCCTCCCGATAGGAATTTCAAAAATTCCGTCTAAGCGGACGCCTACACAGAAGGAGGAACTCACATACCGAGTTTCGTTTTGGGATATCCTGTAGGGAATTCCAAAAATACAAACTTAGTCGATGTCTACTACAGTGGAGGAACCTTTATACCAAATTTCAACTTCTTACCTCCAGTGGTTTGGGCAGGCACTTTTCCAATTTGTGAGACTGTTTATGGGGAGACTTTTCCCCTTTTTGCCCGTTCCGGTAGGAATTTCCAAAAATCCCGTCTTAGTGCACGTCTATGCCGAATATCAAGAAACCTTGTTTTAGTGGAGATATCCGTGGGGGGAGGAAAAAAAGTAGTTTTTTTGAAATTATATATTATTTTAAATGGTACTTTTTGGAAAAAGATACTGTGTTTTTACAAAGTACTTTATTTGTACTTTTTTTGGAAAAGGTATTTTTTTTTAAAAAGGTGTTTTTTTTTGGAAAAATTTATGTTTTTTGGAAAAAGGTACTTTTTTTGGAAAAGGTACTTCTTTTGGAAAAGGAACATTTTTTTAGAAAAAGGTACTTTTTTTTGGGAAAAGGTACTTTTTTTTGGAAAAGGCACTTTTTTTGAAAAAGGTATTTTTTTGAAATAATTTATGTTTTTTGGGAAAAGGAACAGGAATTTTAGAAAACGGTACTTTTTTTTGGGAAAAGGTGATTTTTTTTGAAAAAGGTACTTTTTTTGAAAAAGGTATTTTTTTGGAAAAATGTATGTTTTTTGGGAAAAGGTACTTTTTTGGAAAAGGTACTTTTTTTTGGAAAAGGTAAATTTTTTTAGAAAAAGGTACATTTTTTGGAAAAAGGTACTTTTTTTGGAAAAAGATACTTTTTTGGAAAAGGAATTTTTTTTGCGAAAAGGTACTTTTTTTGGAAAAAGGTATTTTTTTGGAAAAAGGTACTTTTTTTGGAAAAACGTACTTTTTTCGGGAAAAGGTACCCCAAGTAAAAAAAATTATATATAATCATATATGGCATATATTACAATATATAATTAGGTTTTTTCCGAAAAATTTTCCTTATATTATGCCATATATAATTTCATCTAATTAGATATCGGCCTTCATAATATTAGATATGGCATATATAATTATATATTACATAACATGGTTGATCTTATTGCATATATAGTTATATATAGAACTATATCTTAATATATATGGTGGCATTTTAGCAACCCGGTGAAAAATGTTCATATACGCTCAAACATGTTCATATATGGTTTATGTATGGACACATATGAACAAATATGGATTTTTTATGAACATATATGGATTTTATATGAACATATATGGAAGTATATGTGATTCCATATATGGAAAAAATTTCATATACAGACATATATGGAAGCATCTGTTATTTCATATATGGAAATGTCACTCATATATGGACAAATATGAAAGTATATGTTATTCCATTTAAGCAAAAGGGACTTGTATATGAACATATTTGGAAGAATACATTTTTCCATATGTGTAAAAGGAACTCATATTTGGTAAATATGGTATTATATTTAATGCAATGAATAAAAAAAGGAACATATGTAGCGCCTAATTTGAATGTCATACATAAATTTATATCTATCGTACAACCTTATAATAAAGGACAGCAACGTTCGCATGTATTCGCATATATTTAATAAATGTATATGTTCATATATGTCCATATATGAACATATACTTAGGTGTTACCTCATTTTTCGGATCCATACATATATGGTTGAACCATAGATACCCGAGTAAAAAAAATTATATATAGTCATATGTGGCATATATTACAATATATAATTAGACATGTGGTTATGTATATCCATATATAATTATATATGACGTTTTTTCCGAAAAATTTTCCTTATATTATGCCATATATAATTTCATCTAATTAGATATCGGCCTTCATAATATTAGATATGGCATATATAATTATATATTACATAACATGGTTGATCTTATTGCATATATAGTTATATATAGAACTATATCTTAATATATATGGTGGCATTGTAGCAATATATAATTATATATGGTATCATTTAAACAATATATAATTATATATGGTGACAGTTAAACTAGATATTATCATATATGGTGCCATTTAAACAATATATGGTCATATATGGTACCTCATAAACCAAATCTTTAATTCAGTTCCAGATATGATAATATATGGTACTATATATAGTGCGATATATATTTATATATGTTGTTATTTAAGCTATATATTATCATATATGGTGCCATTTAAACCATATATTATCATATATGGTGCCATTCAAGCCATATATTATCATATATGGTACCATTTAAACCATATATGGTCATATATGGTGCCATTTCAACAATATATGCTCATATATGGGACCTGATGAACGACATTTTTAATACAGATGCAGATATGATAATCGGCCTAATTGCGGTTGTCGTATACGACAAGAAAATTTGTCGTTTTTGCAAAAAGGCATTTTTTGGTACCGCGAGTGTCGTTATTTTCGCTCAATACACCAAAAACTGTCGTATAAATTTTTGTGCACGACAGCCTCAAAAAACTATTAAAAAAAGTATTAAAATAAGTGAAATTAAACATAAAATCACTTTAATACATTAACAAGTTAAACTAAAGAAGAAATTTTTTTATTTAAATAATAATTATTTAAAAGAAAAATTAAAAAAATTTAACGCACTGGGTATTTTACAACTTGTGGAAAAACACACTATCCTTAAAATGAAAAGTTTCACTCTGACACCTTGATTTTATGAAACAATAATCGTTTTATTATTACAAAATTTAATTTTTTTGATTATTTTATGAAAACACCACAAAAATAGATGAAATATTTAATTTCCCGTGAAAAAAAATTTATTCAGTAGCATATCTTTTTTTATTTGGCATCGTACTAAATTATATAAAATTTTATCCGGAAAATGGATTAATCGAATTGATTAATTGAATTGATATAATCTCATCCAATTTTATTGGAGTTTTGGTCTTATTCAATTGCATTAAATTTTTTTTTGTTTATATGAATATGTATAGTGAAGGAAAACAATCAATTAATTAACTGAGAGAAATATCTGAATAATATTAATAAATTTTTGCACAAAACCGATGAATTTCAGTAGGCCTCGTCCATTGAAACTTTTTACTAAATAATGGAATTTTTGATAAAATGTCAAAATAGTCATTTTATTTATTAAAAGTTTCATACACTTAATGAAAACGCTTCGTTAAAACTAAATTCATAAAATATATGAAGCGTTTTCATCAAATTTAAGAAATTTTTCATTTACCTTGTGAAGAAAACTTTATTATTTTACTAAAAAATTTCATTAAAACTGGTCCAGCAAACTTCTCTCTGTGTAGGTTATATAATCCATTATCAGTTAGTAGTAACTACACAGAAGAAAAAAATTAAAATCATAAACAAACAACGTTTACTAAGATAGAAACAGCTTTGATGTCACACAAATCTCAGGTTTTTTCCTTTTTATATAAAAAATTGTCTGCTTATTTTTAAAATCGGAAAACACATTAACTTAAATATGAAAAAGTTTAAATAGAATCATATTTACATTAATAAGGATAAGTATTATGGCCACCAATTATAAAATTTCGTTTTAAAGTTTCTTACTTAATTAAAATATCCTACCAATCGATGACTTTAACACTAGCTCTAATATTCATACTTTATTTACAGTGTTCGTAAAAAATCAAATGTTAATTAAAATCTGATATCGTAATTGATTTAACTATAATTTTTTCTCTGTGTAGTTACTTTTCTTATTTCTTTCATTAGATTTAAGATTAGATATAATTAAAAAAGTGCGACATTGGTATGTCTCATTTATCCCAGAAATGAAAAAATTCTTGGTCATTAGAAACCCTAGATGTAACATAACATATAAGCTCAGCTTTTTAATTTTGTATTGAATTATTAAGTATATAATTGTATTTAAACCCACAAACATTTTGCTCGATTCGAGAGAGTAAATAATTTTATCTAAAATATTCTTGGGTCACATTTAGTTTTATAAAGAGTTGTTTGAAGCAATATACAAATTTATCTTCAACGAGATATAATTTGATCAGGTATATGTATTTGTATATGGCATATAAAATGATATAAGAGAAAAGATATTTTAAGATATGATTATATAAGGCAACGAATAAGAAAATTTTGAAAATCAGAATCGTAGATAAACTCATTTAATTTTATACGTTGTTATTCACTCTCTAATATGAATAGGTACAATTGGATCAACCCTAACTTGATCAAATCTAATCGTTTTTTCACGGGTTTCTTATATTCTCTGTCGTATATTTTACACAATACCAAAATATAATAAAAACGACCACGACAACGCCTGCTGTCGTAATACGGCAACGACAACCGCAATAAGGCAGAATATATGCTACCATATATAGTCCCATATATATTGATATATGGTGTTATTTAAACAATATTAATATATAGACATATATGGTATCATTTAAACAATATATTGTCATATATGGCACAATTTAAACAATATATGGTCAAATTTGGTACCACATCAACATTTTGAATACAATTCCATATATGGTTTAATTTGAATAATGTAAAACTATGTATGGCGCTATAAAAAATATTATCAGATATGTTACTTCATTAACAATATTTATAATACAGTGTCATATATTGTAATATATGTATATCATTCAATATATATTGATGTATGGTAATGGTACAATAATTCCAATATCAGTTGAGATACAATTTGTGGGTCCATATCAACAATTTGTTCACCTACATTTAACATATATATATGTGCATTTAAGTTATAATTTATAAACACTTTATAAAGTTAAATAGTTAATTAGAAATTTATTAATAAAAAGGTCGAAAAAACAATTTTTATTTTTTTGAATAAAAATTAAAACCCAACATTTTGTTAAATAGTTAACTTATAATAAAATAAAAATGTATTTCCTAAAAATAAAAATATAGTGTTAATTAATGTTAATATACAATAGGTTTAAGTTTATCCCAGACAGAAAAATATAATCGGCACAGTGCTGGCAAACCGTTGGCGATGGTCGGTTATGCGTTGGCAGAACGTTGCATTAACTATCTTGGCAAAAAAATAGATTTCAAAAAACATTTTTGAAAAAATTGAGAAAACTTTTTTTAATATTTGCTCTTAAAAACATGAAATTTAACCCAGTCCACCAGATTTTCAGCCAAGACCTCTACACTCTAATCTAACGAGATTTGTTATAGATGTGTGATAGCTACAAATTAAATGAATGATAAAAGCATTTCGAGCTAACTTATAAGCATCGAAAAAAGGTATTCCAGAAATTATTAAATTTTTTTTAGAAAATTTTAATTGTATATCACAAAATATTATTTGCACTTCAGAAACTACAATATTACGCAAATTTAATTATATATTTATTTAGTTGTGTCCAGAAATAATGAAATCTATTTCAGAATTTCATAGCTAATAGAGAAAAATTTCTCAAATACATTTCATAATTTCGGAAATACGATTGATAATTTCTGAAATACAGTTTGATAATTTCTGAAATATAGTTGTGAATTTCGGAAATACAATTAATAATTTCTGAAATACAATTGATAAATCTTAAAACAAATAATACAATTGGAAATGGTGTAGAGCGTCAAAATAATGTAAATAAAATTATTTTATTCAAAGATTTCAATTTAATAAAAAAATAAATATATAAATTTATAAAAAAATTTATAGAAAAAAAAATTTTAATTTTATAAAAAGAAATTCATTTTGTAAAAGAAATGCATATTGAACTCGTTACCTTCTGAGTTTAAACCTTATTTTAACAAAATATTGTAATTTAATTATACAATCAGTGCTCTGCCAGTCTATTATTTTTTGAACAGTTGGCAATATATGTCTGGGATCTTATTTAATCCCAAATAAATGGAGATCTTACGTAGTACCCAAATATAATGCGGCATCTAATTTTATCTGTCATTTTTATGGATACTTTTAGATGTCAATCCCCAAATATATTGCTGTTTCTAATTCGATCTACCATTTTAATACCGAAATAAATTGCTGGATCTAATTCGATCTGCCATTTTTCTGATAAATTTAGATCCAAGTTTATCCCCAATTATATTGCTGGATCTAATTTGATCTGCCATTTTTTCGGTTAAATTTAGATCCAAGTTTATCCCCATATATATTGCTGGATCTAATTCGATTAGGAATTTTTCGGATAAATTTAGATCTAAGTTTATCCACATATATATTGCTGGATCTAATTCGATCTGGCATTTTTCGGATAAATTTACATCCAAGATTATCCATATATTGCTGGATCTAATTCGATCTGCCACTTTTTCGGATCAAATTAGATCTAAGTTTATCCACAAATATATAGCTGGATCTAATTCGATCTGCCATTTTTCGGATCAAATTAGGTCTTACTAAATCCCAAAATATATTGCTGGATCTAATTTGATCTGCCAATTTTCTATTCAATTTATATCCAAGTTTATCCACAAATATATTGCTGAATCTAATTCGATCTGCCATTTTTCGGATAAATTTAGATCTAAGTTAATCCACAAATATATTGCTGGATCTAATTTGATCTGCCATTTTTCAGATCAATTTATATCTAAGTTTATCCACAAATATATTGCTAGATCTAATTCGATGTTCCATTTTTCGGATCAAATTAGATCTAAGTTTATCCCCAAATATATAGCTAGATCTAATTCGATCTGCCACTTTTTCGGATCAAATTAGATATACGTTTATCCACAAATATATTGCGGGATCTAATTTGATCTGCCAAAATTGAGATCAAATTAGATCTAAGTTTATCCCCAAATATATAGCTGGATCTAATTGGATCCGCCATTTTTCGGATCAAATTAGATCTAAAAATATCCGCAAATATATAGCTGGATCCGCCAATTTTCGGATCAAAATAGATCTAGGTTTATCCGCAAAGATATCACTGGACCTCCCAATTTTGAGATATAACTTGATCTTAGTTTATCCCCATATATACAATGGGATCTAATACGATATGATTGGATACACCCAATTTTGAGATCTAATTAGATCAGCTAGATATTACAGCAGATCTTAAACAATATCAAATTGGATATAATTAGATATTGCGCGAGATCAATTTTTTTTACTCGGGTATTCATATATGGACATTTTTCACCGGGAATATATAATTATATATGGTATCATTTAAACAATATATAATTATATATGGTGACAGTTAAACTAGATATTATCATATATGGTGCCATTTAAACAATATATGGTAATATATGGTACCTCATAAACCAAATCTTTAATTCAGTTCCAGATATGATAATATATGGTACTATATATAGTGCGATATATATTTATATATGGTGTTATTTAAGCTATATATTATCATATATGGTGCCATTAAAACCATATATTATCATATATGGTGCCATTTCAACAATATATGCCCATATATGGTACCTCATGAACAATATTTTTAATACAGTTCCACATATGATAATATATGCTACCATATATAGTGCCATATATATGTGTTATTTAAGCAATATATTACCATATATGGTGCCATTTAAACCATATATTGTCATATATGGTGCCATTTCAACAATATATGCTCATATATGGTACCTGATGAACGACATTTTTAATACAGATGTAGATATGATAATATATGCTACCATATATAGTCCCATATATATTGATATATGGTGTCATTTAAACAATAATAATATATAGACATATATGGTATCATTTAAACAATATATTGTCATATATGGCACAATTTAAACAATATATGGTCAAATTTGGTACCACATCAACATTTTGAATACAATTCCATATATGGTTTAATTTGAATAATGTAAAACTATGTATGGCGCTATAAAAAATATTATCAGATATGTTACTTCATTAACAATATTTATAATACAGTGTCATATACTGTAATATATGTATATCATTCAATATATATTGATGTATGGTAATGGTACAATAATTCCAATATCAGTTGAGATACAATTTGTGGGTCCATATCAACAATTTGTTCAGGTACATTTAACATATATATATGTACATTTAAGTTATAATTTATAAACACTTTATAAAGTTAAATAGTTCCATAAACCTCGTCTAACTGTATAGAATGTTTATGAATATACGATTTAATATATAATAATTACAACTACAAATTGGTGCCATTATCTAAAATTTAATTTAATGTTAACTTATAATAAAATAAAAATGTATTTCCTAAAAATAAAAATATAGTGTTAATTAATGTTAATATACAATCCCAGGAAAATTTTTTACAATCGGTAGCCAACCACATCTATTCTACAACTGGTTCCACTGCAACCGATTGCATGGAACTGGTTCCGGAACCAGTTCCTGGGATCCTATATGGAAGGTGTGGGTGACATAGAATCAGTTCCAGAACTAGTTCCAGAACTGATTCTAGAGCAACCGGTTCCACTTTGGAGCCATAGAAGGGGTTGCTTTTGTGACAATTTCAAACAAAAAGAATCGGTGTTAGAATCGACAGTAGAAGGGGTTGTGAATGAAAAGTAGCTATTGTACAACCGATTCTTTGGAACAGAAAATTTTCCTGGGATAGGTTTAAGTTTAACATCCCAGACAGAAAAATATAATTCGGCACAATGCTGGCAAACCGTTGGCGATGGTCGGTTATGCGTTGGCAGAACGTTGCATTAACTATCTTGGCAAAAAAATAGATTTCAAAAAACATTTTTGAAAAAATTGAGAAAACTTTTTTTAATATTTGCTTTTAAAAACATGAAATTTAACCCAGTCCACCAGATTGTCAGCCAAGACCTCTACACTCTAATCTAACGAGACTTGTTATAGATGTGTGATAGCTACAAATTAAATGAATGATAAAAGCATTTCGAGCTAACTTATAAGCATCGAAAAATAGTATTCAAGAAATTATTAAATGTATTTTAGAAAATTTTAATTGTATATCACAAAATATTATTTGCACTTCAGAAACTACAATATTACGCAAATTTAATTATTTATTTATTTAGTTGTGTCCAGAAATAATGAAATCTATTTCAGAATTTCATAGCTAATAGAGAAAAATTTCTCAAATACATTTCATAATTTCGGAAATACGATTGATAATTTCTGAAATACAGTTTGATAATTTCTGAAATACGATTTCTGAAATTCGATCTGCCATTTTAATACCGAAATAAATTGCTGGATCTAATTCGATCTGCCATTTTTCTGATAAATTTAGATCCAAGTTTATACCCAAATATATTGCTGGATCTAATTTGATCTGCCATTTTTCAGATCAATTTATATCTAAGTTTATCCACAAATATATTGCTGGATCCAATTCGATGTGCCATTTTTCGGATCAAATTAGATCTAAGTTTATCCCCAAATATATAGCTAGATCTAATTCGATCTGCCACTTTTTCGGATCAAATTAGATATACGTTTATCCACAAATATATTGCCGGATCTAATTTGATCTGCCAAAATTAAGATCAAATTAGATCTAAGTTTATCCCCAAATATACAGCTGGATCTAATTGGATCCGCCATTTTTCGGATCAAATTAGATCTAAAAATATCCGCAAATATATAGCTGGATCCGCCAATTTTCGGATCAAAATAGATCTAGGTTTATCCCCAAAGATATCACTGGACCTCCCAATTTTGAGATATAACTTGATCTTAGTTTATCCCCATGTATACAATGGGATCTAATACGATATGATTGGATACACCCAATTTTGAGGTCTAATTGGATCAGCTAGATATTACAGCAGATCTTAAACAATATCAAATTGGATATAATTAGATATTGCGCGAGATCAATTTTTTTTACTCGGGACTTTTTTTGGAAAAAGGTACTTTTTTTGGAAAAAGGTACTTTTTTTGAAAAAATGTACTTTTTTTGGAAAAAGGTACTTTTTTTGGAAAAAGGTACTTTTTTTGGATAAAGGTACTTTTTTTTGGAAAAGGGTACTTTTTTTGGAAAAAGGTACTTTTTTTTGGAAAAAGGTACTTTTTTTTTGGAAAAAGGTACTTTTTTTGGAAAAAGGAATTTTTTTGGAAAAAGGAATTTTTTTTGGAAAAAGGTACTTTTTTTGGAAAAAGGTACTTTTTTTTGGAAAAAGGTACTTTTTTTGGAAAAAGGTACTTTTTTTGGAACAAGGTACTTTTTTTGGAAAAAGGTACTTTTTTTGGAAAAAGGTAGTTTTTTTGGAAAAAGGTACTTTTTTCGGAAAAAGGTCCTTTTTTTGGAAAAAGGTACTTTTTTTGGAAAAAGGTACTTTTTTTGGAAAAAAGTACTTTTTTGGAAAAAGGTACTTTTTTTGGGAAAAGGTACTTTTTTGGAAAAAGGTACTTTTTTGGAAAAAGGTACTTTTTTTGTCACCTTTTTGCCCCTCCCGATAAGAAATTCCAAAAATGCCGTCTCAACGGACGTCTACACCGGTCGAGAAACCTACATACCAAATTTCAACTTCACAGCTCCAGCAGTTTGAGCAGGCCGTCAAGGGGGAGACTTTTTCCCCTTTTTGCCCGTCCCTGTAAAAATTTCCAAAACTCCCGTCTTGGTGGATGTCTACGATAGTGGAGGAACCTTTATACCAAATTTCAACTTCCTACCTCCAGCGGTTTGGGCAGGCCGTCAAGGGGGGCCATTTTCGCCTTTTTAACCCCCATTTTTACAACGTCCCTGTCCAAAATTCCAGAAAGTACTTTCCAGAAAAGTTAGCCCATACTCCAAGGAACACATATCTTAAATTTCAGCTTTCTAGCCAATGGGGTTTTGGCAGGCCGCCAAGGGGGAGACTTTTCCCCTTTTTGCCGTTCCGGTAGGAATTTCCAAAAATCCCGTCTTAGCGGACGTCTACGCCGAAAGAGGAACCTACATACCAAATTTCAACTTCCTAGCTTCAGCGGTTTGGGCTGGGCGATGTTGAGTCAGTCAGTCAGTCACGCTATTATTTTATATATAGAGATAAATACCGGTAAATTACCGGTAACTACCCATAAAAATAACAGTATCGGTAACGATAACGGTATTGGAAAATTGTTTTAAAGGTATTGGTAAATTTGAAAAGGTATATTAGCGATAACGGTTTTATAACGATAACGGTAACCAACCTTGATATAATTATATCTAATCGGGTGTGGTTAATGTCACATCATATAAAATTTTATATAATTACATCAACATAAATAAATTTATACAACTTAGATCTAATAACATTGGGTCATTTTCCCTATTAAATTGTATATAAACTAGTGTTTCCAATTATTCGACATAGGCGGTTAACCGGTTAATGCATTATTCGAAAAATCACAAAAAATGATTAACCGGTTATTCGGGTCGGTTAATCGAGAAAATTGGCAATTAATCGATTAATCGTTTAATGCAAAATTAATATATTTCCTTAATTTTTTAATCAATAATACACAAAGAGCTTCCTGTTTTTGTTAAATGAATGATTCAGTTGCCAAATCGGTTAACTCCATAAAGAAAAATTAATGAGACTTAAAGAAAAAATATTATACATAGTACATATATTGTTTTTTAAAATTCTTATTACAATATAAATTTTGTCATTTAGGCCCATTAACTTTTCTCGAGAAGTTAACTTTACCTTAACCATGGGTAACTACCCTACGGGAAATGAAGGGTCGATTGATCCAAAGTGACAAATCTGTGACAGGTGCATAGGGGACAGGTTACAAAACTGATGTAAACCCAAATTTCGGTGTATCAAAAAGTGGTAATTGCAGCAAAATATTCAACATCGTGGCTATTGAAATGGAGGCCAAACATTAACTAGTTCATTTTGGATATATCCTATAACTGGAGAAAAAGTATCATAACATCAAATTGGCAAAAGTAACTAGTACCTTTGCAGTTGAAGTAGTGATATAACACAGAACAGGTGCAGTATAATTAGATGTGTATGAAAAACTGGCGATCGGTACCGTAAAACCCTATCCCGTGACTGTTACAAAGTTTACATAATACTTAACTTTGTGGCCACAGAAATGATGACATAATAATAAACTACGAGTAGTTCAAAAATATTGTTCGGATACGAGTATGCATAATAGATTGTCAATGACTAGCAAAACAAACTGTTCAGTGACTGACTGAAAGGCTGTACAACCCTTTTGGATTTATTCACAAACACTGGGGATGTTATATCCAAAAAGTCAGAATTTTTTATTGGATATTTTGATTACCGGTTCTTTTCTCTAATCGTTGGTGAAAATGTTTTATAATACCGATATTACCATTATGAAATAGAGGAAAGTATTCCAAAAAAAATCACTAGGGAAGCTTAAATCACTAAGGGGTCGAAATGACCCATTGGTCTAAAATAGGTACATCACATCTGTATTTTAATTAAAGAGAAGATTAAATTTATGTTAATAACTAAAAACTAGCTCAAAAAGCCCAAAATGACCCGAAAACCAGTTTAGTGTTGAATTCAGGAATGGTCTTTGTAAATTGCGCACATATTTTTTTTAATATGTAAACTTAACAGGGTTTTACTTAAAATATGTGCCCAGATTCTATAATACGATAGACGATTATCGCATACTTTTCGAAGTTTAATAACTATTATATTACATAAAATTTTTAATTGACTTATTGGCATAGACAAGCAACTTGATGGAACCTCACAAGAACAAGTCTAAAGCGGTCAAACCGCACGATTTCGGTGACTAGTTTAAGTCGCTTCTGTGTGGGATAACCATGCCCTCAAATCGGTAGTGCAGAATGGCTAGGTCGCTTCAGCTATGTGGCACGTAGCGCCGCCTGTTAGAGCCACACGTCGTTCACATCCATATCATCCAATTTTGGCAAAAGAAATCATCATAATGTGATAATTACATGTGAAAAGGAAATAACGATAGAAATTTTCTTCCGATTACAAAACATTCATTGTGTAGGTTATGATTGACAAGACTTCAATTAGCCACACTCATCGATGTGTCGACCATGGTGTGTCTCGTTAAGAGATGATGCTATGGGTCGTAGCCTGTGTAGAGGGTTTGTCGTTTGATTCCCGGTCATGGAATACACAAAAAGTTTTTCATATAGAGGCAATTTAACGATAAAAAATATTTTGATCAATTCACACATAAACTTCTTTTTGTAAATGAATTTTAAAAAATTGTATTTCATATTCGAAACGTATATAAAATTGTTAAGAATTTATGCAGAAATCCTGAAAAGAAACTTGAAATTTTTAGGGACCTATAAACGTCATTCCATTTTGCCGAAATTTGGTCCGTATGTATATACGACTTGTTGCGTGCACACAAGGGTACATGGACAGTAGAGCGTACCACCTTACAGGCAAAAAAAAAAGTGCGCCGTACACCCTCCAATATGAAGTATTTTTGTAAGAATTTTTATTTTTTTTGCCGAACATAGGGGTCGCCATTTTACATTTTTGTTATATCTTAGTAGGGTTTGGGATTTCCCGGACTTTTTTATTTCCCGGGAAACGGGAATAAAAAAATTGGATTCCCGGGAATACCGGGAATCCCGGGAAATATTTTTTAACAAAATTGTTAATGAAAACCACCTATATAAATATTTTTTGTTAAAAAAAACACTATTTCAGTACAAATGCAGTCTGTATAGTGAGAATTTAAAGTAAAAATATCAGAATGTTGAACATTTGATTTCACATAAATTACTCTAAGCAATGCCAAATAAATTGCATGATTCCAGCAGAAAGCACCCACTACTGGACTGTCGGAAACACACCGCTTTATCACATTTGGCTCATTTTCTTCAAGAAAAGTTGCAGGAATATCAATTTTTTTTTGTGAACCAAATTTAGATGTCGGATAACCTACCTCCGTTAACCATTAGTCTTTTAGGGCAAATATTGCACTGCGCTGTATTGTCCTTTTTTGTAAAGTATTTCCATACTCCGACATTTTATTATCTAATATAAAATAATATATTAGTTTGAAAGCAGGTGTAATTAAATAAAGTAAATTTACTTGAAAATATTTTATTAATGGAAACGTTACTTATAAAATTATTGGCCCTTAATATGAAGGATTATTTTAAATTTAAAGTCGACTTTATTTTTAATCATACGGTTTTGTTCATATTGTGTATGAAAGCCCTACAAAAATATTTATATTTTCAAATATTTCGATTGGTTGAAAATAAATTAACCAATCAGAATGCTCCAAATATAAACCAAGTCAAGGTATACTGCCACCCAATATGTTAACTAAAGTCGTCTTTAACCCTAGAAGTACATCGCTATTTTTTACGCTATTGGTTGATGTTCGTCGAATCGACTAACAATGCACTTCTATGGTTAACTAAAATATATTTTTTTTTTTTTTTTTTGTTGAAGAGAAGCAACACTCAGGAAATTCTTCATATTAATTAACGTGTTGCTTCCTTTGGAAAGGGGATAGAGGAGAAGTGCAAAGTGGTGAAAGATGAAGGGCTTCAAATATGGCAACACTGCAATTGCGCGAGATGTTGAATCTTAGAACAGTTGTTGCGCGCCATCTGATGAAGAGTTGGCGGACTTTGTTGAAGCTTTTTAGTTCATAGCCCTGTTATATTATTTTACTTCGGTGGGGTTAAGTGCTATCGGAACACCGAAGGAAGACGCTACGATATGTATGAAATGTATATTATTATTTTTCATAAATTGATGTTGCCTTGGTTGGGGCTCGAACCCGCAACCTTACTTGCAACAGTCCAACGCGCTTACCATTACACCACAGCGCCCCCAAAAAAGTTAGATAAAAAGGGCGATTATTTGTAAGAAACAAAATTTTTTGTTCATATTTCTTATAAACATTTTACCAGATTTTTAGGTTTTACTACTTACATTTTGAATAGGTTATGCGAAAAATCTTTATTACTTAAAAGGGAATCAATTTCTTTTTTGTGTGTCAAAGAAATTGATTCCATTTTAAAAAATTTTAACATTAACATTTTTGTTTTGGTATTTAAAATGTTTTTTATGACTAAAATTAAAAAATCCTATTCTAAATAAAAATAATTTAATATTTTTCAAATATCCCGTTTTCCCGGGAAAAATATATTATTTTCCCGGGAATTCCCGGCAAACTTTTCCCGGTATTTCCCGGGAATTCCCGCCCGGGAATTCCCGAACCCCAAACCCTATATCTTAGGCATTTACAGTTGGATCTGAAAGTATGATACATCGATGCCAAAGCTATTACAAAAAATTAAAAAAGGCGACCACTGCGTTCGGCAAAACAAAGGGTGTAGGAAAACTTTTTTGGAGGGTGTACGGCAAACTTCTAATGGACAGATAGATAGACTGACGGACGGACATCGCTAAATCAACTCAAAACGCGATTCTGAGTAAATCGGTGCACTAATAGGTTGGTCTAGGTACAATATTTTTTGGTGTTACAAACAGCAGTATAAACTTATTTTATCCTGTCGAAGTAGTGGTCTATGGTGTAACTAGTATTTCTTAACTTACGTTAAAATTTATATGTATACTTTCATATATGTATTTGTTAGAATATTGTTCTACCTCAAGTCCAAATTCGAATATGATATTTTGAAGCAACAAATAATTTCTAATATTACAATATTATCGTATTCGAATTTGGACTTGAGGTAGAACAATATTCTAAGTAAATGTATGAAAATCTATTTAGAAAGTCCGAAAAAACTATTTTTGAATTTTTAGTGCAAAAATTAAAATAATTTATATGTATAGCTTATATTGAATTGTCATCATGAGTTAATAGGGATTTTCATATAAATGCGTATTATATTTGTAAACAGTGTAAAGTTGGTATGTTTATGAGTTTAATATCAATCTCCATACATGAAAAATATGTTTATATTTATACAAGATTTACATGGAATTTACGAGTTTATATGAAAACCCCTAATATTTATGTTTTTGGAATTTGGAATAAACTGTTTTTTTTTAAATAATTTTTTGTGACTTTGTGATGTTTTAAAAACAGATTCGGTGACTTGTCGTTTTACGTAAGTTCAGTGACTGGATCCTTCTGGGTTCTTCCAGCACCCATACTTATTATGACACATGGTGAATAATAAATGACATGTTGCACGTCAATTAGTTTCAGTTAGTCCTGTGACTTGTTAACTTAGAGCAGTATAGTGATATGTCACGAAACTATTATTTTGTACTAGTTCAGCAACAACACACATATTGACTAATGTGTGACTAGTTTTTTAACAAATATTTTTCTTTAGTTCTGTGATAGGTGCGCTTAAACCAGTCACCTGATATTTTATTTCTCACTAGTTTCGGTACATATCACATACTGTCTAACATGAGACTACTTCCGTATTAGATAATTTTAACTTGTTATATTGCATACTCTCTTAAACCAGTAGTGTGATATGTTATAAACGACAAGATTTGCGACAAGTTACAAGTAGCTCAAAAGGAGGAAATTGCCACCTCCTATGACAAGCCCATGTTAAAGTTGCCGGTTACTTTCATATAAAAAAACCGAATCGAGGACCGGTGACTCCCACAAAGTTCCAGTCACGTGACCAGCTCTGTGACTGATCCATTTCCCGTAGGGTAACCAATACTAAATATTTATCCCTATGAAAATTTAACCATAATAACTTATCAATATTTCAACTCTGGGTAGTTAACCTTAGTATGAAATGTCAGAATAAAAACAAAAAGAATAACAAAAAAATTTTTTTTCAATACGGGAAAATTAAAAGCTTTTCGAGCGGTTTTTTATGTGTTTCTGGTCGTAAAAAAAATAATACACTTGACCACGTCGTTTTTTTTTAAGATTCGCGGTCGCTAAATGCTATAAAATGATTGTGTCTTTTTGCATACTACGAGAGGTGATTAATTAAATCCATTTGGTAAGTCTATAAAATAAAAGTGGATTATTGGAACTATTAATAAGTGCTATCTAGACAACCGCGGATAGATTCGCGCATAAAATTAAAAAAGAAATAGTGGAAATTTTGTGATAGATTATTAAATTAAGGCAATTTATGTGATCAGCACATCAAAGTGAGTAGAAAAATAATCGCTGTGCATGATTTTGTATCTTTTTATTGCGAGTCAAAACTGTGGGTTGTCCATGGGTTCCTCACATACTTTTAAAATATTTAAAACATGATTGGTTAACATTTTGTAAATTCGAGAGTGATTTCTATGCGCTTTTTTATATTTAAGAATTAAATTAAGTAGTCTTGTACTTCATTCAGTAGTCTTGAGCTTTGATACATGATTCATTTTGAATTTGATACGCTGATTCCAAATTCTTAAATGCAAGTTACCCAAAATTGATGGAACAATTGTTTTTCTGAGAGTGGTTTTCAAAAGAATTTTTTCCTATAACTGTACACAAATTAAGAAAATGTTGTCCTATGTATTTTAGAGAACAAAATTCATTCTTTACTACCATCGTAACAAAAAGTCTTAAGCTATTTGAATGCGTTTTGTATAGTATTTTAAAATTCGTAGAAAGCTATTTTTCGCGTTTCTAATCACGATTTTCTCAAAATTGAGAGGTGATAGAGAATTCGGAATAGAGATTTGGAATCAGCAAGTAAAATACTAAAAGTATGTATCAAGCTTCTACCAACAGCGACTTTTCATTTTGTAGAGGTGTATAATTCGTGTCAAATTATTGGAATATTGGTCACCATTTTTGGTTTTAATTATTCAAGACAGATCTTGGCTCCCTAAACCAATAAAAAAATAAATTTTTCCTTTTCCTTATATGAGGCCAATTGCTGTAAGCTACACTCTAATTAAATTCTGTTGAAATTTACCCATCTTATAGTAGGAAACTGAACTCCTACTATAAATTGGGTAAATTTACTCTATGTGCGTAATTGTGTTTAAGTTGGTGCACAAATAATTTGTAATTTTACATTGAAAGTGCGTAAAAATTAAATGAAATTTTGAAATTAATGTGTTAATTTACTAAATTTGTGTGTAAAAAAGCACGTTTCACGTGTAAATGTACGCATAATATGCGTAAAAATCCACAAAAAATGCGCAAAAATCCGCAGAAAGTGCGTAAAAATCCAATAAAATGCGTACATTTACAACAGTTGTGCTAACTTTAAGCACCACCCAAAATTTTTTTTTAAATAACAAATTAATTTTTGGTACGTATTTTATTAATAATAATATCCGAGTCCTTCTCTCGTAATCGTTTATTTCCCAATTAGTCGTTTTGGGATCTTAAGGCATTTGTATAAAATTCATATAAAATTTGGTTATAACTATTGAATGGGTGCAATGACTCCTGCTCAACAAAATGCCTTCTTTGAAAGGGAGGCAGTAACCGTCAACAATAACGGGAGAAAACGTCTTAAGAGAGATATGGCCTACGCAGGAAGAACTGAGTGCAATGACTCCTGCTCAACAAAATGCTTTCTTTGCTAGTTAGGCAGTACTCAATGAATACTGACTTTGTTGAGCAGGAGTCATTGCACACAGTTGTTTTGCCTAGGCCGTAACTCTCTTACGGCGTTTTCCCCGTTATTGTTGTCGGTTGTTGGTTGACTGAAGGCATTTTGTTGAGCAGGAGTCATTGCACCCAGTTGTTCCTGCGTAGGCCGTATCTCTCTTACGGCGTTTTCAATTTTGAAATGAGGTTTAGACTACCGCATGCGTTAACAATAATTACCAAAAACAATTTCATGCTTATGTTGCTATTTCCAGACTCTAATGTGTTTGTGGAAATGTTGTAATTCACAAAAAATAATCCGTTTTCGCTTTTTCTTTTTATTATTTATAATTTTCTTTTTTTCAATTTTTCCAATTTGAAATGTCAGAGTATTTATTACTATTATAGGATAGTATATTTACCAACTTTGTGCGTAAAAATTTTATTTAACAAAACAACAGTAATTTTAGGCACAATGTGTTTATTTATAAACACATAATGTCTAAAAATACTTTGTGTGTGTATTATTGTGTATGGAAGTGTGTATGAAAAAAGTTTACGCATTTCTTGTTTATATTTACCGAATTTTCGTAAAATTAAACAAAATTTTACCCATTTTATAGTAGTAAATTTACAAACATTTTTTAGAGTGTATCACAGAAACCTAAATCCTAAATACCCGAGTAAAAAAAATTATATATAATCATGTGTGGCATATATTACAATATATAATTAGACATGTGGTTATGTATATCCATATATAATTATATATGACGTTTTTTCCGAAAAATTTTCCTTATATTATGCCATATATAATTTCATCTAATTAGATATCGGCCTTCATAATATTAGATATGGCATATATAACTATATATTACATAACATGGTTGATCTTATTGCATATATAGTTATATATAGAACTATATCTTAATATATATGGTGGCATTTTAGCAATATATAATTATATATGGTATCATTTAAACAATATATAATTATATATGGTGACAGTTAAACTAGATATTATCATATATGGTGCCATTTAAACAATATATGGTCATATATGGTACCTCATAAACAAAATCTTTAATTCAGTTCCAGATATGATAATATATGGTACTATATATAGTGCGATATATATTTATATATGTTGTTATTTAAGCTATATATTATCATATATGGTGCCATTCAAACCATATATTAGCATATATGGTGCCATTCAAACCATATATTATCATATATGGTACCATTTAAACCATATATTATCATATATGGTGCAATTTCAACAATATATACCCATATATGGTACCTCATGAACAATATTTTTAATACAGTTCCACATATGATAATATATGCTACCATATATAGTCCCATATATATTTATATATGGTGTTATTTAAGCAATATATTACCATATATGGTGCCATTTAAACCATATATTATCTTATATGGTGCCATTTCAACAATATATGCTCATATATGGTACCTCATGAACAACATTTTTAATACAGTTCCAGATATGATAATATAAGAAAATATGTATAGTGCCATATATATTTATGTATGGTGTTATTTAAGCAATATATTACCATATATGGTGCCATTTAAACCATATATTATTATATATGGTGCCATTTAAACAATATATGCTCATATATGGGACCGCATGAATAACATTTTCAATACAGTTCCAGATATGATAATATATGCTACTATATGTAGTACCATATACTTTGATATATCGTATCATTTAAACAACCCGAGGAAAAATAGTTACATAAGTTATATCTGTATAAATATACAGTTTCATCCGAAGAATGGCCCGATATATTTTTATAAATTGTTTATCAATTTTTATCTAAATGTATCAGTTTAGATCTGACCTGATTAAAATATGTGTTAATCAGATGAAATTGTATCAGATTTTTGACCTGATACAATTTTATCGGTTTGATCGTAATTGGTTAAATTTTATATAAATAAAATATAATTGTATCCGATATTTACCTTATACAATTGTATCTAAGTTTTAAACTGATATCAGGTCAAAATTGAGATATAACTATATAATTGTGTATACAAATATATCTATTTGGACCTAAACTGATACCATGTAATATAAACCAATAAAATTGTATCAGGTCAAAAATCTGATACAATTTCATCTGATTAACACATAATTTAATCAGGTCAGATCTAAACTGATGTAATTAGATAACAACTGATACAAATAAGAACTGATACAATTTTATCGGGCCATTTTTCGGATCAAATGGTATATGGATGAATCTAAGTTATATATTACCATATAAAGCTCCATATTGGTGCTATTTAAACAATATATTGTCATATATGGTGCCATCATATATGGTAACTCATCAGCAACTACAATATAACTGTATTTCAGATGCTATTAATTGTATTTCAGAAATTTTAAATGTATTTTAGAAATTATGGAATGTATTTCAGAAATTTATTAATTGTATTTCAGAAATAATCAAATCTATTTCAGAACTTGTTGATGGTTTATCATAGTTAATAGAGAAAAATTTCTAAATTACATTTCATAATTTCTGAAATACAATTGATAATTTCTGAAATACAGTTTGATAATTTCTGAAATACAGTTGTGAATTTCAGAAATACAATTAATTTCTGAAATACAATTGATAAAACTGAAATTCAATTGACTAGTTCTGAAATACAATTCATAAATCTGAAAAATAATTGATAAGTTCTGAAATACAATTGATAAAACTGAAATTCAATTGATTATTTCTGAAATACAATTGATAAATCTTAAAAACAATTGACACAATTGGAAATGGTGTAGAGCGTTAAAAATATGTAAATAAAATTATTTTTAAAAAATATTCAATTTAATAAAAAAAAAATATAATTTTATAAAAACATTTATAGAAAATAAAATTATAATTTTATAAAAAGAAATTCTTTTGAATGGGAGAAATGTTTTTAGTTGATCTGTTATTTTTAAGTAAATGAATGTTATTTTAGTTTGACTCAAGATCATAAATTAATATCACTTTCTGTTTAAATTATTTTCAAATCAAAGAAAGATGATACAATTTTTACAAGTAAATTACAAAGAATAAAAATTATTGAAAAAATTTCGATCAGACCAGCAAGGAGAATGCGCATTTTTATAAAAAAAAATGCATAGCCGTGAAAGGTATCGAACTCGAGACCTTCTGAGTTTAAACCTTATTTTAACAAAATATTGTAATTTTTATAAAATCAGTGCTCTTCCAGTGTATTATTTTTTGAACTATTGTCAATATCTGTCTGGGATCTTATTTAATCCCAAATAAATGGAGATCTTACGTAGTACCCAAATATAATGCGGGATCTAATTTTAGCTGTCATTTTTCTGGATAGTTTCAGATGTCAATCTCCAAATATATTGCTGTTTCTAATTCGATCTGCAATTTATGGGATAAATTAAGATCCTACCAAATCCCCAAATATATCACTGGATTTAATTCGATCTGCAATTTATCGGAAAACTAAGATCTTACGCAATCCCGAAGTTATTACTGGATCTAATTTTATCTATAATTTTTTGGATAAATTTAGATCTTACTTAATCCCCAAATATATTTCTGGATCTAATTCGATCTTCCATTTTTCGGATCAAATTAGATCTAAGTTTATCCACAAATATATAGCTGGATCTAATTCGATCTGCCATTTTTCGGATAAATTTAGATCTTACTTAATCCCCAAATATATTTCTGGATCTAATTCGATCTTCCATTTTTCGGATCAAATTAGATATAAGTTTATCCACAAATATATTGCCACTTTTTCGGATCAAATTAGATCTAAGTTTATCCACAAATATATTGCTAATTAGATCTGCCAAAATTGAGATCAAATTAGATCTATGTTTATCCCTAAATATATTGCTGGATCTAATTCGATCTGCCATTTTTTGGATAAATTTAGATCTAAGTTAATCCACAAATATATTGCTGGATCTAATTTGATCTGCCAATTTTCTATTCAGTTTATATCCAAGTTTATCCACAAATATATTGCTGGATCTAATTCGATCTGCCATTTTTTGGATAAATTTAGATCTAAGTTAATCCACAAATATATTGCTGGATCTAATTTGATCTGCCATTTTTCAGATCAATGTATATCTAAGTTTATCCACAAATATATTGCTGGATCTAATTAGATGTGCCATTTTTTGGATCAAATTAGATCTAAGTTTATCACCAAATATATAGCTACATCTAATTCGATCTGCCACTTTTTCGGATCAAATTAGATATACGTTTATCCACAAATATATTGCGGGATCCAATTTGATCTGCCAAAATTGAGATCAAATTAGATCTAAGTTTATCCCCAAATATATAGCTGGATCTAATTGGATCCGCCATTTTTCGGATCAAATTAGATCTAAAAATATCCGCAAATATATAGCTGGATCCGCCAATTTTCGGATCAAAATAGATCTAGGTTTATCCCCAAAGATATCACTGGACCTCCCAATTTTGAGATATAACTTGATCTTAGTTTATCCCCATATATACAATGGGATCTAATACGATATGATTGGATACACCCAATTTTGAGATCTAATTGGATCAGCTAGATATTACAGCAGATCTTAAACAATATCAAATTGGATATAATTAGATATTGCGCGAGATCAATTTTTTTTACTCGGGTAGCAAAAATTTGTGCACGATTTTAAGTACTGATGCAATTTTTATAAGTTTTGGTAAAGTGGGGGAAATGCACATTGAAAATACTTACATGTGTCATAAACGATTCTTAGTCAAAGTTTGGTTAAAACTGCGCTTTAAATTTTTTTAATAATCATCATTACAAGTCTAATGTATTAAAATATCTTATGTAGGGTGAATTGTTCTAAAATAGCCTTGGTTAAGTTTCTTAACCACAGAAATTTATATGGTTAAATTTTAGCATTGGTTAGAAGAACTGCTTGGTTAAAATTTAGATAAGTTATTCAAAAAATATGTTTACCAGTGGTTAAGGCTAGTAGAGGTCTTAACCAGGGTATAAATTGAGATAAGTTAACGGGCCTTAGTGGTGTTAATATTTATTATCAGAGAAATTTGTTTTGAATATTTTACAGTTAGGAGTCAATAAAATATTTTGGAATAAAATTTTATAAAATTCTGAAAGTGGAGTTATAAAATATGTATATAAATTCGATGTGTTTAAAAAAAGTTTTCAAATTAAAAAAGCACATCTACACCAGAGAAATAGAGCAAAAACTCCTATTAACAAATACCACCTCTAATTAGCTCTACTAAAAACTAGTTAAAAATGGCAGAAAAACCGCTGAAAGAACACCAAACCTAAAACTGTTACATATCGATAACTCAATGTAAATTTTTTATTTCTTGATAAAAATTTTTAAAAATCTGAGAAATTTTAGATACAGCCAACAAGTATAAACCTATAGAGAAACTACCGTCCTCACCAAATTTTGTTGTTGTGTGGCGAACTTGGGAAAGACTAAGAAAACATGTTGATAATGTTGTTAAGAGAAAAAATGAGTTGGAAGAGCATTTTGAGAAACATTTTTTCGTTTTTTTCTTTTAAAAAAAATTCTTTGATCAATGTTGTCAAGTTTGATTTTCCATTTAGGGGTTTTTTAATGAGTGTAGTAAATTTTGTTCAACTACTGTTTTTAATAGTTTTTGCTAATATTATTTTAAAAATTTTTAAATAATTTTTTTTATTATACAAATAATATATAACTGAACTTATGTTTTTAATAATTTTTGTTAATATTATTTACAAATTTTGTAAATAATTTATTTTATTATACAAATAATATATAATTCATTTTCACCGTTCTTGTTAATTTAAATGTATATTGTTTTTGTTAAAATAACCTATATTTTAAAAAATAAAACTATATTAACTATTAGTATTAGTTTTAAAAAACCCAAAATTGACACTATTGACAAATGTTTGTTGGCACGGGAATTTTTTGAATGTTGAGGCAACATTGGAATCTCTTAAATCCTCTTAAAAATCTGAAAATTCTCTTAAAAATTTAAAAAAACTCACTCAACCTCAATGCTTTTTATATAGGGAAATGTGTAAAAAAAACACTCAATCTCTCATTTGTTTACAATGTATACCAACATGTTTTAGTTTTCTTTCCCGACTTCACGAACAAAAATAAAGAGTAAAGGTTAACAGAGCAAGAGTTGTATAGATACCAACTGATACAGCATATCTTTAAATACAATAAATTTAACAAGGCACTTAAAAAAATGTATCCAAAATTTTTAAGAATTTATTAAGGTTCTTCCTCCTCCTCTTAAGAAATAAAAAACAACGAGTTGGAACATCTTTATAATGAGCCATTGATATAAAAAAAAATTAATTCTCTTTGAGTAAAATTTTAGTTAACTGAAAATACGAATTTACTCTTCAAAAATTTTTAAAAAAATTTGCTCAATATTTGCATAATTAGCTGAAGATTATCATAAAGAATTGTTAAATTCTCAGCCTTTTTTCGTTATTCGTTATTTAAGGGCCATTAAAAAAATAAACGAAAGTTTGAACTAACTTACAATTAGAGAATTTTCTTGGTCGAGTTTAATGAAAATTTTCACTTAACTAATGAAAAAATAAATTTTGTAAAAAAGCTTCAAAATTTTTATAAAGCTCTTTTTAATAAAACTTTTTTATTTTTATTAAAGAATATGAAATTTTTCAAAAAAAACTACATCAATTCAATGAAATCTTTCAATGGACAAATTCCAGCGAAACTTCATGGATTCAATGTAAAAATTCATAAATACCATGTAGACAATTCTCTCAGTGTACAGTTACAGATGTCAAATTTCATACAAATTTGAAAATTTTCATGTCAATTTTGTGTCAACTTTAGGTTATTTGTTTATTGTTACTGGCCATTTACTGGCACTAATGCGAAATGTCACTAAATTCCGTGAAACGGGTTTGGTTTCCATGGTATTTCTAGTGGAACATGTTATAGAAATAATGTAATATTTGAACCGAATATACACACTTTCTTGGGAGATGTAAGATAAGTTGGAGTTTCTACAGAATTAAGATGTTGATTGACAGTTGTGTGACACAGATTTGAAACAAATGCAGACAAGCCAACCGGCTTCGCAGGGATATTATTAAGACATACTGTATAATTTTTATAAAATTGAAAATAAAATTGAATTGAAATTAAAAAAAACCTTGCCATGAAGGGCATCAAAGATTATACATAATAAAGAGATTGGGGGACTCTCTATCAGTGAGAAAGCATTTGTTCTATTATGTGCCTTGGAACAGGAACATACTCAAACCAATATCACCCAGCAAACATGGCAATACGAAGAAGATTCTCCGAACATATCGCCAGGAAGAAAACATTTATTGCCGGCAATATCAATTTCGTATTCCGGAAGTTTCCTCCGTCGGAAACAACTGCTACACTAAAACAATACTTCCAGGCAATATGAAAGCAATAACTCATATGGAAGATAAAAGGGATATCGCTAAATAAACTCCCGGTACAATAAAAAAACGATTTAATTTTTTCATTATTAAATTTAAGGCTGAAAAACAATATCTGCATACATAATCCATTGACCAACTTATAAATTATCTTGATTTCATCTTAGCCGATTTTTGCCGCGCAATTAATCTTAACTTTTCACGAGTTTATTTCCTATATACATATCTTTTGATTGTTTTTGTACAAATTTAGTTTTAATTTTTTCCAAATTGAGAAAAGATTTCAAACAAATTTGCTTTATCTTCCAAATTATACAAAGATGATATTGCCGAAATATTGTCATAAAAAGTTATGACAAAAGATAAAATTTTTGAATTATTTTTTTCCAAATATCGTCGAATTATCTTCCAAGTGATAAAAGGAAGACAATTTCAAAGTAAATACTACTTGATTATTTTCATTCAAATGACAAATAGAAGATATCGCTTTAATATCTTCTTGGAAGGTATCTTTTAAATGTTTGCAGGGTCATTATGTGCGCTCTTTGTATGACTCAAAACATCGATTGTAACAAAGAGTATACATAATAAAGAGATTGGGGGACTCTCTATCACTGAGAAAGCATTTGTTCTATTATGTGCCTTGGAACAGGAACATACTCAAACCAATATCACCCAGCAAACATGGCAATACGAAGAAGATTCTCCGAACATATCGCCAGGAAGAAAACATTTATTGCCGGCAATATCAATTTCGTATTCCGGAAGTTTCCTCCGTCGGAAACTACTGTTACACTAATACAATACTTCCAGGCAATATGAAAGCAATAACTTATATGGAAGATAAAAGGGATATCGCCAAATAAACTCCCAGTACAATAAAAAGAAACGATTTAATTTTTTCATTATTAAATTTAAGCCTGAAAAACAATATCTGCATACATAGTCCATTGACCAACTTATAAATTATTTTGATTTCATCTTAACCGATTTATCCCGCGCAATTAATCTTAACTTTTCACGAGTTTATTTCCTATATATATTTTGATTGTTTTTGTTCAAATTTAGTTTTAATTTTTTCCAAATTGATAAAAGATTTCAAACAAATTTGCTTTATCTTCCAAATTATACAAAGATGATATTGCCGAAATATTATTATAAAAAGTTATGACAAAAGATAAAATTTTTGAATTATTTTTTTTCCAAATACTCGTATCGTCGAATTATCTTCCAAGTGATAAAAGAAAAACAATTTCAAAGTAAATACTACTTGATTATTTTCATTCAAATGACAAATATAAGATATCGCTTTAATATATTCTTGGAAGGTATCTTTTAAATGTTTGCAGGGTCATTATGTGCGCTCTTTGTATGACTCAAAACATCGATTGTAACCATGGATGGAAAATAATAATTTAGTTATAAAAATCAAGAATGGAACTATTCTATGGAATTATACTATTCCAACAGTATTATAGCCCTAGATTATGAATTTTAAAAAACCATACGTAAAAAATTGCAAAATAATATCGGAATGGGAAAAAAGGGGTTCAAAAAATTAATTAAAAGATTTACATTCTGCAAACGATGCCAAAATTTTCTTTTTTTGCAACTAACCACCAAACTTTGTTTTATGAAATGGGCATTATACTCCGTAGATTATAAATTTAAAAAACCGCACTTCAAAAATTGCAAAATAATAGAGGAACGCGAAAAAAGACTTTGTGGTAGAAAAAAATAATTAAAAAACTCAATCAGCGATTAACAATCTGCAAATGAATACAATGACGCAAAAATTTTCCTTTTTGCAAATATTTTTTTCGCGATTTATTTTTTTTTTTTTTGCAATATAAAAGTGTATAAAATTGGTACTATAGACCCTAGATTATAAATTTAAAAAACCACACTTAAGAAATTGCAAAATAATCGCGGAAAGCGAAAAAAGGCTTTATGGTACAAAAAATTAATTAAAAAACTTAATCAACGATTTACATTCTGCAAACAAATATATTGATGAAAAAATGTATCCTTTTTGCAAATTTTATTTTTCGCGATGTTTTTTTTGCAACTAGCCACCAAACTTTGTTGCATGAAATGTGTATTATAGTCCCTAAATCATAAATTAAAAAGAAACGTACTTAAAAAATTGCAAAATAAAAGCGGAACGCGAAAAAAAGACTGTGGTACAAAAAATTAATTAGGAAACGTAATCAGCGATTTAGATTCTGCAAACAAATATATTGATGCAAAAATTTTCCTTTTTGCAAATTTTATTTTTCGCGATTTTTTTTGCAACTAGCCTTTGTTGTCTGAAATGTGTATTATAGCCCCTAGATTATAAATTTAAAAAACCCCGGTAAAGAATTGAAAAATAATAGCGGAATTTGAAAAAAGACTTTATGGTACAAAAATTTAATCCCTTGGTTATATATTTAAAAAAAAACCGCACTTAAAAATTGCAAAATAACGGCGGAATTCGAAAAAGGCTTTATGGTACAGAAAATGAATTAAAAGAGGGAATCACCGATCGACATTCTACAAGCGAATATATTGTTGCAAAAATTTCGCTTTTTGCAAATGCTTTTTTTTTGCAATTTGTGCTAATATTTGCTAATATCTAAATATTTAATTTTTATGTTTTTTAACGAGCCAAAAAGAACGCTATTTTTTAGTTACTTACATTTTTAAATATGTAAGAGTGATCTAACATTTTTTGGTATAAGAGACCGATTAAGTGAGCCTTTTCCATCCCTGATTAACCAGTCGGAGTTCGTTCCTGTTCCAAGCCGCCTAATATTTTTTCAAATAAAAAATATTGAGAAAGCTGCAAGGCCATTGAGGGCATGGAAATATAATTTATATTACTTTTATAGTTTTTAAAATAATTAAAACAGAAATAGTAAATTGTCTATTTTATTTCCTTAAGCCTATATAGAACTTCAAGGCTGCTCCAGCCAAACACGTCGTGTGTTTTGATGAGTTTTAAAACATCTTTATTTTAGCCTTGCTGAAAAAAGATATCTAAAGGCTTATGAACCTCTTTCACTAGATTTTAAAAGAATTCCATGGTATTTTAGTTAGTTTTTGTTTTTTCTAAGCTTTTCTTGCAATTTTTTAACTAAAATTAAGAAAATTATGAAGTATTGGGAAAAGATAATGGAAAAATTCCATATTAAAAATTTAACCGGTTAATCGACCTATTTTAACCGATTATTCGGATCGAATAATTATTTGAGTTTTAAATTATTTGTTTCGACATTAACCGAAACAGAGGCGATTAATCGAGGAATCGGTTAATCGATTAACCGAATTGGGAACACTAATATAAACTGATAGACCATATATAACCACATAAAATTTTATATAATTTGATTGGGAAAATGACCCAATATTATTAGATCTAAATTGTATAATTTTATTTATATTGATGAAATTATATACATTTTTATATGATATCACATTAACCACACCTGATTAGATATAATTATATTAAATTATATACTATTATATTAAAACCATTTTTGACAGGGTAGAATAAAAGAATGACGTTTTTTTTTCTTTTTTATTTCAACTCCTTCAACTGGCGCAAGTCGGCCAAAAACCCTGATTTGGAGACCCATTTTCTGCAGAGCAAAAACGGCTGCATTTCTGGGGAATCTGACTTTACCATTCGATTCGACAGCAAAAATTAATATAAAAAACATTTTTTTTACGTTTTCTGAATATAGCAGATAGTCATTAGAGTGTTCCAAAAATCCATTTTTTATTTAATTTAAAAAAAGTTACTTTTTACTACACTTAATGAAAATATATTCCCTGCTGAGAATATTGGTACACAAATTTTTGATATACCGCGACCCGTTAAAAAGTTATTTAGTAATCAAATATGTTTAGTAAAAAAAAAAAACATTTTCATTGTGTGTAATAAAAAAATTACTTTTTATAAGTTTTTGAAAAAAGATGATTTTCGAACCACTCTAATGGCTATCTGGTGTATTTTGAAATTGCAAAAAAAAAGTTTTGTGTATTAAATTTTGTTGTAGAACCGAATGGTAAAAACAGATTTCCTATAAATGCAGCTGTTTTTGCTCTGGAGAAAAAGGGTCTTAAAATTAGCGTTTTTGGCCGACTTGCGCCAGTGGAAGGAGTTGAAATAAAAAAAAAAAAAAAACGCCATTCCATTTTTCTATGCAAAAACTTAAAAAAAAATTATGATATCCGAAAATCAAATTTTTGTGACGAACTCTAATGACTATATGTAACTATTTTTATTCGGGTTGTTTAAATGATACGATATATAAAAGTATATGGTACTATATATGATAGCATATATTACCATATCTGGAACTGTATTAAAAATGTTGTTCGTATATTGTTGAAATGGCACCATTTTTGATAACATATGGTTTAAATGGCACCATATATAGTAATATATTACTTTTGTAAATTCTTTTCGTTTATTTAACCTTCTTTTTTAATTTTTAACTCTACTATTTTCTTGAGCTTAAGGTTTGGTTTTTATTTATAAAAAGTTTTTTATTTTCGATATTTCGCTACTCCAATGTGTAGCATCTTCAGGAAATAACAAAAAAAAATAATTTTTTCAGGAAATAACAAAAAAAAATAAATTTTTTTGTTATTTCCTGAAGATGCTACACATTGGAGTAGCGAAATATCGAAAATAAAAAACTTTTTATAAATAAAAACCAAACCTTAAGCTCAAGAAAATAGTAGAGTTAAAAAAAGTAATATATTACTTAAATAACAATATATATAAATATACATTACACTATATATAGTATCATATATTATCATATCTGGAACTGTATTCAAAATTTTGATCATGAGATACCATATATGAGCATATATTGTTTAAATGGCACCATATATAAAAATATATGGTTTAAATGGCACCATATATGCTAATATATTGCTTAAATAACACCATATATAAATATTTATTATGGTGTTATTTAAGCAATATACAATATATTAAAGATTTTGTTCATGAGGTACTATATATGACCATATATTGTTTAAGTGCCACCATATATGATATGTAGTTTAACTGTCACCATATATAGATATATTGTTTAAATGATACCATATATAATGATATATTCCTAAAATGCCGCCGTATATATTAAGAATATCTCTATATACAACTATATATGCAATAAGATCAGCCATGCTATGTAATATATAATCATGTATACCATATCTAATATTATAAACACCGATATCTATTTAGATGAAATTATAGTAATATGTGCCACATATGATTATATATAATTTTTTTTAATCGGGTAGTGAGTAAATCGGATAGAGTGAAGTACTTATTTTGTTTACGAACTGTCTGATTTGGTAAAACCAGCCATAAATTAATTCCTTTTGAAAGCAATAATTATATAAAAGTACCCTTTGGGTACTATTTATATGTTTGTTTTTGTGTTCGTTGTTAATAACATTTGTAAAAACAACGAACTTTACCTCAAAATAAAATAAATATTTTGAATGAGATTTAGCCGTTATATGCTTATTTTTCAACAATTATTTTAATTCTTGCATTAAAAAAATACAAAAACAACGCACACAAAAACATACATATAAATAGTACCCAAAGGGTACGTTTATGTATTCAAGGAGTTGATTTATGGCTGGTTTTACCAAATCAGACAGTTCATATACAAAAGTACAAAATTCTCGTCCCGTTGAGTTTTTGTACCTTACGTAACGTATCGGTTTGTGTATTTCAAGCTATCATTTTCTTATTGCAGACAACTGAAAAGTTGGGGTGATGCCCACGAAACAATAAAAATTATCAAACAACAAAATAAAATATAATATGACAATATCATATTAGAATTTGGACTTGAGGTAGAAAAATTTTCTAACTAAATAAACAAAAATTTTATTTTGCTTTAAACTTTAATATGAAACAATTTGTGTCAGGACAATGACAAATTGGTGATATAGTTATGGAAGAATTATTGGACACTTGTATTACAAAACTTGATGTTAAGCCAAAGATAATGACTAAATATGTGGATGATCTGTTTTGTGTTATTTCTGAAAATGCAATTGATAATATGTTGATAGCATTAAATGAATTTAGTTCTGATATTAAGTTTACCATGGAAAAGGAACGTGATTCTAAATTTCCTTATTTGGATACTTTGGTAATAAGAAGAGGTAATAATTTGATAATGGATTGGTATCAGAAACCAATAGCGTCAGGTATAATTATTAATTTTTATTCAAAACATAATAGGAAAATCATTATTAACACTGCGAAGAATTTGATAGAAAAAGTATTGAATATTAGTGACAGAGAATTTCATAGAAAGAATAAGGAAATAATTAAGGATTTATTAAGGGATAATGATTTTCCGATAGGATTAATTTGTTCATTAATAAATCAATATAAATTTAGAAAGAATAATAACACAGGAAATTTAATTGAACAGAAAATTTACAAGTCTATGGTCTATGTACCGGAAATATCAGAACGTTTGGAAAAATCAAAGATAACAGATACTAATAGATATAAAATAGCTTTTAAATCATACAATACAGTAAATAAATTATACAGTAAAACAAAGGATAGGATACAGAAATTGGACATGTCAAATATAGTATATAAAATACCATGTAGTGGAAATGACGGAGAGAATTGTGATAATGTATATATAGGTACAACCAAGAATAAATTGAGAACTAGAATAGCTGGACATAGATCAGATCAGAAATATAGACATATTAATTCACAAAAGACAGCATTATCTACTCATTGTTCAAATTTAAATCACTATCCTGACTTTGAAAATGTATCAGTTTTAAACACAGAACATAATTATAAACGTCGTTATATATTAGAAATGTTACAGATAATTAATACACCCTCAACAAATAGAATTAACTTTAAGGCAGATACTGAAAATGTAGCACAGAATTATAGATATTTAATACAAAAGAAATAGCACACATTACATTAATTTATAACACATTATATTAATACATTTTTTATTGTTAATTATTAATATTTTTGTTTGTTATACTTTTATACCAAAGACTTTGTTTACTGGTATAAATGTATACATACAATTTATATTTGACAAATGTTTTTCAAATTTTTTCAAACTTTCAAATTGTTTATAATTTGTTAATTTATTAATTTAATTGTTATTTCCTGAAGATGCTACACAATGGAGTAGCGAAATATCGAAAATAAAGAATTTTTATATATAAAAAACAAACCTTACGCTCAAGAAAATTGTGAAATTAAAAATTGAAAAAAATTATAATTTTATAAAAAGAAATATTGTAATTTTTATAAAATCAGTACTCTGCTAGTCCATTATTTTTTGAACAGTTGTCAATATCTGTCTGAGATCTTATTTAATCCCAAATAAATGGAGATCTTACGTAGTAACCAAATATAATGCGGGATATAATTTTATCTGTCATTTTTGTGGATAGTTTTACATGTCAATCCCCAAATATATTGCTGTTTCTAATTCGGTCTGCCATTTTAATACCGAAATAAATTGCTGGATCTAATTCGATCTGCAATTTATGGGAAAAATTAAGATCTTACCGAATCACTGAATACGTCACTGGATTCAATTCGATCTGCAACTTATTGGAAAAGTTAAGATCTTACGCAATCCCGAAATATATTACTGGATCTAATTTATTCTGTTATTTTTTTGATAAATTTAGGTCTTACTTAATCCCCAAATATATTGCTGGATCTAATTCGATCTGCCGTTTTCCAGATAAAGTTAGATACAACTTAATCCCAAAATATATAACTAGATCTAATTCGATCTATTTAATCCCTATCTATATATATTGCTGGATCTAATTTAATCTGGCATTTTTGGGATAAATCTAGATCTTACCAAATCCCAAAATATATTGCTGGATCTAATTCGATCTGCCATTTATCGGATAAATTTATATCTAAGTTTATCCCCAAATATATAGCTGGATCTAATTCGATGTGCCATTTTTGGGATAAATTTACATTTAAATTTATCCCCAAATATATTGCTGGATCTAATTCGATCTGCCATTTTTCGGATCAAATTAGATCTAAGTTTATCCGCAAATATAAAGCTAGGTGTATCCCCAAAGATATCATTGGACCTCCCAATTTTGAGATATAACTTGATCTTAGTTTATCCCCATATAAGCAATGGGATCTATTACGATATCATTGGATACACCCAATTTTGAGATCTAATTGGATCGGCTAGATATTACAACAGATCTTAAACAATATCAAATTGGATATGATTAGATAGATATTGCGCGAGATCAATTTTTTTACTCGGGTTGTTATTCATGTTTATTTTCCTTTTTAAATTAAAGTAAAAAACCATAAAACAACCCTGTGAAGTATATTTATTTCCTTGGGAAATAAATATACTAGTGCCTTTCCCATTTTTGAATTCCCAATACAATATTTTTGACTTATTAATCGATTATATGTAATTCTAAGGAAAGTAGCAGTCGAGTAAATACATTTTAATGGTTTTCATCTAATTGCGTCCAATAATATCCCTGGGTAATAAATAAGTGTTTTTTTGCAGAAACCTGAGCCCAAAGTTGAGTTTTGATCAGTTTACTATGCTTGTCATGCTATTTTTTGAAAAATTTCAATATGATAAAGTTATATTTTAGTTACATTCGTAAGGTATTGAAAAAAAACATTTTATTCATTCATTTTGTAAAAAAAAACATAAAAATGGATGTAAATAATTTTTCAAAGTTGTTTTGACTAACTTGTGGTTCATTTTACGATATTATCAGGCAAAAACATAAGAAAATGGTATTTGAATTTAATAAAGTGTTAGTAGTCATGTTTTGAATTGAAACATCATTTGTTTTTTTAAATACATTTCTAGCGGTCTACACATACAGAATATTTTAAGTGTATTGATAGTATCTGATATCATGTTTTTATGACCATTCACACAACAACAGAAAAAGTAAGTAAGCTTACAAATGTAATTATATTTTAGGAACATAGTGTACAAATTTTAGATTGTTAAATTGCAATAACTAAGATTTTAATAACATGCTTATATTTTGCATGTATATTTCTGAATAAGTATGTGAATGGGATTAAGGTTCATGAAATGTATGGTTATATACTCTTAAGCGGGGAATACAATAAGGAACATTCGTAAAAATGGTAATTTTTTACGAATGTTGATTTGTGTATGTTAATGTTCGTGTTGACATTCGTGCAATTCGTGTTTACAAAATTTTTTGTTCCCTACTCAATGTTCCTTAATGTGTTCGCCGCTTTATATCAGGTGGAGTTTATGCAGTTTCATTTCACTATAAATCTTATTTCAAGAGCTTGTGCGTTTTGTTACTAGAGTTTAATGTTGAATTTTTATGAGTACATCATAACCGGTATAATTATGTTCTCCAACATTATAATCTCTGGTATTTAAATAAGTGGTGCTTTAAGCAAAAAATGTATCGTTTGGGAAAAAGCAGAGTATATTAAAATACAAATTTTAAAGCATATGCAATAAAACGTTAAAAAAATAACACTAAAATAGTAAACTGTCATATAAGCAGGGCTGCTGATTTCGATGAAAAATCGGCATTTTCGGCACTTTGATTTTAAAAAATCGGCACAATCAAAAATAAATATTTAAGTAATATTTAATCCCAGGAAAATTTTCTGTTCCAAAGAATCGGTTGTAGAATAGCTACTTTTCATTTACAACCCCTTCTACTGTCGATTCTAACACCGATTCTTTTTGTTTGAAATTGTCCCAAAAGCAACCCCTTCTATAGCTCCAAAGTGGAACCGGTTGCCTTAGAATCAGTTCTGGAACTAGTTCTAGAATTGATTCTACTTTAGTCATACCTTCCATATGGGATCTCAGGAACTTGCTCCGGAACCAGTTCCATTGAATCGGTTGCAGTGTAACCAGTTGTAGAATAGGTGTGGTTGGCTACCGATTGTAAAAAAAGTTCCTGGGTACTTTTCATTTGCAATCGCTCCCAGGAAAATTTTTCACAATCGGTAGCCAACCACACCCATTCTACAACTGGTTCCACTGCAACCGATTCCATGGAACTGGTTCTGGAACCGGTTCCTGGGATCCTATATGGAAGGTGTGGGTGACGTAGAATCAGTTCCAGAACTGATTCTAGAGCAACCGGTTCCACTTTGGAGCCATAGAATGGGTTGCTTTTGGGACAATTTCAAACAAAAAGAATCGGTGTTAGAATCGACAGTAGAAGGGGTTGTGAATGAAAAGTAGCTATTCTACAACCGATTCTTTGGAACAGAAAATTTTCCTGGGTTTGGAACAGAAAATTTTCCTGGGCTTCTACTGTCGCTTCTATCACCGATTACACAGTACAACAGCCAATCTGGGGGGTGAGAAATTCCAAGTCAGGGTGATGGTACTAGGTCAGTATAGTAAAACCCTCAAAGGGTTTGGCGTTCGTATGTGTCATTTTTTTGTATGACCTTTTAAATTTGTTCCTTATCTTGATGTTTTTTCGCTTAGTTGTAACATTTTGGCAAAAACGTAGTTTAACATAACTCGAGAACCACTTGTCCGATTTTGATGAAACAAATTTAGAAAAATTTAGAATTACAATTTCTTTAATCCGTTCATATAACGTTTTTCTTTATAATCAACAGTTTTGCCGGTAAAAATAAATTTGTGGAGAAAAAAAAATATTTTTTTGCCTAAAAATTAAATTTTTTTTTTTTAAATTCATAAAAAATCCAAAACGGAAAAAAGGATCAAGTGTTATTAATTTCATGTAAAGTCACATAACCTATAAACAAAATTTAACGCGTTCTGCTTTTATTTACAATTAAGTGAAGGTATCCCATTTTGACAAGAATATTGATATTTGTTTTTATTCAAAAAAGTGTCATTTATCGCCTTTTTCATAAATTTTCCCCAATAACTCCAGACTTCTGGCCATAATCTACTAAAAAAATTAAGTAAACATTTTTATAATTTTTTATTTTTATTTTATTTATTTATTTTTATTTATTTTAATAAATATTGCCTAGACTTTTTCGATGGTGGTTGTTCGGGACTAGTGGCATCGCATTCATCGCTATCATCAGTTTCTGAACCACACATAATGTCAATGTGTGACTCCACTGTTGGCCCTTCTGCATCTCCTGAAAATTCTTTATCATCAAGATCATCCTTGTTTTGCCACACTAACTTATTCCACCAGCAAATTTCCGCAATTATTGCACTCGGCGACTTTTTGCCTCTATATCTGTAAGTTTGTAAGCTGTGACTTTCACACCGGGTGCCAACAAATTGTTTGATTTCAAAATGGAAGCCAGCTCTTCCGATTTATGCTGTGTTAATTCCAACTTGGCAACAATTGAATCAAGCTTATTTTGATTTATTAAAATTGGCTTATTGGATACTGATGGCTCATATGGGGAATCATCACGTGCATGATATGTCGGAGCAGTCGTAGAAGAGAAAATATCTGGGCTAGAAGCTTTTGGCACAGGAATGTGGTCCGAATGAGGCAATGGTGTTGCGGCACTTGCAACACCAACGTAATTATACGATTTTCTTATCCTTTTTGCGGCTCATTTATTCGCACATGCATAGCAATTCAATGGATTGTGACCTTCGCCAGGATTAGTCCAAGTCATTGGGATACCGAATGGCATACTTTCACGTCTTCTATTTTTCCAATCCATTAGACGGTTGTAGCAGCTTTTACACACTATATTTGGTACCCAATTTTCGTTCACTATAACATTTTGGTTGAAGTACATCTCGTATGTTTGAACAAAATCAGTACTGAAATTTCCCCTTTTTTATGTGTTGAGCCATATTGACCACAGCAGTAGCAAAAGCTATTTATATCAGGCTTGCACAGTTCCATATTCTGTTCTCTTTTGTTCACTTTTAAAAAACTGGAGAAAAATCACTTTTACTGTTCGCGTTCGTCGGCACTTGTTGAATGACAAAAATCACAGAACCAGTGTGAGAAAGAGAAGAAGTATAATGACAATGCATGTTTTATGTGAACATTACAGAACCAGTGTTGCCACATCAATATTTCTCTTTTAGTACAGTAGAAAAATATGAGAGAGTTCGGCTTGTGAGTGTCAATGTTTTCTCCAAATAATGTTGTGCATATCTGGAGCAAATTTTTGAAATTCATACATTTACCTAATTGTGAATAAATGAGAAACGCGTGCATCGATTTTCATGATCTATGCCTTTTTTTGCTCATGAGTTATGTGACTTTACGCGAAAGTAATTAGTTTTGGCACTTTTTTCCATTTTGGATTTTTTATGAATTTTTAAAAAAAAATATTTAAATTTTTAGGCAAAAAATACTTTTTTCCCTTCATACATTCATTTTTAACTTCGAAAGTGTTGCACATATAGGAAAACGGTATAGAAACAGATTAGAGAAATTGTAATTCTAAATTTTTCTAAATTTGTTTCATCAAAATCGGACAAGTGGTTCTCGAGTTATGTTTAACTACGTTTTTGCCAAAATGTTACAACTAAGCGAAAAAACATCAATTTAAGGAAAAAATTTAAAAGGTCATAAAAAAAAATGACACATACGAACGCCAAACCCTTTGAGGGTTTTACTATACTGACCTAGTACCATCACCCTGACTTGGAATTTCTCACCCCCCAGACAATAATTCCAAAAATGTTCCATAGTGTTATTATACCATACACCACTATGTGGTCAGGGTATTATAAGTTTGTGCTGATGTTTGTAACACCAAAAAATATTGGTCGTAGACCCACCTTATAGTATATCGATCGGTTCAGAATTTTTTTTTATTTCGATTTAACGATGTCCGTCTGTCCGTCCGTCCGTCTGTCTGTCTGTCCATGCAATCTTGTGCGCACTCTACAGGTCGCAAATATTAAGATATTATGATGAAATTTGGTACGCAGACCTATGTTGGCCCAAGGACGAACAAATTTGATTTTGGTGAACATCGGTCCATGTTTAGACCTAGTGCCCATATAAGGGTCCTACCAAAATTATATTGTTTATACGCTGCAGGTCGTAAATATCAAGATATTTTGACGAAATTTGGTTCACAGACCTATGTTAGCCCAATAACGCAGCCTATTGATTTTGGTGAACATCGGTCCATGTTTAGACCTAGTGCCCATATAAGGGTCCTACCAAAATTATACTCTTTATACGCTGCAGGTCGCAAATATTAAGATATTTTGATGAAATTTGGTACACAGACCTATATTGGCCCAATAACGCAGCCTATTGATTTTGGTGAACATCGGTCCATGTTTAGACCTAGTGCCCATATAAGGGTCATACCAAAATTATACTGTTTATACGCTGCAGGTCGCAAATATTAAGATATTTTGATGAAATTTGGTACATAGACCTATGTTGGCCCAAGGACGAAGGCTATTGATTTTGGTGAACATCGGTCCATGTTTAGAACTAGTGCCCATATAAGGGTCCCCCCAAAATTGGCTTGGTTACAAACTGCAGGTCGCAAATATTAAGATATTTTAATGAAATTTGGTGCGCTGACTCACATTATAGAAAATTTTGACACGAGCCACATTTTAACCCATTCGAATTTCGGATCCAAACATTAGTTGGCTTTTACCCCGACTGGTGTAGGGTATTGTATAGTCGGCATGCCCGACTTTAACCTTTTTACTCGTTTTTGTTTGAAATTGTCCCAAAAGCAACCACTTCTATAGCCCCAAAGTGGAACCGGTTGCCCTAGAATGAGTTTTGGAACTAGTTCTAGAACTGATTCTACTTCAGTCATACCTTTTATATGGGATCCCAGGAACTAGTTCCTGGACCAGTTCCATGGAATCGGTTGCAGTGGAACCAGTTGTAGAATAGGTGTGGTTGGCTACCGATTGTAAAAATTTTCCTGGGATGTACCTACATTTCTTAAAGAAATATATGAAAATATCAATTCATTGAAAATTGCCGTTAATCATCGTCAAAAAGTTATTAATTGATATTTCTGATATTTTCTTTGTAATTAAAAAATTAAAAATTTGTGGGCCGATTTGTATGGACAAAATTTTTTTGATATTGTGCCCTCGATTTTTCGATAGCTTTTGGCATGAGGAAGAAAAAGTTCCACTACGACATATCAAAAAATCTTTTTCGAGGCGTCCAATTTCAAATTTTTACAATTTTCTAATAACCCAGAAAAATTTTGTGTTCCAAAGAATCGATTGTACAATAGCTACTTTTCATTCACAACCCCTTCTACTGTCGATTCTAACACCGATTCTTTTTGTTTGAAATTGTCCCAAAAGCAACCCCTTCTATGGCTCCAAAGTGGAACCGGTTTCTCTAGAATCAGTTCTGGAACTAGTTCTGGAACTGATTCTACGTCACCCACACCTTCCATATAGGATCCCAGGAACTGGTTCCGGAACCAGTTCCATGGAATCGGTTGCAGTGGAACCAGTTGTAGAATGGGTGTGGTTGGCTACCGATTGTAAAAAATTTTCCTGGGAAATGCAGAAAATAATTTTACGTATATACTTTTACCTCTAGTTACCTCATTTTTTATCCGATTTTCAACCTTTCTGGAAAGGTTGTAATGTTATAATTTTTACAACTTCATTAGTTGTTTCAAAAAGCCACCGCATGATGGCGCTAATCTAGCTATCAAAAAATCGATGGCACAATATCGATTGCCAAATCGACCCACCCTAATGTATATATGTCCCAGGAAAATTTTCTGTTCCAAAGAATCGGTTGTAGAATAGCTACTTTTCATTTACAACCCCTTCTACTGTCGATTCTAATACCGATTCTTTTTGATTTGAAATTGTCTCAAAAGCAACCCCTTCTATAGCTTCAAAGTGGAACCGGTTGCTCTAGAATCAGCTCTGGAACTAGTTCTGGAACTGATTCTACGTCACCCACACCTTCCATATAGGATCCCAGGAACTGGTTCCGGAACCAGTTACATGGAATCGGTTGCAGTGGAACCAGTTGTAGAATGGATGTAGTTGGCTTTCGATTGTAAAAAAATTTCCTGGGGTATTTTTAAATTAACTTTTTATACAAGATATAGGCAAAAAACAGTTATTATTGGGTAAACATCAAACATACATATAACTCTTTTTGGATTCATATGCTTTCATATAAAACCAATCGATCGCATAAGTATGCCTTGTTTCGAGTTGGACTTGACAGACAAAAATTAAAAAATCTAAAGCTGATTTATAGGAAGAAGAGGAAGAAAACATTTTTATTGAAAAATTTAACAGACACAAAGGATTCACCAAACTGCCGCAGTTTCGTCTCACCCAAAGATTCGTCAATGGTTAGTTTATGTGTCAACTGAAGAAATTAATTTTCAATTGTTAATTTGTCTCTATATGAAAAACTTTTTGTGTATTTCCATGACCGGGAATCGAACCGGCAGCCCTCTGCACAGGCTATGGACTCGTAGTATCACCTCTTAACAAGATACACCACGGTCGGCATAGTTTTGAGTGTGCCTAATTGAACTTTTTTTCAATCACAGTCTACAATAAAAGAAAAATAAATCTAATTTTTCAAAATTTTGAATTTTTTTGGGAATTGCAGGATTTCTAATACCAAATCTGAAGTTTTATTCCAGTTTATTGTTTCTGGCACAAAGGCCGATTGAAATCCAAAATTATTAGAATTTCTGCATTAATTTTTTACACCGATAGCTTTATAATCAACTTCATTTTGGCTCCTAATAAACTACGAGTAATTTCCTTTTTAAAGATTCGAAACACTTATATGTACACTCATACAAATAAGTCCGTAAAAATAGCAGAAAAAGTTACTAAAAATTAGTTAAAAATTATGCTGCAGAAAAAACTGCCAATATTAGCAGAATCAGTTAGCTAAATATTAATAAAATGAAAACAGCAAAAAAACTGTTAAATTTACAGAATTTTAGTAATATTTGAGCTAAATTGTTGTTAATTGGAAATAACAATTTAACCTGCTAAAATTAGCAAAAAAAAATTCTGAATAGTAGTTTAATAAAAATAGCATAAAAAAACTGTTAAATTTACAGAATTTTAGTAATATTTGAGCTAAATTTTTGTTAATTGCAAATAACAATATTTAACTTGCTGAAATCAGCAAAAAATTGCTAATTAATAGTAGAATGAAATTAGCAAAAAAAAACTGTTAAATCTACAAACTTTTTGCTAAAATTTTCTGAAACCAACAAAACTTTTGCAGATTACTAGTGGACCGGAAAAAGGTAAAAAAGGAGCAAATGGAATGAAAATTAATAAATAAAAAATAAATGTGTATTTAAAAAGATACTTAGGACCAGTTTATTGAATGTGTCAATTAATTGAAATTTTTTCAATTGGCATTGTTCAATGCGTAAATGCTCATTTATAATTGATGAAAGAAGTATTTGTTTTCATGTTTTAATAAAAGAATAAATTAAGAAAAAAAATTAAAAATTCACGTATTTCTTATATTTTTTTTATATTACAATGCTTTTTCTTCAATTATGTGCACATTTCATTACCATTGTTTTCATTAATGCAAATTGAAAAAAATTTCATTGGCATTGAATGGTGATGAAATTTGTTGGCATTGACATTGAGATAAAGTAATACCAATTATATTTCAATGCCAATGAAAATTTCCCAAGAATGATTGTTGTAAAAGTTGTAATATTTATAGGAAAATAGCAGTTTTTGGAGAAAAAAGTACTTATTATGTTAATTCATAATAAGGAAATTGGCCTCGAACTGAATTAATAAATTTCTAATTGAATAATAAAAAGGTCGAAAAAACAATTTTTATTTTTTTGAATAAAAATTAAAAACCCAACATTTTGACAACACTCGCAGTACGGAGAAATGTTTTTTGCCCCTTCCTTGTAATTGACAAAGAAGTGGTAAAAATAAAATTTGTATTTTATTTGTACCGATGGTACGAAATACAAAAACAAGAACTTTCATAATATTTCTATTGTTGGTTATGTCTTTGCAGAGACTTCAAAAACATATTTTATTGTTTACTCCATTCTCATTTCGTTGATGTAGTAGACTACGTTTAATATGAAATTTTGATGTTTCAATTTGCTTTGCACTATTGCCACCACTTTCTAAAGAAAACTGAAGAAGGGGACTTGGAAAATCCCCGAAACGATCGTCTTTTCATTCCTGAAAGTGTTAGAGGTTTTTGAAAGCAAAAACTCTGTGAAGTATTTGTTAGGAGAATATCCTGATGAAGAAAAATAGCAGTTTTTGAAAAAAAGTACTTATTATGTTAATTCATAATAAGGAAATTGGCCTCGAACTGAATTAATAAATTTCTAATTAATTTATAGGCAATAATATATTAACCATAAAAAAATGTATTTCAGAGACCCTTCCTTTAAATTTCTTTGTTTGCTGATCGGATATGTACTTCCGAATTTATTTGAGTTTCCATTTTCACCTCTAAAGCTCCACCCATAGGAAAGAAGGTGTGGCCGATTAAAAATATCGTATTCTTTAAATAAACTTAAAAAGTACAATATTGGGGGAAAAAAGTTAGGGTAATCCCGTAAACTCCATTTGCTCCCCGGAGATACTTTAAATCACAATTTTCATATTAAAATGGTTCGTCCAAAATAAACCTTTGAAAATTAATGTATTACGATAAATAGAAACTTTTCTCATAAATTTTAATAATTTAGATATTTTATGAGTAGGACAAATTTTCAACCATTTCAATTTAGCTTTATTTAAAAAATTCTTTTTGGCGAGTTAAAAATATGCAGTAATTTTTATGAGTCATTTAACATTCTGTTTATAAGCGCTCCAAAATTGGTGGTTTAGTTTACAAAAAATTTGTAAACTTAGCAAATCTTCTGTTAAAAATTAGTAACTAAAATTCAGCAAAATACTGTAAAGTTAGCAAATTTATTGTTAAAAATTAGTAACTAAATTCAGCAAAAAAAAAAAGCAAAAAAATTTGTAAGTTAGTAATGTGGAGGTAGCAAAAAAATTAACTAAAAATTAAATTTTAACAAAAAATTAGTTAAAAATTTTTTAAGTTGAAGTACTAACAGTTTTACTAACTTTTCTACAAACTTTTTTCTATGAGTGTATATGTGGTCTGGAACTAAATAGCAGGAAATATAGCAAATTTACCTCTTATTTGATAAATTTTTGTAATAAAAACTCTTGTATTTATATTTTTTATATAATTATATTAACCCATACATGATTTGATCCGGAAAATGGTGGATCTGGTTAATATAATTTTATATAATTAAATATCTTTTGATATAATCATATAAAAATATATATTTCACAAAACTCGACAAGTTATAATTGTATAAAATCATAAATGATTATATAAAAATCATATCTAATTATATAAAAATCATTTTTACTAGGGACATAATAGTTGATATTAAAGAAAAGAAAAAAAATTGGAAAAATTATAAAAATTCATTTTGTCAAAAATTAAACAAAATTGGAATGTTTCCATCAAATTTTACACAGTTTTCGGAATAATATCACTTAAATTTGGCTAGGCTATAATTATCTTTACATTTGTTTAAAAAATCTTTAACCCATGGTGGCCTGGGGTCAGAAAACCCCCTTGAAACTTAATATTAATTATGAATACGAGATTGTAAAGCCATTAAATTGATAAAAAAGGAAATCTAAACTGGATAAAAATAATTATTTTATGTAACGTGATTAGGGTTTTTCTTTTCCCGGACTTTTTCATTTCCCGGGACAGCGGGATTTTTTTCTGAATTTCCCGGGATCCCGGGAATTCCCGCTCGTTAGAAAATGAATGTATCCGACGTATGTTTACTTGAAAAACTCGATATGTATCAAAAAAACTTACGACAAAGTTCATCTTTTGGTTGCAGTCATTAGAAAATCTACTTAATATATTCTGAAATAAGGGCTTAATATAAAATATCCATATCTTCCACTTTTTCGAGATCAATTCGTTTAACAGTTTAAATAGCGAACTAATATGCAGGTAATATATTTGTATGGAAGGCCATCTTAATTTTAAAACAACTCTTAGAAATACATTAATTAAATATTAATTCGGGGTTTAAACGGTTAAACAAATTGAATCGTAAATTCTTTCAGGATATAATGGAATTGTTAATGGGTGCAAATTTGTATCGGACCAGCTTTAGAATCAAATTTCAAAAATTTCCATTTCTAGATATTTTGTTTTTATGCAGATTTTCAGAAGTATTCGTCTATTTTTATTAAAAAGTTTAAAAGTGAGTATTTTTCACACAAATTTTTAGGCAAATTGTCTAAATTTTTATAAAAATAGACACTAAAATATTATTAAATATTTTTATAACTTTAATTGTTATTTTTTTAATAGAAATTTTTTATGGCACAACTACTTAAAAAAATTATTTAATTTTCATTGTTGCATTTTTTTTTAATTAACATATAAAAAATCCAAAATAATTTGAAAAAGCATCTGGTGCATTATTTTAAAAATAATAGTAAGCTTTATTAAGTGCAGCGAGAAGTTTTCAACTCAGTCCCGTTCAAAAATATATTTTTTAATATATTGTATTTTTTAAATATCCCAGAGGATGATTTGCGATGCAAATTGAAATATTGGCAGAAAATTAAAAAATAAAATACAAAATATTTTATTTTTTAAAAATTTATGTCCTAAAGCCAAACAATACTAAAAATATAACAACACCAAATGTTGACCAAAAACATTAAATTTGAAAATACAACTGAAATTGAAATTTAAATGAAATTATTTGAAGTATGTAATAAAAACTCAAAACACTTACATTATTATAATTTGTTTTTTTTATTTTAATGCCGAGTTTTTTTTGGAGGTAAGTATTTGGAGCTGAAATACTGATGTTGAAATGTTGTGTATGTATATTGCTTTATTTGAACAAATACCATCATTAAAAAATATAAAATTTCCGAGGTACGAGTATTTTTGTTAGTATTTAAACTTGATAATGTCTAATAAAATTTGTTTTCAGTTTAACTAAACCCAAAAAATTCGGCCTAAATAATATTTTTTTATATTATATATTATATTATTAAATTTTAAATCGCATTTTTTAATTTTAAATATTTCTTATTTAAATTATTTTTTAAAACAATCAATGTTTTTAATTGAAATAAAGCTTCCAAAATTTTAATATACTAGCTAAAACTTCTGTAGAATAAAAAAAAATCCCGGGAAATCCCGCACTAAATTCCCGGGATTGCGGGATTGAGAAAAGGGCGGGATTCCCGGGAATCCCGTCCCGGTAATTCCCGGGACATAAACCCTAAACGTGATCCATGTAGGGTTCATTTTTATACCTTTGCCCAAAAACGCCCCACTAGGAAATTTACAGAATAACACCTTTCATAATTTTCGAAAAAATATCACTTTGAATGAAAAAAAAAATATTTTTCCACTTGATAAAAATTACTATTTTGAGTAACTTGATCCATATAGGGTTAATTTTCCCACTTTTCACGAAAAAAGACCCACTAGGAAACTTACAGAATAACATTTATCAGATTTTTGTTAAATTGTGATATGCGATAGCTGGTACAAAACTAACGAACAAGCGCAATTATCTATAGCCCCAATCTTATTTTTAAGGGTTAGAAAGGTGGGTCAAAAATGTCCGTATGCTAATAGCAATTTTAGTTTTGTAATCGTATCAGATTCTAATTAAAAGCTTTTGTTTATTATGCATTTATTGCTTTCTATTTGGAAAGAGGTTATTCTGAAATTTCCAAGTGGGCTTTTTTTGCCGAAAAGTGAAAACATTAACCATATATGGATCAAGTTACACAAAATCATAATTTTTATCAAAAGGAAAAAAGATTTTTTTGATCCATTTGAAGTGATATTTTTCCGAAAATTATGAAAGATGTTATTCTGTAAATTTCCAAAACTATAAAAATTAACCCCATCTGGATCATTTTACATAAAATAATTATTATTATCCCGTTGATATCTTTTTTTATATTAATTTAATAGCTTTACAGTCTCGTAGTAATAATTAAAATTAAGTTTCATGGGTCTTTTCTGACACCAGGCCATCATTTTAAATGAACAAATGGAAAATTCCCAAATTTTTACAAATTTCGAATTTTCGGAATTTTTAATAGTAATACACTTGTTCGCGCCGGCAAGGAAACGCCGCCGGTCGAGGTCCTCATCGACGAGTACGACGGCATGAAAACGCCGCCGGCCGAGTAATGGCGAGAGTACTCGTTGATGGGTACCTATTCTCATGGGTACTTTCATTGGGTACCTTCGTTGGCTAAATGGGGTTGTGTTTTTTTTTGTTAACTTGGTTCATTGTTTCGTGAACTTTCGCAATTGTCGGTAGAATCAACAAGTGGAAAATAATTTAAACGTGAAATTGGAAATTAAAGACAGAAAACAAAATTGAATAGTGTTAAATAAAAAAGAAAAAGGGATAAAATTTGTAAAAGAAAAGGTTAAAAGAAGTGGTAAAGGAAGAAGAGACAATTATAATATAGAAAAATTTGTAAAATTATATAAAACTGAAAGAAAGGAAATTGTAAAATTATATTAAACTGAAAGAAAGATAGAAAAAAGTGAAAACAATTATAATATAAAAAGAAAACTAAAGAATAAAGAAAAACCTCAATAAACCAAATTATAAAACAAAGGAAAGAGCAAGTGTTTTTATTTGAAAGACAGAGGAGCACCATCGTGTGGCCTAAACCACCAACGTCAAGACATCATTGGAGCCCCGGACGTAAGCCACAACAGCCTGACAGGTATCGTATCCCGAGCATACAACACTTTTTTCCAAAATGGGCTATTTTCGTCCAACTTTCGGCACGGGTTAACGTTTTCTAAAAAACAAAAAAATCGATTTCTTCCATTTGCGACCATTTCCTATAAAATGGTGGGGGGTGTAATGAACGAAAATCGACAAATCGCTATTTTAAGGGACAGTCTAATATATATATTTGTTCCTTTTACTCCTGCAAGGAGCATAGGGCCGCGTATAATTTATATAATTTAGATGAGTTATTAAAAAAATATTTTTATCAGTGATTAAGGCTACAAGCAAAAAAAAATTATCTGGCGTAATATCTAATCACATCCAATTTGATATTCTTTTTGATCTGCTGTAATATCTAGCTGATCCAATTAGATCTCAAAATTGGGTGTATCCAAAGATATCGAAATAGATCATATTGTGTACATGGAAATAAATTTAGACAAACATATAACTCAAAATTGGGAGGTTTAATGAAATCCTTGGGGATAAACTTATATCTGATTTTATCCAAAAAATGGCAAATCGAATTGGATCCAGCAAAACATATGCGGATAAACTTAGCTCTAAATTGATCCGAAATATGGCAGGTCGAATAAGATCCGGCAATATATTTAAGGATTTGGAAAGTTGTAAATTTATTCGAAAAATGGCAGATCAACATAGTTATTTTATGATTTTAAATCTTAGAACTTTGTAAATATATAAATGAAGACACATTTTAAACGCTGCCTTCCATTTTTAATATCAAAAGTAGTTTTTGTATCTACAGATACAAAAACCTGCAGTGGCCACCCAATAAACAGATAACCTGCAGTGGCCACCCAATAAAAGCTTCCCCACAATTCTGTGCCCACAGACATAAATAAATTTAAATTCAAACCCTACACTCTAATAAATTTCTGTTTAAATTTACCCTATTTATGGTATGTATCTTTTTACCTACTATAATGTCGGTAAAATTACTCAATGTGTGTAAGTTCTAAAAGACACACAATGTGTGTAATATTCATAGACACAAAGTGTGTAGATGTACCTATTTTTTTAGCAGTAAATATAAGAATATAAAGCTTAAAACTGCAATCTAAAATGCTTGAATATGCAAAGAAAATGCGTATCTTTATATGTAACCAATGTAAAAGTCTTGTTTGTGTTTTTAAAAATTTTAAACGAAAGTATTAATAAAACATTTTTATTATAAAAAAAATTAAGCATATGTATATATTAGGGTATCCCTTATAAAGTGTTTGGTCGATTTTCGACACGCATACCCTCCAATTTTTTTAGAAATGGTCCCAAATTAACAAAAATCTGATAAATGTTATTCTGTAAATTTCCTAGTGGGTCTTTTTTTTGTGAAAAGTGAGAACATTAACCCTATTGGTTCAAGACTCAAAATAATAATTTTTATCGAGTGCAAAAAAATTTTTTGGTATTCATTTAAAATGATATTTTCCCGAAAATTATTAAAGGTGTTATTCTGTAAATTTCCTAGTGGGGCGTTTTTGGCCAAAAGTATAAAAGTTAACCCCATATGGAAACTCATTGTCGGGGAAAATTATTTTTTTTCATATAGAGTATAACAATTTTTTCGCGTGAAATCCGAACAACTTACGGTGCTTTACTATCAAAAAGTATTTTACTTTTAAAGTCGACTTTATATTTAAACATACGGTTTTGTTAATTTTGTGTATGAAAATCCTAAAAAAATATTTACATTTTTAAACATTTTGATTGGCTGAAAATAAATTAACCAATCAGAATGCTCCAAAAATAAGCTAGGTCAAAGCATACTGCCACCCAAAATTTTAACTAAAGCCGACTTCAACAAAAATATTCATTTGGAAAATTTAAATAGTAAGGGCGTTTATTTTTATTTAAAAAATTTTCAATTGAAATCGGAATTTTTTATTAGAAAAGGCGAAATTTTAAAATTTAAAATAAATTTTTTAACTCAATTTCTCCAATAACTTTAATTGTTTTATAATCAAAATTATCAGTTTTATAAACGAATTTGTTAAAATATCTACTGAAATTTTTTAAATGACGACTGGTTAAATGAAAATAAAGCAAAAATTTTACATTTTATCTAACTATGCGTAACAAATTTGTATTTCTTTCACTTTATCCTTTTTTCTCTTCTTTCTTATCTTCTTATCTTCTTTTTTCCTTTTTTCCTCTTTTTTCCCTCTTTTTCCTTATTTTTTCCTTTTTTTTTCTTTTTCGATTTTGCTGAGGGTCGGGAAATTCCTCCCCCTCCTGGAGCTGCGCATGGTTAATGTTTTCACTTTTCGGCAAAAAAAGCCCACATGGAAATTTTCAGAATAACGTCTTTCCAAATAGAAAGATATAAATGCATAATACACAAAAGCTTTTAATTAGAATCTAATACGATTACAAAACTAAAATTGCTATTAGCATACGGACATTTTTGACTCACCTTTCTAACCCTTAAAAATAAGATTGGGGCTATAGAGAATTGCGCTTGTTCGTTAGTTTTGTACCCTCTATCGCATATCCCAATTTAATAAAAATCTGATAAATGTTATTCTGTAAATTTCCTAGTGTGGTTTTTTTTTTGTGAAAAGTGAGAACATTAACCCTATATGGATCAAGTTGCTCAAACTAATAATTTTCATCATATGGAAAAAAATTGTTTTTTATGCATTCAAAGTGATATTTTTCCCAAAATAATGAAAGGTGTTATTCTGTAAATTTCCTAGTTTGGCGTTTTTGGCCAAAAGAATAAAAATTAACTCCATATGGATCACGTTACACGAAATAATTATTTTTATCCAGTTGAGGTTTTTTTTAATCAATTTAATGGCTTTGCAATCTCGTAGTCATAATTAATATTAAGTTTCATGGGTCTTTTCTGACCCAAAGCCACTAAGGATTAAAGATTTTTTTAAGAAATGTAAAGATAATTATAGTCTAATCAAATTTAAGTATTTTTTTTCGAAAACTGTGTAAAATTTGATGAAAACATTCAAATTTTGGTAAATTTTTGACAAAATGAGCAATTTTTGTAAAATGTCCTGGAAAGCAGTCTCTCCAAACACAAACTCGAATTATCATTTTTCCAATTTATTTTTTTTTTTTAACCATCTAATGCCCTTTCTTCTGATTACAATATTATTTAAACCATATATTTGGCGTTGAAAATCTACCATGAAACAAATATTAAAATTTTAATTTATTGCTTTATTTAGGCAATATAGCACAACAAAGGTTGAAGACGTATCTTGAAACCCAGTGGTCAAATAATTTCGGTTTTTGCTGTAAATAATACTATCAATAAAATAAAATTACGTACCGAAAATTGTTGATCAATTGTTGTTATTTAAAACGTTATGGCGATTTTCGCTTTTTGAAAATTACGAAATTTGGCGAATTTGGCACTAAACATCCATAAATTTTGACGAAATCAGTTCTGCTTGCTACTACCGCAAAGTATTAAATCTGTGTTTAAAAATCTGTTGGCTAGTTTTGGAGTTAGAGAGATATTTGTAAAACGTATCCTGGCGTTATCCTGTGAGTCCTGGAGAAAAATTTTTAACTGATTTTACAATTAGAGACTTTAAACTAGCTTTGTTATTATCGGTAATGTACGCCAGCTCGTAAATGTATTTTTGGCAATTTTTAAAATATTTTTTTCTGTTTTAAAAGGTTAATTTTTTCAAATTTTCTAAATCTTCACCTTAGATGCTTCTCGCTTGAAAACCGTTCCTTATAAAAAAAAGTTTGAAGGCAAAAAAGTAGACAGTTAAGTTTTCTATAGATATAATACAACTTGTTTAATAAAATATTGTTATTTAGCCAAAAACTAATTAAAATCTGATGACCGCCTTTTGCATTAGAGGATTAATATTAACTATTATGTGGTACAAATAGCAATCGACATCTCCAAATTGGGCATTTTAAAAAATCTTTAAAATTAAAAAAAAAAAACACGTTTTTGCATTTTTATCAAATTCGTGGGTCATTTTGGATTCCAGGCTAAAGTGGGTTAGTGATATCCGATGCAGTCAAAATTCTACGTCTGAATCATTTTGGCGATATTAAATGAATAAATGGAATAAAAAATTATTTTTTTTTCGAAATTTCGAATTTTTGGAATTTTTAATAATAATACACTTTTTTTCCAAAATGGGACATTTTCGTCCAACTTTCGGCACGGGTTAACGTTTTCCAAAAAATAAAATAATAAATTTCTTCAATTTGGGACCATTTCCAATAAAACTGGGGGTGTAATGACAAATCTATTTTCAAGGGACACTCTAATATATATAGAACATTAATTTTTGTTTTTGTGTTATGTTTGTTCCACGTTACTGTTTATCATACATATCAAATATTGTACTTAAGTAGCCTTCCTGGATTCTTAACTCTTCTTTTTTAGACCAGTCGTCATCATCTAATGAGGGTTTAATTCAATTTGTGACCATTAGTTAGATTACGCATCAGCACCACCTCTATCTCTTTCAGCAGCACCGAAGTCAAGCACGCTAGTCTTGACTTCGGTGTCGAAAGTAAAAGTCGAAGATCTTCAAAATTTCTATTCACAAGGAAGGTAACCCCAGAGCTAAAATTTGTATATATGATAGAGAAGACCAAACTAAAGACCCATACTTTTTCTTATTGAATTTCATGTTAAGGGGCTAAATGGGGCTTGAGGAAAATGGGACAAGCATGTTTGTAGAATATTTTTAAATTATTTTAAAGCTACGGTAGGTAAACTTGGGATCAACCGAACTGTATTTTAAAGAGTTAATCCAAAGTTTTAGGGGCTACGAAATTTATATATTTTATACGTCTGTCGATTCAAGAGAGGGGATGTTTCGGCTTTTTCGATAATCCTGCTAGTTTAGAAAGTTTTTCTTAAGCTCTATTATACCCATGTCTGAGTCTAAATTATGTATTCCATAAAAGCTAGACTATTTCTTATTAAAGTACCGTAAACGTGCAGTGTTAAAAAGTTTACTCAGTTTTTTAACCTGGCAGAACATCTATTTTTTAAAATTTTATATTTGTTTCAAGGTGCGCAAACGTGTGCAATATTTTGCGGAATACGTGGAAATATTATTTGTTTGTGAAAGCATTGATTGGTTTATTTTTGATATTGATCACAAATATTTCACACAAAATTTGAAAAAACGAAAAATAATGGTTTTATTAAAACCAAGTTGGCAGAGAGCTAGTTTGCTCAATAAAATAAAATTCTAAGATGTAAATACGTAGTTAAAATGGAAAGTTTTGGATTCAGAACTAAAAACGATTTTTTTTCTAAAATTTAGCTTTACCCTTAAATGCATGATCTTATCGATTTAAATCATTTTTTTATATGTGATTTCTAAAAGCGTGTACATTTCAAGAAAAATACCAAAAAAAAATTATTTAAAAAAAATTTGGTTGTTATTGAAAAATATGGTTTTTTGACAAATAGCTAAATTGTGAGTATTTTAACGTGTGTACACTTTGGTGTCTAATATTTGTTTTTAAGCACAAAATTATAATTGTACACACAAAATATGTAATCGTAAATAAATGGTGCCTATTAATACGGTTATATGAGTATTTTTGTAGACAAAAACGTGTATTCAAGAATTTTAAACACTTGATGTCTAAATATAGGCATTATGCGTTATTTAACACAAAAATTTACATACATTATTGTAGAAAATTTACAAGCAGTTTTTGGGGTGTACATAAGATCTTTTTTACAAAACTATTTTAGAATTCTTTAAATGAAAGCACAGTTTTAGCATATTTATGGCTTTAAAGAATTTCTAAAAAATTACAAATTGTTTTTCGTTGTTTAGCTTCCCACTTTCGTTGTTTAGCTTGCCACATATGGCCAGAGTGGGCAAAGTAGTTCAAGAATAATCGAACTTTTCAAAGTACAATTTCACGGTATGGAGGCAAAACTGATTAAAAAAAACCATGTTCTATGCAAATGAATATAACGAAATATCGTAAAAACTGAAAGTACGATTTCAAAATTAGAAGTTTGTCTAATAATGTGGGTTGGCATTGAGTAAAATCGGAGCCATTCGATCTACAATAAAATATCCAATTAACAATTTTTTTTTATTCTTTTATTAAAGTGGTTCATGGTGTAATAGATTTCCAGAAATTTTTCTATTAATTTAGATTTTTATTGACTTTATGCAACAGGTTAAAATTTTGTCCATCACCTAAAAATTTCACAAATAGAATGTTTTTCTAAGTTCAACTGCTGTAACTGTTCGTGATTCTTTCATATATACTCTATCTAATTAGGATTTTAAAAATCCTTCTTTCTCTAATTTTTTACAAAACATAATCAGAGAATATATAGTAACATAGTACTTAGCAAGCCCCGCAGTACCCGTAGTAAAATGGTTTTTAGAAACATTTTTAATTTGAGGTTATTTTTTTATGGTACTTTGTTTACAAAAAACATGTCAAATCGAAATCTCACCACTGTCATAAAGTGCAAATGTAAACGGTCAAGATTTCCATTGAAACCATTGAGATTCCATTTCCAATTCGATTGACAATAAATTTGGTTGGCACAATGAATTATCTAGGATTTTTTTTAATTTGGTGGCATGGTTTATGATTACTATATAACATTCACAACAAATATCAAACAGATATCTACAGCCGTACTATCAATATTTTTCAAAGGTATATTTTTGTTAAAGTCGACTTTATTTTAAAGCAAAGGTTTTCAGCCTTACTATCAATATTTTTGAAAGATATATTTTTGTTAAAGTCAACTTTTTTTTTGAAAGAGAAGCAACACTCAGGAAATTCTTCCTATTATTTAACGTGTTGCTTCTTTGGAGAGGGGATAGAGAAGAAGTGAAAGGTGGTGGAAGATGAAGGGCTTTAAATATGGCAACACTGTAATTGCGCGAGATGTTGAATTTTAGAACAGTTGTTGCGCGCCATCTGATGGTGAGTTGGCGAACTTTGTTGAAGCTTTATAGTTCATAGCCCTGTTATATTATTTTACTTCGGTGCGGTTAAGTGCTATGGGAACACCGAAGGAGGACGCTGCGATATGTATGAGGGATAGAAAAAACTCATACATATTACTATTTTTCATAAATTGATGTTGCCTTGGTTGGGGCTCGAACCCACAACCTCACGTGTAACAGTCCAACGCGCTAACCATTACACCACAGCGCAAAGCTTTTGCAAAGGTTTTGTTTTAACCATACTATACAAAATATTTAAAATAGAACTTTTAAAATAATGCCAAACATATACATTCAAAAATTTTGTTTATTTTTATTGAAAATCAAAACAAAATATTCAAAAATAAATAGGAAATTTGTAAATAAATGTAAACAAAATTTTAAAACAATAAATAAATTTAAAAGAAAAACAAATGAAAACTTCAAATTTAAAACAGAATTTTAAGGTATATTTTAAATATTTTGTATGGTACGAAAATTAAAATAATGGTCGACTTTTGTGATTTAAAATCGACTTTTTCTTTTTTATAGTAAAGGTACACTAGTCTTTTGTGAGTCTAAATTTAAGCCCAATTCAGATAGGAGCTTTCTATGGGAATATGGACTAATTTTCACCAATTTCAATAGCCAAGAGGAGTTTATGTGTGAAATTTTAACTAAGTATCCTTATAATTGCGACCTATATTTATTTTTCTATTCATACAAAGTTTGCATGAATAGAAAATAATTTTAAGCCGATTGGCCTACAATATTTCTAAGATACTTTACAATACTATACAATACAGCACAATTATTTCTAAAATACTTTTATGAGCTGCACTGTACATTCTACAACAGCATGGAGACTTTGTATGAGATGAGGTTTGCTACCATTATTTGATGTTTAAATAAGTATTTATATCAAACTCATGCACATCCATTTATGTAATCAATTTATTATCCAATTATTGCTAAGAAATTCCCAAATGAGTGACAATACCAAGTTATACAAAGAAATAGTAATTGAAAATCTACAAGCATTAAATCAAATGTATCTTTTTTACATTTGCAATTTGTACAAGTAACAAAATTGGAATGCTATGAATTCATATCGAGCAATGATTTTATATTACATATCATAAAAATATATATACTTTTTAAATTTAAACTGTAAGCTAATGTAATTAAAAACTTGATTAATTTATTCTTGGGTTAATGCAGGAAAGTTCAAATTAAAAGAAATGCACACAGGAAAAAAAATTGCCAACCGAATTTCTAAGCCTATTTTGGTTGCTACAACCAACAAATTCGGTTGGTGAAACCATATTGGAATGTGATTCCTAAATATTTTGGGTATTGCAACTAAAATTCAGTTATATAAACCGAATTTATTTGTGATAACCAATATTCAGTTGCACCAACCTATTTTAATAGGTGTAACCGAATTTCAGTTGGAAAATGACACATTTTTTCTCTGTGTGTGGGATAAATTCGGGTAACCGCAGATAAAACCTTTTAAAATCTATATTAACTAGGGTTTTTCTTTTCCCGGACTTTTTCATTTCCCGAGACAGCGGGATTGTTTTTTGAATTTCCCGGGATCCCGGGAATTCCCGCTCGTTAGAAAATAAATATATATCCGACATATTTTTACTTGAAAAATTCGATTTCTATTAAAATAACTTACGACAAAGTTCATCTTTTGGTTGCAGTCATGAGAAAATCTACTTAATATATTCTTAAATAAGGGCTTAATATAAAATATCCATATCTTCCACTTTTTCGGGATCAATTCGTTTAACAGTTTAAATAGCGAACTAACTAACTAACTAACTAACTAACTAACTAACTAACTTTTATTTGCACTTTAAAAACGTGATTTTTTAACAATTTCGAACGCTTACGACTGCGGGAATCTGGCCCCAGATTTAGAGTCAGAACTAAGATCGATTTTTTGATTAAATATGGAATCCAAAAATTTTTATTTCTAGATATTTTGTTTCTATGTAGATTTTCAGAAGTATTCGTCTATTTTTATTAAAAAGTTTAAAAGTGAGTATTTTTTACACAAATTTTTAGGCAAATCGTCTAAATCTTTTTATAAAAATAGACACTAAAATATTATTAAATAGTTTTGTAACTTTATTAAATTTTCATTGTTGCATTTTAAATTAAGATATAAAAAATCCAAAATAATTTGAAAAAGCATCTGATGCATTATTTAAAAAAAATAGTAAGCTTTAAGTGCAGCGATAACTTTTCCACTCAGTCCCGTTCAAAAATATATTTTTTAATATATTGTATTTTTTAAATATCCCAGAGGATGATTTGGAATGCAAATCGAAATATCGGAAGAAAATTAAAAAATAAAATATTGAAAAATAAAATACAAAATATTGGATTTTTATTTTTTTAAAATTTATGACATAAAGCCAAACAATACTACAAATTTAACAACATCAAATGTCAACAATATTAACTATAACAAAAACATAAAATTTTAAAAATACAGCTAAAATAAAGGAATAGCAATTGAAATTTAAATGAAATTATTTGAAGTAATGCAAACTCAAAACACTAAAATCAATTGAAAATACGAAAATGCCGAGTTTTTTTTTGAGGTATTTGGAGCTGAAATATAATACTGATGTTGAAATGTTGTATATGTCTATTGCTTTATTTGAACAAAGACCATAATTAAAAAAAAAATAAAATTTCCGACGTACGAGTATTTTTGTTGGTATTTAAACTTGATAATGTCTAATAAAATTTGTTTTCGGTTAACTAAACCCTAAAAATTCGGCCTAAATAATATTTTTTATATTATATTATTAAATTTTAAATCGTATTTTTTAATTTTAAATATTTTTTATTTAAATTATTTTTAAAACAATCAATGTTTTTAATTTAAATAAAGCTTCCAAAATTTTAATATACTAGCTAAAATTCTGTAAAAGAATAAAAAAATACCGGGAAATCCCGCACAAAATTCCCGGGATTGCGGGATTTAAAAAAGGGCGGGATTCCCGGGAATCCCGTCGCGGGAATTCCCGGGACATAAACCCTAATATTAACATATCGAAATAGTATAATAAAATAATCTGTTTTAATGCTTGCTAAATTTAATAAATTTTCAGAAAACCAATACTTGTAATAAACGAGTAATTTCGAAATACTTATTATAGGTGTTTTTTTAGAGGTATAGAATTTCCGATAGGGATAACTGTAAAACTAGCTGTCATACTAATGAAGTGTGTTTGACTTTCTTTTCAGTATATTTTGGCAAATCATAATGCAAACACTTACACTAGAACATCGTTTAAAATTCATGGAAATTTATTTCCAAAATTCGATCCGACTCCGTTATTCGATCCGACTCCATTATCAGCAACTCGGTCTCTGCCCGTCCACTTTTTTATTCCTCATGTATTTGCAAATCATTTGGAGGAGAAATGTCTCTAACAAGATGGCGCAACATGCCATACAGCGCGTGAAACTATCACTTTGTTGAGCGAAACTTTTAGTGACCGAATTATCTCAAGAAATGGGCCTGTGAATTGGCCACCTTGCTCATGCGAATTAACACCTTTGGACTACTTTTTGTGGATGTACGTCAAGTTTCTGGTATATGCTGATAAACCAGCAACGATTGATCATTTAGAAGCCAACATTCGACGCACTACTGACGAAATAAAACCGGGTATGCTCGAAAAAGTGGTGCAAAATTGGACCGACATAAGGTACAGTTGCGGAGTCCATATGCCAGAAATGATTTTTAAATATCAAATGTAATGGAATTTTGCTCATTCCATTGAATTTGTTGTGTTTTATTTTTAAAAAAATGTATATGTCTCTAAAAAAAACACCCTGTATATATATAGAAAAAAATAGTTAATCGTATTGCTTAAGCCTTATACATATATAATCATTTTGAAACATTAAAGCAACGTAAGTTCACTCTCAAAAATGATTTCAAATTCAGTACACTCAACAAAAGAAGTCTGTGATGGCTACTGAAATTGTTGCTGGTATTACAGAAAATTTAACGGTTTTCATCCCTACCCAGCAAAATTTTTCATTACCAAATAAGTGGTTATATAATAGAAATTCATAGCTCCGCACAACTTATTTTTTGGCATCTAAACTCATTATTTTTGTTTGGCGTGGTCGTTTTAATAAGTAGTCACGCTTACCCTATCGCTTACGAAAAAATGAGAAGTATGTAGTTATGAGATTTTGAATAATAAGTGGTTACACATCTGCTTACAAAAAGTTGAATTATTAGTGGTTATCCGATTGCTTACTATATGTTTTATATTTAAATTTTTATGACGGGTCCTAAAATCACGCACTAGAAAAACTTAAATTTTTGTGAATGTATTTCTTTAAACTAATAGTATTTGTTTAACTCCTTATTTTTAAGGATCAAGTAAGCAATCGGATAACCACTAATAATTCAACTTTTTGTAAGCAGGTGTGTAACCACTTATTATTCAAAATCTCATAACTACCTATTTCTCATTTTTTCGTAAGCGAGCGGGTAAGCGTGACTACTTATAAAAACGACCACGCCTATAGTGATAACGATTATATTATTTTTTATAAAAATCTTTTATTATAATAAGTTCAGAAAATCAAAATTGAATGAATAATATTTTCTAACCAAATTTTAAAACATAAAAATATTTACAAACTAGATTTTAAAATATTATATAAAAATGGTAAAGGGGAATATGTAGAACCCTACATTACTCCCCTCCCAGTAAAAATAACATGGAAATTTGATAGAATTTAGGTATTGGGTAGTTAATTTATCCGGAATGTAACAGTTTTAGTTGGTTTTGTATTTGTTAATGTAAAATAATTTGACTCATTACTAGATATTATAGCTGGTTTTACTTGGTCGATGTGGTAACTTTTAATCAAATTTCCTTTTTGAATTTTGAAAACTTTATCATTTCTTTCAATAACACGAAAAGGTCCTTCAAAAGGTGTATTACGCCCTGATATATTACGAGCTTTAACATATACGTAATCACAAGTTGAAAGATGTTTTGGAATAAACTGTTTGTTGATATTATGATAAACTACTTTATTTCTTACCTCAGAAAAATAATTTTTCAGTTTACGTAATGTTTCCTCTACAGGAACTTCAGATTCACTATCTACCACTAACTCCCCGGGTAATCGAAGAGATTGACCGTAAACAAGTTCTGCTGGGGAACATTTCAAATCTAATTTTATTGAGGTTCGTAAACCTAGCAGAACAAATGGTAACATTTCCGACCATTTAATTGAATTGGACGAAGTGATTAATGCTGTTTTCAGTTGTCTATGGAATCGTTCGAGTATCCCATTCGTTTGTGGATGATACGGTGAAGTGTGTATCTTGTGTGTCCCAAGTAATGATGTTAATTCACGAAAGAGATTTGAAGTAAATTGGCTACCTTGATCTGCAGTTATTCTTAAAGGTACACCAAAACGTGGAATATAATTTTCCACAAAAGTTTTTGCAACGGAGCGAGCAGTAATATCGCGTAATGGGTAAGCCTCTGGCCAACGAGAATAACGATCTATAATTGTCAAAATATACTTATAACCATTCGACACCGGAAGAGGTCCAACTAAGTCTATGTGAATGTGTTCAAAACGACCTTTCGGGATTTCGATGGGTTTCACTAAAGATTTTGTGTTTCTATTAATTTTGGAAGATTGACAAGCATGACAACTAGCAACCCATTCGTTTATGTTCTTTCTCATTTTAGGCCAAAAGTATTTAGACTGAATTAAATTCCGTGTTGATCGGGAGCCAGGATGAGATAAAGAATGAATCTTCTCAAAAATGATTTTGCGTAAGCTCGGTGGAAGATATGGTTTCGGAAATCCTTTCGAAACATCGCACAAAATATTAACGTTTGTAATAGGAACAACAATTTCTTTTAAATTAAATTTAGAACTTGGGACAGATATGATAGATTTTAACGATTCATCTGATTGTTGTTCCTTAAAAAGAGTCTCAACACTAATATCCCGAGTTGAAATTGCATCAATCTCTGGAATTCGAGATAAATAATCTGCAACTATATTTTGTTTTCCTGAAATATACTGAATATTGTTGGTAAATTGAGCTATATAATCTAGTTGTCTTGATTGCCTAGGAGACCGATCAGTTTTCGAGTTCAACACATAAGTGAGAGGTTTATGATCCGTGTACACTGTAAACTCGCGACCTTCCAAAAAATGTCTAAAATGTTTGATAGCTCTATAAATTGCTAAAAGTTCTCTATCAAAAGTTGAATATTTTTGTTCTGTTAAACTGAGTTTCTTTGAAAAGTAGGCAAGTGGTTCGCCGTTACTATTTCCATCAATTTGTTGCAAAACAGCACCTATAGCAATATTAGATCTACAGCCAGAGACAATTTGCTATTTTCATCAAAGTGAGTCAGTAAAGTGTTTTTCGCGAAAAGTTGTTTGACATTATCATAAGCCTTACTAGATGTTTCATTCCAATTAAGTTTCTTATCGTCGTTTTTGTTAGCTGAATTAAGTGTATCGTAAATTGGGCCAAGTTCAGATGCTAACATAGGTACATAACGGTGATAATAGTTCACGATTCCTAAAAACTTTTGCAATTTTGATATGGATATAGGTCTTTCAAAATCCAAAATTGTGCGTACTCGTTCTTTGGAAGTTTGAATACCTTCCGAAGATATATTATAACTAAGAAAATCTATGGACGAAACCCCAAAAATACACTTAGAAATTTTAATATTCAAAGAGTATTCGTCCAACTTGGCAAAAACTAGCTTTAAATGTTCAACATGTTGTGTCTCATTTTCACTAGCAATAAGGATATCATCAATATACGTAAAAACAAAGTCAAGTCCAAAAAACACTTCGTTTATAAAACGTTGAAAAGTTTGAGCACTATTCCTTAAACCAAACGGCATTCTCAGAAACTCAAACAAGCCAAATGGGGTAGTGATTGCTGTTTTCGCAACATCCTCCTTAGCTATCTGGTGATAAGCTCTTACCAGATCCAATTTCGAAAAAATTGTTTTATTCTTGAGATTTATACTAAGATCATGTATGTGTGGTAAAGGATAACGATCGGGAACAGTTATACAATTAAGTCTCATATAGTCTCCACAAGGTCTCCAATCGTTTACTTCTTTTTTTGGAACAAGATGTAAAGGAGATGCAGTTGGAGAAGAAGAAGGTCTACAAACACCTATTTTGACCAAATATTCAAATCCAGTTTTCGCTACTTTGAATTTGATTGGGTCAAGTCGACGAGGTCTACAAAAGGGAAGATTTCCTTTGGTATCAATATGATGAACCGTATTATGTTCTACCAACTTGGTATAATCCGGTTCAGAAGTGATAGAAGGAAAGTATTTTAATAATTCATGATATTTACTAGAATTCGTAATATTAGGTTTAAGAGAGTAAATGTAACTAAATCCCAGTGAACCAGAAGCTTTTAAAGTAGTTGTCGAGTCGACAAGTTGCTTGTTCTTGGCATCAACAATTATACCAAATTTCTCGAGAAAGTTAAAACCAATTATTGGTGTGTCGATATCAGCGATAAGGAATGGAAATTCGAAATCTCTACGAAGACCTAAATCAATTTTGAAGAGTTTTGTACCAAAAGTGTGAGTAAGAGATCCATTAGCTGCTGTTAACTGAAAATCTGATTTTCTAGCTAAGGATTTAAATTTGGAATACGGAACTACAGAAACAACAGCACCAGTGTCTATTAAAAAATGTAGGTTGTTGATAGTGTCAAAAAAAAAATAGGCGGCTTGTGTGTTTTAAGTCTGATCCATCATTAGCCACCGACATGATGGATGTATTTAATTTAAAGGTGTATTTGTATTATTAGTGTTATCAAGATTAACAAATTGACAAGGTAAAACGCATTTAACAGCTCTGTTACCAAATCTTAAGTGATACCAACAAAGACCATTACGAGATGGTGAACGTCTTGGAGATTTATATCGAGAGAATCTTCTTTTCGGTGTACGTTCTCGGGTTTTTAATTGAGCAACATCTAAAGTAACCTTATTAAAATTTTCGCAAAGAGTTTTAGTTAGTTTAGTTAATTCTTGTACAGAATGTTCAATACAGTTATCAGGGCCCTGATGTATAATAGATACTTGTGGTCTTGAATAAATTTCATGAAGTTTATCAGCAAGAGAAATCTTTTCATCAACACTTTGGGATACGCAAGATATTAAATGAACTTGTATGTGTTGTGGTAATTTACGAAGCCATAATTTATAAAAAAAATCCCGAGTTATTGTATTATCGAAATTGGTTAATATCTTCATATCGCGAAAAAATTCCGAAGGTTTACGATCCCCAAGGTTAGAATTAGAAAATAATAGTTCCATTCTAGACTCCTCACTTGGAGTAAATCTATCACACAAAGTTTTTTTAAAATGTTCATACTTGTTAACAGTAGGTGGAAATTGTATAACATCTAAAACTTTGCTTATTATATCCTGAGGCAAAGATACTAAAATGTGGTTATATTTAACAGTATCATTGACAACCTCATTCATCGAAAATTGTATTTCGGCATGAATGAACCAAGCCTCTGGATATTCGGACCAGAAGTTTGGTAATTTAAAAGAACGATTTGAGGACATTATAGTACTTTGAGAAATCTGATTAAATGTGGTATTTGGTGTATTTGTAGTAGTGGTAGAACTGTTAGAAGCTTGTGTACAAGTATTAGGATTATTAACTGACTGTAATTGACTTTGTACAATGGAACCGAAACGCGTTCTTTTCATAGCGAGATAAACGGTATTAAGTGAGCAATTAAAATATTTACTGGGAAAGGATTACAATAAATAATTTCGATATATATTAATAAATAAACGTATTAAATGTTAGTTATAATTAAAAAAATATATATTCCTTAAAACTTATCTGTTCAGATTCTTAATATTTTTTTTAATTAAATCATTCTCAGAGATTTTCTTTTGAACTTATGTTTCTTGATATCTGTAATATGTTCTTAGTTCTGCAGCGTTGTCTTATTTTGCCAAAGAACTTCTTGTTAATGGTTTTTTTTTTTTTAATAAACAGCTTGGTTATGTAAAAACAATGTGTCTTGAACACCAAAATAAATGATCAGATGATTAGTTGAATTATAGATTTTTGACGAGAGTTAATATATTGGTTTAAAATATCGTTCCACGAAATCAATATAAATTGGAATTAGTATGAGATTGATTTGTTGTATTGGTAATCGGTTTTTTAAATTATAAATTGTCTTAATTCCAGGATTTAGAGTGCAGGATCGCCAATTTATAGTGATAACGATTATATTATTTTTTATAAAAATCTTTTATTATAATAAGTTAAATTAGCTACATCCGTATTTCAATTAAAAAAAAATATAAAACTAAAAATACTGAAAATTAATAACATTTATTTTATTCAGTGTTTTTTTTTTCAAATAAACCAAAATAAATTTATGTAACTAATTTCTGGTAATATAGTTGTTTTGGCTAATTTGTGTTTTATTTTATTAACAGTTAAAAACAAAAGAAAATCTGAGTGGAATTTAATGAAATGTTAGTGGTCCCGTTTTCAAGTGAAATATAATTTTTTACATTTGCAGCGGTCTTTACATACAAAATATTTGAAGTGTACGCATTGAATGAATACAAAAACCCTAAAAACAAAGGCTAAACAGTTATAACTTTTATCAAAAAGATTTGGGATTTTTTATTACTTTCGTACATATTACAAAATTGAAATATTTAAAAAATAAAATAAAAAATAACTTTAATTTTTTTAATGAATCAAAACAATTAATTTAAAAAAGGTTAGAAATCGGAAAATACTTAATTGTTAGAAACTCAAAATAAAAAGTGAAAAGTGAATGTTTGCATTATAAATTGTTAAATTTTTTGTTGTAGAGTGATATTTCTTTAAGTAAGGGTTGTATATAACGTGTCGGTAAACAATAGACCAACTACCAATGACTGTTCTTTATGACGTTAACCAGAACAAAGCATTTCAAAATCCCTTCACGATACATAGAAATTACACACAGAAAAAATATTGGTTGGAATTCGATCAAAACCATTTAAATGAATTTTCCAGGACGTTATTTTATTTGAAGTTACTTATAATTGAGTATATATATATATATATATATATATATATATATATATATTAGAGTGTCCCTTAAAAACAGATTTGTCATTACACCCCTCAGTTTTATTGGAAATGGTCCCAAATGGAAGAAATCGATTTTTTTTTAATATTAAAAATTCCCAAAATTAGAAATTTCAAAAAAAATTATTTTTTATTCCATTAATTCATTTAATATAGTCAAAATGATTCAGACATGGAATTTTGACTTCATCGGATATCATTAACCAACTTCAGCCTGGAATCCGCAATGACCCACGAATTTGATAAAAATGCAAAAACGTGTTTTTTAATTAATTCTAAAGATTTTTTAAAATGCCTAATTTGCAGATGTCGATTGCTATTTGTACCACATAATAGTTGATATTAAAGAAAAAAAATAAATTGGAAAAATGATAATTCGAGTTTGTGTTTGAAGCGACTGCTTTCCAGGACATTTTACAAAAATTGCTCATTTTGTCAAAAATTAAACAAAGTTTGAATGTTTTCATCAAATTTTACACAGTTTTCGGAAAAACAACACTTAAATTTGGTTAGAATACAATTATCTTTACACTTGTTTAACATTTTTTAAACCCTTAGTGGCCTGGGGTCAGAAAAGACCCATGAAACTTAATATTAATTATGACTACGAGATTGTAAAGCCATTAAATTGATAAAAAAAAAAGGATTGGATAAAAATAATTATTTTATGTAATGTGATCCAGATGGGGTTAATTTTTATACTTTCGGCCAAACATGCCCCACTAGGAAATTTACAGAATAACATCTTTCATAATTTTCGGTAAAGTATCACTTCAAATAGATCAAAAAAATCTTTTTTTTCCATTTGATAAAAATTATTATTTTGAGTGTCTAATTCAATATTAGGTTCCATAGAAATATTATTATGTTCCACAAAATTTTATTGAAATTAAAAAACTTTTTTTGAATTTTCTGGTATTGAACCCGGCCATTCAGATTAATAGTTCACACTCTTACTCACTGCACCACAATTACTTTTAATTTTCTTAGCCATCTTTACTCTTTATACATATGAATATTTAATTTTAATAAAAAAAAAAACATCTAAATTTTTGTCTTTTCCGGGATTCGAACCCGGAAATCCAGCGTACTAGGCCAACTCCTCACCCACTAGAGCACAAACACTTATTAATTTTAATGAATTGAATTTATGTGTTTTATTTGGAAAACAAATACGGTATAAAATTCGTTTACCAATACCAATTAATAGTTATGTGTGGTATCTATACAATCAACAATTTGGTAGGTTCCACAGAAACTCGACTTTAATGTCATATAAGATTAGGATACTCGTATTTTAGCTACCACTTTCGAATATTGAAATTTTTTTAATAAAGGAAATAAATAACACCAATTTTCTTTTATATTTACTAAATACGAGGGGTACTATTTATATTTCGGGAACTTGCAACACTAATGTCAATAGCTAAAATCTGGGAACACCATAATAAAATTTGACATTTTTTAGCATACGTACTCACAATGTTTTGATGTACAAGTGCTATTTGTTTTGTTTACAGTGAGTTAAGAAATTCAATTTGGCCAAAAAATGGAAATTTCAAGAGAATGTTTTCGTTGGATTATTTTTCACAACTTTCGACATGGATTATCTCAACAAGAATGTGTCGATGAACTCAATTATTTGTATGGCGATTAGGGTTTATGGGAATCCCGCCCATATTGAATCCCGCAATCCCGGAAATTTTATGCGGGATTTCCCGGGATTTTTTTTTAGTCTTTTACAGTAGTTTTAGCTAGTTTTATTGCAATTTTAGAAGCTTTATTTAAATTTAAAGCATTGATTTTTTTAAATTAATTTAAATAAAGAATATTCAAAATTAAAAAATACGGTTTAAAATTTAAAAAAACTGAATTAAGCCAAATTGTTTTTGGATGCCAATTGAATTTGGTTTAGTTAAACCGAAAAATATTATATTAGCAATTACCAAATTTACTAACTAAAATACTTGTCCTTCGGGAATTTTTTTCTTCTTTAAGAAAAAGATATTTGTTCAAATAAAGCAATATTTATATAGGGTGTTTTACACTACAAGATTCCCGGAAAGATTTTGCAACCTTGCCTATAAGTTTTGCACGTGTACTGAAGTAAAATCGTACCGAAAATCTTAAAGTGTAAACCAGCCTTATACAACATTTCAACATCATTATTTCAGTTCCAAATACCTCCAATAAACTAGGGATTAAAGTTAAAAGATAGTAATTTTTTCGTATTTTCAATTAACATAAGTATTTTGAGTTTCTTTTACTTCAAATAATTTCATTTAAAGTTCAATTGCTATTCCTTTATTTTAAATATATTTTTTAAATATTACTAATTTTTAAAATAATAAATACATCAGATGCTTTTCAAATTATTTTGAATTTTTTATATGCTAATTTAAAATGCAACGAAACATGAAAATTAAATAATTTCTTTTTAAGGAGTTGTGGCATAAAAAATTTCTATTCAAGAAAAATAATTAAAATTATGAAACTATTTAATATTATAGTGTCTACTTTTATAAAACAATTTAGGCGAATTTGCCTAAAAATTTCTGTGAAAAATGCTCACTTTTAAACTTTTTTATAAAACTAATTCTAGACGGATACTTCTGAAAATCTGCATAGAGAAAAACAAAATATCTAGAAATAGAAATTTTTGGATTTAATGTAAAGAAATATTTAAGCAAAAAATTGATTTTAGTTCTGACTATAAAACTGGTCGGACACAAGTTTGCACCCATTAACAATTCCAATATATCCTGAAAAAAGGGATCAAAATAATATAACCGTATCTTTCACTTTTCTATATCAATTCGTTTAACAGCTTAAACCGCGAAATTAATATTTAGTTAATATATTACTAAGAGTTTTTGTTTTTAATTAGGACGGCCTTCCATATAAATATATTACATAAATACTAATTCACGATTTAAATTGTTAAACGAATTGACCTGGAAAAAGTGGAAGACTTGGATATTTAGCCCTCCTTTCAGAACATTTTCTCATGGATACAACCAAAAGATGAACTTTGTCGAACGGTGTTTAACCAAAAAGTAATTTTTCAAGTACAATATATGTCGAATTTATATATTTTCTAACGAGCGGGAATTCCCGGGATCCCGGGAAATTCCGAAAAAAATCCCGCTGTCCCGGGAAATGAAAAAGTCCGGGAAAAGAAAAACCCTAATGGCGATAAAGCAGCATCAAAAACGACAGACACATCGCTGGTATAGTCGATTCAATCTAAGTTGTAGTTCAGACGCCGACGAATTCCGTGAAAGTCGTCCAAAACCGGTTGTTGTGCCATATAACATCGATGCAGCGCGTGAACTGATAATGCAAGATCGTCATGTTACATATCGTGAGATAGAGGCATCCTTGCACATTAGTTCCACTTCACTACATTCGATTTTGCATGAACACTTAGTTGTAACAAAAATTTGCTCTCGTTGGATACCCCATAATTTATCAATCCCTGAAAAAAAGGCTCGCGTCGATTTGTTTAAGGGAATGATTAAAAAGTTCGACCGTGGAGCTTCAAAAGACGTGTATAGAATCCTGATAGTTGACGAATCATGGATATATCCATTTGAGCCGGAAACAAAACAGCAATCGACCGTGTGACGAGCGAAATCCAACAAAAGTTGTTCGTGGAAGAAGCACAGCGAAACAAATGGTCGCCTGTTTCTTCGGCCGAATGGGACATGTGGCCACTGTTCCGCTTGAGCAACATATGACGGTCAATTCTGAGTGGTACACGACCATTTGTTTGCCGGAAGCCTTCGGAGAAATTCGTAAAACTAACCCCAAAAGACGAATGATTCTCCATCATGACAATGCGTGCTTTCACACATCTCGTGAAACGGGTGAATATTTGAGCAGTCAAAACATCGAATTGATGACTCATCCTCCGTACAATCCTGACTTGGCACCCAATGACTTCTTCTTGTTCCCGAATATCAAAGGTAAATTGCGTGGTCAACGATTTACGAGCGCAGAAGAAGAAGTGGGAGCATTTAAAAACCATGTTTTGGAGGTGTCTGCTATGACAAATGGTTTTAACGAAGGTGAAAGTGTATTGATCATCAAGGGAAATATTCTGAAAAACAATAAAGCCATTTTTATTTGCAAATGTTTGTTAATATTTGCTATTCCCGAAATATAAATAGTACCCCTCGTAAATGGCTGCTTCTAGTGCATAGAATTACTAAACTGATACTAATTTTAAAATTTATTGGAGATACCAATAATTTTTTAAAAGGATTGTTTTTTAGTTCATTTTCCCTATTTTTAATACTTTATGAAATATTTTTGGTGCAGTATTCAATTATATGTAACTCCAAATAAAATAACGTCCTGGCAAATTCATTTTAATGGGTTTGTTCGAATTCCAACCAATCTCTTTCCTGGGTATAATACATATTCTGAATATGGGACAAATCGGATCAAAAACATAACTACAAATATAATTTTTGTAAATATCTTCAGCACCTACTGGGTAAATTCTTTGTGGAATTGTTTCATTTTATACCAATAATATAAATCATTTCTCAAAATTATAGCTCACTTACTACCTTGCGCTTGAATACCTTGCCAACGGTTCAACCGAAAATTATAATTTTTTGAGTTTATAAACACAATTTCATTTGATCCTTGCTCCTCTAACTTTGAAGAAAAAAATTGGCAGTAAGGCCACCTTACCTCCCAACGAGTGGTTCAAAATTATAGCGCACTTACACAGAATATCATAAAAGAAAGAATTTATTTAGAATGTTTCTTTTAGAGGTATTTTGGCTTTATTAGCTTACAAATTTCATGGCATATAATATTTAAAAATAATTTCTGGCATATGTCCTCCGCGACTGCGCCTTATGAACTCCATCCTCTTGGTCCAATTTTGTACCTTTTCTTCGAACATACCCGGTCTTATTTCGTCAATAGTGAGTCGAAAGTTGGCTTCTGAATGATCAATCCCATATTTTACGCCCGATATATCACGATTTTTTATCTGAAATTCAAAAATAAATCTAGTATACGAATAACGAAGATGCTTTGAAATCAAATTAATAAAAATCATTTCATAAAATTTCTTCAAATAATAAATGAATGTTCATTTTAGTTTGACTCTAGATCATAAATTAATATCACTTTCTGTTTAAATTATTTTCAAATCAAAGAAAGATGATACAATTTTTACAAGTACTTAAAACACATTGACACGGTGCAAAAATATAATTTAAATAACATACATTTAAATTTAACGGTTCGTTGTAATTCAAAAATCTGTGGTTATCATACACAGAGTTGAATAGAATCAGCTGAGATATCTTAAGAATTAAGGTTCAAAGCTAAATAGAGTAATAATAACAAAGGATAAAAATAGCATTGTTAAAATTTCGTTGATGTTAGTCTTAGTTGAGTTGTTGATACGAAATTCGATTTTCTTTCAGCGGTCACATAAGTAGACAAACATTAAAATATTAGCCCACACAAGACGTAATACACTGATGATGGCTTTGTAGCGAAAGCCGAAAATACGTATTCTGTATTGCTGGTGTTATCGAATTCTTTCAAATAATTTTTATTCTTTGTAATTTACTTGTAAAAATTGAATCATCTTTCTTTGATTTGAAAATAATTTAAACAGAAACCCAATAAGCACATAGGTTTTAAAAATTCCAGTGCTTTAAATTTTGCTTGAAGTAAAGTATATTTCAAATTCTAGCATTTGTATATTTAAAAAAAATAATTCAAACTTGAATTTTTGTTTCCCTTTTGCTGGAGTATGCTATAGAATTAAAATGTAATTAAAGTTTTATTCAAGCCTTGAAACTGGAAAACAGAGCTGGAATTGGACTTGTTTTCAACTTGAATTCCAGTGAAATTGTTTATAGGGAAGTGATATTAATTTCTGATCTAGAGTCAAACTAAAAAGGACATTCATTTACTTAGAAATAAGAGATCAACTAAATATTCCCCCATTCATTTCTTCAAATATTTATTTATTTTTTTTGTTTATTAATTTTTATCGGGATATATTTACATTAAAGGAATTAGATGTGCTAAAGTCCCAAACGTATTTAACAAATTGTGAAAAATAATCCGTTGTAGGCATGTCCCTATCCGGATTTCATTCTCGCCTAAGGAAATTGTCAGGGGACGATATTTTTAGAATTTCTGAAAATATTTCGTCATTGCGCCAAATAAAATAGCTATTTATCAGAAAACTTTTTGGGAGGAGACCTACAAATCTGCTTTATATCAGCCTTTTGCGTAACTTTTAAGAAATTATTTTTTTACACATATATAAACCAAACTTCACGCTTTTCATTTGTAGAAGAATTAGTTAAAAAAAAACATGGCCAAGACACAAAATATAGACCTAATTTAGGTGTTCCACAAATAAATTTGAAAACAAATAGCTATTTTCTTAGGCGCCCCAGTGTAGAAAATCATTACCAGATATGTGGTTATGTAACTACATACTTGGTAATGGTAACTAGTTACTTTTGTTATTACATTTCTTATTACCTTTAAATGGCGATGTCGCGAAAAATAATGAGTTATGGTTACTCACCAGCATACGAAAAATCAAAAAATATATCGTTACCTATGTGCTTACCAGTACTGACAAAAATAATGAGTCTAAAAATAGATTTTCAAAAAAATAAATTATATACAAAAAAAATATTTTTTATTGTATTTTTTTTTAATAAAATTTGCTTTTCCAAATTTTCCTATTTTTTTACAAAAATAATGAGTCTAAAAATAGATTTTCAAAAAAATAAATTATATAAAAGAACATATTTTTTATTGTATTTTTTTTTAAATAACATTTTCGGGTGCGGGAATCGAACCTGGGTCTACAGATTGCCAGTCAATAGCTCTACCATCTGAGCTAAATCGACATGTAATATTTAATAGAAGAAAACATTATTGACCCGCTGCACACAAGTAAGCTTACTCGCCAACATACAAAAAATCAAAAAATATGTGGTTACATATATTCTTACCAGTGTTTAAAAAATATTGAGTCTAAAAATAGATTTCAATAAATTTTCAAAAAAATATAGAAAATTATTTTCTATATGAAATAATGATAAAAATAAGTCATTATCAGTAACTCATTTTTATATGTTTTAAAATAATGCAGAAGGTAAGTGGGTGTCTTTACTGGTAGTCCAAAAAATAATGATATGTCATTACCATTTCTATACTGGGGCAGCAACGATTTTTAAGTTAAATTACAAACTCAATGAGAATTTCTTGTTCTCGTCTAGGAGCGTTATTAAACATTTAAAATATCAAAGAAAAAACAAAAACAACAACAAACATTTTTTTTTTTATTTGGAAATTAAGAACAGATTGTGATTTTCTCAAAATTTGAACACAAGTTTGTGAAATTTTTGGTAAAAAGTGGCTAATATCTTAAAAAACAAGCTTTGTAATAAATTTAAATTAAAATACTGAAATATTTCGTAATATATAAAGTATTTTTATAATATTCTCTGTAAGTGCGCTATAATTTGGGGCCACTCGTTTGGAGCTAAAGTAACTTTACTTCCAATGTGCACAAGAAGGAGTTTGTGCAGGTCAGTTGAACAGTGTATGGCTTGGTTTGCGTAACTGCACAAGTCATTTTTTGATTTTTACGGAATATTTTAGCACTTGTGCAAGTCGGTTGCGCAGTGTGTGGTGGAATTAGCACAGTTTACCAGTAATTTTTAAAGAGTAGATATCATAAACAAGGATAAAAAATATTAATAAATGTAAATGTAATATAAATTCATCAACATCACCAAAGATTTTCTGGTATTTTGGCTTGCTCAAAGTATAAAATAAAGTATTAAAAAACTAATAATGCCTCATGGAAATAACAATCCGCTACATGTTTCTGCTGCTACGTGTAAATTAAAATGAAATGTGGCGCTCAAATTGACTTGTACAATCTCGTTATTGTGCAAGTCACTTGCCCACTATATTGGCCGCATAAGTCGTTGCCGAGATATTCAAATACCAAAATACTGCTAGTAAGTGCGTTATAATTTTGAGCAGTGGTTGACATTCTAAATGTGGGGCAAATCGGAGTAAAACAACAACGATAAATAGTATTTTCATAAATATCTCAGCGCCACCTAGTGGATAAAATTTGTGACAAATTTTTATTACACATACCTAATATACGCTCTGAATATGGGTCAAATTGGGCCCAAAATAAAACCAAAAATAATATTTTTATATATAAGTCGACAGCAGCGCCACATACCTGTGGTATTTCACTGATACGATCACAAATATACACACAAAAACATTAGGTATCAACGGTGGGAAAATGTGGCCCTTTGCCAATTTTTGTGCGGCCTTTGTTGAAATATAAATTTCGTTTTTTTTTTAACATTTTCTTTGCAAATATTTTATTCCGCATTTTTATTTCGAAAATTTTTGGATAAATAATTGAGACCGGTTTGAAAATTTCTTACATAAGAGATATTTAAAGGAACAATCGATCTTATCCTTAGGGCCAGTTTAGTTAAAAAATTATTACTTTAAAAGTATTTAAGAAAAAAATCGATCTTAGTTCTGACTGTAAAATGGCCTTTAATTCTTTACGAAATAAGGGCCTGTTTATGTATTACGAAAATGGTCTAAACGATAGAAATTGACAATTACTTTCGTTAAAAATACATGGGAAATAAAAACAAATTTTCGTTACTTTGCTTTCGTTTAGACAATTTTCGTAATACATAAACTAGGACTAAATTCAACTTCTTTTACGGAACAGTCGACATTGACAATTACTTTCGTCACAAATACATGAGAAACTATAATTTCATAAATATTAAAAAACATGTCATTTGGAAAAAAAAGAACTTTATCACACTTGTCAAGTTTTAGTATTGTTTTTCGTCGCATTTAGTTTTTGTAAATATGATGGAGGTCTTTCTTCGAGTGATACTAATTTTCAATAAAATTTATCGCTAACATAACAAATAATTTTGAAAATAGAGTTTCATTAAAATTCATGCTTATTGCTGGTGCTAGTGCTGACTATGATTTGACAAATTTTTAAACGTAACAAAATGCGTCGAAAGCATAGATTACATACAGTAATCTGTGGACGAAAGTAACAATGTTTTTTAAAAAATGTAATACAAAATATTTATTTTTTTGTTGAAATCAAATGGCCAAGTTTCTCAAGTTTTCATAAATAAAATAGACTCGAAATCCAATTTCGAAAACTGTTTCTAAAAAGCTTTTTAAGCTGTTTGGTTATGGGGTTTTTTGTAAAAATCACGAACGGTTATGTGTGCTAAGCATAATAAAAGAGGTTAGAAAATAAAGAGAAGGCAATCCTCTCATTTACTGAGAAAAAAAAATTATAAAATGTGGCTGCAAATAGGATTCTGAAATTTTTTTCGCACCTTTTATTTGATAAGTGGCTATTTTTTATTGTGACTACTAATATTTTTCGTCACATTTATTATAATTTAAACATAGAATTGCTAAATTAACCTTTGGTTTCCTTAAAAATAACCAGTTTCGTGCTTGCAGGCCAAGCTATTACTATGGGGTGATAATTTCGCTTAATTCGATATTTTACAATTTGGTTTCCACCCTAAGTTAAGCATTATAATGTTGGTTTTTATAATTTTGTTATTTAAATTATTAACAGTCCATGAAAAAGCAAGGAAAAACTAGAAATTTATTCTGGAAGTAAATTAAATATATTTATAAGTTCGGATTTGTCCCAAAATGCTTCTTGCAGTATATTTAAAAAAATAGATTCTGAGGTTTTATAATACCTTGAAAAATTATGTTCGCGGTCAGCCTCAGTGTTTCTAATGCGAAATGGAAGTACACTATTGCTAAAACAAAATTCTCAAAGGGTTTTGAAAATCTAGCTCGGATTTTAATTTGAAACATCTATCTATTTTAATAACGTTCACATCACAAAGAAGCTATCAGTTGCTGATTTTTATTCAAATTATTTGTTAAAGCAGTTTGGTGTTAAAAACAGTCGAAATCGGTTTAGAAATTGTGAGTAAAAATGTGATGACACCCGGAAATTTAAAAGATTTTTTCTGTTAGTGTAAGATTATATTATGTCAATGTTTTGTTTGATGATTGCGAATAAAATAAAAGAAACAAAAGTAATAGTTGAAATCTAACTGTAAGCGACATTTTAGCAGAAATTTTCAATTAAATCAGGTAATTTTTCTGTTGAATTTAGCTCAAATTTCTTAGCTAAGTTAACTAGAATTGTCTGTGTATTTAGCAGTGTGTAAAATTTAGCTTACCTAAATTTAGCAGACCACAATTCTCAACTTCATTGAAAATTCTGCTGGCGTAAATACATTTACTCTTTCCTGTTATTTTAGCAGAATTTTGAACTATTTGTACGGACTTTTTTTATGAGTGTATAAATAAATAACATATAAGCTTTTCTGAAAATTTAGAGAATTGCAGGTCTCAAAATAAAGGGTTAATAGTTAAATATTGTGCAATATATTACCTGTGTTATTGTGTTACCTACTCAAAATGAATGTAATAGTAGTTAATGTAATTTTCCTAATTCATTAAGTAGGTATATGGAAATAGCAAGGTAGACATTTTAGCCGTTTTTTCTAATCACTTGGATTTAATAAATCCAAAAACTATTTCTAAAAGTGCTCAACAGATGGGGTTAGATTCTCCCTATTTTAAAAAGAACTGTTCTGTCCGACACTTCTTTCACCCTAATTTTTAATACCGAATTCGATGATGAAGGATTTTACTTTAACTTTTAATTTTTAATTATATTTTATATAAAAGAGCGATAAACAGTCTGCCTTTTCAGTTTTATCACTTCAATTTATATTTTTACACAATTGAAAAATTCCATTGCAATATTTAATATTCACTAATTGGATTTAGTTTAATTACTTACTGTAGAGTGAAAAATTGTCATTTCTATTTCAGCTATTTCTCCATGTCCAAGTTGGGAAGTATGTATTTGGTGAGGTGTATTTTTTTCTAAACATATTTCATAAAAAAAAATTAATAAAAACCTTTTATTTGATAGTTTTTAAATTTTTTTGTTTTTCTTTTAATTTTCATTCGTATTTTTTTCTGACATTAAATTAATAGGCTGTTTCATATATTTGCGCTTTTATTGTGGATTTATTAAATGCAGTTTTTTTTTGGATTTAATAAATCCACTTTTTGTATGAACAATTCCAAATCCAGGTGATTAAAAACAAGCGGGCTAAAGCCCGCTTGATGGTTTGTATAAATCTTGTGGTGACTGGGGACTTATACAAACCAAAGATTAAATTCGGCTGTGCCGAGTCTTTAGATACCCTCCATCCTGGTGTTTTTATTCGGGAATTCTACTAAGTACAAACAAGTATGAATTATTACCCATTTTGTATTTGGTCAATCCACTGTGCAACAAATGTGTATGATTTTTTCCACCACTACAAGTAAATAGTTCAGTTTAATTTTGTTTAATATCAGTGCTGCCACAAGCAAGATTCAAAATTCCCAAAAGTGTAGACAAAACTACCCAAAAAATATGAAATTATAAATGACTTCAATTAACATATTATTACAATTTGAACTCCGAAAAAAGGTAATAACCTCATCAGTAAACTTAAAAAAAAGTGATTTGGCCATTTCAATTGTTCCATCGTTCTCGGCGTTATATTATTACAAAGAAAAGTTCCTTAAATATGCAGCATTTATGATGAACTTCTGAGTCTTATATGAATCTTCATAAAATTTAGAGAAAAAATTAACTTTAGAACAAAACACTTAAAAAGCTTGTAAATATGATTCAGTTATGATCAGATGTGAACGATTTAAAAATAATCTTATTTTAGAGTCTTTCAAAAATCAAGTTTTGTTTGCGCTTTTTAAACACAAAAAATCTTTATTAGTTGAAATTCTCTTAATTACTTGGTAACGATTTTTTTGTGTACGTTAATAGCTTATTTGTATAACGAAAGAATTTCAAAGCATGTATATATTAATACACTTTCCTGATGTATCGGTTTAATTCGTGGATGATCAGTCGCTGTGAATCAATTCATTAACTCGTATGAATAAAAAATAGATATTGGAATTTTTATGCAAACTTCACAATTTTAGTCAGTTTGCGAGTAGTCTAAAATTTTAATTTTTATTAATATTTCATGCTCTTCTACAAGTCAACGGATGAACTAAATGTTAAGTTATTCATAAGCCAAAAGTAATTACATACATTGAGGCAGGATTGGTAGGCTCTATCGCTAAAATACTGTTATAGATTCAAATATCGATACATTTAAATAACAGTACCGAAATTAATGAAATACCATTATCCTTACAACACCATTATTTTTTAGTCTAAACTTTTTGTAATTCCACGTCGTAATTGTGAAGTTTACATACACTTAGTTAATAAATTTATTTTACTTTACTTTGTTTTAAAAAAAAAAAAAATTTGCGGAATGCACCGAAATAACTGAATACCGGTTATCTTAAAATACCATTATCGAAATAATTACAATACAGTTAACCTTAAGATACCGTTATCGAAATAATCGAAATACAATTATCCTTAAAATACTCTAACCGAAATAATCTACAATAGCGTTACTTACCCTCACCGATAATCTCACCGTTTCTACTACCAACAATGCTTTGAAGTAATTGCAAGTTGTATCCATAGACCCACTATCTATTGGCTATTTTATGAATTAAATTCTTTTTTTTATGTATAATATATTTTTTATTTAAAAATTTGTTGTTTGTACTATATATGGTACAAAAGATAACTTTCTCAATTCATTCATTTGAATTGAAATTTAGGTGAAAAACTAAACAATTTAATAATTGCTATCATCCATGCCCTACCCATAAAGTGGCAACACTGCTTATGTTATTCATATAGATGTGTGCAGACCTTTCAAAATATAATTCCTTAATTCGTATTTTAAATCTCAATTTTGCAATAAGTTGATGTCAGAGAATTTTTTTTTACCCCGATGTAGTACTTTGCTGATTTGAAAAAAAAAAATCCGCGGAAAGAACTCTGTAGGGAGTTTATTTCTGTGCAAAGTTTGGAAATGGACTTAGCTATATCTAAGTCATTTATAGTCGGATTGGAACAATATATATATACCATTGCAAAGATAGTAAAAATATCTTATGGACGACATTTTTTTTGTTTGTTTACCCATTACCGGCGAATGAGATTTATTTTTAAGATTTTTTAAAATAAACCGTTTTTATAAAAACCACCGTATACTACCACATAATTTTTTACTTATTAATATATTCCCAAGATTAAAAACTTTTGAGATGTAGTTCAAATTTTATTACTTCAAACACCGAAGATTTTAGAAGTCAAACCTAATTTTTTTGCAGATGGTACAAAAGATACAACTTTGACTCTAACCAACAATTATACTGAATTAACTCATCGGGAATCGAACATATTTTGGGAGTAAACACATTTTAAACCTATTGTCGGTATTGAGATTTTTCATTTGCCAAAAGTTAGCCATACTTTGAAAGAAAAAAAATCTCACGATTTTGACCTCTAATATCTTCGGTGTTTGAAGTGATAAAAACTTGATCTATATATCAAATGAAAGCTTTTCGTCTTGATAACATACTAATAAGCACAATTTTTGTTCTTATATAGGTTTTTTTATGGAATAAAAACATTAAAAAACAAAAAAATAAAAATTCCTACGACGAATCATAAGGAGTCAACAACAAAATACTATCCTAAAGATATTTTTATTACCTTTCCAATGGTGTACATATTGTTCCAACCCTATCATAAATGAAGAAAGTTCATTTTTAAACTTTAAACCAAAGTAACTCCCCATTCATGCTTTCGGTGAAAAAAAAATTTCTTCGGGCCCCCAAAAGAGAGCTATATCAGTAGTAAAAATTTAGAATCTAAAGCCAACATACGTCCAAATTATTCAATCGAATCAAAATTGAATCAACACAAATAGGAACAAATCTTATATCACTTTTTTCAATGTCCAATCATTGCTTTAAAGGCATTATGAATTATTCAGTAATTTATAAAATGAATCCAATTTTATGCATATAAATTCAAAAAACGAATTATCTCTTTCAAGGTCTGGGTGTGTATGTACGTATTTTTTTCTTATTCAGTAACAACAACAACACACAGTTAATATATTTTTTTATGTTAGTATGGAAAATTCTAGAGGTGCTTTTACATTTTCATTCATAACTTTTAAACGTCTGGACCAAATATGCCCATTTCCAAAACCAAACTGCTTAAGAAATTGGACAAAAATTTTGACTAAAAACGAGTAAAAAGGTTAAAGTCGGCCATGCCGACTATACAATACCCTACACCAGTCTGGTGTATTGTTTGGATCCGAAATTCGAATGTGTTAAAATGGGGCTTGTGTCAAAATTTTCTATAATGTGAGTCAGCGCACCAAAATTCATTAAAATATCTTAATATTTGCGACCTGCAGTTTGTAACCAAGCCAATTTTGGGGGGACCCTTATATGGGCACTAGTTCTAAACATGGACCGATGTTCACCAAAATCAATAGGCTTCGTCCTTGGGCCAACATAGGTTTATGTACCAAATTTCATCAAAATATCTTAATATTTACGACCTGCAGCGTATAAACAGTATAATTTTGGTAGGACCCTTATATGGGCACTAGGTCTAAACATGGACCGATGTTCACCAAAATCAATAGGCTGCGTTATTGGGCCAATATAGGTCTGTGTACCAAATTTCATCAAAATATCTTAATATTTACGACCTGCAGCGTATAAAGAGTATAATTTTGGTAGGACCCTTATATGGGCACTAGGTCTAAACATGGACCGATGTTCACCAAAATCAATAGGCTGCGTTATTGGGCCAATGTAGGTCTGTGTACCAAATCTCATCAAAATATCTTAATATTTACGACCTGCAGCGTATAAACAGTATAATTTTGGTAGGACCCTTATATGGGCACTAGGTCTAAACATGGACCGATGTTCACCAAAATCAAACTTGTTCGTCCTTGGGCCAACGTAGGTCTGCGTACCAAATTTCATCAAAATATCTTAATAGGTGCGACCTGTAGAGTGCGCACAAGATTGCATGGACAGACAGACAGACGGACGGATGGACGGACGGACAGACGGACATCGTTAAATCGAAATAAAAAAAAAAATTCTGAACCGATCGGTATACTATAAGGTGGGTCTACGACCAATATTTTTTGGTGTTACAAACATCAGCACAAACTTATTATACCCTGACCACATAGTGGTGTAGGGTATAAATAGCTAATTTTAATTTTGAAAGTCGGATATTTCGTAAACTATAAGAGATAAACTATGCATGTGCTAACTCTTTTGTATAACTCGACTAGTAAATTATACTGATGGTTTTTTTTTAAATCGGGATAAAATTAAGAATTCTGCATCGTTTTTAATTTTTGTAATACCCGAGGTGCCAGATTTTGGGGACCTATGGCATCTCTCCTGATAGGTCTATATAAGTTAATTAGCACCTGAATTCCAATCGGAATAACCGTTTAGAAAATCCAGAATTATTTCCGTTTTTTTTTTCCAAAATTACCCACTGTGCCCCGGTCTATTATTTATGGCTTTAAAAAAAAAAAATACAAAAGTTTTGACAATTTAAAATTTCGCAATAATATAGAAATATTGACTAACACATCTAATATTCGAATTTCAATATGATTTTCAAAGAGAACAAGTAAAAAAGTTAAAGTCGGACATGCCCAAATTAAGGTGCCTTACCTTAGTGGTTATATAAAATTTGTATAGGGTCTCTGCTATTAACTACATTAACAATACATTATCGAACAAATCAGAAGAAGTGAATAGAATTCATTCATTGCCTTAAAATTTATCTTTAGTATGAATGTTTGTATTTTAAATAAGAAACCCAAATACTTGTCGTTGACGAAATAACATAAAAATACAATAACATAACATTTAGGCACGTAATTCTCAAAAAAATTGTTATGATTGCAATACGATGAAAAATTTGTTTTAAATGTGAATAAAAAATAGGAAACAGAGTTGAAAAAATAATAATAATAATATAAAACATTTTATATTTTGACAGCTATACGCCAGGGAAGCATCAAAACGTAAAATAGTGGTTGCCATAAAACGTGACGAAATTGGCAATAAATTAAAAAGGGAATGACTTCCGCTTAAAAAAAAGAAGCTAAATAAAATGTTTGCATGTTAACTCTAGAGAATTTTATCCCAAGAGACCAGAAATTATCCATATACTTATAGTTGAAAGCATTAGCAATTAGAATTAGACGCTGTTTAACATTTACTTAATGTTAATCGATTATTTGCGGCTAAAAAACTTAGCACATGCTTTTAAATTTTTGTATTCAATTTACATACAACCACCCAGCTAAACATCGACATATACACCACTTATTTTGAAAGTTGTACGAGTCGATTTGTTTTTGCATTTCATTGTTTTTGGAACTGTAAATATCAGCTTGTGTAAAATTTTTTATACACATCTTATCAGGGGACATTAACATGGGGTTTCTAGAACACGTTCGTTGTCACACGAATGAGTGACTACATGTATTTTGTTTTTGTATTGCATGTATTTTGTTATTGCATTTTCGTTCGTGTGAAGCAAAACGTCATCTAGAAACACCACCTAAGTTTAAAAGCGTTACAAGGCGAGGTATACTAAATTGGCCACAAAATATTTGGTATTTTATAAAACGGGTAGTACACTCAAATAAAAAAGTCTGTAAAAGTTACAGAAAAAACTGTAATATTACAGAAAAATTAACTAATATTAGGCCAGCAGACCGATTAGCTAATTTTAGCAAAATGTGTCTGTAATTATTAGTAAAGTCAAAGTTGTGGAAAAAATTTGTAATAGTTACTAAAATTTAGTATAATTTTAGTATATTCATAATGGAAATCAATTTGCTAAAATTAGCCAAATTTCTTACTAAATATTAGTGAAATTCATTTAGAAGCAAAAATTAGTAATTTTACTATATATTAGTAAAATTTCTGTAAATTTAAAATGGAAATAAAATAGTACTTATACTAAATATTAGTATGCATACTGTATTTTATTTCCAAAAAATCTAAAACAAAATCCATAAAAAATGCTTACGAATAGTAAAGTTTTTTAAACAAACATTTATTTCTTTTTAGTTATAAAATGAAATGTAATTTTAAATACGATTTAATTATAAGTAAAGTTTTAAAATTTAAATAACTTTTAGATGAATGAAACATTGAATGTATGTATATAAAAGGATAAAAAGATTTATTATAAATATATGTACTAAATAATAGGCTTTTGAGATCAATATCAAATTGATATTCACATTTAAATTAATTTTTGGAGTATTAATATATATAAGTATTTAAAAGAAAGTCACACATTCATTTAATGCAAATTTTTATAAGTATTCACTTTTAACGGTGGGTCTCATACTGCAGGCTTAAACTTTAGTTAATAGTTAACCCAAAAATTTGTTGTTGTTTTGTGTACATTTTTTTGAAATTTTCTTTTGTTTATAGTTAAGTTAAAGTTAAACTTACAGTACGAGACCCACCATAAAAGTATTAAAAAAATGCCCACATTTATTCCAAATTAATGTAGGTACATTTTATTATTTATCTATTACGCTCGGTTTCATATTTAAATTTAACTTGAACTTAACGATATTGAAAGATAAAATGTCAAAAATTATATACGAAATAACAAATTAAATAACTAATAGTTTTTTCTTATTTTATTGTTGTTGCCTTTATTTTTAAAGATCAAAATAGTGGCTAAATTTGCCACGAAAGGCAAGGAGATGGTTCAGAAAATTGTACAGAATTTTAACGTAATGTTTGTTTTTTCATTTTCTCACTTGTTTTAAGTGGGCGTGGCTTTTAACGAAAAATTAGCGATATCAACCTTTTATCATATTACATAGTAAAATTTAGGCAGTACTGATCGGTTCTATACAAACTGTATATTTTTAAGTCTTGAATTATTTTTATCTACAAATAGTCACCAGACTTAAAATTGCAGCACTTTAAACATGACCAAATTTTTCTTTGTTTTTATATTTTTTAGATAAGTTGTCAGGCTAAGGATTGCTGTTGATAACTTGTCTTTAGGAAAATTGATTCCAAAAAAATGTGATTGAAGAGCCATACATGTTTACATTCAATAGGATATTTAAAATGAAAAACCACATAAATATGAAAAAGACATGTCAAAGCTATCAAATTTTAAAAAAATATATTTATAAACTAAGTGCTATTAAATAATTGATACTATTACCACGATCGCCGTATTCGCCTCCACGCTTAAAGGATACCGACACTTTATTCTTCCAAGCTTCACGTGGGCTACAAAACTGTAGATAACAAAATAGAAGTTAATTTTTGCTACATATAAATTAATATAAAGATAATAAACTTACTAAAAATGCAAACATAAATTCACTAACAGCTTAAACATTTGTACCCACTGTAAATATCTCATGAATAATATCTTCCAAACAAATAATGGGTGATTTTTTGCCATTGATACGAGCAAAACCTTTTTAAATAACAATTCACGTATGGTACCAATATTGGGATAGCCATATGTAATTGTAAAATTATGTATCGCTTTTCCATAATCCTATGGTTTTGTCATTTTCCATAATTTTGTAGTTTTCTCATTTTCCAAAACCGCCGAAGCAAAAATATTCTCTGTTGGATGACAAGCAGTACACAACAGACTGTCGGTGTGACCATGTAATTTCTGGACCACCTCTTTCGATTGTAGATTCCAGATGTAAACCATATTATCTTCACTGCCGGAAACAATCCACTAAAAAATATTACAAACATTTAAAACAAATTTATAGATAAAAAAATTCTTGCCTTTAACTAACCTTTCCTCCAGTTACTGAAAAATTTGCAAAAATACAATATTTTTCATTTTTATGTCCAGTGTAGGTTTTTAAACATTTTCCTTTTGAATAGTCCCATAATTTCAAAGTATTATCCAAAGTAGCCGCCAATATATACTTGCCATTGGGGGAGAATTTTATAAAACTTGCAGGCGGGTTGTCATCATCTATTAGTCTTCAAACACTGACCGCTGGCTATATTATATCCCAAATACGACATAAGCCATCATAGCTAGAAGAGACAATTAATGTACCATCACGATTGAAATGAACGGCAGAGGCAGGTCAATTCATAAAATTTCGAAATTATTTCTTTTCCCACTTCTGGTACTCACATGAACTCGGCAACCATTCCCCATTGGGTGAAAACAGTTGATACTGCCTTGCTATGACCAGCCAAAGTAAACTTTAAAGTATAATTAGTTTTTATGGATAAAGACGATTTATTTGAAGATGAGGATGTTGTTACGGTCGAAGATGATTTTTGAAGAGTATTAGGATCACTGGATGCGGTGGACATAGGTTGTGGAGCATGTACCCCAGGATGACCACCATGTACTGGTCCAATAGGAACCATTGTTATTGATTTTTACAAGTTATTATTTTAATTCACTTTGTTTTTTTAACTATTAAAACAGTACCGAATGTTTTTGTTAGAAAAACCTCGTGCTAAGAGTTGTGTCGTTCATGAACGAACTAGTTCATTTGAACGGTTCAGTTCATTGAACGATATGACATCGTTCACCATTATTCGTTCTTTTCGTTCATTTCGTTATTTTTTTTAGTCATAGAAAATTTGTATCCTTTTCTTATTAATTTTATTACAGAATTAAATGTTTTTCTTAATAATTTAAAAAGTTTAATAAAATTGTAATTTTCTGACGCTATTAGTCTATGCACAATAAAATTAATATATCGCTGACATGCAATCGGCTCTTGCAGTGATGCCAGAGATCAAATGTCACTTTTAGTTTTCATTTTAATTTTGTAATAGAAAAACAACAAAAATTTTTTTAAAAAAGAATGGAAAAGTGTTTAGTTTTTTATTATTTGTCGGTAAAAATTAATGTTTCATAAAATTTGGTATTTTTCGAAGAAAAATCTATGATATTTCTTATCCATGAAAATGTCAAGTGTTCCCCACCACTTTGCAATTGATATCATTTTGACGTTTTTCTGCAATGGTTTTGACATTCCTATAATTTATTGCATTTAAATACACCGGGTTAGCACGCGTGCAATTTACAGTTGTTTATAAGAATTATATATGTTTAATGGAAAACTGGTCAATATTTTGTTACAATTTATATTTAAGGATTTTTTTCTTAATTGTCTATAAAGTTTTATATTAATTTGTAAAATTAATGCAGTTTTCATTATTTGTAATTGTCGCCATAATGCGCAATTACAAAAGCACCTCCCAGTACGACTTCTCTCAATGAACTAAAACAGAAAAAACAGTGACATCGATACACACGATGGAAAATTGAGTTTGGAAACACAAAATATCAAAAAATTTTGATAACACGAATTTGACCATGTAATGTCTAATTTGACGGTTTGTCAAGCATGTTGGACGAAAAACAAAATTTTTTGATTTTTCGGCAAGTTTGACAAACACGCTTTACCGTCTATTGAAAAAAATCATCAATCATTGGATTTTTAATAAGTTATTTTGTAACAAGAAAGGGATAGCGTTAATAAATAAAATAAAAAATGCAAAAACAGAAATTCAAAAATGAAATTCCAAGAAAAAAATTAATAAAAATAATTTCGTCATTATCATCCGCTGTGTTGATTTTGTGGTTTTGAAGTAAAGTTTTACAGCATGCTTGTCCGTGTATTCCAAAAAACATTTTTTGTTTGTCAAACAAGCTGGACAGCATGCTTGATCATATAAAGGCCGCTTATGTCAATAATTTTTTTTCTTTGAATTTAATTTTTTTTTCTGTTTTTGCATTTTTTAGTTCATTTATTAACGTTATCCCTTTTTTGTTATTAAAAAAATGTTTCCATTACACTGTAAAGCGTGTTTGTCAAATCTGCCATGTTTAACAAGCTGTCAAATTAGACACTACATGATCAAATTCATACAGCCGTCCAGCATGCTGTACAGCATGCTTGATTTTCTATAGGTCGCTATACACGAAGTGCATTTTGTGACGAATGTTCCTTCGTGTGTAGGCAGCTTTAGAATAGAAAACAATTGTACCATTTACAGTAAAATTCTTTTAAGCTAAACTTGGTTAAGACGAACTATCGGTTAATACGAACTAATTTGAAAGACGTTTTGCCATCAATTTTCGTATAAAAAACATCACCCGCTTTATGAAACGCTTCGTCATATTTATTGCCGATGAACGATTTATGAAGCAGTTTCATCAATATGATAACTCTTTTTTTCACCGAGTGCACGAATATGGATGATAAAAATACATATTGAAAAAATTGCAAAACTAATTGTATTTATAGCAAAGAAATATTCGATAAAAGCAAAAAAAAAAAAAACGTGGAAATATAAACATTGAAAAACAACAAAAAAATTTAAGAACAAATCTATTTTTATTATAAATGAAAAAAAAAAAAAACGCTTAAAAACAACTTGGTCTTTCTGGTAATCATATTGCAACAAAAATTTCTATCAGGTTGTGTATATTTTCAAAAAAAAAAAAAAATTTAAACTTTCAAAATAACAAAGATTAGTAATTTTTTTTGCTAATTTTAGCTAATCGGGTTTCAAAATTTAGTAAAATTAAATTTGTAGATTTAGCACCTCAAATTAGTAAAAAATTCTGTAATTTGTAAAATGAGAATACCAAATTATTTTACTAAAAAACAACTTTATACTAAAAATTAGTATAATACTAGTATAATAAAATTGGAAACCGTTTTACTAATTTTTATACTAACTTTTTTTTTTAGTGTAGTTTGCGTTTGTTGCCATTTGCGAGTTATTATTGCCAGACAAAAAAAATAATATTTGTGACAAGGAATTACAAATTATTTAAATAAAAATTTGTTGATAGAGTTTTCCAAGTCTGTTTAGCCTGATTGGTAAATGAGTTGTTATTTTTAGTTCTAATATTTTTAGGGTCCAGGTATCGAATCCTGTGTGGGGCAATTTTTTTTATTAGTAGTTTTTTTTGTGATATTTTTCTGGACATTTTTTCCTCATAATATGAAATATATTTATTTAGAAATTTATTAATTCAGTTCGAGGCCAATTTCCTTATTATGAATTAACATAATAAGTACTTATTTCAAAAACTGCTATTTTTCATCATCAGGATATTCTCCTAACAAATACTTCACAGAGTTTTTGCTTTCAAAAACCTCTAACACTTTTAGGAATGCAAAGACGATCGTTTCGGGGATTTTCCAAGTCCCCTTCTTCAGTTTTCTTTAGAAAGTGGTGGCAATAGTGCAATGCAAATTGTAACATCAAAATTTCATATTAAACGTAGTCTACTACATCAACGAGATGAGAATGGAGTAAACAATAAAATATGTTTTCCAAGTCTCTGCAAAGACATAACCAACAATAGAAATACTATGAATGTTTTTGTTTTTGTATTTCGTACCATCGGTACAAATAAAATAAAAATTTTATTTTTACCACTTCTTTGTCAATTACAAGGAAGGGGCAAAAAACATTTCTCCGTACTGCGAGTGTTGTCAAAATGTTGGGTTTTAATTTTTATTCAAAAAAATAAAAATTTTTTTTTCGAACTTTTTATTAATTAATTAGAAATTTATTAATTCAGTTCGAGGCCAATTTCCTTATTATGAATTGAATTTTTGAAAAAAGTTCTTATTATGTTAATTCATAATAATTCCTGAAAGTGTTAAAGGTTTTTGAAAGCAAAAACTCTGTGAAGTATTTGTTAGGAGAATATCCTGATGATGAAAAATAGCAGTTTTTGAAAAAAGTACTTATTATGTTAATTCATAATAAGGAAATTGGCCTCGTACTGAATTAATAAATTTCTAATTAATTAATAAAAAGGTCGAAAAAACAATCTTTATTTTTTTGAATAAAAATTAAAACCCAACATTTTTATATATATTTATATTTAAGAAAAGTTTTATATTGTACAGAAAATCAACCAAAATAAGAAGAACCTTCCATTAGCGGATAGCAAAGGAGTACAGGGTATGGTTTGTTAAGATGGCCCTTAAGTTTCGAATTGTCAGTTTTTAGTTTTAAAACCCCTCAGTTTGTTTTATTTGGTCTCAAACGTAGAAGTTTATAAAGCTTCAACAAAGTTCGCCAACTCACCGTCAGATGGCGCGCAACAACTGTTCTAAAAATTCAAAACCTCGCGCAATTACAGTGTTGCCATATTTGAAGCCCTTCATCTTTCACTTCTTCTCTATCTCCGTTCCAAAGGAAGCAACACGTTAATTAATAGGAAAAATTTCCTGAGTGTTGGCTCCTCTTAAAAAAAAAAAAAAAATACGGTTTTATTAAGGAGTTTGTCTTCGATTATAATATTGCCAGATTGAAAAAAAAGATTTTGATTTTGAGTTTTACAAAATTTAAAAAAAATTTAAAACAAAAAAACGTTCAAACGAAAGCAAAGTTTCATTTTACAAAATGACCCCGTAAATTTACAAAAATTTTTCATGTACTGTGCACGGTTTGGAAGCAAGAAAGTTTATAAATTAAAATTGCGTAAAATTTAAAAAAATAAATAATTTAAAACCAGACCTGTATAAAAGTTTATTTGAAATATTTCTTTGAAATAACCACTTATTAATATTTGTAAATTGAAATAGCAGTATTGTTTTATTTACTAAATACGCACATATGTAAGTAAGAAAATATTATATATATTAATGGGGTCATTTTGTAACTCGAATGAAAAACGTTTTTTCGTTTTCGTTTGAAACGTAAACGAAAATATTTGGTATTTTATAAAACGGGTAGTAGTTTGCGTTTGTTGCCATTTGCGAGTTATTATTGCCAGAGAAAAAAAATAATATTTGTGACATGGAATTACAAATTATTTAAATAAAAATTTGTTCATAGAGTTTTCCAAGTCTGTTTAGCCTGATTAGTAAATGAGTTGTTATTTTTAGTTCTAATATTTTTAGGGTCCAGGTATCGAATCCTGTGTGGGGCAATTTTTTTTTATTAGTAGTTTTTTTTATGATATATTTTTGGACATTTTTTCCTAATAATATGAAACAAATATATTTAAGAAAAATTTTATATTGTACAGAAAATCAACCTAAATAATGAACCTTCCATTAGCCGATAGCAAATGAGTGCAAAGTATGGTTTTTTAATATGGCCCTTAAGTTTCGAATTGTCAGTTTTTAGTTTTAAAACCCCTCAGTTTGTTTCATTTGGTCTCAAACGTAGAAGTTTATATATAAAGAAAAATTTTTCTAAATCGTGTCTTAGCGCATCTAAAATCAGATATTTTTAAAATTGCCCAAATTTTCACTAATTTGCATATAAATTTAATTATGCATAATAATTTGATTTTTTATAACGATTTTGATGTGAAAAATTTGTTTTATAAGCCGTCTATAAATTTAAAAAGTGATTATGCATATGACCCTAAAAGAATTATTTTTTATTGAGAATAAAAAATTTAGGAGTATTACATTTAACTACTTCATATTTTTAAACCCATATTTATACAATTTTTATTCCAGAAATTGCAATTACCTAACTTTCTATGCAAAAACTTTAACTTTTTAATAGGAAACGACAACTATTTCTGTTCGTTTGAATATGGCATAATATTCGTTTGCAAACGTTTACTTACTTCTTATAAAATACCATTTTATTAAGGAGTTTGTCTTCGATTATTATATTGCCAGATTGAAAAAAAAAAGATTCTGATTTTGAGTTTTACAAATTTAAAAAAATTAAAAATACAAAAACCTTCAAACGAAAGCAAAGTTTCATTTTACAAAATGACCCCATAAAAATCTTTTATTAACTTCAAATAATTTTAAGTAAGTAATAATAATTTTTATAGTAAAGTGTTGTTTTTTCAAACGCGTCGTGTAGACCAAATACAATAAATATTGTCATTAATATGTATTTTTATTAATTCTAATTTAGTAGGTTTGAGGTTAAGAAGAAGAATAAACCTTCCTCAAAAGTTATAAACACATTAAATTTGCAAATCAGACTAGATCTAGTTTCTGCCTTTATATGGACAGGCTTCATCAGTGATCTTCCATTAAATTGTATTATTGTTATTTAAGTATTTCAAACAATTTCAAGTAAGTAAAAAAAATTTAATATTTCAAAGCTGAAATATAAATATTTTGAAATAATTAAATATGTAGTTAAGTAAAATACTTAGCTACATTTTGGAAAGATTTTGAAATATTTGAAATATTTAAAATATTTGAGATAATTGAAATATTAAAATTTTTGAAATATTGAAATATTTAAATATTTGAAATATTTTAAATTTTTTAACCCTGGAACACTAATCTTATTTTTTATACGTTAACGCTAATCATTAGTCGAATCGACTAACATATATATATTACCGATTTTTTAAATATCTATATTTGAACCACCAAAAAATCTTTACAAGGTTTTATTTTAAATGTAAATCAATTTACAAATTTTATAGGGTCATTTTGTAAAACGAAACTTTGCTTTCGTTTGAACGTTTTTTTATTTTTAATTTTTTTAAATTTTGTAAAACTCAAAAAAATATGTATATTTTCTTTTTTTTTCAATCTGGCAATATTATAATAGAAGACAAACTCCTTATTAAAACGGTATTTTATAAGACGTAAGTAAACGTTTGCAAACGAATATTATGCCATATTCAAACGAACAGAAAATAGTTGTCGTTTCCTATTAAAAAGTTAAAGTTTTTGCATAAAAAGTTAGGTAATTGCAATTTTTGGAATAAAAATTGTATAAATATGGGTTTAAAAATATGATGTAGTTAAATGTGATACTCCTATATTTTTATTCTCAATAAAAAATAATTCTTTAGGGTCATTTGCATAATCACTTTTTAAATTTATAAAAGGCTTATAAAAAAATTTTTCACACCAAAATCGTTATAAAAAATCAAATTATTATGCATAAGCACTTAAATTTATATGCAAATTAGTGAAAATTTGGGCAATTTTAAAAATATCTGATTTTAGATGCGCTAAGACACGATTTAAAAAAAATTTCTTTATATATAAACTTCTACGTTTGAGACCAAATGAAACAAACTGAGGGGTTTTAAATCTAAAAACTGGACAATTCGAAACTTAAGGGCCATATTAAAAAACATACTTTGCACTCCTTTGCTATCGGCTAATGGAAGGTTCTTCTTATTTATGTTGATTTTCTGTACAATATAAAATTTTTCTTTAATTTATTTGTTTCATATTATTAGGAAAAAATGTCCAAAAATATATCATAAAAAAAAATCTACTAATAAAAAAAAAATTGCCCCACGCAGGATTCGATACCTCGACCCTAAAAATATTAGAACTAAAAATAACAACTCATTTACCAATCAGGCTAAACAAACTTGGAAAACTCTATGAACAAATTTTTATTTAAATAATTTGTAATTCCATGTCACAAATATTATTTTTTTTGTCTGGCAATAATAATTCGCAAATGGCAACAAACGCAAACTACTACCCGTTTTATAAAATACCAAATATTTTCGTTTACGTTTCAAACGAAAACGAAAAAAACGTTTTTCATTCGAGTTACAAAATGACCCCATTATTTTTTTGTAAAACAATAAGTTTAAAATTTATATTAATAACAAATACTCTTGACATCAATTGTTGAAAATAATGTGTAAATAAGAAATAATAACACAAGCCATTAGTCGAATCGACTAACATTTTGCTAAATAACTCAAAAATAGCAATACTTACTGCAATAATGTGATCATTCAGAACAAGAGGACACCTTTGACTGAGAATACAAGAGAATTTAAACCGATCGGTAAAACGAGAAAAAAGCTGTGCACAAAAATGTAAGTGGTGTTAGTCGAATCGACTAAGATTAGTGTTCTAGGGTTAAATATTTGAAATACACTGAACATTCTATAAATGAAATTTTGAGCCAGAAACAACAAATTGAAGGCTTCAGAAGCACAGAAAATTTTTAAATCGAAATTACGCTTTTATTTTTTTGGTAATAGTTGATAAACAAATAAGCTAAGAAATGGCACACTCTTCCATTTATGTATACATGTGTGTGTGTGTATGTGCCATTTCTTAGCTTATTTGTGTTTTAACTATTACCAAAAAAATAAAAGCGTAATTTCGATTTAAAAATTTTTCTGTGATTCTAACGCCTTCAATTTGTTGTTTATTGCTCAAAAATTCAAAATTTGTATATCAAATCAAAGGTAATTTAAAAACCTTTTAAATGCGACCTTTATGATTTGCGTACCTGTAAGAGTTTTCGAGAAAATGACAATTAATTGTACATTTTTATACATTTTCAAGACCTGATATTTCCGTATCCAGATGCGTCAGTGCTTTGTATTTTTCTTAGTTCTGTGATACACTTTATACCTACGGAAAGTCAGCAAATTTGGAAACACTGATATCAGAAACAGCAATATTTTAAATTGAATTTGACCCCCACAATGTAACTTCAAGACTCGAGAGTTTTAAATTTTTGGCCCACTCTAAAGTACATAGCTTGATAGAACAGGCACTACTTAGTAGTATATCATTAAACATATACGTGATGCCTTTTATAAAGTTAGCTTATGTACTCAATGCTGGTCGAATATATATTATGGCATCTGTAACTTTAAGCCATCAGTGTTATCGCTATTAAACAAACAACAGTGGTGTTTGTATGAAAATACTTATAATTGTTATTTGATAAACGTACTTACATCTATAAACCCAATTAAACTACTTATGTACTCGTACATACACAAGTAATAATGTACTTAGTAAGGTATTAGAATGACACTTATTAACACTTCTGTTTTTAATTGCAAAAACTAAACCATCGAATCCAAAGGCAAAAAGAAGAAATTGAAAAAGTATAATTTGTTATATCCAAACATGACTACCCACACAGAACTTGCCAACTGTACCAAAAATTATACACTGGCAGAGCACTGATTTTACTAAAATTACTACGGTTTGTTAAAATAAGGTTTAAAATATGAAGGTATCGAGTTCGTTTCCGTTCACGGTCACAAAATTTTTTTTTATTTTTTAATTCTTTTTAAAAAGTTAAATTTTTTGTTGTTATACAACAGACACAATAGATTAAAAAAAAGTATTTTAAAAAAATTAATTATACCAAACCATTGTAAAAAAGCAAACACACTCAAAAAAATAAGTTAGTAGAAAAATTAGTAAAACGTCTTGTATATCAAGTGTACTAGTTTTCAGCAAAAGTTTTAGTTATATTTTTTTAACCCTAAACTAATTTTTAACTACTATTTTACTAATTTGTTTTGCTACAAAAATTGTAGTGATAACCAAATTTATAGCGTGAACGACAACCAGATCGTCAAGATGTAGATGTCGCAGCTTGTCTGGATGTAGTACAGACAACGGAAATGATAATAAAAACAAACAACTTTATACAATTTCTATATTTAAATTTTCAGCAAATAAATTAACTAAAGTAAAATGTTTTTAGAAATTTTTTCAGTTTTTTTCAGTCTACTAATATTCAGCAAAAAGTTTAGTGATTTTAGAAAGTATTTTTTTCATTTGCAATCGACCGAAAGTGTTAGCAAAACTTTTGCTGAAATTATAATTTTTTGGTAAAAATCAGCTAGCTGATTTTCAGCAAGCTGATTTTGCTGAAATTACCAACTTTTTTGAAAGCACGCTGCTGACTAAAAATTTGTTGACACAGCAACATTTTTTGCTGACTTTATCTTTTTTAGTGCAGATATGTGGTTATATAACTGCATATGTGATAATCCCAGCAAAAACACACCTTACCAAGTAATTAGCGAGTAAGTAGCACACAAAGGCTTTCACTGGTTACCAGGCTATTTACTCGCAACATTACTTTTGGTCGCGATGGCCAAAAATTCATGGGTGGTCACTACCGTCTCGCTTAAAAAAAAGTGAGAATAATGAGTTACCCATAGCGAAAGAATAAGTAGTTACTCACAAAGATAGAATAAGTCGTTACTCAGAAGTTAGGATATAAGTGTATTTTAAACTAATGCACAAGATAATGACCAGATCAAGTCTCTGGGGGAGGGGGGGGGGGGGGGGGGATTTTGATTTTCTTTTTTTTATTTGAAAAAATTTATTTAAAAACAAAAATATCGGGTCACAATTTATTTTTAAATTTTCGTAAGAAATATATTTTAACCCCTTTTGGTTTGGCCTTTAGTTATAAAGAATAAAAGACAATATAAAGTCGAACGGAAAATTGTGGGTTACATTTTTCACGTATTTGACCTGCAACAAAGATGCCTAAAAAAAGTTTATATTAAATAATTTAGAAACTATCGGCTGAAAACATATAAAATCAATAACTGAAATTTCCGCACTCTATTTGAATTGTATCAAACTTGCTATAACTTGGAATACTTTGTATAGCTACAATTGGTATTCAGTTATCAAATTTGCTATAAACTTTCCTTACACATTTGGGTCTAACTTTTGTATTATTTTAGCTATGTGACTTGGTAATAACGAGTGTAATCTTTCAAATCTGGAAATTTTGTAAGAAAAAAACAACAATTAAATAAATAGTTATTTTTACTTTTATTATTTTGTCTGATAAATAAGAGTATTAAAAGTATATAAGAACAAAAAAATATCCATTTCATTTTGTGGTCCACTCCAATCTTAACTTTTTTCCGAATGCCTTCCATTAATTTTTTGACAGTGCTGTTTGTTATTGCTTTGGATGCAACTATCCACTTATTTCAAAATCTTTTCTATCATTAGCAGTCTGTTTGGTCTTCTTTAAATTCGCTTTTATTAGAACACAATACCTTTCAATGGATCGATATTGTGGGACATTTGGTGGGTTCATGTCTTTTCCAACAAATTCAATATTATTAGCTGAGCACATTTAAGGTCATTGAAGCATAGTGAGCTGGAGCCAAATCAGTCCAGAATAGAGTAGATCTACCGTGTTTTTTTATAAAAGGTATTAATTTTATTTTTAGGCGCTCTTCCCTGTACACATCTCCATTAATTGTACCTGTTGTTATATATAAAGATGTCTTTTCGCCGCATTGGCAAATTTCATGCCAAACTAGATTTCAATGCCGATAGATGTTTCAAAATAAGGTTTCAGGACTGAATCTACCGTACTTCTTGACATTTTTAAATTTTGTGAAATAAAATGTACTGCTCGGTATGGATTTTCATTCCATTTGTCGACAATTAATTTTCGTTGTTGCAAATGATTCATAATTGCAGAAAAAGTATCACTCAAAGTAATCAAAATGTTATGTTGACACAATTTTATGAAGTTACTGAATATTTTCCTATAAAGTTTTTCATTTTAGTTTTAATTATTTGGAGCATAGCCTACTTTAAAATTTCCAGATTTGAAAGATTACACTCCTTATATCACTTTAAAGCTTCTGAAATCATGCTTAAAGTTGGTACCCAACTCAATCTTTAATTTGATAATTTCTGATTTCTCAAAAAAAAATGTTTAATTCTTGAGACTTTTTCTACAATGAAATAATTGTTTCTATCTTTTTATAATTGAAGCCATGATGATGATGAGCCACGTGAATAGTTACTATTTTGAAATGCACTTTAACCATTTATCGTTATCAAAGGTCTAAAGTCATTTTATCTTAATCCGCAGTTCGGGATGCTTTATCGTAGCTTTTTTTTTGTATTAGTTCTTATTTACAAAAGTGTGGGAAATTCTAGAGCATAGAACATAGTATTTAAATGAATGTTCTTTTAGTTTATATATAGATCATAAATTATTATCACTTTCTGTTTAAATTATTTTCAAATTAATGAAAGATGATACAATTTTCACAAGTAAATTACAAAGAATAAAAAATTTTGAAATAATTGATAATTGTCTACATATGTTGCAGTTGGCCGAATATGTTAACAACTCAACTTAGACTAATATCAACGAAATCTAACAATGCTATTTTGATCCTTTGCTATTATTACTCTTTTCTCCTTTGAACCTTAATTCTTAATTCTACCAAAATAAGAGATCAAATAAATATTCCCCTCATTCATAGTATTTAATTTAAAAAAAAATTAAAAAAACAGTTCGATTTTTCAACATTTGTATGAAAAAGGAGCCAATAAGATTACCAGTATATGATTTCGCAAAGACAAAAATAAAGTATTGAGGAACAACATATATTTTTCACAAATTTTAAAGAATCCATTTTTCGATATATGGCGATTTAAATCGCCATAAAATCAAATTAAATTTTGAAAATTTTACGAAAACCTCGACGGAGTCTGAAAAGTCCTCAAAATTTGATTGAGATGATTACCAGGATCTAAATCATAAATTATTTTTTAACTACGCAAAGTTTCATTTCCTGAAAAGTTTTGAAATTATTTTCATTATTTTTGTTTATATTCACTTTATTTATTAGAAGCTGATTTTTTATATTCCAGTTATAAATGTTAACTAAAAACTTCTAATATTAATAAAATTCTTGTTTTTTAAGTATTTTTTCGGAACGTTTCGCAGACCTCCTAGGATGCAATTACGGACGCTCAGAAGTTCGTGATCAATATTCGGAAAACGTTGTATAATTAAATTTTCATATCGGTTTTGATATAGCTGCGGGAGCCAGCTGTCGTTATTAACAAAAGGAATTACTGATCAACTTTGCTTTGACGCTAAAGTCAAAGTTCAGGTTGGGAAAAAGTATGGGATTTAACGCTAGTCAATTACTCACATGCAATCAGAAATTGAGGAGTATTTCAAAAGAAATTATTTTAGGAACATTTAGGAACTGTATACTCTACGATATCAACATGTATGCTCATGATTTCCAAAAGACTGACTGGAATAACTTCAATACGATCTTTTGGAAAAACCTAAAAAAGAACTCTTTCCGAATGAAACTTTGAGAATTCAAGTGAAATTAATTGTGAATTATATTTGGAATTTGTCAAATTTGATATTAAAATTGAACACAAATTACGGTAATAATTTTTTTTTTCTTACAATATTGAGAAAATTTGAAGAGAAATTTCGATTTTTAAAAAAGAGAAAATTCTAAAATATATTAGCATTTTCCATTTCAAATTTAGAAGATTCCATTAGAAATTCAGTTATGCAATTTTAGTGAAGAAAAATTCAAAATAAAATTTTGTCTTTTTTTCCCTTAAGCAGTAAGTTGTTTTTCACGTGGAAAAATTTTCGAACGGCCTCAACTTGTAATTTAAATTATAAAAATGAAAAATTTTTCAATTTTGTATCAAAGACATAATAAACAATATACGACAGAAAATGTAATTTTTTCCCCAAGAAAAATAATTAATAATAATCTTGTACATTAAATTTACGTACTTAGTTTTCACGCGAAATTCATTATCGGGGAAAATTGTTTTTTTTTATATGTTGTATAACAATTCTTTCACGTGAAATCCGAACAACTTACGACGCTTTACTTTCAAAAAGTATTTTACTTTTAAAGTCGACTTTATATTTAAACACACGGTTTTGTTAATTTTGTGTATGAAAATCCTAAATTTCAAACATTTTGAAATTTAGGATTTTCATTGGCTGAAAATAAATTAACCAATCAGAATGCTCCAAAAATAAATTAGGCCAAAGCATACTGCCACCCAAAATTTGAACTAAAGCCGACTTCAACAAAAATATACATTTGGAAAATTTAAATAGTAAGGGCGTTTATTTTTATTTAAAAAATTTTCAATTAAAATCAGAATTTTGTATTAGAAAATGCGAAATTTTAAAATGAAATTTCTTTTTGTCATTTGAAATTAAAAGAATTTCAAACGAAATTTGAAATTTAGATTTTTTAACCACATTTCTCCACAAACTTTAATTGTTTTATAATCAAAATTATTTGATTATAAAACAATATTTATATTCTCTTGTTTTTTTTTTTGATCTTTATGTTAAAATAGCTTAATATTTATTAACGATAAAATGAAAGTTATTTATTTCAATTATCGTTTTATAAACGAATTTGTTAAAATATCTATTGAAATTTTTGAAATGACGACTGGTTAAATGAAAATAAAGAAAAATTTTTATATTTCATCCAATTATGCATAACAAATTTGCATTTCTTTCACTTTATCCTTTTTTCTCTTCTTTCTTCTTCACTTTTTCCTTTTTTTTTCTTACTTTTTCTCTCCTTTTTCCCTATTTTTCCTTTTTTTTCGATTTTGCTGCGGCTGAGGGAATTTCCCTATTCCCCCCCCCTGGAGCCGCGCACGCCTTGATTACCAGTATTGAGAAAAGTTATAGGTGTAGAAATAGGTTTACAAAAAAACGAGTAAAAAATTTAAAGTCGGGCACGCCGACTATATAATACCCTGGTTAAAAGCCGACTAATGTTTGGATCCGAAATTCGAATGGGTGTATATGGACTTGTGTCAAAATTTTTTATAAAATGATATGAGAAAATCGGAAATATAGCCCATATGGGCAACAGGTTCAAATATGGACCGATCCTATCTAGAATCAATAAGCTTTGTGCTTAGCAACATGCGAGTCAACGAATAAAATTTCATTGAAATATCTTCGTATTTGCGACCTGCAGCGCGTAAATAAGCCAATTTGGGGGGGGGGGGGAGGGGGGATTTATATAGGCACTAGGTCTAATTATGGACCGATTTTAACAAAAGTCAATAGGCTTCTTCCTGAGGCCGACATAGGTCTGTGTACCAAATTTGATTAAAATATCTTCGAAAAAAATTTACGTATTCTACACTAGTATTCTTACGTGCCAGTATACAAAAATATGTCCAAAGTGACACGCAGGATAGGTCTTAAGGGGGCACGGACCGGTCCTTGATCGGTCTTTTTGTTTGAAAGAGACACGTCACTTTAACATGTCGTTGTCATTGGAAGGGAACAATTGCCATAGTTTAGACACCTTGTGACACGTGATGTGTCTAAAAAATAGCTTTTCAAATAAACTAATAAAAAATTAAAAAAAATCTACTTGACGTTAATTAGGTCTCGATAACACAACCTTCTGCTTGGAAGGCAAACGCTCTACCATCTGAGCTAATGTTGCTTGTGCATGAAGTCTGGCTGATGGTAAAGTTATACATTTTTCGTTTCTGTTCAAGTAAAAAAGAAAAAGAAAAAACAAACACTACAAGCCAATTGGGGGAAAAAAGAGAAAAGAAAACAATTTTAACACACAAGCAAATATAGTGGTAGAGCCTTGAAAATGTCCCCGATTGACCGGCCATGGGAAAGGTATTTTAATTGCATTTGACTAGTTTTTTGCGTTGGCCATAATTAAAATAAAAAATCAATTAAAAATAAGAAAATGACTTCAAAAACTCTAATAATATAAATAAAAAATTCCCCTTAAGTTAAAAAGAAAAGTTGATTGAATTACCAACTATTAAAACTAAGACATCTTTGACATTAAAAAAAAACGTTAAAAATACAAAGCTTAAAATTTCTTAGCAAAAAATTATAGAAATTTAAAATAAGACCTAAAATAAGCAAATCGTAAAAAAATAAAGTTAAAAATAAATAAAAGAGTAAAATAAATAAAAAAAATATTTTTTTAAAAATATGCCGTGAATTTTGTTTTTTATTTTGGTATCGGTCATGTTTTGTAAAAGCCACAGTGAAAAATTTTTTTTAGAAAATTAATCAATTCTCTTTTGTTCATATTTTTACACTCACAAAATAAATACTGTCACTTTTTGTTAGTTGTTTCTGAAGTTTTTCCGTTAACTTATTTTTAAAAGTAATACCAGTTGTTCGTATAAGATAAATAATTTTTTAATTTTTTCACAAGTTATTTAAAAATTTAACTAAATAAAAATACGGATATTTCGTAACAGTAAGATTGTCTAGTAATTTTTTTTTTGTTTTAAAATAAAACTATTGTTAGTAAAATCAAGTATAAATATATTTCTTAGCACTGTTTTGTTTGTTATTTTTGTAGCAAACATTAATTAACTTTTAGTTGATTTTACAGTTTCTGATAGTCAGTTATTGATAATCAAAAACAAATAAAAAAAAAATTATTCAATTAAATTAAAATCTTAGTAGACCGGTTTTTAACTGAAATTTTATTCGTTTTAAATTGTATTATTAGTTAAGATTACTTCAAAATAATTTTTGTGTACTAAATTAGTAATATGCCTTCGGTTGATCGGTCACGGGATAGGTCTTTGGAGGGCAATTGACTCCTCATTTCCTGTAGAACTTATACCCCTATAAAAAAATAGATTTTCAAAAAATTTGTAAACAAATGTTCTAATTCATAAACTTTTACAACAGTCTTATTGCAGGATTTTAAGCTAATTTGTGAATAACAGTATTCATATTTGCTTAATAACGAAAAAAATAATATAGGTTTATAGTCGATACTCATTAATTTTATAAAGTTTGAAGTGAGGAAGCCACCATTTAATTGTTAATTATTTCATTTTCAGGCATGAAATAATTTATTAAAGCCATCCCATGCCTAAAGTGTGTGGCTTCTAACAACTTGCATCCATCAAACTGAAAAAAGCTACAATAATTGCGTAGCCAATGACCTTTTTCGAAAAAATTTCAAAAAAAAAATGTAAAACTAAAATTAAAAAGAAAGACAAAACAATAGTGATGTACAGACTGTCAAAACATTATTCGAAATTCGATTACTTTTGTATGCTTCGAATAATAATTTATAAAAACTACTACACGGAGGAAAAAGATGTTTTTGTATATGTTTGGAGGTAATCAATGTATGTTACAGTAAATGGTTGTTTTTCAAACGCGTCGTATAGACCAAATAAAATTAATATGGTTATTAATATGTATTTTTATTAATTCTAATTTAGCAGGTTTCAGGTTAAGAAGAAGAATAAACCTTCCTCAAAAGTTATAAACACATTAAATTTGCAAATCAGACTAGATCTAGTTTCTGCCTTTTTATGGACAGGCTTCATCAGTGATCTTCCATTAAATTGTATTATTATTTATATTTTTATTGTCAGATTGTCTCTATATAAATAATTTCAGAAGTGATCAAACAGACATATACAAACATTCTACTTCAGATTTTCTCTGTTTATCTTCTTATTTCCTTCGTGTCACCTTTTCACAAATATTGCCACATTGACGTATGGTTTGTACATACAAGTGCAGGCAATTTGTGTATATTGGAGACGGACAGCCAACAGGGCATTTTTATCTTTTACAGTAAATGGTTGTTTTTCAAACGCGTCGTATAGACCAAATACAATGTTTATGTTTATGTAATGTTTATTTTTTCATTTTGTCACTTGTTTTAAGTGGGCGTGGCTTTTAACGAAAAATTAGCGATATAAACCTCTTATCAAATTACATAGTAAAATTTAGGCAGTACTGATCGGTTCTGTACATACTGTATATTTTTGGAAATCCTATAAAATTTTCTTTAGTCTTGCATTATCTTTATCTACAAATAGTCACCAGACTTAAAATTGCAGCACTTTAAACATGACCAAATTTTTCTTTGTTTTTAGCGATTTTAAAAGAAAGTTAACAACACTGAAATTTTAACAGGAAATGCTTTTTACTATAACGTAAAAAAAATCTTGACTGATTGACTATATTGTGGTAAGAAAAGCATAAAACTATTCACTTTAAAATTTTAGTGCTGTTAACGATATTAAAAATCGTTAAAAATAAATAAAAATTTGGGCATGTTTAAAGTGCTGCACTTTTAAGTCTGGCGACTATTTGTAGATAAAAATAATACAAGACTTAAGGAAATTTTATAGGATATCCAAAAATATACAGTTTGTACAGAACCGATCAGTACTGCCTAAATTTTACTATGTAATTTGATTAAAGGTTGGTATCACTAATTTTTCGTTAAAAGCCACGCCCACTTAAAACAAGTGACAAAATGAAAAAACAAACATTACGTTAAAATTCTGTACAATTTTCTAAACCATCTCCGTGCCTTTCGTGGCGAATTTAGGCAACAACAATAAAAATAGAAGAAAACTTGAAATGACTTAAATGCTTGGCCACAACTGTATATTTCCCGGTAATAATTATATTTGTGGATACAATTAACATATATTTGGAAAAACGGCGAATTTCCATTCTTGATACATATAAAGTTGTATGTAGCCATTATAACTTTTGTAGTTGGTAATAATCGTTTAGTTTAGCATCTAGTCAGAAAATTTAGTGATATTTTTCCTTTATTTATTAATTTTATTGTGAAAGATGTGAAAAAATAAAATAAATTAGTATAAATAAAACATAAAATTGTGTTAAAAGAAGAAAAAAATATTTAATTGTGTATATTAAAGTATTAACTTATTATAAGAGTTTTTAATTAATATTTGTTAATAAAAATAAATAAAAAATAAATGAAGAGTTTATAGTTATTGTTTTTCAATGAATGTATTAGATGTAAAATTCAATGTGATTTATAATATATTTAGTTATTAAATAATCGCCAAACAGTAGATATATTAATTTTACTTTTTATGTTTTTCCATTCAAATATAGAGAAATTTGGAGAGTAGAATAAATACGCCTATTGTTTAGCATATATTAATAAATGCTTTATAACTAAATATATTATTTATATATAGTATTTGCATGGAAACATAATTTTTTTATGACACACATATTATATGTTTGCTGCCAAACATATAATATTTGTCGATAGCGTCATTTCATTTCATCCAAACATTGTATATTTACAGGCAAATATAATATATTTGCTTGTAAACATAATATATTTGCATGCAAATATATATTGTTTCTAGTAAAAACACGGCGAATATGTTTAACAATTTCTCCAAATATATATATATACTAGCGGGCGCAATTAAATTTATTATAGATAAGTCGTATTCGTGGTTGATGGGTTGATTTTCTTAAAATTTGCTTTTTTTAAATACAGTTTTTTATAATAAAAACTTTCATACATCCAGCCACCACAAATAAATAATTCTGACACAACAATAATTCTTGACAATATGCGTGTGTATGTCAAGATAATTTGGTAAAGTGCGCACATAGGTAGATGGACCCGTAAATAGTTTTGTTCATTTGTGTTTTGAATGAAAATAAAAAAACATTTAAAGCAGGGTTGGTAAGCGATTTATAATATTAAAGATAGCGGGCGAAGCCCGCTACGTTGTTATCGTGCCTTAAAGTTTAGAATTAAAATTTGTTATTAAGATAAAATAATTATTAAGGTAAATTTATTGTAATGTTTAAGTACAAACACTATTTTTTGCCTCTTCATTTTTATATAAATAAATCAATTAGTATACCAACACTTGAGCATATGTAACAACTAATTGTCTGTTGTTCAATCCATCGGCGTAGATAGGTCGTATTCGTTATTGGGTGGGTAAATTCGCTTTGTTTATTTAAAGTACAGTGTTTATTATAAAAGCCTTCACCCAGCCACCACAAATAAACAATTCTGACACAACAATGGGTTTAAAATAAATAAATATTTGATCACTTTTCCTCATGAAAGTGGATTGTTATTAATGAATCCATTACAAATTGCAATATACGTGTGTATGTCAAGATAATTTGGTAAAGTGCGAACTTAGGTAGATAGACCCGTAAGTAGTTTTATTCATTTGTGTTTTGAATGAAAACAAATAACGTAAAGCAGGTTTAGCTATTTATAATATTAAAGATAGCGGGCAAAGCTACGTATCTACGTTGTTAGCGTGCATTGAAGTTTTTTTTAATTCCAGTTTATGTAAAGGTAGACCTGGCAATTCAAGTAAATTCACAAATTCAGTTGGAAAATTTACTGCGTCGGTTTCTTCCACCGGTGCTTCGTTACCTGCAGTTTAAATATCAGAATATCTAAGTTCCATTCTTTTTCTAGGTTTTTTCTCTTTTAGAAAATTTGTTTAACTTTTTGGGGAGTATGTTTCAATGCTACATAAGTTTCATATTCCGTGGATAGTGTTTGAATAGGTAATTAAAAGGGGTTCTTCACCCCTTTTTGTTCCTCCCAGTAAAAATCCCAAATATATATAATCTGCCTCAATCGCATGCGAAATTTCAAATACCAAACTCCGGCAGTTTGAGTCATTGAAATTCCATTCCATTTTGTTTAACAATTTCAGCGTTCCAATGCAACTCCTTCCAGGATTCCATTTCGTTCCCTATTCCATTGCATTTCGTTCCCATTATCTGTTATTTCAATTCCACTCGTTCCCCGTTTCATTCCATTTCGTTCCTACTGTCTTGTGTATCGATATTGATATCAGTCGCTTCTCTTTCCATTCCATTTATTTGCACTTGCTCCGTTCCATTCCTCTTTTAACTGCAGTGTTTCAATTACACTCGTTCCTCATTCTATGCCATCTCGCTCCTCATTCCATTTCGTTCTATAGTCCATTCCTTTTCGTTCCCTCTTCCAATCCATTTCCATTGTCTATAATTTCAATTCCACTCGTTCAACGTTTATAGCCATTTCGTTACACTTGTGTAGTGTTTCAATTCCACTCGTTTCCTATTTAGTTTCTTAATTTTAGTGTTCCATATACACTCGTTCTTTAAATTTTAGGTTTCTAGCTAAAGACGCAGATATTCAGGGGGGGGGGTGGTGGCTCCCCTTTTGAGCCACCATTTTTACCATGTTCCTATCCAAAGTCCTAAAAATGCCTTGTCGATAAGTTAGCCCATACTCCAAGGAAAACATATTATAGATTACGGGTTTCTAGCCGAAGGGTTCGGTTAGGCCATCAAGGGGGAGAATTATTCCGTTTTTACCCCTCCCGGTAGGAATTTCCAAAAATTCCGAGAACGTCTGCGTTGGAGGAGGAACCTACTACATACATAATTTTAGGTCTCTATAACCAGCAGTTTGCCCAACTCGGCAAGGGGGAAACTTTTGTCACTTTTTACCACTTCCGGTATGAGTTTCCAAAAATACCGTCCTAGGGGACGTCTACGTTGGAGAAGGAACCCAAATACCGAATTTTAGCTCCCTAGTTCCAGCAGTTTGGCCAGGCCGTTAAGGGAGAGACTTTTCCTGTTTTTGACCCTACCTGTGGAAATTTCCAAAAATCTCATCTTAGCGGATGTCTACAAAAGAGGAAGAACTTTAGTACCAAATTTCAACTTCCTACCTCCAGCAGTTTGGGCAAAAATTACGTTGCCGGTGAGTTAGTCCTACTCCAGGGAATACATATTTAAAATTTTAGGTTGGCCAGAAGGGATTGGGCAGGCCGTCAAGGAGAATACTTTTCCCCTTATCTCCCTCCCGATAGGAATTTCAAAAATTCCGTCTAAGCGGACGCCTACACAGAAAGAGGAACTAACATACCGAATTTCGGCTACATAGTTTCAGCAGTTTGGGCAGGCCGTCAAGGGGGAAACATCCCCCTTTTGGGATATCCTGTAGGGAATTCCAAAAATACAAACTTAGTCGATGTCTACTACAGTGGAGGAATCTTTATGCCAAATTTCAACTTCTTATCTCCCGTGGTTTGGGCAGCCAGTTAAGGGGGACACTTTTTCAATTTGTGAGACCGTCTATGGGGACATCTATGCCAAATATATTTGGAAATTCCGGTAGGAATTTCCAAAAATCCCGCCTTAGCGGACGTCTATGCCGAATATCAAGAAACCTTGTTTTAGTGGAGATATCCGTGGGGGGAGGAAAAAAAGTACTTTTTGTGAAATTAAATTTTTTTAAATGGAATTTTTTGGAAAAAGCAAAATTTTTTGGAAAAAGATACTTTATTTTTACAAAGTACTTTATTGGAAGAAGGTACTTTTTTTGAAAAAGTTATTTTTAGGAAAAATTTATTTTTTTTGGAAAAAGGTCCTTTTTTTGGAAAAAGGTCCTTTTTTGGAAAAAGGTCTTTTTTTGGAAAAGGTATTTTTTGGAAAAAGGTATTTTTTTGGAAAAATGTATTTTTTTTTGGAAAAATGTACTTTTTTTGGAAAATGTACTTTTTTTGGAAAAATGTACTTTTTTTGGAAAAACATACTTCTTTTGGAAAAAGGTACTTATTTTGGAAAAGGGTACTTTTTTTGGAAAAAGGTACTTTTTTTGGAAAAAGGTACTTTTTTGAAAAAAGGTACTTTTTTGAAAAAAGGTACTTTTTTTGGAAAAAATTACTTTTTTTGGAAAGGTTCCTTTTTTTGTAAAAAGGTACTTTTTTTTGGAAAATGGTACTTTTTTGAAGAAAGGTACTTTTTTGGAAAAAAGTACTTTTTTGGAAAAAGGTACTTTTTTGGAAAAAGGTACTTTTTTCGGAAAAAGGTGCTTTTTTTGGAAAAAGGTACTTTTTTTAGAAAAAGGTACTTTTTTAGGAAAAAGGTACTTTTTTAGGAAAAAGGTACTTTTTTTGGAAAAAGATGCTTTTTTTGAAAAAGTTACTTTTTTTGTAAAAAGGTACTTTTTGTGGAAAAGTACTTTTTTTGGAAAAATGTACTTTTTTGAAAAAGGTACTTTTTTGGAAAAAGGCACTTTTTTTGAAAAATTTACTTTTTTTGGAAAAAGGTACTTTTTTGGAAAAAGGTACTTTTTTTGTCCCCTTTTTGCCCCTCCCGATAAGAATTTCCAAAAATTCCGTCTCAACGGACGTCTACACCGGTCGAGGAACCAACATACCAAATTTCAACTTCATAGATCCAGCAGTTTGAGCAGGCCGTCAAGGGGGAGACTTTTTGCCCCACCCTGTAAAAATTTCCAAAAAATCCCGTCTTGGTGGATGTCTACGATAGTGGAGGAACCTTTATACCAAATTTCAACTTCCTACCTCCAGCGGTTTGGGCAGGCCGTCAAGGGGGGCTCTTTTCCCCTTTTTAACCCCAATTTTTACAAAGTCACTGTCCAAAATTCTTGAAAGTACTTTCTAGAAAAGTTAGCCCCTACTCCAAGGGAGACTTTCCCGCTTTGTGCCCGTTCCGGTAGGAATTTCAAAAAATCCCGTTTTAGCGGACGTCTACGACTAAAGACGAACCTACATACCAAATTTCAACTTCCTAGCTTCAGCGGTTTGGGCTGGGCGATGTTGAGTCAGTCAGTCAATCAGTCAGTCAGTCACGTTATTCTTTTATATATAGAGATTACCAGCAAAAATATGTTTTGGACAGGCCGTTTTTTTCAGCGTGTAGTTTTTCACACACATTTCAATTGATTTGCTTTATAAATAAAAAAAAAAAAATATTTTTAATGGCTTTTAAATTTATCATAGCACATCAACAGAAAACTACATTATCACTTCCGATTACCGAGTCAATCGTTTACTAAATTTGTACATCACGACCAGGGCTGCCATAATTGCCGATTTTTCGGCATTTTGCCGATTTTTTATTAAAAAATATGCAAAATGCCGATTTGCCGATTTTTGGTCGAAAAATGCCGATTTTTTGTTAAAACTCAAAAACACGAAATTTTAATTTTTGGTGATTTACAAATCATGTTAGGATTTGCACTTTAGGTAGAAAAATATTCTATTCTGATTTCTAAATATTTTACAAAATTTTTCTGATCCCGAATACAAAAATATCAAACATAAATCAATTTCTGACGATGATTAATGGCAATTTTCTATGTTTAAACTACTTTTAAAGACAAATATGTAATACTAAAACTGAATTGAAAAATCAATAACAAATTCATATTTTTAAAATTCTAAATGCATATTTTTAAAATTCTAAGTGCATATTTTTCGAATTTAATCATATATACATCTTATGTACATAAAACACGATTATAAATGCATGAATATACGAGCCCTAATAATAATAGGCCTTTTTTAAATCACTCTATTAAGTTTTATATTTATTTTATTTTGTTTTTTAATTTTAAAAATTTAATATTCTACACTTATTTATACACATTATCTTAATGTAAAAGAAAAAATTTTAATTTTTCGAAAACGCAATTTCTGGAATTAAATTAAGCTAAATCCAAAACGGATTTATTTTATTTATAAATCTATTTTGGATTTAGTTTAATTCAATCCCGATTTTCACATTTTTACAAAATTTAATGATTTTGTTTCACACTATATTAGGGAATAAGTATTAGATTTTGAAAAATATATTAAATTTTGAAAATTAAAAAAGCAAAACGTGAATACTTAAACGAAATAAAATAAATCCATTGATTAAAAAAGATCCAATATTTGCATAATATTTCAAGGTGTACGGGTACATTAAGTTCGGAGAAGAACTATTTTTAAGAGCTGGAAAATTAATTTATGTACATAGTATTGGTGAGATAATATCTGAATATGTATCAAGAAAATATTCATAAAATAACAACTAAAATTTTTTTATTTTCATTTCATTTATCTCTTAAGCCTTTATTATTATTTAATTGTTAAACTTGAAACATATTATTTTACACGAAATGTATTTTTCACATATTTGTTTTTATATAAAGTAACCTAAATATTACATAAATGAGTATTTTTGAAAATGCCGATTTTTTGCCGATTTTTTAAAATCAAAGTGCCGAAAATGCCGATTTTTTTGAGAAAAAGTGCCGATTTTTCATCAAAATCATCTGGCAGCCCTGATCACGACTTATTTGGGAGAAGAGAGAACATAAACAATAGTGTTGCCAGTATCAAATCGAAAAATTAATTTATAGTTTAAATACAATTATGAATCAAGATTTCTAATAACTCTTTATTAACCATAGCAAGCTTCAAATACCAAATAAATTTTGTTTATGAATTAGCACAAAAATCTAGAACAGTACTTTAAATTTAAAATGATAATAAAAATAAGTTATTATTGGTAATGCATTATATTTTGTTTTGAAATAATGGAAAAAGTTACTAGTTCTTAGCAACTCATTTTTATATCTTTTAAAATAATGCAGAAAATAAGTCGGTAAGTCATCTCCCAAAAACATTAAATTATCAGTATTTACTTTTTACGCGTTGGTGGCCAGATTTTAGGAAAATGGATTTCAAAAATAAATTGTACACTAAGAGAATTATCTGCAAGATATAAATGAATTTCTACAAAAACCAAAAATTTTTTTCTGGAACTCGAAATTGAAACTTTTCATTGAATTAATGGAATTTGTCATAAAATTTTGTGAAAAATTCCATTTTATTTATTAAAAGTTTCATACACTGAATGAAAAAATTTCATTAAACTAGGTACAGAAAATACATATGTGACAGCGCATAGAGAAAGGGACCTAAAGGTAAAAAAATCAATTTTTTTTTTTGATGTGGACAAGATCTGAGCATGGAATGAGACCGATCCCATGCCCTCCTGAACAAAACCGGTTTTTACCCTTAGGTCCCTTTCTATTTTGCGCGTCACATATATGAAGCTTTTTCATCAAACTAAAAAATGTTTCTAGTAAAGTGTTGTTTTTCAAACGCGTCATATAGACCAAATGCAATTAGTATTGTAATTAATATGCATTTTCATTAATTTTAATTAAGTAGGTTTGAGGTTAAGAAGAAGAATAAACATTTTTAAAGTTATAGACACATTTTTAATTTGCAAATCAGACTAGATCCAGTTTCTGCCTTTTTCATCAGTGATTTTCCATTAAATTTTATTATTGTTTATATTTTATTGTCAGATTGTCTCTATATGATAATTTACTCTCAGAAGTGATCAAACATTTGTGAAAAAGTTGACAAAGAGGAGATAAGAAGATAAACAAAAAAATCTAAAGCAGAATGTTTGTATGTCTGTTTGATCACTTCTGAGAGTAAATTATCATATAGAGACAATCTGACAATAAAATATAAACAATAGTACAATTTAATGGAAAATCACTGATGAAGCCTGTCCACAAAAAAAGGCAGAAACTGGATTAACCCTCTAACCGGCCTAAGCTTTTTTGCAATTAAATTTATACCATGTGTTCCTCACGAAAAATAAACAATAAGTTCTTCTACAAAATTTTTTTTCGTTGCCTACTTTAGGCGATATGGGCCAAAATAGTTTAAGGGTGAATCTCGAAAACTAGCGCATAAAAATTACTTGGCTTAGGCACAAATTATTTCTCTTACCACGATATAATTGCAATAAAAAAATTAAATTTTTTGTGCTGTTACTTAAGAGGATGTAGCGATTTTCGTTTTTTGAAAAATGCGAAATTGAGCGAAAATGCACCAAAACTTCAATATATATTATTCAAACTTATAAGCTTTGCTACCTATACCAAATATATTCTTTTTACCAAATTTCAAAAAAATCCGTCCATTCGCTTTGAAGTTAAGGCGAAGTACTTTAAAGGTGTCATTATGGAATCCTGTGCGTCCTTGGACCAAAGTAAGGAACTTTTTGAATATCTTAAGCTCCAATCTCACTTCGTGGTCACTATCAATTGTTTTAGTCAATTTCAATATGTTTTTAAGATTTTTGAAACTTATGGTTATTTTAAAATATTTAATTTTTGAAATTTTACGAAATTTTATTTTTGACACTTTCTCGCTTCCAAACCGTGCATTGTATACAAAAAAATTCTTCACAAAAAATTTTATAAATTTTGTTTTCCCTTTGGCGCATTTCTGGTCAATTTAATATACCCCGCCTGGAGGCGGGCTTGCCGGTTAGAGGGTTAAGTCTGACTTGCAAATTAAAAATGTGTCTATAACTTTGAAAAAATGTTTATTCTTCTTCTTAACCTCAAACCTACTTAATTAAAATTAATTAAAATGCATATTAATTACAATATACAGGCATGTCACAGGTTTTTTTCGGAATTTATTTGATTTCGCAATTTTATTTCCGCATTTTTTCCTAAAGTGATCGAAAACATTTTTTCTTCTGAATTTGCAGTTTAAGGTGATAATTTTGTATTGAAAATAAAATTTTGCTAAATATTAGTAGACTAAAAAAAGCAAAAACAAACTGTTAGAAGATCTATAATTTCTTGTTATTTTTAACCTAAATTTACCCAGTCAGAAAAATACAAATGGGATAGCGGTGGCAAAGCACTTTAACAGGTGGTACAAGTACTGGCAAAAAGTGCTTTCCCATTCCCAAAATGATAACATCATTCGACAAAAGGACCGGCTGTTCAAAAAGCGCCGGAAAAGCACTGGAGGAACAAAATTTTTAAACGTTGGCAAAACGCTGGCAAAACCAATAAATAGGTAGTCTGGAAATATATTTTCCAAAATAAAATTAAAAAAAAGTTCATATGTATTTTTTTTTGGTCCTGCCGTGATTTGAACCCAGGCCGTCAGATCGGCAGACGATTGCTCTACCCACTGAGCTAACGAGGCATATAATATTTAATGGCTAAACACATAAATGAGTGATAATAGCTGGACAACTACTGGCTGTGCCAAAATGCTAGTACTGGCAAACAATTTTTTGTAACTAGTATGCCAGTGTTTGGAGGGCAAAAAAAAAAAGTTGGTCTTGAAGGAGCTTTCCCACAAACAAAAAAATTGATTTTATAAAACAAAAAAAATTTTAAATTAAAAAAAATCCAAAAATAATTTTTCCTTGCAACCGGATTTGAACTCGGAACCTTCCGACTACAAACATTTTTTAATGTTTGTACGCCTGGGAGCATTGGCTAGGTAGCACTGGATAACCACTGGTTGCAAACCTTGGCATATCACTCTAAGCCAATTCTTTGCCAGTGGTTTTTTTTATAAACCACCGAAATTTTTGTAAAACAAATACTGGTAAAACGCTTTTTGCAAACGCTGGCAAAGCATCCCAAATGAGTGTTCTGCCAATCATTTATTTTTAATACCGTGGTTACCCAGTGGTATGCCAGTGCTTGATTTTTTGTACCACTGGCGATTTCTGACTGGGTAGTTATATGCAAAAAGCAGTATATAATAAATTAGCAGAAATATTTACTAAAAAAAATTTTAAAACTGTAAATTTAACATGTTAATTTTTGCTGTTCTTATTTTACTTTTATTTAGTAAAAATAAATCTCCTAATTTAACATTTTCTTCTGCAGCATTATTTTTAACTAATTTTTAGTTACTTTTTCTGCTATTTTTACATATTTATTTCTATGAATGTACACTTTTGAGGAAATTTCAATATGTTGTAGAAGCAAAAATTCACCGAAGAAAATGTCAGTTTTTGATCACCTAGGTAATTTAAGTGGTCAAAATATGGGGTAAGGATAGATTCGTCAGAGGTGGAAGAAAATATGAAAAAGTTTGATCTTAGATTTCTTTTCTCCATCAAATATCAAAATTTTATACTATTCTGAGCGTACAGCATTTCCTGCACGAGGTTTTATTCAGAAAAAAGGATGCATTTTTCAGAGTTTTCTAAAAAAACATTTGAAAATTTATCAAAAGGGAGAGAGTAATTTTAAAAGTCTTTTTTTGTATGAAAAAATCGCATGCATAATGTCGGTAGTGTTTTTTAAGATTAAGGGTCTGAGAATGGGCAAATAAGCAGCCAAACATAAATGGGGCCCTTGCCCACCCCAGAAAAATGGTCTAGGTACGCCTATGCGTCAGTGTGGCAACATTTGTGAAAAAGGTGACAAAGAGGAGATAAGAAGATAAACAAAAAATCTAAAGTAGAATGTTTGTACGTCTGTTTGATCACTTCTGAGAGTAAATTATCATATAGAGACAATCTGACAATAAAATATAAACAATAATACAATTTGATGGAAAATCACTGATGAAACCTTTCCATAAAAAAAAGGCAGAAACTGGATCTTGTCTGATTTGCAAATTAAAAATGTGTCTATAACTTTGAAAAAATGTTTATTCTTCTTCTTAACCTCAAACCTACTTAAAAAATGTTTCATTTACTTTATGAGGAAAACTTCATTAATTTACTGAAAATTTTCGTTAAAACTCGTCAAGAAAAATTCTGTCTGTGTACGGAAAAGCATTTTTGTTTTGAAATTATTTTTCGTTGCATATTTTTCATTTAAAAGAAAATCGCGATTTTAATTTCAAAAATAAAAGCACCAATCTTCAATTATTAATATTTTTATTTACTTAAAAGAAATGTTTTTAATTCGCGAGAATTATTCTTCGATTAGAATTATCCTCCATTTATTTTTAAAACGCGATATTTTCTTTACAAAGATCTGATTTTAAATGTATTTATGATCGTAATCGCAGGGGTTTTAATGCGGTTGCGGTTAAATAATGCGGTTAATCGCGGTTTCGGTTACTGTTAAAACCTAAACGTGAACGCTAGTTATTAATAACTCATTACTCTGTACTTTAAAATAATGCAGAAAGACAATCGGTGTCATTAGTGGTAATGAAAAAAATAATCATATACCATTGCCGTTTATACACTAGGAATCTTTATGTGTTAGCCACTGCTATTATTGAAGCTTTCTTGTATTACATGCAATATGGGGGTCCGGGATAGAATCATAGCACTACCATGTTTTATTTAAAAGGAAGTTGTAAATTCTATTTGGAATTTATCACACTTGATCTTAAATCGCACGAAAATAACACTCATTGTAACAACCCAGCAAAAATGTGGAAGCAGTAAAAACGTTTACTGCTTCCTTACTGCTACTTTTACCGCTTCTAAGAATTTATAGCTTCGTAAACAGCACTAATGAAAGGCCTAAGTTTATTAATTGTTTACATCGCTTTTTGCTGTGCTTTTTAAAAAGTCATGAAATGAGCAATACATTTTTATTGCTTAAATATTTTTGCGGTTCTTATATCAAAATTTTTTAAAATGCCGATAAAATTCATTTTTTTTTTTTTTTTTTTTTTTTTTTTTAAAGAGAAGCAACACTCAGGAAATTCTTCCTACTAATTAACGTGTTGCTTCCTTTGGAAATGGGATAGAGAAGAAGTGAAAGGTGGTGAAAGATGAAGGGCTTCAAATATGGCAACACTGTAATTGCGCGAGATGTTGAATTTTAGAACAGTTGTTGCGCGCCATCTGATGGTAAGTTGGCGAACTTTGTTGAAGCTTTTAGTTCATAGCCCTGTTATATTATTTTACTTCGGTGGGGTTAAGTGCTATGGGAACACCGAAGGAGGACGCTGCGATATGTATGAGGGATAGAAAAAACTCATACATATTACTTTACTATTTTTCATAAATTGATGTTGCCTTGGTTGGGGATCGAACCCGCAACCTCACGTGTAACAGTCCAACGCGCTAACCATTACACCACAGCGCCCACAATGAAATAAGCAGAAATTACTACTTGCTTGGAAGCAGTTTTGTCAGGGAAAGTTGAGCAGTGAAGCGATTGCATTATTGATGATATCATGCCTGATTTTTGTTCGAGATAGCTCGCGTGAAAGCACTTGTTTCGAGATCCGAAAAGGCATGAATTCAGTGCTTTTAATTAGTGCTCCTGTTTTTCTTTTAAAATTTCGATAATTCATGCCTCCTCGGAAGTCCATATTAGATAGATTACATTAATAAAGAATGCTAAATAAAAAATAAAAATAAAAAAACGGAAGTCCATATTAAGTATAAAACTTTTCAACTATTTAAAATAATGCTTTCCCAAAAGAGCAATATTCCTGCATACCCGAGTAAAAAAAAATATATATACTCATATGTGGCATATATTACAATATATAATTAGACATGTCGTTATGTATATCCATATATAATTATATATGACGTCTTTTTCCAAAATTTTTCCTTATATTATGCCATATGTAATTTCATCTAATTAGATATCGGCCTTTATACTATTAGATATGGTATATATGATTATATATTACATAGCATGGCTGATCTTATTGCATATATAGTTGTATATAGAGCTATATCTTAATATATATGGTGGCATTTTAGCTATATATAATTATATGTGGCATAATTTAAACAATATATAACTATATATGGTGCCAGTTAAACTAGATATTATCATATATGGTGGCATTAACACAACCCGAGTAAAAAAATTGATCTCGCGCAATATCTAATTATATCCAATTTGATATTGTTTAAGATCTGCTGTAATATCTAGCTGATCCAATTAGATCTCAAAATTGGGTGTATCCAATCATATCGTATTAGATCCCATTGTATATATGGGGATAAACTAAGATCAAGTTATATCTCAAAATTGGGAGGTCCAGTGATATCTTTGGGGATAAACCTAGATCCATTTTGATCCGAAAATTGGCGGATCCAGCTATATATTTGCGGATATTTTTAGATCTAATTTGATCCGAAAAATGGCGGATCCAATTAGATCCAGCTATATATTTGGGGATAAACTTAGATCTAATTTGATCTCAATTTTGGCAGATCAAATTAGATCCCGCAATATATTTGTGGATAAACGTATATCTAATTTGATCCGAAAAAGTGGCAGATCGAATTAGATGTAGCTATATATTTGGGGATAAACTTAGATCTAATTTGATCCAAAAAATGGCACATCGAATTAGATCCAGCAATATATTTGTGGATAAACTTAGATCTAATTTGATCCGATAAAGTGGCAGATCGAATTAGATCCAGCAATATATTTAGGGATAAATATAGATCTAATTTGATCTCAATTTTGGCAGATCTAATTAGATCTAGCAATATATTTGTGGATAAACTTAGATCTAATTTGATCCGAAAAATGGAAGATCGAATTAGATCCAGCAATATATTTGGGGATTAAGTAAGATCTAAATTTATCCAAAAAATTACAGATAAAATTAGATCCAGTAATATACTTCGGGATTGCGTAAGATCTTAACTTTTCCGATAAATTGCAGATCGAATTAAATCCAGTGATATATTTGGGGATTTGGTAGGATCTTAATTTATCCCATAAATTGCAGATCGAATTAGAAACAGCAATATATTTGGAGATTGACATCTAGAACTATCCAGAAAAATGACAGCTAAAATTAGATCCCGCATTATATTTGGGTACTACGTAAGATCTCCATTTTTTTGGGATTAAATAAGATCCCAGACAGATATTGACAATAGTTCAAAAAATAATACAGTGGAAGATCACTGATTTTATAAAAATTAAAATATTTTGTTAAAATAAGGTTTAAAATCAGAAGATCTCGAGTTCGATACCTTTCACGGCTATGCATTTTTTTAATAAAAATGCGCATTCTCCTTGCTGGTCTTATCGAAATTTTTTCAATAATTTTTATTCTTTGTAATTTACTTGTAAAAATTGTATCATCTTTCTGTGATTTGAAAATAATTTAAACAGAAAGTGATATTAATTTATGATCTTGAGTCAAACTAAAATAACATTCATTTACTTAAAAATAACAGATCAACTAAAAACATTTCCCCCATTCAAAAGAATTTCTTTTTATAAAATTATAATTTTATTTTCTGTAAATGTTTTTAGAAAATTATATTTTTTTTATTAAATGGAATTTTTTTTAAAAAATAATTTTATTTACATATTTTTAACGCTCTACACCATTTCCAATTGTATCAATTGTTTTTAAAATTTATCAATTGTATTTCAGAAATAATCAATTGAATTTCCGTTTTATCAATTGTATTTCAGAACTTATCAATTATTTTTCAGATTTATGAATTGTATTTCAGAACTAGTCAATTGAATTTCAGTTTTATCAATTGTATTTCAGAAATTATTAATTGTATTTCAGAAATTATTAATTGTATTTCCGAAATTCACAACTGTATTTCAGAAATTATCAAACTGTATTTCAGAAATTATCAATTGTATTTCAGAAATTATGAAATGTAATGTAGAAATTTTTCTCTATTAACTATGATAAACCATCAACAAGTTCTGAAATAGATTTGATTATTTCTGAAATACAATTAATAAATTTCTGAAATACATTCCATAATTTCTAAAATACATTTAAAATTTCTGAAATACATTTAATAGCTTCTGAAATACAGTTAATATTGTAGTTGCTGATGAGTTACCATATATGATGGCACCATATATGACAATATATTGTTTAAATGGCACCAATATGGAGCTTTATATGGTAATATATAACTTAGATTCATCCATATACCATTTAATCCGAAAAATGGCCCGATAAAATTGTATCAGTTCTTATTTGTATCAGTTGTTATCTAATTGCATCAGTTTAGATCTGACCTGATTAAATTATGTGTTAATCAGATGAAATTGTATCAGATTTTTGACCTGATACAATTTTATTGGTTTATATTACATGGTATCAGTTTAGGTCCAAATAGATATATTTGTATACAAAATTATATAGTTATATCCCAATTTTGACCTGATATCAGTTTAAAACTTTGATACAATTGTATAAGGTAAATGTCGGATACAATTATATTTTATTTATGTAAAATTGAACCAATTACGATCAAACCGATAGAATTGCACCAGGTCAAAAATCTGATACAATTTCATCTGATTAACACATAATTTAATCAGGTCAGATCTAAACTGTTACATTTAGATAAAAATTGATAAACAATTGATAGCATATATTATCATATCTGCATCTGTATTAAAAATGTCGTTCATCAGGTACCATATATGAGCATATATTGTTGAAATGGCACCATATGTGACAATATATGGTTTAAATGGCACCAAATATGATAATATATGGTTTGAATGGCACCATATATGATAATATATGGTTTGAATGGCACCATATATGATAATATATAGCTTAAATAACACCATATATAAATATATATCGCACTATATATAGTACCATATATTATCATATCTGGAACTGAATTAAAGATTTTGTTTATGAGGTACCATATATGACCATATATTGTTTAAATGGCACCATATATGATAATATCTAGTTTAACTATCACCATATATAATTATATATTGTTTAAATGATACCATATATAATTATATATTGCTAAAATGCCACCATATATATTAAGATATAGTTCTATATATAACTATATATGCAATAAGATCAACCATGTTATGTAATATATAATTATATATGCCATATCTAATATTATGAAGGCCGATATCTAATTAGATGAAATTATATATAGCATAATATAAGGAAAAATTTTCGGAAAAAACGTCATATATAATTATATATGGATATACATAACCACATGTCTAATTATATATTGTAATATATGCCACATATGATTATATATAATTTTTTTTACTCGGGAATATATGGTCATATATGGTACCTCATGAACAAAATCTTTAATACAGTTGCAGATATGATAATATATGCTACTAAATATAGTGCCATATATATTTATATATGGTGTTATTTAAGCAATATATTAGCATATATGGTGCCATTTAAACAATATATGGCCTTATGTGGTACCTCATGACCAAAATTTTTAATACAGTATATATATATATACTGAGCATTTCAACAATATATGGTCATATATGGTACCTTATGAACAACATTTTTAATACAGTTCCGGATATGATAATATATGCTACCATATATAGTACCATATACTTTGATATATCGTATCATTTAAACAACCCGAGTAAAAATAATTACATATAGTCATATATGTGATTAAGTTATATCTGTATAAATATACAGTTTCATCCGAGGAATGGCCGGATATATTTTTTATCAATTGTTTATCAATTTTTATCTAAATGTATCAGTTTAGATCTGACCTGATTAAATTATGTGTTTAATAAATTATGTGTTTTTGACCTGATACAATTTTATCGGTTTGATCGTAATTGGTTCAATTTTATGTAAATAAAATATAATTTTATCCGACATTTACCTTATACAATTATATCAAAGTTTTAAACTGATATCAGGTCAAAATTGGGATATAACTATATAATTTTGTATGCAAATATATCTATCTGGACCTAAACTGATACCATGTGATATAAACCAATAAAATTGTATCAGGTCAAAAATCTGATTACAATTGCATCTGATTAACACAAAATTTAATCAGGTCAGATCTAAAATGATGCAATTAGATAAAAACTGATAAACAACTGATACAATTTTATCGGGCCATTTTTTGGATCAAATGGTGAATGGATGACTAAGTTATCCATGGTCATATATGGTAACTCATCAGCAACTACAATATTAACTGTATTTCCGAAGCCATTTTAAAACTGAAATAAATTGCTAGATCTAATTCGATCTGCAATTTATGGGATAAATTAAGATCTTACCAAATGGATTTAATTCGATCTGCAATTTATCGGAAAAGTTAAAATCTTACGCAATCCCGAAATATATTACTGGATCTAATTTTTGATCTGTCATTTTTTGGATATATTTAGATCTTACTTAATCCCCAAATATATTGCTGGATCTAATTCGATCTACCATTTTTCGGATCAAATTAGATCTAAGTTTATCCACAAATATATTGCTGGATCTAATTCCATCTGCTATTTTTCGGATCAATTTAGATCTTAGTTTATCCACAAATATATTGCTAGATCTAATTCGATCTTCCAAAATTGAGATCAAATTAGATCTACGTTTATCTACAAATATATAGCTCTATCTAATTCGATCCGCCATTTTTCGGATCATATTAGATCTAAGTTTATCCACAAATATATAACTGGATCTAATTCCATCCGCGATTTTTCGGATCAAATTAGATCTAGGTTTATCCCCAAAGATATCATTGGACCTCCCAATTTTGAGATATAACTTGATCTTAGTTTATCCCCATATATACAATGGGATCTAATACGATATCATTGGATACACCCAATTTTGAGATCTAATTGGATCAGCTAGATATTAGAGCAGATCTAAAACAATATCAAATTGGATATGATTAGATATTGCGCGAGATAAATTTTTTTTACTCGGGTATTTTTCCGTGAAGAGGAAATGCCTCTTATAACGGTATTTTAAGGTTAACGGTATTTCAGTTATTTCGGTGCCGGTATTTTAAGGGTAACGGTAGTCAGTTGAAAGGGTTTTGAATCGATAACGGTATTTTAGCGGTATTGCCTGCCAACCTTGAAAAAAAGATTAAGAACAACTAATGGTGAAAAAAAGTAATAATAGAAAAAAAATAACTCTTTTAATTTATTTGTTGTGTGTGTCGATAACAGTCTGAACATTGAAAAGATTTTCTTTTATACTTTTTTGACAACCAGACAATTTCAGCATACTTTTTGTCATACTTGTGTGAAGAAAAGTATAAGCACTTGTGTGCTAATGTGAACGGGGCTTAAGTAATATCCCTTAATTGCATAGGCGTACCTAGACCAAAACACTTTTGACATTTTCTTCCAAAAAAGACTTTTAAAAATAACTCCCTCCCTTTTGATAAAATTTTCAACATTTTCAAATGTTTTTTATAGAAAACTCTGAAAAATGCATCCTTTTTTCTGAAGAAAACCTATATGATCAGAATAGTATAAAATTTTGATATTTGATGGAAAAAAGAAATCTAAGATCAACCTGTCTCATATTTTCTTCCACCGCTGACGAATCTATTCTTACCCCATATTTTGACCACTTAAATTACCGAGGTGATCAAAAACTGACATTTTCTTCGTAGAATTTTTGCTTCTAAACATATTGAAATTTCCTCAAAATAGTACACTCATAGAAATAAATCTGTAAAAATAGCAGAAAAAGTAACTAAAAATTAGTTAAAAATGATGCTGCGGAAGAAACTGTTAAATTAGCAGATTTTTTTTTGCTAAATAAAAGTAAAATAAGAACTGCAAAAATAAACCTGTTAAATTTACAGTTTTACAATTTGTTTTAGTAAATATTTTTGCTAATTTAACATTATAGACTGCTATTTGCATTCAACTAAATTTAGCTTAAAAATAACAAAATATTTTAGATATAACAGTTTCTTTTTGCTATTTTTAGTCTACTAATATTTAGCAAAATTTTCTGTAGATTTTACAATACAATTTGTCATTTTCAATTAACTAAAAGTTAACTTAAATTTAACTAAAATTCCACAAATTTACCAGCTTTATTTTTGCTGTTCTTATTTTATTAGTATTTAGCAAAAAAAAAAAAACAGTTCTTTCTGGAGCATCATTTTTAACTAATTTTTATTTGCTTTTTCTGCTATTTTTACAGATTTATTTCTATGAGTGTAATACTAACTAATTATTCCTTTAAAAATCTATTAAATCCAAGGAATTTTTCTCTTATAGCCAGAACTAAGATCAATTTGTTTCTTAAATATTTCTTAAGTAAGAATTTTTAAACTACATTTCTTATTTAAGAAATATTCAAGACAAAAATCGATATTAGTTCTGGCTGTAAAACTGACCCTTAGATTCCAACATATTATCTTCCTAGGAAACTAGAAGAGATTTTCGCAATCAAAAACAGAGGATGAACTGATATTAAAAAAAAAAATAATCATAGAACAAGAATTATAGACAAATTTTTTTTAAATTCTGGGGTGGGCAAAAAGCAGTCTAGGGTGGGCTTTGCCCACCCCAGACCGGCTTAAGTCCGCCAATGCTTAATTGCAACATGTTTAGGGTTACCATCCGTACTGATTTGATCAGTATATGTACTGATTTTTGGTTACGTGTACTGATGAAAAACACGTGTACTGATTTTTTGAATTTGTACTGATTGTACTGATTTTCAGCATTTAAAAAAAGTTTTTTTTAAATAAGAAAAAATCGAAATACATATTCAAATATTACTGAGTCCCCATTAACCCTTTTAGACCCGGCATACACGACTGTGAGATGTGATGTGATGTTTTCTCTTAAAATTACAAATATTTTCAATACTAATAGGTTTATTTCACTGTTGATTACCGTTATCGTTATAATACCGTTATCGCTAAAATACCGTTTCAAATACAAATTCAAATATTATTGAGTCCCCATTAACCCTTTTAGACCCGGCACACACGATTGTGAGATGTAATGTTTTCTCTTAAAATTACAAATATTTTCAATACAAATAGGTTTATTTCAATGTTGATTGCCGTTATAGTTATAATACCGTTATCGCTAAAATACCGTTTCAAATTGAATACCGTTACCTCTAGAAAAATTCTATATACCGTTATCGTTACCGATACCGTTATTTTTATGGGAGTTACCGGTATTTATTATTTTATATAAACAATTAAAATTTTTTATCTTTTTTATTTTATAATCTTGAGTTTGTTTTACAAAAAAATTTATAGATAATAATTGTACTTGTTAAAATTACCAGCATCGAATTTAAAGCTATTAATCAGTATTTTTAATATATGTAGCAGCTATCTTCAATTACTTTTATTTGAATTTTACAGAAAAAATTAAATAATTTTTAATTCTTATTTGTTTGCAAAAAATTAAAAATATTTTTAAATTAATTGATCGTTTTCAAATAAAAATAAAATAACCTTAATATTTATTTGGTATGAGATAGAAATAAATATTTTTTTTAATTGTTATATTTGTTTGATGAGAACTCAAATACTTTTTTTTAATTAAAACAACTTTTCGTCAAATTTCAATTAAAATTTATTTCTTTAAAAATTTTATTATTATATTAAAATATTTTAATTTTTAAAAATATAAAACAAAATTTTCTAATAAATATTTCATTTGCCTTCAAACAAAATAAAAATATATTTTATTCAAATCTAATTCGATTAAAATATTTTGAAATTTTATTTGAACCAAAATCTATTTAAATAAAAAAATATTTTCCTCAAATTTTGTTCAAATAAAGTTTTATTTTGCTAACGAAATGTATCAAATAAAAATTTATTCCAACATAAAATGTATCAAATAAAAATTTTTTTTAACATAACATATATTAAATAAAAATTTATTTCAACATAAAATGCATCAATTAAAAATTATGCTCAACTTTTTTTTAAATTAGAAATGTTTGAATTAGACCTGTTTTTAAGATTTTTTTTAAACTAAAAAAGTGTTTTAAAAAGTATAGGTTTTTGATGTAATGTACATACAGGGTGGCGCAAAAGTAATATCATAATGTGAATGTGCTTTAATTTTTGCAAATGGCATCAAATGTCATAGTGCTTTGACATCTATGTTGTAGACAGATAGGGAATTATTTGACTTCAAGGAATGGAGCGATACACACCTAAACAACGTTGAATTATTGTTGCTAGTTATTAGACCAATTTTCGGTCTGTTTTAACCATGGTTTAATTATAAAGGTGAGCCGACTTAGTACAATAATATTTACGAAAACACAAAAGAGAATAAGAACATTTTGTTCAGCATAAACGACTCAAATTCACGCAAAATTTTTGTAGTATTAATATATTTAAAAATTTGTTAACATATTAATTAAAATTTTGATACCCATATTTCAGCCGCAGCCGCAAGTTTGTACCTCTTCTCTGAGTTGGGCAATTGCATATTTCTTTGTTAAAATATGCTAACTGATTTTAAGCATATTCTGTTGGACAAAAGCAGATTAATAGCATATTTTGTTTTATTTAATAACCGCAGATTTTTAGCATATTTTTTTGAACTAAATAATTTTTTCTTTAACGATATTAATAGCAATAACAATGTTTTCATAACTTTTTATTTCATGCGTAATTAATCAATTCTTTTTTTCAGTGTAAACTCTTTTAGTAGTATAAAAAAATCTTGCAAAATATCGAATGAGAAAGTTTATATTTTTAGTCTCAAAAAAAGATTAAACAGTATTTAAAAAAAATTTGCTTTTCATACTTTTTTAAAGTATCTTAGAATAAATATAAAAGTTATAAATTTATTAATCCTAGTTCTATGCCAATTTCCTTATTATGAATTAGCATACTAAGTACTTTTTTCCAAAAACTGCTATTTATCTTCATCAGGATATTATCCTGATAAATACTTCGCAGATTTTTTGCTTTCAAAAACCTATACACTTTCAGGGATGAAAATACGCTGCGGCGATTTTCCAGGTCCCCTTCACCAGGTTTCTTTGGAAAGTGGTTGGCATTACTGCAAATTAATGGCATTAATGCTACATCAACAAAATGTGAATGAAGCAAGCAATAAAATATGTTTTCGACGTCTTCCGAAAGCATAACCAAGAATAGGATGAAAAATCCTGATGAAGAAAAATAGCAGTGAATGGGGGAATATTTTATTTATCCAATAAATTCACATTAAATTTATTGGATAAACCTCCCATAACTTTTTAAATCGTTTATGAATTGAGGGGTAAACTTTTATATTTATTCTAAGATACTTTAAAAAAGTATGAAAATATAATACTTTTTAAACATTGTTTTAAAAAAAACTTATTTACCAGATTTTCAGCAAATTTTTTGTATTAAATTTAGCAGATTTTTAGCATAATGAATATAATAAAAACTGCAATTTTTTAACTTAGCATATTTTAAGCATATATTTTTTTTGTAGGATTTATCAGATTTTAGCAGAAATTTTTTAGGGATCTAGCATATTTCCATCGGAGAGTTCTGGCAACACTGTTTACCACCAAATAAATTTCTGGTAAAACGCGAATTTCAAAAAAAAAAAAAATCTGAAACACGTATTCTCTTAAATCGACTAGAGGTTAAGATGTGTTAATTTGACATTAAAACCAGGGCTGCCATATAATTTTTATGAAAAATCGGCACTATTTCCCAAAAAAATCTACATTTTCGGCAATTTGATTTTAAAAAATCGGCATAAAATAATCACAATCAAAAACACTTATATGGGTGAAATCAAAAAATGTAATAAATTTTTGGGCCAAATTTGTGAGAAGCAAAAATTGTTAATATTTCGGTTTTTTCTTAATGGAATCAGTAAGTTTAGTCATTATAAACCTAATTTAAAAAAATCTCTTCTACAAGTTGTCGCAATAACTTTTTTTGCACAATTTTAATTTTTTTTTGTGGTAACGGTAGACTCCGTTTCTGCAAGCAAAAGATATAACAAAAAAAATTGCGTACGAATTTTCTTCAATTTATTAGTTTTTCGTATTTGGGTTTTCAACTTGCTTTCCCATGATATATAATTTGTGTTTATTAAATTGGCGGTTTCGCGAATAAAAATACAATTCATTCCGCGAAAAAATTTTTATTTTTTTTTTAATTTTGTATTTTTGGTCCTTTTAAATGCTTTTCAAAAATATAAAATTTTTTAAAATCCAAATAGCGGTTGCGCAGTTACAAAATAATATATTAAAACCATAACATTTCGCGATCAAAAAATTCTTAAATTGTGTGAAACTTGTCAAACTAATGTCAATAATGACTCGAAATATCGATTCAAAACCAATGAAATGCAAAATCAATCGTTTTTCGCTCCAGCAGCTTAGGGTAAAAAACTGATAACTTTTTTTATTTGACGCAAAATTATTAGTTGAATCGTCTTTTGACGCATAAATATTAGTTGAATCACCTCTGTTTATGGTTATTTTAAAATATTTTAAACATTTATCTACATTTGTTTGAACGAAATCTGATGCAAACAATTTTGGTTACGGAGTTTACAGTTACGGAGTTTACATTTGGTTATTTTTTTCTTTTTCTTTCAGAAACGCTTTGTCAGAATTTTTTTTCCGAAACGAAATCGCATGATGCCTACAAGGTGAATGCAAATATGACATTGTTTTTGTTACTCGTTAAATAGTTTGGTGTAAAAATTAGGAACGGAGTTTACAACATTTTTTCAAATCTTATTAGAGATATCCTTTTTCATCTCGAGAATGTTACATGCTGCAGAAAAGCTTCAAGTCTGTTATACTGGATGATTACTTGCAGTCCAACGATCACTTGAGTATAAATAACATTATACTTTTCGCAATATAAATAATAGATAACTCCAAAATTCTGGTATATGCATTTTTATCAAAAATTATGACGAAAAATCGTTATAGAGTTGAAGTCGTGATAGCTAAGATATACGAAAAAGTTTGTAAAATGTATTAATTTTTGTTAAAAACGGCACTTTTCCTCTTCATAAAAATTCTTACAGTTAGTGTTTAGCTTTATTGGTTATTAAAATATAAGCTATTAAAGTTAAAAAACCTTATGAGTTACTTGTTACGGAGTTTACATTTGGCCTATAAAATTGGTCACAAATTTTATGTATTAACCAAAAATTGGTCAGATTGTTATAAATTTTGTAAAACAGGTGACAATGCGCTGATACCCTACGGGGAATGAGGAGTCAATTGCCCTCCAAGGACCTATCCCGTGACCGGTCCACCGGAGGCATATTACTAAATTTGTACACTAATAGAAAAAAGTCCACAAAAAATTTAGTTAAAACTACTAAGAATTAGTTAAAAATGATGCTGCAGAAAAAAACTGCTAAATTAGCAGATTATTTTTGCTATATATTAGTAATATAGGAACAGCAAAAATAAAACTGTTAAATATACAGAATTTTAGTTATATTTTAACCTGCTAAAATCAGCAAAAAAATTTGCTAAGTAATTAGTAGCCTAAAAAATCACCAAAAAATTTAAAATTTTAAAAGTTTTTTTCGATTTTTGTTTTTAATGCAAATAAAAATCGAGCCTTTGAAAAACAGCAAATTACAATTTTTTAGCAAATATTTTTGCTGATTTTAGCAGAATATACTGCTATTTGCATTCAACTAAATTTAGAAATAGCAAAAATTTTGTAGATTTAACAGTTTATTTTTGCTATTTTTAGTGTACAAATATTTAGCAAAATTTTCTGCAGATTTTACAGTACAATTTGCTATTTTCAATTAACTAAAATTTAGCCTAAATATAACTAAAATTCTGTCAATTTAAAATTTTTAATTTTCCTGTTCTCATTTTACTAGTTTTTAGTAAAGAAAATCTGCTAATCTTAGCAGTTTTTTCCGCAGAATCATTTTTAACTAATTTTTAGTAACTTTTTATGTTATTTTTACAGATTTATTTCTATGAGTGTATAAATATGAACCAAAGAGAATTAATTAATTTTCTAAGTATTTTCTGATCCGTTACTTTCACTGTTGCTTTTAAAAAACTTGACCGATACCGTAGTAAAAAACAAAATTCGCGGCATATTTTTAAAAATATTTTTTTATTTATTTTACTCTTTTTTTATTTATTTTTAACTTTATTTTTCTACGATTTGCTTATTTTAGCTCTTATTTTATATTTCTATAATTTTTTGGTAAAAAATTTTAAGTTTTGTAATTTCAACGTCTATTAATGTTAAAGCTGTTTTATTTTTAACAATTAGTACTTCAAGTAAATGAATGTTCTTTTTAGTTTGACTCTAGATCATAAATTAATATCACTTTCTGTTCTTTCAGCGGTCACATAAGTAGACAACATTAAAATATTAGCCCACACAAGACGAAATACACTGATGATGGCTTTGTAGCGAAAGCCGAAAATACGTATTCTGTATTGCTGGTCTTATCGAATTCTTTCAAATATATTTTTATTCTTTGTAATTTACTTTTAAAAATTGTATCATCTTTCTTTGATTTGAAAATAATTTAAACAGAAAGTGATATTAATTTATGATCTAGAGTCAAACTAAAAAGAACATTCATTTACTTAAAAATAAGAGATCAACTAAATATTCCTCCATTCAATTAGTACTTCATTTAACTTTTCTTTTTAACTTAAGGGGAATTTTTAAAATTATTAATTATATTATCATAATTTTTTGAGGTAATTTTCTAATTTTTAATTGATTTTTTAATTTAATTATGGCCAACGCAAAATACGAGTCAACTTGCCATTAAAGGACCTATCCTATGACCGGTCAATCGGGGGCATATTCAAGGCACTTCGACTATATTTGTGTGTGTGTTAGTGTTGTTTTATTTTCTATTTTTTTTCCATTTTTTTTTATTTGCTTGTAGTGTTTGTTTTGTCTTTTTCTTTTTTATTTGAACAGAAACGAAAAATACATAACTTTACCATCAGCCAGCCATCACGCATAAGCAACATTAGCTCAGACGGTAGAGCGTTTGCCTAACAAGCAGCAGGTTGTGTTATCGAGCCCTACTCTGACGCGAAGTAGATTTTTTTTAATTCTTAATTTTTTATTAGTTTATTTGAAAGGCTATTTTTAGACACACCACTTTACTGTCACAAGGTGTCTAAACTGTGGCAATTGGTCATTTCCAATGACAAGGCCATGTTAAAGTGACGTGTCTCTTTCAAACAAAAAGGCCGATCAAGGACCGGTCACTGCCCCCTTGGGACCTATCCTGCGTGTCACTTTGGACCGGTCCCTTTCCCCGTAGGGTATATATCGAAATATATATAGCTCAAATGTAATCCATGCATTAGAAATTAGGTGGTTACACGGTTTTTATCACATTTTTTGATATCACCCATATACTCTTAAAAAAAATATATAAAAAGAACATTTCAGTGTAAATAAAAATATGACTTACACTGAAAATAAATTAAATTTAATAATTAGAAATCAAATTAAAATAAAGGTTTTTGAGATAAATTAAATAATAACAAAAAAAATTTAATTCAGATATTAACTTATGTCAATACTACATAAATTAGTTCCACAATTTTTAGAGATATTTTTTCTCTGAAAAAGATAATTCTATTTTCAATCAATTCGCATAAAAGTTTTGTTTTTATGAATCTGTGAATAGTTTATGTTATAATAACTTTAAATCAATGACTTGATATTGAATAAAGTGAGATGATGATTTGTTACAATTTATATCGAATTACCATTGATTTGATTAAATAATTTATTTCTTGAAATAATTCGCGAAGTACAAATCAATTTAACCATTTTTAGTTGAAATGATTTGTTAAAATTTTATTAATTTGCTTGATTATATAAAATGAGTCAATAAAAATTAAACTGATTCTTTGAATAAGATATTTATTGAATAAAGTAGTAAATAATTTAATCTATAAATAGATTAAATGATGCGAACTGTCAGGATAAAATTTAATCAGATTTCAAAATGAAATTAAACAATTATGTTTCTAAAATTTTGCAACATATCGTCCTCCTGCTACATATTGCAAACTTTTACAAAATATGGCATATTGTTTTTCTTACATTTTGGAGAAATACAAAAATTGCAATATAACATACACTCGTAAAAAAAGGCGGTACAAATAGGTCCAAATTGTGCTGGCGCAAATACATGTTTAGTAGAATTTTTTCCTATTTGTACGGACTTTTTTAGAGAAAATAACAGAAAAATTAGTTCGATTTAATCAGAACGCGTTTAACAGACTTTTGTACTAACTTTTTTTATGAGTGTACATTCAAATGAATCTTTGTACGATGTCAAAAATTATATAAGAATATTGCGTGGGGTACATTTAGCTTCCAATTATTGAATTTCAGATTCATTTATTAATATACACAAAAAAATTAATATTGCGTGTTTTTTGAATTAAAAACAAAATCGGCACTTTTCGATCAAAAATCGGCAAATCGGCATTTTGCATATTTTTCAATAAAAAATCGGCAAAATGCTGAAAAATCGGCAAATTTGGCAGCCCTGATTAAAACAGGGATGCGCAAAATTGATTTGCAATTGTATTAGTGAGCAAGAGAGAGTACTGCACTGGCAAAAAAATGTTGCGAATTAAAAAATATGTCTTTTTACATATTTATCAATCTCCATATTTTTATGCAATCTTAATGAAATTTTCTACAACATATTTTTATAGATTTTAAACAAAATCTTCTAGTACTATTATGGGAATTTTTTTATGTTTTGTTTTATTTCTATTAAAGATCTACTATGAAAGATATAACTATGAAAATAATCATAATGTCTTTGAATAACATATTCCCTAGATTCTTTAAACGTTTTATAACGTAAAAGGCATTGCAGATATCAAAAACATTTTTTATCATATATTTTCTGAATGTCATAAATATTTGTTTTCAGTGCACTTGAATAAAATATCAAAACACCCGCTAAGCATGTGCACTCGTCTCATTGACGACTAAATTAAAGAGCATAAGAATATATGTGTAGTAGTAAATTCACAATTGTACTATGAAATGCGCACCACTGCATTAAAATTACAAACCTATTCATACGAAAAACTAAGGAATTCCTTTTTTTATAGAATATCTCTTGAAATGGGACATGTGTGGGCACCTTACAGGCGGTACACCTTCGAATATAAAGTATTTTTGCAAGGCAATTTAAAATTTTTTTTACCGAACGGCATTTACAGTCGGATTTTAAAGTGTGATATATCGATTTTTTACCTCGAGGACACCAGTGTGTTGCTATAAAAGAAAAATCCAATGAAAAAAATTTAAAAAGGGAACCCTTACGTTCGCCAACAAAAAAAATTTCTTATGGATTTATCGAAAAACTCCCTTAGCAAAAGTTTAATGATTTTTTGCGAGCTTTGATTTTTTTGATATTGGGGTTGTACATTAGAAACTTAGATCTGGTGTGTAAATACTGGAACGGGATACTTGACGTCAATGGCTCTTAGAGAAAACATTGGTCCCCTCGAGAGAAAAACATCGATGTATCATACTTTAAGATCCGACTGTAAATTTTTTTTTTTTGTGATGGACCAGCACTCAGGGGATGCCCCCTATTAACGCAGTGCATTGTGTTGGTAGTAGGAAAATAGGTTATGAGGAGGAGGAAAGAGGGGTAGTGTTTGTGAATATTTGATTTAAATTTCTCAACGTTGTAAGTAACAGGGAAGACCTCTGCGGGGAGTTTATTCCACATGCGGCTAGTGCGACTGATAAACGAATTCTCTCTGTAATGAGTCGTGCGATACACTGGACAATCGACTACAAACGGATGTGCTCTACTTGATAAGCGAGTATTAAGAGTAAAAACTTGGGCTTTGGGGAAAAGTTCACTTATCTCAGCAGAGCATTTCCCATGGTAATATCGATAGAACATGGTCACACAACCCACATTCCGATGATGATCCAATGAGTCAATAGAGCTAGACACCCTACTGTCATTGATAAGCGCTGACGCCCTCCTTTACACACGGTCCAGAAGCTCCAAAATATACTTCGAAGCTCCTGCCCATATATGGGAGTTGTATTCCATCTTCGTTCGGATATAAGTGGTATAAATAGTGAGTAAATCGGATGGAGTGAAGTACTTGTTGCACCGACGTAAAAAACCTAGACACTTGAATGCTTCTTTCGACACCTCAAAAACATGTTTGTTCCAACGAACATCACACTGGATTTTTCATGCCCAGAAAATCAAGAGTATCCGATTCCTCAATATCAATATCACCCATATGTACAGATGACAGTGTTGACCCCGCAGCCCTATGGGTCAACATACAACATTGGGTCTTGCGTACATTAAAGTCGACCTTATTCGCACGACCCCACTCAGAGATTGTAGAAAGGTTACGATTCAGTATGTCATTCATAATCTGCCTTTTGCCCCCAATCTCCTCAGGGCTTGGTCTACGATCGAAGAAAAATAAATGACAAATGTTGCTGTCATCTGCGAAAAAGTAGATAGGGTTGGAAGTTTGACCAAGAAGATCATTGAGAAAGATAAGAAACAGGGAAGGAGAAAGAACAGAACCCTGCGGTACGCCTGAATTCAACTGAAACTCGTCGGGTGAGACCCCATATATAACAACACGAATAGTGCGATCTCTGAGAAACCTCGAAATAAAACGAGCGAAGTCATTACCCACACCGGTCATGGGACCTATCCCATGACCGGTCAATCGGGGGCATATGCAAGGAACTTCCACCATATTTGTGTGTGTGTTAATGTTGTTTTCTTTTCTATTTTTTTTCCATGTGTTTTTTATTTGCTGTGTGTGTGTTTGTTTTTTCCTTCTCTTTATTATTTGAACAGAAACGAAAAATATATAACTTAACCATCAGCCAGCCATCAAGCATAAGCAACATTAGCCAAGTAGATTATTTTTAATTCTTAATTTTTTATTGGTTTATTTGAAAAGCTATTTTTAGACACACTACCTTACTGCCACAATGTGTCTAAACTGTGGCAATTGGTCATTTCCAATGACAACGCCATGTTAAAGTGATATGTCTCTTTCAAACAAAAAGACCGATCAACGACCGGTCTCCGCCCCCTTGGGACCTATCTTGCGTGTCATCTGGGACCGGTCTCTTTCGCCGTAGGGAACATATAAAATATGGGTATCATATGAAAGGTTTTTTCAAATTTTTTCAAGGCGCATCTAACGGTATATGCAGCATGGCCAAGATTGTCCACTGGACCGTACCTCAAAAAAAAGTTCGCCGTACACCGTCTAATCTAAATTATTTTTGAAAGGAGGTTTCAAAAAAAATTTTTTTTCCCGAACTTAGGGGTCGCCATTTTACATTTTTTGTTATATCTTTGGCGAAAAAGCACATTGGGATGAGCTCAACGATTTTTTCCGGCATTTTAATTGGAAACTGTGTTTTCTCGACGACAACGTAGATGCCGCGGCGAAAATGGTTGAACTTGTTATATTGCTTGGAATGAAATCTTTCATTCCTTCGAAGCAAATTTCGGGTAAACCAAATGATAAATGTTGGTTTAACCAGACTTGCAAGAACGCAGTCAGATACGTTTTAAAATACTTTTTTTCTGTCCATATAAGGTGAGTCGGTCTAATACACATATCATTCATTCCATCAAAGAACACTTAGGTTGTCCGATTTTGTTTATATTTTGTACATGAATACTCTATAGTCCCACTTGCACATATCCTTTTTCAGATCTCGAAATTTGTAAAAACTCACGATTTTATGCGCGTTTTTAATTTTCATAAAAATGATAAAAGTGCTTCACTTTGAAGTCCCATAACTTTTTAACTGTATATCGCATGTAATTAATTTAAACGACATTTGGAAGATGCACTTGTCTACTTTATAACTGGATGTTTCTAAACAAAATAATTGTTAAAAAAGTGCATACGTAATGCAAATGCAATTTTCTAATGCAAAACTTTCTCCCCCTACGATTTTCAAAAAAAATACAGTTTACTAAAATATGGAGTCTTAGCTAAATATACAAATGCTGATTTTTATGGGACAAACATGTCTTATAATTTTAATGATTTAAAAAAAAGCTTATTTTTTTATTCTAAAAAATGGAAATATTTGTATACATTTTTGTATTTTATATTTTTTGTAATAAATTTAAAATACGAACTCATTTAGTAACTTGTTTGAAGAGCTATATTTAAAATACTAAGTATCGCATATCATTAATTTAAAAAAATATTTGCAAGATATGTTTGACTACTAAGAACATAAAATATTAAGAAACCGTTTTAATTTAAATTGTATTTTCAATGCATGACCGGTCCTGGGACCGGTTCTTTTATATGAAAAGGACCGGTAACTTTAACATGGGCTTGTCTTAGGAGGGGGTCAATTGCCCCTTGTGACGTGTTACAGGATCGATGCAAAAGAACCAGTCATAGGACCGAAGCAAAAGAACCTGTCACAGGACTGATACAAAAGAACCTATCACAGGACTGGCGCCAATACACCTGTCACGGGACTCGTGTAGATGAACATGGCTCAAAACTGGCGCAAAAGAACCTGTCATAGGACTGACACAAAAGAACCTGTCACAGGACTGAACTATATATTCATTTGGATGAAATATTATAGAAAGTTATATGAAATTACAAGAATGCATTTTTAGTATGACGATACATAACTTAGAATCGAACCATATATAATCATATCGGGCACTACATATATTTTGATTACCCTAGTAAAAATGAGTTTTATATAATCATATATGATTTTTATACAACCATTTATGATTTTATGCAATTATAACTTGTGGAGTATTGTGAAACATATATTTTTATATGATTATATCAAAAGATATTTAATTATATAAAATTATATTAACCAGATCATCGGTTTTCCATTTAGTTTTTTATATACAAAAATTTTCAAATGCAATCAATATAAATTTTGTGTGGTGAAATGTAGGCCAAGGACCTGTGTTCATATTTAGGCTTAAAATCTGTTGCATAAAACTTGATATTGAAACCACTGTTCGCGTTTTATATGGATTTTTACGGTTTTTTAAGGTTTTAGCCAATTGAATCGCTGAAAGCAAAATCGGCCTTAATAAAAGATATTGCTTAGTAAAGAAGCAATTAAAAGGAAATATTTCAACAAAAAAATGTATTCATCTGTAGCGGCCTATATGTGAAAATCGCGACTTTTGAAAAATTTTATATGGCAGCATAGCTTTCCTAGTTGTCCCCATAGTCCAACTTTTAGTATAATATGAGGTGACCTCTAAAAACTCTTTTTGCAAAATTTCAAGCAAAACAGTTTCCATTTGCAAAAGTTATGGCAATAAACACATTTTTTGCTTAGGTTAGTATCGTACACCCAGAAAACGGATTCGTTGTGATAACCGAATTTGTTGCCAATCGAATTGTGGCGGTTACGACAACTATCATCCAATTTATTGTTGTATTTGGTCGGCATAATTGAATAATTCAGCTACGAATTTTTATATTTTCGAAACTTCACAAGAAAGGAATGGTGATGTCTCTCTTGCATAAATAATTGTGTAATAGATGCAAAAATACATAAAATTTATAAAATTGTTAATTTTAATAAATTAAAGCGAGTAAAAAGGTTAAAGTCGGGCATACCGTCTATACAATACCCTACACCAGTCTGGTTAAGAGCCAACTAATGTTTGGATCCAAAATTCGAATGGGTTAAAATGGGACTTGTGTCAAAATTTTCTATAAAATTATAAAAGAGAAAATCGTAAATATAGCCCATATGGGCGATAGGTACAAATAGCGACCGATTCTATCTAGAATCTCTTAGTTTTGTTCTCGGGACCATGTGAGTCAGCAAACCAAATTTCATTAAAATATCTTAATATTTGCGACCTGCAGCATGTAACCAAGCCAATTTTGGGGGGACCCTTATATGGGCACTAGGTCTAAACATGGACCGGTGTTAACCAAAATAAATAGGCTTCGTCCTTGGGCCGACATAGGTGGGTGCACCAAATTTCATCAAAATATCTTAATATTTGCGACCTGCAGCGTATAAAAAATATAATTTTGGGGCGACCCTAATATGGGCACTAGGTCTAAACATGGACCGATTTCAACCAAAATCAATAGGCGTCGTCCTTGGGCAGACATAAGGTGTACCAAATTTCATCAAAATATGTTAATATTTGCGACCTGTAGAGTGCGCACAAGAATGCATGGACAGACAGACGGAAGGAGGGACGGACGGGCAGACGGACATCGGTAAATCGAAATAAAAAAAATTCTGAGCCGATCGGTATACTATAAGGTGGGTCTACGACCAATATTTTTTGGTGTTACAAACATCAGCACAAACTTATAATACCCTCTCCACGTAGTGGTGTAGGGTATAAAAAGCTCGTTAATTTTCAGAAAACTTTACCTACTGGCAAAGCACGTTTTAAGTAGTACCGGCATTTCATAAAAAACAGTGCTCTCCCAGTACATTTTTTTTTGTAACGTCGGCAATTTCTACCTGGGTATGTATGTATTTTTCAACTGGAGAAAGTTCGGAATCAAAAAGCACCACAAACAAAGGGTTTCTTATGGACGGTCATATAAAAAAACACTTAGAATCATCCGGTTTTTATTAAATTCTTACAGATTTTTCATTTAGAAAAATTATCACTGTTTGGAGAAAAAATTAGGGATTTTAAAGACTATCATGGCCTTATAGAATATTTTTACAAAAAATGTATGCTAACTGTCACACAGCCGATCCCTTTATGTGATACGAAGGACAAAAATGAGCCCTTGTGATGTGCCTCATAATTAAATTACGAGATGTTACTGAACTCTCTCGCACATCCTTAATACGTTTTGGGAAATGTCACGAAAAGATCAACCCCTCCTCCTATGATAACACCATGTGATACTCGTATGTATAGTACTATAATGGCGGTATACCTCAAACCACATAACATTCCCATATTGATTGCATAAAATTATTTTGAAGTATTCAGTCTTATTTAAAATCCACCAGTTTAGTTAATCGAAGATCCAAATGAGATAATTCTGAACCAGGGCTGCAAAACACAAGCTATTAAAACCATTTGCGCAATCTATAAAAATTACTTACTGTTAATATTTTGCAGATCTTTACTTTAATATTAAATAATTAATTTTTTTTATGCAAAAGTTTTATTTTTAAATGAGTAGAAAATATTTTTTTGTAATTCAAAAAATATATATTTGACAATTATACCGAGTAATCTAATATTCGGTCGTAAAAATATTTAGATCGTTGCAGCAACCAAATAATAGGAGTTATTATTGCCTCATATTATATTAAACAGTTGCATATACTAAAAGTTTCCCTAACCGAATTTTTATTTTGAGTTTAGTTGAGATACAAAATTATTATTTTCTAAAATGATCCAATCGTTGGCAGAATATATTAATTGCCGTAAGACACAAATATTCTTTCGGATTATATAAATTTTATATACACAACTGAAATAATTATTCCATAATTAAAATACCGTGTTTTTAACCGATAGCTAACCAATATTTTTTCTGTGTGTACTAAAGACACTTAGTAAAAAATGTATTTATTGCGATAACTTTTCCAAATTGAAACTGTTTTGCTTGAAATTTTGCAAAAACCGTTTTTAGAGGTCACCTCATATTATACTAAAAATTGGACTATGGGGACAACTTGGAAAGCTATGCTGCCATATAAAATTTATCAAAAGTCGTGATTTTAACATATAGGCCTCTACAGATGAATACATTTTTTTGTTGAAATTTTTCCTTTTAATTGTTTCTTTACTAAGCAATATCATTTATAAAGCCGATTTTGCTTTCAGCGATTCAATTGGCTAAAATCTTAAAAAAACCGTAAAAATCACTATAAACGCGAATATTAATATTAAGTTTTATGCATCAGATTTTAAGCCTAAATATGAATACAGGTCCTGTGCCTACATTTCACTACAAAAAATATATATTGATTGCATTTGAAAATTTTTGTATATAAAAAACTAAATAAAAAACCGCTAAACTTTAAAGGCATTTCGCGGAAAATATGTACCTTAGATCGAAAAATAAAGTACCCCAGCAAAATATTGGTAATGACACCTCATTACTATCTGCATTACCAAAAATGATATATCATTACCTTTTGCATTATTTTCTTCCTAATAACGGCCTATTGTATTCATTGTTTCTAAATATAAAATAATGACCTACTCTTAATAGTTTAAATAAGTACTTTTTACACAGTTAAATTTTATACATTTTTATTTATTATATGTAAATATGTTTTATGTTTAAATATTTATGACGAGTCCTAAAATTACACACTAGAGAAAACTTAATTTTTTCTGAATGTATTTCCTTAAGCTAATAGTATTTGCTTAACTCCTTATTTTTAAGAATCAAGTAAGCAATCGGACAACCGATTATAATTCAACTTTTTGTAAGCATGTGTGTAACCACTTATTATTCAAAATCTCATAACTACTTATTTCTCCTTTTTTCGTAAGCGAGCGGGTAAGCGTGACTACTTATAAAAACGACCACGCCAAACAAAAATAATGAGTTTAGACGCCAAAAAATAAGTTGTGCGGAGCTATGAATTTTTATTATATAACCACTTATTTAGTAATGAAATATTTTGCTGGGACGCCATTGTAATCGGAATGTCCAAAATATATAGAATTGACGGCCAGGGCTCTGTTAATTTTTAAAAGTCAAGGTTGTGTCATGCAGTGTTATGTTTATTTGTGAAAATTCAAAAAAATTTGTTAAAAAATAACGTTTTTCTTTTGAACCCATTGGCGTTCCAATTTGAAATTTGCACAGTCTGTAGCTGAAATATTGAGTTATCTGCTTCAATAATTTAAAGAAAATTAAAGATGGGTTTTTTGAGATATTTGCAAATTAGGGATATTTTACAAATTGCATTATCCTTTTTCCACTAAACCTTTTATTTTTGCAATTTATTTTGAAAGTAGATTATATAGGCAATCGGATAACGCGTTCAAAAGTTGTAATCATTTGAACATCATGTATTTTTCACAAATTTACTGAAAAAAATCAACTAAAAACAGCGATAGAACGCGTACCAAAGTTCATTTGGAAAAAAAAAAATAATTACGTTTAATGTTGTGACACTTAGCAGAATGTATGTACCAAGTCTTGTAAAATCGAAAGGGGTCATGTCCAAAATCTTCCATTTTTGTATCCATTTTATATGGAATTATACTTTAGATAAAATATTTTTCTAACTCAAGTTTGAGTTTTCCAATCATCATTTTCTTATTGCAGACAACTGCAATCTTTTTGGAACAACAAATAAAATTTAACATGACAATATCATATTAGAATTTCTAACTAAATATATGAAAATATAGAAAGTCGGAAACAAATTGTTTGTATTTTTTAAAAAAATTTAAAAAATTTTTTAAAAAATAAAAATAGTAAAATTAAAAATCTATATATGACCTTCTCCGAGAAAGGGACCTAGTGTGTCAAAAAGTGGGTTTGCACTTAAGAGTGCATTTTGGTACCTAAAAGGGTGTAGAATAAGATGAAATGAGTTAGATTTCTGATAAAAATTTATTTACCCCATAAAAACGTACAAAACGTAAAAAAAACATTCAAAGTGATAATGCGTTATGAAACTTTAAGTGCGTTCTTCTCAAAACTTCATTTTCACACGCTAGGTCCCTTTTCTCGGAGAAGGTCACATATATAAAAAATGATAGAAAGTCCGAAAAAACAATTTTTGCAAAAATTAAAATATTTTTTTAGTTAAAAATAATTTTAGTTTTTAGGATAATATTGTGTTTAACAAAAAAATTTTAAGTATTTTTATACCCTACACCACTACGTGGAGAGGGTATAATAAGTTTGTGATGATGTTTGTAATACCAAAAAATATTGGACCTAGACCCACCTTATAGTATACTGATCGGCTCAGAATCACTTTGTAACGATGTCCGGACGTCTGTCTGTCCATGCATTCTTGTGCGCACTCTACAGGTCGCAGATATTAAGATATTTTGATGAAATTTGGTACACCTACTTAGGTCGGCCCAAGGATGACGCCTATTGATTTTGGTTAATGTTCGGTTCATGTTTAGACATAGTGCCCATACAATGGTCCACCCCAAAATGTTTTTTTACTCGCTGCAGGTCGCAAATACGAAGATATTTCAATTTGGTACACAGACCTATGTCGGCCCAAGAACGAAGCCTATTTATTTTGGTTAAAATCGGTTCATGTTTAGACCTAGTGCCCATATAAGGGTCCCCCAAAATTGGCTTGTTTGCACGCTGCAGATCGCAAATACGAAGATATTTCAATGAAATTTGGTACACATTTGTCCCAAGGACAACGCCTATTGATTCTTAACAGGATCGGTCCATATTTGGACTTATCGCCCATATGGGCTATATTTCCTATTTTCTCTTCTTTTATCATTTTATATAAAATTTTGACACAATTCCATTTTAATATTAGTTGGCTTTTAACCAGTAGCATTGAAGCTATTTTTATATCACATTCTTTGATAGTCTTCATTTGCGAGCTGTTTTTCACATTTTCTCACATTAAAGTTTAAAGCAAAATAAAATTTTTTGATAAAATTCAAAAACTCTACAAATTTCATGTAGAGTTTAGTTATGGAAATAATATAAAAATAAAATTAAAAAAAATTTAACCCGCTCGGCCGACAGCATGTTAACGTTGGAACTTTAATTCCCAATGCAAACCTATAAAAATAATAAAAATATTTCTGTGGCATAGATCTATAGTTCCACGAAGTTTGGTCGGAAAATTACCTGCCATCACAATTCAGGCATGTAAGGGTTAATCGATCAAAATAAAAATCCGAATAATTGACAACTCTAAAGTTCAGTCCCATTTTCACCTGTCTCGGGACAGGTACTTTCAGACCGGTACTCTTTTCACCAGTCACAGGACCGGTACTTTAAGACCAATTGCGTTTTCATCGGTTACGGGAAAGGTCACCGGGTAGGTACTTTCAGACCGGTATTGTTTTCACTAGTCATGGGACAGGTCCATGCAGACTGGTTCTGTTTTCACCAGTCGCGGGACAGGTACTCTCACTACAACTGACCCTTGTTTTCCCACAGGGATATAACTTACCTATAGTTGTTCGTTAAACTACAATTTTAGAACTTACAAAGAAATAAGTACCATTTTACTTAATATATTATACTTTAAGTTAAAATGTGGAGTGAACCAATATATTTTCAAAGCAGTTTCGTCATTCCATATATTGTATATCAAAGGTAACACAAGTAAAAAGTTTACTATCAATTTTATTAGTCCATTGTAATTCACATTGCGTAAACTTTATACGAAATTAATCGTGAAAGTTTTTGTTTTAAATTCAACTTTCCAACAATCTACCCATACATCCACCCACTCCAGGAATCCAGTGTTCTTAAGACAATTTATACTGATATCAACAAAACAATCTGCCAAAATGACTGACTTGTAGAAAACCAAAGCAAACATACACATTGAAAAGTTTGACATGTATCAGAAGTAAAAAAGTAATTTGCGGCATTCCATCGCCTCATCAACTATTTGGAAAATTTTGCAATCAAGCAGAGTGATTGATGAAATACGCTTGCGGTTTTAGGAGAAGGTGACTAAACTAACATCAAAATGTCAGAATGTTTTAACCTGTGTGATTTTATGTTTGTATCTCTGCGAAAGAGCTTAGGTGATAAGCTTAACTAGAGTGAATAGGAAACTACAATATACAGTAACTCAAAGGGTAATTCGGACAGCATCAATTGTAATTTTTAAATAAATTACAACGAAAGCAATACTTTTTTTTTAAATCGTGCTGAAAGGCCATGACGAAAGGTTGAAATAAGCTGTTGACGTCAATTTATTCAATTATCAGCAGAAAGGAATATATAAAAGGATCAAGAAATTAATTTGTATACACTTTTGTTTTACAAATATAGCCCGCGAATTAAGAAAAATGCCGTTAAAACACAACAAAAGTATCAACAAAATAAAAAACAAGAAAAAAATAGCTCAAGCATTGCGTTACGTATTAGTATAATATTATTTCTCTGACCTTAATTTAAGGAAAATGGCCTTCCCCAGCCTAAATTATAATTTACTGTGTGTCAAGTGTTGTATAAAAAATCGTCAACATTTTCAAACTTCTCTCATTGCAAAGTTATTCTGGTAAATATTTCTTTACCCGGTAAAATTTGTTCATATATATCATATATGAATGGATACGAAAAATGAGGTAACACCTAAGTATACACCCAGTTTAGAAACGGTAATGACATATCATTAATTTTAGGACTACCAGTAATGACACCCACTTACCTTTTGCATTATTTTAAAACATATAATAATGAGTAACTGATAATGACTTATTTTTATCATTATTTCATATAGAAAATAATTTTATAGATTTTTAAAATTTTTTGAAATCTATTTTTAGACTCAATATTTTTAAACACTGGTAAGGATATATGTAACCACATATTTTTTGATATTTTGTATGTTGGCGAGTAAGCTTACTTGTGTGCAGCAGGTCAATTGTGTTTTTATTTATTAAATATTACATGTCGATTCCCGCACCAGCAAATTTTATTAAAAAAAAAAAAATATACAATAAGAAATATTTTTTTTTATATAATTAATTTTTTTGAAAATTTATTTTTAGACTCATTATTTTTGTCAGTGCTGGTAAGCACATAGGTGACGATATATTTTTTGATTTTTCGTATGCTGGTGTGTAACCATAACTCATTATTTTTCGCGACATCGCCATATAAAGATATTAAGAAATGTAATAATAAAACAAACTAGTTACCATTACCAAGTATATAGTTACATTGTGAGTATATGCCCAGTGATTTTCTACACTGGGCATATACTCACAATATTTTATCCAACCTGAAATACAAATTAAATTAATTGAAAATACAGTTAAAAAGGTCAAGAAGGAAGTCACAATGTCTAGAAGAAATTGCGGTGAAATCAAGAACCTGGCACCGGATAAATCAGAATGGCGAACATTTGTTAAGGCCCTATGCTCCTTATATAGGGTTGCCATTTTCAATGCTTCTAATTTTAATTAGTATAGTACTGTCGCATTTCTTCAAATATTCATAAAACCCTCGAAAATTCATATCAAAATTTTATTTGACTCGAATAATATCAGAAATAGTCTCTGGATTCAATTTTTTTTCCTGGCGTCCACTGCGCCTTGATTAAAAAAAAACTTCACAAAAAAAAAAAAAAAAAAATCATTCCGAACTTGAAATTAGTAGTACCTGATTAGTGTTCGATTAACAACTTTTTTGCATATATTTTCGGGAATGTACATTTCTATAATTTCTTAATACGAATTATTAAGAGTTTCATGAATATTTTTCAAGGTTTCCAATTTGAATCAATAAGCTTGTTCGTTTACTTACTACAAGTTACTACTTTTACTACAGCTGGAAAAATTCAATACAAAAAGTAAACAAAAATTTCCAATTGTAGTAAAAGTAGTAAGAAATTCGAGTAAACGAACACACTGAATATATTACTGTCACATTTCTTCAAATATTCATAAAACTCTTGACAATTCATATCAAAACTATACTTGACTCTAATAATATCAGAAGTAGTTTCTGGATTCAATTTATTTCCTTTTGGCTTTGACTAAAGAACATATACACGTTTTACGTTGGCATTATGTGCTGGTAAGAAAAAATTAAACCCAACAAGTTTTTCATTTCATAGCCAACATTATTTCTAATAAAAAAAAAATCGCTCCAAAATTTGTTATCAGTCATGTTAATTGAATTTAAGTTTTTAAATTTTTTTTAGAATAAGGAATTCATAAAATTAATTTTCATTATTAAAAGCAATGTTAAGTTTTTTAAAATTCGACAGTTGGCTCATTGCTGATAAGTTTAAAGCGGCGAATACATTAAGGAACATTGAGTAGGGAACAAAAAATATCAAAAAAATTTTGTAAACACGAATTGCACGAATGTCAACACGAACAGTAACATAAACAATTCAACATTCGTAAAAAAATTGCCATTTTTCACGAATATTCTTTAGTGTATTCCCCGCTTAAAATTTGGCAATTAAAGTAAGTGATGCCAAGTCAATTGAAATAACAGCGACAAAGCAGCGATGCCAACAATGCAAAAAAAAGTTATTGAGAAAAGTGCAAACAGTAGGACAACCCCGGACACTTACTTTAAAAGAAGGAGGACTGCCCCGGACGCCATAAAAAAGAGGATGGTGTCCGGGGAAAAGAAAACGGATGGCAACCCTATCCTTATAGGAACCGAGGGAACATATATATACAGTTAAAAAAGGACTACCTACTGATTTTTCATTATATTCAAACAATTTTGCTATTTATTTTCAAACATTGCTTAAACAATCGATAAAAGAAATAAAAATAATTGAAAAGTCTTTTAAAACAATCTTCAATTTTTAAATGACAAAATGTTAGAAAAAAAAAAAACGATTATGTAGTTTGTGTTTTCATATTTGAAAGTTTTTTTTGTTTGAATTTTCAAAACACTACGCATACAACACACACGTTCATATTTTTATTGGCTATGTTTGTATGTATGAGTAAATAATTTCATGTAATTGGAATTAAAATAATTTTGTATATAAACAAACTATTTTAACAAAAAAGGAAACCGCTAATATTTGAATTTTTTGTTTTAAAACAGAAAACAACGAAATAATTTAAATTACTTTTTCTAAAAATAGAATACTAAAAATAGAACATTTGACTGAAAATATCAACTCCTACCGATGATACGTATTTTTTGTAGTTTGTTTTTTATTGACTTATAAATTTTTGTTTTTAATTGATTCTTCAATTGAAAACAAACTTTACCTATTACTTTTCAAATAAACTTCAATCGGTTATGGAAAATATATTGTGAGTATATGCAGGCGCGGATACAAGAGGGGGGGGCCCCTTGAGGACCAAAAAAAATTTTTTTTTATAAATAGTGCTGTAATGGAAAACATTAATAATTTAGTATACATACATTAAACAAACATTTTTAATTTTGAGATTTTGTGTAGATTCTTGGATTCAAGATTTTCTTTTGTGCAGGAAACCTGAGAGATTCTACAGTTTTTCAAGAGATAATTCTCAAAATTTTTTTCAATGAGATTTTTTGCAGAATTAATATGAAACTACCCAGGAAAAAAAGTGAGAAAAAAGAAGTAGTAAAACATAACAGATGAATAGGGAGTTGTGATAATTTGTGGTTTTCACTGATGAATTTAACATTGGCTTGTCATAGGAGGGAAGTTGTTCTTTTTTGAAACAAATTATGTATATTTGAACCAATTATTCATATAGAGACAATCTGACAATAAAAATATAAACAATAATACAATTTAATGGAAGATCACTGATGAAGCCTGTCCATAAAAAGGCAGAAACTAGATCTAGTCTGATTTGCAAATTTAATGTGTTTATAACTTTTGAGGAAGGTTTATTTTTCTTCTTACCACCCGTTTCCACATGCAAGTAAATGGTTGCAAGTTGAGAATACGTATTATCAGCGAAAATTTCGAAAAATACCGAAAAAAACATTAAAATTTTACATGTGTCCACGCTACTTGCTGCAAGTTCATTTTTAAAATGTCGTTGAAGGCATAGGTTGTCACTAAATAGCACTCCAGTATTGCCAAGTATTCAATATTCTAACAAAGCTGGGAAAAAATTTTGGTCTTAACAATTTTTTTTTCAAAAACTTATAAAATTGATATTTTATATTATATATATATTATATATTATATATTATATATTTATTAAGATATGTCATTGTGTTATTTTTACTTTTTTTCACAAATAAATTAAAGCTCGCAAAAAATCATTAAACTTTTGCTAACAAAGTTTTGCGATAAACCCAGTAGAATTTTTTTTTTATTTTTTGGTTGCCGACCGTAGGGGTCGCCTTTTGAAATTTTTCTTCATTGCAAAACACTGGTATCCTCGAGGCAAAAAAAATTGATATATCACACTTTAAAACCTGAATTTAAATGCCGAAGCTTGTAACGACGTGTTTTCACTGGTTGCTGGGATAGACTCAGTCGAGTCCAGGGTTCGCTACAGAATCATTTATTTGATTCAGAAACCAAAGGAAAAAACGCACTTTTTATTTTCTCAAAAGTTAAGTTAGGGCCAGTCGATTTCTAGGGAGGCAAAAAAATCGCTCAAATGACAAGGAAAATCGATAACTTCTGAAATACAAGTGGAAAATGTGTAGTGCCCACTAGGCTGGTTCATAAAAAACAAAAGTTGGATTGTGGTATGGGTCAGCCCGAATCTTTATTCGGGCCGTGAAAAATTAACACATGATTTTTTTAAAATTTTTTTATTAAGGTTTAAGGGTGGCTACCGGGCCCTAAAATTTGGTATTTTTGAGAAAAATCGCTGCATCTATTATTTTTTTCATGAGTGTGTTTTAAAAAAAAACCCAAAATTTATTTTTATGAACGCCATTATCGAATGAAGAATTGCAAAAAAAAGTTGTGTAAGATTTTTTTCAGAACCTCTTTCTGAGGCGACTTGGCTGCTGCTGTCCGTCCGTCCGTCTATTTGTACACGGAACATGGTGGAAAAATTTATAACATTAAACACGAAGGTATTTGTTTACATTCATCTTCCCAGGAAAATCTTTTGCATTCGGTTGCCAATCACACTAGTTCTGGAAGTGATTCCACTAGAACCGATTCCATGGAACTGGTTCTGGAACCCGCTCCATGGATCTTATATACAAGATATAACTAAAGGAGAATCAGTTCTAGAACTAGTTCTCGAAATAGTTCCAGAAGCTCTACAACTAATTCCAGAACTCATTCTAAGGCAACCGGTTCCAGTTTGGGTGCCTTAGAAACGATTTCTTTTTCAAAGAAAAATCGTTGACAGTAGAAGGGGCTATAGGGAAAAGCAGCTTCTTTGATAACAAAAGGAATGTGGCCTGAAAAGCAATCCCCGCACCAACTCTCCCTTAAATTTTGTATTTATTTATGTTTTTTAGTCCCCATTTTAATAGTGGTACTAAGACCACTCAAATAAAAGATTTTCAAATATATTTTTTTATACATATGTATATTTAAAAAGATATATTTCAAAAATAGCCGGTTGGAATACATATTTACTTAGGTTGCAGCAGATTTTATAGTAAAAAAATAAAGATATTGTAATTCGCGCGAATTATTTCCATAGTTTTTTGATTCGTGAATTAAATTTTTTGTTTTGATTCGCGAATTAATATATATTTTTTAATTCGTTTAAAGGACTCCATTACAATTTAAAACATTGTAAAACAGAGTAAATTTAATTTTGTTTTTGAAATTATTATTAAATTAAATTATTCAATGAAAGTTTATTTTTTATACATAGATATATTAATGACTAAAATTGATTCGCAAATCATAGAAATACACTTCTAATTCTAGAATCAAAAAATAAAATGATAATTCGCGCGACTCAAATAAATTCAGACCAGAGATACAAGCCGGTGCATTCTCTCGGCTGGCGGCGGCTATTGAATAAAATGGTCGGCGGCGATTGATTGTTAGAGTTGAGCTGTAAATGCATCGGCGGCGGCTGGCTAAAAAAAATAGTGTCGACTGGCGGCGGCTAACCGGCTAACGTAGGCTAAAAGGTACATTTTCCAAGAATTTCAACAGATATATACACCCAAAAAAGCAACTGCAAAAATATCGAAGTCAACTTTGTAATTTTTTTATAGATACACTTAAAATAATACGTCAGTAGAAAAATCTGTCAAACCGGTTTCAAATCGATTTGACTAATTTTTAACAAATTTTTAGTTGAAACACTGATTTAAGCAAAGATTTTAGTTATTTTCATTTAACACCATACTAAAAATCCGCAGTACTTTACTTTTGAGTGTTAGTTTTCACCAATGTATCCGAAGTTTTAAAGATGGCGCCATTTCTTTCCCTCCCGATTTTTTAAAATGGCCCATATCTCGAAAGACAGAGCAAAATTGATGAAAATTTCGACTACCTCTAATCGTGTAATACCCCAGAGAAAGGACCCTCGGAAATTTTTAATAAAAATTTTCCACTTCATAAAATGAACCATATCTCAAAACTAATCGGGATAGAGCAAAGCGGACAAAATGTTTGCTCCTTCGGAATGCCCTTATATGCCCTCACATCATATGGCTTAGGCCCAGGGAGGGTCCCGAGACCCTAAATTTGAATAAATTCTACGACTCAGTATAATTACAGATAAAACTGAAGGTTTACAAATTTTTTACTTAATTGATTTGTTAAATTTGACAAAAAAAGTGTTAAAATCAATAAATTTTATTTTAAGCCAAAAACAGGAATAAATTTTTGTTAAAGTAACAATTTTTTCTGTTCAGCGAACAGACTTATTCTTTTGAGTGTAGTTTTCCGAATTTATAAAAACTGAATTTATATTTCACAATGTCGATGAAATTATACATACATTTGTTAAATTTTACACAATTTATTGTTAAAATATAAGATTTTCATCTCTCTGCCATCACCTAATTAGATGGCCCCACCAGTATATTCGATGTTTTAAAGATAGCCCTATTTCTTTTCCTCCCGGTTTTTTAAAATGGTACATATCTACTAAACTAAGAGAAGTGGACCAAAATGGAAATGATATTCGACTATTCCTAGCTTTACCTCACCCAGAGCTTTGAATAATTAATTCTTTAATTCAGTATTTGAATTCTGAATTAAAAATTCGATGAAGTAATTCACAAAAGACTATTTGTTGAATGAAATAAATTCATATTTGTTTTCGTTCGATTTCTTTTGTTACGAATTAATTAATAGAGCTTTGAAGAGTTAATTCGTTAATTCTGGGCTTCGTTAAAAGAGAAACTAAGGTAACAAAAAAAGTCGCCAACGATATCGAAGATTTCCGCGGAAAGTGGTATTTAGCAGCTCAAAAGGTAAAATTTTGTAAAATAAAAATAGAAAAATTTGTATATACTAGGGATGCCAATCGGGATTGATATTTGAAAATCCAGGGATTCGGGATTTTGTTTGTTTTTCGGAACTACGGGATTCTTCGGGATCCCGGGATTTTACGGGATTTCGGGATTTAAATTTTTCTTTATTTGTAAAAATTTTTATGTTACGTAACTAATTTTTTTATAGAATAAAGCGTTTTATAATTATTTAATAGTTGTTAATTAATAATGTGGTACATTTTATGAATATTGAAACATCTCAGTCAGAAATTGACAGTGGTACAAAAAATCAAGTACCTGCACTGGGTAACCGCGATTTTAAAAATAAATGACTGGTAGAACACTCATTTGGGACGTTTTGCCAGCGTTTGCAAAAATCGTTTTGCCAGTATTTGTTTTACAAAACATCACGACGGCCAAAAAAAGATACATATGAACTTTTTTTAAATTTTATTTTGGAAAATATAATTCCAAACCACCTATTTATTGGTTTTGGCAGCGTTTTGAAAAAGTTAAAAATTTTGTTTCTCCAGTACTTTTCCGGGGCTTTTTGAACTGCCGGTCCCTTTGTCTATTGACGTTATCATATTGGAAATGGGAAAGCAATTTTTGTCACCACCTTGCCATCGCTTTCCCGTTTGTATTTTTCTGGCTGGGATAATATATGAAGGCCTGTTATTAAGTACACTTGCGCCCAGTATTTTGTAAGCAGATTTTAAAACAGATTCGTTGCGATAAACTTGCCCCCTAAATCGTGTAATTACAGCAACAAAGTTATTTGGTTATCGTTATCAAATGTTTTCATGGAAGAATTCAAACTTACAGTTCCAGCCAAAATTAGTTTTCAGAAATCGAATTTCGCTTGGAAGAATAAATCGGTAAAATAACAAACAAACTTGATTTTTCGCATGTATTACTCAAAAACTTAATATTGTTCACCAAAATTTCAAATTTTTCTGTAAAGTCTTTACATAGTTTATTGGAATAATCTACTTAATTTATAATTTTACCAATATCTTGGCATCAATTTCTTGTCAATATGAGAAAATTCAAGAAAAAACGTAGGTAATTTAAAATTGCTCACTTTGTTTATTTGCGTTTATATTAATATTAAAAAACAAGAAAATCCCGGGATTTTTGAGAAATAATCCCGGGATTCGGGATTTTGCCAATCCCGAAAATCCCGGGTTTTCGGGATTTCCCGTTTGGCATCCCTAGTATATACCCAATCAGAAATCGACAGTGGTACAAAAAATCAAGCACTGGCATACAACTGGGCAACCATGGTGTTGAAAATAAATGACTGGGAGAACACTCATTTGGGACGCTTTGCCAGCGCTTTCAAAAACCGTTTTTCCAGCATTTGTTTTACAAAAATTTCGGTGGTTTATAAAAAAACCACTGGCAAAGAATGGTCTAAGAGTGATATGCCAAGGTTTGCAACCAGTGGTTATCCAGTGCAACCTAGCCAATGCTACCAGTGGTACAAAAACCAATTCACTGGTAGAGCAATGATTTCATAAAAATGCTGACGCTTCGTTAAAAAAGGTTTGTAGTAAGGAGGTTCCGAGTTCAAATCCGGCAGCAAGCAAAAAATTTTTTGGATTTTTTTTAATTTGAAAATTTTTTTGTTCTAACGCTGGCGTTCCAAAAAACTTTTTACCAGTGCTAGCTTTTTACCACAGCCAGTAGTTGTCCAGCGATTATCACTCTCTTATGTGATTAGCTATCAAATATTATATGTCTCGTTAGCTCAGTGGGTAGAGCATTCGTCTGCCAATCTGACGGCCTGGGTTCAAATCACGGCAGGACCAAAAAAAATACGTATGAACTTTTTTTAAATTTTATTTTGGAAAATATATTTCCGGATCACCTATTTTTAGTAGTTTTGCCAGCGTTTTGCCAACGTTCAAAAATTTTGTCTCCAGTGCTTTTTCGGCGTTTTTTGAACAGCCGGTCCTTTTGTCTAATGATGTTCTCATTTTGGGAATGGGAAAGCACTTTTTGCCAGTACTTGTACCACCTGTTAAAATGCTTTGCCACCGCTTTCCCGTTTGTATTTTTCTGACTGGGTAGTTTTATAATAATCTTAATCTTAAAAAATACGGTTATAAAATAGCTTTTATTTTTAAAATTGAATGACTGTTTTCTCATCAGTTCTTTTTTGGATTTTGTGATGGACATTTTTTTCAAAGGCAATCCTTTTAATGCGGAAACCTGTAGAATTGTAGTATTAACAAAATCGCCAGGTTGTGCTACCGCCCGTTTGATGCAAAAAATTTTAAAAATCAACGATATCTCAAAACAAGAATATTTTACTTTTATTTTATTGGGATATACATTAATTGCATCAAAGGAATTAAATATGCTAAAAATCCCAAACGTATTTAACAAATTATGAAAAATAATCCGCTGCAGGTATGTCCCTATCCGGATTTCATTCTTGCCTAAGGAAATCGTCAGGGGACGACGTTTTTAGAATTTCTGGAAATATTTGTTAAGTTAAATTACAAACTTTACAAACTTTTCAAATAATTATGTTTATTAAACAAATTTCATAAATTTTTAAAAAAATTTATATTTTTGTATTTTTCTATCGGCTTTAGCCGAAAATTGGCTTAGCAGATTATTGTCGGCGGCTGAATCGGCTTGGCAAAGGTGTCGTCTGGCGGCGACTGACCGGCTAAAGTCGGCTGGCTTGTATCTCTGACCAGACATAATTATCTAAACAAACACAAATTGTATTGGTTCTTTTTTAGGAATTGAGTTACTACTGATAATTGAATTAATTTTAAAGGTCTGGTCCCCAGCAAACGCAATACGAAGGCGATTCCCCATCGTATTGCCTGTATGAAAAATTGTACTGCGGCAACAATCATATTCGTATTGTGGAATATACCCCATTTGTTTGAAAACGTCTCCCGAATGCAATACTTCACAGCAATATGAAAGCAATTGTTCTAGAAGATAAGTTGGCGATATCACTAAATTATCATCTGGACGTTAAAAAAAAGTAGCGTATATATCGCCAAAACATCATCTAGAAGTTAAAAATGTGACATCGCCTGACAACTTTTCAAAAGACAAAAGTACGTTTTTTATTTTATATTTTTTTATTATAAACATTTTCACTTTTAATTTACTAATATTAATCTACATTTTCATATATCCACCACCCTTTCATGGATTTGAATTTGTTTTGCAATTGTACAATTGTAAAAACAAATTTGTTTTCTTACCTTAATATTTGCAATATAAACAAGTTGTCACAAGTTGTCTTAAATTCAACGGAACCCCAGAACAAAAATTTTCAAATAAAACCAAAATTAATTTTTGACATTTCTTTAAATACCGCCGACATATCTTTCAGTTGATAAAAAGAAGATTTGTTCAAAATACATCTTTGATTTTCTTCTAAACGATAAATGATATTTAGCGTCTTTTTTAATCACCTGGATTTAGAATTTTTCATACAAAAAATGGGTTTATTAAATCCAAAAAAAAGCTGGATTTAATAAATCCACAATAAAAGCACAAATATATGAAACAAAAAAATTTAAAAATTAACAAATAAAAGGGTTTTCTTAAATTTTTTTATGAAATATGTTTAGAAAAAAAAACTACACCTCACCAAATACAAAAGCTCAAATAGAAATGGCAGTTTTTCACTCTACAGTAAGTAATTTAATTAAATCCAATTAGTGAATATTAAATATTGCAATGGAATTTTTCAATTGTGTAAAAATATAAATTGAAGTGATAAAACTGAAAAGGCAAACTTTTTATCGCTGGTTTATGTAAAATATAATTATGAATTAAAAGTTAAAGTAGAATCCTTCTTCATCGAATTCGGTATTAAAAATTAGGGTGAAAGAAGTGTCGGACAGAAAATTCTTTTTAAAATAGGGAGAATCTAACGCCATCTGTTGAGCACTTTTAGAAATAGTTTTTGGATTTATTAAATCCAAGTGATTAGAAACAACGGCTATTGTCTTTTTAACTTTTGGGTGATGTTTCTTTCGAATGCTTATTGGTCCGTATGCTTATTGGGTATAATTAAAGTCCGGCGATTCCCATTTTATAATATTATGTAATAAACCGTGTGACAATTTTATTTTCATTTGGTCTGTAAATGAAAGACATCTCAAAATGTCTTTTTTTTTAGGAAATAGCTCCATCCTAAGCAGGTGAGCTGTAAGAGGAATAAATATTTCTAAAACAACATAAAAAATAGTTTATAAAATATATTTCTATGTTTGTACTGTTTTAGTAGCCAGTTTCCGGATAATTTTTTATAATGTTTTCTAGCTCATCGACAGGGGCTACACGCGAAAGCACTAAAATGTGGCTAATCGGATAGGTATTACCAGAGCCATGCAAAACCTAACTTCCAACAAAAAAGGAGGTATTAAGTTTAGTTTTTTACTATAAAATCTGCAGCAACCTAAGTAAATATGTATTCCATCCGGCTATTTTTGAAATACTTATATCTTTTTAAATATATGTATAAAAAAATATATTAGCAAATCTTTTATTTTAGTGGTCTTAGTACCATTATTAAAATAGAGACTAAAAAACATAAATAAATACAAATTTTAAGGGAGAGTTGGAGCGGCGATTGGATTTTCTGGCCACATTTCTTTATCATTTTATTTAGATTAACCCAGGGAAGTTTTCTGTTCCAAAGAAGCTGCTTTTCCTGTGTAACCCCTTCTACTGTCAACGATTTTTCTATGAAAAAAGTAATCGCGTCTAAGGCACCCAAGCTGGAACCAGTTGCCTCTGGAACCAGTTGCCTTACAATGAGTTATGGAATTAGTTCTAGAACTTCTGAAATTAGTTCTATAGCTTCTGGAACTAGTTCGAGAAATAATTCTAGAACTGATTCTCCTTCAGTTATATCTTATGGAACTGGTTCTGGAACCCGTTCCATGGAATCTGTTCTAGTGGAATCACCTAAAAACTTGGTAAAATGTTTAAAAGAAATATGAACAAAAAGTTTTGTTTCTTACAAATAATCGCCCTATCTAACTTTTTCAAATGTATATTTTAGTTAAAGTCGACTTTAGTTAAAATATTGGGTGGCAGTATACCTTGACTTGGTTTATTTTTGGAGCATTCTGATTGGTTAATTTATTTTCAAATGGCATTGCCAAAAAATGAAACCGGTGTAAAGAACATTATATTAAATTACTACAATCATGTAAAAGATATCATGATAAAGATATCATGATATCATGACAAAAGATGTATAAACGGAAATAATTCATTTTATAAACTGGGGTTGGTTTATATAACAGGAAGATGTAATTCTGATGAAACAAGAATTGTAGAAATAAGACTAGAAGAGTTTTATTTGTCTTTGAAAAATAACATTGTGGCCACCATATCTAATGGGCAAAATGTGATGAAACGGTTTGTTTCCGACAGTTCAGTAGTGGGTGCTTTCTAGGGTTTTTCTTTTCCCGGACTTTTTCATTTCCCGGGACAGCGGGATTTTTTTCTGAATTTCCCGGGATCCCGGGAATTCCCGCTCGTTAGAAAATATATAAATTCGACATATATTGTACTTGAAAAACTACTTTTTGGTTAAACACCATTCAACAAAGTTTATCTTTTGGTTGTATCCATGAGAAAATGTTCTGAAAGGAGGGCTAAATATCCATGTCTTCCACTTTTTCCAGGTCAATTCGTTTAACAATTTAAATTGTGAATTAGTATTTATGTAATATATTTATATGGAAGGCCGTCCTAATTAAAAAAAAAAACTCTTAGTAATATATTAACTAAATATTAATTTCGCGGTTTAAGCTTTTAAACGAATTGATATAGAAAAGTGAAAGATACGGTTATATTATTTTTATCCCTTTTTTCAGGATATATTGGAATTGTTAATGGGTGCAAACTTGTGTCGGACCAGTTTTATAGTCAGAACTAAAATCAATTTTTTAAATATTTCTTATACATGAAATCCAAAAATTTCTATTTCTAGATATTTTGTTTTCTTCTATGCAGATTTTCAGAAGCATCCGTCTAGAATTAGTTTTATAATAAAGTTTAAAAGTGAGAATTTTTCACAGAAATTTTTAGGCAAATTCGCTTAAATTGTTTTATAAAAGTAGACACTAAAATATTAAATAGTTTCATAACTTTAATTAGTTTTCTTGAATAGAAATTTTTTATGCCACAACTCCTTAAAAAGAAATTATTTAATTTTCATATTTAGTTGCATTTTAAATTAGCATATACAAAATTCAAAATAATTTGAAAAAGCATCTGATGTATTTATTATTTTAAAAATTAATAATATTTAAAAAATATATTTAAAATAAAGGAATAGCAATTGAACTTTAAATGAAATTATTTGAAGTAAAAGAAACTCAAAATAATTGAAAATACGAAAAAATTACTATTTTTTAACTTTAATCCCTAGTTTAGTGGAGGTATTTGGAACTGAAATAATGATATTGTAATGTTGTATAAGGCTGGTTTACACTATAAGATTTTCAGTACGATTTTAATTCAGTACACGTGCAAAACATATAGGCAAGGTTGCAAAATCTTTCCGAGAATCATGTAGTTTAAAACAGCCTATATAAATATTGCTTTATTTGAACAAATATCATCATCTTAAAGAAGAAAAAAATTCCCGAAGGACAAGTATTTTAGTTTGTAAATTTGGTAATTGCTAATATAATATTTTTTGGTTTAACTAAACCAAATTCAATTGGCATCCAAAAACAATTTGGCTTAATTCAGATTATTAAATTTTAAACCGTATTTTTTAATTTTAAATATTCTTTATTTAAATTAATTTTAAAAAATCAATGCTTTAAATTTAAATAAAGCTTCTAAAATTGCAATAAAACTAGCTAAAACTACTGTAAAAGACTTAAAAAAAATCCCGGGAAATCCCGCATAAAATTCCCGGGATTGCGGGATTCAAAAAAGGGCGGGATTCCCGGGAATCCCGTCCCGGGAATTCCCGGGACATAAACCCTAGTGCTTTCAGATGGGAACATGCAATTCAATTGAAAGTGCTTGGAGTAATTTTTGTGAAATCAAATGTTCAACATTCTGATATTTTTACTTTGAACTCTCACTGCACAGATTGAATTTGTACTGAAATAGTGTTTTTTTTAACAGAAATTACTTATATAAGTAATTTTCATTAACAATTTTGTTCAAAAAAATTTCACAAATTTTTTTATTCCCGTTTCCCGGGAAATAAAAAAGCCCGGAAAATCCCAAACCCTATTGGCAACCGATTGCAAAAAATTTTCCTGGGAAGACGAATGTAAACAAATACCTTCGTGTTGAATGTTATAAATTTTTCCACCGTGTTCCGGGTACAAACAGACGGACGGGCGGACAAGAACAGCCAAGTCGCCTCGGAAACAGGTTCTGAAAAAACTCTTACACAATTTTATTTTCAAAATTTTTCCTTTAATAATGGCGTTCATAAAAATAAATTTTGGATTTTTCTTTAATACACACTCTTAACTGCTTAATATACTATATATTCGGGCTGACCCATACCAAAATCCAACTTTTGTGTTTTATGAACCAGCCTAGTGCCCACCCTTGTTATATAAAATTATTTTTAAACGTTTCACGAAATTCCTTTTAAATGACATTCGTCTTGATTTCTACTAAATTAAAAAAAATTAACATGAAAAAACGTTCAAAGTTTCAGTTTTATAAAATAACCGCATAAACATTACAACAGATCTTGTCCGATTTACGGTTTGAGGCACTGTATGTGTACTTACAGTATATTTTTTCTGCCAAACAAAAAAAAAAGACGACATAACTACACATCAGAGCTTCGAAAGGCTTAATTGAATTCAGATTTTAAAGTCGCTCATACACCATTTCTAAATTTTAAATGTTTTTAACCCTCTAATGCCCAAGGCCGCCTTTTGGCGGTCTTCAGATTTTAAATAGTTTTTGGCTAAATAACAATGTTTTTTAAACAAGTTGTATTATATCCATAGAAAACTTTACTATCTACTTTTTTTGCCTTCAAACTTTTTTTGTATAAGGAATGGTTTTCAAGCGAGAAGCATGTAAAATGAAAATTTAGAAAATTAGAAAAAATTAACTTTTTAAAACAGAAAAAATATTTGAAAAATTCCCAAAAATACATTTACGATCTGCCGTACACTACTGATAATGACAAAGCTAGTTTGGAGCCTCTAATTTTAAAATCAGTCAAAAATTTTTCTCCAGGACTCATAGGATAACGCCAGGATACGTTTTACAAATAGGTCTCTAACTCAAAAACTAGCCAACAAATTTTTTTGAAATTAAACACAGATTATATTAGAGGTAGTAGTAAGCAGAACTAATTTCGTCAAAATTTATTGATGTTTAGTGCCAAATTCGCCAAATTTCGCAATTTTAAAAAAGCGAAAATCGCCATAACTTTTGAAATAACAACAATTGGTCAACAATTTTCGGTACGTAATTTTCTTTTATTGATAGTGTTATTTACAGCAAAAACTGAAATTATTTGACTACTGGGTTTCGAGATTCGTCTTCAACTTTTGTTGTGCTATATCGCCTAAATAAAGCGATAAATGGAAATTTTAATATTTGTTCCATAGTAGATTTTCAACGCCAAATATATGGTTTAAATATTATTGTAATCAGAAGAAAGAGCATTAGAGGGTTAACTAAATGAATGAATAACAAATAATTTTATATTCACTTTTTGCTAAAAGATTTCAGGTAAATATGAATTTATTCATTTAGATTTCGTTTAAAATAGAATTAATTCATATAATTTTTATAATTTATTTCGAATAATTTATACAAGAATGCTATTACGGAATGTAATTTAGTTCAAATATAATTAATGTTTAAAAGGTTAATTAAAGAATAAATTCTCTTAAACCTCTACTACATACCTAGCGAAAAATTTTTTAGAACAAGAACTATAATTTTTTAAAATAACACATTATTTTATCATAGGCACCTAATTTATATTAAGGTTGTTCATAAGGGGTGTGCTATCTGTTGTATCGTTGTATCGTCCTAACAAAAAACAACGAATTCGATCAAATTCATTTTTTTCCCGATAGTCTAAAGCAAATATAGATTATCTGAATCAAATAATTTTGAGAAAAATCGAGTCGACATGTAGTTTCATATTGTTACAACAATTCATACTTAGCACTACCTTCTAAGAAGTGCGTCATTAAAAAGTATAACAAACAAAAAATCTGAAAAAAGAGGTGATTAAAATAAATTAAAATTAAGAGAAAAACTACTTGTTTTTGCATTTTAATAGATTACCCGATCAAAAAACATTATATCTAGCATATGTAGCCATATCCCATTTGATATAGGTCGACATTTATTCTTATCCAAGTTCATCTCAAAATTGGGGTATCCAGTAATATCCAATAAGATCCCTCAAAATATTACAGGATTAAACTAGATCCAAATAGATCTCAAAATTCGGAGATCCAATGATATCCAATAATATAAAATTAAGACCTAATAGATCCCAAAATATCCCATAGGATTAATTTACATCCAATTAGATACAAATGGATAGGCTAATTTTGGCAGATCGAATTGGAAAATTTGAGATCAAAATTTATCCTATGATATATATGGAATTATTTAAATTTTAATAAAATTTTAAAAATAACACAAAAAATTAAAACAAAATATTTATATGTGACCTTCTCCGAGAAAAGGGTGTGTCAAAAAACCTAGTGTGTCAAAAACTTATTAACGATATTTTCTCATTTTTATCGATTTTCCCAAGTTTTTGACACACTAGGTCCCTTTTCTCGGAGAAGGTCACATATATTAAAAACATATTTATTTCATAAAAAAAAAAACTCCGTCGGCAATATTCGAACCCAGATTTCTGGAATTGAAGTCGGCCACTTAACTCACTCAGCCACACACTGATATAAATACAAAATGACTGACGATATGAGACAACATTGTTCGTGTCATTGCGTTATATATAGTTATATAAATTTATATGTATGCATAGCGCATGGTACGGGGACATTTTTTTGATCAAGTGTTTAGTATGGAGACATTTGGTTAGTTTGGGGACTGCCCTCAAACTCTTCTTAGGTCTAGCGCATAGTATCAAGACATTTTTGACTCATATACAGCATAGTTTGGGCACATTTTTGGCCATGTCTCCGAACTATGCGCACCACATACTTGTATAGTTCGGAGACATGGCCAAAAATGTGCCCAAACTATGCTGTATATGAGTCATATATATATATATATATATATTAGACCGCCTCAAGAAAAAAAAAAGAAAAAAAAAGTGCCCTGTTCAAAATAAACCTTGGTTTGTTTTATGATGGTTCCCAAAATAATTCGGGTCTAGCAACGAGATCTCACGAGCTGGACCATTTCTAAAAAGGGTATTTTTTTAGTTTTTGTAAGAAATTTGCATCTTAACTGAAGAAAACTTACTCAATATGGGTATCATATGAAAGTTTTTTGAGGCGCGTCCAGTGGTATATATAACATGTTCAAGCGTATCCAGACATGTCCTATTTTCAAGGATATTCTATAAAAAAAAGCAACTTTTTGACTCTTTTGTACGGAGATGTTTGTTATTAAAATGTCAAACATACATATCATAATCTATAGACGATTTAAGTGAACATGTGTTTCAGATTTTTTTGAAATTCGCGATTTTTCGCTTTTTATCAGAAATTCAATGTGGAGGAAAAAATGTGTTCTAAATAGGGCAATATGGATACCAAAACTTTTCTTTTGATAAGTAAATCATCGCAAAGTGGATATAGTTCGGAATTTTGCAAATTTCATATATTTTGCGTGATGCTGTGGACCAAATTTTGTTAAAATTTTGGAGTTACTGCAATCTGCATTTGAATTCAGTATCTAGTTGATGTAAGATAAAAATGCAACTTAACAGAGAAAAATCTAGCACGCGCTTGTTTTGGCGGAATATCTTTTTTGCGCGAAAAAAAATTTTATCAAATTTTAATAATAATTTTAATTCAGTTTCTAGTAGATGTAAGGATAAAAATGCAACTTAACAGAAAAATCCCAACACGCGCTTTTTTTTGGCGGAATATCTTTTTTTCGCGAAAAAAAAGTATTATACAATTTTATTTAGGGTCAGCATATATTTATATTATATATGGACTTGCTGCGCATAAGTCAGCTTACTCGCCAACATACAAAAAATAAAAAGATATGTGGTTACATACATCATTACCAGTATTAAGAAAATATTGAGTCTAAAAATAGATTTCCAAAAAATTTACGAAAAATCTTGAACATTACTTTATTTTTGAAATAATGATAAAAATTATGGGTAATACATTATTTTTTATTTTGAAATAATGAAAAAAGTAAGTATTTATTAGTAAGTTATTATTACATCTTTCAAAATAAAGCAGAAGGTAAGTCGGTGTCATTACTGGTAGCCAAAAAAATAATGAAATGTCATTACCGCTTCTACATTGGATTTTAAAATATGCATGCTCAAAAATGAACTTTATTGCCTTTTGCCATAGTAAATTCATACAATATTAATTTTCAATAAAAAAGACCTAAAATTTGTGATTCAAAGTGAGTTTTCTGAAAATGTTGATAGAAAAGTTTTGATTCTTTTAGTGAAATGAATTTAGTGGAAATGTCCAACAAAACTGGATTTTAGGGGAAAGCCATTCGTAACTTCCATTTCAGGTATAGGATGTGTTCAGCGAACATATGCAAAACACTACGAGGAACATTTTTGTGGAACATATGACCCTCTAACTCCTCGAATATTTTTGGTGTTACAAAGATCAGCTCAAACTTATTATACAATGTCCGCGTGGTGGTGTAAGCTATAATAAAATAGAGATTTGCTTGGTGTTTTAAAAATTTAAGAATAAACAAAACAATATGATGATTATCTAAAAAGAAAAAGAAAACAACAAACTTAAGTTAATAGTAATTAAAATAAAGTTACAATTTACAAATATTAATTATTACAATAATTTGCCTTGAAATGCCTTAATTTAGAGAATAAATTTATGTTATTGCTAACACTTAGACGTATGATTAATATTAAATATATCACTGCAATAAGTATACGCCATGTGGTGCTTATTATATAATTTGCAAGGTTGGTTACCGTTATCGTTATAATACCATTATCGCTAAAAGACCGTTGCAAATTGAATACCGTTACCAATACCTCTAAAAGAAATTCTCAATACCGTTATCGTTACCGATACCGTTATTTTTATGGCTAGTTACCGTTATTTTGCCGGTATTTATTAATTTATATAAAAATGCCAATTTTTAAACTTTTTATTTTCTAATCTTGAGCTATTTTTACAAAAAAATGTATAGATAATAATTTTACTTATGAAAACTGCCAGCATTGAATTTGTAGGTTATAATCAGAGTTTCGAACGACTGCTAATAGCAGTCGGAATTTAGTTGAATTTTCATATTTTGTAAGCAACGTGCTTAAAAAAAAGCACTCGCTTTCATTTTATATTATGAACTTGCTTATTTGAGTCTAACTGTGTAAGTAAATTTCAAAACACACAGTCATCATTTACATTTTTTAAGTTTTCAAACTAAGCGCAGCGTAACTGTGTGAGTTCAGCAACAAAACAAGTTGTGTTTCTTCTGCTTGCTGCGTTTTGAGATACTGGTTAATGTGTTTTTACTTGACTGAGTAACGAAAAAAAAAACTGCATAGTAGACTTCGAATAGCAGACTGGATAGTAGACTGGGGTCAGCAAACTATGTAGTTGGAACTTAAAGAGTTTTGTATATGCAAACAAAAGAAAAAAGAAACACTAGCAGCTTTAAAAAGAAAATACAATTAAACTTATCATATTTCCTATTTTATTTATTATTTTGTTAATTATATAATTTATATATTAATTAATTTCACACTTTATCGTAAATATGTATGTACGTATAATACTTTATTCTGATCAATTGCGGTACATAGTATATATCATTTGATTTTTTTAAATTGTCATTAATATGACACTAACTTACAACAATTGATTTTTTGGACAAATTACTACACCCAAAAAATACATGGTAGTTGATCATTATTTTTTCAATTGTGTCATATGTTGGCTGAATAGAAAAATTTGTTATTTTAACAAAGTTTATTCCTGTTTTTTAGCTTAAAATAAAATCTGTTAATTTTAAAACATTTTTTGTTAAATTTAAAAAATCTAAATTTAAGTAAACTTTATTTATTTATTACTATTCTTTTGTTTTTGTTAATTAATTCATATATTAATTAATTTAACACTTTATCGTAAATATATACATTTCTGCATTGATTCAATTGGTACATATAATTTGCAGGTTTTTTTTAATTAATCCACTCTGATATATGTATGTAGGTATATGTAAAAAATATGTCGTTTAGGTAACACTACCTTACAACAATTAATTTTTTGGAGAAATTACTACACCTAAAAAAATACATAGTTGTTGATCACTATTCAGTTATGTCATATGTACTACATATTTTTTTTTCAAGGTCGGTTACCGTTATCGTTATAACACCTTTATCGATAAAATACCGTTTTAAATTGAATACCGTTATCAATACCTCTAAAAAAAATTGGAAATGCCGTTATCGTTACCGATATCTTTATTTTTATAGGTAGTTCCCGGTATTTATTAATTTATGTAAAAAATGCCAGTTTTTGAAATTTTTTATTTTATAATCTTGAGTTTTTTATAAAAAAATTTATAGATAACAATTTTACTTATTAAAAGTACCAGCATTGAATTCATAGCTCATAATCTGTATTTTTAACAACTAAAATTAAAAATATGCTATATTGAATGAGGGGTATGTATTGTTGATCTTTTATTTGGTAAAGCACCGTAAGTTGTTTGAGTTTCACGTGAAAAAACTGTTATACTCCATATAAAAAAAATGATTTTTCACGACAATTAGTTTACGTGAAAATTGTGTAGAGTTTGTTTTCACGCAAATTTAATGTACAAGATTATTATTTATCTTGGGAAAATGTGACATTTTATGTTTATTTTGATTGTGTCTTTGTTATAAAATTAAAAAATTGTTCATTTGTTTAAATTAAATTGCAATTTGAGGCATTTAAATTTCGAGTGAAATTTTTCCACGTGAAAAACAACTTACGGTGCTTAAATGAATGTTTTTTTTTTAGTTTGACTCTAGATCATAAATTAATAGCACTTTCTGTTTAAATTATTTTTCAAATTAAAGAAAGATGATACAATTTTCACAAGTAAATTACAAAGAATAATTTTTTTTAATACCGGTACGGTACCGAAACAGTCTTAAATGCCATTACCTTTACCGTTGCCGAAACAAACAAAATTTGATACCGTTACACTTAACGTTATTCGATTCGGTAAGCAAACTTGCTTTTTTGTTTGTCATCATGCTAACTCATGCATTTTCCCGATAAAATTTTATGGAATTTAATACCAGAGATGGGCCAAAATAAATTTTCATTTGCATTGCGACAAGAAATGATCATACGTGGGCTTTTTTAATTTGCATTGTATTTTAATTTGCATTCTCCATTTATTACAATTATTAGAAATACAAGATTTTGAATTAATAAATAAATTGGCAACATAATTAATTTTTTTAAATGGTTGTTGAATTTGTGGCAATTGCAATAAATTCAATTTTGATTCTGAGTTTAAAATATAATTTGTAACTTTTTATATTAAGGGTTTTTATATAAACTCGTAAATTCATTGTAAACCTTGTATTAATAAAAACCATATTTTTTATGTATGGAGTTTGACATTAAACTCATAAACATACCAGTTTTAAAATGTTTACGAGTAGAATACGAGTTTATATGAAAACCCCTATTTTGTTTGATTTTAGCAATTTTTTAAATCTATTTTCACAATAGTTTTTTTGTTTATATTTACATCAGCTGTTTTACCAAAGTTTACCCGAAGAAAAAGTCTGGTAAAATTTTGGTAAAAAGAGACACACTAATACACTCTCATTAGCGCTCTCATTTACCCAATTTTCGAGTACGGGAACGCTTTTGGGTAAATTTCGATAACATTGGGAACGTACGGGAACGCACTTATTGTCATATGCTTTATGTGTCATCATTCTATAAGTGCCACCCTCCAAAAACGCCGGAAAATGGAATCCAAAATTTTAATTATTTTTTGTTAATCTTTACAAAAATCTAAGGTCAAATACAGCTACTCCGAAATTTTAGAAGTACCCATATATTTAATGTGTTTTTTTTTTTTTAAATTGCCTGTAGGTGATATTTATGGAATATTCGGTGTATATATTGTATAGGTTCTTCAACCAATATTCGTTTACTTACTACAAATTGCTACTTTTACTACAACAGGAAAAGTTCAATACAAAAAATAAACAAAACTTTCCAATTGTAGTAAAATTAGTAAGAATTTCGAGTAAACGAACACACTGGATATCAAATGAAATGTCAACGTAAAATAAAAAATTGCCAAAATCAAACAAAATATAAAAAGTTACAAATTAAGTGGGTTATTTTGTAAAACGCAACGCCTTGTTTTGCGTCGATTTGTGTATAAATTGTTATTGTTACAAAAACAATTTGTATGGAAAACAACGCAACTCAAGGCTTTGCGTTTTACAAAATTACACCCTAAATTTTAAACACAAAATCAAAATTGAATTTATTGCAATTGCCAGAAATTCAATAACCATTTAAAAAAAATTAATTATGTTGCCAATCTATTTATTAATTAAAAATTTTGCATTTCTAATACTTAATTGGAATAAATGGGGAATGCAAATTAAAATAAAATGCAAATTAAAAAAGCCCACGTACATATGATCACTTCTTGTCGCAATGCAAATGAAAATTTATTTTGGTCCATCTCTGGTACTAAATTTCATAAAATTTTATCGAGAAAATGCATTAATTCAAATTATATATGTATATACTCTACGGGTTAGTATTATGCCAAACAAAAAAAGATATGTAGTACATATGACATAATTGAATAGTGATCAACAACTATGTATTTTTTTAGGTGTAGTAATTTCTCCAAAAAATTAAATGTTGTAAGGTAGTGTTATCTAAACGACATATTTTTAACATATGTGACAGCGCATAGAGAAAGGACCTAAGGGTATAAAAATCAATTTTTTTTTGTGGACAACATCTGAGCATCGAATGAGACCGATCCCATGCTCTCCTGAACAAAACCGGTTTTTACCCTTAGGTCCCTTTCTATTTTGCGCGTCACATATACCTACATACATATATCAGAGTGGATTAATTAAAAAAAACCTGCAAATTATATGTACCAATTGAATCAATGCAGAAATGTATATATTTACGATAAAATGTTAAATTAATTAATATATGAATTAATTACAAAAACAAAAGAATAGTAATAAATAAATAAAGTTTACTTAAATTTAGATTTTTTAAATTTAACAAAAAATGTTTTAAAATTAACAGATTTTATTTTAAGCTAAAAAACAGGAATAAACTTTGTTAAAATAACAAATTTTTCTATTCAGCCAACATATGACACAATTGAAAAAATAATGATCAACTACCATGTATTTTTTGGGTGTAGTAATTTGTCCAAAAAATCAATTGTTGTAAGTTAGTGTCATATTAATGACAATTTAAAAAAATCAAATGATATATACTATGTACCGCAATTGATCAGAATAAAGTATTATACGTACATACATATTTACGATAAAGTGTGAAATTAATTAATATATAAATTATATAATTAACAAAATAATAAATAAAATAGGAAATATGATAAGTTTAATTGTATTTTCTTTTTAAAGCTGCTAGTGTTTCTTTTTTCTTTTGTTTGCATATACAAAACTCTTTAAGTTCCAACTACATAGTTTGCTGACCCCAGTCTACTATCCAGTCTGCTATTCGAAGTCTACTATGCAGTTTTTTTTTTCGTTACTCAGTCAAGTAAAAACACATTAACCAGTAACTCAAAACGCAGCAAGCAGAAGAAACACAACTTGTTTTGTTGCTGAACTCACACAGTTACGCTGCGCTTAGTTTGAAAACTTAAAAAATGTAAATGATGACTGTGTGTGTTTTGAAATTTACTTACACAGTTAGACTGAAATAAGCAAGTTAATGGTTGAATATGAAAGTGTGAACTATTTTAAGCACAGTCACCAGTTGAGGCAAAGTTTTTTTAAACTTGTTATTAAACACTGGTTATAATCTGTATTTTTAAGACCTCAAATTGAGAGTATGCTATATTTTTACTTGTTTTTAACGAAACAGTCATAACCCTTTCACGACCAATGGTTGATATATGTCCCATTTTTATTTTTGGTTATATTTTCCACATTTTCCGACCGATTTTTATTAAACTCACTTGTATCAATAGAGTAGAGTTTTTGATTTCAGACTATACCAAATAATTGGCCCCATATGTTCTTAGCGCCTAATTAATTGAACCCAATTTCTAAAAAATAAGTTTCTTTGTTCAACTTTTTTGGATGTCATTTATTCAGACGTTATTGGTTTTGCGAATTTTGATATAGCATGGACCTGTGCTTCCTGTTTTCAGAAATACCAAAACATTGGGAATTGTTTTGTTTTCTTGCATACAGGGCGCAAATTCAGCATGGGATATATGTGTCCCATTGGTCGTCAAAGGTAAACAAAGAAGAAGTTTATACCCGAGTAAAAATAATTGATCTCACGCAATATCTAATCATATCCAATTTGATATTGTTTAAGATCTGCTGTAATATCTAGCTGATCCCATTAGATCTCAAAATTGGGTGTTTCCAATCATATCGTATTAGATCCCATTGTATATATGGGGATAAACTAAGATCAAGTTATATCTCAAAATTGGGAGGTCCAATGATATCTTTGGGGATAAACCTAGATCTATTTTGATCCGAAAATTGGCGGATCCAGCTATATATTTGGGGATATTTTTAGATCTAATTTGATCCGAAAAATGGCGGATCCAATTAGATCCAGCTATATATTTGTGGATAAACTTATATCTAATTTGATCTCAATTTTGGCAGATCGAATTAGATCCAGCAATATATTTGTGGATAAACTTAGATATAAATTGATCTGAAAAATGGCAGATCAAATTAGATCCAGCAATATATTTGTGGATAAACCTGGATATAAATTGAATAGAAAATTGGCAGATCAAATTAGATCCAGCAATATATTTTGGGATTTAGTAAGACATAATTTGATCCGAAAAATGGCAGATCGAATTAGATCCAGCTATATATTTGTGGATGACCTTAGATCTAATTTGATACGAAAAATGACAGATCGAATTAGATCCAGTAATATATTTAGGGATAAACTTGGATCTAACTTTATCAGAAAAATGCCTGATCGAATTAGATCCAGCAATATATTTGGGGATAAACTTGGATATAAATAGATCCCAACATTGGCAGATCAAATTAGATCCAGCAATATATTTGGGGATAAACTTGGATCTAAATTTATCAGAAAAATGGCAGATCGAATTAGATCCAGCAATATATATGGGGATAAACTTGGAATTAAATTTAACCGAAAAATAGCAGATCGAATTAGATCCAGCAATATATTTGGGGATAAACTTGGATCTAAATTTTTCAGAAAAATGACAGATCGAATTAGATCCAGCAATATATATGGGGATAAACTTGGTATATGTGACCTTCTCAGAGAAAAGGGACCTAGTGTGTCAAAAAACGGGTTTGGACTTAAGAGTGGATTCTGGTACCTAAAAGGGTGTAGAATAAGATGAAATGAGTTGAGGCACCTAACCATACCAAATCGCATCTCCCAACTGAAGGTGTGTTGAAAGTGATAATGCGTTATGAAACTTTAAATGCGTTCTTCTCAAAACTTAATTTTCACACACTAGGTCCCTTTTCTCGGAGAAGGTCACATATATATTTTAGGATTAAGTTGTATCTAACTTTATCTGGAAAACGGCAGATCGAATAAGATCGAAGATTATATTTGGGGATTACGTAAGATCTAAATTTATGAAAAAAATAACAGATGAAATTAGATCCAGTAATATATTTCGGGATTGCGTAAGATCTTAACTTTTTCAATAAGTTGCAGATCGAATTGAATCCAGTGATATATTTAGTGATTTGGTAAAATCTTAATTTTTCCCATAAATTGCAGATCGAATTAGATCCAGCAATTTATTTAGGTATTAAAATGGCAGATAGAATTAGAAACAGCAATATATTTGGGGATTGACATCTAAAACTATCCATAAAAATTACAGATAAAATTAGATGCCGCATTATATTTGGTACTACGTAAGACCTCCATTTATTTCGGATTAAATAAGATCCCAGACATATATTGCCAACTGTTCAAAAAATAATACACTGACAGAGCACTGATTTTATAAAAATTACAATATTTTGTTAAAATAAGGTTCAAACTCAGAAGGTCTCGAGTGCGATATGCATTTTTTTTACAAAATGAATTTCTTTTTATAAAATTAAAATTTTTTTTCTATAAATTTTTTTTTATAAAATTATATATTTATTTTTTTATTAAATTGAAATCTTTGAATAAAATAATTTTATTTACATCTTTTTAACGCTCTACACCATTTCAATTGTATTAATTGTTTTTAAGATTTATTAATTTTATTTCAGAAATAATCAATTGAATTTCAGTTATATCAATTGTATTTCAGAACTTATCAATTATTTTTCAGATTTATGAATTGTATTTCAGAACTAGTCAATTGAAGTTCAGTTTTATCAATTCTGTTTCAGAAATTATTAATTGTATTTCCGAAATTATCAAACTGTATTTCAGAAATTATCATTTGTATTTCAGAAATTATGAAATGTAATTTATAAATTTTTCTCTATTAACTATGATAAACAATCAACAAGTTTTGAAATAGATTTGATCATTTCTGAAATACAATTAATAATTTCTGAAATACATTCCATAATTTCTGAAATACATTTAAAATTTGTGAAATGCAATTAATAGCTTCTGAAATACAGTTAATATTGTAGTTGAGTTACCATTTATGACCATATATTGTTTAAATGGCACCATATATGACAATATACTGTTTAAATGGCACCATATATGGTATGTTCCCTATTAAAAAAAATAATATGGAGCTTTATATGGTAATATATAACTTAGAGTCATCCATGTACCATTTGATCTGAAAAATGGCCCGATAAAATTGTATCAGTTGTTTATCAGTTTTTAACTTATTGTATTAGCTTAGATCTGACCTGATTAAATTATGTGTTAATCAGATGAAATTGTATCTGATTTTGGACCTGATACAATTTTATTGGTTTATATCACATGGTATCAGTTTAGGTCCAAATAGATATATTTGTATACAAAATTATATAGTTATATCCCAATTTTGACCTGATATCAGTTTAAAACTTTAATACAATTATATAAGGTAAATGTCGGATACAATTATATTTTATTTATATAAAATTGAACCAATTACGATCAAACCTGACACCATTACATATAAACCGATAAAATTGCATCAAGTCAAAAATCGGATACAATTTCATCTGATTAACACATAACTTAATCAGGTCTGATCTAAACTGATACAATTAGATAAAAATTTATAAACAATTGATAAAAATATATCGGGCCATTCTTCGGATGAAACTGTATATTTATACAGATATAACTTAATCACATATATGACTATATGTAACTATTTTTATTGGGGTTGTTTAAATGATACGATATATCAAAGTATATGGTACTATATATGGTAGCATATATTATCATATCTAGAACTGTATTAAAAATGTTGTTGAAATGGCACCATATATCATAATATATGGTTTAAATGTCACCACATATGGTAATATATTGTTTAAATGATACCATATATCAATATATATTGCACCATATATAGTAGCATATATTATTATATCTGAAACTGTATTCAAAATGTTGTTCATGAGGTCCCATATATGAGCATATATTGTTGAAATGGCACCATATATGATAATATATGGTTTAAATGGCACCATATATAGTAATATATTACTTAAATAACACCATGTATAAATATATATGGCACTATATATAGTATCATATATTATCATATCTGGAACTGTATTAAAAATTTTGATCATGAGGTACCATATATGGCCATATATTGTTTAAATGGCACCATATATAATAATATATGGTTTAAATGGTACCATATATGATAATATATGGTTTGAATGGCACCATATATGATAACATATGGTTTGAATGTCACCGTATATGATAATATATTGCTTAAATAGCACCATATATAAATATATATCGCACTATATATAGTACCATAAATTATCACATCTGGAACTGAATTTAAGATTTTGTTAATGAGGTACCATATATAACCATATATTGTTTAACTGGCACCATATATGATAATATCTAGTTTAACTGTCACCATATATAATTATATAATTTTTAAATGATACCATGTATAATTATATATTGCTAAAATGCCACTATATATATTAAGATATAGTTCTATATATAACTATATATGCAATAAGATCAACCATGTCATGTAATATATAATTATATATGCCATATCTTATATTATGGAGGCCAATATCTAATTAGATGAAATTATATATGGCATAATATAAGGAAAAATTTTGTGAAAAAACGTCATATATAATTATATATGGATATACATAACGGCATTTATAATTATATATTGTAATATATGCCATATATGATTATATATAATTTTTTTTACTCGGGTAGTTTTATTTTTTCATTAAATTAAACAAAAAATTAATAAAATTAAATAAACTCTTCATTCAACCAAACAAAAAAAGACTTAGGAAAAAGATATTTGTTTTAAATATATAAAAAATTTTTATATTTAAAAATTCAAAATCAAGTTTTTGATTGATTATGATGCACTATACCCTACAAAAATTTAAACTTATATACAGAAATAAATCTATAGTCAAGAGAAGAAATATATAATTTAATTCCAAAACATGTGTAATTCTACAATGTTTTTATACCCTACACCACTATGTGGTCAGGGTATTATAAGTTTGTGCTGATGTTTGTAACACCAAAAAATATCGGTCGTAGACCCACCTTATAGTATACCGATCGGTTCAGAATTTTTTTTTATTTCGATTTAACGATGTCCGTCTGTCCGTCCGTCCGTCCGTCCGTCTGTCTGTCTGTCCATGCAATCTTGTGCGCACTCTACAGGTGGCAACTATTAAGATATTTTGATGAAATTAGGTACGCAGACCTATGTTGGCCCAAGGACGAACAAGTTTGATTTTTTTGAACATCGGTCCATGTTTAGACCTAGTGCCCATATAAGGGTCCTACCAAAATTATATTGTTTATACGCTGCAGGTCGTAAATATTAAGATATTTTGATAAAATTTGGTACACAGACCTACATTGGCCCAATAACGTAGCCTGTTGATTTTGGTGAACATCGGTCCATGTTTAGACCTAGTGCCCATATGAGGGTCCTACCAAAATTATACTTTTTATACGCTGGAGGTCGTAAATATTAAGATATTTCGATGAAATTTGGAACACAGACCTATATTGGCCCAATAACGCAGCCTATTGATTTTGGTGAACATCGGTCCATGTTTAGACCTAGTGCCCATATAAGGGTCCTACCAAAATTATACTGTTTATACGCTGCAGGTCGTAAATATTAAGATATTTTGATAAAATTTGGTACACAGACCTACATTGGCCCAATAACGCAGCCTATTGATTTTGGTGAACATCGGTCCATGTTTAGACCTAGTGCCCATATAAGGGTCCTACCAAAATTATAATGTTTATACGCTGCAGGTCGCAAATATTAAGATATTTTGATGAAATTTGGTACACGGTCCTATATTGGCCCAGTAACGCAGCCTGTTGATTTTGGTGAACATCGGTCCATGTTTAGACCTAGTGCCCATATAAGTATCCCCCCAAAATTATATTGTTTATACGCTGCAGGTCGCAAATATTAAGATATTTTGATGAAATTTGGTACATAGACCTATGTTGGCCCAAGGACGAAGCCTATTGATTTTGGTGAACATCGGTCCATGTTTAGAACTAGTGCCCATATAAGAGTCCCCCCAAAATTGGCTTGGTTTCAAACTGCAGGTCGCAAATATTAAGATATTTTAATGAAATTTGGTGCGCTGACTCACATTATAGAAAATTTTGACATAAGCCCCATTTTAACCCATTCGAATTTCGGATCCAAGCAATACACCAGACTGGTGTACGGTATTGTATAGTCGGCATGCCCGACTTTAACCTTTTTACTCGTTTATATATATATTTGATCCTTTTACTCCTGCAAGGAGCATAGGGCCGTTTTGTTTTTTGCTTCTCCTCTAAAAAGATAAAAGTTGTTGTTACGCCCTTCTGCAATTCCAGTGACAATATATCGATTTACTTTCGTTTGGTTTCACTCATAGATCTGCCAAATGACGAATTGTAATTATACTAAATTGGTTGAATTCTATATGTTCGATCATATGATGAATCGTGATGGCATGGTTGCTGAACATTGTTTGTGGAATCCGAATTTCTTCAAATCGTGGCCGAACCATAACAACCAAGAGGCACATAGTATACTGGTGATGTTAGTTAGCGGGTTTCATCATTTTCATATGCGTTAAGCAATTCTATAACTTCATCATCTGCTGCATAAAATCTCAACGTCGATTTTATTTATTTATTTTCTTCTTGCAGTTATATATTACAACGTGCAACATTTCCAAATTTTGCTCTCACCCATGGAGGAATCAAAATATATGTGAGGGTAGACACCATTTATAGATGAACTGCATATCCATCATGTCAGATGTCCTTTTTAAAGGACTTCGAAATTGTAATGCATACTAAAATGCCAATATATATTTTTTTTTCACTTCTCTCCAAAATGGGCATCAAACAAGAAATGACAATCTCCCCAGTTCAGTGATAATAGAAATTTTGACAAAAAGTGACGAAGAAAATATTTTTAAAATTTTCAGTAGAAAAAAAAGAAAAACTTTTTTTAAAATGTAGAAATTCTCCTCTTTCATTTGATCCCCATATCAGCATCAGTTTGCCAAAAACCATGCGCTGAAAATTTAAAGTCCTTTTTTAGGACTACTAAAGTGATCATATGACCAATGGGATATACATAGTATATATATCGTCACTGCGCCTAAGAAATTAGCTATTCGTTTTCAAAAATTATTTGTGGGACAGCTAAATTATGTCTTTATTTTGTGTCTCCGCTTTGTTTTTTGGAAGTAATGATTTTATAAATGGAAAGTTTGGAGTTTCGTTTATATATGTATGTGTAAAAAAATAGTTTAAAAAAAGTTTCGCGAAAGACTGAAGTAAAGCCATTTTTTAGGTTTCCTCACAAAAAACTTTTTCGACAAATAGCTATTTTCTTAGGCGCAGCGACGATATAATATATATATATATATATAATGTATATGTCCCATGGATTTTTTCGATGAAGGAGTTGAAAAAAAATATTTTTGACGACACTTTTGTTTTGAAATGTTGGGTCGATTATCACGAATCCGCAAAAAAATAAAAATTTTCCAGCAGTTTATGTTCGGTCGTCAAAGGGTTAAATACCGCTACCTTTACCGTTACCGAAACTAATAAAATTCGATACCATTACCGTTATCCTTACCGTTATTCGTTTCGGTAACCAACCTTAATAATTTGATATAATTACAATACAGTACGTTGAAAAAGTAAGTTTCCAAGTTTCAAGTGAAAATTGTGTAGACTTTGCTTTCACGTAGAATTAATAACTTTACAAGACTATTATTTTTCTTGCCAAAATGTGACATTTTGTGTTAATTGTGACTGTGTCTTTCTAACAAAATTAAAAAAAAATTATTAGTTTTTAGATTTTAAGTTAGCTATTGAGTTAAAACAAAAATATGTTGTTGTCTTGTTTACGATTAGTTGGCATTTTCTTTTCTTTAATAGTGAAGTTAAACTTAACATTGCAGCCTGAGACTCGACGTAAAAACTTACTTAAACTGGACATATCTGAGAACATTTATTTTGCATTTTGACACGGATAACCGGATAATCGCACCCAGAAAACAGATTCAGTTCTGATAACCCCATTTGTAGTCAATCGCATGGTTCGGTTGTGCTAGCCGAATTTTTCAGTTTTGGCAACAGAAAACCAATTGAGACAATACTAATTTGACTGTGACAACGGAATTTCAGTTGTATCAAGAATAATTCGGTAGCCGCAAACGAAAAATTTATTTGATGCAACTAAACCATTCGATTGGCAACAAATGCGGTTGTCAGCACCGAATCTGTTTTCTGGGTGCGGATTTAGTGATTTTTCCAATAAAGCATTAACCGGTTAACCGCCTAGTAGACCTGGGGGTTAACCATTTAAAAAAAAAAAAACAAATAGTGCGACAAATCAATCGCTTTGAACCAAACTTGCTTCACTTAATATTTAGAAGATACTTTTGTGTTTAAACAATTAACGCATAGTAATTAATACAATTTACCCTGAAAATGGTAAACTTTTTATTTTAAACATTTTCGCGAATTTTTACTTTGAACACGTGTATTGCCAATACAATTTTTCCCCATAGTATTTTTAACTTTCTCGTAAAAAAATAATATCTAATATCATATCAATACCCTCACTCTTACAATTATTTTAAGTTTTTTTCTGTTCCAAAAAAAATGCGACTCATACCACTTTCAAAATAAACATTTTCGTAAAATCGTTTTATATGAAAAACCAAAAAAAATTATTTGGTAATTTTGGGCAAAAGTTATATAAAAGATTGCTGAATTTGCGCGAACTTTAGCCTTTAACACGAATATTGGCAATAAAATTAAATAAATATTCCAACAATATTTTATTACTTTCCCGTAACAAGTATCGGAAAAAATACGCGCGTTTAATCAATTATTTTTAAGTTTTTTTCTATTACAAAAAAAAGGTGACTCATACCACTATCAAAATAAACATTATACTTAAATCGTTTATTATGAAAAATTAAAAAAAAAAATGAAAAATTATTTGGTGATGTTGTTTAATAATTATGCGAAAAATATTTCATGTGTTGAGCTAGTTTTTTCAACACCATACACCCTTAAAAGCATTTTGCAAAAAAAAAAAATATTGCAAAAAAAAATATCGCAAAACAAATTCCTTTTAACTAAAACTATTTCAACAAATATTTAAATAGTATATGTATTTTCACAATAAATTCTGCACCGCATATTAGTTACGGCAATTTACCAAAGGAAAACGTAAACATTCTTGTGTTCTATATTTTTGCGAATTTCCATTTTCAAGACGAATATTGACCATAAAATGTCTTCCAACAGTATCTTTTTTCTTTTCCATAAAAAAAATAATACCAAAAACCTCGTGCAATCAATTATTTATGTTTTGTTCTATTTCAAAAATAAGGAGGACTCATACCACTTTCAAAATAAACATTTTTGCTAAATCGTTAACTAGTAAAAATTTTCGCATCAACATCTCAGTAGTTTTTAAAAATTTTTAATTTTTAATATGAAAAGATCCCCTCGTGTTCTACCTAATTCCATGCTTAACTCAGTTTATTTGAAAATGGACTCATATCACTTTCAAAATAAATGGTTCATATTGCATCTAATTGTAAAATGCAATTTTATTGGGAGAAGAAACAATGACAAAAAGCGCAAATCAGGTATCAACTCAACATGACGTATTCTTTTTATGCCTGGTCACACCTACACTGCCTATTCCATCCAACTTTTTTTTCCAAAGTTTTGACAAAAATCATTTTTTAGTTCTAAATGAAACTGAAATTTGTAATTGAAATTACTTTCAACTACAATTACTTGTAATTGATAATTGAAATCACTTTCAACTACAATTACTTATAGTTAGTAATTGAAAAATTTCAATTACAATTGAGTTTTTTTTAATTTCAGTTACATTTATTTGTAATTGTAATTGAAATTTTTCAATTACCTCAAGTACGTGAAATGCAATTGAAATCCCCCAAGTATGCCGCCTAGGTCGAATAATTGGAAACACTAATGTTGTCAGAGTAAAAGAAATTAACAAATTGTTATTTAACGATTAGCAATTGTATGCCTTAACGCAAAATTAAGAAAATTTTATGCATTAGAGCCATAATATATATTTTTATAGAACATAATATACAAAACTATACACAGAGAGAATTTTGCTGGACGAGTTATAAGGAAATTTTTCAGGAAACTAATGAAGGTTTCTTCAAAAAGTAAATGAAAAATTTCTTATATTTGATGAAAAAGCTCCATATATTTTATGTATGTAGTTTTAATGAATATTTTGAATTGAGTGTATGAAACTTTTAGTAAATAAACTTAAATTTTTCACAGCATTTTATGAGAAGTTTTAATGGATAAGTTTCAGCAAATTTTCATTTGTTTTATGCAAAAATTCACTAATATTATGCAGATAATTCTCTCAGTGTATCTTTATATACAACACTAGCGGGCACAGCCCGCTACGTTGTTAGCGTGCCCCCCCCCCCCCCACCCGACAATTTTTTTTAAATTCGCTTTTTATTTAAAGTACAGTTTTTATAATAAAAGCCTTCACCCAGCCACCACAAATAAATAATTCTGCACAACAATGGGTTTAAAATAAATAAATATTTGATCACTTTTTCTCATGAAAGTGGATTGTTAGTAATGAATCCATAATAAATTGCAATATACGTGTGTATGTTAAGATAATTTGGTAAAGTGCGAACTTAGGTAGATAGACCCGTAAGTAGTTTTGTTCATTTGTGTTTTGAATGAAAATAAATAACGTAAAGCAGGGTTGGAAAGCATTTTATAATATTAAAAATAGCGGGCAAAGCTACGTTGTTAGCGTGTCTTAAAGTTTTTTTTTTAATTCCAGTTTATGTAAAGGTAGACCTGGCAATTCAAGTAAATTCCCAAATTCAGTTGTAAAATTTACTGCGTCGGTTTCTTCCACCGGTGCTTCGTTACATGAAGTTTAAATATCGGAATATATAAGTTCCATTCCTTTTCTAAGGTTTTTTTTCTTTTAAAAAATTTGTTTAACTTTTTGGAGAGTATGTTTCAATGCTACATAAGTTTAATATTCCGTGGATAATGTTTGAACAGGTAATTCCCTCTTCCAATCCATTTGCATTGTCTATAATTTCAATTCCACTCGTTCAACGTTTATATCCATTTCATTCCACTTGTGTAGTGTTTTAATTCCACTCGTTTCCTATTTAGTTTCTTAATTTTAGTGTTTCATATACACTTGTTCTTTAAGATTTAGGTTTCTAGCTAAAGACGCAGACGTTAAGCGGGGGGGGGGCAATTTTCCCCTTTTGAACCACCATTTTTAGAACGTTCCTGTCCAAAGTCCTAGAAATGCCTTGTCGATAAGTTAGCCCATACTCCAAGGAAAACATATTATATATTAAAGGTTTCTAGCCGAAGGGTTCGGTTAGGCCATCAAGGGGGAGAATTATTCCGTTTTTACCCCTCCCGGTAAGAATTTCCAAAAATTCCGTCTTAGAGGACGTCTGCGTTGGAGGAGGAACCTACTACATACATAATTTTAGGTCCCTATATCCATCAGTTTGGCCAGGCCGTCAAGGGGGAAGTTTTTTCCCTTTTTACCCCTCCTGGTATGAATTTCCAAAAATACCATCTTAGGGGACGTCAAACTTGGAGAAGGAACCCAAATACCGAATTTAAGATCCCTTGTTCCAGCAGTTTGGCCAGGCCGTTAAGGGGGAGACTTTTCCTGTTTTTGACCCTATCTGTAGAAATTTCCAAAAATCTCATCTTAGCGGATGTCTACAATAGAGGAGGAACTTCAATACCAAATTTCAACTTCCTACCTCCAGCGGTTTGGGCAGGCCTTTAAGCGGCACTTTTCGCTTCATTAATCCCCATTTTTGCAATGTCCCTGTCCAAAAAGCACCTTCTCGGTAAGTGAGCACATACTCCAAGTAACATACATATGTTTTACATTTCAGGTTTCTAGCCAACTTTTACTATTTGTGCCCCTCTCGGTAGGAATTTCCGAAAATCCATCGACAGGGAATTCCAGCTTCCTAGTTCCAGCAGTTTGAGTAGGCTGAGAGGAACCGAATTTCAGCTTCCTAGTTCCAGCAGTTTCGACAGGTCGTTAAGGGGCAACTTTCCCTTTTTGAGCCCCCATTTTATAACGACCCTGTCCAAAATTCAAAAAAGTATCTCTCTAATAAGTTAGCCCTTACTCCAGGGACCCACATTTTAAGCTTCAAGTTTCTAGCCGAAGGGGTTTTTACCGACCCCCAAGGTGAGGCTTTTCTCCTTTTTGCCCCTCCCTTTAGGAATTTACAAAAATTCCATCTTCGCGGCTATCTGTGATGGATGAGGAACATTCATACCAAACTTCAACTGCATTGCCTAAGCGGTTTGGGCAGGCCGTTAGTGGGGGCATTTTTCCCTTTCAACCAACATTTTTACTATGTTCCTGTTCCAAAATAGAAAAATTACGTTGCCGATGAGTTAGTCCTACTCCAAGGAATACATATTTAAAATTTTAGGTTGGCCAAAAGGGATTGGGCAAGCCGGCAGGAGGAGACTTTTACCTTATTTCCCCTCCCGATAGGAATTTCAAAAATTCCGTCTAAGCGGACGCCTACACAGAAGGAGGAACTCACATACCGAGTTTCCTTTTGGGATATCCTGTAGGGAATTCCAAAAATACAAACTTAGTCGATGTCTAATACAGTGGAGGAACCTTTATACCAAATTTCAACTTCTTACTTCCAGTGGTTTGGGCAGGCACTTTTCCAATTTGTGAGACTGTTTATGGGGAGACTTTTCCCCTTTTTGCCCGTTCCGGTAGGAATTTCCAAAAATCCCGTCTTAGCGCACGTCTATGCCGAATATCAAGAAACCTTGTTTTAGTGGAGATATCCGTGGGGGGAGGAAAAAAAGTAGTTTTTTTGAAATTATATATTATTTTAAATGGTACTTTTTGGAAAAACGAACTTGTTTGGAAAAAGATACTGTTTTTACAAAGTACTTTATTTGTACTTTTTTTGGAAAAGGTATTTTTTTTTAAAAAGGTGTTTTTTGTTGGAAAAATGTATGTTTTTTGGAAAAAGGTACTTTTTTTGGAAAAGGTACTTCTTTTGGAAAAGTAAAATTTTTTTAGAAAAAGGTACTTTTTTTTGGGAAAAGGTACTTTTTTTTGGAAAAGGTACTTTTTTTGAAAAAGGTATTTTTTTGAAAAAATGTATGTTTTTTGGGAAAAGGAACATTTTTTTAGAAAAAGGTACTTTTTTTGGAAAAAGGAATTTTTTTTGGAAAAAGGTACTTTTTGTGGAAAAAGGTACTTTTTTTGGAAAAAGGTACGTTTTTTGGAAAAAGGTACTTTTTTTGGAAAAACGTACTTTTTTTGGAAAAAGGTAATTTTTTTGGAAAAAGGTACTTTTTTTTGGAAAAACGTACTGTTTTTGGAAAAAGGTACTTTTTTTGGAAAAAGGTACTTTTTTTTAGGAAAAAGGTACTTTTTTTGGAAAAAGGTACTTTTTTGGAAAAAGGTACTTTTTTTGGAAAAAGGTACTTTTTTTGGAAAAAGGTATTTTTTTTGGGAAAAGGTACTTTTTTTGGAAAAAGCTACTTTTTTTGGAAAAATTTACTTTTTTTGGAAAAAGGTACTTTTTTTGGAAAAAGGTACTTTTTTTGGAAAAAGGTACTTTTTTTTTGGAAAAAGGTACTTTTTTTGGAAAAAGGTACTTTTTTGGAAAAAGGTACTTTTTTTGGAAAAATGTACTTTTTTTGGAAAAAGGAATTTTTTTGGAAAAAGGTACTTTTTTTTGGAAAAAAGTACTTTTTTTGGAAAAAGGTACTTTTTTTGGGAAAAGGTACTTTTTTGGGAAAAAGGTACTTTTTTGGGAAAAAGGTACTTTTTTTGGGAAAAGGTACTTTTTTTGGGAAAAGGTACTTTTTTGGAAAAAGGTACTTTTTTTGTCCCCTTTTTGCCCCTCCCGATAAGAATTTCCAAAAATGCCGTCTCAGCGGACGTCTACACCGGTCGAGGAACCTACATACCAAATTTCAACTTCATAGCTCCAGCAGTTTGAGCAGGCCGTCAAGGGGGAGACTTTTTCCCCTTTTTGCCCGTCCCTGTAAAAATTTCCAAAACTCCCGTCTTGGTGGATGTCTACGGTAGTGGAGGAACCTTTATACCAAATTTCAACTTCCTACCTCCAGCGGTTTGGGCAGGCCGTCAAGGGGGGCCTTTTTCCTCTTTTTAACCCCCATTTTTACAACGTCCCTGTCCAAAATTCCAGAAAGTACTTTCCAGAAAAGTTAGCCCATACTCCAAGGAACACATATCTTAAATTTCAGCTTTCTAGCCAAAGGGGTTTTGGCAGGCCGCCAAGGGGGCCTTTTTGCCCGTTCCGGTAGGAATTTCCAAAAATCCCGTCTTAGCGGACGTCTACGCCGAAAGAGGAACCTACATACCAAATTTCAACTTCCTAGCTTCAGCGGTTTGGGCTGGGCGATGTTGAGTCAGTCAGTCAGTCAGTCATTCAGTCAGTCAGTCATGTTATTCTTTTATATATATACAACATAAGAAGCATAAATTTATGTGTAGCTATTCGTGACAACGTATATATTCACATATTATAAAATAAAACAATATATGACTATATATAAACTTTTGACGTCGGTATTTTCATTTTTCGAAAACAAAATCATGAAAGAAAGTGTGATTTTTCGAACTTCGGGATAATAAAAATGACAATCTTAAGTGCTTCCATAATATAATAGTTAGAGTCAGAAGGCCCAAAGTCAGATTTTGTCCGATCTATTGTGGAATGTCAAATATATATATATATATATATATATTATATATATACCTATGCTATATCATCAGAGAAAAAATAAAACAATTTTAAATTGACACTTATGCGACAATGTAGAAAATCCATTTTCCCCTTGGTAGAAACAAAACTGGTATAATATACTTCAGAAAACCATCATAAAATGCAATTGTGAGCAACCAGCCGTCAAGCACTTTTTATAAGAGATTCTCTCCATCTCTTTGTATGTACAGCAAAGAGTGCAATAACATATAAATTTAGTACAAATTACATAAACACCATACACAATACATTATATAAAGGTCCAGCTCGAGTGGCTCTATGAATGGTAATTGTGACAATTTCATTTTACACAACGGTGCACAATAATTATGCCAAAGTTGCTATTAACATTGAAAATAACATTTGCAAAAGAAGCTTATCAAATGCAGCTAATTTTTAAGGTAGTGGAGGCATATTTTTCAGTGGGGTACATGCATCCATCCATACTTGGGACTAATGAATTAGGTGTACTAATTAATTGACGATTTCATTAATATTGATTGACGCGAATGGTAATGAAATTATTTTCATGGTTTTCAATTCCATTACCATTGATAATGCATCAATTAAAAATTACCATTGATAGACAAACTTTTCGAAAAACGTAAAAATGCAGAAAATTCAATGAAATCAGGGTTGGAAATTGCTAGCTCAGGCTGATGATCATTAAAAAATTGTATGTACACTCTCAAAACAATTCCGTTGTGACAACCTTATATACTTATATTACTCTATAAGTATAAAGAAGCCTGATAAAAAATTTTGCAGTACCTTCGGTGACTCTTTTGTTAGTATATCTGAGTTTATTGAGCTCAATGTAGCAAAAGATTGGCTCCGTTTTTTGCAGCTACAAATGGCTTGCCATACTAGGAAGGATTTCGAAATTTTCGACATAAAATTCCTGACCAAGCTGCGAAAATTTTCTAACACGTAAGTTTCGTCTTCCGTTACACAACATTCAAAATTTTTTTCGTTTTTGGCATCAATATCTTTTTTAGCATTTCTGTCGAGAACTTTCTGAAATTGAAATGTTTAAGCCAAACGTTAGCTTTAATTCTGTGGACAAAAGTTTAAGAAAATTGAACGCGCAGTGCCACTTCGCGGCCAGGATAGATACCCTACCCAATTTAAAACGCCATTCAAAGAGGGATATGCGCAATTTTCAGTAAAATTATTATCTATGGTGTACCCGACTAAAAAAGATGTTATATAATCATATATCACCATATATAAACCTATATATACGTCCATATCTAATTTGATCCGAATATTGGAATATATAATTATATCAAGCGAGATAAGCTTGTTATCTCACCCGATACAATTTGATCCGAAATAAAAATACATATAATTTGATGAAGATTTTCAAAGAAAATTTTAGTAAATATTGTTGAGATCACTTATTTCAGTCATATTAAATACTAATGCTTAATGTTTATAAAAATTTTTGCTAATAAACTTGGAAATAGCTGATAAAATAAAACATTACAAATTAAAAATTTGTCGGAACAAATTTTTATAGGTTAGAGTTTTGGTCTTTCTTACAAAATGTGTGTCTTTCTTATAAAATAAAAACTTAGCTTTCACAATTATTTTTTTTTTCACGGAAAAATAAATGAACTTAAACCATATTACTTTGAACATATGTTTGCCTAATTTTTATTTTTAAATTTAAAGTAAAAATTTTTATTTCGGCCTTTAATTCCACAATGAAAAAAAAAAATGTTCCCCTTATTTATTTTTTGAACCCTTAAATGCATGATCTCTCCGATTTTAACCATTTTTTATATATGATTTCTAAAGGCGTGTACATTTCAAGAAAAGTACCAAAAAAATTATTTTTAAAAAATGTGATTTTTATTGAAAAATATGGTTTTTTGCCAAATAGCTAAATTGTTATTATTTTAAGGTATATGAGAAAAAAAAAATTGACAAAATTTCTTGTCGCCAAAATGAATTTTATTGCGAGAATATCACTTGAAATATTTAAACAAATATTTTTGAATATTACACTTTTTGTAAAAAAACCCGTGTTTTAGATTTTTCACAAATATACAGAGCAAAACCAAGATTTTTACTCTAACTGTTTAAAAATTCTGCACTAAACTATAGGAACACTATGTACAGAAGGGGCCCCCAATGCCCAAAAATTCAGTTTTGTGCATCAAGTGGGTTTTTTTTATTAAAAAATCAGTATGTTGCCAAATGGCCACACCATGCATTTAAAGGGTTAAATTATTTTTAGTTTAATAAAGAGTATTTTGCCAACTATTTGAAAAATATACGTTGAATTCAATTATAAACATTTATAATGTATGTATATGTCAAAGGGCAAAATTCAAAACCAGATCCACAATTTCGGAGTTTTTTTTTTAATTTTTATAGTGCAATTAAACTTTATAAAATTTTGTATAATTAGAAATAATGTCAGATAAATTTATACATGAAATTAATACAATTTTATATTAACTTTGTTATATATTTTGATATAAGATTGTTTAGAGAAGCTTGTACGCCATTATATATAATTATGTATAAACTATATTTTGCTGATCTCTTAATATCTCTTAATATATAACGTCATATCAAACATATTTATAAAACCAAAGTGTTAATATAAATGTATATGGTCATATAAAGCCACACATATAAACATTTATAATTTTATCAAATCATATAAAATTATATGAAAACTTTTTTAGTCGGGTAGTTAAAAAAAACTCTACGCGTTTACAACTTTTCTCTTATATAGGGTTTTCCAATAAGGACTTGACAACTTTTTTTTAAATAACGTACATCGCGTCAAATGGTCCATCGGCTTCAATTCTTGAGCCAGCTTGATCTTGTATGGGTGTAAACTAAGATCTTTACGCAAAATTCGCCATAAAGTGGTCTTGGCGATGCCTAGTTCTTGAGAACGCCACGGAATCGACTGATTTGGATCGTTTGCTACGGACTCCTGAACGGCAGCTATATTTTCGTCACTTCGACCAACCCGTTGTCTCACTGGCACGACAGCATCACACAATGAATATGTAGACTCAAATTTTTGAACTAAACTTGTTATTGCTTGTCTACTAGGGCGAGAATAACGACCGAAAATTGGAGTTAACGCTCTTAAAGTTGCGGCCACCGACTCCGAATTTCGGTAGTACATTTTTGCATACGTTGTTCGTTCGTGTACTTTACCATGATGAAAATGTTGAGTTTACTGCAAAAAACGAAAGTAACAATTAGATGATCAGTGAAATGGTGCGTTCACAAATTAAATTCAAAATTGTCAAGAACCTATTGGAAAACCCTTTAGGCTGTTGAATATGAATGAATATTAGTTGATCTTTAATATGAAGCCAGAGTATAATTAGGTTATTCACAAGGGGTATACTATCTGTTGTATCGTTGTATCGTCCTAACAAAAAACAGAGATATTAAAATTTTTATTTCGCTTTAACAACGATTTTCTATTGGGTTTTCTTTCTGTTAGCACACTCAAACATGTTGTATTTTTTGAATTTAAATTTTAACAACTCTGTTTTTTGTTAGGACGATACAACAAATAGCACACCCCTTGTGAACAACCTTATTATTGTATGTTTTTGAAAAAAAATATTGAATTTTTTTACGATTTTCTAATTTATATTGGGTGACCATTCGTACTAATTTGATCAGTACATTTGAGGCTTTCCACACCAAATGTCCAGCTTATAAAACATATGTCATATCAATGTCAGTATAGCAGAAAAAAGAATCCTGTTTTTTTTTTACTTTTTTACAAAGTGGGCTATGTAAGCGTAGTCAAATGTTAAAAAATTTAAAAGTGTTTGCAGTTAAGAATTTGTTGAGATTTTTGAATATGCCAAGAGCCAAAAATTAAACACATCCATCTAGTTTTTCACGGGCTATTTTCTGAATGAAAAAAAATTTTTAGTTTTCAGAACAAGTTCTGAATTTGGATTCTTTGTGTTTTTATGAAAAATCCAATTTATCAAAAAACACCCTAACTTTTTTACTTTTTAAATATTTTTAAAAAAATCTCCAGATAATTTTCTATTGGTAAGAAAATAAATTGGAGATGTATTCGGATAAATTTTCGAGAAAATTTACATTTATTATGGTACAAATGTAGTTGTACCGTATTTTTGTAAATTTGTGCATGGGTGCGTATGAGTAATATATATAAGAGCGACTCACCTTATATGTACATAAAAAAGTGCTCCCCTCAAAATAAACCTTGGTTTGTTTTATGATGGTTCCCAAAATATTTCGGGTCTAGCAATGAGATCTCACGAGCTGGACCATTTTTAAAAAGGTATTTTTTTAGTTTTTGTAAGAATTTTCCATTTTATCTGAAGACAACATACACAATATTGTTATCATATGAAAGGTTTTTTGAGGCGTGTCCAGCAGTACATATAACATGTTCAAGCATGTCCAGACATGTCCTATTTTCAAGGATATTCTATAAAAAACAAATTTAATTAAATTGTTAATTGTTAATTTTTCATATTCTGCTTTTTTTTAGTTTTATTTTTTTAGCTATCACATTTTATGACCCATGTTTGTCGCAAATTTTTATATTCATTTATAAAATTAATCCAGCTTTCATTATTTATAATTCTCGCCATTTCCGTATCTTTTATTTTCTTTAATGCGCAATTACAAAAGCACCTCACAGCACGACTGCTCTCAATGAACTAACACAGCGAAAACAGTAAACATCGATACACACTATGGAACATTGAGTTTGGAAACACAAAATATCAAAAAATTTTGAGAACACCAATACATTGATACTGAGGTATTCAATTAATCGACTTTTAATTATACCCTACACCACTATGTGGTCAGGGTATTATAAGTTTGTGCTGATGTTTGTAACACCAAAAAATATTGGTCGTAGACCCACCTTATAGTATACCGATCGGTTCAGAATTTTTTTTTATTTCGATTTAACGATGTCCGTCTGTCCGTCCGTCCGTCCGTCCGTCTGTCTGTCTGTCCATGCAATCTTGTACGCACTCTACAGGTCGCACCTATTAAGATATTTCGATGAAATTTGGTACATAGACCTATGTTGGCCCAAGGACGAACAAGTTTGATTTTTTTGAACATCGGTCCATGTTTAGACCTAGTGCCCATATAAGGGTCCTACCAAAATTATATTGTTTATACGCTGCAGGTCGTAAATATTAAGATATTTTGATGAAATTTGGTACACAGACCTATATTGGCCCAATAACGCAGCCTATTGATTTTGGTGAACATCGGTCCATGTTTAGACCTAGTGCCCATATAAGGGTCCTACCAAAATTATACTGTTTATACGCTGCAGGTCGTAAATATTAAGATATTTTGATGAAATTTGGTACACAGACCTATATTGGCCCAATAACGCAGCCTATTGATTTTGGTGAACATCGGTCCATGTTTAGACCTAGTGCCCATATAAGGGTCCTACCAAAATTATACTGTTTATACGCTGCAGGTCGTAAATATTAAGATATTTTGATAAAATTTGGTATACAGACCTACATTGGCCCAGTAACGCAGCCTATTGATTTTGGTGAACATCGGTCCATGTTTAGACCTAGTGCCCATATAAGGGTCCTACTAAAATTATATGGTTTATACGCTGCAGGTCGCAAATATTAAGATATTTTGATAAAATTTGGTACACAGACCTACGTTGGCCCAAGGACGAAGCCTATTGATTTTGGTGAACATCGGTCCATGTTTAGACCTAGTGCCCATATAAGGGTCCTACCAAAATTATATTGTTTATACGCTGCAGGTCGCAAATATTAAGATATTTTGATGAAATTTGGTACACCGACTTATGGCAGCCGAAGGACGAAGCCTATTGATTTTGGTGAACATCGGTCTATGTTTAGACCTAGTGCCCATATAAGGGTCCCCCCAAAATTATATTGTTTATACGATGCACGTCGTAAATATTAAGATATTTTGACGAAATTTGGTACACAGACCTATTTTGGCCCACGGACGAAGCCTATTGATTTTGATGAACATCGGTCCATGTTTAGACCTAGTGCCCATATAAGGGTCCTACCAAAATTATACTGTTTATACGCTGCAGGTCGCAAATATTAAGATATTTTGATGAAATTTGGTACACAGACCTATATTGGCCCAATAACGCAGCCTATTGATTTTGGTGACATTAGTTGGCTTTTACCCAGACTGGTGTAGGGTATTCTATAGTCGGCATGCCCGACTTTAACCTTTTTACTCGTTTTTATCGATTAATCGTGCAAATAATTATTCGGGTTTTTTACTTAAACGGTTAATCGAACAAAAATTTAAAATTAATCGAATTTTTTGTAAAATAATATACATACACTTGTGTTTTTAAAAATTTTATTTAAAAAAAGGCACAAATATAAATTCAGTAATTCTTTTGAAATTCATAAAAAAAGTGTAATAATTGAGATCAGGTTTTGTCAATATTTTAATTTTTTCTGTCCCCTCTTTCACATATTAAAATTTTATGAAAATCGGGGAGAACCACACCCAAAAGAAGAATATAAAACCCCGTACATTAATTTGCATCTCTTTCGTATGCATTGAATACATAAATGTAGAGAGGAATTTAGTTGAAAAATTGTTTTCTCTCTACGTTTCCGTACCTCCATCCTTTTATTTTATTTTATTAATTCGGAGTGCTCACTAAACAAGCTTTATTACATTGAGCATTAATTATAATTAATAATTGTAATAATCATTAATTATTAATAATATACGTAAATAGATACCACTACTTTACTAGATTAGTCACAACAACAGGGTAGTAATTTGGAAGATGACAAAGCAAACTGTGATAATTTTATATTGTTTTTGTTTTTTCTTTGAAAACATGAAATTCTCATTGAGTTGAAGCTAACAAATATTTCTAGAAATTCTAAATGGTCGTCCCTTAATTATTTTCTTAGGCCAGAATGAAATTCGGATATGTACAATAGGGCGTACCACCTTACAGGCAAAAAAAAAAGAAGTGCGCCGTACACCCTCCAATATGAAGTATTTTTGTAAGGAGGTTTCAAAAAAAAAATTTTTTTTTGCCGAACATAGGGGTCGCTATTTTACATTTTTCGTTATATCTTTGTCATTTGCAGTCGGATCTTTAAGTGTGATACGTTTTTCTGTTTGATATGTTTTTCTCTCGAGGAGACCAGTGTTTTGCTCTAAGGGCATTTTGACCTCAAGTATCCCCTTCTAGTAGTTTCCCACCAGATCTCAGTTGCTACAACCCTAATTTACCACCCTAATATCAGAAAATTAAATCTCGAAAAAAATCATTAAACTTTTGCTAAGGAAGTTTTTCGATAAACCCCGTAGAAATTTTTTTATATATTGGTTGCCGAAAGCAGGGGTCGCCTTTTTTAATTTTTTTTAATTGGATTTTTACTATATAGCAAAACACTGGTCTCCTCGAGGCAAAAAATCGATATATCACACTTTAAAATCCGACTTTAAATGCCAAAGCTATAACGAAAAATTAAAAAAGGCGACCCCTACGTTCGGCAAAAAAAATCAACTTCCAAAAATACTTCATATTGGAGGGTGTACGGCGAACTTTTTTTTGAGGTACGATCTAATTAGGGTTTGGGATTTCCCGGACTTTTTTATTTCCCGGGAAACGGGAATGAAAAAACTTGATTCCCGGGATTCCCGGGAATCCCGTGAAATATTTTTGAACAAAATTGTTAACGAAAACCACCTATATAAGTAATTTTTGTTAACAAGAAAACACTATTTGAGTACAAATGCAGTCAGTGTAGTGAGAATTCAAAGTATTAAATATCAGAATGTTGAACATTTGATTTCACATAAATTACTCGCAGCACTGCCAAATGAATTGCATGATTCCAGCAGAGACCTACTACTGAACTGTCGGAAACAAACCGTTTCATCACACTTGGCCCATTAGATATGCTGGCCACAATGTTATTTTCCAAAGAAAAATAAAAGTCTTCTAGTCTTATTTCTACAATTCTTCTTATTTCATCAGCATTACATCTTCCTGATATATAAACCAACCCCATGTTATAAAATGAATTATTTACGTTTATACTTATGTTCAAATATCTCTTTTGTGATATTCTTGTCCACTCATCTAAGATTATAGTAAATCTCCTATTGTTAGAAATATTGCTCGATATTTCTTTTATCATGACATCTTTTACATGATTGTAGTAATTTAATATAATGTTCTTTACATCGGTTTCATTTTTTTGCAATGCCAGGTTTTTATTATTAAAACTTTCTCGAATAAACGAAGATATAGTTATGGTGCGGATTGACTGCAGCTAATTTGGGTACCATTTCAGGAAATGTTTGCCCTACCATAAAACCTTTAATGCCTATTCAGCTTACACTTTTTTCTTCAGGTACTTTGCTAATTTTAGCTGAAACGTTATTCTTGTTGTTTTCTTCAAGAGAAGTTGCATGACTATCAATTTTTTTTTTTTTTTTGTGAACCAAATTTAGATGTCGGATAACCAAATTTAAATACCAACGCTAAACAGTAGTCTTATTCTTTTCACATTTATTAATGAAAACGTTACTTATAAAATTATTGAACCTTAATATAAAGGCGTATTTTGTTCATTTTGTGTATGAAAACCTTACAAAAATAATTATATTTTCAAATATTTTGATTGGTTGAAAATAAATTAACCAATCAGAATGCTCCAAAAATAAACCAAGTCAAGGTATACTGCCACCCAATATTTTAACTAAAATCGACTTTACCTTAATTATACATTTGAAAAATTTAGATAGTAAGGGCGATTATTAGTAAGAAACAAAGCTTTTTTTTCATATTTCTTTTAAACATTTTACCAAGTTTTTAGGTTTTACTACTTAAATTTTGAATAAGTTATGCGAAAAATCTTTATTAGTTGAAATGCTCCTTATTACTTGGTAAAGATTTTATTTGTGTGTCAAATAAATGTATTCCCTTTTAAAAGATTTTAACAATGACATTTTTGTTTTGGTATTTAAAATGTTTTTTATGACTAAAATTAAAAAATCCTATTCGAAACAAAAACAATTTAAAAAATTTAATATTTTTAAAATTTCCCGTTTTCCCGGGAAAAATATATTATTTTCCCGGGAATTCCCTGCAAACTTTTCCCGAGAATTCCCCAAACCCTAGATCTAATGTACAAGCCTACAGCAAATTATTTGTCGCAATTTTTTTAAAAAAAAACTTTTAGGTTTTAGCACATTTACTTTAATAAAAATATGATCTTTTCTAAACATTTTTGTAATTTTCTACTAATTTTGATTAATCGAATAATCGTACGAAATTATTCGAATTATTCGTTATTCGAAATTTGGACATTTTAAATTATTCGAGCAATTTTTGAGAAAAATTGTTCTTTTAATCGGATAACGATTAATCGATTGAATACCCTAGTTGATACATACGAAGGAACATTCGTCAGAAAATGGGCATGTTCCGACGAATGTTCCTTCGTGTGTAGGCAGCTTAAAATTTTTAAAACTATAAAAGATCATGCCGATGATCATATGTAGCCATCCCTTTGTTGACGATGTATTCAGAACTTGAGATATGTAGTGTGATAAAAGGAGTCAAATAACTTATATACATTGTTGGCAAACACTAACAGCAAAATATCAATATCGATTTAAAACCCTTCAAATAACTACCGTTAACCTTAAAATAGCACTAACGAAATAATTTTAAATACCGTTAAACTTAACATACCCTAACCAAGTAATCCAAAATATCGTTAACACTGAAATAATTTAAGTACAAGAAATATTGACTTTCAGCTTTTATTGGACAGCTATTGCACACAGATAATATTTTAATAAAGTGACGGTCCGTAAAGTTGTCAAAAATTTCCATAAAAAGAACTATCGTTAACCTTAAAATACCAATAATTAAATAATTTAAAATACCGTTAACCATAAAATAGTCAAATTAAATAGTTTTTAATAACCCTAAAATACGCTAACGAAATATCTTTGAAATAACGTTAGCCACTATCACTAACTTTATGAAGAGGTTGCCAACACTGCTTAATAAGTACAAAATAATAGGGAAGTCACTTGGCATACTCTTAGCTCATTTTAAGTAAGAGTTGTAAACTTATGACAATATTTAGGTTTTTTTATTTATGAATATTTTTAATAAGTATCAGACAATTTTTATAAAGGAGCCTATATTTACACCTATATTTAGAGCCTATATGAGTGTCAAAAGTAAGTATACATGTAAGTTCGTCATGTGTTCATTTATATTTCGGTATTTTGCAATTCTACTTTATTCAACACATTCAACAACAGAAACTAAAAAAATATTTTAAGCGTCAAAAGTAAGTATACAATTCGACAAGGAAGTATTCTGAAGCTTTGTGCAGTTAAAATTACCGTTATTTTTGGTAATTTGTTTTAGTAAGCCATTCTAAAGAATATTAATAAATAATTATTTTTCATATTTTGCTCGTGGTCGGTACAAATCATTCTTTTTTTGTATAAGTGACTTTACCCAGCAAAATATTGGTAATGACACCTCATTACTATCTGCATTACCAAAAATGATATATCATTACCTTCTGCATTATTTTATAATACAAAATAATGACTTCCTAATAAATGCCTATTGTATTCATAGTTTCTAAATATAAAATAATGACTTCTCGTAATATTTTTAATAAATACTTTTTACACATTTAAATTTTATAAATTTTTATTTATTATATGTAAATATGTTTTATGTTTAAATTTTTATGACGAGTCCTAAAATTACACATAGAAAAAACTTAAATTTTTCTGAATGTATTTTCTTAAGCTAATAGTATTTGCTTAACTCCTTATTTTTAAGAATCAAGTAAGCAATCGGATAACCACATATAATTCAACTTTTTGTAAGCATCTGTGTAACCACTTATTATTCAAAATCTGATAACTACTTATTTCTCATTTTTTCGTAAGCGAGCGGGTAAGCGTGACTACTTATAAAACCGACCACACCAAACAAAAATAATGAGCTTAGACGCCAAAAAATAAGTTGTGCGGAGCTATAAATTTCTATTATATAACTACTTATTTGGTAATGAAAGATTTTGCTGGGTATTTTCAAAATGGGTCGATAAACCTTCTTGAATGTCCTTGAACTTGTGCAAACATATTATAAAGTAGGAAAAAATTTTATGAAACTTATTTAGTTACTGACCGAATCCACAATATACTGGTAAAAATTATTGAGAAGTATAAAAAGTTTACAATCTTTTAAAATCAGCATTAATATGGTATGACCATGAGACTTAATGAGGCTGAAATACGAACCCTTATCCGAAATATTAGGAAAAATCCCACTGAAGATGCCTTTAAAATATCCAATAAAAATTTTAGGAAGACTCAGATGTCACCGATACCACCGTTACCACTGTTACAATTAGTCTTGCACTACACTCTAATAAGTTTTTGTTGAAACCTACTCTACTTAAAGGAGGTAACTTGATATCTACTACAAATTAGGCAAAAATAGGCATTGTGTTTAAAATTAAAATATGTAAGCACATTGTGTTTAAAAATAACAGACACAATGTGTCTAAACGTACATGTTTAATTGTATCGAAAAGGCCTAGGAACGTTATAATTTTGTTTAAATTTATATTGTTTGTGTCTAAAAATGCTCTTTTATATGCGTGAACCTATATTTAAGATGTTTAGAGACACTCTTAAAATACATATATCTACATATACAATGTTTATATTCATACTGTGGCTTTTAGTTTCTTTAAATAAAACAAATGCATTTTCAATGAAATAACTGCTTTATTAAGAAAAGAAATTTATAAAAAAAAGAAAATCGTATCAATTAACATTAAAATTCTCAATTAAACTATAAAATAACGACAAATAAGAGATATATAAATATAAAAATATTATTTAAAATATGAGATTTTTTTAATTAAACTATTAATTTTTTGAATATTATTTATATTGTTTTTTGCTCCTCAAATGCAAGAAGGATACATTTTGTAAAAAATCTGAACGAAAATTCCAAAATTTTTTGAAATTTCTGCAGGATACATTATACTAAAACATAGAAAAAAATTATGGCAATGTTGATTTCCTCTATTAAATCTGCTTTTTTATCCAATACTAGTTGTTTCTCAATGAAAATATACGCCTTCTGATATCCGTTTACAAATTCTAAATAAATGAAATTTTTCAATTAATGATTATTATGAAATATAATATAAATACGGTAAACCAAAAATATGCATTCAGCCACTTTTTCTTACCACCGTGTCAGTTTCAGTTTAACAGTGTAGGTTTGGTAAAAAAAAAATACAAAAAAAAAATAATGTTCGATAAAATCTAAGTAGATCCAGGTGCGGGGAAGAATAGGACTACTTAAAAATAAATAAGAGTATATCATGTATGAGTGGAATTAAGCTGGCCATATTCAGAAAACTTACAAAGTTCGTGTTAAATTGAAAATCTAAAAACCCCTCGGTGCTTAAACCACTTTAATGACCTATATCCTAAAGAAAAAATTTACCTTAAAAGCAATTCTAACCTTCACTACAGATATGATTACATAACAAATACTCATTTCGGTATTTTAACGAACACCCTTACCAAAAATATAAAATTTTCAGGTGTTATGTTAAACATATGAAAAATACCACACTTTCTGTTTGCTGGTTTTCACTATCTTGTAGTCATTTGTTGTTGCATGTTTAATAGAAGTCTCAATTTTTACAAGTATCAAGTTATACAGTAGCCCTAACATATTTTATACATTTTTTTGAAATACTGAGGGCGAAAATCAGCAAAAAATAAAATGTGGCTTACAAACGTGTGGTTTACAATCTCACATTTAATTTATCGTTTAATTTAAGGGGAGTATAAAATAAATTAATTCCTCTATGAAAACATGTCTGAAATTTACGAAATCCAGATTTATTTATATATACCTTTATCGAAAAACCCGTTCCATTAAATTAAGGATGTATTATAGGTAGAGTCGAACTAACACCATCAACAATTTCACATACTCGTACAAATGTGATATTCGAAAAATAATAATTTAATACAAAAGCTGCATTTTTTTCGTTTTGATGACGGTAAACGCGTCTCCAAAAACATTCATTCGAATCAGAATCTTTTTCTCCTTTGTTGCATATCCGAATCTAAATAAAATCAAAGAGACCCCATCGGGATACCTTCCTTGGTGATAAAAGAAGATCTTATAAAGTTTCAAACTTTGTAAGTTCCATATATCAAGATTAAATTTTTAATAATAATAATAGCATATACATTAGCGGTATAACCAATTTTTGGCCCTAGCACCACGCGATGGCGAAGGTTGTGTTATTTAGGAAAAAATAATTTTGGGGTCATTTCGGATAAAAAACCTCACCCACGACTTCTTTTAAAATCCATTGTTTTTAAGTATTAAACACAAACTCGGAATATTTGAAACACATTAATAATTTTCGTTGAATAATAAAAACAATTAAAGTACATAACGTAATTTTCAATGACATACATTCAGCTTCGTAAGTATTTACACAAATGTTAAATGCAGGTTTATATATTGATAAAAAAACTTTTTTGCGCCTTTTAGGTAAATAAATAAAAAAAAAATCATTTAAAAACTTTACCGCGTTTGGTGGGTGAACTTTTTTGACAACTGCGAAAAAGTAATAGCATTTTTTTATATAATTTTCAATGGCCTATTCGACTATGCTAGGGCCATTTTGATATTTGCAAAAAATTGCAAAAAGTTATATCCCTAATATACATATTTTGGTTAATTAGTTTTTTTTTCTTGCTAAATAAAACTACGTACCAACATGACAAATAAAAGGCGTGTTTGTAGGAATTTGCTTTTCTATATCATCCAGAGTTTTCCCTAGCTGCAAAGAGAAAGGATTCAAATAAATACCAAATAAAGATATTTTTATTATTATTTAATACAAGCTTACTGTAAACTCTTTTAGCAAAAATCCAACATCTTCTCCAAAGTATTTAGTTATAGCTAAAAGCAAGCCATATTCATTCGGCTCATTGTTTAAAATATCTGAAATAGATGGTTTGTTAAGGCTTCTAAGAAACTGAGTAACTTTTTCTTGAGTCGACTTAAAATTTTTAGTAAATGTGGAGGGCTCAATATTCATAAGTCTTTTGAAATTATCATAAAGATATTCCTTATGAAAAATAAAGAGCCACTCTAACTTAATTGAATGCATTGTTGGAAATGGGTTTGTGCGGTTAAAATACAGTCTTTGTATTTCCATAAATTTCTTTGTTGTGGCCTGTTTTCATTGTTTAAAATAGTTCCTTTAAGCTTCAGAAAAGTAGTTTTTTTGTACCGAACAGTAGCCATGGTATCTGGTGGATGAATTGTTGGGGGTTGCCAATTTAGACACGTTTTTTTGAAAATATTTGTTCTTCTTCTATTCTTTACTGGAATATCGTTATCTAACTCTATATCCCTTTTTGGTGCGCGGTTCAAAAAGTAATTGCGATTTCACATAATGGTTATGAGTGGTATATTTGTGCAAGAAATTATATTTCCATCATTATCTTTTCCTAAAAATGAATTTGAATGTTTATTAATAGCTTGTTGTTCCACAGCTCGCAAAGAACTCATTGAGATCGTTGTAGAAATTTGTCGCATTTCATCAACTAGAAGGTAAGCGAAAGTATTAAGATGTTTGCCAAGATTTTGATTAGCATCGGTGACTTGGCGCTGATATTTCAATTGAATAAAAGTGTTAACTAAACTAAAATTATTACCCGAATTGACCTCGCCATCATTATCCGAAGTCACCGTGTCACTATTTTTCGGCAAAATATGTTCGTCTTGAATCGGAATAATATGGGTTGAATGCATAATATCAATGTTGTTTAATATTTTCTTGTGGTGTCTAAAAAGGTGCACTTTAAAGCACGATTTTGAATTAAATGATGTAGTGCTGTATTCAATTGGGCAGGATCATGTTTCTTTACTTTCCAGGTGCATAACATGAAAACGCAAAGTTCGCACTCATATTCATTTTTTTATTCACTTGATTTGGTTTTGTTGTGATGGTATCTATCAAAATGAATTTTGATGATATGGTAATTTGAAAAACAGTTTTCTCGTAGACAATTAAAGCTACAATTCTTTTGGTTTTTGTGCACGTATAAATGGTTTTCATATTGATTTTTATTTTTTAAAGTTATATTACAAATATTGCACTTATGCATTCTTGAATTCAATTTTATTTCGCGTTTGAAAAATTCGATTTTATATTTTCTTTCCAACTTTTGACTAAATAATTTGACTTTTCAAACTACTCTTTTATATTTAGAAATTTTACACATTTAATGCATATTTTTTTAAATTACACACATTATGTCTAGTAATAATTAGTTAATGTCTAAATATTTGTTAACATGTTTATAAACAATTCTTTTACTATATTTTGTGTTTATTTTTTCTAAAATAATGTGTACGAACGTTCAATACACATTTTATGCATACCTTTAAGCACAATGTGAATTTTTTAACAAAACTTTGTGATATTTAAAATAGTAAATTTGAATATTGTTTTTAGAGTGTATATGCTAATAAAATGTGTACTGGAAAAATCGTATAGAACAATTATTAAATTTTTCTTTGTTTAACCATGCCTACGACGCCCATTTTTATTCAATAGGGAAAAAAGCTGCATAGATAGAGCTTCCCAGCAAAATCTTTCATTACCAAATAAGTGGTTATATAATATAAATTCATAGCTCCGCACAACTTATTTTTTGGCGTCTAAACTCATTATTTTTGTTTGGCGTGGTCGTTTTTATAAGTAGTCACGCTTACCTGCTCGCTTACGAAAAAATGAGAAATAAGTGGTTACGAGATTTTGAATAATAAGTGGTTACATACATGCTTACAAAAAGTTGAATTATAAGTGGTTATCCGATTGCTTACTTGATTCTTAAAAATAAGGAGTTCAGAAAAATTTAAATTTTCTCTAGTGTGTAATTTTAGGACTCGTCATAAAAATTTGAACATAAAACATATTTACATATAATAAATAAAAATGTAGAAAATTTAACTCTGTAAAAAGTACTTATTTAAACTATTACGAGTAAGTCATTATTTTATATTTAGAAACAATGAATACAATAGGCCGTTATTAGGAAGTCATTATTTTATATTATAAAATAATGCAAAAAGTAATGGTATATCATTTTTGGTAATGCAGATAGTAATGACGTGTCATTACCAATATTTTGCTGGGTTTCTGGATAAAATTTCAATGAATTTCCTTCACGCAATAATTCATTAAAATTATGCGGATAATTCATTAAAATCATGCAGATAACTCACTGAATGTGTGATTACAGACCCCTACGTATACCTAAGGGGCCTAGAGACGATTCTTTGGATGGCCAGTTTCCTACTTGGGTCATCGATGATCTAACTACCCTACCGGTCCGTCAGTCCGGTAATCCTGCGGAAAGACAAAACAGGGGAAAAAAGGAGCCCTAAAATGGGAAATTTTGGAAAAAAAAATTTTTTTCTTAAATGTTTACAAAAAAAAATTTTTGACCCCTTTTTATTTGGCCATACTCTACTTGTTGGACGTTTTTGGACTCCGCAGCGTAAGGTTAACGATTTTATGAACGACGCTTTAGGTATAAAAGACAATATAAAGTCCAACGGAAAATTCGAAGTTATATTCCCAGCAAAATCTTTCATTACCAAATAAGTGGTTATATAATAGAAATTCATAGCTCCGCACAACTTATTTTTTGGCGTCTAAACTCATTATTTTTGTTTGGCGTGGTCGTTTTTATAAGTAGTCACGCTTACCCGCTCGCTTACGAAAAAATGAGAAATAAGTAGTTATGAGATTTTGAATAATAAGTGGTTACACACATGCATACAAAAAGTTGAATTATAAGTGCTTACTTGATTCTTAAAAATAAGGAGTTAGGCAAATACTATTAGCCTAAGGAAGTACATTCAGAAAAATTTAAGTTTTCTCTAGTGTGTAATTTTAGGACTCGTCATAAAAATTTAAACATAAAAGATATTTACATATAATAAATAAAAATTTATAAAATTTAACTGTGTAAAAAGTACTTATTTAAAATATTACGAGTAAGTCATTATTTTATATTTAGAAACAATGACTATAATAGGCCGTTATTAGGAATTCATTATTTTATATTATAAAATAATGCAAAAGGTAATGATGTATCATTTTTGGTAATGCAGATAGTAATGAGGTGTCATTACCAATATTTTGCTGGGTTATTCATCAAAAACTTTAATATTTGATACGTATTTGACATCCAACAAGGATGGGTTAGTAATGCCTAAAAAAGTTTATATTAAATAACAAATAAAATCAACAATATAAATTTCCGCACTCTATTTGAATTGTATGAAACTACCCAGCCAGAAATTGACAAACATAAAAGCGTTCTGAAAGCACTTTATATGGTGGTTGAAGCGTTATCAAAGCAACATATTTTTGGGTTTTATAGTGTTCTCAGAACACTAAAATGATAACCATGATTTACGGTCTCATGTTTGTATTTAGAGTATTTTAGAAACGTTGCAAAAGCAAAAAATAAAGTGATTTTAAAGCGTTATAATTTTTGTTTATAGAACGTTTTCAAAACATTAGAAAAACTAAAAATAAAGTGATTTTAAAGTGTATTAATACAAAAGTGGAGTGTCTTCCGAGAATTTTAAAAAAGAAAAGTAGAGCAATTTTTCAGTACTCTAAATACAAAAAATAAAGTAATTTCTTAGTACTTAAAAAACATTTGTTATATATTGTTTTATATGTATATTTAATTAGAACTTTAATTAGTTTTAAATGAACCCATCCAGCAAAGTTTGGATACTTTTTTGAGGATTCCTATTCTACGATTCAAAACTTACTCAAATAAAACACATTTTTTTTGAAATTTTCAAATTTTTTGTCGAAAATTGCTCATATTTTGGACAAAAATATAAGCCTTCTAAAATGAATCATAAAAGACACAAAAATTTGAGCCAAATTATTAAATCCAAAAGATCCCAGCAGAAATTCGGAAGCGGTAAAATTGAGTAAAAATGATTAGTGCTTCTTTTCTACTTCGTTTACTGCTTCGGAGAATTTATAGCTTGCAGTAGTGGGTTAAAAAAGGCAATAGAGTTTTGTTTACCACACTTTATCTCTCTAACAAAGCACGAAAGAATGACAATCATAACCGAATTTACTAGCTAAAAGCTGTGATTTCATGCCATTATTTGGAGCTATGATAGAAGCGCATATCGGATATCGAAACAAGTGCTTTCACGCAAGCTATCTCGAACAAAAATCATGCCTTATATCAGCAATAATGCAAGCGCTACACTATTTTCTTTCCCTGACGAACCTGCTTCCAAACAAGCAGTATTTTTTGCTGGGATGGTTCAGAAATAACTCAGAAATGTAAACAAATTTGAATATTTTGGGAACAATTCAAAAAAGGCTCAAAAAATTGATTAATTTTTGAGCCTTTCGAATTTTTCTAAATCTTTTTTTTTAGTCATTTCTGAATCAAAAAAGAAGGTTCTTTTGGATGAACCACTTTCATACAAAAATTTGAAATTTAAATAATATTTTATGAGCTTTTTTTATTCATTTTTTGGCTTTTTTGCTGGCTGGGTAAGTTAAAAAATTATAGGATATTAAGAAAAATGTAGATGTGTTCAATTTTTTGGTGGTGTAGGGTTCTGACGACCTTTTGCTGCAGTCAACCAGCGACTAGTTTTTGATAAAATGTAATATAAGAAATTTATATGAAAACAACACTGAAATAGGTATGTGTTTTATTTGACTAATTTTCGACTCATAGAATAAGAACCCTCAAAAAATATCCAAATTTTGCTGGCTGGGATTTCAAAAGTAATAAAAATTATTTTTTTTCTTTTAATCAAAGTATTTTAAAGATGATATTTTCCAAACGTTCTCAAAACGTTTAATTTTTGGTATGGACAATGCTTTGAGAGTACTTAGTTTTTTGTACCATCATCAATTTCTGGCTGGGTAGCTATAACTTGGAATACTTTGTATAGCTAAAATTGGTGTTCAATTTGGGGAAAATTATCAAATTTGCTATAGACTTTCCGTACATATTTGGGTCTAACTTTTGTATTATTTTAGCTATGTGTGTGTCACCTTAAAGCTTCTGAAAGCGTGCCTGAAGTTGGTCTGCAACTCATTCGTTAATTTGATAATTTCTGATTTATTTAAAACAATTTTAATTTTTGAGAATTTTTCTACAATTAATTAATTGTTTCTATCCTTTTATAATTGCAGCCATGATTGAGCCACGTGAATAGTTACTATTTTGAAATGGACTTTAACCATTTATCGTTATCAAAGGTCTAAAGCCATTTTATCTTAATACGCGGTTCGGGATACTTTATCGTAGCCTTTTAATATTTTTGTATTAGTTCTTAGTTTTTTATCAATGACACTGTCAAATATCAGTTTGGTACTCCTTTTGGTTCCTGAGTTATAGTATAGAATTACATAAAAAAACAGTTCGATTTTTCAGCATTTGTATGAAAAAAGACCCAATAAGAGTGCCAGTATAAGATTTCGTAAAGGCAAAAATAAAGTAATGAGGAACAACATAAGCGTGTTCGTTTACTTACTACAAGTTACTACTTTTACTACAGCTGCAAAATTTCAATATAAAAAGTAAACAAAACTTTCCAATTGTAGTAAATGTAGTAAGAATTTCGACTAATCAAACACACCGCATATATTTTATCAGAAATTTTAAAGAATCCATTTTTCTATATACATATAACGATTTAAATCGCGGATTTCATTAAATTAAACTTTGAAAATTTTACGACAAATGTCGCCGGAGTCTGAAAAGTCCTCAAAATTTGATTGAGATGATTACAAGGATTTAACTCAGAGATTACTTTTTAACAACAATACAAAAAGTTCCTGAAAATTTTGAAATTATTTTCATTATTTTTATATTCACTTTATTTATTAGAAGCTGATTTTTTATACTTCAGTTATAAATTTTAACTAAATACTTCTAATATTTAAAAAATTCTTGTTTTTTAATTATTTTTTCGGAATGTTTCGCAGACCTCCTAGGATGCGATTAGGGACGCTCAGGGGTTCGTGATCAACATTTGGAAAACTTTGTATAATTAAATTTTCATATCGGTTTTGGTATAGCTGTGGGAGTCAGATGTCGTTATTAACAAAAAGAATTACTGGCCAATTTTGCTTTGACGCTACACCAACATTCCGTATTTTGAAGTTAAATCACTTTGCAGGTTGGGAGGAAGTGCAGGATCTAACGCTAGTCAATTACTCGCAGGCAATCAAAAATTGAGTATTTCAAAAGAAATTATTTCAGGAATATAACTATATACTCTACGATATCAACATGTGTACTCAGGATTTCCGAAAGACAGACTGGAATAAGTTCAATACGATCCTTTAGAAAGACCTAAAAAAGAACTCCACCATATCTTTCCGAATAAAATTTGGAAAATTTCAAGTGAAATTAATTGTGAATTCTATTTGGAATTTCTCAAATTTGATCTTAAATCTGAACAAAAATAACGGTAATTAATTGTTTTCTTACAATATTGAGAAAATTTTAAGAAAAATTTCGATTTTTTATGAGAAAATTCTAAAATATAGTAGCATTTACCACTTCAAATTTAGAAAATTTCATTAAAAGTTCAGTTCTGCAATTTTAATGAAAAAAATTCAAAATAAAATTAATGCCGTTTTCTTTTCTGAAAAAAGTGTTGCCTTTTTTCTGCCCTTTTTTTAAAAAATGTATTTTTGTGCATAGAAATAATAAGTAAATATAGGCATATTAGGTATAAAATTAAAGGTATTTTAAAGACCTATTTAACTATGCTTCAAAAATGTCCAACAATATTCAACTTATTTAACAAAACACCAAAATATAGAAAAATGAGACATTTTGTTAAATTGCAATAATTAGACATATTTCATACACGGTTAGATTGATATCTGAAATACCTTTAATTTGATACACAAAAAGGCATTTTGTAAAAAAAGGGCAGAAAAAAGGCAAAAGTTTTTTCAGAAAAGAAAACGCCATAAGTCTTTTTCCCAAAAGCACCGTAAGTGGTTTTTCGCCTGCAAAAATTTTACTCGAACTTTAATTTAACTCAAATTTTAATTTAAATTATAAAAATTAACAATTTTTCAATTTTATATCAAAGACACAATCACAATATACAAAAAATATGATTTTTCCCCAAGAAAAATAATAGTCTTGTACATTAAATTTGCGTGAAAACAATCTCTACTCAGTTTTCACGTGAAATTCATTGTCGTGGAAAATTATAATTTTTTTATATGGAGGAGTATAACAATTTTTTCATGTGAAATCCGAACAACTTACCGTGCTTTACTATCAAACAGTATTTTACTTTTAAAGTCGACTTTATATTTAAACGGCTTTGTTCATTTTGTGTATGAAAATCCTAAAGAAATATTTAAATTTTCAAATATTTTAATTGGTTGAAAATAAATTAACCAATCAGAATGTTCCAAAAATAAACTAGGTCAAAGCATGCTACCACCCAAAATTTTAACCAAAGTCAACAAAAATATACATTTGGAAAATTTAAATAGTAAGGCGTTTATTTTTATTTAAAAAATTTTCAATTAAAATTGGAATTTTGTATTAAAAAATGCGAAATTTTAAAATGAAATTTCTTTTTGTCATTTGAAATTAGAAAAATGTCAAACGAAATTGATCTACATACAATTTTAAAAATCTTATTTGAAATTTAGACCTTTTAACTACATTTCTCCACAAACTTTAATTTTTTTATAATTAAAATTATCAGTTTTTTAATGAATTTGTTAAAATATCTATTGAGATTTTTTAAATGACGACTGGTTAAATATATTTGTATCTCCCTATTTCCCGCCCCCCCCCCTGGAGCCGCGCATGATTGCAACACCCTGCTAACAAATTGAACAAAGAAACCACACACATTTTAACAAGAGAAAACTAAAATCGAAAAAACCCCAGCACCCGTGCAATAACATAGCCGTGTAGGCACTTGGGCAATGCCTGAAGCGCTTTCGTCCCGTGCCAAAGGGACTCATCAGCAGGATTAACCTACTAGTTCCGTGGATCCCCTGTGAGACGCATATATAATATGCTCCCGAACATAACAAACCACATCCTAACCCGTCCCAAAAAACCATAAATCAAAACAATCCAAAAAGCCTTCCCCATCCATCCCAGTACCATGCCCGAGAACCGCTGGTCACAACACCCGCGGCCTATAACACACACAATAAAATTAGAACAACAAAAAAATAGCCCTTCAATACCCCATATACAGATTCCTCAAAAAGCAATAAATTCAAAAACTCACCCCATTGACTCCATGCAGCATTATTATTTTTAAGCAAAATTGTTCGAATAATTTAAAATTGCCATATTTCGAATAACAAATAATACGAATAATTTAATACGATTAATCGATTAATCGAAATTGGTAAAAAATTAATAAAATGTTTTAAAAATTTAAAAATATATATTTTTTATTAAAGTAAATATGGGATTTTATTAAAACTTATTTACCAAATTGTAAAAAACATCTTAAATATCAAAGAAAAAATAAAAACCTCAACAGTAGTGAGCACTCTGCATTCATAATATCCTTTAGCAAAGGAAAATGTGTTTTTGGCAAATTAAAGGTGTTTTTTATTTGAAAAGTAAGACAAAGAAATTTACAAATAAGCTGTTAACAAGATTATAGACAAAATTAGTATTTATGGGTTCTAAATAATGTTTAATGAGAACTAAATAAGCTTTTATATATATGAGTTTTTCAGAGCCAAATTCAGCTTACTCTGCTAGAAACAAATTTGTCAAAATTAATCACAAGTTTTTTTTTTTAATTTCCTGCGAAATAGTTGCTAAAATCAAATAAAGGGATGGGGGGACGTAAATGTGGAGGGAAAATCAATTCTCAACAGAATGTCTCTCTACTTTTCGATTAATTTTAAAATTTTATTCGATTAATCGGTTAGGAAAAAAACCTGAATAATTATTTGAACGATTAATCGATTAAATTAAAATGTCGATTAATTGAATACCCTATTCAAAACTGAGGTAATATAATTATGAAGTAACAATAATTTTTTAGGTGCATTTCCCAGTCTAGTTTATGTTTTGAAATAAGTATTTCTTAAATTTAAAACCTCCTCATTATTGCTATATCTGTTAACTTTACCTATCCAAAACACTTTAGAATTCTTTCTTAAAAATTTTTAGTTAAAAAAAAATTTTTGAAAATGTAATTGAATTCGGTTAAATTGGAAGTAATTAATTAATTCAATTACAAGTAATTGTAATTGAATTTTTTCAACTAAAATTACATCTGATTGTAATTGACTTTAGTCCTCAATTACAATTACATTTTTGTAATTGTAATTGGGGATACCTCAATTACACATTACATGTAATAGTAATTGTAATTGAAATGTACTGATTAACCCCCACGTCTGGTAGTGGCACATCTGAAATAACCCAACATTTTTAAAGTGCAGTTCCTCTATTCCTATTGAACGATTTCGGAAAAAAAATTTTAATCATTGTTGGCAACCGAAACGGATAAGTTTAGATTAATGGATTTACATCAACATTTTAGCTTCAGAAATTCTACATATTTAAGCACATTTGGTTACTTATAAGCACTAATACACTGAAAATCAGGGACGTAACAGTTATAACTTTTATTCAAAAAACTGATTGTTTTACAATTATTTTTTGTTTGAATATTTTTAATTTTCTGTTTATTTGCTCTGTTTGATTTTTATTTTTAATTTAAACAAAAACAATCCAGACACGATTTTTATTTTTTCAAAAATAATAAAAGTTATTTTGTGATTTTTTTTCTTTATCAAAAAATAACAATTAAGAATATAAATCAAAAGCCATAGAACCAATGAATTCAACAATTATAATATCCTGATGATGTCAACTAGTGTTAATAAAAGATTGAACAGTGATTTAAAGTGAGTAAATATGCATTTTCCAGCAACTTCCAGCATTAAATTTAGGTAAATTTTTAATTTTTATTTTATTATAAAATAAAAAAGTTACCCCTCAATTCATAAATGCTTTGTAAAGTTATAGCAGGTTTACAAAACGTCATCTTCATACAAATTTTGTTCAATAAACCTCCCATAATTTTACAAAGCGTTTATGAATTTAGGGGTTAGTGTTTAATTTTTTCAAAAAAATCATTCTGTAACTTTTATAAAAAGTTTAAAATAAAAATCAAAAAACAACAGAAATTTATAGAGTAAAATATAAAAATTGAAAAAATTAAAATCTTTGCCAAACTTTGTGATTTTTTTGTGCAATATTATTTATAAAATATAGTGCATTATTGAAATATTATAATTAAATAAATTTGGATGGTGACTTTTTCAGAAATATAACAGTCTCTGCTGAAAATAATACGTCTGTTGTAGTGATGGTTAAAAATATGAGTAGTGGGTACCGAGTATTTGTCTTTTTTTGGGTACTCGATACTCAAAACTACTACTCGATATTTTCAGAGTTGCATTTTGGACAGACAATACCAAAAATCCTCAGTACTTTAACTAATTTTGAGTGTTAATTTTCAAAATTATTTAAAACTAATTTTTAAGAATCCATTCGTTAAATTTTATAAAATTTATTATTAAAATATAATATTTTCATGATACTATTATTACCCGGTAGATGGCCTCACCAATGTATCCGAAGTTTTAAAGATGGCGCTATTTCGTTCCCTCCCGATTTTTTAAAATGGCCCATATCTCGAAAACTAAGAGAGATAGAGCAAAATTGATGAAAATTTCGACTACCCCTAATCGTGTAATATCCCAGCGAAAGGGGGTATCTCTATCCAGAAATCGACCTCGGCGGGGCTTTGGACCCTCAGAAATTTTTAATAAAAATGTTCCACTTCATAAAATTGCCCATATCTCGAAAACTAAGCGAGATAGAGCAAAACGGACAAAATGTTTGCTCCGCTGGAGTGCCCTTATATGCCGGCACATGTTATGGACTAGACGCGGGGAGGGTCCCGAGCACCTAAATTTGGATAAATTCTACGACTCAGTATAATTACAGATAAAACTGTAGTTTTACAAATTTCTTACTTAAATTAAGACTTGTTAAATTTAACAAAAGAATTTGTTAAAATCGACAAATTTTATTTTAAGCCAAAAAACCAGGAATAAATTTTGTTAAAGTAACAAATTTTTCTGTTCAGCCAACAGACGTATTATTTTGAGTGTAGGTAACGCTTTTTTTGTGTGTATTTTAACTACAGGGAACTTTAAAGACCAAATTGTTTTTTTTTATCAATTAGTACAGTAGTATTTAATTTTTAATACCGGACTGTAATTTGTAAATTTTATTTACAGCAAATAGATTTTAATATCAACGCAATAAAATGTGACATTTTTTACTATTAACTATAAGTACTGAAATATTTGATGTCCTCCATAAGCCTTGTAACTTTGTACAATGTCGAAAAATTAAAAAAGCAGTGACTATAGGAGTAAACAAACACAGTGAAATATCCCAATATTGGGTATTCCCAATAGCGCACTCCTTCTCTTAAAGGAGGTGCGCCAAATCAGAATTTAAGCCTAAAATTTTCTACTAATAGCTGAACTTTTGTTAAACAAACGCGGACACTAAAACAAGATTGCTTTTGTATCCATAGAAGGTTTTTAACCTCTCATTAGCGGAGCATTTTTGGATTTTCTCTAAAAAAAGTTCTCTATCAAACTACCTGCCAGCAGCGTTCTCCATTTTTGGAAAGTTTCAATGTTTGTATATGTAATATATTTACATTTAGTAGTTATAAACGAAAGTCAAATGTCACAATAACATCGTCAACATCATTGTTCTAAACGAAACCATTGTTGTTGGTAAAGCAAAAACTGTTGCTATATCTTACTCGAAAGAAAGCTTTTTTTTAAATGAGACATCAAAAGGATTTTATTTGTCATTGTTTAGTGTTGTAAACGTTGCGACTTTAGCTGGTTGATGGGTTACCTCTAAATAAAACAATAAGAAAAAAACAACAAATAGCAAGAAAATTGTTGTACACTTATAGTTGTTGTTGATGATGTTCTTGATGTCGTTGTCATTTTATGCCATTGTCATCATTGGTGATGTTTCTTAGATTTTATGTTGTAAAGTGTATTGTTGTGTATTTATATAATACTTTCACACAAATTTGTACATGGCGATGTTTGTCGTTGTTGTTTTTAATGGAGATGACGATGATTATGTTGGCTATGATGTTGATAATAATATTGTAGCAATTTTCATTTTCTCGGAATAGAAAAAGACACAATATTCTACGCTGTTATAGGTTATGTTAAGTGTTAATAATAATTGTTTCATTGCTTGTAAGTTTTCTATTTTTATACCTTACATAAAAACGTATATACTAACACTTATACTATAAGATAGCCCGAGTAAAAATGCTTGTATATAATACACATTTCTTTTTTTGAAATACAAATATTTTTTTTGTATGCCACTGTGTATAACACTATACAACAGTCTATAAAACCTCCATTTCCAACACATCTTTTTTAATAAACTTTGATATAATTTTTCGTAGCAAATCTGAAAAAAAAATTTTAATGGACCATTTTTGAGATATATCGGTTTTTATTTTTTTACCCAACACCACACTATATTCCATATTTTACCTAATTTCTCTAACTCTTTCACTACCCTTGTACACTACAGTGTGCATATATTTAAAAGAATATATAAAATTTTATAGTGTAAAAAAAACTTTATACTTTTTACAAATAAGTTTATTAGGATCTTGGACTTCAAAAAAAAAAAAAATCATTATATGTATAAGCAGTTTAAAATGGCAATATGGTCGCGATATTTGTTAATGAAGTCTAATTTTTGGAATATATCTTAATCTCCATGAAAATGGGGTTTTGGTGTTTCTCCTAAACTAATGAAGATAGATAATTGAAATTAGGCATATAGCTTCGTTTTATGGTGGTTTTTTTCTATAAAAATAAAGAAGAAGTCTATTTTTCCAATTCAAACTACAAACTCAGTCAGCCCTACTTCAAGAAATTCCCTGAGGGGAAAAATAGTCTACTAAGCTTAACCAAAAAAAAAATGTAACCGATAAGTGCTCCAAAAAAATACTAAATACAAAAAAAAGGATCTCATTTACAGTATTAAAAGTCGTTGCTCCCATGGCGAAAGTACTTTCGTTGGTTACAGCTGTTGATGGTATGGTGAATATTGATGTAAAAGCAAAATTTTTGAATTGAATTACAACATTTTGTGTATTTTGTTACAGCATGTGTAACAAAATACACAAAATAAATAAATAAAATTTATAAAATTTATAAAATTTATTCCAAATAAACAAATAAAATAAAAATAAAATAAATAAATGTGTTTCCACCACCAATGCCATATTTACAAAAAAAAAGTAAAAAGTAAAAATTTGCCGGTTTTGGGGAAAATTAGGTTGTTTTGGGTTTAGTTATGCCCAGTTGTTATTATAAGCACATAGGACGTAATACGTTAGCCACAGATATTTCCATATAAATTTGACATAAAAAAAAAATAAATTTAAAAGTTAAAATTTTTAAATTGAGAACGGGTTAATTAATATAAAAATCGTTAATGTAACATGAAAGACATTTTAAATACCTTTCCAATAGTATACGTACTGTCCAAATACGGACATAAATCACGCAGTTATAAGCAAGTCCAACTTCAAACTTGGGAATGAAATTACTCCCGAGATAGACACAATCGACAAAAAAACAAAGTTGTTTTGCAAGCCCAAGTATAAGTTTTTACCAATTTTTTTGTATTTATTTTTGGAGATTTTTTCATTTCCATCTTAACCTGGCATTTTTAACACAACAAATGGGTAAAATTTATATGGCAGCACACATTTCTGGACATTAAACCAATTTCTGTGCGTTCAAATCAAATTTCTGCAACTTATCGAGTTGGGGACAGCTTGCGAACAAAAAAAAAAAAAAAACAGTACCATTTGAGGACTTAAGAGTAGCATGGAATGAGTCTGCCAAAAGCAAATTTAAAAATTTTTCTTGTGTAAAATCAAAGAACATAAAATAAAGAGAAATGCTAACTATATTACAGGGGAATTGCGGGGAAATTAGATGCTTTTAAGAGGATCGAAATAATTTCCTAATGTGTCGTAATTCCCGTGTTCACTGTTGACATTTTTTGCTGAAAAACGAAAAAGTTAACATGAAAAGTGCTATGTAGGGAAAACGATGAAAACATACTTGGTAAACATATTTTCATTAAAATTAGAGGATTTTATCTAGTTTTGTATAAATTGTGTACTGCATTGTGTTAATGATGTTGTGTTAGAAGTTGAGAGCACTCATTTCAAAGAAAAATAATTAAAAAGGAAATTTTACATCATCACATTTTCCCCTCACAGTGCTCACAGTACCTTTTTGTATGCGCAAACTGTTTTTACAATGTTTTCAGTTGCTCGCCCGAGTTCGCTACAAATATGAGGGAGTCTTACAGTGTAGTGTATTCGTTTACTCGAAATTATTACTACTTTTACTACAATTTGGAAAATTTTGTTTACTTTTTGTATTGATTTTTTTTCAGCTGTAGTAAAAGTAATAACTTGTAGTAAGTAAACGAACACACTTATAGGAAGGATCGTCTCTCTAGTAATGTATACTTTTTACTTACAGTTAATGTACACATAAATAATAAAAATGTAATATATTATTCCGTTACTTATTTGCAAGAAATTGCAAAGGATAAATTGGAAGGATTACTCATTATCTAAAATTATCGCGTTTAATCTAAAAGTAGAAACGCAAATATAATACTTAATACAGGAGATCTTTTCGCAAAATACATTATATCGCCGTTTATAGAATTTAATTGCCTTTGATATTAGAAGAAATATTGTAGTGCGGAATCAATAAAATACACGACATTCCTCTGTTTGAATTTTTTGTTTTCAAACAGAAAACAAAAAAATTAATATTCAACTAAAAGTACATATTTTTTAAACATTAGGGGTTTTCATATATGTAAACTAGGGTTTGGGAATTCCCGCCCGGGAATTCCCGGGAAATCCCGGGAAAAGTTTGCCGGGAATTCCCTGGAAAATAATATATTTTTCCCGGGAAAACGGGAAATTTTAAAAATATTAAATTTTTTAAATTGTTTTTGTTTCGAATAGGATTTTTTAATTTTAGTCATAAAAAACATTTTAAATACCAAAACAAAAATGTCATTGTTAAAATCTTTTAAAAGGGAATACATTTATTTGACACACAAATAAAATCTTTGCCAAGTAATTAGGAGCATTTCAACTAATAAAGATTTTTCGCATAACTTATTCAAAATTTAAGTAGTAAAACCTAAAAACTTGGTAAAATGTTTAAAAGAAATATGAAAAAAAGCTTTGTTTCTTACAAATAATCGCCCTTACTATCTAAATTTTACAAATGTATAATTTAGGTAAAGTCGACTTTAGTTAAAATATTGGGTGGCAGTATACCTTGACTTGGTTTATTTTTGAAGCATTCTGATTGGTTAATTTATTTTCAACCAATCAAAATATTTGAATATATAAATATTTTTGTAAGGTTTTCATACACAAAATGAACAAAACCGTTTGATTAAAAATAAAGTCGACTTTAAATTTAAAATACTATTATATTAAGAGGCAATAATTTTATAAGTAACATTTTCATTAATAAATGTGAAAAGAAAAGACTGGTTAACGGTGGTATCTAAATTTGGTTATCAGACATCTAAATTTGGTGCACAAAAAAAAAATTGATGGTCATGCAACTTCTCTTGAAAAAAACAACAACAAGAATAACGTTTCACCTAAAATTAGCAAAGTACCCGAAGAAAAAAGTGTAAGCTGAATAGGCATTAAAGATTTTATGGTAGGGCAAACATTTCCTGACTAGATCGTCGTTTATTCGAGAAAGTTTTTATAATAAAAACCTGGCATTGCACAAAAATGAAACCGATATAAAGAACATTATATTAAATTACTACAATCATGTAAAAGATTTCATGATGAAAGAAATATCGAGCAATATTTCTAACAATAGGAGATTTACTATAATCTTAGATAAATGGAAAATAATATCACAACAATGTGTAAATGGAAATAATTCATTTTATAACCTGGTATTGGTTTATATATCAGGAAGATGTAATGCTGATGAAATAAGAAGAATTGTAGAAATAAGACTAGAAGAGTTTTAATTGTCTTTGGAAAATAACATTGTGGCCACCATATCTAATGGGCCAAGTGTGATGAAACGGTTTGTGTCCGACAGTCCAGTAGTAGGTGCTTTCTGCTGGAATCATGCAATTCATTTGGCAGTGCTGCGAGTAATTTATGTGAAATCAAATGTTCAACATTCTGATATTTTTTACTTTGAATTCTCACTACACAGACTGCATTTGTACTGAAATAGTTTTTTTTTTAACAAAAATTACTTATATAGGTGGTTTTCATTAACAATTTTGTTCAAAAATATTTACCAGGATTCCCGGGAATCCCGGGAATCAAATTTTTTCATTCCCGTTTCCCGGGAAATAAAAAATTCCGGGAAATCAGAAACCCTAATGTAAACTCGTAAATTCCTTGTAAACCTTGTATAAATACAAACCATATTTTGTAAGTATGGAGTTTGATATTAAACTCATAAATATACCAGGTTTACAAAGTTTACGAGTTTATATGAAAACTCCTATTGTCTTTGAATGACTGATACAATAACTTAAAAATATATTTCTTTGCATTTTGATTGATTTTTCATTTGAAACAAACTTTACGCATTGCTTTTTAAATAAAATTGCACCATTAAGCACCGTAAGTTGTTTTTCACGTGAAAAATTTTTACCCGAACTGCGAATGACTCAAATCTTAATTTAAATTACGAAAATTGCCATTTTTTTATTCTATAAGAAATATACAATCACAACAAACCCACAGTGTTTTTTTTTCTGGAAAAATAATAGTCTTGTATATTAAGTACCTAATTTCGTAAAACACTTGGGTGAAGTGAAGGGAATTTTCAATGTAAATTGTTTTTGTAACAAAAACTCGTAATATCTATAGAAATAACGCTGGGATTGCGGGCAACGAGCTAGCTGACGAGTGTGTGAGCAATGGATCCGAGTCGGTTTAGGACCCTATACAAGCAGAGGCGCTGGTTCGTCTGTTGGAGCTACTCGGTGTGATAGGGGATATATCATATAGGGACACGAGGGCAAGGTGGATAACCTTGACCAATTGTAGGATATCTCGGAGCCTATGGCCACTGCCTGATCCAGGGAGGACAAAGATTCTTCTTGGATTTGGCAAGCGGACGATCGGAATGCTTGCAGGAGTCCTAACGGGATAGGCCGAATGGCTGTGCGTTGGGTTTACACCCAGGCGGACTGTTGCAGGGGCTGTGGGGACGAGGAGGAGGAGGAGGAGACAGTGCATCATCTGCTTTGTGAATGTGCTGGACTGAAGGAGCGGCGACTCAGACATCTGGGATGCAGGTTCTTCGACGACCTGGACAGTCTACGTGATGTTTCTCTGTCTGGTTATTTTATTTGAAAATCTATTTTTAGACACACCACCTTACGTGTCACAAGGTGTCTAAACTGTGTCAACTGATCCCTTCCAATGACAACGCCATGTTAAAGTGGACTGCAGGATCAGTCCCTTGGGACCTATCCTGCGTGTCACTTTGGACCGGTCCCTTTCTCGGTAGGGTTCTTTCAAGAATGGAAAAAATGTAAATCAAATAATATCTTTAAAGTTTAAATGCTCGCTATTGTATAACCGTTATCCCATTTTGTCATTTCAGAGATAATAGACCGAGTTTTTGAATTTGTTGAAAATAATTTAAAAAATATATATCAATTATTATTTATTAAAATCAAAAATCAGACTAAAAAATTTGCTTTAAAATGGTAATTGTAAAAAATAAAATAAATCATTTAATTGTCTAATTACATATGAAGAAAAAATGTTACAAGTATGTTAAACAAATGATATACAGACCAACGGTATATGTCCTACATGGGCAGGCGAACGGGCGCACATCGCTAAATCGAATCAAAAAGTGATTTTGAGTGGATCGGTATACTAAAAGCTGGTCCTTATGTTTTTTGACAAACTCAGTATACAATGTCGACGTAGTTATTTATCGCATAACTACATCACGGTATTTTTTTTGTATACGGATTTACTTAAAGAACGTATTTTCCTTACTTTTCCATTAAGGTTTTATTTTCCTACATATATCATGTTATATATTTTATGAAAGCTTATTGAAGATTGCAAAAAATATATTTTGGAAAACTCCATTTTTCATACTTTTATATACAGCGACATATTTGAAATTTATGAATTTTTAAATTATTTTTACATAACAGGAATGCACCCTCAAAAAGAAAATTTTGATTTTGTTGAGTAGCCAAATTCCCAAATATTTAAAGATGTAGACCTTCGGGAAAATTTGTTTCAAAACCGAAGTACGCCGGATATCGAAAAAAGCCGAAACACCAAATCACTTAAATATTATTGTACATATAAGGATTAATATATATGAATTTGACCCTTATACATCCCCATACAAATCCACCTAAAATTTTGATGTTTTGTGTTATGCCACAAACAAATAAGCAGGCTTAAGCTACACCGGTAAATAGGCCTTTCAAATACCTTTGTTTGACTCAAAAATTTTCTTTAGTTATTTTGGAAAAAATATAAAATAGCCCAAAAACAAAATATTGGGGAATTTTTGATCCAATTTTTTAACCCTTAAATATGAGATTGGGCTGCTAAAAAAATACGTGACCTTTAAATTTTTCGCCTCTAGTCTTTCCTTATTAGTGATGATTGACGTCCTCGTCTTCTAATGATGCCATAACTAAAACCCATTCTTATGGCTTTTCTTACTCCCATATGGTACCTTTTCAAATGCCTGTGAATTTCACGGTTAGAAAAACATTCATCTTTATATGAATTTATTTTTCCGATTTCTTCTTCAGAAAACTCTTTTCTATGTGGCATTTTGTACAAACAAAATGATTTATTTAATGCGGTTCACAATTTGAATAAGCAAAACGATAAACTTTAAAAATAATTACCGCTTTTTTAATCACTTGGATTTAATAAATCCAAAAGTCTTCAAAGTGCTCAATAGATGAAGTTCGTTTCCATCTATTTTAACAGAGTTTCTCTATCCGACCTTCGTTCAGCCTAATTTTTAATAATAAACCCAATGATGCAGGATTTTATTGTAACTTTAAATTTTTTATATTTTATATAAAAGAGCAAGAAACAGTCTTTTTTTTTAGTTTCATCACTTTAATTTATATTTATACACAATTAAAATATTCCACTGCAATATTTAATTATCACCAATTGGGTTTAATTAAATTACTTACAGTAGCGTAAAAAATTACCATTTCTATTTCAGCTATATCTCCATGTCCAAGATAGAAAATAAGTAATTAGAGAAGTGTATTTTTTTCTAAACATATTTAGTACAAAAAATTTTAAGAAAATATTTTTGTTTTCTAGTTTAACAAAAATTTTATTTTGCTTTAAACTTTAGTGTGACAAAATAGTATCTGTGGGGACAGTATGAAAAATAGCTCGCAAATGAACGCTTGTAAAGCTTTTAAAAATGTGACTTCGTAAACGAATGCTTACACATATTAATTTCAGGTGGAAAAAAACCATTAGCAAAAATAACAACAACTATAGGAACTATGACCTATAAGCTACATTTGACTGTAAAGGGTTAGTAAATCCACGTTTGTATGAGAAAATATAAATCAATGTGATTAAAAAATGCGCTTAATAACAATTGCAGCAAAATCATAGCGTACTTGATTAAAAGTTAACATTCTAATTTTAAGGAAGTATATTTATTTCCGTTGAATAAATAAGTTAACCAATAAAAACTTAAGTCAATAGATGCAAAAAAGAAAGGCTTATGTGGTCATTTAAGTGCCGATTACGGCCTCTAACAAAATGTAAATAGCATTAATTTTTTTGTATTTGTATTAAAACAAGTATAGTAACAGACAATTTTATTATTTCCTAAATCATTCTTGTTAGTAGCATATATGAACAAAACATTTATTTGGTGTATTTTTATGTTTCATAATAAGAAAATGACTTAATAAAATGAATGTTACGTATTCTCTGTAAATTATATAGCTTGTTTTCTTAATGACTTACAACTATTGTTAAATATTATTTTTCTTCTACAAATAAATGCTTTTGCACTTGAAATAAAAAAAAATAAAAACAAAAACTGAAGCACTACTCAAATAACTAACTAATATTGAATGGATCAAAATTTGTCTGCAAAATTTGTTTCCATTTAGTCATTTAGACTAGAGCCCCCCATTACCCGGTTTTCGGTCTACCCGGTCTACCCGGTCTCAAAACCGGTCTTACGGTCTACCCGGTCTACCCGGTCAGACCGAAGACCGGGTAGACCGAAAACCCGGGTAAACCGGTCAGACCGGTCTACCCGTAAAAGCCATAGAAGAAAGTAACTTTTACATAAAAATGTACATTTTTTCGAAAACAATACTTTTTTCCAAAAAAAAAAATATTTTTTAAAAAAAATACTACTTTTTTACAAAAAAAACTACTTTTTTGGAAAAAAAAAGTTTTTCGGAAAAAAAAAAATTTTTTTTACGAAAAAGTACTATTTTTGAAAAAAAAAAATTTTTTTTCCAAAAAAAAGTACATTTTCCAAAAAAAAAGTGCTTATTGCATAAAAAAGTACTTTTTGCATAAAAAAGTACTTTTTGCATAAAAAAGTACTTTTTCCATTAAAAAGTAGGTACTTTTTTTTTTTTTTTTTGAAAAAAGTCTTTTTCCTAAATTTTTTTTTTTTTTATAAAATGTTTTTTTTTTTTTTAAGTACTTTTTTCAGAAAAAGTACATTTTTATATGATAGTTTTTCTATGGTACTACAAAAAACTCTACTATAAGTTGTATATTCATATAAAAATACCACGGTCTTTTTCGGGTAGTAGTACGGCGTTTTTACATCGTAGCTTCAAATGGGCTGAAACTTTACAGGAAATATCTAGACATAAATTGGACCAAGAATTATGGATATCTGTTTAGATCGTGGAACAAAAATGTTCCGAAAATCATAATAGAATTCAGAAAGTGCTGCATTTCCCATACATTTATATGAAACTGTCACGGTCTTTTTCGGGTAGTAGTACGGCGTTTTTACATCGTCGCTTTAAACGGGCTGAAACTTTACAGAAAACAAGTCAACATAAATTGGACCAAGATTTATAGACATCTGGGCGCATCGTGGAACAAAAATGTTCCGAAAATCGTAATAGAATTCAGAAAGTGCTGCATTTCCCATGTATTTATATGAAAATGCCACGGTCTTTTTCGGGTAGTAGTACGGCGTTTTTACATCGTAGCTTCAAGTAGGCTGAAACTTTACAAGAAATATCTAGACATAAATTGGACCAAGAATTATGGACATCTGTGTAGATCGTGGAACAAAAATGTTCCGCAAATCGTAATAGAATTCAGAAAGTGCTGCATTTCCCATACATTTATATGAAACTGTCACGGTCTTTTTCGGGTAGTAGTACGGCGTTTTTACATCGTAGCTTTAAACGGGCTGAAACTTTACAGAAAACAAGTCAACATAAATTGGACCAAGAATTATAGACATCTGGGCGCATCGTGGAACAAAAATGTTGCGAAAATCGTAATAGAATTCAGAAAGTGCTGCATTTCCCATGTATTTATATGAAAATGCCACGGTCTTTTTCGGGTAGTAGTACGGCGTTTTTACATCGTACCTTCAAATGGGCTGAAACTTTACAGCAAATATCTAGACATAAATTGAACCAAGAATTATGAACATCTGTGTAGATCGTGGAACAAAAATGTTCCGAAAATCGTAATAGAATTCAGAAAGTGCTGCATTTCCCATGTATTTATATGAAAATGCCACGGTCTTTTTCGGGTAGTAGTACGGCGTTTTTACATCGTACCTTCAAATGGCCTGAAACTTTACAGAAAACAAGTCATCATAAATTGGACCAAGAATTATATACATCTGGGCGGATCGTGGAACAAAAATGTTCCGAAAATCGTAATAGAATTCAGAAAGCGCTGCATTTCCTATGTATTTACATGAAAATGCCACGGTCTTTTTCGGGTAGTAGTACGGCGTTTTTACATCGTAGCTTCAAACGGGCTGAAACTTTACAGAAAACAAGTCAACATAAATTGGACCAAGAATTATAGACATCTGGGCGGATCGTGGAACAAAAATGTTCCCAAAATCGTAATAGAATTCAGAAAGTAATGCATTTCCCATATATTTATGTGAAAATGCTACGGTCTTTTGCGGGTAGTAATACGGCGTTTTCACACCGTAGTTCCAAATGTGTTGAAACTTTGCAAAAATTATAGGAAGGTAAATTCGATCAATATTTAGAGATATCTGTCTACTTTGTGGAACAAAAATATTCTGAAAATTACTATAGAATTCAGAAAGTATCGCATTTTCCATACATTTACATGAAACAGCCACGGTCTTTTTCGGGTAGTAGTACGGCGTTTTTACACAGTGACTCCAAATGAGTTAGAAATTTACAAAAATTATCTGGATGTAAATTCGACCAACAATAGTAGCGAGTTTTTTAGGTCGTGGAACAAAAATGTTCCGCAAATCGAACTAGACTCCAGAAAGTGCAGTGATTTCTATACATTTCTATAAAAATGCCACGGTCTTTATGGGATACTAGTACGGCGTTTTTATACGATAACTCCAAAAAGGTCTAAACTTTACAGATATTATCTGGATGTGAATTTTATCCCCAATTATAGCCTTTTGTGTAGGTCATGGAACAAAAATGTGCCGAAATTCACAATAGAATTCAGAAACTACTACGATTTCTATACATTTATATGACAATGGCACTTTTTCCGGTAGTTGTACGGCGTTATTACACCGTAGCTCCAAATAGGTTAAACACGTAAACGAGTTATCTGTATATAAATTGGACAAAGAATTATAGACATCTGCGTAGGTCGTGGAACGAAAATATTTCAAAAGTTACACTAGAATTCAGAAAGTGCTGCATTTTATATACAGTCACATGAAACTGCCGCGGAATCTTTTTAATATCTCGAAAACTAAGCGAGATAGAGCAAAATGGTTAAAATTTTTGCCCACAGGGTGTTAATACACCCATAAAACCTGTTTAGTGAAATCAAATTTAAGCTAACTCTGCTAGATTTTAAAATTGCAAATATCTCATAAACTACTAATGCTAGAACGAAAAGGACGTTTATTTGGTTTTTCGCCTATAACTCGAAAACTAAGCGAGGTAGAGCAAAATGGTTAAAATTTTTGCCCTTTGGGTGTTAATACACCCATAAAACCTGTTTAGTGAAATAAAATTTTAGCTAACTCTGCTAGATTTTAAAATTGCAAATATCTCATAAACTACTAATGCTAGAACGAAAAGGATGTTTATTTGGTTTTTCGCCTATAACTCGAAAACTAAGCGAGATAGAGCAAAATGGTTAAAAGTTTTGCCCATAGGGTGTTAATACACCCATAAAACCTGTTTAGTGAAATCAAATTTTAGCTAACTCTGCTAGATTTTAAAATTGCAAATATCTCATAAACTACTAATGCTAGAACGAAAAGGACGTTTATTTGGTTTTTCGCCTATAACTCGAAAACTAAGCGAGGTAGAGCAAAATGGTGAAAATTTTTGCCCTTTGGGTGTTAATACACACATAAAACCTTTTTAGTGAAATCAAATTTTAGCTAACTCTGCTAGATTTTAAAATTGCAAATATCTCATAAACTACTAATGCTAGAACGAAAAGGACGTTTATTTGGTTTTTCGCCTATAACTCGAAAACTAAGCGAGATAGAGCAAAATTGTTAAAATTTTTGCCCTTTGGGTGTTAATACACCCATAAAACCTGTTTAGTAAAATCAAGTTTTAGCTAACTCTGCTAGATTTTAAAATTCCAAATATTTACTAATGCTAGAACGAAAAGGACGTTTATTTGGTTTTTCGCCTTTAACTCGAAAACTAAGCGAGATAGAGCAAAATGGTTAAAATTTTTGCCCTTTGGGTGTTAATACACCCATAAAACTTGTTTAGTAAAATCAAATTTTAGCTAACTCTGCTAGATTTTAAAATTGCAAATATCTCATAAACTACTAATGCTAGAACGAAAAGGACGTTTATTTGGTTTTTCGCCTCTAACTCGAAAACTAAGCGAGATAGAGCAAAATGGTTAAAATTTTTGTCCATGGGGTGTTAATACACCCATAAAACCTGTTTAGTGAAATCAAATTTAAGCTAACTCTGCTAGATTTTAAAATTGCAAATATCTCATAAACTACTAATGCTAGAACGAAAAGGACGTTTATTTGGTTTTTCGCCTATAACTCGAAAACTAAGCGAGGTAGAGCAAAATGGTTAAAATTTTTGCCCTCTGGGTGTTAATACACCCATAAAACCTGTTTAGTGAAATAAAATTTTAGCTAACTCTGCTAGATTTTAAAATTGCAAATATCTCATAAACTACTAATGCTAGAACGAAAAGGACGTTTATTTGGTTTTTCGCCTATAACTCGAAAACTAAGCGAGATAGAGCAAAATGGTTAAAAGTTTTGCCCATAGGGTGTTAATACACCCATAAAACCTGTTTAGTGAAATCAAATTTTAGCTAACTCTGCTAGATTTTAAAATTGCAAATATCTCATAAACTACTAATGCTAGAACGAAAAGGACGTTTATTTGGTTTTTCGCCTATAACTCGAAAACTAAGCGAGGTAGAGCAAAATGGTGAAAATTTTTGCCCTTTGGGTGTTAATACACACATAAAACCTTTTTAGTGAAATCAAATTTTAGCTAACTCTTCTAGATTTTAAAATTGCAAATATCTCATAAACTACTAATGCTAGAACGAAAAGGACGTTTATTTGGTTTTTCGCCTATAACTCGAAAACTAAGCGAGATAGAGCAAAATTGTTAAAATTTTTGCCCTTTGGGTGTTAATACACCCATAAAACCTGTTTAGTAAAATCAAGTTTTAGCTAACTCTGCTAGATTTTAAAATTCCAAATATTTACTAATGCTAGAACGAAAAGGACGTTTATTTGGTTTTTCGCCTTTAACTCGAAAACTAAGCGAGATAGAGCAAAATGGTTAAAATTTTTGCCCTTTGGGTGTTAATACACCCATAAAACTTGTTTAGTAAAATCAAATTTTAGCTAACTCTGCTAGATTTTAAAATTGCAAATATCTCATAAACTACTAATGCTAGAACGAAAAGGACGTTTATTTGGTTTTTCGCCTCTAACTCGAAAACTAAGCGAGATAGAGCAAAATGGTTAAAATTTTTGTCCATAGGGTGTTAATACACCCATAAAACCTGTTTAGTGAAATCAAATTTTATCTAACTCTGCTAGATTTTAAAATTGCAAATATCTCATAAACTACTAATGCTAGAACGAAAAGGACGTTTATTTGGTTTTTCGCCTCTAACTCGAAAACTAAGCGAGATAGAGCAAAATGGTTAAAAGTTTTGCCCACAGGGTGTTAATACACCCATAAAACCTGTTTAGTGAAATCAAATTTAAGCTAACTCTGCTAGATTTTAAAATTGCAAATATCTCATAAACTACTAATGCTAGAACGAAAAGGACGTTTATTTGGTTTTTCGCCTATAACTCGAAAACTAAGCGAGGTAGAGCAAAATGGTTAAAATTTTTGCCCTTTGGGTGTTAATACACCCATAAAACCTGTTTAGTGAAATAAAATTTTAGCTAACTCTGCTAGATTTTAAAATTGCAAATATCTCATAAACTACTAATGCTAGAACGAAAAGGACGTTTATTTGGTTTTTCGCCTATAACTCGAAAACTAAGCGAGGTAGAGCAAAATGGTGAAAATTTTTGCCCTTTGGGTGTTAATACACACATAAAACCTTTTTAGTGAAATCAAATTTTAGCTAACTCTTCTAGATTTTAAAATTGCAAATATCTCATAAACTACTAATGCTAGAACGAAAAGGACGTTTATTTGGTTTTTCGCCTATAACTCGAAAACTAAGCGAGATAGAGCAAAATTGTTAAAATTTTTGCCCTTTGGGTGTTAATACACCCATAAAACCTGTTTAGTAAAATCAAGTTTTAGCTAACTCTGCTAGATTTTAAAATTCCAAATATTTACTAATGCTAGAACGAAAAGGACGTTTATTTGGTTTTTCGCCTTTAACTCGAAAACTAAGCGAGATAGAGCAAAATGGTTAAAATTTTTGCCCTTTGGGTGTTAATACACCCATAAAACTTGTTTAGTAAAATCAAATTTTAGCTAACTCTGCTAGATTTTAAAATTGCAAATATCTCATAAACTACTAATGCTAGAACGAAAAGGACGTTTATTTGGTTTTTCGCCTCTAACTCGAAAACTAAGCGAGATAGAGCAAAATGGTTAAAATTTTTGTCCATAGGGTGTTAATACACCCATAAAACCTGTTTAGTGAAATCAAATTTTATCTAACTCTGCTAGATTTTAAAATTGCAAATATCTCATAAACTACTAATGCTAGAACGAAAAGGACGTTTATTTGGTTTTTCGCCTCTAACTCGAAAACTAAGCGAGATAGAGCAAAATGGTTAAAATTTTTGCCCACAGGGTGTTAATACACCCATAAAACCTGTTTAGTAAAATCAAATTTTAGCTAACTCTGCTAGATTTTAAAATTGCAAATATCTCATAAACTACTAATGCTAGAACGAAAAGGACGTTTATTTGGTTTTTCGCCTTTAACTCGAAAACTAAGCGAGATAGAGCAAAATGGTTAAAATTTTTGCCCACAGGGTGTTAATACACTCATAAAACCTGTTTAGTGTTTGCCCTCTGGGTATTAGAGGCGAAAAACCAAATAAACGTCCTTTTCGTTCTAGCATTAGTAGTTTATGAGATAATTGCAATTTTAAAATCTAGCAGAGTTAGCTAAAATTTGATTTCACTAAACAGGTTTTATGGGTGTATTAACACCCAAAAGGCAAACATTTTAACCATTTTGCTCTATCTCGCTTAGTTTTCGAGTTATAGGCGAAAAACTAAATAAACGTCCTTTTCGTTCTAGCATTAGTAGTTTATGAGATATTTGCAATTTTAAAATCTAGCAGAGTTAGCTAAAATTTGGTTTCACTAAACAGGTTTTATGGGTGTATTAACACCCTGTGGGCAAAAATTTTAACCATTTTGCTCTATCTCGCTTAGTTTTCGAGTTAGAGGCGAAAAACCAAATAAACGTCCTTTTCGTTCTAGCATTAGTAGTTTATGAGATATTTGCAATTTTAAAATCTAGCAGAGTTAGATAAAATTTGATTTCACTAAACAGGTTTTATGGGTGTATTAACACCCTATGGGCAAAAATTTTAACCATTTTGCTCTATCTCGCTTAGTTTTCGAGTTGAAGGCGAAAAACCAAATAAACGTCCTTTTCGTTCTAGCATTAGTAAATATTTGCAATTTTAAAATCTAGCAGAGTTAGCTAAAACTTGATTTTACGAAACAGGTTTTATGGGTGTATTAACACCCAATGGGCAAAAATTTTAACAATTTTGCTCTATCTCGCTTAATTTTCGAGTTATAGGCGAAAAACCAAATAAACGTCCTTTTCGTTCTAGCATTAGTAGTTTATGAGATATTTGCAATTTTAAAATCTAGCAGAGTTAGCTAAAATTTGATTTCACTAAAAAGGTTTTATGGGTGTATTAACACCCAAAGGGCAAAAATTTTAACCATTTTGCTCTACCTCGCTTAGTTTTCGAGTTATAGGCGAAAAACCAAATAAACGTCCTTTTCGTTCTAGCATTAGTAGTTTATGAGATATTTGCAATTTTAAAATCTAGCAGAGTTAGCTAAAATTTGATTTCACTAAACAGGTTTTATGGGTGTATTAACACCCGAAGGGCAAAAATTTTAACCATTTTGCTCTACCTCGCTTAGTTTTCGAGTTATAGGCGAAAAACCAAATAAACGTCCTTTTCGTTCTAGCATTAGTAGTTTATGAGATATTTGCAATTTTAAAATCTAGCAGAGTTAGCTTAAATTTGATTTCACTAAACAGGTTTTATGGGTGTATTAACACCCTATGGGCAAAAATTTTAACCATTTTGCTCTATCTCGCTTAGTTTTCGAGATATTAAAAAGATTCCGCGGCAGTTTCATGTGACTGTATATAAAATGCAGCACTTTCTGAATTCTAGTGTAACTTTTGAAATATTTTCGTTCCACGACCTACGCAGATGTCTATAATTCTTTGTCCAATTTATATACAGATAACTCGTTTACGTGTTTAACCTATTTGGAGCTACGGTGTAATAACGCCGTGCAACTACCGGAAAAAGTGTCATTGTCGTAGTAGTTTCTGAATTCTATTGTGAATTTCGGCACATTTTTGTTCCATGACCTACACAAAAGGCTATAATTGGGGATAAAATTCACGTCCAGATAATTTCTGTAAAGTTTAGACCTTTTTGGAGTTATCGTATAAAATCGCCGTACTAGTATCCCATAAAGACCGTGGCATTTTTATTGAAATGTATAGAAATCACTGCACTTTCTGGAGTCTAGTTCGATTTGCGGAACATTTTTGTTCCACGACCTAAAAAACTCGCTACTATTGTTGGTCGAATTTACATCCAGATAATTTTGTAAATTTCTAACTCATTTGGAGTCACTGTGTAAAAACGCCGTACTACTACCCGAAAAAGACCGTGGCTGTTTCATATAAATGTATGGAAAATGCGATACTTTCTGAATTCTATAGTAATTTTCAGAATATTTTTGTTCCACAAAGTAGACAGATATCTCTAAATATTGATCGAATTTACCTTTCTATAATTTTTGCAAAGTTTCAACACGTAGCATTTTCACATAAATATATGGGAAATGCATTACTTTCTGAATTCTATCACGATTTTGGGAACATTTTTGTTCCACGATCCGCCCAGATGTCTATAATTCTTGGTCCAATTTATGTTGACTTGTTTTCTGTAAAGTTTCAGCCCGTTTGAAACTACGATGTAAAAACGCCGTACTACTACCCGAAAAAGACCGTGGCATTTTCATGTAAATACATAGGAAATGCAGCACTTTCTGAATTCTATTACGATTTTCGGAACATTTTTGTTCAACGATCCGCCCAGATGTCTATAATTCTTGGTCCAATTTATGTTGACTTGTTGTCTGTAAAGTTTCAGCCCATTTGAAGGTACGATGTAAAAACGCCGTACTACTACCCGAAAAAAACCGTGGGATTTTCATATAAATACATGGGAAATGCAGCACTTTCTGAATTCTATTACGATTTTCGGAACATTTTTGTTCCACGATCCCCCCAGATGTCTATAATTCTTGGTCCAATTTATGTTGGCTTGTTTTCTGTAATGTTTCAGCCCGTTTGAAGCTACGATGTAAAAACGCCGTACTACTACCCGAAAAAGACCGTGGCATTTTCATATAAATACATGGGAAATGCAGCACTTTCTGAATTCTATTACGATTTTCGGAACATGTTTGTTCCACGATCTACACAGATGGTTATAATTCTTGGTCCAATTTATGTCTAGATATTTCCTGTAAAGTTTCAGCCCATTTGAAGGTACGATGTAAAAACGCCGTACTACTACCCGAAAAAGACCGTGGCATTTTCATATAAATACATGGGAAATGCAGCACTTTCTGAATTCTATTACGATTTTCGGAACATTTTTGTTCCACGATCTACACAGATGTTCATAATTCTCAGTCCAATTTATGTCTAAATATTTTCTGTAAAGTTTCAGCCCGTTTGAAGCTACGATGTAAAAACGCCGTACTACTACCCGAAAAAGACCGTGGCATTTTCATATAAATACATGGGAAATGCAGCACTTTCTGAATTCTATTACGATTTTCGGAACATTTTTGTTCCACGATCCGCCCAGATTTCTATAATTCTTGGTCCAATTTATGTTGACTTATTTTCTGTAAAGTTTCAGCCCGTTTGAAGCTACGATGTAAAAACGCCGTACTACTACCCGAAAAAGACCGTGGCATTTTCATATAAATACATGGGAAATGCAGCACTTTCTGAATTCTATTACGATTTTCGGAACATTTTTGTTCCACGATCCGCCCAGATGTTCATAATTCTTGGTCCAATTTATGTTGACTTATTTTCTGTAAAGTTTCAGCCCATTTGAAGCTACGATGTAAAAACGCCGTACTACTACCCGAAAAAGACCGTGACAGTTTCTTATAAATGTGTGGGAAATGCAGCACTTTCTGAATTCTATTATGATTTTCGGAAGATTTTTGTTCCACGATCTACACAGATCTCCATAATTCTTGGTCCAATTTATGTCTAGATATATCCTGGAAAGTTTCAGCTCATTTGAAGCTACGATGTAAAAACGCCGTACTACTACCCGAAAAAGACCGTGGTATTTTTATATGAATATACAACTTACGAGTATAGTAGTTTGTTGTATTACCATAGAAGACTGTCATATAAAAATTAACTTTTTTCTGAAAAAAGTACTTTTTTTGGAAAAAAAAAAGTAAATTTTATAAAAAAAAAATTTTTTTAAAAAAAGTACTTTTTTCAGAAAAAAAAGTACTTTTTTGTAAATTGTACTTTTTTCAAAAAAAAAACGCTTTTTTGGGAAAAGTACTCTTTTTTGGAAAAAGTACTTTTTTTTGGAAAAAAGGACTTTTTTTGGAAAAAAAAAAATTTTTTTTTCGAAAATATTACTTTTTCGTAAAAAAAAATTTTTTTCGGAAAAAGTATTTTTTTTTTACAAAAAAGTAGTTTTTTTTTTAAAAAAGTAGTATTTTTGTTTTTTTTTGGAAAAAAGTATTTTTTTCGAAAAAAGGTACATTTTTATGTAAAATTTACTTTCTTCTATGGCTTTTACGGGTAGACCGGTCTGACCGGTCTACCCGGTTTTTCGGTCTACCCGGTTTTTCGGTCTACCCGGTCTTCGGTCTACCCGGTCTACCCGGTCTACCCGGTCAGACCGGTTTACGGTCTACCCGGTTAACCGGTCTTGACCGCAGGCCCTAATTTAGACCTTTAAAATTGAGAAGATTTAGCTTACGGGTTAAAAAAAAACAAAAATAAGCAATTACAAAAATAAAAACATGTTGAATTGTTTTAGCTGTTATTTGTATGCAATTTTATGAGCTTATATTTTAGACACGACCGTTCCCTAAGAGAGTTAGTATAGAACTGATATATGAGGGAAGTGTGGAAACTTACTTCAACTAAGTACGCATATTACCAGCAATTGGGTGAATGCGGCAAATTGGCATAAATGTGCAAAAAAATTTATTAGTTCTCGTTTTCAGAAGTCTATTTTGACCGATTTTAGTAAGAAATTGGAGTAATCACGTTTAAATTAAAGTAGATCACTACTTGAGTCCAATTTAAATTCTAGTGAGTCCAAGTTAAAGGTCGGGGCATACCATACATGGGATTAATTATTTTGACAAATTAATTGATGATTTCAGTGGCATTAAATTGAAACTAATGGTAATGAAATTTTTGGGATTATCATTATTTCGACTAATGCTAATGCTTTGAAATAAATCGATTTCGTTACTAATGCCAATTTTATAGTAAATTCATTACGATTACTAATGCCTGAATTATAAGAAAAAATAGGCATTGGAAGATGTCACTTTACAGATTTCGTAATCACTGCCGAGCTTGCAAATGACCATTTTAAAAATTTCCAACGCAAAATGGAGAAAATTTTTTTTCCAGCGGAGTACTAATACACTCCTAAAATACAAATAAGCCAGGTTCAAGAGAGCTCCAGAGGGATCCATTTTCCTACAATACAACAGAAACTGGGTGACATGTTTAATTTTTGTTTTTGACAATTAACGTGATTATACAAATTAACACACTCCGATACTTGTAATGAATTGTAACATCGGTGGAAATCGGAATGAAATGGGGAACGAATGAAATTGGAACATGTGCCGCAGGGAACGAAATGGAATCAAACGGGGAAGGAAATTCGTATTCATGCTATCTTAGTGTAATAATTTCACATAAATTGAAAAAAATGATTCAACCTGTACCCGGTTTATAAAAGTTGATTTTTGGAGAGCGCTCCCAGACCTATCTCATGTGAATAATAAGAGCGTGAATATTTCAGTGAAGCTTGTAAAAATTTTTTCCGTTTTGCTCTATCTCGTTTAGGTTTCGAGATAACGCCTATTTTGTAAAATGGGGTTTTTTTAAAATGACCCATATTTCGAAACCTAAGCTAGATAGCGCAAAACGAATAAAATTTTCGCTCCGTTGCACAGTGGAGACTTTTGACTTTTTTCTCGTGGCAAAAATCATAACTTTTGAAGTAATGAAGATATTTTTAAAATTTAAAAAGAGTGTATAAAAGTTGATTTTTGGAGAGCGCTCCCAGACCTACCTCATGTGAATAATAAGAGCGTGAATATTTCAGTGAAGCTTGTAAAAATTTTGTCCGTTTTGCTCTATCTCGTTTAGGTTTCGAGATAACGCCTATTTTGTAAAATGGGGTTTTTTTAAAATGACCCATATTTCGAAACCTAAGCAAGATAGCGCAAAACGAACAAAATTTTCGCTCCGTTGCACAGTGGAGACTTTTGACTTTTTTCTCGTGGCAAAAATCATAACTTTTGAAGTAATGAAGATATTTTTAAAATTTAAAAAGAGTGTAAAAAATACCCCCTTAAGCTTCAAATTCTGTGCTAACGTAATATGCTACACTCAGATAAAAAAGTTAGTAAAAAAGTTTGTATACAGATTCCAATCGCACTTTACTATTTTATACTGATTTTTATTAATCATTTTTGCTATTCTCATATTACAAACTACGAATTTTTTTACTAATTCTCACTGCTGATTTCAGCAAAACATTTCACTAATTTTTCAAAACCGAGTGGTAAATTTAGCAGAAAAATATACTAATTTAAAAACATTTTTTTTTTTTTGACTTTTTACAATTCTTGTTTAGTTTATGTTTGTTACTATTGATAGATTCTTAGTTTGGAAATAACGCTCAGAAAATTTTATTGTATCTCCAATGCATAAAAAGGTAATAACTGGAGAAGTGTATGCAATTTTGACTCCAAATTTTAAGTGCGATGAAGTAATTATACGCTTATTAAAATCGAAAGAAAATTTTTTTTTTTTTTAATTTTTTTTTTTAGATTTTACATATCTTTTAAGACACTTTTTTGCTAATTTCAGCAGATTGATTTTAAATTACAGTTTACAACAATTTACTGAAATTTTGTAGCTACAAATAATTTTTTTATACTAATTTCATTGTACTAAAATTATTAATAACTAGTAAGTTTTTTAACTGATTTTAGTAAATCGAATTTGAATTGCAGTTTACAACAATTTTGCTAACATTTAGTAGGGACGACTAATTTTTTCTACTAATTTTGTTGTACTACAGATCAGCAGACATGTGTTGCTAAAATTAGCAAAAAACACTGCTGGGCTCAAAACAGTTAAATTTCCCGTAATAACAGCAACATTTTCAGTAGCCATTACAGACCTTTGTAGTTGAGTTTAGGCCCACAAGGGGCTTCAAATTCTTCTGTCAAATTTCAATATTATTTTGGGCAGATATAATATATGTTTAATTTACAATAAGTTTTTTATTTGTATCACAGATTCACAAAAATATATACATTTTTCTAAAAAGCTCGGAAGCCAAATTTAAAAGAGCTGCTCAAATTAGAAAAGCTTGTAACTAAAAAAAATTAAGAGCTTATAAGAATGAAAAGGCTCGACTTGAACTTTTTTAGTCTAATTTAAAATTTGAATTTTTTCAGGTTGAAAATTTAAATATTTTGTTGAGAATAAAACTATTTATATCAACAACAGAAAATCAATTGTGTCTTTCAATTTGAATCAATAAAAACATTATTTAAAAATAATTAAAAAAAAAACTACAATGCCTTGGCTGAGGTTTGAACTCAGATTTCTCAGGCTATTAGGATGTGTGCTTATCCCCTGCACCACAGACACTTATATTTTGTTGTTGTATAATTTTTAATTTAAATACGCAGAAGTATGTATGAAATGAAAAGATATGATACATTCCAAAATTTCACTACGCCAAATAAAATTTATGTTCCTACACTCAAAAAAATAAGTTACTAGAAAAATTAGTAAAACGTCTTGTATATCAAGTGTACTAGTTTTCAGCAATTTTTTTTGCTGAAATTCGATTTTGAATCCCAATGTGACCACAAATACGGTTCCTCCAGATTTGCTCGAAATCTGTATTGGAAACTTTTTGCAAGGTAATTATTTTTAGCTCTACTAGCCCATATCTATTAGAAAACACCAACTTCTCTGATATACAAATCCTTGTTTTGCCAGAATCCCACTGTGACCACAAATACGGTTTCTCCAGCTTTACTCGAAATCTGTATTGGAAACTTTTTGCAAGGTAATTATTTTTAGCTCTACTAGCCCATATCTATTAGAAAACACCAACTTCTCTGATATACAAATCCTAGTTCAACATTAATCTTTCCTAGAATATATGATGCACTAATAAAACATAGGTATTAAAAAAACATTTACTTATTTGTTTTCCAATTAATTTTTTAGTTATAGTATTTATATACAATATATTAAAATAGGTCATTCCTTTTATGAATACAACCCCGGAAAGTACTCCCACAATCAGCTACTACAGTTGTCCAAAATTTTAGCGTTGCCAACCGTTTTTAGAAAATTCATGGATATCTTTTGCCTGGCTATCGGCACGCACGTTAAATAAATAGCAGTTGATAAATTTTCTTAATAGGCAAAAGTTTGGGATTTGAGATTTCCTATATTACACTCATAGAAATAAATCCGTAAAAATAGCAGAAAAAGTTACTAAAAATTAGTTAAAAATGATGCTGCAGAAAAAACTGCTAAAATTAGCAGATTTTTTTACTAAATACTAGTAAAATGAGAACAGCAAAATTAAAACTGCTAAATTTACAGAATTTTAGTTATATTTAGGCTAACTTTTAGTTAATTGAAAATAGCAAATTGTACTGTAAAATCTGCAGAAAATTTTTCTAAATATAGGGTGTTTTTTTAAGCCCGATAGAACTTGAAATTGTAAAAAATAACACAAAAAATTAAATTGTAATCAAAATTTTTTTTTTATTGGAAAGATCAATACGTGACATTAACATTTGAAAATGATTTCGGGCATATGGGCACCGCGGCTGTTCTTGACGAAGCGCATTCTGGACGTCCAATTTTGGGCCACTTTTTCGAGCACTGCTGGCCGTATGTCACGAATAACACGAACAATGCTGTCCTCCAAGGCATCAATTGTTGCTGGTTTATCAGCATAAACCAGTGACTTCACGTAGCCCCACAGGAAATAATCGAGAGGTGTCAAATCGCACGACCTTGGAGGCCAATTGACAGGTCCATTTCTCGAAATCAACTTATCGCCAAATTTTGATTTCAATAAGTCGATGGTTGCGTTCGCCGTATGGCACGTAGCGCCATCCTGTTGAAACCACATCTCCTCCGGATCAATGTCATCCATATTTTCAAACAAAAAATCATTGATCATGGTGCGGTAACGATCTCCATTGACCGTAACGCGAGCTCCGGCCTCATTTTTGAAGAAATGAGGTCCGATGATGCCACCAGCGTGAAAACCGCACCAAACGGTGCATTTTTCTGGATGTAATGGAGTCTGTAGGGTCTCTTGTGGATTGGTCTCACTCCATATGCGGCAATTTTGCTTATTAACAAACCCGTTAAGCCAAAAATGCGCCTCATCGCTGAATACAATTTTGCGTCTATAAGTTGCGCGAATCGACGACTGATTTTCAAAGTAAATTTGGATAATTTCGTAGCGTTGTTCAAGCGTGAGTCTATTCATGATGATTTGTCAGAGTATACTGAAACAAATAAAAAAAAATGTTTTATCAAAATTTAATTTTTTGTGTTACTTTTTACAATTTAAAGTTCTATCTAGCTTAAAAAAACACCCTTTATTTGTAGACTAAAAATAGCAAAAATAAACTGTTAAATCTACAAAATTTTTGCTATTTTTAAGCTAAATTTAGTTGAATGCAAATAGCAGTCTATTCTGCTAAAATCAGCAGAAATATTTGCTAAAAAATTGTAAACTGCTGTTTTCAAAAGGCTCGATTTTTATTTGCATTTAAAAAAAAAGCGAAAAAAAAAATTCGAAAATTTTAAATTTTTTGGTGATTTTTTAGGCTACTAATTATTTAGCAAAATTTTTTGCTGAATTTAGCAGGTTAATTTGCTAATCTCCATTTACAAAAATTTAGCTTATATATAACTAAAATTCTGTATATTTAACAGTTTTAGTTTTGCTGTTCCTATATTACTAATATATAGCAAAAATAATCTGCTAATTTAGCAGTTTTTTTCTGCAGCATCATTTTTAACTAATTTTTAGTAGTTTTTACTAAATTTTTTACGGACTTTTTTCTTTTAGTGTAGCTTCTCGCCAGAATAGACCTAGAATAAATGTTCCCCTAGTTTTATTTTTTTTTCTTAACGAAGAACAACTAATAAAATTGTTAATAAAATTTTAAATTATTAAGCAATGTACCATAATGACCTAAAAAGTTGGTAAATATTTCTGAATTGTATATAATCTTGCTTAACAAGGCCTTAAACTTTAAATAAAGCAAAATAATCGTGTTTAGAAATTTAAAACACTATTTAAATTACATCACCATAGGGAAATTTTCCGTCACATGTATATAATGTTGACGACTTTTCGCTTTTCTCCAATATAATTTTTTTGTTTTTAAATGGGAAACTTTTTTACGCTCTCTTTCTTGAATGTTTAGTACACCCTATAATACATCACATTACAGTCTATCATTACTTTGTGTTGATGGATGTTATTTATAAATCAAACAAACTAATTAATGAATTATATCAGGTGAGAATTCCGTTTGAGCAAAATAATATTTAGAAAAGGTTATAAAACCAATTTTAGTGGTGAAAAAAGTTTAGTAGCAAAGAAAATGTTTGTGGTGAGGCGATTTTTCTAAAGTTTTTTAAAATTCATTTACAGGAAGAAGAAGAAAATATTTTTATTGAAAAATTATGGTAAGAAAAGTTTTGAGGTGAAACAAAATTGAGGTGAATAAAAATAATATTAACCTCAAGGAGTCTTGTAAAAAAGCTTGCTTGTAGAGCTAACTTCAGCATTTCGCTCATAAATTTTTAAACGCTGGACCGATATGGCAAGTTTGGCTCAGAATTGCCAAAGGACCAATATTTCGGTATGTTATAAACGCAAAGCCAAACTGGCATATCCTGATATGTATGTGGAAGACAATGTTTGCTATTAGGTTTTTATCAAATTCGAAACCGCGGTTTTCCAAGGCTCAAAACAGGAACCGAAAATCGTTTTTAATAAAATTTTACCCATTAATATAATTTTACCAATTTTGTTGCGAATCCTTTATTTATCTTATTTTGTTCAAATAACAAGGTGCTTATAAAATATTTAAATTCATTAAAATGGAAAACCTAAAAATACACAAAAAATTCCATTTTATTCGATCATGCATTGTGGAAAGGTTCAACTCCAATTTTTTCATAATTCAGTATATAATTGTAATGATAATTTTCTTTAAAATTAATTTGCTGGGATGCTATTTTATTTGGAATTACCTGAAATCGAGTACTTAACCAAAAATATTGTATTAAGAATTTAAAATAGGGAAAATTAACTAGAAAACAATCCTATTATCCAATTACTGGTATTTCCAATCAACTTTAGGATTGATATTCATTTAGTAATTGTGTACAGTGCAAGCCACCATTTATTTAGGGAATATGTAGTAAATTGATGATATCCCTAGTACGCACAGTTTCGAGGTGATTAATTTTTTCGAAACTTTATCGAAGTTTTTTCGAAAAATTAATAGAAATCGATATCAAATAAATAGATTCGTCAGTTTTACATTTTTAAATCGAAAATTTTATCGATTTCGAGATTTTTACGTATTTTTTACTATTTGAAAGTTTGATTCGCTTTCGATACTCCGTCCAATCTATTTTAAGCAGGCAACAGAAAAGTTATAAATTCAAAATTATTTATTGATAAAACCCTACAAGTATTTTTTTGAAAAAAATACTTCACAACTTTTAAATAAAACGCTTTATGATATCTCAGCTAGAAAAATGTGGATACTTTTTTGAGGGTTCTTATTCTATATGTCAAAACTTACTCAAATAAAAAACAGTAATTTGAAATTTTCAAATCTTTTTCTCAAAAGTTGCTCATATTTTGGACGAAAATATTAGCCTTCTAAAAGAAATCATAAAACACACAAAAATTTGAGCCAAGTTATTAATTCCAAAAGATGGTTCAGAAATGACTCAGAAATGTAAACAAATTTGAATATTTTGTGAACAAACCCAAAAAAGCTCAAAAAAATAATTAATTTTTGAGCCTTTTGAATATTTTTAAATCTTTTTTTTGAGTCAGTTTTGAATCAAAAAAGAAGGCCCTTTTGGATGAACCATACAAAAGTTTGAATTTTTAATAATTAGGTTATTCACAAGGGGTGTGCTATCTGTTGTATCGTTGTATCGTCCTAACAAAAAACAGAGTTGTTAAAAATTTTATTTGGCTTTAACAACGATTTTCTTTTGAGTTTTCTATCTATTAGCACACTCAAACATAGGACACTAAACATACGTAAAAATGTTGTATCGTGTTATTCTCAAATGTTGTATTTTTTCAATTTAAATTCTAACAACTCTGTTTTTTGTTAGGATGATACGACGATACAACAAATGGCACACCCCTTGTGAACAACCTTAATATATATTGAGCTTTTTTTGATTCATTTTTGGGCTTGTTTGCAGTAAAGAGTTCTGAAGATAAAACTCTCTATTGAATAGTATTTTGAATTTTACGGAGTATTATTTTCCTACAAAAAAAAATACATAAATGTATTTAAAATTGGTAAAATTTTAAATTTTTGATAAAGATTAGCATGTACACTCTAAAAAGCGCGTGTAAACTTACTGCTATTGAGTGTGTAAACTTTTGTCTAAAAAGGCGCAGAATGCTCATTGTTAGGCAAAATATGCTTAAAAATTTAATTTACACACTTTTTCTTTATAATTAGGCATGTAATGTAGCAAAAAGTATGTTGACAAACATGTTTCCAAATTTATAGACACATATCAAAGTAAATTACACATTTAATATAGTAGATGTTTATATGTACGCATTTGTGTTTAATTTTAAATTTAATGCGTAACTAAGGCATGTCAATATTATTTTCACATTTTTTATTAAAATTGAAAAAACAGGCACATACTTTTGTTTAATTTAGAAAAAATTGATAATAACATCAACATTTCGGGGGAAAATGGATCTAATACCGAAGTTTTATTACCATTTGTGAATACGCAAATAATATTAAGGCGGTAAGTATATTTACTTTGTTTGCTAAGAAGTCATTAATATGTGATTTTTCCTCCTTAGCTTAATATTTTGGATGAATTATCATAATTCTAATGGGCATTAACATACAAAGTGTGGTCAACGATGGTTAAGATGGATAAACTTGTTTTTGGATTGAATGCAAAGTAACAAAAAATTAAACATTTTTGGTCAAGCTTAGAGAGATTCTTGGAAATACTTAAGCTGGAGTTGGAATGCATTTATCAGTGTTATAAGTTTGTGCTTATGTTTGTCAAAATGCTGCACATATGCCCAACTTATGGTATACCTATCGACTCATGTCAGTATGACTTCCTGAGTCGATTTAGCGATATCCTTTCGTCCGTCTGTCCATGTAAATTTTGTAGTCAAACTACAAATATGAAGGTATTGATATGAAATTTTGCCCATGAGTTTATCTTGGCCCAAAGACAAATAGTACTTAAGTTGTTAAGAATTAGTTAAAATTCAGACCTATATACAGAAAAATCCTATCTGAACTAGTTGTTATTTGGATTGTGAATGTTATAAAGAACCATAAAACATGCACAAATTTAAAGAAACTCGGAACACATTTGGACTTGATCCTCCTTTAGAAAAAAATATTCTGAGCTTCTGAGTTGTTCCTTTTCTAAAAACATATCCTATAGGAACTCCAATTTTTTCTATAGGGAAACCTGTAGATTCTGATAATTTATTCTTATAAAAAACACTAAATCTGAGGATTTCTTTTATAGAAAAACTTTCACATATTCGTATTTTCTATGGAAAAACATTCCGAAACTGAATATTATTTCAAGTAAAAAAAAAAACGTATGAAAGTTTTATAATAAAAAATACTTAGATCCTTAGAACTTTTCTGTAAAGGCTTTTTCTATAGATTTTCTGGTGCATTTCAGGTAAAATTTTTACACAGAAAAAATTTTCAGATTCATGGAAAAAATCCTACATGTTTATAGGACTTTTTCTTATATAAAACCCTTAGATTCTGAGGATTTTTCTATAGAAAAGCCCTAAGATTCTGAATAAGCTTTTCTTTAGAAATCCCCCCAATCCTAAGGATGGGTTTCTTTAGAAAAACTCATATTCGGAGGACCTCTTTTCTTTAGAAATAAGCTCAAATCCTAGGAAATATTTTTTATAGAAAACTTTTTAGATTATGAGGGCTTTTTATATATAAAAATCTTATAAGCTGTTTCCCCTATAAAATTTCATAGAATCTGAGAACTAGCTCGAGAAACTCGCAGAATTTCATTTTTTTTCACGTTTAAGTTATATATTGTAACTGAGAATTTTCATCCTAATCGTTATTGTTAATAATACTTGATATGGTTTTTTTTCATGAATTGTCTATTTAATAAAACATTTATATCTATAAAATGCATTTTCTTTTATTTTACAAAATTTTAAGGTGCAGTTATTAATAAAAAACATTTTCATTGTATATATACTCATTTTTTAGCGTGTTTGTAGACATCCTGAATGTAGGTTCATGCATTTAATATAGATCTTTTAGACACATATAATTTAATTTTGAACAAAATCGAAATGTTACTAAACGTTTTTGATATAATTAAAAACATAATTTTAGACACATTGTGCCTATTATTTTTAACACACATTGTGTCTAATATTTTAATTTTAAACATTGTGCCTATTTTTGCCCAATTTATAGTAGGTATCAAGTTACCTACTTTTAATAGAGTAGATTTCAACAAATATTTATTAGAGTGTAATTAACAACATTTTATATTAAGAGTAGTGAACGTTTGGTTCTCTTCTATTGTATGCTACGACATTCTTTTTCGCATTTAGCCATTATTTTGGAGTTTTTTAAGTGAAGTTTTTTATAATTTATAATCTAGGGACCACAATACAAATACCTTATACCAAAGTTTAGTAATTAGTTTTCAAAAGTAATTCCCAAAAAAATTTATAGAAAAGAAAAATGTTTGCATCAATATATTCGTTTGCAAAATGTAAATCGCTGATTGAGTTTTATATATAATTTTGCAATTTTTAAGTGCCCCCGTGAAAAACGATTAGATTCAATGAAGTTAGGTTTGATCCAATTGTATAATTTTTTTAACATTTTTTTGGTTAATTTTTCCCAAAAACTCGTTATTTTAAGTTAAGTGTGCTCATTTACTTTTTTTGTGTAAACTTCAGTAAAATGAGAGTAAGAAGAAAATCCTCTCTCTAAATGACAAAATTGCCCAAAAGTACGGAAACGCACAAAATCACTTTTCTAGCCCAAAACTTAGTTAAAAGAAAAAAATTAAAATTAATACAGTTTTAGGCTGAAAATTCTCACAGATGCGCATATTTTATCATTTAAAAGTTTTTTTAACTTTGTTCAGTTAATTTTTATATATAAAAGTTTTATCTTGCGTATTTCTTTGCTTAATTAAAATTTTAAATTTTTTTGCACAATGGCATTATTTGTTTATCATTACACCAGTTGTCCCTTTTACAATTTTCCGAAGTTGATAGTAAAAAGAGAAACACAAATACGTGCTCTCATTTGCCCAATTTTCGAGTACGGGAACGCTTTTTGGTAAGAATAATTTCCGCGGTAACATAAAGGAACAGACCTTTTATGTGGTAATTCAGCAGAAAAATTAATTTATTAATTGCCTGATACTGATAAAGAAAGAAAGAAAATTTCAGTATAAAAATGTTTTTTTATAAAATAGTCAGAAGCACAAAATTTTATAAAAGTATCTCCAAGAGCGCAAAAAGGAAAGGTTTTTGAAACTTTTTAAATATTACAATTAAGAATGGCTTATAACCTAAAAGAAAATTTAATTTTCAACGCATTTTCTAAGTTCTAATCTAAGTTATATATTTTAAATGTAATTTAATTTCTAGGTGATTTCAATTTTCAAAAATTTTAGTTTTTTTTATCAATATTTAAAATTTTTTCCCATCCGTTTCCGATATGGAGTAGGTATGTTGTCTTACCCATTTTTTACCAACCATCGACTCCGTGGGAATTTTCCAGATTTCCAGAGGGTTTTGCAAAGTTAGCTCGGTTTTTTATTTTATGGCCTCTTGAAATATCTGTGTGGTGCGAAACCCCAAAAATATTGTTCAATTTTAGAGTTAAGAACTCTCTCGCGTTCACGAATAAGTTAAATTTCAACTGTTCCTTTCTGTTATTTTATTTGATCTTTTGTTTATTGGAATTATCAAACAAAACATTGCCATAATATAATCTTATACTGATAAAAAAATCCTGTAAAAATAGCAAACAAAAAAGGTACTCAGAAATAGTTAAAAGGGGCCCTGCAAAGAAAGCTTTTGAAATTAGTAAATCCTTTTTGCTAAATATTAGTGAGACAAGAACAGCAAAAATGCAACTGTTAAGTGTACGAAATTTAAGTATTATTTGAGCTAAATTTTGTTTAAGCGAATTGCAAATTTACCTTGCTAATACCCGCAAAGAAACGTTGATGAATATTAGTAGAAATTGTTATATATTCAAAAGTTGATTTATCTTTAAATTTAGTTGAGTTTAATACAAATAACGTTGAGTTTGGTACAAGAAACAGAAATATTTGCTAGAAAATAATAGACTGCTTTCTGCAGTGTATATTTTTATTCGCATTGAGAAATTAAAAAAAAAATTAAAAACTTAAAACTGTTTGTGATGTTTTAGTCGACTAATATCCAGGAAAATTTTTGCCGATCTTAGCAGTATAAATTGTTACTTTCGATTAACTAAAATATAGCTGAAATAGCTGTTCCGCTGAGTTCAGCTGTTTTTTCAGCAAAATTTTTTTTAGACTTTTATATTAGTGTATGAACAATTGAAAAAATTTCTCGAGTGAACTAAAAGAACACACTAGCTCAAAAATAAAATTGACTGAAATGAACTGTGAACTATAATCCCCAGTTCTAGTCATTTTTATTCCGATTGTTTGTTTGTACAAAATTTTTAATTTCAGGGTGCCCTGACATTTTTATTCACAATTTTTAAACCGATTTCGACAATTTTTAACACAAAACTGGTTATAAAAAACAATTTGAATACGTGGACGTGATTAGAATTTTAAGAGGATATCAAATTAATATCCGAACTATATTTGCAAAACCTTTTGAGGATTTTGTTTTACCAACAAGCTGACCGCGATGATTATTTTGCAAGGTCTTCTAAAACCGCACTAATTTTTAACAAAAATTTTACCTATCACCACGTGATGGCAAAAAAATACCTTCCGCATAAATGCATTTATAAAAATAATTTTTTCCTCGGGGATTTCGCTTAATTTACATAACGAATTATTACAAGAATTATTGTAAACGACAAAAAATGTATCCAAAATTCCCTCCAAAAAGGTTTCGTAATTTTTACCGTAAATAGCTTTTAATACGCATAGTTTGAGTCTCATTTGTTTAAAACTTCGGAGAAATATTTTAATTAAACTTAAAAAAGATAGACCAAATTTCAACCATTTTGGTACGGGAATTTTTTTGACAGCAGCGAAAAAGTAAGATTACGTTTCTTAATATATTTTTTTACCTTTTTGGCTAGAGCATGTAAAATTTTATATTTGCAAAAAAATCAAACAGTTATAACCCTAATATTATATACAGTGCACAAAGAAAAAAGTTCGACACATTATATATTGCAAAAAAATCAAAAAGTTATAACACTAATATTATATACAGTGCACAAAGAAAAAAGTTCGACAAAAAAGTTATATATTAAAATGAAACGAGCTGTAATCAATATAAAAGACAAAAAACGAAAAAAGGTATTGAAAAGCATAAAATTACTGTTAATTTTACCCAGGGGTATGGCATCACAAAAAAAAAAATAAGTTTTAAAAACATCGTTTTCACTAGATGGCACTTTATTAAAAAAACTGAAAATTTTCTTTTTTGTTTAAATTTAAATAAAAATAAACAACAAAGCAAATAAACTAACGGATATCTCAAATTTTATTATTTGAATGTATTCCGCGTTGTTTTTCCTTATTTTGAACAGTTTTCAGCAGTTTTTGAGATTTTAAATATAGGCTCAACTGATACTAATTTTAGCGCCCTCTACCGGTGAGTAGTGTAAGTTTTGATTTTCTATCTCTAAAATTAATAGTCTCTGAATTTACGTACAATGTGCTTATGTTGTTTTAAAAAGAAATTCAAATAACATGGTTGTTATTTTAATTTCACTTTGAAAATTTAAATTGTCCAACTTTTTTTTTTGTACACTGTATATGTTAAAATAAAAGTATAATTTTAATTTTTTAAAACCATTCAGTAAAGGGAATATTTTGATAATCAAAACTAAAAAGGATTTTTATGTTAAATATAACTTATGAACGAAATTTTGTTTGCAAATTTTTTACTTAAGTCAAATTTTAGAAAAAATTAATTCCTAGTTCTGGCCCATAATCGTTTGCTAACAAAAATCACAAAAGGTTTTCATTACTTCCAATTATGTCTAAATCGAATTTTGAATTTTGTAAAAAGTAACATGAATTTTTTCACAGAAATGTAGTCAATACAAAGTTGTTCACAAAATTTTCAGGTTGTTGTTCACAAAATTATAAATGTTTCGACTGATATAGCAGCCCTATTGATTATACCATACGTGACGTATGAGTAAAAAACAAAATTTTAAAATCCCCCTCTCCTAAAATCTAAAGCTGGAACCGCCACGGGTTTACGAGTATGGTATAACTACCTTCAAAAACAAATTCTAAATAACTAGCAAATAATGTATCCAAATGGGTTAAATCCAATTTTAATGAAATTTTGATATGCATATGATAGAGAAGATTAAACTAAGAGACACATATTTTTTATCGGCCTAATCTTACGTTTAAAGAATAAAAATGGAACCAAAACCTAACTAGTTTCTTTTTATGAAGACATGCGTGAAATTTAAAAAATCTAGTACTATTTTTTATACAGTCTTAATACACTTAAGAAAATCAAATTTTAATACCCATATTGCCCATGTCATAAGTTCACTCTTGCCACATATTTTAAGTATTTAAGATTTTGGTGAAAACGGTGATATACTCCCTCGATGAAATAAAATACGGATTATCATCTGACAATTAAATATAAACAATAAGGGCGTTCAGTGTTTGATGCATATGTTCTTGCGAAAGTGCGAATGCAAAATATTGTAGCTTTTGTTTGCAATCCAACAACAAAATACACAGAATTGCAATTGTCACATCATTGCTTTTGCGCAATACTAAAACTGTATAGCTTTTTTTGTTACGTGTATTGCGTTTGCATCATTGATACTCGAACAGCTGATATTTGTAAACAATAATTTATAATCGTCAAACAAAATAAAAGAGAAAAAACCAACAAAAAGTGGGCGCGAAATGAAATAAAAATTATTCTGGATTATTTGGAGGAGGCAGAAAACACAGAGGTAAGTTTTTAAGAGAAGTTTGTAATTTTCCATAAGCACTTCACAAAATAACCAAATACCTTTTTGTTAATTTTTACGATGAATAATTGTGTATATCAGCTGTTACCTAATTTGCATTTGGCATTGCAAAATTGATAAAAAATACCGCTCACTGTCAATGATAAAATTATTGCAATAACAAACAGTTGCAACCTAAAACGCACCAAACACTGAATACCGCTAATAATACAATTTAATGGAAAATTATTGATGAAGCATGTCCATAGAAAAAAGGCAGATTTAGTCTGATTTGCAAATTAATGTGTTTATAACTTTCGGAGAAAAAAGGTTTATTCTTCTTCTTAACCTCAAACCTACAAAATCCAATAACAGTTTCCGATATAAATGTCCTATTCGAAAATATTATAATTGAATAAAAAAAAATTTGGGCATCCTTTGTACACGAGTAAATGACCTTTGAAATTATAAGAGATAAATAAAAAAATTAAAAATTGGGTCAGTTTTAACCCCACATTTCAACCCGAAGGATGAACTGGGCCGTTAAAATATGTACACATCATTATTTCTGATACAAGTTTACTTTAAAATTGTGTAACAGTAATGCTACCTTTATATTTGTAACGAAAACCTTCGATTTCGGAATTCACCACTCTAAAAAAACAGTCAATCACCATATATGTTATTCCCGATTAAGGATTTGGGTTGCCTCAGAACAATAGATCCAGTTTCTGCCTTTTCCTATAGACAGGCCTCATCAGTGATTTTCCATTAAATTGTATTATTGTTTATATTTTATTGTCTGATTGTCCCTACATGATAAGTTTTCAATTTTCTTTTTTACTTTTAGAAGTGATCAAACAGACACATACAAACATTCTATTCAGATTTTTTGTTTATCTTCTAATCTCCTCCGTGTCACGTTTTTCGCAAATGTTGCCACACATACGTATGATTTTTACATTCAAGTGCAGGCAACTTGTATATATTGGAGACGGACTGCCAGCAGGGCATTTTTATAATGTTTTTTAGTACAATGTTGTTTTTTAAACGCGTTATATATACCAACTGAAATTAATATTGTAATTAATATAGATTTTTATCAATTCTAATTTAGTAGATTTGAGGATAAAAAGAAGAATAAACATTTTTTCTAAAAGTTATAAACACATTATAATTTGCAAATCAGACTAGATCCAGTTTCTGCCTATTTCTATGGACAGGCTTCATCAGTGATTTTCCATTAAATTGTATTATTGTTTATATTTTATTGTCAGATTGACTCTGTGTGATAATTTTTCAACAACCCGTCGGCTGTAGGAATTGAATCAATGCACTCCTACATTACAAACGTAACTATACTAAAGGTCGACAGCTTAGCCATCTGAACCACAAAAGGCCTTGAATATAGTGTAGCTAATTCTTTTTTTAAATTATTCGAAATCTGTTCGATAAAAAAAAACAATTAAGACCAAAATTATTCCTCGGGTGAAATATAACTGAATGTCGTACGCTAAAATTTTCTTCCAATATTGAAACCGCCAAAAAGTTTTAATTTTAATCCGCGAAAAATATTATAGATTTGATTTGAGTATTTTAAAAATAGTCAAATATGAAATATTTTATTATTTCAAATTGTTTAAGAAAGTAAAATAAATCAGATATTTTATCGCGCTTTTAAGATGAACTGGCTGATATATTCACAGAATGCGCTTGAAGATTTTTTGGAAATCTGCTACCAGTTCGTCCTATCTGCTACCAGTTCGTCGAGATCGACTAAAACATAATTGTATGAACACCAGAAATATTATTTTTATTCTACCCGAGTAAAAATAGTTATATAGGAAGTTATATAATTTAATATGGACTAATATGTTTATATATAGTCAAGTGTGATCCCATATCTTTGCGGATATAATTATGTATAGCTTTGAGTTTTTCAAAATTTTTTTGTATGATGTCATATAGAGATCAGTATAAATATATATTAATATGTACCATATCTAGTTACATATGCTATGACAATTTTAATACAGCGTCATATATAATTAAAAATGGCTTTATCGGAAAATATATAAAGTTTCATATAGCTCAATGTTAAATTTTTTTCTAAGTTATTTTAGATATGTTTAAGTATAGCGCAATGTAAAATAAAATTCTATGTTTTTTTGAGATATACACTTAAGTCTTTTTTTATGCGGTAGATGCGTTCCTAAAAAAACGCATAAAATAAATGCGCATAAAAAAGAACTCTACTTCAATACAAAAATGGGAGATGCGTTCCGAATATTTCAAAAACCGCATAACTTTAAAAAAATCTATAGAATAAAAAAGATTATTCATTTATTTTTACTTTTAACACAAAATAACACTTATATTCATACAGTAGGTACATACCCAAAAAAAGTAAAGATCAATAAAAAATAATACCCGGTTAAAAAACTACATATATCGATTCATACAATTATAATGTATGTTCGTGCATGATCATAAATATGAATGTTTTTCCATACATGGATACATACATAATTCTTCATACAAGCATCCACATATGTCCACACTTGTGCATTAATGAGAATACGATCGTATTCCCAAGAATTAGATAACAATGTTAAACTCAGTTGTGAGCCAAAAATAACAGATTTTCTTGTTTGAGACTCATTCATTTTTATTGCGCTTATTGAAGATTATCCAAGCTTAAAAGATTTTCCAATAGATGCATATCTTTCACCATTTTCTATGCGATCAAAAATTACCATTTTTGTTTCTAACGAAATTGCTATCTTTTTTTCTTGGTTTTATCCATTTCTTTTAAGAAAACCTTTAAAAAATATGACAAATTTTTTATTTTCTTTTAAATTAAATAAAAAGTATTATAAAAGTTGTAAAAAACAGAACGTAAGTCGATTTTAAAACCGCATAACTTCTAATCCGCATAAAAAACCGCATAAAAAGAGACTTATGTATGATTTCAAAATATAAAAGGTGTACTCATTATAACTCTTAAATTCCTTGTAAACCTTGTACAAATACAAGCCATATTTTTTATGTATGGAATTTGACATTAAACTCATAAACATACCACGTTTACACACTTAACGGGTAGAATACAAGTTTATATCAGGAGGCTTAAAATACTTGGTTACAATTCTGTACAACTTCTTCTAAATACTAACCCCTCAATTCATAAACACTTTGTAAAGTTATAGGAGGTTTACAAAACGAAATTTTCATACAAAATTTGTTCAATAAGACTCCTATAATTTTACAAAGCGTTTTTGAATTTAGGGGTTAATTTTTATTTAATTTTTGAATTCTTAACTTAAGGGTGTTATTTTTTAATAATTTTTAATAGTTTTTGTTTTGAGCCTGATATATAATGCGTCCCTTTAGAAAAACATGTAAGTCCACACAATGTAATCGATTTCGTGTACTTCACATTCTGTATACTTACGATATGGGATACTTGTGTATAACAATTGTATATGAAATTAAAAACATTTGAAATTTTTAAAAAATTTTGTCTAACTTACATGATGCTATACTTGTGTGTACTTACGAAGTATATTGGCTTGTGGGCCATTACAATACGGCCATACCCTGGGTAAAGTAAGCCAGCTTGTGTGTGGGGTTTGAAAGTACTCGGATATACTTGTGTGTACTTACTAGAATCCCCGAGTGCTTTCAAACTTTACACACAAGCTGGCTTACTTTACCTAGGGTATGGCCGCATTGTAATGGCCCACAAGCCAATATACTTCGTAAGTACACACAAGTATAGCAGCATGTAAGTTAGACAACATTTTTGAAAAAATTCAAATGTTTTTAGTTTCATATACAATTGTTATACACAAGTATCCCATATCGTAAGTACACACAATGTGAAGTACATGAAATCGATTACATTATGTGGACTTACACGTTTTTCTAAAAGGGTTATATAATTATGTCTTTCTACATCAAATTAGACATGATTATATCGGGTCAAAATCCGGATAAGATTCTATATGATTTAATATATTTAGATCTTATCCGATATAATTTTATCCACCATTTTTCGGATCATAGCATATCTCCAATTATATTAAATTAGATATCATTACATATGATATCATATTATTTTTTTTACTCGGGTACTTATATTTTGGATATTCAAGTTAATTTCGACTTGGCCTGGAGGAGAGATGACTTATATTCATCAGTAAAAAGGTGATGAAAACTGTTTTGGTCATATGCAAGGTTTCCAAAAGCCACCCGCTATATTTAAAAAATTTCCAGTTTAAAAAATTAGCCAGTTCATCTCAAAAGCGCAATAAAAAGTCTTACAATTAGTGATTTTACTTTCTAACTTAAATAATTTAAAAAAATGAAATATTTCATACGTAACTATTTTTAGAATATTAGAATCATCTCTATGTAATTGTATTTCTCTAGAGGTGTAATTCTGCCCTTAATTTTATTTTTCATATATGCTATGTATATAGCAAAATTATCAAATAATTTCGAACTTGAAAGAAATTATTTTAAAAACGATTCGATTGAAAATTTTGATTATTATCGCAATACTGTCTTGAGACATCCCAAATTCATAATCAAGAAAAATATGTCTGGTGGTCGCACCTTTCAGTTAAAGTTCATTCCGATGAAGCGTGTTGTATAAACGTTACAATTGTAACGTCTTAAAAATTAGTTTTAAATAATTTTAAAATGAACACTCAAAATTAGTTAAAGTACTGAGGAGTTTTATAATTGTGTTAAATGAAGATAACTAAAATCTTTGCTTAAATTAGTGTTTCAACTAAAAATTTTTTTAAAATAAGTCAAATCGATTTGAAACCGGTTTGACAGATTTTTCTACTGACGTATTATTTTAAGTGTACAACAAACTTTACAGAAGCCATATTGATTCGGATTTATTAATATTTTATTCTAGAAAAATGTTGATAATTGACCGCACAAAACCGTTAAAAAATTTCTGTCTATAATAGTTACACACAGGAAAAAGTTTGATTGGAATTCGATCGAAACCATTAAAATTAAATAATTTGCCAGAACGTTATTTTATTTGGTGTTACCTATAATTGAGTACTAAACCTAAAATATTTAATTAGGTATTAAAAATAGGGAACATTAATTAAAAGACAATCCTATTATCCAATTGTTGGTAATATCCAACAAACTTTAAAATTCGGTTATTAATTGTGTACAGTTGATGCAACCATTTATTTAGTGGATATACCAGAAAATTGGTGGTATTTATTTCATTTATTAAAAAATTATCAATATTCGAAAGTTGTAGCTACAAATATGCCCCTAAATTAAAGCTTCAATAGAACCAACCAAATTGTGTATTGTAATGATAACATATGTAACTAATGATTGGTATTGGGAAACGAATTTTATACTGAATTTGTTTTCCTAACAAAAAATATAAATTCAAAATTAGACATTATAATTAATAACCCAGTGTAGAAAATCATTACCAGATATGTGGTTATGTAACTACATACTTGGTAATGGTAACTAGTTACTTTTGTTATTACATTTCTTATTACCTTTATATGGCGATGTCGCGAAAAGTAATGAGTTATGGTTACACACCAGCATACAAAAAATCAAAAAATATATCGTTACCTATGTGCTTACCAGTACTGACAAAAATAATAAGTCTAAAAATAGATTTTCAAAAAAATAAATTCTATAAAAAAAATATTTTTTATTGTATTATTTTTAAAATAAAATTTGCTGGTGCGGGAATCGAACCTGGGTCTACAGATTGCCAGTCAATAGCTCTACCATCTGAGCTATATCGACATGTAATATTTAATAGATAAAAACACAATTGACCTGCTGCACACAAGTAAGCTTACTCGCCAACATACAAAAAATCAAAAAATATTTGGTTACGTATATCCCTAGCAGCTTTTAAAAAATATTGAGTCTAAAAATAGATTTCAAAATAAGTCGTTATCAGTAACTCCTTATTATACTTTTTAAAATAATGCAGAAGGTAAGTGGGTGTCATTAGTGGTAGTCCAAAAAATAATGGTATGTCATTACCGTTTCTACACTGGTGTAGTGGGTAGAGAGGTAGCCGAGTACGCCGGATTACCGAGTTCAAATCCCGGAAAAGACAAAAACTTAGCTGTTCTTTTTTTAATTAAAACAAAATATTTATATCCCAGTGTAGAAAATCATTACCAGTGGTTACCGTGGTTGTGTAACTACTTACTTGGTAATGGTAACTAGTTACTTTTGTTATTACATTTCTTATTGCCTTTATATGGCGATGTCGCGAAAAATAATGAGTTATGGTTACACACCAGCATACGAAAAATCAAAAAATATATCGTTACCTATGTGATTACCAGTACTGACAAAAATAATGAGTCTAAAAATATATTTAAAAAAAAAATAAATTATATAAAAAAAATATTCTTTATTGCATTTTTTTTAAATAAAATTTGCTGGTGCGGGAATCGAACCTGGGTCTACAGACTGCCAGTCAATAGCTCTACCATCTGAGCTATATCGACATGTAATATTTAATAGATAAAAACATAATTGACCTGCTGCACACGAGTGAGCTTACTCGCCAACATACAAAAAATCAAAAAATATGTGGTTACATATATCCTTACCAGTGTTTAAAAAATATTGAGTCTAAAAATAGATTTCAAAAAAATCTAGAAAACTATTTTCTATTTGAAATAATGATAAAAATAAGTCATTATCAGTAACTCATTATTCTATGTTTTATATAATGCAGAAGGTAAGTGGGTGTCATTACTGGTAGTCAAAAAAATAATGACATGTCATTACCGTTTCTACACTGGGATGTTTAAAGGACAAATATGGCAAAGAAAATCAATAGTAGTTGTGGTGCAATGGGTAAGAGTGTGAAATATGAATCTGAATGGCCGGGTTCAATACCAGAAAAACTTAATAATATTTATGTGGAACATAGTATTGAATTAGACAACCGAATATTGGGTTTCACGACTATAAATATAATTTAATATAGAGATAGTTGTCGTACTGGTACGAATTCGATTGGCAACAAATTCGGTGGCCGCAGCTTGGACTGTTTTCTGGGGGAAAGAACTAAATTTTAGCTATTTTGAGATAAGTTATTAAAACGAAATCCTATATAAAATATCTTCCGCTAGAAAGAAAGTAAGTACCCAGCAAAACCTTGGTAATGACTGGTCATTACTACATGCATTACTTAGATCTCATATCTCAGTACCCGTTGAATTACTTTTAAGCTGAATGTAATGAGTTTCCGATAATTATACCCCACACATTACTATTTCACAATAGCTGAAACCAATGTGTTCTAAATCATTAAAAACCATAACTAAGGCGTCGCCTAGTGGTTATCGTTTTTGCCTGACAGACATGAGGATCGCTGCTCAACTCGTGTTAGCTTCCATTGTTGTTTTTTTTTTTGTAATTTATATCAAACATCTATTTATAGAAATGTTGATGTTCATTAAGCAGTATTTAATAACAACAAGTTTTGTGAAAAATAGACATGTATAACAGTGGCCACAATAAATGTGTACATAAGTTAAAGCATTAAAAATCATAGTGATATCGTGGTCTAATGGTTAGAGTGTTTGCCTGACAATCGTGGGGTACGCTGATCAATACGTGTCAGCTCCTATTGGTTTTTAAATTTTTATATTTTTTTAAATCTATATTCAACATCTATTTATAGAACAGCTAATAAACTACTTACAGGTAACATCAGTGTAATGACTTTCCTCCAATGACATCACCATGTTAAAATAAGTAGTTTAGTAATTAAAAGGTAACTAGTGAACACTTAAGATTTCAATACCTAAAACTCATTACATGGTAATGAAAGGTTTTGCTGGGTAGGAGCCTTACAAATGTCTCTGAATGTGGTGGCGACTCTTCAATACCAACCTAATTTAAATAAGTCCTAGAGGGTATCTGATAATCGCTCTATATCGTTTATAATTTTCATACTTATTTTCCGTATTTTTCTATGTTTTACTTATTTGCAAACATTACAATTAAATGCATAAAAAGGTCTACAACAACGACGATAGTAACAAATACAACAACAAAAAACAATAAGCAAAAACTGTAACAATAATAAAATAGCCATGAAAAAATCCCATAATCCTCATGCATACTAACGAGTAGCTGCCGGCTAACTAACTGGTTATATAAGCACGCTCTTTTTCCCCCTACTACGTCCTCCTTATTAGGTGGTTAGGCTTGTTTGTTTGTTGTCCATTATAAGGCAAATATAAAGGAACAAAAAAAATGTTTTATACTTTCTAAGATGATGTTTTTAAAGAAGAAGACCAAGAAGTTGGTTGTATGGTAAGCTGAACGTATATGATTATGACCGCGTCTTTGGGGCCAATACTGTAAATATCATGTATAATGTGTTTTTCACGCCTTCTTCCATTTCTGTGCCTTAGGGAAAAGTCATAAGAATAAATAAAGTTTGTTAAATGTAAGAAAAGAGGTCGTTGTGGTACTTGGTACCTTTCAAAATACAATAAATATTTATGTGCGTCAGTAAGGGATGGAAAAGTTGATATGATTGTACCTTTACTGATAATATATGATTAAAAAAACTACCTTAGTATTGTAGCATTGCCGCGATACTTTTGGTACCCTACACCACACTTCTGATATACTACACCATACAGTGGGGGATTTAGGAACATATTTTTAAATAATTTCTTATCTACGAGGCCTATTTTAATGAAATTTAGGTTAGTTGGAGCTAAGATGAGCCCCAAAGTGGGACAGCTGTCGTAAAAATAATTTCAAACACTCGCCATTTGTTTATTTTTGAGGGTGTTTGGTATCATCAGAAAGGAAATTGCCTGTAATAAAAATAAAAAATAAAGAAAACATTCTAAAATGTAGAAAAAGTCTGTTTTTTTAACTATGAGTTTAAGAAAAAAAAATTTTAAAATATAAATAAATTAACAATAGCTGTATTTTGTCTTATGCCTATCAACGTTAAGTATTTAAAGCAAATCTACATTAAACCCATTGTAGTATAAAAAAAATTTTAAATAGGTAATGTTTATAATTTTTTCGTTATAATCGAACGAACGTCTGCAAAACTTTTTAGGAAGTTACGAAAATAAATTACGTTAGATGCGAAAATGTATAAACGTTGAATTTTCAACGTTGATAATTATCCGTGTCGAAAGTTAACGTGCATACAAAATGTAATGTGTTAGTTTACGTCTTAAACGCGTTTTTATCCACTTTGAGTTTTTTTATGAGTTAACTGATATAGTTAAGTCGAAAACACAGCTAATAACAGGAACTTTCAAAGAAAAATAAAATTAAGAAAATCGCAATAAGCACATAGGTTTTAAAAATTCAAGTGCTTTAAATTTTGCTTGAATTAAAGTAGAATTTAAATTCTAGCAATTGTATATTTAGCAAAAATATTTCAAAACTCAATTTTTGTTTTTTCTTTTGCTGGAGTATGCTATTAAAATAAAATGTAATAAAAGTTCTATTCAAGCCTTTAAACTGGAAAACAGGGCTGGAATTGAATTATAGGGATAGCTCTACCGACTTTTTTCAGCAATTTTCTTTAAAATAGATACATTTTCGTAATAAAATAACAAATTTAAGTTCCATTTTCTTTTTAACTAAAGGAGACAGAGAAAATCCAAGACCTGAATTGAAAAACGTAGTAATTTTCTAATACAGAACCAGTAAAAATCAAAGTAAAGTACTCTTCAGACATCATTTTATACTGAAAGGAGAATCCTATTTCCCATCCCTGGTGTGAGTGTGTTTATGATTTTGCCAAAGAAGGTTATAGAAAGATGAACACAAAAAAAATGAAATTCGACATCCGATTTTTTAGGCCATATTCTTTCTTAGACTTAATTTAAAGTTTCATTTAAACAGAAAAGAAAATAATTTGGAGTCTTCTTAGGAAAATAAAGCGTTTTAATTTTTTCCCCTTTTTCTACATAAAACGGATTTTTTTACCTTACGTTTTATATTTGTAGTGGAATTTTTTGTTATTTCCTTTAAGTTTCCTATTTGATTTCATTTCTTAAGGACATGTTGTATGTAAAAGGAAATGGATTTATACAAAAAAGCAATTCTTAAAAAATCTCAGCATCGGAATTCATTGCCATAACAGAGTGTGTGTACAAATTAAAACATTACTATGTTGTAACACAAATTCGTGAAAGAAAGAAGGTAAATATATCCCAGCAAAACCTTCTATTACCCGATAATGAGATATGTTAGCAGCAAATATATATATATATATATATTATTTTTAACTTACGTATTATTCTTACACCCAGAAAACAGATTCGGTCCTGACAACCCAATTTGTTGCCAATCGAATGGTTCAGTTGAATCAAATGAGTTTTTCAGTTGCGCCTAACGAATTACTCTTGATTCAACTGAAATTCTGGCTACAAATGCGGTTTTCATCACCATCAGTTATGAATACTTTCGGATCTGTTGTGTGCAAACACCGGACAGCAATATGCCAAAAACCTATAATGAAATTTAACTTATTGGACATTCTACACTAACCATAACATATAACCATTAGAGCGACTTACCTTATATGGAGAGAAAAAAAGTAAAAAAGTGCCCTCTCAAAATAAATATAAATATTTCGGGTCTAGCAATGAGATCTCAAAAGTTGGACCATTTTTAAAAAAGGTATTTTTTTTAGTTTTTGTAAGAATTTTTCATTTTATCTGAAGACAACATACTCAATACGGGTATCATGAGAAAGGTTTTTTTGAGGCGCATCCAGCTGTATATATAACATGTTCAAGCACATCCTGACATGTCCTGTTTTGAAGGATATGCAATAAAAAACTACTTTTTGACTCTTTTGCACGGAGATGTTTGTGATTTAAATGTCAAACTTACATACCCTAATCTTTTTTTTTTAAGATGAGCAACACTCAGGAAATTCTTCCTATTAATTAACGTGTTGTTTCTTTTGGAAAGGGATAGAGAAGAAGTGAAAGGTGGTGAAAGATAAAGGGCTTCAAATATGGCAATACTGTAATTGTGATAGATGTTGAATTTTTAGAACAGTTATTGTGCGCCATCAGATGGTGAGTTGGCGAACTTTGTTGAAGCTTTTGAGTTCAAAGCCCTGTTATATAAATTTACTTTGGTGGGGTTAGTGCTATGGGAACACCGAAGGACGACGGTGTGATATGTATGAGGGATAGATAAAACTCATACATCGATCGAACCCGCAACCCGCAACCTCATGTTTAACAGTCCAACGCGCTAACCATTACACCACATAAATCTATAGTCGATTTAACTGAACACCTGTTTCGGATTTTTTTGAAATTCGCGATTTTTAGCGTTTTATCAAAAACTCAATGTAGTCGAAACAATATTTTCTAAATAGGGCAATATGGATACCAATGATTTTCTTTTGATAAGTAAATCGTCGCTGAGTGGATACAATTTGGAATTTTCCAAGATGATAAATTTTTCACGATGCTACCAAATGGATGGACCAAATTTTGATAAAATTTTTGAGTTACCCCAATTCAATAAAAAAAAATTATGAAATTTTTTGTAGGTTTATTATTAAATAAAATATTTTATTGAAATACACGTGTCTGTAATTTAAAAAAAAAAATCCAAAATTTTATAAGAATTTTTTTCCCCAAAAAAAAAAAAAAATGTTCCGCCAAAAAAAGGGCGTGGCGGGTTTTTTTCTGTTAAGTTGCTTTTTTATCCTTACAGCTACTAGAAACTGAGTTTAAGTTATTATTAAAATTTTATAAATTTTTTTTCGCGAAAAAAAGTTATTCCAGCAAAAAAGCGCGTGCTGGATTTTTTTTTGTTAAGTTGTAGTTTTATTTTATCTTATCAACTAGATACAGAATTCAAATGCAGATTGCAGTAACTCAAAAATTTTAACAAAATTTGGTCCAGAGCATCGTGCAAAATGTATTAAATTTGCAAAATTCTAAACTATATCCAATTAGCGATGATTTACTTGTCAAAAGAAAAGTTTTGGTATCCATACTTCCCTATTTAGAACACATTAGATAAAATGCGAAAAATAGCGAATTTCAAAAAAATCTGAAACTCGCGTTCTTAACTTAAAACGACTATAGATAGATGATTAATATATAAGTTTGACATTTCAGTCACAAACATCTCCATACAAAAGAGTCAAAAATTAGTTTTTTTTACATAATATCCTTGTAAATAGGACATGTCAGGATATTCTTGAACATGTTATATATACCGCTGGAAGCATCTCAAGAAAACCTCTTAAAGGATGCCCATATTGTATGTATGTATGTTGTCTTCAGCTAAAATGCAAAATTCTTACAAAAACTAAAAAAATACCTTTTTTAAAAATGGTTCAGCTCGTGAGATCTCATTGCTAGACCCGAAATATTTTGGGAATCATCATAAAACAAACCAAGGTTTATTTTGTGGGGGGACTTTTTTTCGTGAGTTGGTCTAATAACGATAGATTACTTGTAGGAAAGATTATTCTATTTGAACCAAAACTTCGGAAATATTATTCGGGGAAAAGCAAAGCCGCGAAGATTTCTTGTGAAAATAATTCACATTCCCGGACGCCGTTTCCATAATACTGCTTCAAATATGTTGATATTCGGCAGGAGTCGTCTTTTTATATACTCCTTTGTTTGTGCTAAATATGAATTCATTTGATCCAATGATCCTTTCCGACATTTACGAAAAATATAACATCAGATGCTTCCCAATCCAACTGTCCATCTAAAAAAACGACTATCCTATCAATATCAAACTTGCATTATTTATTGTCCTATATGATACGTATAAAAATTGGGGCAACTTTTTACAATTTTCCAAAAGGCGGGCGAAGTAGGCGTGGTTATACAAATATTTATTTTAAATTTTACACCAAAAAATTCCGTGATTGAAAAATTTTTAAAATTCTTTTTTCAATGAAAAAAACTGCTTAAACTTACTTTTATATAACTTATAACAATTACTATATCGGTAATTTATAACAATTTAATCAATGATTTATTAATTTTAGATATTTTCATTTATAAATTAACCCAGAAAACAGTCTCAATTGTGGCCACCGAATTTGTTGCCAATCGAATTCGTGCGATTACGACAACTATCCTTATATTAAATTATATTTTTCGTCGTGAAAGCCTATATTCGGTTGTCTAATTCAATATTATGTTCCACATAGATATTAGCCTTCTAATCACTTGGATTTAATAAATCCAAAAAGTATTTCTAAAAGTGCTCAACAGATGGGGTTAGATTCTCTCTATTTTAAAAAGAATTTTCTGTCCGACACTTCTTTCACCCTAATTTTTAATACCGAATTCGATGATGAAGGATTTTACTTTAACTTTTAATTTTTAATTAAAAAACGCTAATTATTATGTTACACAAAATTTTATTGATATTAAAAAACTTTTTTTGAATTTTCTGGTATTGAACCCGGCCATTCAGGTTAATAGTTCACACTCTCACATCACAACTACTTTCAATTTTCTTAGCCATATTTACTGTTTATACATATGAATATTTTATATTAATTAAAAAAACATCTAAATTTTTGTCTTCTCCGGGATTCGAACCCGGAAATCCGGCGTATTAGGCCAACTCCTCACCCACTAAACCACAAACACTTATTAATTTTAATGTCTAATTTTCGAAGAGTATCGAACAGCGTAAAACTTTCGGAAACTACAACTTTGAAGTTGTTAAAGACTTCGTTTATTTAGGTGGCAGCGTTAATAACGACAATGAACTCAGCCTAGAAATTAAGCGGAGAATAACTCTTGTCAATAGATGTTACTTCGGGCTTAGTAGGCAATTGAGAAGTAAAGCCCTCTCTCGACGGACTACGATAACGCTGTACAAATCACTCATATTACCTGTCATTCTCTATGGTGCTGAAACATGGACAATGAAAAGATCAGACGAGTCATTGTTGGCAGTGTTTGAGAGGAAAATTCTCCGTAAGATTTACGGCCCTATACGCGTTGGTGATGGATTCCGAATTAGAATGAATCTCCAATTGGGGCCAGCATGCAGAAGACAGAAATAGCTGGCGTTCTATTTTGCTTCAGGCTCAAACCGACCCATATAAAGTAAGTAAGTAATTTTGAATTAAAATTGAAATAAAATTCGTTTACCAATACCAATTAATAGTTGTGTGTTTTATCAATACAATCCACAATTCGGTTGGTTCTACAGAAACTCGACTTTTAGGTCATATTTGATTAGGATACCCGTATTTGTAATTACCACTTTCGAATATTAAATTTTTTTCATAAAGGTTATAGATAACAACAATTTTCTTGTATATTCACTAAATATATGGCTGTTTCTATTGCATAGAATTACTAAACTGATACTAATTTTTTTTTTTTCATTTTTCCTATTTTTAATACCTAGTAAAATATTTTTGTTGTAATATTCAATTATAGATAACTCCAAATAAAATAACGTTCTGCCAAATTCATTTTAATTGTTTTGATATAATTCCAACCAATCTTTTTCCTGAGTGTATTTACTTGTCAAATTCAATACAAATTTTGAATCAATACCTGTGTTTAAAGTTTTTAAATATGCCAGTTATTTTCGAATTAAAAAAATTTTAAAGCATTAAGGCGCGTTTACAATGATAGAGTGACTCTACTCTGCAGCACAGATTAAAATGTTAACTGTTCACAATGCAGAGTAGAGTTACTTCAAAAAATATTTGACACTTTAATACTTACATTTTGTTTCGCGAATTTCTAGGCCTTATTCCGAGTACCCAATTTTTAAAATAATTTTTATTTTATAGTAAAATTCCCAACACAAATATTTTGTGTTGGTTTTATGTTTTTAAATATTTTTTTCTAATTTGTTGACAATTAGAGATGTGAACAAATTAGTGATGTGTCTTTTTATGAATATTTGTCATGTTAAACACTTAACAGAGCAATGTTAGCTCTAGAGTGCAGCAAATATGTACTCCAGAGTCAGACAAGTTTTACTCTGGAGTGGAATAAAAAGAGATAGTAAAATACAAAAATGTGTTAATATGAAAGAGAAAAAAACTAAATTTGCTACAGATTGGAGTACTCCATCATTGTAAACGCACCTTTAGAAAATATGCGATGATATTCAATTTGTTCACATTTTTTTTTATAAAAATATGACTCCAACTTTGAAATAATTTTTTTAATGACTTAGAATTAACAATTTTTTTAATGTATAATTTTCCTACGGTATGAGGGGTTTCTTCGGAAAAAGCTTTAGAATTTGAGAATTTTCATACACCACTTAAATAAAACCAAATATTTAAGTGAAATTTTGTTCGGAGATTTTAAGGTGTGCCTGAGCGTTACTTACGGATAAGATGTGCATCCTAAGACCATTAGGTTTACAAAATTATTAAAGAAATACAATTAAGAGGTTTTAATAGCAGTGCACTTAAGTTAAAAAAATAAAAACAAATTGTAGTGCTCACTTTAAAATATAAAGGCCAGTTTTAGAGTCAGAACTAAGTAAGCACGATTCTTTTCTTAAATATATCTTAAGTAAGTAATTTCGTTTCGTTCCTTAAAAAAAATTTTGAGAATTATCTCTTAAAAAATGTAGAATCTGTTAGGTTTCCCGAACAAAAGAAATTCTTGAATCTATGAATCTACAAAAAATCTCAAAATTAAAAATGTGTGTTTAATATGAAATTCTAAAACGTCTGTTTACAAAATTAATCATTTTTTCCATTATAGCATTATTTGGAAAAAAAAAATTTTTTTTTGGTCCTCAAGAGGGGGGGGGGGGGCTCTCCACTGGTATCCGCGCCTGGTTGCCTTGTCACGCGTACTTCTGTTGCAGATTTCGTATAAGTCCACATTGGATTATTTTGAATAGTTTCAATAATTTTTTGTGCACATTCGAATTTGACAATCCAATGTATTTTGAAATCTAATATATTTCTCAAAGATATTTTGATCGGAAAAAATTATTTTAATTTACGCGTGTGTATAATAGAGTAGTGGTATTCATGAACGAACTAGTTAAATGGAACTTTTCACTTTTTTAATTACATGAAGTGATCATAATTTTTCGGCCTTGCAACAATTGTTTGTATATCTTTCCAACAAATTGTTTGAAATTGAAACGTTTTTTTAGGAAATAGTAATATTTTTGTTGGAAATTAAGAAAAACAGTCAAAATTTATAAAAAGCAAACAAATTTCCCTAAAATCAATTCTTTTTTTTTAATAAAGCTGCAGATTTTCTGATGCCCTTAGAGTAAAAAAACAATAAAATATCGGAAATTTTTCGATTTTAGTTTTAGCTTTGATTGTGTTTCTACTCTTAGCTTAAAAGTGCGTAAAAAAGTTGTAAAGCGAAAAAATTAGTTGATCTGAACGAACTAGTTCACTTACTCGAATTGACGACAATAACGAGTCAGGAAAGAAACTGTTGAGGTTCAACAAACACGTTTGTTGATTTTTAACAAACAAGTTCGGCTGAAAAGAAAGTTGGAATTTTGTCATATTAACAAAATATTTTATTGATTTAATTAAAATTGTTGTTAAAATTGAAACTGAATTCTAAAAATTCTTTTTGTCACTTAAAATTTGGTGATATTCTTATCTGTGCAATTGGAAATGCACCAACAAGACAATAATTTATAATTTTTGTATTATATTTAAGCACCCTGTTAAAAATCGATTATACATGATCACATATGATTCATGCATGCCCATATGCATCAATATATGATCCATATGTGTGCATGAATAATTCATATATGCTCATATGAATTTCCATATATGTTCATATGTACATTTTCATATGTTTCCATACATGATCATGTGTGTACATTAAAGAAAATTGAGGTAATATGTTCGTGTATGATCACATATGAATATATATGAACACATGTGAATCCTATAGGGAAGTATATGAACATGTTTGAATTTTATGACTTCATATACCAGCATGTGTGAGTTCACACATGTCCATGAATGGATACATATATGACGATTTTTAACGGGGCAATAAAAACAAACACTCACATTTTGTGCAATGTTAGTCCCATTCTTAATACACTTTTCTAAATACTATCCCAGCAAAAAATACAGCTTGCTTGGAAGAAGGTTCGTCAGGCAAAGAAAATAGTGTAGCGCTTGCATTATTGCTGATATAAGGCATGATTTTTGTTCGAGATAGCTCGCGTGAAAGCACTTGTTTCGATATCCGATATGCGCTTCTATCATAGCTCCAAATAATGGCATGAAATCACAGCTTTTAGCTAGTAAATTCGGTTGTCATTGTCATTCTTCCGTGCTTTGTTAGAGCGATAAAGTGTGGTAAACAAAACTCTATTGCCTTTTTTAACACACTACTGCAAGCTATAAATCCTCAGAAGCAGTAAACGAAGCAGAAAAGAAGCACTAAACATTTTTACCGCTTCCGAATTTCTGCTGGGATCACTCTCATTTCGGAAATAATCCCGCAAATTATTCACGTTTAAACCACAATCGAATGTATTAAATTTAGTTTCTACTTTTTTGTATATATTTTTGTTTGTTTATTTATACGTGTAGGTCAAAGCAACAAAAATGGTGACCATAGGCTAACATTTTAAACAAAATTTTCATAAAGCTTTAAATAATTGCAGAAAAGTTTCTTGCCAATCCTTTTATTAGAAAAAAAAAAAACAAATGACATATGTTATAATAGGGATCTAACAGGCTCTTGAATATCGGATTTTAATGCAACAGATGGCGCTTACTGCTGTTTTGTTTTTTCTGGCAATACTGCTCTGTTTAGTGGGGAGCCCGAAATATTTTAGCTCATTCCCATGCTGAAAGTTTAAATCCTCAATGTTATACCCAATTCATTTTAATTTAAACAAAACGCCAATTTTAAAAAGAAAATAAAAGATAAGTTAGCATTGCTCTTAAGTCCAGAGAATTATTAAGAAATGACTCAGCAAAGTAAATAAAATTGACTATTTTGCGAAGAAATATTTATTTTTTCACTCGAACTTTAAAGGCCTCAAATCTTTGTCAAAATTACGAAAGCAAAAAAAAATTTATTATAAGAAAGATACAATCACAACTAAGCTGAAATGTCACTTTTTCAAAATAAAGGTCGTACATTAAATTTTGAGAGAAAAAATTTTACACAATTTTCACACGAAACTGATTGTGGTGAAAAATCTTGTTTTTTCCAAAATTTGTATGGAATTTGACAAGTAGATACGAGTAGTTTTCAAAAACTAATAGTTTTAAATGATGATTTTTCACGATAACGAGTTTCACGTGAAAATTGTGTAAAGTTTGTTTTCACGCAAATTAAATGTACAAGACTATTATTTTTATTGGGAAAAAGTGACATTTTATGTTTATTGTGATTTAATGTACAACACTATTATTTTTCTTGGGAAAAAGTGACATTTTATGTTTATTGTGATTGATCTTTGTTATAAAATTAAAAAATTGTTAATTTTTATAAATTAAGTTGAATTTGAGGCTTTAAAGTTCGAGTGAAATTTTTCCACGTGAAAAATAATTTACGGTGCTTTAAGTGTAAATTTAGTAGGTGTAAGTTTTAGGGCTTGTAAACTATTTTGAACATTAAGTTTGCATAAGTCGAGTTTACACGATTCAGAAAGTACATAAGAGGTTATATGAAAACCCCTTGTACTTTTTGAACCTACACAAAATTTATTTTTTCTGAGTCCTTTGCATGTAGCAATTTCAATATTTTGAAAATATAAAACTTTTTCATTAATTACACTGATATACAAAAAAAAAGGTGGATGTTATTGCAGCGGTTTTAGGATAATTAGAGGGTGCTGATTTCGAATCTGCTACCAGTTTGTTTAAATTGGCTCTAGGTTTCGCGTAATTCGCGATTTAATTTTATTAAATTTTTCAGCCGATTTTTTCAATCAAAAATTTATAATTTAGTAACTATAGCTTCGGCAAAAAAACGCTTTACACATTTTAAGCATTATTCTGTGCCCTATTTTTCAAACTTAAGTGTGTGTCAATATCTCAATAACTTTTCTAAATATAGTCGCGCAAAATCAAAATATAAAAATTTTTTAAGGTTTTTTTTTAAAAAATTTTTAAATATAACACGAAGTCCGATTTTAAATATCAAAGCCAATTTGGAAAGAAAAAGGCCCAAAATTTATATATATGTCATATTGCATTAACAAATTATGTGCAGTTTTAGAGCCTTTTGTAATTAAATTTAGACTTAAAATGAACAAAAAAATGTTTTACTGTACTAAAAATCTACTGTACTATTATAGAATTTTTTTTTCTAAAAACATCAGATTTCATTCCCTATTAATTTTTTCCGATATTATTGCGATTTGCAAAGTTTATATTTAAATCACAATATTTTCGTACACATTCAAAATGAGTTCGTCGAGAAATAATTGTAAAAAGAGTGGGAAGGCATTATTTAAATATAAACTTTTAAAATAGCAATAATTTCGCAGAAAAACCAATAGGGAATGAAATCTGATGATTTTGGAAAAAAAAATTATATAATAGTACAGTAGATTTTTAGTACAGTAAAAAATTTTTTTGTTCATTCTAAGTCTAAATTTAATTACAAAAGGCTCTAACAGTGCACATAATTTGTTAATGCAATATGACATATATATAAATTTTGGACCTTTTTCTTTCCAAATTGGCTTTGATATTTAAAATCGGACTTCGTGTTATATTTAAAAAATTTTTTTTAAGAAAACCTTAAAAAATTTTGAAATTTTTACTTTCAACGACTATGTTTAGAAACGTTATTGAGATATTGATACACACTTAAGTTTGAAAATAGGGCACGGAATTAAGCTTAAACTGTGTAAAGCGTTTTCTTTCCGAAGCTATAGTTACTAAATTATAAATTTTTTATTGAAAAAATCAGCTGAAAAATTGAATAACTTTAAATCGCGAATTACGCGAAACCTAGAGCAAAATTGAAAAAACTGGTTGCAGAATCGAAATCAGCACCCTCTAATTATCCTAAAACCACTGCAAAGTTGTGCAACTTATAAATATTGTAATATTTTGTAGAGCTGTGTTATAGAGCTTGGCTGCTCTTCATTATTTCAAGATTTATAAATATTAAGAGAACATTTCTACAATAACTCAAACATTTTGTAAAAATTTTGAAATACTTTAACAGCCCCAATTTGATTTTCGGCCTAAAATTAAATCTTTTAAAATTTACAATTTTTTAATCTGTCCCCAAAACGAAGTCGAAATCCATATATGACAACTCTGTTAAAACCTCATTTGAAAAAATAAAATCCGCTCTTGACAAAATTTCCCAAAATAAAATAATCATTTGACAAAAATTTCACAAAATTTAATACATATTAGCAATATCTACAGCTTGTTTAAAAAGTTTCGATGTGACATCACTATATTATATATCTCTGTGTTATAAATAGACCTGTCTGTGTATTTCGTGAACGAACTAGTTCAATTGAACTAGTCATTCAATTTATCGAAAGACCTAGTTTACTTCCAATCGCTCTTCTAGTCGTTCATTTTTTATTATAATTCTTAATTTGTCTGATATTTTTTATATTTGTTAACTAAAAGACGAGATAAATGAATTAGCTACCTGTTAAAAATTGCGAAACTGAAGAACGGAAAAATTGTTTTGTGCACGATTGAAAGAAATTGTCAACGATCTATTGAACTAGAAGAGCGAACTAGTTCTATATAACAAATTGAACTAGAAAGAGCAGTCACCAAAAAAACTAGAATGCCCAAGTCTAGTTATAAAGTAATATACGTAAGTCTAGTCGAAAATAAGAAATCGTGATAGATGAACCAAAATACTTCATCGTTCGCTAAATGTCTTCCGTCTAGTTTTAGGTTCTTTTTAGATAAATAGGCAGTTAGTTATCGAAAAGCAATCAGCGTATGAGTATTATTCAATTCTGTTATTAAAAATAAAGTATACGCACCGAGACTAAACGAATGTAAACGTCGTATAGCACAGGTGGGCTGGAATTAGGTATTGACAAAAAAACTCTCCACAAAAATGATTATAGGGATCGAAAACACTATATTTATGATTACGAAAAAAAGCATTTTTAAAAAAATCTGTAAACGAATTTAAAATATGATTTAAATTGTTTATTTAAAAAAATTGGGGGCCATTGGGAAACTCTTGAAAATACAACTGCTAAAATAAATGTCTTAGAAAAAATACATTAAAAGTTTTAAAGTACATTTTTAAATTTTTGGATTTTTCGGACATGTGACCACACAGTTTCCAGCAACCTTTCAGCGCTGAGTCTGAATTTGGATTCCAATTTTTCCAACACATCTGCTTTTTGAGCAAATTGAGGTAAAATTTAACAAAAATATTTTTTTTGATATTTTTGAATTGTTTTTACACACTTTTACCTCGAGTTAATAAAAAAAAGGTGAAACAAGATGTGCCATCATCACGGTAAGTTTATTTGAAAACGCTTGGTGGTGCTATATTTTCATTATTGTTTTCTGTCTCTCCATGTATTCTTGTGCGCTGTAGCATGGTCGCAATATTACGATATTGTAATGAAATTTGGTAGACCGACTTATATCGACCCAAGGACGAGGTCTATTGATTTAGGTTTAAGTCGGTCTAGGGATCGACTTAAACTCTTATGGTCCTAGTGCCCATATAGAGTTCGCCCCAAAATTGCAGCACAAAATTGAATGGTACATTCATGGTTTACATATCTCGATTACTATTATTATCTGAAAGTACTAAATAGATCGGTTTAGCTTCACACAGAGAAAAGTTCGGTTAGGAATCGGTTACTATTACTATTATTCTTCCATTAAATCGAAATTTTAATCCTTATGATAAAATGTAGGAATCAAAAGTTGACGTTTTCTTTAGAATTTAAAAATTAAAACAAAAAGAATTGCTTTGTACCAGAAAAATTGGCTACCCCAACAACTTTAGAAACAAATTTTTTTTTTAAATTATTGCGAGAGGCAGAGCCGAATTATATTAAGTTTTTTCTTGATTTGTTAGTTATAAAAACTACAACTCGGTGGCTGTATCTAAAAATGTCAGTTTCGTTTGTTAATAAAACCTGCAACAGACTAATGGTTTTTACATCAAATTATTTCATTCCGTGTGATTGAAATTCGGATATTATTTCCAAAATACAATTATAAATATGTTTTTGTGAATCAGAACCGAATTCCTGTTGTACATACTACTTCAAAAATATTAGGAAATAAAGATGTACATAATAAAAATTTAAAATTAAAAACAATAAAAATAATTTGTGGTAGAAAATTATAAAAAAAATATACAGTGGTTGCAAATTTAATAGGAACGATTCAAGTTTTGTCTAATTTTTTTTTCGTTGCCTTTATTTTTAAAAATCAAAATAGTGGCTAAATTCGCCCCGGGAGGCAAATATGTGGTTTAGAATATTGTGCAGAATTTTAACATAATGTCTGTTTTTTTTATTTTGTCACTTGTTTAAAGTGGGCGAGGCTTTCAATGAAAAATTAGGTCCTAAACAGGTCGCATTTTTTTATGCTTTATATCACTTTTCGCTGCACAATACACTAATAATTCAACTTATAACTGACTGGCACATCCAAAGATAAAATAATTAATGGTTGAGATATGGCAATTAATATTGTTATGTGTACACTTAAAATAATACGTCAGTAGAAAAATCTGTCAAATCGACTTGACTAATTTTTAACAAATTTTTAATTGAAACACTGATTTAAACAAAGATTTTAGTTATCTTAATTTAACACAATACTAAAAATCCTTAGTAACTTAACTAATTTTGAGTGTTAATTTTCGAAATATCCAAAGTTTTAGAGATGTCGCTATTTCTTTCGGTACCGATTTTTTAAAATTGCCCATATCTCGAATACTGAGAGAGATAGAGCAAAATTTACGAAAATTTCGACTACCCCTACCGATATATTACTCCAGCGAAAGAGGTTATCTCTTTCCAAAAATGGACCATGGTGAAGCCTTGGACCCTCGGGAATTTCTAATAAAAATTTTCCTATTCATAAAATGGCCCATATTTCGAAAACGAAGCGAAATAGAGAAAAACAGATAAAATGTTTGCTCCTTTAGAGTGCCCTTACATGACTTTTGATGGCCCGCGGAGGGTCCCGAGACCTTAATTTGTACAAATTTTACGACTCAGTATAATTACAAATAAAACTGTAGTTTTAATAATTTCTTACTTAAATTTTGATTTCTTAAATTTAGCAAAAGAATTTGTTAACATCAACAAATTTTATTTTAAGCCAAAAAACAGGAATAAGTTTTGTTAAGATCAAAAAGTTTTGTGTTCAGCATACAGACTTATTATTTTGAGTGTGATACATACCAGAGACTGACAGCGAGTACTCAAAAAACAAGTTATTTAAGTATTTACCCATACTTTTTCCTTATTGTGTGTATCCATACATACAACACCAATAACATTTACTAACACTTATTTGCGATTCAACAATTACCCAGCAAAACCTTGGTAATATGTTGGTATTACAGAACACATTACCTGGTAATACCATACCCCTTACCATTGCATTATTTCAAAACTAAAATGTAATGTCTTATGTATAAGGTGCTGCTAACTACTGGGTAGTAATAGCAACTTATTACCAATGATATATTTAAACACCTCAAAGAAAAGAGTTACTTGTAATACACAACATGAGTTCTAAATAATAGCGACTTATTACAGATGGGATATTTTAAAACCGTAAAATAAGGAATTACTTTTAATATGATACGTGATCACTTAATAGAAATAGCCACTTATTACCGATGGTGTATTCAAATACCGCAAAATAAGGAGTTATTTATAATGCGATACATGAGTGTTTATTAGTAATAATAACGTATTACAAATGCGATATTTTAAAACTTTAAAATAAGGAGTTATTTGTAATATGATACTAGAATACTTCTAGATTCTAGAAGCATACATGTTAGTAAAAGCGACTTATTACCGATAAGATATTTAAATACCTCAAAATAAGGAGTTACCTCTAATGCGATACATGATCACTTATTAGTAAAAGCGTCTTATTACCGATGGGGTATTTAAATATCTCATAATAAGGAGTTACTCGTAATGTGATATATGGTTACTTTTTTAGTTACCAAAACTTATTACGGATGGGGTATTTTAATACCTTAAAATAATGATGAGTTACTTCAATCTATTGCATTGCTTCATAATTTTTTAATAATAGTTTTTATGGAATTAAATTCATTTCATCTTTAGTTAACAAAATTTGCAAAAAAAAAAAAAGTTAATAACTGCCAATTTTCAATATATATATACATATATATTTATGTATTTAGAGGTAATGCTGTCACAATCGCTAAGGACAAACATAATCTTTTAGCTTCATTTTCACATGGTCCAGTTAGCGAAATTTTAAGAGGTCTTCCAGTAATCGGGCCTTAATCTTTAACTTTTAATCTTTAATTTTACAATTATATCCGGTTTATTTTTAACAAAGTGACCTGAAATTTGATTAAATAAATATTATAAAAAAATTATCTTTTTGCAGGTAAAAGAAAATACATACCTTTAATTTTTTTGTAACCAACATAATAGCAACAAGTGTGTATTAGTGGAATTAGAAATAATTGATTTCTATACGAAAGTTTTAGAACTTTCGTCAAAATATTTTGCATTTTATACAAACTCTCTTCCGATTCTTCATCTTCTTCGGCAATGGCAATATTTAAATCCATTGAGTTAACGGGATTGTTAAAAAAAATTTGTTACATTTAAAAATGGTTTTGCCAGAAACTCATTTTCGTTTAAGATTTCAGTTATTATTAGAAAAGCGTTATCCTTCGTTAAATAAACATTGTCCGGATTTGTAGCGCTGAAGTAACCCCAGAACTGGATTTTTAGTATCTATTATTTTTCTTGTAAACTTATTAAAAATTTGTTGGCATAAATGTTTTGGCATTTTAAGTTTTTGTTTAATTTTTTGCATCAAGTTTTCAAATTTATAAGCAGATATACTATTGAGGTCACCAAATTCATGAGCACAATCTGATATATGCAAAAGGTTATGTACATTATACGTGATGCTAGATCTTACATATAACACTGGGAAAATTTCCACAAAATTTTCAATAATTTCTTTAGCCTTATCTCTTTTATTTGTTGTTGTCAAAGGAGACAATAGAATTCTATACGCACAATGAATTAACAAGAAATGCTCATACATTTCTGCTGGAACGAAATCCTTTAATGCAACTAATCCGGTATATAGTATAAATTGTCTGAGATCAGTTGCTTTCCATCTCGAGATTTCATCTAAACCTCTGGGTTTTCGTGAAAATTCACGAGTAATATACGAGCTCATGGAGCAAAGCTTTTCGGAAATTGATATTATTGAAAATCTAGGCATTGGTAAAATTGTTTTTTTGTTTATCATGGCCAAACGTATTTTTTTTGTTATTCCTAAAACAATAAGGTGCATCGGATCAATAGGAAACTGAGACACCATTCCGACTCCTAAGCTTTCAAGCTCCATTTCCATTTCTGTATGCATCGGCTGAAAGAAATTTTCGTATTTTCTTAAACGAAAATCTTCATCTGTCCTTTTTACAGCAACGGTTGTAGAAAATGTTGTAACATTATCAACACGTTGGCCAATTTGTTGGCATTTTGGGCATCCATTAAGTGCCATGTGACCTTTTATACCACAAAGAAATGATTTTGCAGGAGCATCGTAAATTAATGCTCGTATTTTTATTTCTATTCTTTTTTTGTTTATAAAGAATCCATTGCTGTTTAAACTGGAGAATTCCTGTACGAAACCATGCAAATAACAATTTACGTTAATCGGTTTCTTTGGACCTACATAGGATCCTACCAGAAATACCGACGATCTTGGAATATTTACTATTCTTCCTAAAATTGGCCACGATACTATGGCAGAGCTTTTAAAGATGGGCAAACCATCTACCCCAACATCGATTACAATCTCCTTCAAAACAAACTTTTCAATAATATTTGCAAAACTATTTAAATTAAATTCGAGACCAATATGAACATATTCCCCGGGGGAAACAGTGCGCTTTATGCAATTTTTTTGTTTACCCATGAAACCCTTAATTGACAGAGGCACATCTAGATTTTCAGATTTCAAAATTTCTTACAAATTTTTGGTGCATGCCACCGATGGATTGTATTCGAGATACCAAGCCTTCAGTTTTTCTTTCAAGCTTGGTTTTTCAGGTTCTGGATCTGGCGGAAAATTTTCATCTACTACTACTTCACTTTCGATATTTAAAGATGTTCTGTTTAATAAAGAACCAGAGCCTTCTGGTAAAAAATTAGCCGTCTGAATTAGATTTTTAATTATATTTAATACTTTTTCAACATTTCTTTTATATTGCCTTTTACTCGACATATTTAATTTGATTTTTATTTTTTTAAATATTTTTTTCTTTCTTATTTTGAATTCTCATAAAAGACACAATAAGGGCGAAACTCGATTTTCAGAAATTCAACGGCGGTTATAGTAAGTTATCAGTAAATTTATTTTGTTGCGGTTTGTCGCCATCATTGTGATTAATGTCTCATACTGACTTTACTCACTGCTGCCAAAAAGTTCTTAGCAAAAAAAGCGCTAAATGTAATTTAAACTAAAAAACACCTGAAACGGGTAGAAAATTTTAAAAAGTGTAAAGTGCTTTCTATTTGTTTCTATTCAAAGTTCGAGCTGAAAAACAACCGTTTGATTGAAAATTATAGAAATTAATAGAGATGAAGCTTTACCAACGTTGACTTATATGCCATTCACATGAACGAGATTACAAATTTCCTGGTTTTTGGTTCTTTATTCTATTACCATATAATGTCTAATAATGACATTATGTGGTAAAAGAATAAAGAACAAAATTGAAGAGATTTAGTTACGTTATCTCCTTCATGTGAATAGCCTATTAGGCTAAATATCGCTAATTCAATGAATTTTTAATCGTTGAAAAAATGTTCACAAATTGCATGTTTGGTTTGAAATTAGTAAAAAATTTACTCAAGTGCAGAATATAACTAAATATTTCTTAAACGTCTAAAATTCTTATGTAGTTTTTGGATAAGCAACATCATTTTTTCACAAAGTTTCTAATATCCAAGTAAATACATTTATTTTAGCATAATTTATCTTTTTTATACGGTATGAGTACAAAAAAATGCGAATACTGTCAAGTTCCTGATACTTTTGCTCATAAAGTTTGCTAAAATTTAAAATACTTTGTCAAGTTTTCACATTTTATGTGGAGTTATTGTGCACACAAAAAAAAAATAACTGCAAATCTTCTGAGTATAATTTTTACATTTTCTGCTTAAACCTTGATAAATTAAGGTTGATTCACACGCTATCCATCCCTGTCCACCCATATCTACAATTTCCCAATGTTGGGGATACGAAATGTCACTTTCAAAAGAGAATTTACAAAAATGTGACAATTTATATCAGATAGGAGTGGTCGACGTGTAAATTGGTTTTTAAGCCCAGTATTTTGTTCAAAAGACCGAAAATATTTCGCTCTATGTTTAGAGCTCAAAAACTATAATAAAAACATTAATATGCACAAATTTTGATGGTCGATAAAAAGTTACAATAACAATTAACCCAAATGTCACTTTTGCGCTACATTTTCAAATGGTCCTGTCTATTAAATTGATGCGAAAAAAATTCCACAGCAATTTCGCAACAATTCCACGCAAGTGAAAAATCATTTTTTTTTATATGGAGTTTGATAGCTTTTTTCTCAAAAATACGAACAAAATAACGGGCTTTAGGTAGAATTCAGAGTTATCATCTGAAGTGAAATTTGAAACAAATTGTGACATTTTAATTCAAATATTTTCAAGCGCTTTTTACATTCACATAGTGTTTGCATCACTGTTATCCAACCAATAAAGAAAATGGAATTTACAAGAAGAAGCAATAAAAAGAATAAATCAAAGAAGGGTGCATCGAAAAAATTTTAAATTCTATAAAAGTTTAATAAATTCAAAAATTATCTTTCCATATTAATTGTTAAATAACACTATGGAATATTTTTGGGATTATTGTCTGGGGGGTGAGAAATTCCAAGTCAGGGTGATGGTACTAGGTCAGTATAGTAAAACCCTCAAAGGGTTTGGCGTTCGTATGTGTCATTTTTTTTATGACCTTTTAAATTTTTTCCTTATCTTGATGTTTTTTCGCTTAGTTGTAACATTTTGGCAAAAACGTAGTTTAACATAACTCGAGAACCACTTGTCCGATTTTGATGAAACAAATTTAGAAAAATTTAGAATTACAATTTCTCTAATCTGTTTCTATACCGTTTTCCTATATGTGTAACACTTTCGAAGTTAAAAATGAATGTATGAAGGGAAAAAAGTATTTTTTGCCTAAAAATTTAAATATTTTTTTTTTAAAATTCATAAAAAATCCAAAATGGAAAAAAGTGCCAAAACTAATTACTTTCGCGTAAAGTCACATAACTCATGAGCAAAAAAAGGCATAGATCATGAAAATCAATGCACGCGTTTCTCATTTATTCACAATTAGGTAAATGTATGAATTTCAAAAATTTGCTCCAGATATGCACAACATTATTTGGAGAAAACATTGACACTCACAAGCCGAACTCTCTCATATTTTTCTACTGTACTAAAAGAGAAATATTGATGTGGCAACACTGGTTCTGTAATGGTCACATAAAACATGCATTGTCATTATACTTCTTCTCTTTCTCACACTGGTTCTGTGATTTTTGTCATTCAACAAGTGCCGACGAACGCGAACAGTAAAAGTGATTTTTCTCCAGTTTTTTAAAAGTGAACAAAAGAGAACAGAATATGGAACTGTGCAAGCCAAATATAAATAGCTTTTGCTACTGCTGTGGTCAATATGTCTCAACACATAAAAAAAGGGGAAATTTCAGTACTGATTTTGTTCAAACATACGAGATGTACTTCAACCAAAATGTTATAGTGAACGAAAATTGGGTACCAAATATAGTGTGTAAAAGCTGCTACAACCGTCTAATGGATTGGAAAAATAGAAGACGTGAAAGTATGCCATTCGGTAATCCTGGCGAAGGTCACAATCCATTGAATTGCTATGCATGTGCGAATAAAGGAGCCGCAAAAAGGATAAGAAAATCGTATAATTACGTTGGTGTTGCAAGTGCCGCAACACCATTGCCTCATTCGGACCACATTCCTGTGCCAAAAGCTTCTAGCCCAGATATTTTCTCTTCTACGACTGCTCCGACATATCATGCACGTGATGATTCCCCATATGAGCCATCAGTATCCAATGAGCCAATTTTAATAAATCAAAATAAGCTTGATTCAATTGTTGCCAAGTTGGAATTAACACAGCATAAATCGGAAGAGCTGGCTTCCATTTTGAAATCAAACAATTTGTTGGCACCCGGTGTGAAAGTCACAGCTTATCGAAGTCGTCAGGCAACACTCCAAAGTTTATTCCTTGTGAATGATGAAAAACCTTCTGCATATTGCCCGGATGTAGGAAAATTGATGGACGCAATGGAAATAAAATATGAAGCAGATGACTGGAGATTATTTATTGACAGTTCAAAACTCAGCTTGAAGGCAGTTTTACTGCATAAGACCAATAAAAAACCTTCAGTTCCAATCGCCTACAGTACAGAAACGAAAGAAACATATGATGCACTGGAAAATATTTTAAAAATGGTTAACTACGCCAAACATATGTGGCGCATATGCTGCGATTTAAAAGTTGTAGCAATGCTTTGCGGTCTTCAAAGCGGCTATATAAAATATATGTGCTTTTTGTGCGATTGGGACACACGATTTTCCAGTGACCAATATGCATGCCACGGATGGAAACTCAGAGAGCACAGCAGGTTACAAACGGCCAATATTATTCGTGAGCCTCTAGTGCCGAAGGAGAAGATATTGCTACCTCCACTGCATATTAAACTTGGAATTGTTAAGAATTTTATCAAAACTGTCGCCAAAAGAGATGAAGTTTTCTTGTGTTTGAAACTAATTTACCCGAGACTCAGCGAAAGTAAAATTAAAGAAGGTAAGTTATAATATCACATTCATTTCCCATGATTTTCCATCTTAACAAATTAATTTTTTCCAATCAGGCGTACTAAATGGTCCAGATATACGAAAGCTGATTAAAAGTGACGCATTCAACAATATTTTGATTGACGCTGAATTGAATGCATGGCAGGCAATCAAAGAAGTAATAGAAGGCTTGTTGGGAAAGCATCGTTCTAACAACTACGATGTTTCTGTCGCAAGGATGTTAAGAGCATTCTCGGAAATTGGTGTCCACATGTCCTTGAAAATCCATTATTTACATCATCATCTGGACTACTTCAGCAAACAATTGGCTACCGAATCTGATGAACAAGGTGAACGCTATCATCAAGTTGCTATGCCATTTGAAATGAGGTAATACTGATTTTTTATTTTTTCAAACTCATTTTAATAAAACAAAAACTTACAGATATAGAGGCAAAAAGTCGCCGAGTGCAATAATTGCGGAAATTTGCTGGTGGAGTAAGTTAGTGTGGCAAGACAAGGATGATCTTGATGATAAAGAATTTTCAGGAGATGCAGAAGGGCCAACAGTGGAGTCACACATTGACATTATGTGTGGTTCAGAAACTGATGATAGCGATGAATGCGATGCCACTAGTCCCGAACAACCACCATCGAAAAAGTCTATGCAATATTTATTAAAATAAATAAAAATAAATAAATAAAATAAAAATAAAAAATTATAAAAATGTTTACTTAATTTTTTTAGTAGTTTATGGCCAGAAGTCTGGAGTTATTGGGGAAAATTTATGAAAAAGGCGATAAATGACACTTTTTTGAATAAAAACAAATATCAATATTCTTGTCAAAATGGGATACCTTCACTTAATTGTAAATAAAAGCAGAACGCGTTAAATTTTGTTTATAGGTTATGTGACTTTACATGAAATTAATAACACTTGATCCTTTTTTCCGTTTTGGATTTTTTATGAATTTAAAAAAAAAAATTTTAATTTTTAGGCAAAAAAATATTTTTTTTTCTCCACAAATTGATTTTTACCGGCAAAACTGTTGATTATAAAGAAAAACGTTATATGAACGGATTAAAGAAATTGTAATTCTAAATTTTTCTTAATTTGTTTCATCAAAATCGGACAAGTGGTTCTCGAGTTATGTTGAACTACGTTTTTGCCAAAATGTTACAACTAAGCGAAAAAACATCAAGATAAGGAACAAATTTATAAGGTCATAAAAAAAATGACACATACGAACGCCAAACCCTTTGAGGGTTTTATATACTGACCTAGTACCATCACCCTGACTTGGAATTTCTCACCCCCCAGATTGGCTGTTGTACTGTGTAATTATTAAATTATTTTTACGTTCGTAAAAATAAAAAAGGAAAAAAATTATCAAGTGTTAACATTTTTTTTATAAAATAACATTACCTCAACTTCAATGGCGTCCAAAGAAAAAAAATCGCAAACTTCAAGTCTTTTAGCTGACCTACTCAATAGAGTTCAGTCAATGCAGGAGGAAATTAAGGAAATAAAAAGTGAGTATAACCTAATAATTCAAAGCGCATCCCACCAGTGTCGGTCACTTCATCCCGCCGACAACAGTGCTTTCTTTTGAGTTGTCCAAATATTAACACGGCATTGAACTGGTGAAGTGCTTCAAATTGATAATTGTTAAAAGCCAAATTTAATTTTTTTTAGGTCACATCATAGACAAGTCGGAGTCGGAATCTTCAAAAATTCTTGGTAAGTAAAAGATCCTAAAAGTTCGACAATTTTAGCAAATATAAAATTTGTTTATTTCAAACTGCTAGCAAATAATTATTTAACATGCTATAAACATACATATATGCTTATTTTTAATTGCAGATAAGATTAATAATCAAAATGATGTAGTGTGTAATGTTTTGGCGGAGCACACAACAGCGAACATGTGAACATGTTTCCAATTAAAACACATGACGAATTGAGCATTATGGAGAATCTGATTACAGATGAAAACAAATTCGCAATAGTAAGAAATTATCTAAAGTTTTAATAGACGTTTTCTGAGGAAGCTAATAAATAAACTCGGCTTTATGATACCCATATTAACATGGGGTTTCTAGAAGACGTTGTAACACGAATGAGTCACTACATGTATGTATTTTATTTTTGTATTGCATATATTTTGTTATTGTATTTTCGTTCGTATGAAGCAAAACGTCATCCAGAAGCACCACCTAAATTTACATAAACCAATGTGCTTTTGCTACAGAAATAAAATTATTGCCAGCCAAAAAGAAAAGTGAAGTACTCATAAATGGATAGCTTTCATATAACATACCATCTCAGCAGTGTTGCCAACTCTTGAAAGCAGGAAAGCACCGTGAGCATTGTGAAAACGGGAAAAAGGTAAAAATTTACCAAAAATGGGGTAAAAAAGTACGATATTCATTTTTTGAAAAATTTAGGTCCAGAATTTAAAAACACATTTTAGTTTTGTAAAATCGTGTAAAAAATGTTCAAAAATAACTAAGAAAAGCGGTAAAAAGCACCAAACTAATATTTAAAAATTTTGAAGTTTAAATATAACGAAGTTGATATTTAAAATTGTACTACAAACACTGGAAAAATGTATTTTTTGTTCGTATTATTTTTTCAACTTTGACAGAAAATTGAAGAAAAATTAAAAAAAAACGCGAACAAATACCAAAAATATAAACTGTACAAAAAGCACTAAAAGCACTGCCAGAAATTTGAAAAAGCACTGTAAATACCCGCTTATTTTAAACGGGTATTTGTAAAAAATCACCGGGTACGAGAAGGAAAAAAGCACCCAAAAATACCCGAAAAGCACTGAAATGGCAACACTGCATCTCAGAGCTTTTCAAAAAACAACATAAACAGATCCTCGCCCTCAAGACTGCAACGATACACAAAAATGTTAAATTCAGCAACAGACTGTTGTGTTTGAGTGACGCTTTATTTTACAAGGCATGTCCCACAAAATCAGCAGTCTATTGCTCCAATTTAAGATTTTTGTGTATAGTAAAAGTATTGTTTTTTTTTTTTTGAAAAGCTGTAAGAGTGTGTCATTTAAAAGCTATTCATTTTGGAGTGCTTTGTTCTTTTTTCTGGGTTTCAAAAGCACTATTATTTCGATTTCTTTTAGACTACAACTGTTAGAACTATTATAGGTTCTACTGGAATACAAAAGAGTATTAATTTAATTATACATGAAAATTTAGCAAATCAGTATAACCTGAAAGGAGTTCAAAACAAAAAGAGATTATACAATTTTCCGAAAGTAATTGACATGTTATTCAGTAAGTATTACTTTTTTTCTTTCTTGTATATGATTAAATTCTTACGCAAAACATAAATTTTTGTAATTTTCAGGAGCTTCCAATAATGGGGAGGGGTTTAAAGCGTTCGGAGACCAATTAAGAAAAGCTTTAAAAGGCATCAAAAACAGACATCATAAGAATAAAAGTGTTGCAAAAAAGAAAAAACTTCAAAATATCTTTGAAAATGAAAGATTGGAAGTGGTTAATATGGAAAGTGAGAACATAGAAAATGAAAACATGGAAACAGAAGCTGCGAATAAGTAAATTTTTTTAACTCTTTAAATCAAAACCTTTAATTTCGATATTAATACAATAATTAGTAAAAGTTAAGTGCCTGTTTTTATAAAAAGAATCAGACGAATTCTCTAAAACATTTGTGTGAAAAAGACAAACTTAAAAACATTTTTCTTTAAACTTTTTCAGACTCATCTGTTCTGCATAGATGTGGAAAAAAGACGTTTGCAATTTAGTGTTTTTCATAAAAATTTGTTAACGAATTCGTCTGATTGTTTTTACAAAAACACCCAGTAAGTCTTAAGTTTCAATGAATTTTGATATTAATTTCTGTACTAAAAAGATTGATGTGAATTTAAAAAGATCTCTTTTTTATTATTTTTTTCTTATAATTTTTTAATATAATAGTACTTTATTAATTTTGTTGGAACAAATTTTTGTACTGAATTTAGTAAATCTATTTAAACTTACGTTAAAAACTTATATTTAGTATTCCTAATTAACACTTGAAGTGTTATTTTCTACTTAAAATATTCGATACAAATAATTTATATGTTTTATACATATTGACTGAAATATCTTTTATGTTTTTTGTTAACTTTTTATTAATCTGAGTAAATATTAATTAAATATGAATATGCTTCATTTTAGCATTTATAAAAAACCAACACGATAACGCTTTATTTTAATTTTTTTTGTAAGAAGTAAGTATATATTTTTATGCAGTAAGTAAGCGCATAATTTTATTGTGTTATTTCAGACCTGTTTGTAACACATTTTTTGGCCTTACTTTAAGCTGTTATGTAAGTAGTATTGTGCTCAGTATCGGTTATGTAAGTGGTTACGTAACTCCTAACATGTAACATTAAAGTAACATGTTCTTTTATTGTTATATATTGAGAATGCACATTTACCGACTACAAAGATGTTCTCAAATTCGTTGTTTGTAATGGTGACATAGAAAAAAGCGAGTGTTGCGTTTCAATGTGTGGTCACTGCTTCAAAAATTTAAATAATCTAAAAACGCATATGCTAAAACATTTTGAAAATAACCAAACTGAAGAAATAATATACAAAAAGTGGAATACAACGATTAGATGTGTTCTGGAAACGTTAACCACCAACCCAGAATCATTTTTCAGCGAGTTTACTGAACACATCAAAGTTCTGATTCCGCATCATTTCATAGCAAAGCGACAATCTGAATTTATCAGCAATAAAAGAGCGGCGCTGTTATCAGGAGAAATGTTAATTCAAATGGACTTTGCTGAAAATTATGCATTTCTTGTACAAGATGCCGTGCAAGGATACCATTGGAATAATGATCAGGCTACAATACATCCGTTCGTTATTTATTACAAAGGTAATTATTTTAATATTTTGGTATTAGTAAACATATCCATCCACACTCATCAAAATATTTAATAAATATTAAGGAAAAAAACAAATAAATAAAATTTTTTTTATTTATTTGTTTTTTCCTTTGTTTGTTTATTTTCAGATAACGATAAATTAACTCATAAAAGCTTCGTCATAATATCTGATTGCAATACCCATGTTAGTATAGCAGTTCATCTATATATTTCAAAAATGATACAGTTCGTGAAGGCCAATATAACCAACAATATTAATAAAATCATTTACGTATCAGATGGTGCAGGAGCACAATATAAAAATAAATATAACTTCATTAATTTATGCCATCACAAATCTGATTTTGGTATTGATGCTGAATGGCACTTTTATGCTACCAGTCACGGAAAATCTGCATGTGATGGAATCGGAGGAACATTGAAGAGAGGTGCTCGAAATTATAGTATTGCAAATAAAAATTAAATCCAGACAACGATGCAACTCTATCACTGGGCATCAGAAACATATAAGACCACCATACAAGTTGCTTACGCAGATGCTGACGAATACAACAACGTTAAAGAAAAGCTATTTTCAAGATATAAAGAAGCTAAAACTATAACAGGAACTCAAGGCTTTCATTCGTTCATTCCAATAAATGAAACTTTTGTACATGTGCGCAGATATTCTGACTGTGCCAAATTTGAGCAGCGCAAAATTTCTTACAAATAATTAACTTAAAAAAAATTTAAATAAAATAAAACACAAATTAATAAAAACATGGCAATAATATAAACAATTGTTGATGGTTTTTTATTTGTAAAAATTTAAAAAATGTTAGAATTGTTGAAGTATTTTGTAAATGTGTAAGAAGTGACACTACATGAAAAATTATATAAAAAAAACTAAAAAAGAACCCATTTTTATTTTTTGATATGGTATAGGTGAAGGATAAACCTTTCTAAAAAATTAATACACTGTAAAAAAACCCTTGATCTTTTTGGTTTTTTCGTTAGTTAAAATTTTTTTTTTTGTTATAAAATTTTTTACAGTGTATTTTTTATTTTTTTTAACCCTGTTCAAATGTCTTTTTAATGATACCAAGATCATGGAAATCGGTTCAGCCGATTCTGAGTTATTGTAGTTTAAATGGAGCTCTTTTCGACCATTTTCGCGTTTTTTCGAAAACTTTCCCACTGTGCCACGCCCAAAAAATCGCAAAACAGTCATTTCTAAAAATGAGAGTTTGTTTGTATTGATCAAATTTAGCTATGAACAAAATTTCATCGATATCTGAGGTGGTCGGGTTCAAAATTTCAATTTTATCTCGATTTTTAAATGAAATTCATCACATGTAACATTAAAGTGACATGTTCTTATGGTGTTAGCTAGCCCTCTTTTGGAAAGTACATACCTCCAATGACATGCCCTTGTTAAAATAATAGCTGTTGGAATAGCAAAGTAAGAGGTTACATACCTTAATTTCTTCTTAAAAACCTTATTACCAGGTAATAGAAAGTTTTGCTGGGTATGTGTGTACTCCATATTTATAGCAACCTTTATGTATACTAGAGCGTACCACCTTACAGGCAAAAAAAAAGTGCGCCGTACACCCTCCAATATGAAGTATTTTTGCAAGGAGGTTTCAAAAATAAAATTTTATTTTTTTTGCCGAACGTAGGGGTCGCCATTTTACATTTTGCGTTATATCTTTGGCATTTACAGTCGGATCTTTGTTTTGCTCTAAGGGCATTTTGAGCTCAAGTATCCCGTTATAGATCTCAGTTGCTACCACCCTAATGTACCACCCTAAAGTCAGGAAATTGAAGCTCGCAAAAAATCATTAAACTTTTGCTAAGGAAGTTTTTCGCCAAACGCATTAGATTTTTTTCATATATTGGTTGCCGAACGTAGTTGTCGCCTTTTTAAATTTTTATACCCTACACCACTATGTGGTCAGGGTATTATAAGTTTGTGCTGATGTTTGTAACACCAAAAAATATTGGTCGTAGACCTACCTTATAGTATACCGATCGGTTCAGAATTTTTTTTTATTTCGATTTAACGATGTCCGTCCGTCCGTCCGTCTGTCTGTCTGTCCATTCAATCTTGTACGCACTCTACAGGTCACAAATATTAAGATATTTTGATGAAATTTGGTACGCAGACCTATGTTGGCCCAAGGACGAACAAGTTTGATTTTTGTGAACATCGGTCCATGTTTAGACCTAGTGCCCATATAAGGGTCCTACCAAAATTATATTGTTTATACGCTGCAGGTCGTAAATATTAAGATATTTTGACAAAATTTGGTACACGGACCTATGTTAGTCCAATAACGCAGTCTATTGATTTTGGTGAACATCGGTCCATGTTTAGACCTAGTGCCCATATAAGGGTCCTACCAAAATTATACTGTTTATACGCTGCAGGTCGTCAATATTAAGATATTTTGTTGAAATTTGGTACACAGACCTATATTGGCCCAATAACGCAGCCTATTGATTTTGGTGAACATCGGTCCATGTTTAGACCTAGTGCCCATATAAGGGTCCTACCAAAATTATACTGTTTATACGCTGCAGGTCGTAAATATTAAGATATTTTGATGACATTTGGTACACAGACCTATATTGGCCCAATAACGCAGCCTATTGATTTTGGTGAACATCGGTCCATGTTTAGACCTAGTGCCCATATAAGGGTCCTACCAAAATTATACTGTTTATACGCTGCAGGTCGTAAATATTAAGATATTTTGATGAAATTTGGCACACAGACCTACAATGGCCCAATAACGCAGTCTATAGATTTTGGTGAACATCGGTCTATGTTTAGACCTAGTGCCCATATAAGGGTCCTACCAAAATTATACTGTTTATACGCTGCAGGTCGCAAATATTAAGACATTTTGATGAAATTTGGTACACAGACCTATATTGGCCCAATTACGGAGCCTATTGATTTTGGTGAACATCGGTCCATGTTTAGACCTAGTGCCCATATAAGGGTCCTACCAAAATTATACTGTTTATACGCTGCAGGTCGCAAATATTAAGATATTTTGATGAAATTTGGTACATAGACCTATGTTGGCCCAATGACGAAGCCTATTGATTTTGGTGAACATCGGTCCATGTTTAGAACTAGTGCCCATATAAGGGTCCCCCCAAAATTGGCTTGGTTACAAACTGCAGGTCGCAAATATTAAGATATTTTGATGAAATTTGGTACATAGACATATATTGGCCCAAGGACGAAGCCTATTGATTTTGGTGAACATCGGTCCATGTTTAGAACTAGTGCCCATAGAAGGGTCCCCCCAAAATTGGCTTGGTTACAAACTGCAGGTCGCAAATATTAAGATATTTTAATGAAATTTGGTGCGCTGACTCACATTATAGAAAATTTTGACACAAGCCCCATTTTAACCCATTCGAATTTCGGATCCAAACAATACACCAGAGTGGTGCAGGGTATTGTATAGTCGGCATGCCCGACTTTAACCTTTTTACTCGTTTTAATTGGATTTTTACTATATAGCAAAACACTGGTCTCCTCGAGGCAAAAAAATCGATATATCACACTTTAAAATCGGGTTTTAAATGCCAAAGCTATAACAAAAAATTAAAAAAGGCGACCCCTACGTTCGGCAAAAAAAAAAAAAAATTTTTTTTTGAAATCGCCTTCCAAAAATACTTCATTTTAGAGGGTGTACGGCGAACTTTTTTTTTGAGGTACGGTCTAATGTATACTCAACAAACTTAAATACCTTAAACAACATGCTCGTATGAATACAACTGATTCCATGTATATAAATACTCGAGTGTGTATTATATCCATACTTTCAAGTATGACTATTTTATAAGTGTGAAAATGTAACTATAATACATTAAGTATACTTAATGTTTTTCAGGCACCCGATATTTATCAGGGTTGGCAGACAAAACCGCTACAATACCGTTGTCGATTCAAAACCCTTTCACCTGACTACCGTTATCCCTAAAATACCGGAATACCGTTATCCTTAAAATACCGTTACCGAAATAACTGAAATACCGTTATCCTTAAAATACCGATACCGAAATAAATGAAATATCAATACCCTTAAAATACCGTTACCGAAACAAATGAAATATTGTTATCCCTAAAATACCGTTACCGTTATTTTTAATTTTCTGCTTTTGCTAATTTCACGTGGTTTTTTGTACATTAAGCTGCCTGTTTTTTGTACATTAAGCTGATAAATTGGTTCTGTTTTTAATTTCGTTTGTTTTTTGTAAAAAAAAATTGCGGGATGCATCGAAATAACAGACTACCGTTACCCTTAAAATATCGTTACCGATATAACTCAAATACCGTTAAACTTAAAATACCGTTACCGAAATAACACAAATATCGTTATCTTTAAAATACCGTTACCGAAATAACTCAAATACCGTTATGCTTAAAATACCGATACCGAAATAAATGAAATAGCGTTTCCCTTAAAATACCGTTACCGAAATAACATAATATATCGTTACCCTAACGATAACCGCATTCGTTTCGGTTACCATCCATGATATTAATACTTTTAAAATGACATAGGTAAACTCAAATAAAAAAGTCTGTAAAAGTTACAGAAAAAACTGTAATATTACAGAAAAATTAACTAATATTAGGCCAGCAGACCGATTAGCTAATTTTAGCAAATTGTGTATGTAATTATTAGTAAAGTCAAAGTTGTTGAAAAAATTTGTAATAGTTCTTAAATTTAGTATAATTTTAGTATATTCATAATGGAAACCAATTTGCTAAAATTAGCCAAATTTCTTACTAAATATTACTGAAATTCATTTAGAAGCAAAAATTAGTAGTTTTACTACATATTAGTAAAATTTCTGTAAATTTAAAATGGAAATAAAACTGCTGAAACCAGCGAAAAAATTTACTAAATATTAGTAAATAGGAGGTAGTTAAAAAAATAGTACTTATACTAAATATTAGTATGCATACTGCATTTTATTTCCAAAAAATCTAAAATAAAATCCATAAAAAATGCTTAAGAAACATTTATTTATTTTTAGTTATAAAATGAAATGTAATTTTAAATACCATTTAATTATAAGTAAAGTTTTAAAATTTAAATAACTTTTAGATGAATGATACATTGAATGTATGTATATAAAAAGATAAAAAGATTTATTATAAATGTATGTACTTTATGTACTATATGCTTTTGAGATCAATAACAAATTGATATTCAAATTTAAATTAATTTTTGGAGTATTAATATAAATAAGTATTTAAAAGAAACCCGACTAATAAAGATATTATATAATCATATATCACCATATATAAACCCATATATACGTCCATATCTAATTTGATCCGAATATTGGAATATATAATTATATCAAGCGAGATAAGCATGTTATCTAACCTAACTGCATAAAATTATATATTAATACATAAAATTTGATGAAGATTTTAAAATAAAATTTTAGTAAATATTGTTGAGATCACTTTTCATTCATATTAAATACTAATGCTTAATGTTTAGAAAAATTTTTGCTAATAAACTTGGAAATAGCTGACAAAATAAAACATTACAAAAATTTGTCGGAACAACTTTTTCTAGGTTAGAGTTTTGGTCTTTCTTATAAAATGTGTGTCTTATGAAATAAAAAAAATAACAATTAGTGTTATTTTTGTTCGGTTTAAGATCAAATATTACAAATTCTAAATAGAATTTACAATTTTTATTTTACAACCAATAGAGAAAAACTTATGAAAAAAACTTTCCTAGAACCAATGGTTGACAATTAATGCATTTTCAAGTGACACCGCTCACTAACACTCATTGCAAAACATCTTCAGATCAACTAAAAATCTACAATAAATAACTAACACGGAAAAAATAACTGAACTTAAACCATATTTATATTTCAACATATGTTTTTCTAATTTTTATTTTTAAATTTAAAAATTGCAATTAAACTTTATAAAATTTTGTATAATTAGATATCATGTCAGATATAATTATATATAAAATTAATACAATTTTCTATTAACTTTAAGTATATATTTTGATATAAGATTGTTTATAAAAGCTTATATGCCATTATATATAATTATGTATGAACTATATTTGCAGATCTCTTAATATATGGCTGGAGACCAAATCGCATATGATTATATAAATGTATATTGTTATATAAAGCCACGCATATAAACATTTAAATTTATATCAAATCATATAAGATTATATGAAAACTTTTTTAGTCGGGAAGTCACACATTCATTTAATGCAAATTTTTATAAGTATTCACTTTTAAAAGTATTAAAAAAATGCTCACATTTATTGCAAATTAATGTAGGTACATTTTATTATTTATCTATTACGCTCGGTTTCAAATTTAAAGTTAACTTGAACTTAAGGATATTGAAAGATAAAATGTCAAAAATTATATACGAAATAACAAATTAAGTAACTAATGGTTAACTCAAAAACCTTTAGTATGAAAACCACCGTGTAGGTTTTTGAGTTTACTTTTAGTTAATCCATAATTTTTTGTTTCGTACACAAATTTCTTGACATTTTCTTTTAATAGTGAAGTTAAAGTCTTCAGTATGAAACTCAGATGTAAAGATTATAATTAGAAATTAAGAGTTTCAAAGTTAACAAAAGTACCCGAGTAAAAAAGTTTTTATATAATGATATATTATTTTATGTAATTGCATATAGTAACTTATAGTTACATATGGCCACATATGCTTTTAAATTCAAGCAGATATACTTTTATATAGTCATATGTTCGATATTTTTTCCTCAAAGGTTTTAATATGGAGACATATGTGATTTTATATTATTACATATTGGCCTACATATATACACTGAAAATATTATTACAGTAACTGACTGTAGTTTATTTAAAAAGTTATCCGTACATTTATTTTTAAATGATTATTCAGTTAAAATACAAAGAAATATATTTTTTAACTGTTTTTGTCGTTTATTTAAAAAATAAATTACATATAAATACGGATTTTCTGTTACAGTTAATATTTTCATTTAAAATGTTTTGTTAAAAAAAGAATTCCTTTTCGATTTCTAGGTCAGTTAAAAAAATTAAATAAACTAAATACCGTTTATTCTTACGGATTTTGTAGTTAATTTTTTGAAATTTAAAATAACGAAATGAATGAAAAATCAGATTTTTTTAAAGGATTTTGTAGTTTATTTATTAACATTTAAAAATAAATGAAAAGTTCTTTTGATTTAAATGAAAAGTCAGTAGACCGGTTTTCAAGTGATTTTTCATTTATTTTAAATTACATTTTCAGTTAATTTAAACTACAAACTATTTTGAGTATATGTATGTGCTATATATAAGAACATAAAGTAACATATAAAAGACATAATTACATGTACGTTTATATATAATTTAGTATGACACTATACATAATAATATAAAACTATGTGGATCCATATAAGAAATATTTTATAATTTGTGTTAGTTATGATTATATATTGACGATATGAACCCATATATAACTTATAACGTTCTTTATAAAATCATCTATAATTATATATCATCCCACATAGGCAATTTTTTCAAAGTGATTTTATATAAAAATATATAAGGTCCATATAAAACCGTATTGTATTATATTTGGTTCCATGTTATCAATGATTTTGAACTAGTTTTAGATTTAGTAATTACTAGGGATTGGCGCGTGACACGAAATGTTCGTGAGTCACGTTATTCACACGTGATCGTGAGTAAGAAGTACTATACTTAAGTGATTCGTGCGTGAGCGTGAGTAAGAATAACCCGTGATTGATTCGTGTGTGAGTTTATTTTTTGCATCATATGTTTTTAGTAATTTTTACTGTTTTGCGTGAGAATTTTCTGATTGTAAGTTTAATAAGTAAGTTAATATAAGCATGTGGGCTGAGTAAAAAACGAAATGCTCGTGTGTGAGTAATTTGTTTTTTCTTTGGTTTTTTTTTTTTTGAGCATGAGTCAAAAATGGCTTACGCACCGCACCCATAACATTAACAACACTGAAGCTTTAATACGAAATTCTCTATACTATAACGTACACTTGACTGATTTCTTATATTTTAGTTGTATATCATAATCCTATTAACTTTAAAATTTCAGTGTTGTTAATTTTATTTTAAAATTACTAAATTAAAAGAAATTTTTTTTCATGTTTATTGCACTGTCATGATAAATCTGGATAAAAGTAATGGAAGATTTATCGAAATTATAAAATCTCCAGCAGGCCTGGGTTAATCATTCCATTTTGTAATTAATTGCACATGCAATTACACAATTAGATGTAATTGTAATTGAAAAAAAAACTCATCTATAATTACATATTCGGCCTTATTACGAGTGTCGTAGTCGAAACTAAGTCGAATTTGCTGAAAATTCACTAAAAACGCAACTTTTGAACAATTTTTCAATTGGATTTACCATATCTAGCACTCAGATTTAAAAAAAATCCAGCAGAGTTTCATTTCTTTATAATTTCCATTGCAAATGCCGTTGTTCTTGGTTGATTTGTTTGAATTTGGTAGATCTAATAGGAATAGACAATTAGTTATTCCAAAACTTACACTGTTGTTAGGCCGATCTTTTTTGGTAAGGGTTGCTCGAATATACAACAAATTACCACCTAACTTAAAGACTTTTAATTTTTCGATTGATACGTTCAAGAAGAAACTTTTTGAAGTAATTTCACTTAATGCTTAATTTTTCAGGCATTATTTCTCGAATTAAAGCTTACATATGTCATTTTTTTTTTTGTTTAGAAATTAGGGAATGTAAAAACTATTATCGCTAATTTTTTTATAACTTTTATTTTTAATCTTTATATGCATTTAATAATTTTACATTTAATAATTTTATATTCGCATTGTTATCTAATTATACATATAATGTTTATTTTTTATTTTAAACAAATTTTAATGCTTGTTTTGTTACTTTTAGTAGAAATTTGTAACCGATTATGGCCTTTAGGCTAGGTTATTATTATAAATAAAGAAATTAAATTAAAATTAAATTATATACAAAATCATTTTATATGGAGTCGAAAATTTCGACTACAAATTCGACACTCGTAATCAGGCCGATTATTTGTAATTTCAATTCAAAAAAGAACAATTACAATTACAAGTAATTGAAATTTTTTTTTTTATTTAAAAACATTATTTTTGTATGTATATTGTTAGATATGGTCCTATATAATTTGATAAAAAGTATTAGGTTAATATTTAGATATAATTGTATCAAACTATGTCAACTTTTATAACATTTTATATAATTTTATACAAAAAGATATAATTTGATGAAATTGGATGAGGACAAAATTCGAATACAATTGTATCGAATTGCATAAAATTGTATCAAATTGTACCAAATTGTAGACAATTGTATACAATTCGATACAATAAGATACAATAAGATGTTCTCATTTTTCGGATATAATTATATCTAATTACATAAAGATTATATAAAATTAATAAGTATAACTTCATATGGCTCCATATCATTTTTTTTTACTTGGGTATACATGTTGTTGAAAAGGTTATATAAATGTCTTTTAAACAAGGTATGACATGTATAAACTTAGCAATACTTTGGAAAAAAATACTCTTATCCAACACTTTTTCCCAAGTTGTTTTGTTGGTATTAATAGTAGGAGTAAAAAATTCATAAATGCTTTGTAAGGTTAACAAAAAGTAATTTTCATAAAAATTTTGTTCAATTAACGTCCTATAATTTTACAAGCGTTTATGAATTTAGGGGTAAGAATATTGGCAAAAATGTATGTGCAAATATTACAAAAAAGTCATTTTCGCTCTGGAAGAACTCAAATTCAGAACTTTAACGAAATTATTATATACTACGATATCTAATTATATATTTAAATACTATTAATTGAAAACATAATTTGAATAGGGAAATCGAAAAAGAAAAAAGAGGGTAAAAGGACAGAAAAAGGAGAGACAGAGAAGAGAAAAAAGGAAAAAGAGTGAAAAAGGAGAGAAAAAAGAGAAGAAAAAAGGATAAAGTGAAAAAATACAAATTTGTTATGAATAATAATATGAAATATAAAATTTTATCCTTATTTTCATTTAACCAGTCGTCATTTAAAAAATCTCATAGATATTTTAACAAATTCATTAAAAAACTGATAATTTTGATTATTAAATTAAAGTTTGTGGAGAAATGTAGTTAAAAGATCTAAATTTGAAATTAGATTTTCAAAATTGTATGTAGATCAATTTCGTTTGAAATTTTTCTAATTTCAAATGACAAAAAGAAATTTCATTTTAAAATTTCGCATTTTTTAATACAAAATTCCAATTTTAATTTTTTAAATAAAAATAAACGCCCTTACTATTTAAATTTTCCAAATGTATATTATTGTTGACTTTAGTTAAAATTTTGGGTGGCAGCATGCTTTGACCTAGTTTATTTTTGGAGCATTCTGATTGGTTAATTTATTTTCAACCAATTAAAATATTTGAAAATGTAATTATTTCTTTAGAATTTTCATACACAAAATGAAAGTCGACTTTAAAAGTAAAATACTGTTTGATAGTAAAGTACCGTAAGTTGTTCGGATTTCACGTGAAAAAATTGTTATACTCCTCCATATAAAAAAAATTATAATTTTCCACGACAATGAATTTCACGTGAAAATTGAGTAGAGATTGTTTTCATGCAAATTTAATGTACAAGACTATTATTTTTCTTTTTTAAAAATCACATTTTTTGTATATTGTGATTGTGTCTTTGATATAAAATTGAAAAATTTTTCATTTTTATAATTTAAATTAAAATTTGAGTAAAATTAAAGTTCGAGTAAAATTTTTCCACGTGAAAAACCACTTACGGTGCTTTTGGGAAAAAGACTAAATTTTATTTTGAATTTTTTTCATTAAAATTGCAAAACTGAACTTCTAATGGAATTTTCTAAATTTGAAGTGGTAAATGCTACTATATTTTAGAATTTTCTCATTTCGAAATAAAAAATCGAAATTTTTCTTAAAATTTTCTCAATATTATAAGAAAACAATTAACTACCGTTATTTTTGTTCAGATTTAAGATCAAATTTGACAAATTCCAAATAGAATTCACAATTACTTTCACTTGAAATTCTCCAAATTTCATTCGGAAAGATATGGTGGAGTTGTTTTTAGGTCTTTCCAAAGGATCGTATTGAACTTATTTCAGTCTGTCTTTCGGAAATCCTGAGTATACATGTTGATATCGTAGAATATATAGTTATGTTCCTGAAATAATTTCTTTTGAAATACTCAATTTTTGATTGCCTGCGAGTAATTGACTAGCATTAGATCATGCACTTCCTCCCAACCTGCAAAGTGTTTTAACTTTAAAATACGGAATGTTGGTGTAGCGTCAAAGCAAAATTTGCCAGTAATTCTTTTTGTTAATAGAGCAATTCCATATGAAAGCGATCACCTTTTGGACGACCCCTCTCCGATTCTAAAATAAATAGTCTCAATCGATTGCCCAGCAAAAAATAATGTACCTACATATTTTTTTTTTTTTATAGTGACTGGTTTAGTGGTGGTGTACACCACTGTCATGTGACAAAATTGAAGAGAACAAGGTGGTCTCTTAAATGCTCCTCTCCTGTCCAAACAAGGAGTCGGGGCCCATTTTTTTATTGCTGATTCTTAAAGCAAAAATTATGAGGAATCCAAAAAAAAAAAATTAGCCGGAAAATTTAGGAGCTTCTGTGGAAAATCGTAAAATTTAATTTTCATGGGAAAATTTAATTTTCATGGGAAAAAAGATAAATTTCTGAGAAAAATTAGGAAAATTTTATTTTTCAATTAAAGCCAGATTCAATACCTTTCCAACGAGCTATCACTCGTTGCGATCGCTTTAGTAGTAAAACAACTTTCAATGAGGTCCCTTAGGAAGAATTCTTCAATTTTGTCACATGACAGTGGTGTACACCACCACTAAACCAGTCACTATAAAAAAAAAAAAAAAATATATAGGTACATTATTTTTTGCTGGGCAATCGATTGAGACTATTTATTTTAAAATCGGAGAGGGGTCGTCCAAAAATTTGCCAATTTTGATCGTTTTCATATGGAATTGCTCTATATGTGTATGTTTTTATTTGTCATTGGTAGCATTCGGCAAAGAAACCTTAAACTGATACCGGTGACTTGTAGCGCTTTGTGATTACTTACTCTGCGGAACGATGTTTTCTTTGTTTTGTTTTTAAATACATTTTTTCTATATTTTCCTTTGATTTTTAAAATTTTTTGTTTTTGAATTATATTTGTATGTTTTTATTTGTCAATCATACAAAACAAAAAGTTTTTTAAAAACAACAACAACAAATCTATCACTATTTGATCAAAAGTAGCAAACATTTTTTACGTTACCAAAATATGACAGCGCTACCTGAGCGCTCATACTGACCGGTTAGTGATCAGGTCGTTCAGCAGATAGTTGCACAACTGTTGTAGAACTGTTGACTGTCAAATTGTATCTGCCGAACACACCCATTCTTACAAAACAATTTTTACTGTAAATGAACAACAACCAATGTATCAATTATTGATCAAAAGTAACAAACATTTTTTACGCTACCAAAATATGACAGCGCTACCTGAGCGCTCAGACTGAGCGGTTAGTAGTCAGATCGTTCAGCAGATAGTTGTACTACTGTTGACTATTTAATTGTATCTGCCGAACTCAACCATTGTTTTAAGAAACTTATTATCAATTAGATATTGTCAGTAGTCAAAGTGTCAATTTGTTGAAAAAAGTCGTTGTTTTTTAATATGCCATTTTTAAAATATTCTGTGTGAATGCAATTTGAAAACAGATGGTTGAGGCTTATAGGATTGAATCCGCAGAAGGAATATAGTTTTGATAAGTTTTTATCAATAATGTGTGAGTGTGAAATAATTGTGTGTCCTAATCTTAAACGACTTATCTTTATGTGGTCTTTTCTTGAAAGAAGGTTGAAGTTAACATTTTTAAATAGTTTGTAAGCGTTGAGTTTATTAGGATTATTTCCATGGATAATAGCAGCAGTGGCATGTAATGGCACACCAAACCCGACTGAGGCTACAGGTCATAAAATGTTTTGTAAAATTTTTAAATTACCAGGTAATAAATATTTCGCCTAAAATGACACGTGCAGAAACAAGTCATAAAACACGGATTTTCCATAAATATGGCGAAATATTTATTACCTGGTAATTTAAAAAATTTACAAAACATTTTATGACCTGTGGTCGGCTTATTGGCAGTAACCAATTAAGTCCCTCTTTAAAAAACATTTTATGACCAGTAGTTCACGCAAATTTTCCTATTAAAGAAAAGCAAATATCGCTTATTTTTTTTACCTATTTTTTACCAAAAAATAAATATAAATACTTCACACACTCTGAGTCAAATTTTAGTTGAATACTAAACGTGAAAGTGTTAAAGTGTTTTTTTTGTAAAGTAAAGAGTGAAGCTGTAAAGACAATTTAAAGTAAAATGAATAAATTTTGCTGCAATCCGTTTAACAAGAGTGGACATCGTTCGAAAAAGAGAAAAGTATTAAAATTAACTGGTGTTTCGAAGCGATACATGAATGAATTAAATATACAATACGGTGAAGAAGCAGAATTCATTTGCCCCAAGTGTAAAATCGATTTGTCTCAACAAGCAAATGCATTGAAACAAATGCAACCACAATCCGAGAGTGAAATGACAATTGAACAAAATGTTTCATCTGATAGTGAGGCAGACATTCCGATGGTCAATATGTCTTTGAGTCCTTTGAATGAGGCTATTACCACTTTAGGTGAATCGCCTATTACAAAAAGAAAGTTGCGAAGTGAAAAATACAGGAAAGAGAAAAAAGGAAAGGTTATGAGTGCAATCGCGACAATATTTGATGAAGGCTCTGATAACGAATGCAGTCAAGCAGATGACGTTGATGACGGCAAACAAATGATTGAGCAGTTGAAAAGAAAATTCAATTTAGCGACCACTTTTCCGGAGAAATATCTCATTTTATCTGTGCTGACTCAATCATGGTCTATACGCAAGATTTCTGAACAGTTTCAAACATCTTTTTACATCGCGAGAAGAAGCAAAGAATTAGTTCGACAGAAGGGGATATTGGCGACTCCCACCAAGAAATTTGGCTCAAGGACCCTCAGCGAAGCAACGGTGAAATTGATTCAAGACTTTTACTGCAATGATGACAACAGCCGCGCCTGCCCAGGTACACGTGACTATGTTATCACACGTGAAGATGGAGAAAAAGTACACAAGCAGCGCAAATTATTATTATGTAATCTATCCGAGGCATACCATCAGTTCAAAGAGAAATACCCAGCAGAAAAAGTGGGATTTTCTAAGTTTGCCATCCTACGACCAAAAGAATGCGTGCTGGCATTAGACAGGCACGGGACGCATTCAGTCTGCGTTTGCATGTTTCATCAAAACATCAAATTAATGTTCTTTCCATGCAAGAAATTGAAAGTATTTCACGGTGAAATTGAAACAAATAGGGACCTCCTGTCGAAGTCGTTGTGCGCATACCCCACGGAAAATTGTCATCTGTCCAAATGCGACAATTGTCCGAAGATTGACGAGCTAGAGCAATATTTGGCGGAAAAGTTTGAACAGCTGTTAATTCAGGAGGTCCATTTCAAACAGTGGATAATTAGCAGCGGCAGATGTTCCCTTGAGACCGTGGTAAAGCAGATTCCGGAATTCATCGAGGAATTCGGATTCAAGTTGAATGAACTGAAGGCGCACCATTTCATATCCGAGATGCAATCGAAATTTCTAAAGGAAAGTAAGGAGAAATTAGCCCAAAATGAATTCATTGTGATAAGCGACTTTGCCGAGAATTACACTTTTCTCGTTCAGGATGAAATTCAGGCTTATCACTGGGCAAACGACCAGTGCACGGTGCATCCTTTTTGCATTTATTTCAAAAACGAAGATAACGAACTACAGACCGTAAGCCTTGTTGTTGTCGCGGAGAGTTTAGCTCATAATTATGTGTCCGTTTATTTATTTCAAATGAAACTGTTTGAATTCTTAAGATCAAAATTCGATGCAATCGACAAAGTAACGTTTTTCTCAGACGGCGCGGCTTCTCAGTACAAGAATAAAAAAAATTTTTACAATCTTTGCATAATTGAAGAAGAACAAAACTGCAAGGTCGGGTGGCACTTTTTTGCGACGTCCCACGGTAAGGGCCCATGCGATGCGTTAGGAGGAACCCTAAAACGCATGGCGACTAAGGCAAGTTTGCAAAGGCCATATACTGACCAGATCTTAAATGTACAACATTTGTTTTCGTGGATTCAAAGCAAGGAAATTGCCATTAACACAGTTTTATGCACTCAAAAAGAACACGATGCCATGGAGCGACGAATTCAAAACAGATATAATAATGTCAAAACTATAACTGGAACGCAAAAGTTTCATTGCTTCATACCAAATATTTCTGATATGTCAATTAATGTAAAGCGGTACTCTTCGTCAGCCGACGTGCTAAATTTAAAGTTACTTTAATTTTATAATGATGCCAAGACAATTGAAATTTTTAATAAATATTGTAATTAAGTATAAGCAGCAAAATAAGAATGATTTTTTCTTCATAAATGTATTTTTAACTGTAAAATAATTTTTAAAATGTATTTTTAATAATAAAATAAAACAATGTTAAATAATTACAAATAATTATATTATAAAAAATATAAAAACAATGAGAACAAGGTGGTCTCTTAAATGCTCCTCTCCTGTCCAAACAAGGAGTCGGGGCCCATTTTTTTATTGCTGATTCTTAAAGCAAAAATTATGAGGAATCCAAAAAAAAAAATTAGCTGGAAAATTTAGGAGCTTCTGTGGAAAATCGGAAAATTTAATTTTCATGGGAAAATTTAATTTTCATGGGAAAAAAGGTAAATTTCTGATAAAAATTAGGAAAATTTTATTTTTCAATTAAAGCCTGATTCAATACCTTTCCAACGAGCTATCACTCGTTGCGATCGCTTTAGTAGTTTTTTTTAAAACAACTTTCAATGAGGTCCCTTATGAAGAATTCTTCAATTTTGTCACATGATAGTGGTGTACACCACCACTAAACCAGTCACTATAAAAAAAAAAAAAATATGTAGGTACATTATTTTTTGCTGGGCAATCGAATGAGACTATTTATTTTAGAATCGGAGAGGGGTCGTCCAAAAGGTGATCGCCTTCATATGGAATTGCTCTACAGTAAAATATTTTTTTGTTCATTTTAATTCTAGTTTTAATGACAAAAGGATCAAAAAACTGCACATAATTTGTTAAAGTAATATGACATATGTATAAATTTTGGACCTTTTTCTTTCCAAATTGGCTTTGATATTTAAAATCGGACTTCGTCTTATATTTAAAATTTTTTTAAAAGAAACCTTAAACAATTTTGAAATTTTGATTTAATAAAATTAGCGTTTTTTTTTAATCACCTGGATTTAGAATTTTTCATACAAAAAGTGGATTTATTAAATCCAAAAAAAAGCTGGATTTAATAAATCCACAATAAAAGCACAAATATATGATACAGCCTATTAAGTTAATGTCTGAAAAAAATACGAATGAAAATTAAAAGAGAAACAAAAAAATTTTAAAACTAACAAATAAAAGGTTTTTATTAATTTTTTTTATGAAATATGTTTAGAAAAAAAACTACACCTCACCAAATACATATTTTCCATCTTGGACATGGAAAAATAGCTCAAATAGAAATCACAATTTTTCACTCTACTGTAAGTAATTTAATTAAATCCAATTAGTGAATATTAAATATTGCAAAGGAATTTTTCAATTGTGTAAAAATATAAATTGAAGTTATAAAACTGAAGAGGCAGACTGTTTATCGCTGTTTTATATAAAACATAATTAAAAGTTAAAGTAAAATCTTTCATCATCGAATTCGGTATTAAAAATTAGGGTGAAGGAAGTGTCGGACAGAAAATTATTTTTAAAATAGGTAGAATCTAACCCCATCTGTTGAGCACTTTTAGAAATACTTTTTGGATTTATTAAATCCAAGTGATTAGAAAAAACGGCTAATGTTTTTATTGATTCAAATTGAAAGACACAATTGATTTTCTGTTGTTGATATAAATTTATTCATAAACAAAATATTAAAATTTTCAACCTGAAAAAATTCAAATTTTAAATTAGACTAAAAAAATTTAAATCAAGTTTGGCCTAGAGGAAAAGCAATGGGCTGACAAACGGAAGGTCACCGGTTCTAACCCAGTTCGCGATATATTTTTTTTTTTTTTGATAATTTGTTATTGATTTAAATTAGAAGACACAATTGATTTTCTGTTGTTGATATAATTTTATTAATAAACAAATTATTCAAATTTCCAATATAAATAAATTCAAATTTGTAATTTTACTAGAAAAATTTAAAAAGAGTTTAGCCTAGAGCAAAAGCAATGGGCTAACAAGAGGAAGGTCGCCGGTTCTATCCCAGTCCGCGACATAAAAGATTTCTAATTTTTAAACAAATTATGTGGAACGTATTGTTCTATTTATAGAATTTATAATCCACAAGCATTAAAGTAATCAATTAATACTACAAAAATTCAAAAATTGTTAATGAATTTCGGTAATTACAACAGTAATAAAAACGAGTAAAAAGGTTAAAGTCGGGCATGCCGACTATACAATACCCTACACCAGTCTGGTGTATTGTTTGGATCCGAAATTCGAATGGGTTAAAATGGGGCTTATGTCAAAATTTTCTATAATGTGAGTCAGCGCACCAAATTTCATTAAAATATCTTAATATTTGCGACCTGCAGTTTGTAACCAAGCCAATTTTGGGGGGACCCTTATATGGGCACTAGTTCTAAACATGGACCGATGTTCACCAAAATCAATAGGCTTCGTCCATGGGCCAACATAGGTCTATGTACCAAATTTCATCAAAATATCTTAATATTTGCGACCTGCAGCGTATAAAAAATATAATTTTGGGGGGACCCTTATATGGGCACTAGTTCTAAACATGGACCGATGTTCACCAAAATCAATAGGCTTCGTCCTTGGGCCAACATAGGTCTATGTACCAAATTTCATCAAAATATCTTAATACTTGCGACCTGCAGCGTATAAACATTATAATTTTGGTAGGACCCTTATATGGGCACTAGGTCTAAACATGGACCGATGTTCACCAAAATCAATAGGCTGCGTTATTGGGCCAATGTAGGTCTATGTAGCAAATTTCATCAAAATATCTTAATATTTACGACCTGCAGCGTATAAAAAGTATAATTTTGGTAGGACCCTTATATGGGCACTTGGTCTAAACATGGACCGATGTTCACCAAAATCAATAGGCTGCGTTATTAGGCTAACATAGGTCTGTGTACCAAGTTTCGTCAAAATATCTTAATATTTACGACCTGCAGCGTATAAATAATATAATTTTGGTAGGACCCTTATATGGGCACTAGGTCTAAACATGGATCGATGTTCACCAAAATCAAACTTGTTCGTCCTTGGGCCAACATAGGTCTGCGTACCAAATTTCATCAAAATGTCTTAATAGTTGCGACCTGTAGAGTGCGCACAAGATTGCATGGACAGACAGACAGACAGACGGACGGACGGTCAGACGGACATCGTTAAATCGAAATAAAAAAAAATTCTGAACCGATCGGTATACTATAAGGTGGGTCTACGACAAATATTTTTTGGTGTTACAAACATCAGCACAAACTTATAATACCCTGCCACATAGTGGTGTAGGGTATAATTAATAAAAGTGATTGTACCTGGAACTAAAAAAATTCGGTTGGAACTACGAATCTGTTTTCTGTGTGTGCCATATGGCATAGTCACTTTTTAGTGTCTGTTTTAAGTCAAAAAAGTTATGGATACTATTTCTTTGTTTTTTTATATTTTTCTTTGAAGCTTTTTTTTTAGTGCATGACAATTATTTACCTTTTACTTAAAATCAAATTTAAAAAAAACAAGTAATTTTCATATATTGTTTTTTACAAATAAAAAAAAATGCTTTTGAAAATATGACCTTTTCCACAAAATTTGATCTTCTGTCGACGTTCTTGAGCGGGCGGCGGGAAATTTAGTGGCAAATCTTTTGGATCATATTTGTTTATGGTTCAAAATTAAAAAAAAACGAGTAAAAAGGTTAAAGTCGGGCATGCCGACTATAGAATACCCTACACCAGTCTGGGTAAAAGCCAACTAATGTCACCAAAATCAATAGGCTGCGTTATTGGGCCAATATAGGTCTGTGTACCAAATTTCATCAAAATATCTTAATATTTGCGACCTGCAGCGTATAAACAGTATAATTTTGGTAGGACCCTTATATGGGCACTAGGTCTAAACATGGACCGATGTTCATCAAAATCAATAGGCTTCGTCCGTGGCCCAAAATAGGTCTGTGTACCAAATTTCGTCAAAATATCTTAATATTTACGACGTGCATCGTATAAACAATATAATTTTGGGGGGACCCTTATATGGGCACTAGGTCTAAACATAGACCGATGTTCACCAAAATCAATATGCTTCGTCCTTCGGCTGCCATAAGTCGGTGTACCAAATTTCATCAAAATATCTTAATATTTGCGACCTGCAGCGTATAAACAATATAATTTTGGTAGGACCCTTATATGGGCACTAGGTCTAAACATGGACCGATGTTCACCAAAATCAATAGGCTTTGTCCTTGGGCCAACGTAGGTCTGTGCACCAAATTTTATCAAAATATCTTAATATTTGCGACCTGCAGCGTATAAACCATATAATTTTAGTAGGACCCTTATATGGGCACTAGGTCTAAACATGGACCGATGTTCACCAAAATCAATAGGCTGCGTTACTGGGCCAATGTAGGTCTGTATACCAAATTTTATCAAAATGTCTTAATATTTACGACCTGCAGCGTATAAACAGTATAATTTTGGTAGGACCCTTATATGGGCACTAGGTCTAAACATGGACCGATGTTCACCAAAATCAATAGGCTGCGTTATTGGGCCAATATAGGTCTGTGTACCAAATTTCATCAAAATATCTTAATATTTACGACCTGCAGCGTATAAACAGTATAATTTTGGTAGGACCCTTATATGGGCACTAGGTCTAAACATGGACCGATGTTCACCAAAATCAATAGGCTGCGTTATTGGGCCAATATAGGTCTGTGTACCAAATTTCATCAAAATATCTTAATATTTACGACCTGCAGCGTATAAACAATATAATTTTGGTAGGACCCTTATATGGGCACTAGGTCTAAACATGGACCGATGTTCAAAAAAATCAAACTTGTTCGTCCTTGGGCCAACATAGGTCTATGTACCAAATTTCATCGAAATATCTTAATAGGTGCGACCTGTAGAGTGCGTACAAGATTGCATGGACAGACAGACAGACGGACGGACGGACGGACGGACGGACAGACGGACATCGTTAAATCGAAATAAAAAAAAATTCTGAACCGATCGGTATACTATAAGGTGGGTCTACGACCAATATTTTTTGGTGTTACAAACATCAGCACAAACTTATAATACCCTGACCACATAGTGGTGTAGGGTATAAATATCTAAGTGGCGTGACTTTTTTTGCCACATTCAAAAACATAAAATTTTGTTCAAAAATTCATCATTTTCGAACAATGCTGGGCTATTTAAGAAAATGTCCAAAAATCTTAAAAAGCTTTCAAAACCTTGGATATAAATGTGAATGAAGAAGCCCCCTTTTTGCAAAAAAAATGCCATTTTCAAGACATCCATAGCAGTTTTGACTTTAAAAAACTATCACTGCCAAACGGCTCGAGATAATTGAAAATAGTTTTCATTCTTAAATGTAGAAAGGTTATGATAATGACACAACAAAATTTCATACATATTGTTGTGATAATGAAAAACTTATTGGAAAAAAACCAAAAAACGTCAAGGTAAAAAAATTTAAATTTTGAAATTTAAAGTTAAATATTTTTTAAACTATAAGAGATACTATCGTACTTGAAGCATGTTTTTTATTTATGTTATAACATAGATTACAAAAATTCGGTTCGAATTTGTAAAAGTTGCACGAGATGGTCAACTTTGACACCCTGTGATAAAACAGGGTGGCTACGATACTAATTTTCTAAAATCCCAGATCTTTATCTTCAGTTCTTGTGAACATTTTTTTCGATTGGATCAGTAGTTTAGAAGATCCATAATTATTGCCATTTGTTTTGGTTTAGACCACTGTGCATTGGTATACTTAAAAATGTTACATTAATAGTATCAGCATCAATCGGACAAGGTTCATGGTTAACAGCTTTACCAATTCTAATTTGACGAATAATTTCCCATTTCTCTTTACATAGTAGAGCGCCCGAAAACTTTTCTGCGTAGAAATATGATTTGGCTTTTTTTATCAATTTATTGTTTCTGTTTCTATCAGAATGATATTCCTCATGACGTAGTGTAGTTTTGAAACGTTTCCACCGAGAATATGCCAAATCTCTTAGATAAATTGCATTCCTAACGATGGAGGAAAACTAGGGGTTTTTCTTGTGACTAACAGTTTTCGTTTTCAAAGGAACTGTTAGATTGAACAGATTACTTAAATTGTACTCTAAAAATGAGGGCTGATCATCGACTGAGATAAAATAATACAAACAATTCCACACTCTCAGAACAATTCCGTTGTGGCAACGGAATTTTTTGCCAACCGAATTGATTCGGTTGCTGCAACCTCGGAATTCGGTTGCAGTAACCGAATTCAGTTGTGGCAACCGAATTAGATTTCAATTCGGTTGCGACAACCGAATTCAATTTCAATTCGGTTGCGACAAACCGAATTATCGGCTGTCACAACTGAATTCGGTTGAGGCAACCGAATTACGAGGTTGCAGCAACCGAACGAATTCGGTTGGAAAAAATTCGGTTGTCACAACGGAATTGTTTTGAGAGTGCAGTCAAATTTGGAAAAATCGTCCTGCAGGGTTACAAGGTCAATATTTTTCATGTAACGACATGTGCTTAAATGGTCTTTTGCCAATAACTCCAAATTATATGCAAGAAATATTAGATCGTATTTTGAAAAACATGACGCTGAAAGTTGGTCGTAAAGTTCTACATTGGAATGATTACTAACAAAAAATAGATCCAATAGTGTGTTATTGGTTGCTGTATAATCCGTAGGAACGATTGTATTAGGTGAGAAAAGTCCTAGCGAGATCATTTTATCAGAAAGACTTTGGTCCAGCAAAATGTTAGAAATAAAATCACCCAAAATTATTATGTCTTCATATAATTATTACGTCTTCATTCGGTTAATTTAATAAATATGTGTTTTAAGTTGTGCTTAACGAAATAATATTGTGGGTCTACAATTCTCTACAAATTTTTAGAATTTTTTTCAGTTCACTAATGGTTAGCAAAAATTTTTATTGATTTTAGCAAGGATCTTTTTCATTTGCGATCGACCAAATGTTAGCGAAACTTCTGCTGAATTTTTTATTACTATTTTTTTTTTTTTGTTAAAGTTATCTCGCTAACCTTAAGCAACGATTTTGCAGAAATTAGAAATTTTTCTGCAGAGGCCTTCCTGACTAAAAATTTGCTGGGACGGCAAACTTTTTTTATGACTTTACTAACTTTTTTGAGTTTATATATTGATACGGGTTGCCACAGGGCAAATTTTATAATGTATTTTAATACAGTGTTGTTTTAACGTCATATAACCTCATATATATTTCGAGCGATAATATCGAACAACATCACAATTCATGAATCGCGTTATTCGGTTTGCTATAACGTCATCAACCGAACGGAGGGGTCGCCTTTTTTAATTTTTTGTTATAGCTTTGGCATTTAAAATCGGATTTTAAAGTGTGATATATCGATTTTTTTCCTCGAGGAGACCAGTATTTTCCTATATAGTAAAAATCCAATTAAAAAAAATTTAAAAAGGCGACCCCTACGTTCGGCAACCAATGTATGAAAAAAATTTCTACTTGGTTTAGCGAAAAACTTCCTTAGCAAAAGTTTCATGATTTTTTCGAGCTTTAATTTTCTGACATTAGGGTGGTACATTAGAGTGGTAGCAACTGAGATCTGGTGGGTAACTACTAGAACGAGATACTTGAGCTCAAAATGCCCTTAGAGCACTGGTCTCCTCGAGACAAAAACATCGATGTATCATACTTTGAGATCCGACTGTTACTACAAAAGATATAACGAAAAATGCAAATGGTCGCCATTTCGGCAAAAAAAATAAAAAAAAATTTTTTAAAACCTCCTTGCAAAAATACTTCATATTGGAGGGTGTACGGCGCACTTTTTTTTTTGCCTGTAAGGTGGTACGCTCTAATGTACACTAGAGGGGTCCAAGATTATATGGCCATTTTTTAAAGGGCAAATTTGAAGAGTGTCGGGGTCCAATTTGTTTCCTTTCTATATAAAACTAATAAATATAAAGTTTGGGGGAAATCGAATAAAGAAAAGTCGAGGCGGAAATCGATTGAAAATTTCAAGAGTGTTTTGTTTATATGGGAAAAATATGAATTTCTCTCAGTTTTTAGGAAAATATCGTCCTATGGTTTAATTTTTTAACCACTTGTATTATGAATCATTTTCAGTATAAAATTATCCTTTTAAGAAGCTACATAACTTTAAAATCGCTTAAGAACTCGCCAAGAAATAGCAAATGCCCCAGACCAATTTTGTGTCAAAAAACGCTAGGTCATGAAATTTGATGGCACTTTTTTAAACTTTCAGAAATTGATTAAAGTCTAAATTGTTTTTTGCTCTCTATACTTATAAATACTCAGATATGAAATATTGTTTTATTACCTGTCTGTTAACCTCTCGCGCAATAAGGAAAAAAACGAATATATTTTTTGGCATAATTTTCAAAACTCCATTTTCGATTTATAAAAAATTTTCTTAAACAAATTTAAAAAAAAATGGATTTTGCACTTCAAGGGCTTGTTAAATACATCCTAAAGATGAAGTATGCCAATCGTGAAGTAAATCCCTTCATGGACCTGTCGGTGACAAGCTCTTATTTTTTGTGGATTTCGAGAAAAGTGTGATTTTTATAAAAAAATAAGTAAATTTACTCTTTTTAAGAACTTTGTATCAAAAAGGAATCAATTTTCTACTTTTAAATGTTATATTTCATTTTAATAGCTTAGCGGTTTGGAAAAAAAATTTGACCTCAATAACGCTTTTAGACATGGGGTCACATATGACCCCAAGCTAATAAAGGACAATTTATTAAAAAAACGAAAATATTTTGTGACTACTGTTTAATTTTTAGAAGTGATACTTAAAATATAATAGACAAATACGCAGATCTTCCATGCTAAGAATTTGGAATAAATTGAACAATGTTAACCCATTCCTTGCCAGGGCCAAGCATTGAATTTTTACGTATTTCAAAAAATGAATAAATAAATAAAATTACTTATTCTAGATATCATTAAAAAAAGTCTGCTATATTTTTTGAAAATTAATCCTTTTGTGTCTCTGGGGTCAAATTGATCCATAGTGAATTATCCTTTGGATGGAAACTCCTTAATTATTTAACTGCTAATAAAAATTCTTTAACAAACAATATTAAGATTCTAAATCTATATGTACATATTTTTGGTTTACTTTTACCATAGTATGTTACTAAAATTCTTTTTTAAAATGGATCGTTTTGACCCCAGGAGCACATAAGGGTTAGTTTTCGAAAAATATTGCAGGATTTTGTAATGGTTTCATCTTATTTACTAGTACAATACATTATTTTTAGGTATTTATTTCTTTTTTAATATTTAAAAATTCAAAGCTTGGCACTGGCAAGGAATGGGTTAACGTTGTTCGATTTATTCCAATTTTTTATCATGGAAGCTCTGCACATTTGTCTATTATTCTTAATCATCACTTCTAAAAATTCAGCAGTAGTTACAAAATATTTGAGTTTTTTTGAATAAATAGTTCTTTATTAGCTTGGGGTCATATGTGACCCAATCTCCAAAAGGGTAAATGAGGTCGTATTATTTTTTTCCAAACCAGTAAGCTATTAGGATGAAATATAACATTTAAGAGTACAAAATTGATTCATTTTTGATACAAAGTACTTAAAAAGAGTAAATTTACTTATTTTTTTATAAAAATCACACTTTTCTCGAAATCGACAAAAAATAAGAGCTTGTCACCAACAGGTCCATGGAGGGATTTACCTCAAAATTGGCATACTTCATACCTAGGATGTACTTAATAAGTCCTTGTAGTGCAATATCCATTTTTTTTAAATTTGTTTAAGAAAATTTTTTAAAAATCGAAAATTGATTTTTGAGAATTATGCCAAAAAAATGATGCGTATTTTACCTTATTGCACGACAGGTTAATAGACAGGTGATAAAACAATATTTCATATCTGAGTATTGATAAGTATAGAGAGCAAAAAATAATTATAGCTTTAATCAATTTCTGAAAGTTTAAAAAAGTGCCATTAAATTTCATGACCTAGTGAATTTTGGCACAAAATTGGTCTGGGGCATTTGCTATTTCTTGGTGAGTTCTTAACCGATTTTGAAGTTATTTAGCTTTTTGAAAAAATAATTTTATACTGAAATCGACTCATAACACAAGTGTTTTAAAAAATTAAACTTTAGAACGAAATTTTCCTAAAAACTGAAAAAAGTCATATTTATCCCACATAAACAATCTTGAAATTTTCAATCGATTTCCGCCTCAACTTTTCTTTATTCGATTGTCCCCAAACTTCATATTTATTAGTTTTATATAGAAAGGAAACAAATTGGACCCCGACACTCTTTAAAATCGCATTTTCATTTTATTGGACACATCTAATGTACACTAATTTCATCTAACAGCTAACAAAAGGGACGTTCTTTTACGTTCCCTTACTCGAAGATTGGGTAAATGAGTGTGTTCAAGAGAGTGAATTTGTTTTCTCTTTTTACCAAAGTTACCCAAACTTTTTCTTCGCTGATGCAATGATAACCAAACACAATTGTGAAAATAAATTCAAAAATTAAACAAACCAGTACGCAAAAGGAATGTGTTATTTATAATAATTAATTGAACAAAACCAATAAGAACTTTTAAATGCAAATAAATAAATGTGTTTGTTTACATGCTATTTTTTACTATGTGAGTCGTCATTAAATTAATTAACTCTTATGATTCGCATTGAATTTTGCACTCCTCGGACGTTTTTATGCGATTTTCGTAATTTTTTTTGTTAGTTTACTATTCTTGCAAATTTTTGTTCGATTACTTTTGAATATTTAGACAACTTTTTCAATAATTTTTCTCTTTTACTAGTTTTTCTAGAACTGTAATCGTACAAACCTTAAATTATAAAATTAAATTAAAAATTATAATTAAATATTTCAAACTAAAATTATACGCACTTTCACATTTTTCTTTGAAATGCGTTTTTGTGCTCGAAAAGTGGTTTTGTACGTTCCTTTACTTTTGGGTAATTTTATCATTTTGTGAGAGCATTTTTTGCTCACTCTCATTTTATCGAACTTTACCCAAAAAGTAAAGGATCGCACTTAAAATAAAAAATAAATATTTTATTGATGGTAAGTCATGATTTCGACTACAAAAGAATTATGTTGCTAGTGCAAAATACGTGGACATACCGTACTTATGTGTGGAAAACCACACATACGGTATGTCCACGTAAATAACGTAAGTTTTTTTAGGAGGAGATGAAGGTTAAATCAGACGCTATCTAGTGTATGCCTTTTTTGTATGGACAGGTTTCACCAGTGATTTTATAATAAATTATATTAATTGTTTATATGTTTATTGTCAGATTATCCCTATATGATAGTTTTTTCAACAACTCGTCGGCTATATGATTCGTACACATTCGCCTTTTCCTACATTACAAATGTATCGATACTAATTGGAAACAGCTTAGCGTTCTCACCCAAGTAAGGCCTTGAAGCAATATAACTAATTTGTAGTTGTCTTTTCTATGCAGCTTTCTGTTTGGTCAATACTTAAAATAGTTAAACGGCTTACTCGATTGACCACCCTATTGCCTACATTTCCTACTTCTTACAAAACCGGGTAACAGCAGATTTTTCCTGGGATATCTTGATTTATTTACTTATGCTTGTAGCCAAAAAGAATGTCATCGAATACATTTTAAATATAGTGTGTATACATTTTTTACCTCTGATGTGAATGTTGTTAGTTTTTTGTGTCTTTTCTATTGTCGTACTCACTATGTGAAGGGGTAAGTGAATGTGTGATGTGATATTAGATATGAATCTGACTTTGTGTCTCTGACAACTTTACATCTTTGTTGTACCCTACTCTACTACATGGAAGAGGTATAATAAGTTTATGCTGATGTTTGTAGTCGATTTAGCGATGTCTATCCATCTGTCTGTCCTTATATTATGGTGGGTACGCCAGAAATCGCAAATAATAAAATATCTTGATCGAAACAATTATTTTAATTTTTACATTAAAAAATACAAAAATTGTTTTTGAAACAATAAATAAAATCTAATATGACAATATCATATTAGAATTTGGACTTGAGGTAGAATAATATTCTAACTAAATATTTTAATCAAATTCTGTGCACTAACTTACAGATTAAACCCATTGAATTTGGTAAGAATCGGTCAATGTTTTGATCTAATCTCCATATAAGGGGTCCTCAAAAATGGGCCCTATGCGTGTGTCCACGCTCCACGTCATAAACATATTGATGAAATTCGGATATATCGGCCCAAGGACAAACCCGAGAGACAAAGTTGAGAGCACGTGCCCATATAAATGACCGCCAAAAATTGGCTTTTATATTTATACGAACGCTGCAGGTGGAAGATAAAAAGCCATTTAATCAAATTTCATACACATACTCATATCGGCCGAAGGACAAAGCCTATTGGTTTGCATAAGGACCAGTTCATTCTTGGACCTAGCGAATATATGATTATATTTCCGCTTTTCACAAAATCAAAATGTCTTACCGATTTTCGGATTTTTAAAAAAATATTTAACCCAAGTCCATATTAACCCATTATAATTTCGGATGCAAATATTAGTTGCCTTTCAAACATATGATGTAAGGTATCAAATAGTCGGCAAGAACGCCTTTAAATGATTTACTCACTTTTTTATTATTTTTTGCGTAGAGTTTTGGGGATTCCGTTGTTCAGTTTTCATACTCTAAATCATGTTTATTCATGTTGAAAAGAATTTTCTTTATACATATTTTCCTTAAAAAATTTGTGTAATGGTACTTTTGTTGTTGAACAACAAAAAACTCACATAGTAATTTTTCGGTTTTATTTTTGTTATCATTATAAGTAACTGAAGTGATGTACACACATTAACAACAAAAAATAGACATTAAGGCATAGTAAGTTGTTTGGGTTTCACGCAAAAAACTGTTACACTCTATACAAAAAGTGATTTTACATGACTTTTAATGTACCAAATCATTATTTTTCTGGCGATAATGGTGATATTTTGGCTTTAATGGTGTCTTTTATATAAAGTAAAGAAATTGTTTCTTTTCAGAATTTAAATTAAAATTTGTGGATTCTAAAGTTCGGGTGAACATTTTCACACAAAAAACAACTTACTATGCTTAAATGACAAAATTTTCACGTTAAAGAAGGAACTTTTTATATATAAATATATAACTTTTTATATAATAATCGACGCTGACAATAAAAACAAAACACTAGCGAAACTTTAATCGACTGCTTAGTGATTCGACCAAAATAGATAGGTACAGTGAACAAAGAAAAAAGTTGTACACTATATAAAATAAAATGAACAACCATGTTATATGAATTTCTTTTAGAAACAACATAAGCACATTGTACGTAAAATCAGAGACTATATAATTAGAGATAGAAAATCAAAATTTACACTACTCACCGGTAGAGGGCGCTGAAATTAGTATCCGTTTAGTATCAGTAGAGCCTATATTTAAAAACTCAAAAACTGCTGAAAACTATTTAAAATAAGGAAAAAACAACGCGGAATACATTCAAATAATCAAACTTGTTTCTTTGCTTTGTTGTTTTTTTTTTTTTTTTTTAATTTAAATAAAAAAGAAAATTGTCAGTGATAACGATGTTTTTATAACTTATTTTTTTGGTGCGTAAAATTAACAGTAATTTTATGCTTTTCAATATCTTCTTTCGTTTTTTGTCTTTTATGTTGATTACAGCTCGTTTAATTTTAATATATAATGTGTCCAACTTTTTTTGTGTGCACTGTACATCACATCTGTATTTGCAAAAATTAATTAAGAGACGATTAAATTTATGTGTTATTTAGATAGATTAATGGAACAGTTTTTTTTTAAATATGCTATTCTCAATTTTATAAAAATAACTAAAAAAAAGTCCAAAATGTCTCGAAAGCCTGGTTAGTGGTGCATTCCTGTAAATTTTTTTTTCTTCGTTTATTAGTTCACAATATTTAACAAATTTAAACTATAATAAACACTAGTTAAAAATATTCTATAAATTGATATATACAAAGTCCCAGAAACGAGCTCTCGAGTATAATAAATATATTCATATTTTTTGATTTTCAAATAATGGATTTAATGACATACTTTCAAGTGAAGAATATATTATTTCTAAAGTTCAATTGTAATGAAAAAATTATTTAAAAACATCACATTTATATTAGCAGCTGTTAAAATTATGGTCAAAGAGGTGAAAAAAGAAAAAAGTATAACTTCGTATTAAGTTATCCACCAAAATTTTTTTGTTTTCGATCTTTGTGCTCTACAAAAATCTCTGTTTGCAATACTAGTATCATGTCTAATATTCGAAGGATTAATTGCTTCATTATAGTTAACTGCCTTAACATTGGCTCTTCTATTACATTTCTTATTACGATGGCGATGTCGCGAAAAATAATGAGTTATGGTTACACACCAGCATACGAAAATTCAAAAAATTTATCATTACCTATGTGCTTACCAGTACTGATAAAAATCATGATTCGAAAAATAGATTTTCAAAAAAAAAAAAATTATATAAAAAAATTTTTTTTTTATTGTATTTTTTTTTTTTAATAAAATTTGCTGGTGCGGGAATCGAACCTGGGTCTACAGATTGCCAGTCAATAGCTCTACCATTTGAGGTATATCGACATGTAATATTTAATAGATAAAAACATAATTGACCTGCTGCACACAAGTAAGCTTACTCGCCAACATACAAAAAATCAAAAATATGGGGTTACATATATCCTTACCAGTTTTTAAAAAATATTGAGTCTAAAAATAGATTTCAAAAAATTAAAAAAAAAAATCTAGAAAATAATTTTCTATTTGAAATAATGATAAAAATAACTCATTATCAGTAACTCATTGATGTGTTATATAATTTTTTGTTTGATACATACTTAACAAAATTGCTTCGTTGAGATCTATATAAAGAATTGCAAGCCCTTAAACATTTTCTTTCGAAAATCCGAAACTTTTCCATGTACGATGGTGAAACATTAAACCAAATTGGGCACCCGTATGTTATAATTGGTCTAATTAGAGATTGGTACATTATAACTTTCACCCTATATTTTATGTACCTTGAGTAAAACAATGCTTTATATACAAAAAAAAGTTTTTCTAGATCCTATAAAACGGTAGACGATTATCGTACACTTTTCGAGTTTAATAACTAGCATATTACAGTAAAACTCGGTTCAGACGAACTATGAGAGACCAAAGAAATTAGTTCGTCTTAAGCGAAGTTCGTATTAAAAGAGGTCAAGTTTGTCTAACATATTTTTTTATTCACAAAATATTTTAAATTTTCAATATAACTTTTTGTATTAACAAAGAAGTAAAGTAAAAATAAAATTTGTATTTGTTTATACCGACGGTATGAAATATAAAAACAAAAAACGTTCATAATCCCAGCAAAATCTTTTATTACCAAATAAGTTGTTATATAATAGAAATTCATAGCTCCGCACAATTTATTTTTTGGCTCTAAACTCATTATTTTTGTTTGGCGTGGTCGTTTTTAAAAGTAGTCACGCTTACCCGCTCGCTTACGATAAAATGAGAAATAAGTAGTTATGAGTTTCTGAATAATAAGTGGTTACACACATGCTTACAAAAAGTTGAATTACAAGTGGTTATCCGACTGCTTACTTGATTCTTAAAAATAAGGAGTTAGGCAAATACTATTAGCTTAAGGAAACATTGAATACAATAGGCTGTTATTAGGAAGTCATTATTTTATATTATAAAATAATGCAAAATGTAATGATATATCGTTTTTGGTAATGCATATAGTACTGAGGTGTCATTACAAATATTTTGCTCGGATATTTCTATTGTTGGTTATGCTTTGCAGAAGGCTTCGAAAACGTATTTTATTGTTTGCTCCAATCCCATTTTGTTGATGTAGCAAACTACATTTAATATGAGAGTTTGATGCTTTTAATTTGCAGTGCACTACGCCACCACTTTCTAAAGAAAACTGATAAAGGGGACCCGGAAAATCCCCGAAACGATCGTCTTTTCATACCTGAAAGTGTAGGATTTTGAAAGCAAAAGCTCTGTGAAGTAATTGTCAGGAGAGTATCTTGATGAAGAAAAATACGGACAGGCAATCTGGGTTTCGTCCTAAACATACACCCAGAAAACAGATTCGGTGCTGACAACCCCATTTGTTGCCAATCGAATGGTTCAGTTGCTCAAATGAATTTTTCGGTTGTGGCTATCGAATTATTCTTGATAAAACTGAAATTTTGTTGCTATTGTCAAATTAGTCCTGTCTCAATTGGTTTTCTGTTGCCACAACTGAAAAATTCGGCTACCACAACCGAACCATGCGATTGGCTACAAATGCGGGTATCAGAACTGAATCTGTTTTCTGGGTGTAGTTGTGTAACTGTCCTTATTGATGTGTAGGAGGAAATTCGTGAGTATATTGATGATGAGAACATTGCCTTTCTATATAATATACTATATACTTTTAGACCATTCAAAAGCATTCGATACTGTGAATCATGAAATACTCTGTATGAAGCTGGAGACAATGTTTAATTTTTCTTCTCCTGCAAATCGTCTAATAGCGTCATACTTAACTGATCGTCAACAATATGTGCACGCAAACAATAAAAATTCTAGGGCACTACCGGTGCTTAAAGGCAAGGTTCGATTCTTGGTCCTCTACTGTTTACAATTTATGTAAATGATCTTCCCAATCAACTTTCTTTTTGTAAATCACATATGTATGCTGATGATGACTTGCGTAAAACTTTTTGAGAATAAAAATAAATTCATAAAATATAAAATCTTTTGTTTTACTTCCACACAAAATTAAAAATAAAAACTCTGTAAAAAAATTCCCGTCAAAGGGCGTTATAAAAAAGCTTGTTTTTAAATTTTATTTTTGTATTTTATATTTTTAGTTTTTATAACGATTTGTATGGTGAACATTTAAAACGATTTGTATGGTAAATATTTAAGTCGTATATGCCGACCCTATTGCTAGCAGCTGACATCGAGATTTCTTCACATTTTTACAACCTGGCAACCCCGTGATTATCAAATCAATTTAAACATTTTTACTAACAATTCAAATAAATTTGGCAATCAATTTCGATAATTTCGTTATCGTAAACTCTGATTGAATTCATATCATTTAATATTCAACTATTTTAAGTTAAAACAAACAAAAGCATTTAGATATAAAACGAAGTTAACAGTTGTCCAGTTTTTCTAGTCGTGCGATAGATTCAAATTATTTTTATAAATTCAAATTGTGTGCTGGGTACATTTGTTTGTTTAAATTTCTTTTTGTTGTATAAATAAATATTTCAAAATATTTTAAATTCAAATTTACTTTATACAATTTTCAAATCGGTTGTGGTGTAGATGTCTGGAAGGTCAGGCATTGACAAAATTTAAATTTTTGAGGGTGGTGGTTCAAATCTCATCCCAAAAATTTTTTTCCTATTTTTTATAATAACTATGTATATACTCACAATATTTTATCGTTAAAAACAACCTAAAATACATATTAAATTAATTGAAAACACAATTAAAAAGGGAAAGGATAATTGAAAAGTCTGTTAAAACAATCGTCAATTTTTAATTGAAAACCGAAAATATTTGAATTTTGTGTTTTAAAACAGAAAACAACGAAATTATTTAAATTATTTTTTCTAAAAATAGAAATCTAAAAATAGATTATTTGACTGAAAATATCAACTCCTACAGACGATACATATTTCTTGTAGTTTGTTTTTTGTTGACGAATATAAAAAGTTAAACAATATGTTTCAATGAATTTCAATTGATTTTTCAATTGAAAACAAACTTTTCAAATAAACCTCAATCGGTTATGGAAAATATATTGTGAGTGTATATACATTAGGGGTATAACCAATTTTTGGCCCTAGCACCACGCGATGGCGAAGGTTGTGTTATTTACGAAAAAATAATTTTGGGGTCATTTCGGATAAAAAACCTCACCCACGACTTCTTTTAAAATCCATTGTTTTTAAGTATTAAACACAAACTCGGAATATTTGAAACACGTTTGGTGGGTGAACTTTTTTGACAACTGCGAAAAAGTAATAGCATTTTTTTATATAATTTTCAATGGCCTATTCGACTATGCTAGGGCCATTTTGATTGCAAAAAGTTATATCCCTAATATACATATGGGTAGAATACAGCAACCTTTGAACCAAATTTCAGCAAATGACGTTCAAGTTTTTTGTCAGGATTTCTGCATAAATTCTGAACAATTTTATGTGTTACGAATATGAAATAAATTTTTTTTAAGTTCATTTACATAAGTCCATTGATCAAAGTATTTTTAATTGTTAAATTTTCTATATATTAAAAACTTATTGTGCATGCCATGACCGGAAATCAAACCGGCAACCCTCTACACAGGCTACGACCTCCTAACGAAATACACCACGGTCGGAATATCTATTAGTTGAAGTTTTCGCAGCCATAGTGTACACAATGAATGTTTTGTAATTGGAAGATCCAGTATTAACTAATATGTTACAATGAGCATTTTACTTTCCAATTAGAAAATTCATATCGTTACCTCCTTTTCACAGGTAATTATTAGATTGTTCACCGAAATCGTGCGGTGTAATCGCTTTAGACGTGTTCTTGGGAGGTTCCCCTATGTCGCATGTCTATGTCAATAAGTAACAAATATCCGATGTCTGCATAACCCGTGCCGTTGCTCAAAAAGTAAATAATTATTCAGTTTCTCTATTTTAATTTCGATTTGAGGACTTTAGAGTTCGACTGATTTTTTTTTTCATGCAAAAACAACATTTGGAAATTGGTTGAGTAGTTTTTTTCTTAACTGACGTGACCGTTCTTGCAAACAGGCTAGGGATTCAACATTTTAAAGATGTTACTTACAAAAATGTTGAAATATGTGATGCAAAATTGCTGTCTTTTACCAAATTTTTAACAATATTTTAAAAATTGTATGTACAGTAAAACTCGCTTAGTACGAACTCGGTTAAGACGAATTCTCGGTTACTGATAGTGACAGGCCAACAGAATAAATTTAATAAAATTCTCCATATTTAATACGAACCTATAAAAATTGGAAATTTTTCTTATAAATATATTTCAATTTAACAAATCTATAAATTTTTTCATAGCTGTTTTTCTTCAAAATTTATTAAAAAAATTTACTAAGGCAAATGCACTGAAAGCATCACATAATTTTTTATTAAAATTTTTAATTATTAATTAGAAATTTATTAATTAAGTTCGAGGCCAATTTTCTTACTATGAATGAATGAATAAATGAATTTAATTTATTTGATGTCCTGTACAACAAGACAAAAAGTCTTATAGTTAAAGTACAGGATTATTATATGAAATTATTAGAATATATGTACAATAAAAAAAAACATATATATAAATAAATAGAAAGTACAACATTGAAATTTTTAGAAAAAATAAAAAAATACATCATTAAAATTAAGATTTAACATTAAAAATTATTACAATTGAAATTGATCAATGTTAAACAGAGCAAAGTTTATAAATGTTTGCACTTAATTAAACAAAATTTATATGTTAACTGTGAAATTCGTAAATTGATTTCTTATACTGCCCTGCGTTGCTTAAAAATTGTATTTTTGGCGGTAGCTAGTTCCAAAGACGAATATATTCTGTATAAAATTGCCATTCAGAGACCAGAAACTCATACAAAACGGGTACTATATTATTATTTCTTTCCGATTGTGAAAAGGATAATCGATTATAAAGATATTTCGGTTCACGTGTGTTCACGATCTTATGCATAAGCGTAAGTGCCCTTATTTTCAAAAGATCACAGAGTCTTACTCCATATAGTCTCAAATTATAAACATATCTCAATATAGCATTATATGTTGAGGTTAATTTGTTTAAGCTTACAGAATCGCAGCACGCAAATACTTCGCATCCGTATAATAGTGTTGGAATAAGGTAAGTTTTCACAAGTAGTGCTCGCATATGGACTGGTGTTAAATGTTGGGTACTCCACAAAGACCGTAACATAGAATAAGTTTTACCGGCAGCAGCATTTACATGATCAGTCCATGTTAGAGTTTTATTAAAAATTATACCAAGATTTTTAGTTTTCGTCACTATTTCAATTCTTTGATTGTTAAGAGTTATATCTAACACATTAGGTGGCTTAATTGATTTCTTGGTTATTATAAGGCATTTGGACTTAGCGGGATTAAGACATAAACCATTTGCTGTTGCCCATATATAAATTTTCGAGAGATCAGCATTTATTTTATCTATGCAATTATTAAGTTCATCCTTTTGACTGCATACATATAATTGCACACTATGCCAAATAAAATTTCTGTTCCTAGTATCAATATATTATTACAATTACCAATATAATGGAAATTAACGGTTGATGCCACTAAAGTGACAAAACAAATTTAAAATTGGTTGGAAAAACTAATACTTTGGATAGAGTGATCGATTTTATTGAAACACAACTGATACTAGATTTGTGCTGCCGATATTTTATTCAAATGACTAAATCTTCGATAAATTGTTGGTTGTTGGTATTGAAGGTAATGTAAAAGTTAGTATTTTTTCAATATTGATTAGAAAAACCAATATTTTGGATAATGTGACTGTGTTTTGGTTAATCGTATAAATTTTCTGTTCCGAACTAAATTTAAATTTTCTGATGATGAATTATAATTAACCCCAATTAAAATTATTGAATAACGAAAAAATTTCGTTGGTTCCGATAGAATTCCAACCAATTTATTTTCTGTGTGTAGTTGCTGAATTAAAATCTCAAATTTTCGATGTAAAATACAGCTGGAAAATGTGAAGAAAATATTTTACAATATTATAATGTTCAGAAGAACTATATTATAACTAATATTTTTCCTAAAGAATTCTTTACTGAATTTCCTACGGTTTGGCAGCTATGGGCCAAAAATTATGAAGTAATATAGAAAAAATTAAAATTTTTCCGCATTTTAGAATTTTGAGGCACTAGATGCAGTTTTTCCGATTAGTTTCTTTTACACTTTTTTTTCCCAGACTACACACTGTCTCATAACTATAGCACACTTTAAAAGCTTTTTTTAACTGCTTATAAAAATTAATTGAAACACCCTGTAAAAAAAAACTAAATTTATAAAAAGCTTTCTTAATCTCTCCTGCTTCTTCTCACATACTTTTTTTTTAAATTCTGCTTTTTGAAAAGAACCGTTAAATATTCAAAAAGTCATTGTCTATTAGAGGCTATTTTTTTCGTTTCATAACTATAGCACACATTTAAAAAAGTTACGTTAAAGTGAAAACAAGTGAATTAAAGAATTTTTTTTTTTTGTAATAATTTAATAAAACAAATACAAAAGTAAAATGCCACGAGGTAAAAAGTTGTCAGATATGGAAAAAGGCAAAATTCTTGGATATAGTGATGCAGGGCTAAGAGTTAGCAATATATCAAAAAAAATTTGCAGAAGCCGGAAAGTTATTTCCAATTTTCTCTCAAATCCAGAAGAATACGACATCAAAAGACGAGGTGGCCCAAAAAAAAAAACTTTTGAGTCGCGAATCTAGACGTATTCTTCGAAAAGCTAGCAACTCTGCACTAAGTTGCAGCAAACTTGCTGCTACAGTTACAACAAAAATTTCTAAATCGACGGTATGGAGACTTTTAAATGATGCACCGAACATCTGTCGACAAAAATTGAAAACAGCACCCAGGTTACTTCAGCGTCATAAAACTGCCCGGCTTAATTTCGCTAAGCAAAATATGCAAACAAATTGGTCTCTGGTATTGATGGTACATATTTTGCTCTTTCTCCATTTCTTATTATTTTTTGTTTCTTAGATTATTTTTTCTGATGAGAAAAAATGGAATCTGGATGGCCCCGATGGTCACAGACAATATTGGCGTGATTTACATAAAGAACCACAATATTTTTCTCAGAGAAATTTTGGTGGAGGTTCGTTGATGGTATGGGGTGCGTTTTCGGTGAATGGTGTGTTGGAACTGCAGGTTGTTTCATCAAAAATGAAAAGCAGCGATTACATAAATGTGCTCCAGTGTGGTCTACTTCCATTTTTGAACCAGAATGTTGAAAAAAATTACATATTTCAACAAGATAACGCTTCAATACACTCAAGCAGAGAAACAAAGCAATGGCTTGAAAGCAATAATGTCCCGGTTTTGGAGTGGCCAACCTGTTCGCCTGATATTAACCCGATTGAAAATATCTGGGGAATACTAACAAGAAGAGTTTTCGCCGAATACCGCCAGTATAACTCGGTTCCAGAACTAAAAACTGCTATTTTTGACGCCTGGGAAGGAATTGAAGAAAATACAATAAAAAACCTAGTTAATTCAATGGAAAACCGAATGTTTGAGTGTATTAAGAATAACGGAGGTGTAACACATTATTAATTTACTCTTAAATAAAATTTAATAAAAAAAACTCATGTTTCAGTGTGTTTACTAAAGTGGGCTATAGTTATGAAACGAAAAAAATACTCTCTAATATGCAATGTCTTTTTAAATATTCAACGGTTGTTTTCAAAAAGCAGAAAGTAAAAAAATATATATGTGAGAAGAAGCAGATGAGAGTAAGAAGGCTTTTTATAAATTTAGTTTTTTTATACAGGGCGTTTTAATTAATTTTTATAAGCAGTTAAAAAAATATTTTAAAGTGTGCTATAGTTATGAGACGGAGTGTATTGCTACAATTGTGCCGAGGACAGGAAAACAAAATTCCAATTGGTTTCCGAGATATAGCCGTGAAAAAAATTGCATGTTCTTCGGAAAAATTAAGTTTTAGGCAAAATATACATGAGGACATAAAATCCGAACAGCAGCTAAACTAGCAAAAGCCGAATGCGGATTTGTTAGTTTCGATAAGTACTTCGAAAAACTGCACACGAGAAGGAGTTTGTGTTTTATGCAGGGTTGGCAGGCAATACCGCTAAAATACCGTTATCGATTCAAAACCCTTTCAACTGACTACCGTTATCCCTAAAATACCGTTAACGAAATAAACGAAATACCGTTATCCTTAAAATACCGTTTCCGAAATAACTGAAATACCGTTATCCTTAAAATACCGATAACGAAACAAATGAAATATCGATACCCTTAAAATACCGTTACCGAAATAAATGAAATACCGTTACCCCTAAAATACCATTACCGTTATTTTTAATTTTCTGCTTTTGGTAATTACATGTGGTTATTGAGCATTTTTCGTACTTTAAGTTGGTAAATTGGTTCTGTTTTTAATCTCGTTTATTTTTTGTAAAAAAATTGCGAGAAGCATCGAAATAACTGACTACCGTTATCCTTAAAATACCGTTACCGAAATAAGTGAAATATCGCTAACCTTAAAATACCGTTACCGAAATAATCAAAAAACCGTTAACCTTAAAATATCGTTACCGAAATAACTAAAAAACCGTTATCCTTAAAATACCGATACCGAAATAAATGAAATAGCGGTACCCTTAAAATACCGTTACCGAAATAATCTCAAATATCGTTACCCTTACCGATAACTGCATCGTTTCGGTTACCATCCACGGTTTTATGTGTTGCACTGTGATATCTTAAGATTTGAAAAATATTCATATATCACTGTGATTGTTGATCTTAATTCTTACGCACGCTTTGAAGCCAAAAACCCCGACGCCGCGAAAAAAAAATTTTCTGGGAGCCTCAATGCTGATGTTCCAATTTTAGTTCGCTTTGGAGACATTGAGAGCTTGAGGTGTGTAGATAGAATTTATTCCACATTCTTTAAAATACTTGATCAACACATATATTATTTATGTAATTGCCTAAATTTTTCTTTTAGTGTAGTTACTCTTTTTCTACTTTCTTATGAAATATTTTTGCCATTGTTCTATTTTAAACACAATATGTATATGAATATAAGTTTAGGTATATCTTTCTCATACACAATACCATTTCCAAAAGTTTTTAAAAGATTTGCAAATTATACTTACAAAGAAAGACCCCTAACGCGGACCGGCAGATCTCACTGAGCTTCGGATATATTATAGAGGAGAAAAATTAAAAGGACTCGTATTTTTTATTAACTGGTCTCCAAAATTACCCAATTTTTAATTTTTTCGGTTTATTTCATATCTGTTCCAAAGTAACTATTTGGTATCAAATTGGAGGTATTTGAGAGGCATATTTATCGATGTATAAAACAAGCTTAAGCCTGCTTTTTTTATTGCATAACACAAAAAATCAAAATCTTAGGTGGTTTTGTATGGGGTTGTATAAAGAGACGAGGGCCAAATTCACATTTATTAATCCTTTTAATATTTAAGTCAGGGGGTGTTTCGGCTTTTTCCATATTCAGCCTACTGCGGATTTGAAAAGAATTTTCTCCAAGGTATAAATCTTTAAAGATTTGGGACCTCTGACTACTTAACATAGGCAGTATGGGTATCAAACTTTTTCTTTTTGAGAGTTAATTCCCGTTGTGTAAATATCATTTTAAATTTCATAAATTTCAGACATGTCGCCTTAGAAGAAAGAATGAAAAAATGGGGTTTTTACCAGCCTATTTACTCGCTTAATTACTTTTCTTCGCGATGTCACAAAAGTAATGGATTGATTATCCATTACTTTAACACTTACAAATACACAAAGAAATGAGTAGTCATTACCACTAGCTTGCAAAAAATTACAAAGTAATGAGTACACATTACTTTTGGGACATCGCGAACAAAAGTAGTTAAAATAGCATAGGGTAAAAGAATTGAAACCCTATGCTTGCTGGAATATTTTAACTTAATTTGTTATACATTTTTATTGGTTGATTCCTTTTCAGCCAATCAAACTACATACATAAAAAAACATTTTAGTAGAATTTTCGTAGACAAATGAACAGTACCGCATATTTAAATGTTAATTCATTAACACTTTGTAAAGTAATAGAAGTCTTAAAATCAAATTTTTCTTACAAAATTTGTTCTGTAAACTATCTATAACTTTATAAACCGTTTATGAATTGTGGGGTTAGAATTAGAGTCAAATCAATTGGTATCTATCCCCCTTAACTCGCTCAACCTTCGCTCTATTTATTTGGTCGCATTTTTAATAAATAGGTTTTCTTATGCATTTTTCTCTTAGCCCGAGTTTGGCCAGAGTTCGCTAATTATCAAGAAAACCGTGAGTAGGAAAGTTAATCTATAAAATATATAGTATTTGGTCAAACTCTAAATTAATCCAACTGGCCCTTGATTTGTACGATATTTGATTTCCAATAAAATCGTGAAAATAAAAACATAAATTTGATTGTAAACGAAATCGTGAAAATAAAAAAATAATAAAACAAATAAATGTGTTTGGACATTTAAGAGAAGAAAAAAATAATAAAAATCGTCATAAATCAAGGGATACAGAAAGTAATACAGAAAGTAATAAAAGTCGTTTAAAAATATTAGTTTAATGCGAGATTAGGTATAGGAAACTATGCTATTTAAGGTTCCATTATTCTGATCTATGTCCAGATCTGATCAAATCAGAAATATAGACATATTAATTCACAAAAGACAGCATTATCTTCTCATTGTTCAAATTTGAATCAATATCCTGACTTTGAAAATGTATCAGTTTTAAACACAGAACATAATTATAAACGTCGTTATATATTAGAAATGTTACAGATAATTAATACACCCACAACGAATAGAATTAACTTTAAGGCAGATACTGAAAATGTAGCACAGAATTATAGATATTTAATTCAAAAGAAATAGCACACATTACATTAATTTATAACGCATTATATTAATACATTTTTTATTGTTAATTATTAATATTTTTGTTTGTTATACTTTTATACCAAAAACTTTGTTTACTGGTATAAATGTATACATACAATTTATATTTGACAAATGTTTTTCAAATTATTTCAAACTTTCAAATTGTTTATAATTTGTTAATTTATTAATTTAATTGTTATTTCCTGAAGATGCTACACAATGGAGTAGCGAAATATCGAAAATAAAAAAATGTTTATATAAAAAAAACAAACCTTACGCTCAAGAAAATTGTGAAATTAAAAATTGAAAAAGAAGGTTAAATAAACGACAAAAATATTTTTTTTAATTTTTATTATTAATTTTGGACTATGAATTTTTTTTATAAATCATATTAATTTTTTCGAAACTTATTTCTAATGAAACTTTTTAATTTAATGAATTCTTTCTTTAGATATATTTTGTACATCCGCAAAATATGCTACGATTTTATCACGCCTTTTGCATTTGCTAAGTACTTTTTATTTATCCACTCCAGCTTGGCAACGACAACAACCAACTATAATAAATAATAATAAATGAAATTGCTTCATAGATTTTATGAAGCTCTTCATTGGATGAATGATTTATTCATTGGACGAGTGGCTTATTAATTTTATGAAGAGTTTCATTAATTTTATGAACTTTTCATAAACATTGACTTTAATGAAACCTGTTTCACAGATTCTACGAAAAGTTTCAATGGACGAGTTCCAGTGACAATTTTCATTGAAACTATGAAGAAATTCATTATTGAAGTGATGATAATTCTCTCAGTGGAATGATTGATAAGTTCATAGTATCGAATTTTTGTCCAGTTTGCTCTATCTCCCTTAGTTTCCGATATAAAAGCCATTTTGTGATTATACAATAAAAAATTATGAAAATATAGCGCCATCTCTACACTGAGAGAATTATCTGCATGATACTAATGGATTTTTGCATAAAACCAATTAAATTGTACTGGAGCTCGTCCATTGAAACTTTTCATTGAATTAATGGAATTTTTCATAAGTTATTGTCAAAAATTTCATTTTATTTATTAAAAGTTTCATACACTCCATGAAAAAGTTTCATTAAAACTAGATTCTAAAAATATATGAAGCTTTTTCATTGAATTTATGAAATTTTTCATTTAATTTGTGAAGAAAACTTCATTGGTTGACTGAATAATTTCATTAAAACTCGTCCAGAAAAATTCTCTCTGTGTATGTGATATTGATAGCAGAGACACAAAAATATAAACTTTGGGAAATAATTGTGGTTTAAATTAGCTGAAAAATTTGTAAAATTAAGAAACATAAATTACTAAAAATTAGGATGCAAAGTTAGTTCAAATCAGACAAGGAAAAATTCTGAATTTTATTTAAAAATCCATAAATATTTGAAATTTTATTTTTGTTTAAAATAAAAATCCCAAAAATGTGTGAATTTTAAATTTTTAAAATAAAAATCTCAAAATTTAGAGAATTTTGTTTTTAATAAGTGTTTGAATAATTCTTTGAATAGTAAAGTTATTTGAAAAATTCAAAATGAAAAAATAAAAACCTAAATACCTACAATAAAAAATATTAAATACACAAAACTTGAAATCAAACAGCAATTTCGCATTTTTTTCTAATTTTTTCGGTGTTTGCAAATTTTATCAATAAATTAATATTTTTATATGACGTCTTATATGCAAATTTCGCAAAAAGCTCTTTGAATAAATGTTTGGTGGATAAACTGAATAAGAAATAAAGTACAAAAAAATCTAAATATACAAACTATATAACTAAATCCGCTATTTCGCGGTCTTTAGTTTTTATGGTGTTCGTAGATTTGATCAATATTCAAAATGCGCAATTGTGGAAAATTATATATGGTACAAAATATTAATTATAAAACTTAATCAACGATTTATATTCCGCTAATATATTGATGCAAAAATTTTCCTTTTTGCAAAATATTTTTTTTCTTGCGAATTATTTTTGCAAACTAACCACTAAACTTTTTTATAAGAAATGGGTATTATTATTCCTAGATTATGAATTTAAAATAACTGCACTTAAAAAATTGCAAAATAATAGCGGAACGCGACAAAATATTTGCTAAAAGGCTTATTCAGCGATTTACATTCTGCAAACGAATATATTGATACAAACATTTTCCTTTTTGCAAATTTTTTTGCGAATTTTTTTTGCAAACTAACCACCAAGTTTTTTGATAAGGAATGAGTAATAAAGTTAATAGATTATGAATTAAAAAATCGCACTTAAAAAATTTCCAAATAATGGCGCAACGCGAAAAAAGCCTTTGTGGTACAAAATATTCATTAACAAGCTTAGTCAGCTTACATTCTGCAAACGAATATATTCACTCTCAAAACAATTCCGTTGTGACAACCGAATTTTTTCCAACCGAATTCGTTCGGTTGCTGCAACCTCGTAATTCGGTTGCCTCAAGCGAATTCAGTTGTGCCAGCCGATAATTCGGTTGCCGCAACCGAATTGAAATCGAGTTCGGTTGCCACAACTGAATTCGGTTGGGGCAACCGAATTACGAGGTTGCAGCAACCAAATCAATTCGGTTGGAAAAAATTCGGTTTCCACAACGGAATTGTTCTGAGAGTGTTGATTGATGCAAGCATTTTTCTTTTTATGTACTTTTTATTATTGTAAACGAACTTTTAAACTTTGGTATAAGAAATTGGTATTTTAGTCCCTAGATTATAAATTTTAAAAAACCGCACTTAAAAAATTGCAAAATTATTGCGGAACGCGAAAAAAGGCTTTATGGGAAAAGAGATTAATTTCACTTTTTCACTTATATTTTGTTTATCTCAGAATAATAAGCGGACATAGTGTTAAAAATACACTAAAAATATTTCCCCCAATAGCAGCACCAAGCGCCAGGCACTTTTTACTTGGCGTGTGTTTGGGCCATTCACAGCGATTTACATTTTGCAAACGAATGTATTGATGCAAACATTTTTCTTTTTTCAAGATTTTTTTTCGCGAATTTTTTTGCAGACTAATTACCAAACTTTGGTATAAGGTATTATCAGGTGGTTTTCATCGCCTCTTTCGAACATTGACAATTTGTAACAAAAATGTTAGCCTTTGCAGACGTGTGTAATTCTTATGGCTGAATTTTCGATACAAATTAAGAAGAGAGTGATTTAACAGTGGTAGGGAGAGTTGGGTAGTCTTTTAATTACATAGTCGTTGGTATTATGGTCTCTTGATTATAAATTTTAAAAAACCTCACTTAAAAAATTCCAAAATGATGGCTAAATGCGAAAAAGCATGTCGTGATATTATTATATGAAGGGAACAAAATGTTCAGAACTACTCTTATTATAACATTTTGTTAACTACCCAATCATTACCAGATATGTGGTTATGTAACTACATACTTGGTAATGGTAACTAGTTACTTTTGTTATTACATTTCTTAATACCTTTATATGGCGATGTCGCGAAAAATAATGAGTTATGGTTGCACACCAGCATACGAAAAATCAAAAAATATATCGTTACCTATGTGCTTACCAGTACTGACAATAGTAATGAGTCTAAAAATAGATTTTCAAAAAAGTAAATTATTTAAAAAAAATATTTTTTATTTAAATAAAATTTGCTGGTGCGGGAAACGAACCTGGGTCTACAGATTGCCAGTCAATAGCTCTACCATCTGAGCTATCTCTATATATAAAAGAATAACGTGACTGACTGACTGACTGACTGACTGACTGACTCAACATCGCCCAGCCCAAACCGCTGAAGCTAGGAAGTTGAAATTTGGTATGTAGGTTCCTCTTTCGGCGTAGACGTCCGCTAAGACGGGATTTTTGGAAATTCCTACCGGAACGGGCAAAAAGGGGAAAAGTCTCCCCCTTGGCGGCCTGCCAAAACCCCTTTGGCTAGAAAGCTGAAATTTAGGATATGTGTTCCTTGGAGTATGGGCTAACTTTTCTGGAAAGTACTTTCTGGAATTTTGGACAGGGACGTTGTAAAAATGGGGATTAAAAAGGGGAAAAAGGCCCCCCTTGACGGCCTGCCCAAACCGCTGGAGGTAGGAAGTTGAAATTTGGTATAAAGGTTCCTCCACTATCGTAGACATCCACCAATACGGGAGTTTTGGAAATTTTTACAGGGACGGGCAAAAAGGGGAAAAAGTCTCCCCCTTGACGGCCTGCCCAAACTGCTGGAGCTATGAAGTTGAAATTTGGTATGTAGGTTCCTCCACTATCGTAGACATCCACCAAGACGGGAGTTTTGGAAATTTTTACAGGGACGGGCAAAAAGGGGAAAAAGTCTCCCCCTTGACGGCCTGCCCAAACCGCTGGAGGTAGGAAGTTGAAATTTGGTATAAAGGTTCCTCCACTATCGTAGACATCCACCAAGACGGGAGTTTTGGAAATTTTTACAGGGACGGGCAAAAAGGGGAAAAAGTCTCCCCCTTGACGGCCTGCCCAAACCGCTGGAGCTATGAAGTTGAAATTTGGTATGTAGGTTCCTCGACCGGTGTAGACGTCAGTTGAGACGGCATTTTTGGAAATTCTTATCGGGAGGGGCAAAAAGGGGACAAAAAAAGTACCTTTTTCCAAAAAAGTACCTTTTCCCAAAAAAAGTACCTTTTCCCAAAAAAAGTACCTTTTCCCAAAAAAAGTACCTTTTTCCAAAAAAAGTACCTTTTTCCAAAAAAAGTACCTTTTTCCAAAAAAAGTACCTTTTTCCGAAAAAAGTACCTTTTTCCAAAAAAAAGTACCTTTTTCCAAAAAAAGTACCTTTTTCCAAAAAAAAGTACCTTTTTCCAAAAAAAGTACCTTTTTCCAAAAGAAGTACCTTTTTCCAAAAAAAGTACCTTTTTCCAAAAAAGTACCTTTTTCCAAAAAAAGTACCTTTTTCAAAAAAAAGTACCTTTTTCAAAAAAAAGTACCTTTTTCCAAAAAAAGTACCTTTTTCCAAAAAAAGTACCTTTTTCCAAAAAAAGTACCTTTTTCCAAAAAAAGTACCTTTTTCCAAAAAAAGTACCTTTTTCCAAAAAAAATACTTTTTTCCAAAAAAAGTACCTTTTTCCAAAAAAAGTACCTATTTCCAAAAAAAAGTACCCTTTTCCAAAAAAAAGTATCTTTTTCCAAAAAAAGTACCTTTTTCCAAAAAAAGTACCTTTTTCCAAAAAAATTACATTTTTCCAAAAAAAGTACCTTTTTTCAAAAAAAGTACCTTTTTCCAAAAAAAAAACCTTTTTCCAAAAAAAGTACCTTTTCCCGAAAAAAGTACCTTTTTCCAAAAAAAGTACCTTTTTCCAAAAAAAATTCCTTTTTCCAAAAAAGTACCTTTTTCCAAAAAAAGCACCTTTTTCCAAAAAAAAGTACCTTTTTTAAAAAAAGTACCTTTTTCCAAAAAATGTACCTTTTTCTAAAAAAATGTACCTTTTCCAAAAAAAAAAGTACCTTTTCCAAAAAAGTACCTTTTTCCAAAAAAGTACCTTTTTCCAAAAAAGTACCTTTTTCCAAAAAAGTACCTTTTTCCAAAAAAAGGACCTTTTTCAAAAAAAAGGACCTTTTTCAAAAAAAAGTACCTTTTTCAAAAAAAAGTACCTTTTCCAAAAAAGTACCTTTTCCCAAAAAAAGTCCCTTTTTCTAAAAAAATTTTCCTTTTCCCAAAAAACATACATCTTTTCAAAAAAATACCTTTTTCAAAAAAAGTACCTTTTCCAAAAAAAAGTACCTTTTCCCAAAAAAAGTACCTTTTTCTAAAAAAATGTTCCTTTTCCAAAAGAAGTACCTTTTTCCAAAAAACATACTTTTTTCCAAAAAAAACACCTTATTAGAAAAAAAAACCTTTTTCCAAAAAAAATTCCTTTTTTCAAAAAAGTACCTTTTTCCAAAAAAGTACCTTTTTCCAAAAAAAGTACATTTTTCCAAAAAAAAGTACCTTTTTTTAAAAAAGTACCTTTTTCCAAAAAATTTACCTTTTTCTAAAAAAATGAACCTTTTGCAAAAAAAAGGACCTTTTCCAAAAAAAGTACCTTTTCCCAAAAAACATACATTTTTCCAAAAAAAATACATTTTTCAAAAAAAAATACCTCTTCCAAGAAAAAGTACCTTTTCCCAAAAAAGTACCTTTTTCTAAAAAAATTTTCCTTTTCCCAAAAAACATACATTTTTTCAAAAAAATACCTTTTTCAAAAAAAGTACCTTTTCCAAAAAAAAGTACCTTTTCCCAAAAAAAAGTACCTTTTTCTAAAAAAATGTTCCTTTTCCATAAGAAGTACCTTTTCCAAAAAAAGTACCTTTTTCCAAAAAACATACATTTTTCCAAAAAAAACACCTTATTAAAAAAATACCTTTTCCAAAAAAGTACAAATAAAGTACTTTGTAAAAACAAAGTATCTTTTTCCAAAAAATTTCGTTTTTCCAAAAAGTACCATTTAAAATAATATATAATTTAAAAAAAAAACTACTTTTTTCCCTCCCCCACGGATATCTCCACTAAAACAAGGTTTCTTGATATTCGGCATAGAAGTGCCTACCGGAACGGGCAAAAAGGTGAAAAGTCTCCACATAAACAGTCTCACAAATTGGAAAAGTGCCTGCCCAAACCACTGGAGGTAAGAAGTTGAAATTTGGTATAAAGGTTCCTCCACTGTAGTAGACATCGACTAAGTTTGTATTTTTGGAATTCCCTACAGGATATCCCAAAAGGAAACTCGGTATGTGAGTTCCTCCTTCTGTGTAGGCGTCCGCTTAGACGGAATTTTTGAAATTTCTATCGGGAGGGGAAATAAGGTAAAAGTCTCCTACTGACGGCTTGCCCAATCCCTTTTGGTCAACCTAAAATTTTAAATATGTATTCCTTGGAGTAGGACTAACTCACCGGCAACGTAATTTTTCTATTTTGGAACAGCAACATAGTAAAAATGGTGGTTGAAAGGGAAAAATGTCCCCAATAACGGCCTGCCCAAACCGCTTAGGCAATGCAATTGAAATTTGGTATGAATGTTCCTCATCCATCGCAGATAGCCGCGAAGATGGAATTTTTGTAAATTCCTAAAGGGAGGGGCAAAAAGAAGAAAAGCCTCACCTTGGGGGCCGGTAAAAACCCCTTCGGCTAGAAATCTGAAGATTAAAATGTGGGTCCCTGGAGTAAGGGCTAACTTATTAGAAAGATACTTTTTTGAATTTTGGACAGGGTCGTTATAAAATGGGGGCTCAAAAAGGGAAAGTTGCCCCTTAACGACCTGTCCAAACTGCTGCAACTAGGAAGCTGCAATTCGGTACTTAGGTTCCTCTTCCAGCCTAATTCCAACCGGGAGGGACAAAAAAAGAAAAAGTGTCCCCCTTGACAGCCTGCTCAAACTGCTGGAACAAGGAAGCTGAAATTCCCTGTCGATGGATTTTCGGAAATTCCTACCGAGAGGGGCACAAATAGTAAAAGTTGGCTAGAAACCTGAAATGTAAAACATATGTTACTTGGAGTATGGGCTTTTTGGACCGGGAAGGTGGTTTTTGGACAGGGACATTGCAAAAATGGGGATTAATGAAGCGAAAAGTGCGGCTTAAAGGCCTGCCCAAACCGCTGGAGGCAGGAAGTTGAAATTTGGTATTAAAGTTCCTCCTCTATTGTAGACATCCGCTAAGATGAGATTTTTGGAAATTCATACCGGGAGGGGTAAAAAGGGAAAAAACTTCCCCCTTGACGCCTGGCCAAACTGCTGGATATAGAGACCTAAAATTATGTATGTAGTAGGTTCCTCCTCCAACGCAGACGTCCTCTAAGACGGAATTTTTGGAAATTCCTACCGGGAGGGGTAAAAACGGAATAATTCTCCCCCTTGATGGCCTAACCGAACCCTTCGGCTAGAAACCTGTAATATATAATATGTTTTCCTTGGAGTATGGGCTAACTTATCGACAAGGCATTTCTAGGACTTTGGACAGGAACGTGGTAAAAATGGTGGTTCAAAAGGGGAAAATTGCCCCCCCCCCCCCCTTAACGTCTGCGTCTTTAGCTAGAAACCTAAAACTTAAAGAACAAGTGTATATAAAACACTAAAATTAAGAAACTAAATAGGAAACGAGTGGAATGAAACACTACACAAGTGGAATGAAATGGATATAAACGTTGAACGAGTAGAATTGAAATTATAGAGAATGCAAATGGATTGGAAGAGGGAATGACCTGTTCAAACACTATCCACGGAATATGAAACTTATGTAGCATTGAAACTTACTCTCGAAAAAGTTAAACAAATTTTCTAAAAGAGAAAAAACCTTAGAAAAGGAATGGAACTTATATATTCCGATATTTAAACTTCATGTAACGAAGCACCGGTGGAAGAAACCGACGCAGTAAATTTTCCAACTGAATTTGTGAATTTACTTGAATTGCCAGGTCTACCTTTACATAAACTGGAATTAAAAAAAAAACTTTAAGACATGCTAACAACGTAGCGGGCTTTGCCCGCTATTTTTAATATTATAAAATGCTTTCCAACCCTGCTTTAAGTTATTTATTTTAATTCAAAACACAAATGAACAAAACTACTTACGGGTCTATCTACCTAAGTTCGCACTTTACCAAACTATCTTAACATACACACGTATATTGCAATTTATTATGGATTCATTACTAACAATCCACTTTCATGAGAAAAAGTGATCAAATATTTATTTATTTTAAACCCATTGTTGTGCAGAATTATTTATTTGTGGTGGCTGGATGAAGGCTTTAAATAAAAAAACTTTAAATAAAAAAACGAATTTAATAAAAATTGTGGGGGGCGCAGCCCCCCGGGGGGGAGGGCGCAGCCCCCCCCCCCCCTTAACCTTTAAGGCACGCTAACAACGTAGCGGGCTGCGCCCGCTAGTATCTACATATAATACTTAATAGGTAAAAACATAATTGACCTGCTGCACACAAGTAAGCTTACTCGCCAACATATTATATTGAGTCTAAAAATAGATTTCAAAAAATTTAAAAAAAAAATCTAGAAAATTATTTTCTATTTGAAATAATGATAAAAATAAGTCATTATCAGTAACACATTATTATATGTTTTAAAATAATGCAAAAGGTAAGTGGGTGTCATTACTGGTAGTCCAAAAAATAATGATATGTCATTATCGTTTCTACACTGGGTACCCTATAAGCAATTTCACTGGAATTCAAGTTGAAATAAAGTTCAACTCCAGCCCTGTTTTCCAGTTTCAAGGCTTGAATACAACTTTCATTACATTTTATTTCAATAGCATACTCCAGCAAAAGGGAAACAAATATTCAAGTTTGAAATATTTTTGTCAAATAAACAAGTGCTAGAATTTTAAATATACTTTAATTCAAGCAAAATTTAAAGCACTTGAATTTTTAAAACCTGTGTGCAAATTGGGTATATGCTAATCTTTATCACAAATTTAAAATTTTACCAATTTTAAGTACATTTGTGTGTATTTTTTTATAGGAAAATAAAACTCCATAAAATTCAAAATACTTTTCTATAGAGAATTTTATCTTTAGAACTCTTTACTGAATTTTAAAAAATATCATAAAGAGTTTTATTTAAAAGTTATAAATGATTTTTTTCAAAAAAATACTTGAAGAATTTTATCAATAAAGAATTTTAAATTTTAAGCTTTTCTGTTGTCTGGTTCAAATACGGATGAAAGTAATTATTATGCTAAATGGGATTTACCAAAATATTAGTTCAATCCTAAATTCTAAGACAAAATAACAGAAAAATCAGTTCATTTGAGCCAGAACGCGTTTAACAGACTTTTGTACTAACTTTTTTTATAAGTGTAGTTAATATCTAACAAGGGAGTTACTGCAAACTAAAGACTACTATTTTGATGAAATTTCAATATGTTGTAGAAACAAAAATGCTAAGATGAACAACCCACAGTTTTTGATCACCTCGGTAATTTAAGTGGTCAAAATATGGGGTTAGAATGGGTTCGTCAGAGGTGGAAGAAAATATGAGACAGGTTAATCTTAGATTTCTTTTCTCTATCAAATATCCAAATTTCATATTATTCTGAGCGTATAACATTTCCTGCATGAGGTTTTCGTGAGAAAAATGGATGCATTTTTCCGAGTTTTCTATAAAAACACGGGGCCATAATGGGGCCCTTGCCCACCCCATAAAAATGGTTTAGGTACCCCTATGGAGCCACACAAGATGGATAAACATTATAGTTGACAATTTTTATTTCAATACCAAATTAATTGTACAATTGTGGACATAGTGTAGTTTTTTCATGTCTTTCAAATATTACCTACGCTTCAGAATATATGCTATAAAAAAGAAATTACAAAATATTTAATGGTTCCTGTGTTTTCTAACGCTCATGGTCGTTGCGTGTCATCATTTGTGTTTTTTGGTAATGTTAAAAGAATGGCTGTAATTTAATTTGGTCTTTTATTGTTGAAGGGTTCAAAAGTGAATGTGGATGAAAATATTTTATTGTACATTGTATGCTACGGTGTCCCAAATTTCAAATGTTATTAACTGTTAGCGGGAAAAATTAAAAAATGGAGGTTGCATGTAGACCTCTACAAGCGTTTCAAGTGTGACATTTCGCGGAAAAAAGTTTTTTTTTGCAAAAGCGATTAATTTTTTTTTTTAAATAAAGGTTATTTACCCCGCAAAAACTTGGTAATGACTGGTCATTACTACATGCATTACTTAGATATTATATCTCAATACCCTTTGAATTACCTTTAAACTGAATGTAATGAGTTACCGATAATTATACCCCACACATTACTATTTCACAATAGCTGAAATAAATAATATATGTTCTAAATCATGAAAAACCATAACTATGGCGTAGCCTAGTGGTTAGCGTTTTTGCCTGACAGACATGAGGATCGCTGATCAACTCGTGTTAGCTTACATTGTTTTTTTTTGTAATTTATATTAAACATCTATTTATAGAAATGTTGATGTTCAGTAAGCAGTTTTGTGAAAAATAGACATGTATAACAGCTGCCACAAAAAATGTGTACATACGTTAAAGCATTAAAAACCATAGCGATGTCGTAGTCTAATGGTTAGAGTGTTTGCCTGACAATCGTGAGGTACGCTGATCAGTTCGTGTCGCTCCTATTGGTTTTAGATTTTTATACTTTTTTTAAATTTATATTCAACATCTATTTATAGAACAGTTGATAAACTACTTACAGGTAACATCAGTGTAATGACTTTCCTCCAATGACATCACCATGTTAAAATAAGTAGTTCAGTAATTAAAAGGTGACTAGTGAACACTTTAACACTTTTTTTCCACCCAGATTTTGCTGGGTAGGGAAAAATTCAAAAAAATGTTTGTGAATAAATGTTGTTCCACGACTGTATTTTTAAGTTTAAAAAAAAAAAAACTAAAGCAATTGATTTTAAAATATGCACTCGATTATCGCGTATTTCTAAGTGGAAATACTACAGGAAAATGCTAAATAAAATGCTTTTGTACCGCTAACCGGTACTCAGTTCCTAAAATCAGTCTTAAACCGCGAGTGGAGGTCTAAAAGTACATCAAAAAATAATTTCGCATTTTTTCAGTAATATAGTTGACAAATATTGTACTTGAGGTCAAATATGCAAACAAATTATTTATGGTTGTTTTTAAAATACATATTTTCAGTTTATTACAAAAAATTAAATTGTAGACCAAAATTTATGCACTAACAGCCGAATGCATAAAGTTTCTAAACATTTCAATTAAACGTTTTTAAGCTAATTTGGCAAAAACAATATGCATAATTCCTTTAATAACGAACAAATTAACAATCTAAAGTTTTGAAAAAAAATCTCTATTGAAACCAAAAATATGGAGTTTTCATTTATTTAAGGGTCATCCACCTAAGAGTACCTATGTAAAATCTAACATTTTGTAGCCAACAAATTAAAAAAAAACTGTAACAATTGTACCATTTAAACCTTTTTTCATTAAATTTTCTCAAATTTATGTACAAATAAAATAAAAATAAATTAAACAAAATAGTGATGTTGATGTAAACAAAACATATTCGCTATTCGCATACTTTCAGTACTCGAAGTATTAAGCACAGTTTGAGTGCTAATAGTTAACGCGGTTTGCAAATTTGGGAATTAACGGGACACCATATCGTACACGTATGCATTTGACACTTTGTCTCCGAAAGCCATTGTTAATAAATTCTATTAAGTTCTTGCTATTTCGTATTAAGGAGTTTAGTCGCTTTATAAATCAATAAAAAGACAATATTTAAACAATTGTAAAAAAAAATAAAGAAACGGTTCATTAAAAAAATTCTTTTTGTGATAGAAAGGCACATTATTATACATTTTTTTTTTTGTAAAAAAATTTTATAAAAAAAACTTATTATTCAGACAACAATGCCACCTATGGTGGCCATTTCATTATAAAGCTTTTTTGTTTAAAGCTAATCGGGTGCCATTATGCATAGGGTGGGTAATTTTTTTGTTTTATTATTTCGAAATGATACCAGGCCCAGAAGTTTGCATATTTTCGACATCTATAGGCAAAAAGGATTATATTTGGGAAAATCAAAAAATAACTTCGATTTTAGGCCATTTGCTTTTAACTGAAATATCTTAATTGATATGTTTTTTGTTTTTAAAATACTGCAAATTCAAACTTTTTGCCTTTAATTTTGTACACATAACGCTTAAGAATATTCATATACACTTATAGAAATAAATCTGTAAAAATAGCAGAAAAAGCAACTAAAAGTTAGCAGATTTTTTTGATAAATACTAGTAAAATAAGAACAGCAAAAATAAAACCGTTAAATTTACAGAATTTCAGTTATATTTAGGTTAATTTTTAGTTAAATGAAAATGACAAATGTTTCTAAAATATCTGCAGAAAATTTTGTAAAATATTATTAGACTAAAAATAGCAAAAACCAACTGTTATATCTACAATTTGTTTTTATTTTTAAGCATAATTTAGATGAAGGCAAACAAATTAATAGAAACATTTGCTAAAAAAAATTGCAAACTGCTGTTTTAAAAAGGCTCGATTTTTATTTACATTTAAAAAAAATCTAAAAATTTTCGAAAATTTTTCATGTTTTCTTGAGTTTTTAGGCCAGTAATTATTTTGCAAAATTGTTTGTTAATTTTCTATTAAAAAAATTTAAATTTTTAATTTTTTTTACAGAGATTTTCTATAAGTGCATAATAATTAGCAAAAGATAAACTATTGAATCATATTATTTCTTAAACTATGCTGCTCAAATATTTTAATTTTTTTTTAATTTAATTTTTTTATTATATTTTAATATCAATAGAGCGGGCACAAAATGGCTTTTGTTGAGCAGACGGAGTAGTGTTTGTAAAGCCTTGGCGGAATCTCGACTCCTTACGATGAGTGGAGGGCGGCGCGCCATTATGTCATATGGCCAATACAATCATACCTTGCATAAAAAGGACAATAAGGACCTCGAAATTTTAAATAAGAATATCACAAAACAAATAGTGTATGTTTTGATGCAGAGGTTCAGTTTAAACACATATAAAACAAATTGGTTGGAATTCCATCGAAACCAACGAAATTTTTTCGTTATTCAATAATTTTAATTGCAGTTACTTATAATTCATCATCAGAAAAGTTAAATTTTATTCTGAACAGAAATTTATGTGATTAACCAAAACACAGTCACATTATCCAAAATATTGGCTTTTCTAAACTTTCCTAAAAAAATACTAACATCTACATTACCTTCAATACCAACAATATCACTTTATCCAAAGTAGGTACTGGTTTTTCCAATCAATTTAAATTTTTTTTTGTTAATTTCAGTGCCATCAACCGTTAATTTCCTTTATATCGGTAACTATTTTTTTAGAAAAAGGTCCTTTTTTGGAAAAGGTATTTTTTTGGAAAAAGGTATTTTTTTGGAAAAATGTATTTTTTTTTGCAAAAAGTTACTTTTTTTGGATAAGGTACTTTTTTTGGAAAAAGGTAAATTTTTTTAGAAAAAGGTACTTTTTTTGGAAAAAGGTAATGGTAACTATGTCGCGAAAAATAATGAGTTGTCGTTACACACCAGCATACGAAAAATCAAAAAATATATCGTTACCTATGTGCTTACCAGTACTGACAAAAATAATGAGTCTAAAAATAGATTTTCTAAAAAATAAATTACATAAAAAAAAATATTTTTTATTGTATTTTTTTTTTTAAATAAAATTTGCTGGTGCGGGAATCGAACCTGGGTCTACAGATTGACAGTCAACAGCTCTACCATCTGAGCTATATCGACATGTAATATTTAATAGATAAAAACACAATTGACCTGCTGCACACAAGTAAGCTTACTCGCCAACATACAAAAAATCAAAAAATATGTGGTTACATATATCCTTACCAGTGTTTAAAAAATATTGACTCTAAAAATAGATTTCAAAAAATTTTCAAAAAAATCTAAAAAAATTATTTTCTATTTGAAATAATGATAAAAGTAAGTCATTACCAGTAACTCATTATTATATGTTTTAAAATAATACAGAAGGTAAGTGGGTGTCATTACCGGTAGTCCAAAAAATAATGATATGTCATTACCGTTTCTACACTGGGATGTGAAAATTATTTGAACACAGCCAGCAATTTCGGAGCGCTCATAAATAAGATTTTTAAATGGCTCATAGAAATGATTATTGTTTTTTTGAAAACACTCTTTTTTTGGTAGCAAATACGAACCCTCAGAAAACAATCCAAAAAGTTGTCTCTACAATCTAAAAAGCTGTCTCAAAATGAGGGTTCATTTTTCGGACTCAAAGAAGATTCCAAAATTATTTAAATTTATGAAGAAAATTTCGATTTTATACGTTCTTTTTTCTGAGTCATTTCTGAGTACACAGGGGGCTCTTTTGGACGGACCACTTTCATAGGAAAAAGTGGAAAAATGTTTATGTTTTTGGAGCTCATTTCTGAGTCATTAATGATCATCTTTGTTTGCTGGGAAGTGTTCTTCAAAACAGAACGAATTTGAAAACAAATTGTCGAAATAATGGAATATGATATCGTTTTCAGCATTAATTGTTGATAGCGTTTTCGCTATCATATCGTTATTTGGTTTATTGGGAAGCTACTTTACCTTTCAAATGACACATCATACAGCAAGTCCGTCCTTACAACCATTAATTTATAGAGGTTTTAGTTAAATTCAGGATTAATTTTTCATTTATTTAATATCTAGTTTTCATGAACAAATGTGTGCTTAATATATTCTTTTTAGAACATAAATAAGAACGAAAAATTTATCTTTAAGTTGATATATACTAATAGAAAAGCTGAGATTTGAACTCAGATTGTCAAGATTATCAAGATACGATACGATAAGATACCCCTGCACCGCAGACACTTACATTTAGTTGCTGTCGTACTTTGAATTAAAATATGCATACATATGTACGAGGCGAAGAAATATGACACAATCCAAAATTTTTTATTATAATAATTAAAATTTCTCTTCCCAATCTCAATCACAAGGGGTGTGTTATTTGTTAAACATTAAGCGTTTTCACAAGGGGTGTACGATTTGTTGTATCGTTATATCGTCCTAACAAAAAACAGAGTTGTTAAAAATTAAATTGCAAAAATTCAACATTTGAGAATAGCACGATACAACATTTTTACGTATGTTTAGTGTCCTATGTTTGAGTGTGCTAACAGATAGAAAACTGAATAGAAAATCGTTGTTAAACACACATAAAAATTTTAACAACTCTGTTTTTTGTTAGGACGATAGAACAGATAGCACACCCCATATGAACAACCTAATTAAAAAGAAAAAATACAACATTTGAGAATAACACGATACAACATGTTTACGAATGTTTATTGTCCTATGTTTGAGTGTGCTAACAAATAGAGCGTGACGGAACAAAAAATATCAAAAAATTTTGTAAACACGAATTGAACGATCTCAACACGCACACACACACAAACGCACTCACACTTTCACAAAAAAATTCTCTCTTTTTTAAGAAGGTTCCCTAGTGTGTGGGCAGCTTTAAACACACATAAAAATTTTAACAACTATGTTTTTTGTTAGGACGATACAACAGATAGCACACCCCTTATGAACAACCTAATTATTATAAAATGGATGTGCTGTCTGTTGTATCGTCCTTACAAAAAACAGAGTTGTTAAAATTTTTATTTGACTTTAACAACGATTTTCTATTGGGTTTTCTATCTGTTAGCACACTCAAACATAAGACACTAAACATGCGTAAAAATGCTGTATCGTGCTATTTTCAAATACTTAATATACAAATATAAATTTAAAAATGATAAACTAATTTCTCACAGTGTAGAAACACAATACATTCACATTCTCTCTTTGTGCCGACCACTGGTTTAAAGCACATATTTTCTTCCTCGTTTAAAACGCGACTATTGATTTATTCGTATATAAGGTTTAAAATTTTGTAATGACATGTAATTGAGCTTAGTACATCACAATCAATCAAAAGCTCGATTTTGATTTTTTGTTGTTACGCCCTTTTGCATTTTAGGTGACAATATAAAGGTCAAGAGTAAAACTATATGTCGTTTTTGTATAATTAAAAAGTGCAACGTAAATACATAACGAAAATCTGTTGTGAATAGATTTTCGTTGTGTATTTAGGTTTGCTCTATATTGAATGCATAAGAATGAAACAAAAAACACAACTCATCTTCTGTTCTTATTTAACTTATTAATTCAGCTATGCAGAGATACGTTTACGTCTGGCTAATCTAGGCTTAAGTGCTAACGTGCTATTATTGTAACGTGGTATTATTGTAATATAGCATGACAATAAAATATAAACAGTAGTACAATTTAATGGAAAACCACTGATGAAGCCTGTCCATAAAAAAGGCACAAACTAGATCTAGTCTGATTTGCAAATTAATAGTGTGTCTATAACTTTGAAAAAATGTTTATTCGTCTTCTTAACCTCAAACCTACTTAATGATTTTAAAAGCAGTATAGTATATAGCAGGTATAGGCACACAAAATGATTGAAGGGCAAAATTTAGGATTTCACAAACTTACTGAGGGCCGCGCCAATTAAAACATTACTCGACAAAAACAAAGTTTTTGTACAGCCTTCTACTAAATCTTTTTATTGAGTATTTTGGATTCTTAAACCTGGACCTAAAGTCAAAAAAACTCCATTGAATAGCCTTCTTTTTTTTGTATCTCCAGGGAAGCACTTTGATTTTTTATATTTTTGATCGCAATATATTTAAAAATGTAGGCACAGTCTCAATAATATTTTTAAAATTTTTTGCAGTCCTTAATACGAATCTGAAGTCAAAAATTTTTGTCGAATTAGTCTTCGAAAATATTGTTTTCGTTATTTCAAAAAAATTGGTTTAAGGTTTTTACAAATTTTTCAAATATTTCTAGATTTACTTAATGGATTTTGATCCCTTGTTTTATCTATTGAAATGTGTAACATGAATTACGTGACGAACGGAACTTTGATACAAAACGTGGAAAAATATAATTTATATAGAAAATCTGAATGTAAAGGAAATTTAAAAGTCATAGGTCTACAACATTTTCATATTGAAAATTTATAACAAATATCAAACCTCTCAGGCTCTGTTTGTATTAAATTAATTCTTAAATTTTAAAAATTCAATCACAAGAGTGATAACCCAACCAGAAAATTGGTATACTTTTATGAGGTTTCTTATTCATTAAGTCAAAAATTATTCAAACAAACCACAAATATTTTTTAAATTTTAAACCTATTTGTCAAAAACTGCGCACTTTATTGACGAAAATATTAGTCTTAGTAAAATGAATGAAGGCACAAACTTCTGAGGCAAATTTTTTAAAACCCAAGATGATTCAGAAACGACTCAGAAATGTAAATAAATTTGAATTTGTAAATAATTCAAAAATCACTCAAAAAAAGGAAAATAATGTGATAATTACTTGTGAAAAAGGAGAAAAAACAATAGGATTAAGAAAGGAAACATTCTAATTGAAAAATAGATTGCTCAAGTATTAGTTAATTGTGCCTCTTCTGATTACAAAACATACATTGTGAAGGCTGCGATTGAAAAACTTCAATTAGCCATACTCAGCGCTATGCCGACCGTGGTGTATCTTGTTAAGAGGTGATGCTACGAGTCATAGCCTGTGCAGAGGGCTGCTGGTTCAATCCCAGGTCATGGCAATACACAAAAAGTTTTTCATATAGAGACAAATTAACAATTAAAAATTACTTTGATCAGTTGACACATAAATTAACCACTGACGAGTCTTTGGGTGAGACGAAACTGCGGTAGTCCCGGGATTCCCTTGTGTCTGTTAAATTTTTCAATAAAAATGTTTTCTTCTTCTTCCTATAAATCAGCTCTAGAAAAAATTCTTTAGTAATTAATTCTAATATTAATTACTATTGTCCTATGCGACGGTTACAAACACTTAACTAAAAGAAAAATGTTTTAGCCTAAAAAATTTAAAAAATATTTTTTGAGTAATTTTTTAATAACAAAAAGGCTCTTTTGAACACGCCACTTTTATACCATACAAGTGAAAGTTATTTCTGATTCATTTTTGGGCTCGTTTGCTGGCTGGTAACTCTAGAATTATATTTAACAGTTTATTTTAACTCTTCTAATTTTACTAATATTTAGCAAAAATCGGCGAAAATTTTTATGCAAAGTCACCTTTAAATAATAAACCTGTGAAAATAGCAAAAGCAGCTACTAATTGTTTTGCTATTTTCACAGGTTTATTTCTATGAGTATATGAATAAAATTTTATTGTGTCTGTTTTACCAAATTTAGGTGCTTCAAGGACTATTCTCAAAAGTAGATTTTAGAGATCCTTGTGAGGTCCTTAGAACAGCCTTAAACAATTCCTAAAATGAAAGGTAATTTTTTTGAATTCAAACTCATAAAAAATAAGAGACTTCTAAGTACTTCTATGTCATATTGAGCCATAAAGTGTTTTTCCCAGGCTTAAGGTTTAAATAAAGAAGAAGAAATTTTTCACTTAATATTCGTATGTAGGAGGCGAAAATGCTTTAAAAAGTTTTAGAGGAACTCTAAAAAAGTCGATATTGATCGGTGTAATTTTTTTGAGGCTCCATTGAATGTTTATTTTGTTACCGCTGTATATTATGTATATGTATATTATGTATATTTTTAAATTCTGATTTTAATTTTTTTTTAATTTTGCTTAAAATTTAAAAAATTTTTTGATTGTTTTAAATTAATGAAGGGCCGCACGAAATTGGTCGGCGGGTATGGTATATAGCATAGTTGAAAACTGCATTAGACTAATTGTAAGTTTAAAAATAATCTGCATCCTAAAACTCGGCTTATTATTCCCAATATAATAAAAAAATTTGTATTAAATATCAACAAGTGTCTCTTGTTAAGATTAGAACAATTTATGTTTATACAAAGAAATAATGGTAAATCTTGGCATTAAACAAAAGAATTGTTATGACAGTTGCCACTATTGTGACAAATGTGAACAATTCGTATACAATATACGCTTATACAATGTGTATTCCCAAATAAAAGCGAATGAGAAACAATGATGTCATGCTTTCTGAATTCATTGTTGTCCTTTTTATCATTGTCACTGTTTTATAAGGAGTATGCCACAAGGCAACCAGATGACTTAACACAAAAAGTGATGCTATATTCATTAGACCGTACCTCAAAAAAAAAAAAAGTTCGCCGTACACCGTCCAATCTAAATTATTTTTGCAAGGAGGTTTAAAAAAATTTTTCTTACCGAACGTAGAGTTCGCCATTTTACATTATATCTTTGTCATTTACAGTCGGATTTTAAAGTGTGATACATCGATGTTTTTTTCTCGAGGGGACCAATATTTTGCTCTAAGGGCCATTGACCTCAGGTATCCTGTTCTATTATTTACCCACCAGATCTCTGTTGCTATCACCCTAATGTCAGAAAAGTAAAGCAGAACTTTTTTTTTAGTTTTTTTTTTGTTGCCGAACGTACGAGTCTCCTTTTTAAATTTTTTTTTGTTGGATTTTTCCTATATAGCAAAGCACTGGTCTCCTCGAGGCAAAAAATCGATATATCTGACTTTAAAGTCCGACTGTAAATGCCGAAGCTATAACGAAAAATTAAAAAAGGCAAAAACTTTTTTCTTTGCCTTTAAGGTGGTACGGTCTAATGTACATTTAGCTTTTGAACAAAGACATAAACTTTATACAGGAAAAAACATTTAAAAAAGAAATCTTAATTGTAAATGTTAAGATGGAGAAGAAGTTTACGTATGAGGGGAATGAGGGGTCAATTGCCCTCAAAGTACCTATCCTGTGACTGTTTAAAGTAAGACTTGTCACAGGATTGGTATAATTTACCATTGCTGTGTGTTAAGCGGTGACAATTATACTTAAAGACTAGTCCCATGACTGGTAAAACGAAGACATACCACTCAATTGTCCTCAAAGTACCTATCCCGTGACTGGTAAAAAGAGCACATACCACTCAATTGCCCTCAAAATACTTATCCCGTAATTGGTTAAAGCAGGAGTTGCAGTAGCACTGGTATAATTTACCATTGCTGTGGGTTAAGAAGTGTCAATTATACTTAAAGGTCCCGTGACTGGTGAAATAATGACATACCATTGAATTGTCCTCAAAGTACCTAACCCGTGAGTGCTTAAAGATGGTTTTATCGCAGGACTGGTATAATTTATTATTGCTATGGGTTAAGCGCTGTCAATTATACTTAAAGGACTGGCCCCATGACTAGTGCAATGGGGACATATAACCAGTGTTGCCATTTCAGTGCTTTTCGGGTATTTTTTGGTGCTTTTTTCCTTCCCGTACCCGGTGATTTTTTACAAATACCCGTTTAAAAAAAGCGGGTATTTACGGTGCTTTTTCATATTTCAAGCAGTGCTTTTAGTGCTTTTTGTACACTTTATATTTTTGGTATTTGTTCTCGTTTTTTTAAATTTTTCTTGAATTTTCTGTCACAATTTAAAAAATAAAATGAACTATACAAGAAATACATTATTGCATAATGTTTGTAGTACAAATTTAAATAGTAACTTCGTTACATTTAAACTTCAAAATTTTGAAATATTAGTTTGGTGCTTTTTTACCCCTGTTTGGTTATTTTTTGAACCTTTTTTACACGATTTTTCAAAGTTAAAATTTGTTTTTAAATTCTTGATTTACATTTTTCAAAAAATTGATATCGTGCTTTTTTACCCCATTTTCGGTAAATTTTTACCCTTTTTACCCGTTTTCATAATGCTCACGGTGCTTTCCTGCCTTCAAGAGTTGGCAACATTGCATATAACTTAACTGGATAAACGTGTTATAAAAAAACCCACAAGTAAGATTTTACTCATTGAAAACTGTTCAATAATTTCTAATCGCTTATCCGTTGCGCGCTATTTTTTTACGAAATTTAATTGAAAGATTGGTCTTTTGATAAAACTGGTGAAAAAATTGCAAAAACATTGAACATTTTTCTCGCACCCTTTTCAATTTACTTACTTACTTACTTACTTACTTACTTACTTACTTACTTACTTACTTACTTACTTACTTACTTACTTACTTACTTACTTACTTACTTACTTACTTACTTACTTACTTACTTACTTACTTACTTACTTACTTACTTACTTACTTACTTACTTACTTACTTACTTACTTACTTACTTACTTACTTACTTACTTACTTACTTACTTACTTACTTACTTACTTACTTACTTACTTACTTACTTACTTACTTACTTACTTACTTACTTACTTACTTACTTACTTACTTACTTACTTACTTACTTACTTACTTACTTACTTACTTACTTACTTACTTACTTACTTACTTACTTACTTACTTACTTACTTACTTACTTACTTACTTACTTACTTACTTACTTACTTACTTACTTACTTACTTACTTACTTACTTACTTACTTACTTACTTACTTACTTACTTACTTACTTACTTACTTACTTACTTACTTACTTACTTACTTACTTACTTACTTACTTACTTACTTACTTACTTACTTACTTACTTACTTACTTACTTACTTACTTACTTACTTACTTACTTACTTACTTACTTACTTACTTACTTACTTACTTACTTACTTACTTACTTACTTACTTACTTACTTACTTACTTACTTACTTACTTACTTACTTACTTACTTACTTACTTACTTACTTACTTACTTACTTACTTACTTACTTACTTACTTACTTACTTACTTACTTACTTACTTACTTACTTACTTACTTACTTACTTACTTACTTACTTACTTACTTACTTACTTACTTACTTACTTACTTACTTACTTACTTACTTACTTACTTACTTACTTACTTACTTACTTACTTACTTACTTACTTACTTACTTACTTACTTACTTACTTACTTACTTACTTACTTACTTACTTACTTACTTACTTACTTACTTACTTACTTACTTACTTACTTACTTACTTACTTACTTACTTACTTACTTACTTACTTACTTACTTACTTACTTACTTACTTACTTACTTACTTACTTACTTACTTACTTACTTACTTACTTACTTACTTACTTACTTACTTACTTACTTACTTACTTACTTACTTACTTACTTACTTACTTACTTACTTACTTACTTACTTACTTACTTACTTACTTACTTACTTACTTACTTACTTACTTACTTACTTACTTACTTACTTACTTACTTACTTACTTACTTACTTACTTACTTACTTACTTACTTACTTACTTACTTACTTACTTACTTACTTACTTACTTACTTACTTACTTACTTACTTACTTACTTACTTACTTACTTACTTACTTACTTACTTACTTACTTACTTACTTACTTACTTACTTACTTACTTACTTACTTACTTACTTACTTACTTACTTACTTACTTACTTACTTACTTACTTACTTACTTACTTACTTACTTACTTACTTACTTACTTACTTACTTACTTACTTACTTACTTACTTACTTACTTACTTACTTACTTACTTACTTACTTACTTACTTACTTACTTACTTACTTACTTACTTACTTACTTACTTACTTACTTACTTACTTACTTACTTACTTACTTACTTACTTACTTACTTACTTACTTACTTACTTACTTACTTACTTACTTACTTACTTACTTACTTACTTACTTACTTACTTACTTACTTACTTTGTATTTTCCGACATTTTTAAAAAATTGTTATTTTTTTGCAATTTTTATTATATAAAATATTTACTGATATTTTATTAACCTTGCCACAGTTTTTGAAGAAAATGTTTGAAAAATTATACCTTTTTACACTTTGTCCTTAAATTGCATTTTTGAGTTCTCTGAAAGGGTATCGTTTATATACCCGAATAAAAAAAATTGATCTCGCGCAATATCTAATCATATCCAATTTGATATTCGTTAAGATCTGCTATAATATCTAGCTGATCCAATTAGATCTCAAGATTAGGAGTATCTAATTATATCGTATTAGATCCAATTGTATACATAGGGATAAACTAAGATCAACTTATATCTCAAAATTGGGATATCCAATGATATCCTTGGGGATAAACTTAGATATAATTTGATCCGAAAAATGGCAGATCAATAGGATCCACCAATATATTGGGGGATAAATTTAGATCAAATTTGATCCGAAAAATGGCATATCGAATTAGATCCAACAATATATTTGGGGATAAACTTAGATGTAAATTGATCCGAAATATGGCGGATCGAATTAGATCCAGCAATATATTTGGGGATAAATTTGGATCCAACAATATATTTGGGGATAAACTTAGATCTAATTTTAACCGAAAGCAATACTTCCAGGCAATACGAAAGCAATACCCCAGGAAAATAAATCGCCGATATCGCTGAATAAACTCTCCGGTACAAGATAAAAGTTTTATTTTCTTATTATCAAATTTAGGCCGGAATAAGAATAGATTATCTTCAGACATAATCCATTGACCAACATATTAGTTAGCTTGATTTTATCATAGCCGATTTTTACCGCACATTAAATCTTGATTTTTCAACGAGTTTGTTTCCAACACTCATAAAAATAAATCTGTAGAAATAGCAGAAAAAGTTACTAAAAATTAGTTAAAAATGATGCTACACAAAAAACTGCTTAAGTTAGCAGATTTTTTACTAAATACTAGGAAAATAAGAACAGCCAAATTAAAATTGTTAAATTTACAGAATTTTTGCTAGATTTAACTTAGGTTTTAGTTAATTGAAAATAGCAAATTGTATTGTAAAATCTGCAGAATATTTTGCTAATTTTAAGCTAAATTTAGTTGAATGCAAATAGCAATCTTTTCTGCTAAAATCAGCAGAAATATTTCCTAAAAATTGTAAACTGCTGTTTTCAAAATGCCCGATTTTTATTTGCATTTAAAAAAAGTCAAAAAAAAACTTCAAAAATTTTACATTTTTTGGTGATTTTTTAGGCTACTAATTATTTAGCAAAGTTTGTTGCTGATTTTAGCAGGTTAATTTGCTATTTTAGATTAAGAAAAATTTAGCTCAAATATAACTAAAATTGTGTATATGGGCAAATCTACGGAACCGGGCGATTCCATCTTACTCAGGATTTAAACCATTTTAGTAACAATATATAATATTTTTGATGGTATCAGCATTTTCGAGGCAACGAATTTAATCAGGCGAACATCTTAAATTTTAATATTTATCCTGCTAATGTGCTCTACTCATTTAAAAACTACTAAAAATTTAGCCTAATTTTGCTTGTAACTTTCAAGAGCTTTTCAACTCTTTTGGTTATAACTTTTTCAGCATAAAAGGAAATCGCCCAAAACCTTTGGTGGATAATAATTATGATATTCGAAAATCTCCCACTTGTTGAAAAAAATAGGTGCCCTCAATTAGGAACAAATGGTAGTTCTTTAAAATCTGTAACTCTGTTTTTTGAATAAAGAGTAATTTCAGACATTTTTAATTTTTGCGCTTTCAGGCTCAATGTAATTGAAAATTTTTTGATACTGACATATAACTGACAAGTAAGCAAAAAAAATTGAGATTAAATTAATAATTGTGCCTTCAAAAATAAAGAAAATATGAAAATAAAAATCTCTTCACCTCTATGCGTGAACAACTTGATATTTGATATTTTTGAAGGGCACATCCGCAGTTTCAGAACAAAATGAATTTTTTGCAGGGATTTAAACTTTGGTACAACATTTTTATAGATTTAGACTAGCTGATTCTATATGTGTTTTTAAAATGTCTCAATCACGTCACATTTGTTAGAATATCTTGGTTAAAAATGCCGAAATACTTTATGTTTGCCTTATTAATAAATTAAAGAACATTTATGACGTGACTAAAAGTTTTAAAAGCAGGAATGTTCACTTAAAATATTCCACTGAAAAAAATTAATGACCTTTTTCAGAAAAATTTAATTGCAAACACACGAATATGAAAAATTATTAAAAAAGCACTAAAAGAACTAAAAAAAAATAAAAAGCACTATTTTAGTGCTTTTTTGTTTTGGTACCATGAGCAAAATTTTTGGCGTTTTGGGTCATCAAAAAGCACCATAAAAAGCTCTTAAAGCACCAAGTTGGCATCACTGGTTGCAGTCCTGCGTGATCGATATATATCGGTGATACTATTATTGTGTGTAAGTGCTAAATGGATAGTAATATTAGTTTGGTGTCCAGACCCATTTTAGGTTAAATTTTGTAGCTTTTCATAGAGCTAAAAGTGATGTAGAAACAAACGGATAATCCGATCGTTTTAGCACTTACACACATATTATTAATTGCGATATACATATATCATATAAGCCAGATTTCAGCCATTAATTATTTTATCTGTGGATGTGCTAGTCAATTTAAAGTTGGATTTTTAGCGTATTGTACAGCGAAAATTGATGTAAAGCCTAAAAATAAAATCCGAACTGTTTAGCACTTTCACATAATGACAGCTATGATAAAATCTACCGTTCCATATAGATTGGACTCCATAATTCTTAAAACTGTGGATGTGCGCGTATAATGTGCTACATAACTAATGGGTAGTAATAGCAACTTATTACCAATGATATATTTAAACACCTCAAAGAAAAGAGTTACTTGTAATACACAACATGAGTTCTAAATAATAGCAGCGACTTATTACAGATGGGATATTTTAAAACCGTAAAATAAGGAGTTACTTTTAATGTGATACGTGATCACTTAATAGAAATAGCCACTTATTACCGATGGTGTATTCAAATACCTCAAAATAAGGAGTTATTTGTAATGCGATACATGAGTGTTATTTTCTATTTAAAATATTCGATACAAATAATTTATATGTTTTATACATATTGACTGAAATATCTTTTATGGTTTTTGTTAAATTTATATTAATCTGAGTAAATATTAATTAAATATGAATATGCTTCGTTTTAGCATTTATAAAAAACCAACACGATAACGTCTTATTTTAATTATTTTTTTGTAAGAAGTAACCCTACGGGGAATGGGGAGTCAATTGCCCTCCAAGGACCTATCCCGTGACCGGTCAACCGAAGGCATATTACTAAATTAGTACAAATATGAACAATAAAAAATGAATTAATTTTCTAAGTATTTTCTGATCCGTTATTTTCACTGTTGCTTTTAAAAAAACTTGACAGATACCTAAATAAAAACAAAATTCGCGGCATATTTTTAAAAATATTTTTTATTTATTTTACTCTTTTATTTATTTTTAACTTTATTTTTTCACGATTTGCTTATTTTAGCTCTTATTTTAAATTTCTATAATGTTTTGCTAAGAAATTTTAAGTTATGTATTTTCAACGTTTTTTTATACCCTACACCACTATGTGGTCAGGGAATTATTTAATGTTAAAGCTGTTTTAGTTTTAACAATTGGTATTTCATTTAACTTTTCTTTGTAACTTAAGGGGAACTTTTTAAATTTTTATTTATATTATCAGAGGTTTTGAGGTAGTTTTCTAATTTTTAATTGATTTTTTAATTTAATTATGGCCAACGCAAAAAACAAATCAACTGCCATTAAGGGACCTATCCCATGACCGGTCAATCGGGGGCATATTCAAGACACTTCACCATATTTGTGTGTGTGTTAATGTTGTTTTATTTTCTATTTTTTTCTTTTCCATGTTTTTTTATTTGCTGTGTGTGTTTGTTTTTTCTTTCTCTTTTTTATTTGAACAGAAACGAAAAACATATAACTTAACCATCAGCCAGGCATCACGCATAAGCAACGTTAGCTCAGACGGTAGAGCGTTTGCCTTACAAGCAGAAGGTTGTGTTATCGAGCCCTACTTCAACGGCAAGTAGATTATTTTTAATTCTTAATTTTTTATTAGTTTATTTGAAAAGCTATTTTTAGACACACCACCTTACTGCCACAATGTATCTATACTGTGGAAATTGGTCATTTCCAATGACAACGCCATGTTAAAGTGATATGTCTCTTTCAAATAAAAAGACCGATCAGCGACCGGTCTCCGCCCCCTTGGGACCTATCCTGCGTGTCATCTGGGACAGGTCCCTTTCCCCGTAGGGAAGTATTTTAATGTGTTATTTCAGACCTGTTTGTAACACATTTTTTTGGCCTTACTTTAAGCTGTTATGTAAGTAGTATTATGCTCAGTATCGGTTATGTAAGTGGTTACGTAACTCCTAACATGTAACATTAAAGTAACATGTTCTTATGTTGTTACCTAGCCCTCTTTTGGAAAGTACCAATGACTTCCAATGACATGCCCTTGTTAGTTTAAAATATATTTTTCGTTGAGAACTTTTTTTTATTTAAAAAAAAAGAAAAAAAAAATTTTTTTAAGTATTAGGAGAATCCATGAATAAACGCACAGCAGTTGGATTTATCGATTCCGATTTTAATGAAATTCACAATTAATATTACAAGATATCAGAGTTCATAAGATCAGAAACTTTCCGATCTGAAATCATTTCGGTTTCTAAAATATGACGTTTTGAAAATTGGATAAACACAAAAAATTTAAAAAGTGTTTTTACAAAGTCACTCATAACTATTAAATTTTACATCTGAAAACTCCAATTTTGGTTCTACTTTAAAGACGACAATATTATCTTTCAAATAATATGCATATCTAGAAATATATAGAATGAAACTAAGAAAAATTAGCACAAAAACTAAATTTTAGACTCGACCGTTTTTAATTGTTTTAAAATTTTTTAATGTATTCTCCTAAATAATTTTACTTCTATCAAAATGCTTAGAGCTTCTTCTGCAGTCAATTATTGTGGTTTAAAGTGCTTAAAGATTTTTCTGTACCTTGAAGCTCTTGTTGGTGTCGACGTTGTTATTTCTTTAACCAGTTTTGACGATTCGATTTTTCCGGAAGCTCTTAAACCCATTTGTGTGGCATGAGCTAATAAAGTTAATGGAGTATATCTCTTATGCTATTACTCTTCTTTGCTTGGGTTTTCTCATTACTTTCTACAAATTAAAGTTCTTTACGTCCTCGATTTTTTGGTGGGGGGACAAACGAGATAGAAGCATAACCATTCTTTATTAACACTCAAAAAACGTTCATTATTCCTCCGACTTTTATTATAATGAAATTCGCTAATAAATGTGCTAAATCTTTTTTTCAAAATCATTTATATTGGACGGGATAATGCGTTTAATGATTTTCATTTTTAAAATCCTGATTTTATTTTTCCATTCATTTACATCAGTATTTTTCTTGAATTATATAGTTCTCGTCGAGGTATAAAAATTGTGTTGGGGCTTGTTCCTAAAAAGAGTATATATATTTTTTTAAAGAAACGAAAGTTTCAATCATTTACGCATTTACCAAATACTAAATACTTTATTTAATACTTTACAGATTTTAAAAACACTTCACAATTTAAAACAACAAACAATAGGGGGATTCATATAACGCGTTCTACTGCTTGGTAAACTGTGTATAAATACACAATGTGTAAATGTATAAATATCCGTATTATATTTTAAAATTGTTGGCGTATTTGGAATAATGTTCTTCCGGTTCTTCCTAAATTCCTCAGTAATTTCATTTAGAAAATATATTATTTAACAAATTTAATATTTATTCAATAAACAATCACAATAAATTACAAATATTTTTTATTTGGATTATTTTGATATTTTTCAAATGTTTAAACAAAAATAATAATAAATTGTAGAATAAAATTATCAGGGTGCGTATATACGAGTAGTTTTTGAAATAAATGATATAACTTTACCAGGCTATCACTATCGTACATTTTATATGAATACCCCTAATACCACAGTAATACGAAACAAACAAAAAAACAATTGCAATAGAGATGAGCCCGTGACACAATTTTTTTCAAATTAATCTTTGTCTTATAATTAATAAAAAATCAAATATGTTGTGTTACTGTCATTTTAAAGATGTGACTAAAATCTTACTGATGTTCCACTTTTATTAAACGTTCGTTAACATGGGTAAACAAATTCGTGGGTGGCAATAGTTTTTCATAACAACACTTTTGGTACGTGGGAGTGCTTAGGTGAGCGTAAGTGAAAAATTCGTTGTAGTGACTGAAATATAAAATAACCACTTATTTTTTCTGCAAAATGTGAGTAAACATTTTTTTTCGGGTGTGAATTTTTGTACGTGAACGTGAGTGATCAAAAATCACTCACGGACCCATCTCTTAAAAAAAAGCAAAATGCACCAACAATAACACCAAAATATAGAAAAAGACAACATAAAAACGAAAAAACAACAGTTCAATAATTAGGTATATTAAGACAAACAGACCTTTTATACAAAATTAAAAAAAAAAAAAATGGAGCAACAAATGCGCAAATTTTTTTTTTTAATATACAACTTCAAATGTTCTACTTTTCGAAAATCTACAAATCAGGACTGCTCAGAAAAATAACCCTGGGCCTTTAAATATGAAAAACAACTCAAAATTGGTAAATTAAAAAAAAAAAAAATAATTAAAAATATTTACACATAATTATTTTTAACAAAAAGGTATTAACTATATACTTAAATACCGAAAGCTGAAGGTTCCATCACAAAAGATTAATTTTTGAAAGGCTAAATAGGAAAAATTAAGACTTGAATCGTATCAATTTTCAATTTTTGCCACTGTATGCGAAAACACTAATAATTCTCTAACTTTGAGAGCCCACTGTAGAATAAGTAAACAACATAGACGATTGATTATGACAACTAGTGATGCAGAATTTTATCTAATTTTACCCGATACCAAAAATTGTTTAAAAAAATTGATTCTAAAATTTCAATTAATCGCCACTTTGGCATCATTTGAACCCAATGTGCGCCGGTTCGATTCCAGCTAGCGACATAAACAATTTTACTTATTAAATAAATTTTGTGGAACGTGTTTTTCTATTTATAGAATTTATAATCCACAAACATTAAAGTAATCTATTAACACAACAAAAATTCAAAAATTGTAAATAAATTTTGGTAATTACAATGGATTTAAAAATAAATAAAAGTGATTGTACCTGGAACTACAAAAATTCGGTTGGCGAAAAATGCGGTTGGAACGACGAATCTATTTTCTGTGTGTATTAAAAAGAGGGAAAGCAAACTAAAAAACAATCCTTTTAACAAATTATTGGTATATCCAATCAATTTTAAAATTAGTATCAGTTTAGTAATTCTATGCAGTAGAAGCAGTTTAGTAAATATCAAGGTTGGCAACCGATACCGTTATAATACCGTTATCCGTTTAAAACCCTTTCAAATTGACAACCGATACCAATACCGAAATTCTTGATTTCAAAACTTTTTCCCTTAATACCGGTATCGTACCGGTATGGAATCGGTTTTAAAAAAATTGTTTTTTTTCACGTTTTTAGCAAAACTACTAATTTTTTTAATATAAAATTTCCAAAATTGTTAAACAATTAAACTTTTCTATTCATTGTTAATAGAAAATCGTGTTACAAATTCAAAGTGCGGTTATCAGCCTTTAATTTGCATTGGCAACATTGTTTTTAATTTATTTAACTTCATAAATATTCTCTAACTTGTGACAAATTTATATTATGTCCTATGGTTCCATTAGGAACAAAGGGCCACAAATTTACAAATTTGTAAATAACATTTAATATAATATATATAATATAAGTATAAACTGGTTTCTTAATCCTTTAATTGAATTTACAGTTTCTTTTAGAGAATCCTTTTATTAATTTTATAAACTTATTTTTTTTTATTTTATTATATGATCGCAACACAAATATAAAATATTTATAGTGAATCAACTTGTGTTCCTACCCTGCAAGCATTTGGAAGATATCTTCCAAGAAGTTATTAAAGCGATATCTTCTTTTTTTCATTTGAATGAAAATAATCAAGTAGTATTTTAAAATTGTCTTCCTTTTATTATTTGGAAGATAATTTGGTGATATTTGGAAAAAAAATAATTCAAAAATCGAATTTTTTGTCATAGGTTTTTATGATGATATTGCGGCAATATTACCTTCTTATCATCCGGAAGATAAAGAAAATTTGTTTGAAATTCTTTGTCATTTTGAAAAAATTAAAACAAAATTTGTATAAAAACAATCAACAAACACATAGGAAAGAAATTCCTTGAAAAAATCAAGATCTAATGCGAGGAAAAAATCGGCTACGTTGAAATCAAGATAATTAATGTGTTGGTCAATGGATTATGTATGCAGATGTTCTTTTTCAGGCTTAAATTTAATAATTAAAAATTAAAACCTTTATATGGTACCGGGGAGTTTATTTGGCGATATCACCTTTTTATCTTCCAGATGATAACTTAGCGATATCGCCGATTTATCTTCCTGGGGTATTGCTTTCGTGTTGCCTGAAAGTATTTTTTTTCCGCAATACGAAATTGATATTGCCGGCAATAAATGTTTTCTTCCTGGCAATATGATCGGGGAATCTTCTTCGTATTGCGATGCTTGCTGGGTAATATATTTAAAAAAATGTTTGTGTTTAAAAAATAAAACACTTAGAAATTTTTAATAACTTATTGTTTTTTGTTCATATTATAAAAAACATTTCCATAAACTATAGTTATCCTTTATAAAAATTTAATAAAATTGAGTTTTTTATAATTAAGAACGTTTTTTTTATATTTTTGTAAATATTTTCAATAATACCGGTATATACCGGTATTAATGTTTCGGTATCGGTTATACCGATATGATTAAAATACCGTTACCGATACCGAAACAAATAAAAAATCGACACCAATACCGATACCTATACCGTTATTCGTTTCGGTTGCCAACCTTGGTATATATGCAAGGAAATTGATGTTATCTATCACCTTTATTAAAAAAAAATTCAATATTCGCAAGAGGTAACTACAAATACGGGTATCCTAATCAAATATGACCTTGAAGTCAAGTTTCTGTAGAATCAATCGAATTGTGGATTATATTGATAACTCACACAACTATTAATTGGTATTGGTAAACGAAGTTTATACTATATTTGTTTTCCAAACTAAACATTTAAATTCAAAATTATACATTAAAATTAATAAGTGTTTGTGGTTTAGTGGGTTTCGATTCCCAGAAAAGACAAAAATTTAGATGTTGTTTTTTTAATAAAAATACAATATTCTTAATTATAAAAAGTAAATATGGCTAAGAAAATTAAAAGTAGTTGTAGTGCAGTGGGTAAGAGTGTGGGTTATTAATCAGAATATAAATATATATATTCCCATCGTTCCTATAAGGAGCATAGGGCCTCTTAATTAATCAGAATGACCGGGTTCAATACCAGAGAATTGAAAAAAGTTTTTTTAATTTCAATAAAATTTTATAGAACATAATGATATGTATGTGGAACATAATATTGAATTGGCTTTCACGACGAAAAATATAATTTATTATAAAGATAGTTGTCGTAACCGCACGAATCACGAATTCGATTGGCAACAAATTCGGTGCCCACAACTGAGACTAGTTTCTGGGTATATATATTATACAAATATGTATGTTAAATATAGTGAAAAAATTGTTGATATGGACCCACAAGGTGTCATATCTCAACTGATATTGGAATTGTTATAACATACCATTGGAATTGTTATACCATTACAAATATTGTTAGTGAACTACCTTATCTGATAATATGTTATATTAATATAGCGCCATATATACCCAGGTGGAAATTGCCCACGGTAGAAAAAAATAGTACTGGGAGAGCACTGTTTTTTTTATTATGCCACTTAAAATGTGCTTTGCCACTGTTTTCTGCTATTTTAACAAGATTTGTTCTATCTGACTAACTTTTAATAGGATTTCAATATAACTTTTTTCATAATATTTTTTATATAAAACAGCGAGAAACCAGAATATTTAAGAAAAACTTTTTATTTTCTAGTTTTGCAATTATTTAATATTTTATAACACAATAATAAACAACAAAAATTAATTTGAAACAAAAATATTTATTTTTTATTATTTTATTAAAATTTAGGGTGATTTACCTCCAGATTTTTAATTGTTTTTATAGTACTGAGTTTTACACAGTACACTGATTTTTTGTATTTAAAGTACTGGCAAGTTACTGAATATTTTTTATTTATAGTACTGCGAAAATACCAGGAAGTAACAAAATCCAACACTGGGCCAACGTTGGCAAATACCTACGGCCAAGTGTATATTGGTGTTATCATTTCGACACCGTACCAGTACTGGAAACGAAAAAAATCCGACACATCGCCAGTACATGCGCTACTGTCTCCAACGCTGAGCCAGTGCTGTGCCGTTCGTATTTTTCTATCTGGGTAGCTTTATATTATTCAAATTACACTATGTATGGAACTGTATTAAAAACATTGTGAGGTACAAAATATGACCATATGTTGCTTCATATATGTATGCATCATATATGGCTACATATTAACCCTCTCATGCTCTTTCTCCTGATTACAATAATATCTAAACCATATATTTGGCATTGAATATCTACCATGGAACAAATATTAAAATTTAAATTTATCGCTTTATTTAAGCGATATAGCAAAACAAAGGTTGAAGATGTATCTTGAAACCCAGTAGTCATATAATTTCGGTTTTTGCTGTAAATAACACTATCAATAAAATAAAATTACGTACAGAAAATTGTTGATCAATTGTTGTTATTTCAAAAGTTATGGCGATTTTCGCTTTTTGAAAATTACGAAATTTGGCGAATTCGGCACTAAGCATCAATAGATTTTGACGAAATTATTTGTGCTTACTACTACATCTGAGTATATAATCTGTGTTTAATTTCAAGAAAATCCGTTGGCTAGTTTTTGAGTTAGAGAGATATTTGTAAAACGTATCCTGGCGGTATCCTGTTAGTCCTGGAGAAAAATTTTTAACTGATTTTACAATTAGAGACTCTAAACTAGCTTTGTTATTATCGGTAATGTACGTCAGATCGTAAATGTACTTTTGTCAATTTTTCAAATATTTTTTTCTGTTTTAAAAAGTTAATTTTTTAAAAATTTATAAATTTTCAATTTAAATGCTTCTCGCTTGAAAACCGTTATTTATACAAAAAAGTTTTAAGGCAAAAAAAGTAGCCAGTTAAGTTTTCTATGTATATAATACAACTTGTTTAATAAAATATTGTTATTAAGCCAAAAACTATTTAAAATCTGACATTAGAGGGTTAATATTGCTTAAGATACACCACATATCAATATACATGGTATTATATATATTAGCATATATTATTATATTTGAAACTGTATTAAGAACGTTGCTGATTAGGTACCATATACGACCATATATTATTTAAACGGTACTATATATGACAATATATTACCCGAGTAAAAAAGTTTTGATATAATCATATATTATTTTATGTAATTATTTACATATAGTAACTTATAGTTAGATATGGCCACATATGCTTTTAAATTGAAGCATATAGACTTTTATATAGTCATATATTAAATATTTTTTCCTCAAAGGTTTTAATATTGAGACATATGTGATTTTATATTATTACATACTGGCCTACATATAAGTGTATGTGCTATATATAAGTACACAAAGTAATATATAAAAGATATAATTACATATACGTTTATATATAATTTAGTATGACACTATACATAATAATATAAAACTATATATGGAGCCATTTAAGAAATATTATATAATGGGTGTTATATATGATTATATATTGACGCATATGAACCCATATATAACTTAGTATGGTTTCATATCTACAATATTTCATGATTTCTTTTATATATAACGATATAACGTTCTTTATAAAATCATCTATAATTATATATCATCCCACATTAGCAATTTTTTCAAAGTGATTTTATATAAAAATATATGTATGTATAAGGTCCTTTTAAAACCGTATTGTATTAAATGTGGTTCCATGTTAAAAATGATTTTGAACTAGTTTTATATTTTGTAATTACTAGGGATTGGCGCATGACACGATCGTGAGTGAAGTTATTCACAAGTGATCGTGAGTAATAATTACTATACCAAAGTAATTCGCCCGTGAGCGTGAGAATATATAATTCGTACGTGAGCGTGAGTAAGAATATATAACCCGTGCATGATTCGTGTGTGAGTTTATTTTTTGCATCATATGTTTTTAGTAATTTTTACTGTTTTGCGTGAGAATTTTCTGATTGTGAGTAAGTTTTTAATATACTCATGTCTGCGTGAGTAAGACACGAAATGCTCGTGCGTGAGTAATTTGATTTTGTTTAGGAGCGTGAGTCAAAATGGCTAACGCGCCCATAAAATTAACAATACTGAAGCTTTAATATGGAATTCTCTATACTATAACGCACACTCGACTGATCTCTTATATCTTGGTTGTATATCACAATCCTATTAAGTTAAAAATTTCTGTGTTGTTAACCTTATTTTAAAATTACTAAAAACAAAGAAAAATTTGTTCGTGTTTAATGCACTGTCATGGTAAATCTGGATAAAAGTAATGGAAGATTTATCGAAATTATAGGATATCCAGTAGACCTGGGGGTTAATCATTACATTTTGTAATTAATTACACATTCATTTACACAATTACATGTAATTGTAATTGAAAAAAACTCAATTACAATTACAAATTATTTGTAATTGTAATTCAAAAAAGAACAATTACAAGTAATTTGTAATTTGAAAAATGTCAATTACATTTTTTGGGAAAATAAATAATGACAAAAAGCACAAGCTAGGGGTAATCCCAACATGACGTATTCTTTTTATACGCATCCATGCCTACGCAACCTATCCCAGTCAGATTTTTCTACAAAATTTTAACAAAAAACACTTTAATTCTAAATGTAATTGAAATTTGTAATTAAATTCACTTTCAATTACAATTACTTGTAATTTGTAATTGAAATTACAAGTAATTGTAATTGAAAATTTTTTTCCCTCAGGTCTGATCTCCAGATATTGTATATTTTTTTTTTATTTAAAAATATAATTTTGTATATTGTTAGATATGGTCATATATATTATGGTAAAAATATAGGGTTAATATTTAGGTATAATTGTATCAAACTATGTACACTTTTATAACATTTTATATAATTTTATACAAAAAGATATAATTTTATGTAATTGGATGAGGACAAAATTCGGATACAATTGTATCATATTGTATCGAATTGTATCAAATTGCACCAAATTGTATACAATTGTGTACAATTCGATACAATATGATACAATAAGACGTTCTCATTTTTCGGATATAATTATATCTAATTACATAGAAGATTATATATAATTAAATATAACTTTATATGGCTCCATATCATTTTTTTTACTTGGGTATTTAAATGATATCATATATCAATATGTATGGGGTGCGCATAGTTCGGAGACATAGCCAAAAATGTGCCTAAACTAGCTGTATATCAGTCAGGATTGTCTTTATAATATGCGCTAGATCTAGGAAGAGTTCGAGGACAGTCCCTAAACTAACCAAATGTCGCCATACTAAACACTTGATCGAAAAACTGTCCCCGTACCATGCGCTGTGCATACATAGGACTATATATAGTAGCATACATTATCATATCTGGAACTGTTGCTGATGAGGTACCATATATGACCGTGTATTGTTTAAATGATACCATATATGATAACATATGGTTTAAGTGGCACCATATATTATAATATATTGCTTAAATGATACCATATATCATTATATTAGGGACTATGTAGCATATATTATCATATCTGGAACTGTATTAAAAATGTTGCTGATAAGGTACCAAATACCATACCATATTGTTTAAATGGCACCATATATGGTAATATATTGTTTAAATCACACCATATATCAATATATATGGCACTATATATAGTAGCATATATTATGCTACATATATTATCATCAGAGAAGACAAAAAAAGCAAAATCCGATGTGTTTAAAGCAAAAACATGTTGTAAAAAAAGCAGAAGTAAAAACCTTATAAAAACAACATTTCTTTTTAAAAAAAAAGTTCATAGATAGTTAAGAGAAAAAATATTTTTTGTGAGCAAAAAAAGCATTTTTGGACAAAAATTCTTAAAAAACCTATTTAAAGCTCAGAAATCTTAAGAAAAAGCTATTTTAAAGCTAAAAAACGGACATTCCAAAAAAAGCAAAAAGAAGCAAATATAAGTAAAAAAAGCAAAAATAGCATTTTTGTCTTCTCTGATTATCATATCTGGATAATATATGTAGCATAATATATGCTACTATATAGCATATATTATCATATCTGGAACTGTATTAAAAATGTCACCTTATATGAAAATATATGGTTTAAATGGCACCATATTTGGTAATACATTGTTTCACTGGCACCATATATGTATATTAGAGTTGTCCAAAAAAACATGAAAGTTGGAATTCGCGATCTCCACAATGTTGCCCCTATTCCTTAATGTCTAAAAACTCTCTGTGCCAAGTTTCAGCTAAATCCGCTGTTATTTAGAAGTAGCACAAAAAGTTGTCTTTTAAGAATTGGTAATTTATCTCTAGAGTAATTTATACAAAAAGTAGGGTTGATTTTAAATTTAATTATTTCTTAACCTGTACACTATTATTTAACAATTTTTTTTTAAATCTGGTCTTAATTAATCTGAATATAAGGAATTTGAAATCAAAACTTAAAAAAATTAAGTAACTTTTAAGTAATTTGCGGTTTTTTTTAAATTTATACAAAAAAATATATATTTTAGTCAAATTTTCAAAATTTTCCGAAAAGATGTAATTAAAAATTCAACTTGTTTTTGCCTTGTATGCGCAAATTTCTCAAATCTGATCTTTATTTTAAGGCAGATTATGAATCAGCAATCGAAACTTAAAAAAAGTTTGTGGTTTATGAATTATTCGCGGTTTTTGAAAATTCAAAAAAACTCAAGTTTTTTGAGATATTTTCCCAATTACCTGTAAACGGTGTTATCGAAAAATGCAATTTGTTATACTTTTGCAATTTACTTACCAATGACCTTCATTATATATAACACTGATTTTAATTTTAAAAAGGATAACAGATGTCCTTGCAAATTAAGTTAAAATTTGACATTTTTTAATATTTCGCTATTATTTAGATAGCTATAATTTTATTGCTACCAAAAGCCCTATCCCACATAATAGGACATTTAGCAGATATATATCAATGTTTTATATTGGTAAATATAAGAAAACATCCTGATCGAAGTTGATCCTTTTTTGTATGAAATTTTAAAATTTCGCGAAATCCGCGACTCCGATTTCAATTTTGATTTCATATTCGTAATGTACACCTAAAAATATTTTAGATTTGATATGTCGCGATCATAATAATTATATTTAATTTTTCTAATTTTTTCCATTATTTTTAATTAATTAAAAATAATAGAACAAGTACAACCTCGAAACTTTAATTGCGATGTGCTACCTCTAAACAAAACTTTTTTGGTGATTTTTTTGATCAGACTACATTTTTTTTCAAAGTGGCATATTTGTAGGGTTGTGGAGCGTGAAAATTCGAACTTTTTTTTTTTTGGACGACTCTAATGTATATATGTATGTGGTGCGCATAGTTCGGAGACATGGCCAAAAATGTGCCCAAACTATGCTGTATATGAGTCACAAATGTCTTGATACTATTCGCTAGACCTAGGAAGAGTTTGAGGACAGTCCCCAAACTAACCAAATGTCTCCATATTAAACACTTGATCGAAAAATTGTCCCCGTAGCATACATATAGTTATATATTGTTTAAATGACACCATATATATTGCTAAAATGCGACCATATATATTAAGATATAGCTCTATATATACAATATAAGAACAGCCATGCTATGAAATATACATATAATTATATATACCATATCTAATATTATAACGGCCGATATATAATTAGATGCAGTTATATAGGGCATAATATAAGAAACAACCCGATTAAAAAAGATGATATGGTGACATATCTAATTTGATGAAATACAATAACTAATGAGATACAATTTAATCCGAAAAATGGTGAATACAATTGTATCTACATGGATCAAATTGGATTTAATTACTTTAAATTATATACAATTTAATCCGAATTTTGACCAGACATTATTGTATTAAATAATATCTGAATAGTTAAAATTTGATGCAATTAGCTCCAATTTGATCAAAATTTTAAAAGTTTTGTTTTTATTAAATATTGCACTGAAAAACAATGGGGGATTCACGTATGGTTTCGTGTATTGTGTAAACTAAGCAAATCTAGTAACTTTTAGAGTCTTTATGTGAAACTGAATACATAAAAAGTATCTACACACAGAAAACAGTCTCAGTTGTGGCCACCGAATTTGTTGCCAATCGAATTCGTGCAGTTGCGAAAACTATATTTATATTAAATTATATTTTTCGTCGTGAAAGCCAATATTCGGTTGTCTTATTCAATATTATGTTCCACATAAATATTATTATGTTCTACAAAATTTTATTGAAATTAAAAAACTTTTTTTGAATATTCTGGTATTGAACCCGGCCATTCAGGTTAATAGTTCACACTCTTACCCACTGCACCACAACTACTTTTAATTTTCTTAGCCATATTTACTGTTTATACATATGAATATTTTAATTTAAAAAAAAAAAACATATAAATTTTTGTCTTGTCCGGGATTTGAACTCGGATATCCGGCGTACTAGGCCAACTCTCTACCGACTACACCACAAAAACTCAGTAATTTTGAAGTCTAATTTTGAATTTATATGTTTTGCTTGGAAAACAAGTATTTTAAAAAATTCGTTTACCAATACCAATCAATAGTTGTGTGTTATCAATACAATCCACAATTCGGTTGGTTCTACAGAAACTCGACTTTATGGTCACATTTGATTAGGATACCCGTATTTGTAGTTACCACTTTCGAATATTGAAATTTTTTTAATAAAGGTTATCGGTAACACCAATTTTCTTGTATATACACTAAATAAATGGCTGATTCTACTGCATAGAATTACTAACTGACACTAATTTTAAAATTGATTGGAGATATCAATAATTTGTTAAAAGGATTGTTTTTTAATTCATTTTCCCTATTTTTAATACCTAGTAAAATATTTCTGGTGTAGTATTCACTTATAGGCAACTGCAAATAAGATAACGTCCTGGTAAATTCATTTTAATGGTTTTGATCGAATTCCAACCAATCTTTATCCTGGGTGTACTTATTAATGAGTACTTATAGGAGCTATGAGCTTTATTTTGTCTCATGCCTATCAAGCAAATCTACGCCTTTAAAGCAAATCTACATTAAACCGATTGTAGTATAAAATTTTTTTAAACAGGTTATGTTTATAATTTTTCCGTTATAATCGAACGTACATCAGCAAAAGTTCCTAGGAAGTAACGCGAATAAGTTACGTTAGATGTGAAAGTGTGTAAACGTTGAGTTTTCAACGTTGATAATTATCCGTGTTGAAAGTTAACGTTCATACGAAAAGTAACGTCCCTAGTAAAAATGATTTTTATATATTCATATATGATTTTTATACAATCATTTATGATTTTATACAATTATAACTTGTCGAGTATTGTGAAACATATATTTTTATATGATTATATCAAAAGATATATAATTATAAAAAATTATATTAACCAGATCCACCATTTTTCGGATCAGATAATATATTTTTTATATAATTATATTACTCCATACATGATTTGATCCGGAAAATGGTGGATCTGGTTACTATAATTTTATATAATTAAATATCTTTTGATACAATCATATAAAAATATATGTTTCACAATACTCGACAAGTTATAATTGTATAAAATCATAAATCATTGTATAAAAATCATATCTGATTATATAAAAATCATTTTTACTAGGGGTGTTAGTTTTTGTCTTAAAAGCGTTTTTATGCACTTTGAGGTTTTTTATGAGTTAACTGATATATTTAAGTTTAAAACACAGCTATAGTATAGTTCAAGAATAATCCATAAAATAAAAATATTCTAAATAAAATCAAATTTCAAATAATTTTCCATAAAATATTACTGGATTTTTCACTGAAGGGGAGATTTTTATTTTGAAAGTGAGAAAAGTTCAAATGAAGCTTTAATTTTTGGGCTACTCATTTTAAAATGAGAAAAATACATTAAAATTGTGATAACAAATTTGACATGTGTTTTTAATAAAATTAAATGTCTTGAAATAATCGTTTAAAAATTTTTTGTTTTAATTTTCATTTGAATTTCATGATATCCTTCAAGCCTATTAATAAGTTTGGTGCTACGCTATTCCTAAACCAAAATAATTACTTCGAAGAATTGGCTAACTTTTATTAATATGGCCCAATATTCAATTTCAAAATAAAATAATATGTTGTTTCGATTTAAATTTATAACATTTTAAATGAAAATGAATTTCAATTTCAATTTACTAAGATATTAAGAGTTCATTTAAAACAAGAATATACCATAGATTATATAGGGAAAGTAAATATTTCTTTTTTAAATCAATAGGTTTGTTTTGTTGCTATACATATCTGGTACGAAATCCTATACAAAGTCTGACTGCGTATGTTAAGTATTAACTCTTTTAACATAATATTTTCAACGTCGATAATGTATGGGTCATCTGTCAGATAATATCACTCAGATTCTATTCAAAAATATGTTACCGGTTTTTGGTTTTCATGTTATTATTTTTTAAATCACTTGAACTTTATATCAAAATTTGTTTTTATAAAATATTATTTTCCAATTAAAAATGGATTGTAATTGATTTCGATCAAATCTTAGATGAAATTTAAATGGAACATGAAACTGGGCTGTATTTGGTCTTACAAATTACAATTCCATGGTCGAGATCTGATTAAATATGACAACATATGTAAAAAGATATATTTAGATATTGGGTCATATAAAAATTTTTCGAAAGACGAAAATTACGTCTTATTATATATAGTGCCATACAAAGTAGTATATAATGAGACATAATTTTATTAAATAATATAAAATAATGTATAACCCGTTTTACTCGGGAATTCAAGAAAAAAACGTCATATAGATAACGACATCTATAATTATATATTGTAATATGGTTATATATAATTTTTTTTACCCGGGTTTATACTTTTAATATAAATAAACTAAAAAATGCAAAACGAGAAGAAAAAAGTAAATTAAAAGAAATTATAATAAAAGTAATTTCGCTGTGTTGATTTTGTGTTTTTGAAGGTAAATGTTACAGCATGATTTTTTTTCCCTATTACTCAAAAAGAAAAAGGAACCGCTTTATTTAATCTTTATTCAATATTTTTTTACAAATGTTTTACGAAAATAAGGAAATTAAAAAAAAAAATAGTTTAAAACATCGGTAAAGGTGTTTTTTAACGATGAAAATCGTTTTGAATTTTGTTTTTGTATCAAAGTCTTTTTCAATTCTTAACTCTGTTGATGTAATAACACTGTGCTCGAATCGAAGACATTTGAATTTGAAAATTAAAATTCAAGGAACCCAAAACATGCGATTTTTTACTTTGTTCACCATTAATTTTTAGTTAGGTTGTTTCTTACTCTCCCCGTCAGCTTTCTGTTAAAAATAATCAAAATCGGCCCGGCGGTTCAAAAGTTGCGATTGAAAATGTAAGGATACCTTAAAAATCTCCATACAAATTTTTCACTTCAATACATTTAACCCAATGAGGACCATACATTTTCTGCCGAAATGATTTTGAAGTTTTTATGATTTTCATGATCTCTGAACTAATAATAGTTATGGCAAGAAAAATTGGCTCCGTTGGACCCCTCCTTACCCTTCATTTCGCTTGCCAAAAATATTTGGCATTTGACGACCCCGCCGTTCCGGACGAATCGATTTTTATTATTATTTTATTTTCGTGATCTGCAACTAAATTATAGATATTTCACAAAAAATTGTCCTCTAGACCTCTTGATTTCCTTTCATTTCGCTTGTCAAAGTTTGTGCTTTTTACCCTCAAGTGAAGAATTCTAATTAACCAACTTCGAGGGCTTGCAAGGGGAAAGTGGGACAAGGTAGGGATTTATCGCCTACTTTACTTTTGTTGGCTTAACCCTCTTCTACATATCACCTTTAGACATATTTACTCTATCTTTTGTCTGAGCAATTATAAGTGCGAAAAACCCTTTGGCATACTTGCCAAAGTGATTCGCCTCTTTAAAATAAAAAGACCAATCAACGACCGGTCTCTGCCCCCTTGGGACCTATCCTACGTGTCATCTGGGACCGGTCCCTTTAGTACTTAACACCGATCTTTATTTCGAATACTAAATACTCAATATTTAAAAAACCTACACAAGCTTCTTGAGTTGCATTTGTATGAATATATGCAGTGGCCTTCTATACCTCTCTTCCTAACTCAATCTTTAGTCTTTATTTTTGTTCATGAGGTCGGTCAAGGAAAATTAAAATATTAGCAACATGTTTTAATTTTCCTTGACCGACCTTATGAACAAAAAAGTGAGAGATTGAGTGTTTCTTTTCCACATTTTCCTATGTGGAAAAGAAACAACCGGTGACTTAGCACTTACAGGCAAAGGAACAAATTGGCTAAAACATAAAAAATTTATCAGTACTCATTGCTCGGAAAATATATTGCTAAGAACAACAGAGGACATTGATCTCTCACTTAGGAATTTTGACTCATATCTTAAACTTGCTGCACGACTTGCTACCAAACCCCCCCGACAATCCAGACAAAATCCAATTTTTTCAGTTGATATTGAGCGATTCTTAAATGGAAAAAGAAGAGCTCGTAGAGAGTGGCAGCTTCACAGATCTCCTGCACTTAAGGCTCGATTTAAAGAATGCTCAAACAAGTTACGCAAATTACTTGAATTACAAGGAAATAACTCACTAAATGATTTTTTCGAAAATCTGGAGGCTACGGCACGAACGGACTATTCATTATGGCGTGCTACAAATAATCTAAAAAGATCTGTTATATGTAAACGTCCAATGCGTAAATCTGACGGAAGCTGGGCTAGAAATGGAGAAAGGTGAGTTGTTTGCAGAACATTTAAAATCTGTATTTATGCCAAACGATCCAAACACAATAGTCGAGTTACCACCAATTTTGCCACGGCACGTAGAGGTACCCATTCGCTTTGAGTTGCGAGAGGTCGAAAATGCTATCTCAGAATTAAACCCAAAAAAAGCTTTTGGTACCGATAAAATTAGTAATAAAGTGATCTTGGAGTTACCCCAGATAGCTGTAAGAATAATACTTTTTATTTTTAATGCAATATTACGCCTTGAATATTATCCACCAGTATGGAAGGTCTCCCTCATTAAAATGAAACCCAAGCCAGGAAAAGATCACACTAAAGTTGAATCTTATAGGCCTATAAGTCTTTTATCTAATTTATCAAAACTCTTCGAGAAACTATTGGCAAACAGAATAACGATAACTGTAACTCAACATAACCTAATTCCTGCTCATCAGTTCGGTTTTCGTAAAAACCATGGCACCATTGAGCAAGTTCACATACTTGTTAGTGAAACACGAAAAGCCTTTGAGGATAAGAATTACTGTTCTGCACCTTTATTGACGTATCGCAAGCCTTTGATAAAGTTTGGCACGAAGGTTTGTTATTTAAAATTAAAAATATACTGCCACGTAACACACATAATATACTCGAAAGATATATAAGCAATCGTAAATTTGTTGACAAGGAAAGTAATTTCTTCAGCTCTCCTCAAGATATTCGAGCCGGTGTCCCTCAAGGTAGCATTTTAGGTCCACTCTTGTATATTTTGTGTACTTCTGACATGCCAACTGATAGTAATACTCATACGTCTACATTTGCTGATGATACGGCTATCTTGAGTTGTCACAAAAACCCATATGAAGCCTCTCGAATATTGCAGGAACACGTATTTGAACTGGAATCGTGGCTGAAAAAGTGGAAGATAAAGGTGAATGAACAGAAATGTATTCATTTGACTTTTACTTTAAGAAAAGAAACATGCTGTTTTATCAAAATTAACAATCACAAAGTGCCCCAACACTCAAATGTCAAATATCTTGGTACACATCTAGATCGTCGTCTCACGTGGAAGAACCATATCGACGCCAAAATAACACAAATGAAACTTAAAGCAATAGAACTTAATTGGCTAATTTGAAGAAATTCTAGACTTGGCCTTGATTGCAAGTTGTTGTTGTATAATTCGATTTTGAAACCTATGGTGCTACGGCATCCAAATCTGGGGCACTGCGTCTGCATCAAATGTTCAAAAAATTCAAAGGAAGCATATTTTGCGAACCATTGTCTGCGCACCATGGTATATAGGAAATGCGAACATACACTCGGATTTGAATGTTCCCACCGTTAATGATGAAATCGCGAGATACACCCAAAACTACTTAAAGAGGCTGCAACTGCAACCAAATTCATTGGCTCATAAACTGCTTGAGGATCAAGGACACCGACGCCTCCTAAGAAGGACCACAGCTGATTTGGCTCTATAGAATAAATGTATATTCTTTATAACAAAATGTTGGTTTTTAATTTCTATTTAAAAAATTAAAAATTAGTTTTTTCGACCTTTTTAAAATTAAACTTCTAATTTATCGTTTTTAACTTTTTCTATACATTTACTTTGCATCAAATTAAAAAAATATTTAATGTTTAAAATTAGAATTTTGTCTGGCACTGGCTGGGCTTAATATTTTAGCTTTAGTACATAAGATTTGATAAACTTATTGTTAGTTCACTGTTGTGAAGATTCAATAAATAAAATTTTGAAAAAAAAGAAAAAAACATTTTCCTAAGCAAAAAGGTAGAAACTGAGTGGTTTTTTTTAGATATTTAAGAGAATTTTGAGATTTTTTAGAGAATTTAAGAGATTCCCATGTTACCTCAACATTCAAAAATTCCCATGCCAACAAACATTTGTCAACGGTCCATATCATGTGAGTTCATATAAGGGCACTCCAATGGAGCAAACGTTTTGTCCGTTTTGCTATATCTCGCTTAGTTTTCGTGATATGGGCCATTTTATGTAGTGGAAAATTTTTATTAAAAATTTCCGAGGGTCCAAGTCCCCGCCAAGATCTATTTTTGGATAGAGATAACCCCTTGCACGGTTAGGGGTAGTCGAAATTTTCCTCAAAATTCTCTCTTAATTTTTGAGATATGGGCCATTTTAAAAATTCGGGTGGAAGAGAAGCGGATACATTGGTGGCGCCATCTACCTGGGAGGGTCCGGAGACCCTAAATTTGGATAAATTCTACGACTTAGTATAATTACAGATAAAACTGTAGTTTTACAAATTTTTTACTTAAGCCCTGGTTTATGTATTACGAAATTATTCTAAACGAAAGCAAAACAACGAAAATTTGTTTTTATTTCCCATGTATTTTTGACGAAAGCAATTGTCAATTTCTTTCGTTTAGACTATTTTCGTAATAGATAAACAGGCCCTAAATTTAGATTTGTTAAATTTAACAAAAAAAAGTGTTAAAATCAACAAATTTTATTTTGAGCCAAAAACAAGAATAAATTTTGTTAAAGTAACAAATTTTTCTGTCCAGCCAACAGACGTATTATTTTAAATGTATGAAAAATAATGTTATATTTTCATATGGAAAACAATGTTGCAATTTTGTGTTTTACCAGAAAGTATGGATTTACTAGAGAGACTACCGTTCTCATCGTTTTTTGTTGTTGTGTGGCGAAAAAATGTGTTTGAAAAACATTTTGAAAAACATTTTTTAATTTTTTTCTTTAGAAAAAACTTATCCGATCAGTGTTGTCAAGTTTGGTTTTCCATTTAGGGGTTTTTTAATGAGTGTAGTAAATTTTTTCCAATACTGCTTTTAATAATTTTTGTGAATATTAGGGGTTTTTATACCTAATATTAACAATATATATACCATATAAACCTGGTACATTTATGAGTTTAATGTCAAACTCCATACATAAAAATAAGGTTTGTATTTATATAGACTCATTCCATGCTATTCTTACGTACTCAACTGGTACTCCTTTTTTTTGTTCGCAAGCTGTTCCCAAATCGATAAACAACCAACCAACAAATAGTAAATATTCCTTTATTTAAGGGAATTTTTGGTACGAAGTTGCAGAAAATTGGTTTGAAAGCACAGAAATTGGTTTAATGTGCAGAAGTGTGTGCTCCAAAAAATCTCCAAAAATAAATAAAAAAAAAATTGATCCCATCGGGTCAAAATGTTTACCACAGGTAAAACTTTTAATTGGGCTTGCAAAACAACTTTGTTTTTTTGTCGGTTGGGCCTATCTCGGGAGTTATTTCGTTCCAAAGTTTGAAGTTGGACTTGCTTATATATAACTGCATGATTTATGGTCGGATTTGGACAGTACGCATACTATTGGAAAAATATTTTATTCTTTCATGTGACATTAGCGGTTTTTATTATAATTAACCCATTACTTCTCAACTTAAAAATTCTGACTTTTTACCTTGATTATGTTGGAAATAAAGATATTTGTCCTATGCCTTATAAAAACAACTCGGCATAACTAAACTCAAAACAGACAAATTTTACCAAAAACCGGCAAATTTATACTTTTTTTTATAAATATGGCATTCTTCCACCACACATATTGTAACAAAATACACAAACTGTTGCAACTCAACTTAATTTTAAGAGAAAAATGTTGTTTATTGAGTTTGACCGAGTTCGCTTTTTTTTCGAGAGAGTTAAGTGTAGCTTAATTTTTCTCTATAATATATACTCTTTGTTTTTCGCGAGTTTGCGAACAAATAAAAAGAGAGACGATTAAGCGGGATCGATACTATTTTCTGTAACGTAGTTTTTGCTTAAAAAATTAAAAAAAAAATTCAAGGAAAGTCAATTTTTCAAAATCAAAATTCTGTTAAAATCTTTTTATAGTATCATTCCATATAAAATGGATACAAAAATGGAAGATTTTGGACATGACCACCTTCGATTTTTACAAAACTTGCTAAGTGTCACGATATTAAACGTAAAATTTTTTTCCAAATTCATTTTGGTACGCGTTCCATCGCTGTTTTAAGTTGATTTTTTTCAGTAAATTTGTGAAAAATACATGATGTTCAAATGATTACAACTATTGAACGCGTTATCCGATTGTTATGAAATTTTTACCTATTAATGCTTACCTTAGATCGAAAAATAAAGTACGCCATTGTAACCAGAATGTCCAGAATATATAGAATTAATGGTCAAAGCTCTATTAATTTTTAAAAGTCAAGATTGTGTCATGCAGTGTTATGTTAATTTGTCTAAATTCAAAAAACTTAGTTAAAAAATAGCGTTTTTCTTTTGAACCCATTGGCGTTCCAATTTGAAATTTGCACAGTCTGTAGCTGAAATATTACATTATCTGCTTCAATAATTCAAAGAAAATTATAGATGGGTTCTTTGAGATATTTGCAAATTGAGGATATTTTTCAAATTGTGTTATCCTTTTTGCATTCAACAATTTATTTCTGCAATTTATTTTGAAAATAGGCATTACTAGGTAAAAATTTTATAAGAATCGGATAACGCGTTCAAAAGTTGTAATCATTTGAACATCATGTATTTTTCAAAAATTTACTGAAAAAAATCAACAAAAACAGCGAAATAAGACGAATTTTACAAAAATTAAAAAACAGTAAATTTCGTGACGGTCATGAGGATCTACAAACAGAATTTTGTCCAAATCCAGAGACCTTCTTCCGATAAGTGGCCCGGTTCCCTTTGGAATGATTCTAAACATTCTGAATATCTCTTCTAAATTAAGTCACTATCACATTAAAAGCCATATGTTTGCAAGTTTCATGTAAATATATGTTTGGTGTCGTTACCTAGAGAACAAACCCAGTGTAGAAACGGTAATGACATATCATTATTTTTTGGATTACCACCCACTTACCTTCTGAATTATTTTAAAACATATAATAATGAGTTACTGATAATGACTTATTTTCATTATTATTTCAAATAGAAAGTATTTATTTATTTATATATTATACCTATAACTAAATTATTAGTATAAGAGAGGTAAAAGTGCTATGACAACGATGGTCTTAAGCTCAATGTATTTAGAGGATTTTAAATGGAGTTGTAAAGGTTACATTGATAGCATTAGGCAGAGAAAACTTAAATTAAACCGGCGCTTTGTGATTACTTACTCTGCTGAATGATGTTTTCTTTGTTTTGTTTTCAATACACTTTTTTATAGTTTCCTTTTATTTTTTTAAATTTTTTTAGAATTATATGTGTATGTTTTTATTTGTCATTGGTAGCATTCGACAAAGAAACCTTAAACTGATACCTGTGACTTGTAGCGCTTTGTGATTACTTACTCTGCAGAACGATGTTTTCTTTGTTTTGTTTTTAAATACATTTTTTCTATATTTTCCTTTGATTTTTAAAATTTTTTGTTTTTGAATTATATTTGTATGTTTTTATTTGTCAATCATACAAAACAAAAAGTTTTTAAAAACAACAACAACAAATGTATCACTATTTGATCAAAAGTAGCAAACATTTTTTACGTTACCAAAATATGACAGCGCTACCTGAGCGCTCATACTGACCGGTTAGTGATCAGGTCGTTCAGCAGACAGTTGCACAACAATTGTAGAACTGTTGACTGTCAAATTGTATCTGCCGAACGCACGCATTCTTACAAAACAATTTTTACTGTAAATGAACAACAACCAATGTATCAATTGTTGATCAAAAGTAACAAACATTTTTTATGCTACCAAAATATGACAGCGCTACCTGAGCGCTCAGACTGAGCAGTTAGTAATCAGATCGTTCAGCAGATAGTTGTACTACTGTTGACTATTTAATTGTATCTGCCGAACGCAACCATTGTTTTAAGAAACTTATTATCAATTGGATATTGTGAGTAGTCAAAGTGTCAATTTGTTGAAAAAAGTCGTTGTTTTTTAATATGCCATTTTTAAAATATGCTTTGTGAATGCAATTTGAAAACAGATGGTTGAGGCTTATAGGATTGAATCCGCAGAAGGAACATAGTTTTGATAAGTTTTTATCAATAATGTGTGAGTGTGAAATAATTGTGTGTCCTAATCTTAAACGACTTATCTTTATGTGGTCTTTTCTTGAAAGAAGGTTGAAGTTAACATTTTTAAATAGTTTGTAAGCGTTGAGTTTATTAGGATTATTTCTCCTATACCAATCAATGATTTGGTCCCAATTATTAATTTTCTCCGATTGAAATTTAAATTTTAAAAAGTATGTAATGTCCTCTGGTGGAAAACTTTCTGTAGTTATGAGGGGAGCGGAAAGTGCCAATTTTGCACAGTTATCCGCAGCCTTATTACCTTTAATTCCTGAGTGACTTGGGATCATGTTAGGTTGTTTATCGATTATACTTAGTCTCCCGAATCAAGCTGGGATATAATTGGTCATTGTTTGGATTACCGATTGCCTCTAAAGCCGAAACCGAGTCAGTACAAATTGCGTAACTACTTTTTGAGTGATTGATTAGTTTAATGGCCTCGGAAATAGCAATAATTTCAGCGGAGAAATTGGTGCTGTATTCGGTCAAAATGGTAGATATTAAATTTTTTTTGCTATCTACAACGCTAAAACTAACATTCGCTTTTGTCTTGGAGCCATCTGTATAAATTAATGAATAGAGTTGTGTCGTTCATGAACGAACTAGTTCATTTGAACGGTTCAGTTCATTGAACGATATGACATCGTTCACCATTATTCGTTCTTTTCGTTCATAGTTCTTTTTTGTAGTCATAAAAAGTTTGTATACCTTTCTTATTAATTTTAATACAGAATTAAATGTTTTTCTTAATAATTTAAAATTTTTAATAAAATTGTAATTTTCTGACGCTATTAGTCTATGCACAATAAAATTAATATAAACATGTAGTGCGCCAATAAATAGTCGAATGAATGAAACCGTTCACGAATCACTGTTCAGATACAGCTCATGACAAAAAAGAACGATAACAAAAAAGAACGATTTGAATGAACTAGTTCAATGAATTTTATTGAACGATATGGCCGAATCACCAAAAAGAACGATTAAGCCCAACTCTATTAATGAATTTATAATTATCTAATTTAAACCTACTTTCATTGAATCTGTGTTGGTATATTTCCTTATTGGTTGAAGCTTTCTTCTCGCTATTGAGGGAAGTATCAATCGTAGATATGCTCATTTTCCATTTTGGATTTTTAATGGTGTGTGGTTGATTGACATTAATGGAATGTTGTAATTACTGCAAAATTGAGTAATCCGAGTAAGTGTTGATGGAATCTCTTAGAATTTTTTTTGGTGAAAAGATTTTTTTAAAGTATTAGAAAGTGGGTAATTGTTTTTGAACATTATGGATTTAAATAGTTTTGAAGTGGCTAGATGTCGGTATTGCTCAACTGATATTACGTCCGCTTCGAAGACAATATTTCTTATAGGAGATGTTCTAAAAGCTCCCAATGCGAGACGTAAGGCTGAATTAAAAATTGTTTTTAATTTGTTCAAAGTGCTTTTTGCCGAATATCCATATATGTAGGTAAATAGAAAGTAATTTTCTAGATTTTTTTGAACATTTTTTGAAATCTATTTTTAGACGCAATATTTTTTCAACACTGGTAGGGATATATGTAACCATATATTTTGTGATTTTTGTGTGCACCAGGTCAATTATGTTTTAATCTATCAAACATTACATATCGATATAGCTCAGATGGTAGAGCTATAGACTGGCAACCTGGAGTACCAGGTTCGATTGCCACACTAGAAAATTTTATTTAAAACGAGTAAAAAGGTTAAAGTCGGGCATGCCGACTATACAATACCCTACACCAGTCTGGTTAAAAGCCAACTAATGTTTGGATCCGAAATTCGAATGGGTTAAAATGAGGCTTGTGTCAAAATTTTCTATAATGTGAGTCAGCGCACCAAATTTCATTAAAATATCTTAATATTTGCGACCTGCAGTTTGTAACCAAGCCATATTTGGGGGGGCCCCTTTTATGAGCACTAGTTCTTAACATGGACCGATGTTCACCAAAATCAATAAGCTTCGTCCTTGGGCCAACATAGGTCTATGTACCAAATTTCATCAAAATATCTTAATATTTGCGAACTGCAGCGTATAAACAATATAATTTTGGTGGGACCCTTATATGGGCACTAGGTCTAAACATGGACCGACGTTCACCAAAATCAATAGGCTGCGTTATTGGGCCAATATAGGTCTGTGTACCAAATTTCATCAAAATATCTTAATATTTACGACCTGCAGCGTATAAACAGTATAATTTTGGTAGGACCCTTATATGGGCACTAGGTCTAAACATGGACCGATGTTCACCAAAATCAATAGGCTGCGTTATTGGGCCAATATAGGTCTGTGTACCAAATTTCATCAAAATATCTTAATATTTACGACCTGCAGCGTATAAACAGTATAATTTTGGTAGGACCCTTATATGGGCACTAGGTCTAAACATGGACCGATGTTCACCAAAATCAATAGGCTGCGTTATTGGGCTAACATAGGTCTGTGTACCAAATTTCGTCAAAATATCTTAATATTTACGACCTGCAGCGTATAAACAATATAATTTTGGTAGGACCCTTATATGGGCACTAGGTCTAAACATGGACAGATATTCACCAAAATCAAATTTGTTCGTCCTTGGGCCAACATAGGTCTGCGTACCAAATTTCATCAAAATATCTTAATATTTGCGACCTGTAGAGTGCGCACAAAATTGCATGGACAGACAGACGGACGGACGGACATCGTTAAATCGAAATAAAAAAAAATTCTGAGCCGATCGGTATACTATAAGGTGTGTCTACGACCAATATTTTTTGGTGTTACAAACATCAGCACAAACTTATAATACCCTGACCACATAGTGGTGTAGGGTATAAAAAATTTTGCAATAAAAAAAATTTTTTTTATAAAATTTATTTTTTTAAAAATCTATTTTTAGACTCGTTCTTTTTTCGTATGCTGGTGTGTAAGCATACCTCATTATATTTCGCGACATCCACACAGGGAATTTTAATGGACGAGTTTTAATGAAATTTTTCAGTAAACTAATGAAGTTTTCTTCACAAACTAAATGAAAAATTTATTAGATTTTATTAAAAAGCTTCATATATTATATGAATCCTATTTGAATGAAACTTTTTCATTGAGTGTATGAAACTTTTAATAAATACAATGAAATTTTCCACAACATTTTATGAAAAACTTCATTAATTCAATGAAAAGTTTCAATGGACGAGTTCCAGTGAAACTTCGTTGGTTTTATGCAAAAATTAATTAACATCATGCAGATAATTCTCTCAGTGTCGCCATACAAAGATAATAGGAAATGTAATAAGGAAAGTAACTAGTTACCGGTACCAGATTTATAGTTACATAACCACATATCTGGTAATGATTTTCTACACTGTGACGTTAACCAAATATCTTTGCGAATCAACAAAGTTTGCAGCAAACTGGTATCGATTTTTTAATTCATATTTTAGCATATTTTGCTGTAAATGAATATTTTTGTATATATATTTAGCTATAAAGTCATATTTTGTTGCATATTTTGTCAATAAATGCATATTTTTGGGTGGCATGCCATAGCGTCAAATGTCATAATGTCCATAAACGTTATGACACACCGATATGTGACATAACGTCCATGGACTTTATAACAACTTTAGAAATGCCATAATGTCCATGGACATAATGCTCTATATTTTTGGATATTATGTCACTTTCAAATGTGTCATAACGTCCAGACTTTTCAAAATAAAACATAAATAAATATATGAGTATGTATCACGAAATTACAAAAATCCGATAAAGAGATTACTCTTCTCCCCTGTCTAATTGCTGGGTTAGGTGTCGAATATTGCTGTCTTTATCCGTTAGATTTATTCGTTTTTTTGGGCAAAATAGGTAAAGCACTCGCAACTGGTTTACTGAAACTGACTGATGAAAATTTTCATTTCGGATAGCGTCAAGAAACTTATAAAATTGCCCACACAGAGAGAATTCCTTGGACTAGTTTTAATGAAATTCTTTCACTAAACTAGTGAAGTGTTCTTCACAATAGGAATGAAAAATTTCTTAAACTCTATGAAAAAGCTTCATAGTTTTAATGAAAATATTTTTAATGAAACTTTTTCATTAGTCGTATTAAATTTTAAATAAATAATATGAAATTTTTCATAAACTTTTATGAAAAATTGCATTAATTTAATGAAAAGTTTCAATGGACGAATTCCAGTGACAATTCATATATCTAATGCAAAAATTCATTGATATCATGCAGATAATTCGCTCAGTACACGTTTTTAAATGCTTCGAGAAAGTTTTGAATTAAAGCCTTCTAAAGCGCATGTGGTCCTAATGGGATCCCAATGAAGATAAAATTTGCGAGGTGTGATCTACATTCTTTCTGAAGAGTAGTTGGAGCTAAATACCAATGTAAATAAAAATTGTTAAAATGTTAAAAGAAAATTAAAAATTGTTAAAATGTTAAAAGAAAATTAAAAATTTAATTACGCAAAAATATTCCATTTATTATTATCACTTTATTTACACCTTTCAGGGTATGTACAATTTCTGTCGGTTACAAAGTAACAAGACACAAATTGAGTAATATACATCTTAATATTACACATTATTATACATTGCATTTCAATTTTATTATCATACATTTCAATTTTATCATCATTACAATACATAGATCTTAAATTGTATAGTTTAAAAACGCTCGTACTATTGATGTTGTTGCCAGGATTACCGCCTTCTGCATGTTCATTAGCTTGCCTTCTATTCCTAGCTTGGAAAGATTTTCCTTCAGTACATATGGGACAACTCCTGTCGACGATATTATTATAAGAACTATGTTTATATTATCTATGTTGCAAAGCTGTTTGATCTCCAAGGCTAATAATTGATACTTTCTAATCTTTTCCGCATAGCATTATTGTATGTTTTTTTTTTGCTGCCCGCAATGTCTGCATAGTTTCAAGTTGCTATTACTTGGTATTGTATTGAGATCATAAAGCCCTCAGTCTCTGCAAATATATTGCTGCGGGTAAGCCAGGCATTGGAGCTTTGCTTACCTATATGAGGATTTTCAAGCATGTTTGGGTGGCGACCATGGACGATTTTGCTTTTCCACTTTCCTATAAGGCAGGGACATAACAGTTATAACTTTTATTCAAAAAAGTGATTGTTTTACAATTATTTCCTGTTTGAGTATTTTTAATTTTCTGTTTATTTGCTCTGTTTGATTTATATTTTTAATTCAAACAAAAACAATCCATACACGATTTTTATTTTTTCAAAAATAATAAAAGTTATTTTGTGATTTTTTTTCTTTATCAAAAAATAACAATTAAGAATATAAATCAAAAGCCATGGAACCAATGACTTCACCAATTATAATATCCTGATGATGTCAACTAGTGTTAATAAAAGATTGAACAATGATTTAAAGTGAGTAAATATGTATATTCCAGCAACTTCCGGCATTCAATTTAGGTCAATTTTTAATTTTTATTTTATTATCAAATAAAAAAGTTAGTGCTTAATTTTTTCAAAAAAAATCATTCTGTAACTTTTATAAAAAGTTTTAAAATAAAAATCAAAAAACAACAGAAATTTATAGAGTAAAATATAAAAATTGAAAAAATTAAAATCTTTGCCAAACTTTGTGATTTTTTTGTGCAATATGATTTATAAAATATAGTGCATTATTGAAATATTATAATTAAATAAATTTGGGTGGTGACTTTTTTAGAAATATAACAGTTATTTTGGGTTTTTGATATAAGGTGTTGTATATGGTTTTCTTGCATTTCTCCGGTCTGCTCACTATCTGCTCGGTAACTATTCAGGTTTAAAGGCGTATAGTTATCATCAGCTTTTCTAATAACCTGATGTAATACGCTGCTCTGATTCCAGAAGTATCTCTTAAGGTTCAGCACCTGCATGTGACACTGTTTTGTTATATCCAGAAGGCCCCGACCACCCATGTTCCGTGGCAGATACAAGTTTTCGGTTGCTGATCCGGGGTGATGTACGCGGTATTTGGTCATAATCTTTCACTTTTCGAGTTTCACGGCTTAAATTCTCCAACTCTGTGGCTGTCCATTTGACGACCCCAAATGTGTAGGTGAGTACGGGTGTCGCAAATGTATTAATGGCATTTATCATATTCTTCCCATTCAACATGCATTTAAAATATCCCGTATTCTCTATTTGTATGTTTTCGTTACTTCTTGCATTATATCTTTATGTTGGAGTCTTCTAGCTTGGACACTACCTAGGTACTTATAGCTGTCACCTTCGTTCATGCTGACAATTTCGCCTTCCATCAGTTCAAACCCTTGAGTTTGGATCTTACCAGATACTACACTGAGCCTTTTACATTTATCCAGTCCAAAGGACATTCTTATGTCCATAGAAAAAGTTTCGGTCAGGCTTAGTAGATGTTTCTTGGGAACTATTCTTAGGGCCAGTTTTATAAAATATATATATATATATATATATATAGATTAATATATATATATATAGATTAATATATATATATATATATATATATATATATTAGGGCGGGTCAAATTGTATGGATAAAAATTTTTTGATATTGCGTACTTGATTTTTCGAAAGTTTTTAGCATGAGAAAAAAAAAGTTCCACTACGACATATCAAAAAAATTATTTTCGAGGCTCCCAAATTTAAATTTTTTGCAATTTTCTAATAAATCTAGATTAGCGTCATCTTGAGGTGGCTTTTTGAAACAACTAATAAAGTTGTAAACAATATAACATTACAACCTTTCCAGAAAGGTATTACTTATGAAAATCGGATAAAAAATGTGGCAACTAGAGGTAAAAGTATATAAGTAAAATTATTTTCTCCTTGTTGTCATCAATATCATTATCATCATTTCTCATCATTATCATCATTTCATCATCAAGCAGAAAATAATTTTCCTTATATACTTTTACTTTACTCTAGTTGCCACATTTTTTATCCGATTTTCATAAGTAATAAGGTTGTAATGTTATATTGTTTACAACTTTATTAGTTGTTTCAAAAAGCCACCTCAAGATGGCGCTAATCTAGCATTTATTAGAAAATTGCAAAAAATTTAAATTTGGGAGCCTCGAAAATAATTTTTTTGATATGTCGTAGAGGAACTTTTTCCCCCATGCTAAAAGCTTTCGAAAAATCGAGTACGCAATATCGATTGCTGAATCGACCCACCCTAATATATATATATTTTATAGATTGACTATGCTACTCACGGTGCTCTCGATAATTAGCGAACTCGGGCTAAACTCAGGCAAAGAGAAAAATGCATAAGAAAACCTATTTATAAAAAATGCGACAAAATAAATTGAGCAAAGGTTGAGCGAGATAAGGTGGATAGATACCCACTGGTTTTATAGTTAGAACTAAGACCGACTTGTTTATTAAATATTTCATGTGTAAGAATTTTTCAAACAAAATATCAGACCTATGAAATATTTAAGACAAAAATTGGTATTAGCTCTGAACATAGAGCTTGAACTCGATATTAATTTTTAAAACAATCATTTTATTGATGAATTTTCTTCTTAACAAAGTTGTAAATTTATTGTTTTTATTAGCATTTCTTGTGTTGCATGGAATATTTATTTTACTACAATATCCATTCGTTTATTAGCAAATACTCATACATAAAAAACAACATAAATGCCATAACAGTTTATGGTATTAAGTTTACACTACATAAATTTTGTTGGCGCAAAATAAAATTAGCCTCCGAGCAGCTAATCGTCCACGAAATAGATGAAGAGAACAACCATAAACAAAGAAATTCTATATACAAATAAACATGCTAACAAAACAAGAAGTTCCCACCTATAATGCCGCTACTCCACTATGAAGCACTATGTGGCATTCTGAACAACTACAATAAATACGAATACTAAAAAAAACTTCACTAATGCCCCACACCATCCTCATATATATTGTATCACATGGATAGATGACTGGCGGGCATACTATTTGCACTAATACAGTGTTGACTATTATCAATGTTGTACAATGTGCATTACTTAAAGCGAAAGTTTTATCTACGATTTTGTCTCCCGATTAGGACTAAAACTTATATACAATATGTAATAAAAACTTTAGCCAATTTGGAGAACCCTGAATTGTGAACTACGGCGGTCAAAGTTCAGATCTTGTTGCGTTTTTACAAGAATCTGTATAAAAATTAATTACAAAAAAAAATCTAACATTTATTACAAAAAATTATACTAATTATTTTACTTGAGTGTCATGTTCTTACAATGTTGAATAAATAGCTGGAGGGTCGACAAAGGATAATATATACATGAGTGTTCAATTAGGAAGTTTTTGAGGCTGGTGGTGGTGCAGGGGATAGAGACAGAGCCTAATAGTCTTGACAGTCTGAGTTCAAACTTCAGCCAAGGCGTTAAGTTTATTTTTTTTCAAATAATCTTTTTATTGATCCAAATTAAAAGCACAATTGATTTTCTGTTGTTGATATAATTTTATTCATAAACACAATATTTAAATTTTCAACCTGAAAAAATTAAAATTTGACTCAAAAATTAAATCGAGTTTAACCTACCCAGCAAAATTTGTTTGAACTGGCTGCCTCTGAATCTATGAGTCGAAATGTAACGTTTCACTGTCGCATAACCGGTTCTATAACCGGTTACAAAGCACCCTGTTCTAGTTTGAAGGAAAAGAATCTGTTGCTTTTGGGACAAACTCAAAAATCACTGATGATAGAACATAAAGTAGAATAGGTTGCATTCAAGTACAAGTTGTCCTACAGCCGGTTTTTGCCACCGACAATTTTGCTGCGTAGAGGTAAAGCAATGGGCAGACAAACGGAAGGTCGCTGGTTCTATACCAGTTCGCTACATATTTTTTTATTGATTTAAATTAGAAGACACAATTGATTTTCTGTTGTTGATATAATTTTATTTATAAAAAAATTCAAATTTCCAACATAAAGAAATTCAAATTTGAATATTTACTAAGAAAATTTAAATCGGATTTAGCCAAGAGTAAAAGCAGTGGGCTGACAAGCGGAAGGTCGCCGGTTCTATCCAAGTTCGAGACATAAACAATTTTTAGTTTTTAAATAAATTTTGTGGAACGTGTTATTCTATTTATAGAATTTATAATCGATAAACATTAAAGTAGTCAATTAATACAACAAAAATTAAAAATTTGGAAATAAATTTCGGTAATTACATTAGTAATAAAAATGAATAAAAGTGATTGTACCTACTGGAAACTACAAAAATTCGGTTGGCAAAAAATTTGGCTGGAACTACGAATCTGTTTTCTGTGTGTAAGAATATGACAACTTTATCTGATTCCTGAAGTTCCAAGGAATGTAGTATTGTATTAAATAAAAGATTTACCCCTAAATTCATAAACGCTTTGCAAAATTATAGGAGGTTTATTCAACAAATTTTGTGTGAAAATGACATTTTGTAAACCTGCTATAACTTTACAAAGCATTTATGAATTGAGGGGTTAATTTTTATGAGTATTTTAGTGAAGAAATATTGAAGCATAAGGGCTTACTTTTACATTTTAACTGCTTATTTTACTGTTTTTTCGAGCTTTTTGTAAGAGCTTAAAACATTAAAACATTCTAGAGCTTTTTTAGTTACCCAACAAATAAGTAATTTCTAAATGAGAACGTTTCTTCTATGTCATTGCAAACCTTTCCATCGATCATAGTAAGGCTCAACTCAAAGGTGTATTCACCAATCCCAATATAAACCGGTTCCAAAGTAGCAATTTCTCCATTTAGTAGTAGACTTTGATTCTTTTATATACTCGAAACCAATGGGACTGCCAAAAGCTTTGGATCCAGGTGCTGAATTGATCCGTACATCATCAAAACCATTACTTGTTAAAGGCTCATTTGTAGAATGTGGACGAATTCTTAATGGAACTAACGATGACTTGAATACGTTCTTATATTCTTATTTAAAGATGGAGCTATTTCGTTCCCTCCCTATTTTTTAAAATGGCCCATATCTCGAAAACTAACAGAGACAGAGCAAAATTTATGAAAATTTCGACTACCCCTAACCGTAAAATGCCCCAGCGAAAGGGGGTATCTCTATCCAAAAATGGACCTTGGCGGGGCCTTGGAACCTCGGAAATTTTTAATAAAAATTTTCCACTTCATAAAATGGCCTATATCTCGAAAACTAAGCCAGATAGAGCAAAACGGACAAAATGTTTGATATGGACACGACATGATATGGACTAGGCCCGGCCAGGGTCCCGAGACCCTAAATTTGGATAAATTCTACGACTCAGTATAATTACAGTTAAAACTGTAGTTTTACCAATTTTTTACTTAAATTTAGATTTGTTAAATTTAACAAAACAATTTGTTAAAATCAAAAAATTTAATTTTAAACCAAAAAACAGGAATAAATTTTGTTAAAGTAATAAATTTTTCTGTCCAGCCAACAGACATATTATTTTGAGTGTAGAAAAGTCGGAAATAATTCTAGATTCCGTATTTTCAAGCAGAGTGGATAATTCAATACAACCTTCATGTTAATTTACGGCAATAGGTGATGGTAATAGACTATCTTTTTATCCTTTATTGCGATGAATTGCGTTTTAGTGTTGCAGTTTGTAGAATATCTGTGATTTGCAAGGCCTCTTTAAGGCAATTTTCTTTTTTTAACATTTTCCGAAAACTTCTGTATTCGAATGCGAAGAAAGTTCAATCGATGTTCTTTTTTTTAGATTTTCCACACAAATCATTATATGGCTACAGGGTGCATTATATGCCTCAGAAAAATTTATCAAAATGATATCATCCTTCCACTGAGAATGTTTTGTTTTACATTTCAGTATAGAACCAGCAACAGATTACATTTCTTTCATCAAATAATTTGACAAAATTTTAAATTTTAGATATTTCTGCTAAGTCCAATTTAGTTATATGTGAAATTTCAATTGATTCAACTACGACGTAAAAACCTTTGTAGTTGGGAGTTGTTCCACAAAGTTAAGCATAAGGCTTTATGTGTTATTATTATCACCATGACTGACTAATTTGTTATGATCTTAAAAGTAAATGGATCCAGATTTATATATATGTAAATATTAGGTAGGGGAAAGGTACCTTGGATCGCGTGTACCTTGGTCCTTTGCATTTTTCTCCTTCTATGAAGTTTTTTATATTGCATAATGATCACTTTAAACTACTTAAAGTTCCAGATAAGTCTATAGAAGACCCTAAAATTGGGTGCGTGTACTTTGGATCAACAAAAGTAAATTTTTGAAAAAAAAAATGTAAACTAATTTTTTTTAAATAATCAAGATATTTCAAGTTGCGGGCTCAAATCTATATAAAGTTTGTTATTTTCTAAATGGAGTAACCAGTAAATTTTTTAACTATATTATACAAATAAAAAAAATAAAAAAATGGCTTTTTTGCTAAAATTAAAATGCGTGTACCTCGGATCTTTTTGAATATTTCTTCTTCTTTGTACGCTACAAATTCCAATACATGATTTGTTGAAGCTCCACGGGCTAATTGTGATTTTTGAATTTAATTCGCTACGAAATAACCTTTGATTTAAAATTTTCGCCATTTCTTAAAAGTGATATTTTTACGCAAATATTAAACTGCATTCTCTCATTTGAGATAGATATCAACTCTACTGCAAATAATGCAATAAGTTTTATTATGGGTCAGTATTTTTTTGCGAAATTCCCTTCATTTTTTACAATTTCCAAGGTACACTCTAGGGATGCCAAACGGGAAATCCCGAAATCCCGGGATTTTCGGGATTGGCAAAATCCCGAATCCCGGGATTATTTCTCAAAAATCCCGCGATTTTCTTATTTTTTAATATTAATATAAACGCAAATAAACAAAGTGAGCAATTTTAGATTACCTACGTTTTTTCTTGAATTTTCTCATATTGACAAGAAATTGATGCCAAGATATTGGTAAAATTATAAATTAAGTAGATTATTCGAGTAAACTATGCAAAGACTTTGCAGAAAAATTTTAAATTTTGGTAAACATTATTAAGTTTTTGAGGAATACATGCGAAAAATCAAGTTTGTTTGTTATTTTACCGATTTATTCTTCCATGCGAAATTCGATTTCTGAAACCTAATTTTGACTGGGACTTTAAGTTTGAATTCTTTCATGAAAACATTTGATAACGATAACCAAATGACTTTGTTGCTGTAATTACACGATTTAGTGGGCAAGGTTATCGCAACGAATCTGCTTTAAAAGTACTGGGCGCAAGTGTACTTAATGACAGGCCTTCATATATTATCCCAGCCAGAAAAATACAAACGGGAAAGCGATGGAAAGGTATTTTAACAGGTGGTACAAGTACTGACTAAAATTGCTTTCCCATTTCCAATATGATAACGTCAATAGACAAAAGGACCGGCAGTTCAAAAAGCGCCGGAAAAGTGCTGGAGAAACAAAATTTTTAATTTTGGCAAAACGCTGCGAAAACCAATAAATACCCAGATAGAAAAATACGAACGGCACAGTACTGGCTCGGCGTTGGAGACGGTAGGGCATGTACTGGCGATGTGTCGGATTTTTTCATTTTCCAGTACTGGTACTGTGTCGAAATGATAACACCAGTATACGCTTGGCCGTAGGTATGTATTTGCCCACGTTGGCCCAGTGTTGGATTTTGTTACTTCCTGGTGTTTTCCCAGTACTATAAATTAAAAAATATTCAGTAACTTGCCAGTACTTTAAGTACAAAATATCAGTGTATAGCCAGTACTATAAAAACAATTAAAAATCTGGTGGTGAATCACCATAAATTTTAATAAAATAAAAAATATATATTTTTATTTCAAAATAATTTTGTTGTTTTTTATTGTGTTATAAAATATTAAATAACTGAAAAACTATAAAATAAAAAGTTTTTCTTAAATCTACTGTTTTATATAAAAATATTATGAAAAAATTTATATTGAAATTCTATTAATTCTATTAAAAATTAGGGTAAAAGAAGTGTCAGATAGAAAAATCTTGTTAAAATAGCAGAAAACAGTGGCAAAGCACATTTTAAGTGGTACTGGCATAATAAAAAAAAAAACAGTGCTCTCCCAGGACTATTTCTTTCTACCGTGGGCAATTTCCACCTGGGTAGGTGGTTTGGAATTATATTTTCCAAAATAAAATTTAAAAAAAGTTCATATGTATCTTTTTTTGCCCTGCCGTGATGTTTTGTAAAACAAATACTGCCAAAACGATTTTGCAAACGCTGGCAAAGCGTCCCAAATGAGTGTTCTGCCAGTGATTTATTTTTAACATCGCGGTTACCCAGTGGTATGCAAGTACTTGATTTTTTGTACCACTGTCAATTTCTGACTGAGATGTTTCAATATTCATAATGTACCACATTATTAATTAACAACTATTAAATAATTATAAAGCGCTTTATTATACAAAAAAATTAGTTACATAACATAAAAATTTTTACAAATAAAGGAAAATTTAAATCCCGAAATCCCGTAAAATCCCGGCATCCCGAAAAATCCTGTAGTCCCGAAAATCCCGGGATCCCGAGATCGGGATCCCGGGATTTCATACAAAATCCCGAATCCCGGGATTTTCAAATATCAATCCCGATTGGCATCCCTAGTACACTCCAATTTGTAATTTTAAAATTTTTTTCGCTTTTATAAAAAAAATTATAATTTCTTGAAATGAATAAAAATTGTTAAAGTTTTTATTACTTGCAATCTATAACAACAACAATAAAAAATCTGCATTTAAAGATTTTTCACAAATCTCTTAATCTTTGAGATATTGACACCGAATTTTCAAAAGTACCAAGGTACACGACATTCCCCTACACTCTATCATAACACAGGTATCTTTGGTCTTTTTCCACAAAATATGAAAAAATGTAAATTGGAGGCTTGAAAATTTTGGAACAGTGGGTTAAAATTGATATTTGTTTTAAAAATTTGGTAATTTTAGAAGCGGCTGGTTGAAAATTATATACCAATCAAATGTTTTTTTAACATAGATCTCTTGTTGATGCAAAACACCTTTCAAATAGTATGCATCCTTTTTAAGTTTTTCAAAGAAAATATTTATCTGGTCGTAAAAGACTCTTGATGCATTTTGTATCAAAAGTTTTTAATTTAATCCAATGCAGTATTTGACTGGAACAAGATATTACATTAGTTTTTTTCTATTCGAGAAATTATTTGGTTAAATATCATATATTAAAAAATCGGCCTTAAATTAGTCCCGCTATTGGCGAAAAACTGGACCAGAGTCGGACCAAATTTGGAAGTTTACATATTCAAAAGGGAATACCTCGGGAACTATAAAATATAACTCACACACGTGAGCATATTTTTTATAGGTTTTTACTAGCAGATTACAAACATGTTAGTTTTATGAAAATCTGATAAGAAACCAAAAAATGGCGAGCGCTCAAAATTTTTTATTGAAAAGGTGCACTATTTTGCGGGGTTATATCGCCGTACCCGGATGGTATCTGTGGTCCAACATCTATACTTAAGTTCGATATTTCCTCAGCTATACCCGTTCCAAATTTCATTGCAATCGAAATGGCCGAATTATTTCCAAAAATTTTGAGAAAGCACATTATTATTTAAGCCACCAAAAGCACATTATTACTTAAGTACCACCTAGGCTTTCCAGCACCGATTTCGGCAATACCGAAATTGTCGAAATTCGAGCCATTTTAGCAAATTCGAAATAGCGACTTTAGAACAATACCGATTTCGGTATTGCATACAACTCTTTTTGTTTATTATTTTAATATTTAATGTCTTTTTTTAAAGAAATTTTAAAAAATTTGACAATAACTCTGTTTTTGTGTTTTCTTTATAAATTTTATATTTTAAAGATGCAAACATTAACAAATACGAATATATTGCATTTTTACTCAACTAGAACTTTGGACGACGCAATAACTAAAATTAACCCAGCCAAAAAATGTCTGATTATGATTACTTATAAATAGTATGACTTTTGCAAGGGTTATGTCCACGAGTCTTAATTAATTTAAACATAAAAAGAATGTTTTTCCTAAAACATTTCTTGAGAGAAAGTCAAAAGATTAAAAAAGTAGTCTAATAAATATTTGTTCACTTTTGTGTCTACGATTTCCCAGTAATGGTGATGGGAATTGTCAAATTTGTCCAAATTTTCTTTCAAAATTTTCTAAAAAAGGATAAAAAAAATCATTTTCGATTATCTTGATTTTTTTGATTCTCGCGAATTAAAATATTTTGTTTCTATTCAGGATTTAAAAATGTTTTTTTTTGATTTGAGAATTAATTTTAGTCAGTAATATGTCTTCGCGAATCAAAAAAATACAAAAATAATTTGTGCGAATTATCTTTATACTTTTTGATTCGCGAATTTATAATTCAGCTCTTTTATCAGCTTTGAAAATAATTATTTTGAATCAATTAGTCAAAGCTCTAATCTGATATATATTTCGCTAATTATATCTTAAAACAAATTATTCAAACGAATCAAAATTGAATCAATATAAATTGGATCAAATCATTATCTCACTTTGTTCAATATCAGATCATTGATTTATTTTATTTCTATTGACTCAAAAAAGAATTATCTTTTTCCAGATCTGAATGAAACACAAGAGAGAAGATTAAGCCTGGAATCTATAATTTTCGTACACAATTTTGAAATTTTGAGATGTGCTATATCTATGTAAGTTTACTCGCTAAATCCCAGTATTTTGTTCAAAAGAACAAAAAAAATTTCGCTCTATGTATGGAGCTCAAAAACTATAATAAAAACATTAAAATGCACAAATTTTTTATGGTCTATAAAAAGTTACAATCATAACACTGTGAGACAAATGGTAGGGGTCAGTGATAGGGAAGGGTTCAAACTACCGGGGAAAGTTATATCGGTAAAAAAGAAGTTATACGTTTCCCGGCGTTTCGCTGGGTCACCCCTAGGAATCGAGATATATCTTTTTTTGACACAACTCGAGAACCACTAGTCCGATTTTGCTCAAACAATTTTAAAAAAATTAAAAATTACAATTCCTTTAATCTGTTCATATAACGTTTTTCTATATACTCAACAGTTTTGCCACTAAAAATATATGTATGAAGAAAAAAATATTTTTTGCCTAAAATATTAAAAAAAAAGTAATAAACAAAAGGTTATTGATATTTATGGTAGCGGTAACAAACATTTATTTTTACCGGCAAAACTGTTGAGTATATAGAAAAACGTTATATGAACAGATTAAAGGAATTGTAATTTTTAATTTTTTTAAAATTGTTTGAGCAAAATCGGACTAGTGGTTCTCGAGTTATGTCAAAAAAAAGATATATCTCGATTCCTAGGGGTGACCCAGCGAAACGCCGGGACACGTATAACTTGTTTTTGACCGATATAACATTTCCCGTTGGTTTCAACCCATCCCGATTTTGACTGTCGCATAGTGTAATTAAACCAAATGTCACTTTTTCGCTACATTTTCAAATGATCCTGTCTATTAAATTGATGCGAAAAAAATTCCACCGCAATTTCGCAACAATTCCATACAAGTGAAAAATCATTTTTTTTTTATATGGAGTTTGACAGCTTTTTCCGCAAAAGTACGAACAAAATACCGGCATTAGATAACAATATTTATATGAATACCGAAAATTCGGTACTGGAAAATTTTCAATACCAATGCGGTATTGGAAACCCTAGTACCACCCCAAGGCCGATTTGCTGTAATGGCAAGACGCTAGGTCAGACCAGAAGTAAGTAGATACTTCATGCTGTCTAACAAAATACTTTCTTCGCTTCTCCAAGCACTCCTTTACATAAATTTTCGAGTTTATTGTACCTGTGGTCAAGAAAGACTTGCTCCGCTCACCTCAAGTGCAGATAGCTTGCCATACCAGGAATTTTAGAGAAAATTTCGATTGACTTTTTGTCCTAAATTTGTCGGCCACATTCCCCCGTGAGTCTGCAATGTAGAATTCCTGGCCTGGAAGCTGCGAGAAGACGGCTAAAACATAGGTCTCGTCGTCCATGACGCAGCAATTAAATATTTCAAAAAAAACCTTTTTAATTTCTTGGCACGATGTCTTCTTCCGTGTACTGTAACTTAATATACTTTAAAAGTTTTTTTGACCTTGCGTAAAAAACTCCGAACAATCTACTTTTTGAGCGACTTTCTCCCTGAAATATTGGAATGTTTCTTTAACATGGCACTGATTTTGTTCGCCTTATTCTGGTCATAGATGCCCTTTTTCTGCCAGAACCTGCCTTTCGAGTGGTCTCCAAAACGTCCTTAAACTTTTTTAGAACTCTAGAATATTTTAAAAAATGTGATGGACAATTTTTTCAAACTCAGTCTTTATCTATTAAGCTAAGAGAGATAGACCAAATTTTAAACGAAATCCGACTACCCGTTTACTAGAGCTGCAAAACAATCGAAAGTACTATCGAAAGTTTTATTTTGAATGGACTATCGATAGTTTTTTTCCGATAGCGATACTATCGGCAAAAAAACATCACTAACAAATTAAGGGTGACCAGAGATCTATTTCGACCAAGTTAATTGGTGGCTGAAGAAAAAATTGCGGCGGTGGCTTAAAACTGGCAGTGAGCTTAAAGCTGATTAGCTAGCCAACTTTTAGGGCAGCTTAGGGGGTCAATAAAAACATAGAATTAAAAAAATTATAAAAAATAATTTTTCGCTAAAAAACGGTTGGTATTTATAAGCCGGCGGCGGCTACTAGAAATGAACGGCGGTTGGGTTGAGCCATCTTTAAGCCTTTGGGCGCAGGTCGCTGTCGGTGACGCTGCAATTTCATGTAAGTAAACAGTAAATACAAAAAATAGAAAATACTCTGATTAATTCCATTCTTTTAAATCCGTCGGTTATTATTTGGTGTTGACTGTTGCAAGTTATGGAGAATTATCTGCAGAGATCAAACTGTAAGTAGTATGCATACTACCTATAGTATCGATAGTTTTACCACAAACTATGGAAAATCTCGAATGGGACGACTATCGATAGTTTTGCAGCTCTACCGTTTACCTCACCCCCATGAGTGGGTCATAAGTATCTGTCGAAAAATGGATAGTGTTTGTGCCTTAGTGCATCGAACATATTTTAAAATTCCATTTTATAAAATTACCCATATCTCGAAAACTAAGCGATATAAAGCCAAATGATTGCTCTTCTAGGGTATAAAAACAGGTCCTTATTTTTTATGGACCAGGTCCGCGAAAAAAGTATAAATAAAACTGTAGTTTTAGAAATTCTTTACTTAAATTCCGAATTGTTTAATAAACAAATATTTCTTAAAAATCTCCAAATTTGATTATAAGCCGAAAATAGCGATAATTTTTGTTAAACTAATATATTTTTCTGTTGAGGCAATAGACATATTATTTTGAGCGCATAAGTTAAAAAAAAATATAAAGGTAATTTCCCAGCGGTAAAAATACCCATATATACCATCAATACTGATGTCAGTAACATTTAGTAGCAATCAGTGATGATATTATCGCTTTTATTTCTACTTAGATTTACATTGTAGTGTCATAGGCTTCTTAATCGGTGCGCCCTCGCTTAAAGTGTAAGCAACGATGTCAGTAAGTGCCGTTTCAATTGCACTTACGTTATAATTGGAATTATAAGCGAGCTTGATGGTACGTCAATAAATGCAGGCAAATGAGAATGTAAAGCATGTCGATAACTGTCCGATTTGCACTTGTAAGGCAAGGTTATGAGGTGGTACCACTAATCCTTATGATTTTGTAATGGAAAGTCTAATGCATGTTTATATAAATCTACCATTTGTTTATATTTTAAAAAATACAGTTTATATTAATTCATTGGAAAAAAAACTTAAATAAATTCACTTTAAAAACAAAAGGCACATTTAAAAATTTAAGATAAAAAAGGTACATAATAAAATTTAATGATTATTTTTAAAAGTATGAAACATTTATTTATTATTTTTTTTCTCTACATTTTTTTGCAAAATGTATATTTTTATATATTTTAAAACAGCATCTGCAAACAAACATAGAGAAATTTATCAGTATAAATACAAATATAAAAAGTGTAAATTAATCTTACCGAAAACCGCATCATGTAGCGATTTAAATTCCTTAAATCATTTCAACCTTTTTGTTGCACGATCAACTTCGAACTAATATCAATAATAGTGATACACATTTTTTTATTTCTTTGCATTTTTTGTGCATATACACACTAACTAACTATCCGCTTATATTATTGTATATTGTAATCGGAGTTATAATTAGTGGATGATATTTTTCAGATTACACACGCATAACATTCTAAGTACTTAAATCTATCGCTTAGAATGTCACACTGATGTCATTGATTATAATCTAGGTACTTCGTTTCATTTACCGCTGGGTTACTAAATCAATATTTTGAAAATTTACATTCAAAATTATTTAAAATACTGAGAATTTTATTGTAGATTTTAGTTGATGTGAAGATTGTTACAATAAGAGTGTCAGAGTTTACTTCTCCAAGTGTTTTTATACCCTACACCACTATGTGGTCAGGGTATTATAAGTTTGTGCTGATGTTTGTAACACCAAAAAATATTGGTCGTAGACCCACCTTATAGTATACCGATCGGTTTAGAATTTTTTTTATTTCGATTTAACGATGTCCGTCTGTCCGTCCGTCTGTCTGTCCATTCAATTTTGTGCGCACTCTACAGGTCGCAAATATTAAGATATTTTGATGAAATTTAGTACGCAGACCTATGTTGGTCCAAGGACGAACAAGTTTGATTTTGGTGAACATCGGTCCATGTTTAGACCTAGTGCCCATATAAGGGTCCTACCAAAATTATATTGTTTATACGCTGCAGGTCGTAAATATTAAGATATTTTGACGAAATTTTACACAGACCTATGTTAGCCCAATAACGCAGCCTATTGATTTTAGTGAACATCGGTCCATGTTTAGACCTAGTGCCCATATAAGGGTCCTACCAAAATTATACTGTTTATACGCTGCAGGTCGTAAATATTAAGATATTTTGATGAAATTTGGTACACAGACCTATAAATGCCCAATAACGCAGCCTATTGATTTTGGTGAACATCGGTGCATGTTTAGACCTAGTGCCCATATAAGGGTCCTACCAAAATTATACTGTTTATACGCCGCAGGTCGCAAATATTAAGATATTTTGATGGAATTTGGTACATAGACCTATGTTGGCCCAAGGACGAAGCCTATTGATGTTGGTGAACATCGGTCCATGTTTAGACCTAGTGCCCATATAAGGGTCCCCCCAAAAATGGCTTGGTTACAAACTGCAGGTCGCAAATATTAAGATATTTTAATGAAATTTGGTGCGCTGACTCACATTATAGAAAATTTTGACACGAGCCCCATTTTAACCCATTCGAATTTCGGATCCAAACATTAGTTGGCTTTTACCCAGACTGGTGTAGGGTATTGTATAGTCGGCATGCCCGACTTTAACCTTTTTACTCGTTTTTTTTAAGTTAACATACATACATATATACAAAAACTAAAATCTACATTGTAACCTAGAGATAACCCCATATAGACAATCTGATGATAGTGAATTGGTAACACTTGAAAATACATTAATTTTCAAGCATTGGTTCTAGGAAAGTTTTTTTTCATAAATTTTTTCTCTATTTGTTGTAAAATAAATTGTAATTTCTATTTGGAATTTGTCATATTTGAATTTAAAACCGAACAAAAATAACAGTACTGAGAATTTTCATTAATGAAGATAACTAAAATCTTTCTCTTTCAACTAAAAATTTGTTAAAAATTAGTGGAATCGATTTTAATTCCCTTTTACAGATTTTTTTTTTACTGGCGTATTATTATTAATGCGTTTTCGAAAGAATTCATTAACAATCCAATTCAGATTTGTTTTAAATAAAGTTAATTGCTTTTATAATTTGAATTCGTTTAATTTATTCGTTCCACCAATGGCCCGGCAACTCGCTCAAATCCCTTTTTCCCACTCCGCTATTATTTTGGAATGTTTTTGTTAAGGTATATTTTAATTCATAATACAAAGACTATAATACCCATACCTTAAACGAAAGTTTGGTGGTTAGTTTGCAAAAAAAAAATGCGAAAAAGTTTTGCAAAAAGGAAAATTTTTGCATCAATATAGCTCTTTTAAGTTATTTTCTGCACCATAAAGCCCCTTTTCGCATTCCGCCGTTATTTTGCAATTTTTTAAGTGCGATTTCTTAAAATTTATAATCTAGGGACTATAATATCCATTTTATACAATAAAGTTTGGTGGTTGTTTGCAAAAAAAAATCGCGAAAAAAAATTTCCAGGAAGGAAAATCTTTGCATTAATATCCCAGCAAAAATGTGGAAGCAGTAAAATCGTTTACTGCTTCCTTAATGCTACTTTTACAGCTTCTAAAAATGTATAGCTTCGTAAACAGCACTAATGAAAGGCTTAAGTTGATTAATTGTTTACATCGCTTTTTGCTGTGCTTTTCAAAAAGGCATTAAATGAGCAATACATTTTGATTGATTAAATATTTTTGCGGTTCTTTTATCAAAATTTTTTAAAATGTGGAGAAAAGTTATTTTAATGTAAATATGAGATTTTACTGAAAATAAGAGGCATTTTCTCTTCACGAAAAAATATACAGGAATATTGTGCTTTGAGAAGGCATGATCTTAAATAGTTGAAAAGCTTTATGATATGCACTTCCGAGGAGGCATGAATTATCGACATTTTAAAAGAAAAACAGGAGCAACAATTAAAAGCGGTGAATTCATGCCTTTTCGGATCTCGAAACAAGTGCTTTCACACGAGCTATCTCGAACAAAAATCAGGCATGATATCATCAATAATGCAATCGCTTCACTTTCAACTTTCCCTGACAAAACTGCTTCCAAGCAAGCAGTAATTTCTGCTGGGATACTTGTTTACAGAATATAAATCGCTGATTAAGTTTTTTAATTCAATGTAAATCGTTGATTATATATTTTAATAAAATTTTTTAACATACATTTTTTGTCTCGTTCAGATATTATTTTGCAATTTTTTAAGTGAGGTTTTTTTAAATTTATAATCGAGGGACTATAATACACATTTCATAAAACAATGTTTGGTGGCTAGTTGCAAAAGAATATTGCGAAAAATAAAATTTGCAAAAAGGAAAATTTTTTTCATCATTATATTTGTTGGCAGAATGTAAATAAGGTTTTTAATTAATTTTTTGCACCATAAAACCTTTTTTCGCTTTCCACGATTATTTTGCAAATTTTTAAGTGTTGTTTTTTTAAATTAATTATCTAGGGACTATAATACCCAGCGAAATTGTCGGATGCAAAGAACCGATTGTAGAACAACTTGTACCTTCATCCAACCTGTTCTACTTTATGTTCTATCATCGGTGATTTTCGTTTGAGTTTGTCCCAAAAGCAACAGGTTATTTTCCTCTAAACTAGAACAGGTTGCTTTGGAACTTGTTCTGCGATAGTGAAACGTTATATTTCGACTCTCAGGAATCAGTTCTAGAACCTGTTCGATGAAACCGGTGGTAAAAAGACCTGTTCTGGAACAGATTCAAAGGTAGCCAGTTCAAAAAAATTTTGCTGGGTACCCATTACTACACCAAAGTTGGGTTCTTAGTTTGCAAAAAAAATAAAAAATGCGGAATAATTTTGCAAAAAGGAACATTTTTGCATCATTATATTCGTTTGCAGAATGTTAGTCGCTGATTGAGTTTTTTAATTATTTTTTTTCTATTATAAAGCCTTTTTTCGCGTGCCGCTATTATTTTACAATTTTTTAAGTGCGGTTTTTTTAAATTTATAATCTAGGGAATATTGTATACGTCTCCTAAAGCAAAGTTTAGTGGTTAGTTTAGTTTTAGTTTAGTTTATTGATCCAAACCAAATATAACTTTCCTGATGATGGATTTTAAATAACTGCAATTAAAATTATTGAATGATGTAAATATTTCGTTGGTTCCGTTGTGTGTATATATATATATACATATATTGGATGTTTCCCGCCCACAATAGGAAATTGAATTACTGCTTAGGAAAACCAAATGCAGCTGCCTTCTTTTATACTTTGAGCGCCACATGTTTGTCAAGACTGTTATATATAATATTTTGTATTTGTTTGTTTAGTACTTTTGTATGACAGGCCTTATGGTAACAGCTAGGGAAAAACTACCGGTAGCATACACTATTGTCTATGAAAATAACAATATATGTTCACAGTAGAAGAGACCACAGGCTTTTGCAACAATGTTAATATTAAGCCACAATAAATGTATGTGTATTTTTTCTGCCTTCTGACTATTCTCTTCTTGTGTGTATTGTTGTTAAGCTGTTTAAATATAAAGCTTCCTTTTTTATTCATTCTACACAGTATTTTCACTTAAATACACATGAAATTATTGTACTAACCACATTCACCTTTAAACAATAAAAAGAAAATATTTTTTATTCAGTTTTATGAAGACACAACAATTCTTAATAGTAGATGCAGTTTCTCCATGGAGTCATAAATTTCAGAACAGCATGTGGGAATTTTGTATGTACGAATATTCTTGTTGTTGTTGCTCATAATTTTAATATTATATTAAATAAGAAAATAATATGAATATTAATGGCAAAATTCAAAATGTTGGCTAAATTACTGGAATATTAGCAAAATCTCCGCAAAAATTTATTTAATATTTTAAGAAGCATGACTAGATAAAAACACGCAACAAAAGAATATGCAAAAATAAAATAATACAAATACAAAAGCACATAGAAGTGTCAAGACGGCTTTATTTTAATAAATAAAAACGAGATGTTTACCATAAAAGCTAATTACATTAAAGGAATTATATATGCTAAAATCCCAATCGTATTTAACAAATTGTGAAAAATAATCCGTTGTAGGCATTTCCCTATCCGGATTTCATGCTTGCCTAAGGAAATCGTCAGGGGACGACGTTTTTAGAATTTCTGGAAATATTTGTTAAGTTAAATTACAAACTCAATGAGAATTTCTTGTTCTCGTCTAGGAGCGTTATTAAACATTTAAAATATCAAAGAAAAAACAACAACAGAAAATTTTCAATAATTTGCTTTGTCATCTTCCAATATACTACTCTGTTTTTTGACAGATCTAGCAGTGTAGTGACACCCATTCATGTAGAAACAATTATTTATATTATAATTCAATCAATCCAGTAAAAGTACAAAAGAATTCTTCCGCGATCGCCCGTTCAATCTTATGTCTGCACACAAACTCCTCGTCTCTTGTCGGTAACAGCAGTATCTTGCCAAAACTGACACTTGTTCAGGGTTGCTATTTAAATATTAAATAATTGGGGAAAGTTCATGTGACAGAAGCTTGATGCAGTTGAAGTTGATGAGTTGGAAACATGTAAAATAATTTTAATTTTTTTTATTTTAGTAAGGCTGAAAATTTTTATACTAACAGATACCATTATAAAGTTTTCAAAAATGATAGTCAGCTGCTTGGGTGTTGTTGCTGATCAGCTGATCATGTTAACATGTTAAAAAAATCAATTTTTTTTTTTTATTTTAATAAGGCTGAAAGTTTCCAAAAATGATAGTCAGCTGCTTGGGTGTTGTTCCCACCAAAACATTCTATTATCTGGTTATAACTTTGGTAAGAAGAAATAAGGGTAGGTAACCTCTTACTTTTTATTCCCAAAGCTATTATTTTAACATGGGCATGTCCATCGAGGTAACTCCTTACCTAGAAATATTTATGTTATCCTGAACTTACATGGTACGCTTAACTATTACATCTAGGTTACAAAAAACCTTAAAATAATACGTTTTTTTTTCAACTTGTTTCCTATTGACTTTTAAATTAAATAATTACATAATTTGAACAAAAAAAAATTTTTGTAGGTTTTGGTTATAAAAATAATTTTTTTTGTAATGAAGTGGGTAAGCTCTTACTTTTCTATTACTAGAACTGGGGCATGTCCATCGATGTAACTCCTTACTTAATAACATGTTATTCTGAACTTACAGGTAAGGAGTTTTTAAAAACATTTTGTTTAAATTCTAATTTTTTAAACCGAATATCAATCCCGGTGAAAAATGTTCATATACATGTTCATATATGGTTTATGTATGGACACATATGAACAAATATGGATTTTTATGAACATATATGGATTTTATATGAACATATATGGAAGTATATGTGATTCCATATGTGGAAAAAATTTCATATACAGACATATATGGAAGCATCTGTTATTTCATATATGGAAATGGTACTCATATATGGAATGTTAGCGTGCCTTAAAGGTTAAGGTGTTAGCGTGCCTTAAAGGTTAAGCGTGCCTTAAAGCGTGTTAAAGGTGTTAGCGTGCCTTAAAGGTTAGCGTGCCTTAAAGGTTAAGGGGGGGGAGGGCGCAGGCCCCCACAATTTTTATTAAATTCGTTTTTTTATTTAAAGTTTTTTTATTTAAAGCCTTCACCCAGCCACCACAAATAAATAATTCTGCACAACAATGGGTTTAAAATAAATAAATATTTGATCACTTTTTCTCATGAAAGTGGATTGTTAGTAATGAATCCATAATAAATTGCAATATACGTGTGTATGTTAAGATAATTTGGTAAAGTGCGAACTTAGGTAGATAGACCCGTAAGTAGTTTTGTTCATTTGTGTTTTGAATGAAAATAAATAACGTAAAGCAGGGTTGGAAAGCATTTTATAATATTAAAAATAGCGGGCAAAGCTACGTTGTTAGCGTGTCTTAAAGTTTTTTTTTTAATTCCAGTTTATGTAAAGGTAGACCTGGCAATTCAAGTAAATTCACAAATTCAGTTGGAAAATTTACTGCGGCGGTTTCTTCCACCGGTGCTTCGTTACATGAAGTTTAAATATCGGAATATATAAGTTCCATTCCTTTTCTAAGGTTTTTTCTCTTTCAGAAAATTTGTTTAACTTTTTGGGGAGTATGTTTCAATGCTACATAAGTTTCATATTCCGTTGATAGTGTTTGAACAGGTAATTCCCTCTTCCAATACATTTGCATTGTCTATAATTTCAAATCCGCTCGTTCAACGTTTATATCCATTTCATTCCACTTGTGTAGTGTTTCAATCCCACTCGTTTTCTATTTAGTTTCTTAATTTTAGTGTTTCATATACACTTGTTCTTTAAGTTTTAGGTTTCTAGCTAAAGACGTAGACGTTAAGAGGGGGGGGGCAATTTTCCCCTTTTGAACCACCATTTTTACCACGTTCCTGTCCAAAGTCCTAGAAATGCCTTGCCGATAAGTTAGCCCATACTCCAAGGAAAACATATTATATATTACAGGTTTCTAGCCGAAGGGTTCGGTTAGGCCATCAAGGGGGAGAATTATTCCGTTTTTACCCCTCCCGGTAGGAATTTCCAAAAATTCCGTCTTAGAGGACGTCTGCGTTGGAGGAGGAACCTACTACATACATAATTTTAGGTCTCTATATCCAGCAGTTTGGCCAGGCCGTCAAGGGGGAAGTTTTTTCCCTTTTTACCCCTCCCGGTATGAATTTCCAAAAATACCATCTTAGGGGACGTCAACGTTGGAGAAGGAACCCAATTTAAGATCCCTTGTTCCAGCAGTTTGGCCAGGCCGTTAAGGGGGAGACTTTTCCTGTTTTTGACCCTACCTGTAGAAATTTCCAAAAATCTCATCTTAGCGGATGTCTACAATAGAGGAGGAACTTTAATACCAAATTTCAACTTCCTACCTCCAGCGGTTTGGACAGGCCTTTAAGCGGCACTTTTCGCTTCATTAATCCCCATTTTTGCAATGTCCCTGTCCAAAAAGCACCTCCTCGGTAAGTGAACACATACTCCAAGTAACATATGTTTTACATTTCAGGTTTCTAGTCAACTTTTACTATTTGTGCCCCTCTCGGTAGGAATTTCCGAAAATCCATCGACAGGGAATTCCAGCTTCCTAGTTCCAGCAGTTTGAGTAGGCTGAGAGGAACTTAAGTACCGAATTTCAGCTTCCTAGTTCCAGCAGTTTGGACAGGTCGTTAAGGGGCAACTTTCCCTTTTTGAGCCCCCATTTTATAACAACCCTGTCCAAAATTCAAAAAAGTATCTTTCTAATAAGTTAGCCCTCACTCCAGGGACCCACATTTTAAGCTTCAGGTTTCTAGCCGAAGGGGTTTTTACCGGCCCCCAAGGTGAGGCTTTTTTTTCTTTTTTGCCCCTCCCTATAGGAATTTACAAAAATTCCATCTTCGCGGCTATCTGCGATGGATGAGGAACATTCATACCAAATTTCAACTGCATTGCCTAAGCGGTTTGGGCAGGCCGTTAGTGGGGACATTTTTCCCTTTCAACCACCATTTTTACTATGTTCCTGTTCCAAAATAGAAAAATTACGTTGCCGGTGAATTAGTCCTACTCCAAGGAATACATATTTAAAATTTTAGGTTGGCCAAAAGGGATTGGGCAAGCCGGCAGGAGGAGACTTTTACCTTATTTCCCCTCCCGATAGGAATTTCAAAAATTCCGTCTAAGCGGACGCCTACACAGAAGCAGGAACTCACATACCGAGTTTCCTTTTGGGATATCCTGTAGGGAATTCCAAAAATACAAACTTAGTCGATGTCTACTACAGTGGAGGAACCTTTATACCAAATTTCAACTTCTTACCTCCAGTGGTTTGGGCAGGCACTTTTCCAATTTGTGAGACTGTTTATGGGGAGACTTTTCCCCTTTTTGCCCGTTCCGGTAGGAATTTCCAAAAATCCCGTCTTAGCGCACGTCTATGCCGAATATCAAGAAACCTTGTTTTAGTGGAGATATCCGTGGGGGGAGGAAAAAAAGTAGTTTTTTTGAAATTATATATTATTTTAAATGGTACTTTTTGGAAAAACGAAATTTTTTGGAAAAAGATACTTTGTTTTTACAAAGTACTTTATTTGTACTTTTTTTGCAAAAGGTATTTTTTTTTAAAAAGTTGTTTTTTTTTGGAAAAATGTATGTTTTTTGGAAAAAGGTACTTTTTTTGGAAAAGGTACTTCTTTTGGAAAAGGAAAATTTTTTTAGAAAAAGGTACTTTTTTTTGGGAAAAGGTACTTTTTTTTGGAAAAGGTACTTTTTTTGAAAAAGGTATTTTTTTAAAAAAATGTATATTTTTTGGGAAAAGGAAAATTTTTTTAGAAAAAGGTACTTTTTTTGGGAAAAGGTACTCTTTTTTGGAAAAGGTACTTTTTTTGAATAAGTTATTTTTTTGGAAAAATGTATGTTTTTTGGGAAAAGGTACTTTTTTTTTGGAAAAGGTACATTTTTTTAGAAAAATGTACATTTTTTGGAAAAAGGTACTTTTTTTAAAAAAGGTACTTTTTTTGGAAAAAGGTACTTTTTTTGGAAAAAGGAATTTTTTTGGAAAAAGGTCCTTTTTTTGGAAAAAGGTACTTTTTTTGGAAAAAGGTACTTTTTTGGAAAAAGGTACTTTTTTCGGGAAAAGGTACTTTTTTTTGGAAAAAGGTACTTTTTTTGGAAAAAGGTACTTCTTTTGAAAAAAGGTACTTTTTTTGGAAAAAGGTACTTTTTTGGAAAAAGGTACTTTTTTTGGAAAAAGGTACTTTTTTTGGAAAAAGGTACTTTTTTTGGAAAAAGGTACTTTTTTGGAAAAAGGTACTTTTTTTGGAAAAAGGTACTTTTTTTGGAAAAAGGTACTTTTTTTTGGAAAAGGGTACTTTTTTTGGAAAAAGGTACTTTTTTTGGAAAAAGGTACTTTTTTTGGAAAAAGGTACTTTTTTTGGAAAAAGGTACTTTTTTTTGGAAAAAGGTCCTTTTTTTGGAAAAAGGTACTTATTTTGGAAAAAGGTACTTTTTTTGGAAAAAGGTACTTTTTTTTGGAAAAAGGTACTTTTTTTGGAAAAAGGTACTTTTTTTGGAAAAAGGTACTTTTTTTGGAAAAAGGTACTTTTTTTGGAAAAAGGTACTTTTTTTGGAAAAAGGTACTTTTTTTGGAAAAAGGTACTTTTTTTGGGAAAAGGTACTTTTTTTGGGAAAAGGTACTTTTTTGGAAAAAGGTACCTTTTTTGTCCCCTTTTTGCCCCTCCCGATAAGAATTTCCAAAAATGCCGTCTCAACGGACGTCTACACCGGTCGAGGAACCTACATACCAAATTTCAACTTCATAGCTCCAGCAGTTTGAGCAGGCCGTCAAGGGGGAGACTTTTTCCCCGTTTTGCCCGTCCCTGTAAAAATTTCCAAAACTCCCGTCTTGGTGGATGTCTACGATAGTGGAGGAACCTTTATACCAAATTTCAACTTCTTACCTCCAGCGGTTTGGGCAGGCCGTCAAGGGGGGCCTTTTTCCCCTTTTTAACCCCCATTTTTACAACGTCCCTGTCCAAAATTCTAGAAAGTACTTTCCAGAAAAGTTAGCCCCTACTCCAAGGAACACATATCTTAAATTTCAGCTTTCTAGCCAAAGGGGTTTTGGCAGGCCGTCAAGGGGGACACTTTCCCCTTTTTTGCCCGTTCCGGTAGGAATTTCCAAAAATCCCGTCTTAGTGGACGTCTACCCCGAAAGAGGAACCTACATAACAAATTTCAACTTCCTAGCTTCAGCGGTTTGGGCTGGGCGATGTTGAGTGAGTCAGTCAGTCAGTCAGTCAGTCAGTCACGTTATTCTTTTATATATAGAGATATGAAAGTATATGTTATTCAATTTATGCAAAAGGGACTTGTATATGAACATATTTCGAATAATACATTTTTCCATATATGAAAAAGGAACTCATATTTGGATAAATATGGAATTATATTTAATGCCATGAATAAAAAAAGGAACATATGTAGCGCCTAATTTGAATGTCCGAAATAAAAAACAAAGTTCGCGGCATATTTTTAAAAATATATTTTATTTATTTTACTCTTTTATTTATTTTTAACTTTATTTTTTCACGATTTGCTTATTTTAGCTCTTATTTTAAATTTCTATAATGTTTTGCTAAGAAATTTTAAGTTTTGTGTTTTCAACGTTTTTATACCCTACACCACTATGTGGTCAGGGTATTATTTAATGTTAAAGCTGTTTTAGTTTTAACAATTGGTATTTTATTTAACTTTTCTTTTTAACTTAAGGGGAATTTTTTAAATTTTTATTTATATTATCAGAGGTTTTGACGTAATTTTCTAATTTTTAATTGATTTTTTAATTTAATTATGGCCAACTCAAAAAACAAGTCAACTGCCATTAAGGGACCTATCCCATGACCGGTCAATTGGGGGCATATTCAAGGCACTTCCACCATATTTGTGTGTGTTAATGTTGTTTTCTTTTCTATTTTTTTCTTTTCCATGTTTTTTTTATTTGCTGTGTGGTTGTTTGTTTTTTATTTGAACAGAAACTAAAAACATATAACTTAACCATCAGCCAGCCATCACGCATAAGCAACATTAGCTCAGACGGTAGAGCGTTTCCCTTACAAGCAGGAGGTTGTGTTATCGAGCCCTTCTTCGACGCCAAGTAGATTATTTTTAATTCTTAATTTTTTATTAGTTTATTTGAAAAGCTATTTTTAGACACACCACCTTACTGCCACAATGTGTCTCAACTGTGGCAATTGGTCATTTCCATTGACAACGCCATGTTAAAGTGATATGTCTCTTTCAAACAAAAAGACCGATCAACGACCGGTCTCCGCCCCCTTGGGACCTATCCTGCGTGTCATCTGGGACCGGTCCCTTTCCCCGTAGGGAAATGACAGCAACGTTCGCATGTATTCGCATATATTTAATAAATGTATATGTTCATATATGTCCATATATGAACATATACTTAGTTGTTACCTCATTTTTCGGATCCATGGTTGAACCATAAATTTGAATTTTCTACAAAAACGAATTATTTATACCAATAAAAAATCCAAACGTATGAATTTGGTATAGAAAGTAATGCAAGGGTAAGGTGTAAGAGTCCAAGTAGTACCCATACACTCTAAAAAATGTTTGTAAATTTACTACTGTAAAATGGGTAAAATTTTGTTTAATTTTACGAAAATTCTGTAAATATAAACAAAAAATGCGTAAACTCTTTTTGTACACACTTTCATACGCAGTAATACACACACAAAGTATTTTTAGACATTATGTGCTTATAAATAAACACATTGTGCCTAAAATTACTATTGTTTTGTGAAATAAAAATTTTACGCACAAAGTTGGTAAATATACTATCCAATAATAGTAATAAATACTCTGACATTTCAAATTGGAAAAAAATTTAAAAAAAATTATAAATAATAAAAAGAAAAAGCGAAAACGGATTATTTTTTGTGAATTACAACATTTCCAAAAACACATTAGAGTCTGGAAATAGCAACATAAGCATGAAATTGTTTTTGGTAATTATTATTAACGCATGTGGTAGTCTAAACCTCATTTCAAAATTGAAAACGCCGTAAGAGAGACACGGCCTACGCAGGAATTACTGGGTGCAATGACTCCTGCTCAACAAAATGCCTTCTTTGCAAGGGAGGCAGTCAACCAACAACCGTCAACAATAACGGAAGAAAACGCCGTAAGAGAGATACGGCCTAGGTAAAACAACTGGGTGCGATGACTCCTGCTCAACAAAATGTCTTCTTGGAAAGGGAGGCAGTAACCGTCAACAATAACGGGAGAAAACGCCTTAAGAGAGATATGGCCTACAAAGAAACAACTGAGTGCAATGACTCCTGCTCAACAAAATGCTTTCTTTGCAAGTTAGGCAGTACTCAATGAATACTGACTTTGTTGAGCAGGAGTCATTGCACTCAGTTGTTCCTGCGTAGGCCATATCTCTCTTAAGGCGTTTTCTCCCATTATTGTTGACGGTTACTGCCCCCCTTTCAAAGAAGGCATTTTGTTGAGCAGGAGTCATCGCACCCATTCAATAGTTATAACAAATTTTTATATTAATTTCATACAAATGACTAATTTGGACATAAACGATTATGAGAGAATGACTCGGATATTATTATTAATAAAATACGTACTAAAAATTAATTTGTTATTTTATTTAAAAAAATTTTTGGGTGGTGCTTAAAGTTAGCACACCTGTTGTAAATGTACGCATTATATTTTATTTTTACGCACTTTCTGTGGATTTTTGCGCAATTTTGTGCATTTTTACGCATTTTATGCGTACATTTACACGTGAAACGTGCTTTTTTACACACAAATTTAGTAAATTAACACACTAATTTCAAAATTTCATTTAATTTTTACGCACTTTCAATGTAAATTTACAAATTATTTGTGCACCAACTTAAACACAATGTGCGTATTTTTTTTCAATTACGCACATAGAGTAAATTTACCCAATTTATAGTAGGAGTTCAGTTTCCTACTATAAGTTGGGTAAATTTCAACAGAATTTAATTAGAGTGTATATTACCAAGGTTTTGCTGGGTTGCTTTATACGTCAGCTGACCATGTTAACATGCTAAAAAAAAATTATTTTTTATTTTGGTGAGGCTAAACATTTTTATAGTAGCAGTTTACGGTTAACATGCACCAACTCAAAAAACTTGTCAGCGATGGTTTGCGCGATTCAAAAGTGGTGATTTCGATACAGAAGACAAGGAGAGACGTGGTCAGCCGAAAAAGTTTGAAGATGAGGAATTGGAAGGATTACTCCACGAAGATTGTTGTCAAACGCAAGTAAAAGTTAAATTATCATTGGGAGCATACATGAGACTAATTAATTATTTGGACAAATTAATTGGTGATTTCATTACCATTAAATTGAAACAAATTATCTTCCTAGGAAACCAGTAGACATATTTAAAAAGAATAATATTTTGATACTTTTTTAAAATCGTAGATGCAAGAATTATAGGTAAATTTTCTAAAATTCTGGGGTGGGCAAAACGCAGTTTAGGGTGGGCTTTTCCCACCCTAGACCGGCCTAAGTCCGCCAATGGTCGTCATTTAAAAAATCTCAATAGATATTTTAACAAATTCATTAAAAAACTGATAATTTTGAATATAAAAATATTAAAGTTTGTGGAGAAATGTAGTTAAAAGATCTAAATTTCAAATTAGATTTTCAAAATTGTATGTAGATCAATTTCTAATTTCAAATGACAAAAAGAAATTTCATTTTTTAATACAAAATTACAATTTTAATTGAAAATTTTTTAAATAAAAATAAATTTTCTAAATGTATATTTTTGTTGACTTTAGTTAAAATTTTGGGTGGCAGCATGCTTTGACCTAGTTTATTTTTGGAGCACTCTGATTGGTTAATTTATTTTCAACCAATTAAAATATTTGAAAATGTAAATATTTCTTTAGGATTTTCATACACAAAATGAACAAAGCCGTTTAAATATAAAGTCGACTCTAAAAGTAAAATACTGTTTGATAGTAAAGCACCGTAAGTTCTTCGGATTTCACGTGAAAAAATTGTTATACTCCTCCATATAAAAAAAATGATAATTTTCCACGACTATGAATTTCACGTGAAAACTGAGTAGAGATTGTTTTCACGCAAATTTAATATACAAGACTATTATTTTTCTTGGGGAAAAATCACATTTTTGTATATTGTGATTGTGTCTTTGATATAAAATTTAAAATTGTTCATTTTTATAATTTAAATTAAAATTTGAGTAAAATTAAAGTTCGAGTAAAATTTTTCCACGTGAAAAACCACTTACGGTGCTTTTGGGAAAAAGACTAAATTTTATTTTGAATTTTTTTCATTAAAATTGCAGAACTGAACTTCTAATGGAATTTTCTAAATTTAAAGTGGTAAATGCCACTATATTTTAGAATTTTCTCATTTCGAAATAACAAATCTAAATTTCTCTTGAAATTTTCTCAATATTGTAAGAAAACAATTAATTACCGTTATTTTTGTTCAGATTTAAGATCAAATTTGACAAATTTCCAATAGAATTCACAATTAATTTCACTTGAAATTCTCCAAATTTCATTCGGAAAGATATGGTGGATTCCTTTTTTAGGTCTTTCCAAAGGATCGTATTGAACTTATTTCAGTCTGTCTTTCGGAAATCCTGAGTATACATGTTAATATCGTAGAGTATATAGTTATGTTCCTGAAATATATTCTTTTGAAATACTCAATTTTTGATTGCCTGCGATTAATTGACTACCGTTAGATCCTGCACTTCATCCCAACCTGCAAAGTGTTTTAACTTTAAAATACGGAATGTTGGTGTAGCGTCAAAGCAAAATTGGCGAGTAATTCTTTTTGTTAATAACGACATCTGACTCCCACAGCTATACCAAAACCGATATGAAAATTTAATTATACAAAGTTTTCCAAATGTTGATCACGAACCCCTGAGCGTCCCTAATCGCATCCTAGGAGGTCTGTGAAACATTCCGAAAAAATAATTAAAAAACAATAAGTTTTTAAATATTAGAAGTTTTTAGTTAAAATTTATAACTGGAGTATAAAAAATCAGCTTCTAATAAATAAAGTGAATATAAAAATAATGCAAATAATTTCAAAACTTTTCAGGAAATATTCGGCCTTATTACGAGTGTCGTAGTCGAAACTAAGTCGAATTTGCAGAAGATTCACCAAAAACACAACTTTTGAACAATTTTTCAATTGGATTTACCATATATAGCACTCAGATTTAAAAAAGTCCAGCATCAGAGTTTCATTTCTTTATAATTTCCATTATATACAAAATCATTTTATATGGAGTCGAAAATTTTGACTACAAATTCGACACTCGTAATCAGGCCGATTAACTTTTTTATTGTTGTTAAAAAGTAATCTCTGAGTCAAATTTTGAGGACTTTTCAGACTCCGGCGACGTTTTGCGTAAAATTTTCAAAGTTTAATTTAATGAAATCCGCGATTTAAATCATCATATGTATATCGAAAAATGGATTCTTTAAAATTTCTGAAAAAATATATGCGGTGTATTGATTAGTCGAAATTCTTACTACTTTTACTACAATTGGAAAGTTTTGTTTAATTTTTTTTTTTTAAGAAAAGTAGTAACTTGTAGTAAGTAAACGAACACGCGTATGTTGTTCCTCATTACTTTCTTTTTGCCTTTACGAAATCTTATACTGGCACTCTTATTGGGTCTTTTTTCATACAAATGCTGAAAAATCGAACTGTTTTTTTTTTTTTTTTATTTAATACTATACTATAACTCAGGAACCAAAAGCAGTACCAAACTGATATTTGACAGAGTCATTGATAAAAAATTAAGAACTAATACAAAAATATTAAAAGGCTACGATAAAGTATCCCAAACCGCGTATTAAGATAAAATGGCTTTAGACCTTTGATAACGATAAATGGTTAAAGTTCATTTCAAAATAGTAACTATTCACGTGGCTCAATCATGGCTTCAATTACAAAAGGATAGAAACATTTAATTAATTGTAAAAAAATTCTCAAAAATTTAAATTTTTTTTAATAAATCAGAAATTATCAAATTAAAGAATGAGTTGCAGACCAACTTCAGGCACGCTTTCAGAAGCTTTAAAGTGATATATCAAACAGTCACATAGCTAAAATAATACAAAAGTTAGACCCAAATATGTACGGAAAGTCTATAGCAAATTTGATAATTTTCCCCAAATTGAACACCAATTTTAGCTATACAAAGTATTCCAAATTATGGCAAGTTTCATACAATTCCAATAGAGTGCGGAAATTTCAATTGTTGATTTTATATGTTATTTAATATAAACTTTTTTAGGCATTACTAAATCACCCTTGTTGGATGTCAAATACGTATCAAATATTAAAGTTTTTGATGAAAAATATAACTTAGAATTTTCTGTTGGACTTTATATTGTCTTTTATACCTAAAGCGTCGCTCAGCAAATCGTTAACCTTGCGCTGCGGAGTCCAAAAACGTCCAACAAGTAGTGTATGTCCAAATCAAAAGGGGTTAAAAAATATTTTTTGTGAATATTTAAAAAAAAAATTAAATGATAATGAAATTTCAATGCCAATGAAAAAATCCCAAGTATGAAACATTTTGCGATTTGAAGCCGTAAAATTGTAATAAAAATTTTAAAAGTCACAAATTATTTCACATTAATTGGAAAAATAATTGGAAAACTACTATAATCATAAGGCCAAAGTTATTTTTTGCGAAATTTTCAAATCGTCCTATCTATTAAATTAATGCGAAAAAACTTACACTGCAATTTTGTAACAATTCCAGAGCAAGTGAAAAATCATTTTTGTTTTTATGGCGGTTAAAAGTTTTTTAAGCAAAAATTGTGAACAAACGAGTAAAAAGGTTAAAGTCGGGCATGCCGACTATACAATACCCTACACCAGTCTGGGTAAAAGCCAACTAATGTTTGAATCCGAAATTCGAATGGGTTAAAATGTTGCTTGTGCCAAAATTTTCTATAATGTGAGTCAGCGCACCAAATTTCATTAAAATATCTTATTATTTGCGATCTGCAGTTTGTAACCAAGCCAATTTTGTGGGGACCCTTATAGGGGCACTAGGTCTAAACATGGACCGATGTTTACCAAGATCAATAAGCTTCGTCCTTGGGCCAACATAGGTCTGCGTACCAAATTTCATCAAAATATCTTAATATTTGCGTCCTGCAGCGTATAAACGATATAATTTTGGGGGGACCCTTATATGGGCACTAGGTCTAAACATGGACCGATGTTCACCAAAATCAATAGGCTTCGTTTTTGGGCCAACATAGGTCTGTGTACCAAATTTCATCAAAATATCTTAATATTTGCGACCTGCAGCGTATAAACAATATAATTTTGGGGGGACTCTTATAAGGGCACTAGGTCTAAACATGAACCGATTTTAACCAAAATCAATAGGCTTCGTCCTTGGGCCGACATAAGGCGATGTACCAAGTGTGATCAAAATATCTTAATATTTGCGACCTGTAGAGTGCGCACAAGAATGCATGGACAGACAGACGGACGGACGGACATCGTTAAATCGTTAGATCGATATACTATAAGGTGGGTCTAGGGCAAATATTTTTTGGTGTTACAAACATCAGCACAAACTTATAATACCCTGGCCACCTAGTGGTGTAGGGTATAAATAACGAATTTGTTGATGGAAGTCATTACCACACCATAGTCAATGATTTTTTGTTTGAAAATATGGATGACATTGATCCGGGCGAAATGTAGTTTCAATAGGATGGCGCTACGTCCCATACGGCGACCGCAAACATCGACTTATTGAAATCAAAATTTCTCGATAAGTTGATTTCCAGAAATGGAAATTGGCCAGCAGACCTCGAAAAGGTGGCTCAAAATTGGACGTGCAGAATGCGCTTAGTCATAAACAGTCGCGGTGGCCATATGCCCGAAATCATTTTCAAATTCTAATGCCATATATTGATGTTTAAAAAAAATAAAAAAAAAATTTTGGATTAGAATTTAATTTTTTGTGTTATTTTATACAATTTAAAGTTCTATCGGGCTTAAAAAAACCTTCTTTACATTTACCTGATGAACTGTAACTTAATTCACATATAATTTTAAAAATATGCTGAACAAAATTTTATAAAAGACAGCGTACAAAGTTTTAAACATTTCTATAAATTAGTATTTGGTGCATGATATTTAATACAAAATATTGAAATGTTAATGTCTGATTTACACGTTAACCTGTCCAGCCATATCTATTATTACCCAGTATAGCGCCATTTTATTTTGATAATATATCATCAATTTAATACATTTATGAAAAAAAGGTTTTGGTTTTTTACGTTTCAGAAAAGAAAATATGCTAAAATTTTAAAATGGCATTGCGAGAATTACGAAAAATGTATATATTTGTTTTGGCCTAAAGTTTGAAAAAATCAACGACTTCCTGCAGACTTCATCTTTCTTTTCTTATTGTTTAGAAATACATGCTACTCAAACAAATTAAAACACTAACAAAATTTCATCAGTTTTGTAATTTTACATGTTTTTTTTAACTACTGATACGACAAAAATTCAATTTAACTTGACAAAATAAATTTGACCTTGGCACTTGACAAGACTTAAATTAACTTGACAATCAAGGCCATGTGGCAACCCTAGGCCAGTGGCATGGTTTGTTTTTAATAATTGTTTTTGTTTGCTCTTACCAATAAATAAATCGCATTGGGCCCATTTAGCGAGCGGTTAGTGAGCGATTTTTTATCAGCCCCTATATCAGTTTTAAAAACCAAGATTTTTGTTTAAAAATATAAAATTCATACAAAAGGATTTTGGATAAGAAATGGGTATGCATTTTTTTTTACTGTACAACACCTTCATTTGAGAATTTTAAGCTCTAGTATTAATTAAATAAACATTGGTAACATTCGGCAGACAAACCGTAAACTGATACCGGTGACTTGTAGCGCTTTGTGATTAGTAACTCTGCTGAACGATGTTTTCTTTGTTTTGCTTTTAAATACAATTTTTCTAAATGTTCCTGTAGTTTCTTTAAATTTTTGCTTTTGAATTATATTTGTATATTTTTATTTGTCATTCTTACAAAATAAAAATATTTTTAAAATCAACAACAACAAATGTATCACAAATTGATCAAAAGTAGCAAACATTTTTTACGCTACCAAAATATGACAGCGCTACGTCAGCGCTCAGACTGAGCGGTTAGTAATCAGGTCATTCAGCAGATAGTTGTGCAACTGTTGACTAATAAAGTGTATCTGCCGAATGCACCCATTATGATTGAAGGTGTAAAGGTTTAGAACTCTGCTTATGAACAAATGCTTTTTGAGGAAAAATGCTTTGTATCATTGGCTTTAACTAAAAATTTTCAATACTTTATATGCAAAATCGTTGCATTTTGTCACTGTTTATAAATCTAATGAGGATACTAACGATAGTATTTTGCACATAATGCAGAAAAGCACAGTTTACATCGTCATAATTGCTCAAGCCTGAGAAAATGAAAATAACAGTCTGAGCTTTTTTGCATTTTGTACAAATCGCGATCATGAATACCCCCAATGATTTTTTAGCACTTTTTGGTATGATCCAGCCATTTTTTAAATAGTTGATATCAGTGGTAAGCAATGTTGCCGATTCAGCGATTTTCCTATTAGAACTAGCAATATAATTTGGCAAAATCAGAAAAGCATTGTCGATTATTAGCTCAAAGTAACTTAAAACGGTATTCACACCTTAATTCTAAAAATTTGTTTAGCCAAACCGAGTGTAAAAGTTTAAAGAACTTTTGTAATCAAGAGACTAAATACGTGAGAGCTAACCACTTTTGATGTAGAACATTTTTGCTTAAAAACTTTGGTTTTTGCGAACTATGGAAACATGCCCAAATTTTTGTATTATATAAACACGAAAGTTTTTATTAATAGTGTATTTAGACTGGGCAAAAACTAGTAGTTTTTCGCGATTTTTAGTTTTCGAGCCGAAAACTACAAAATTAATATAGTTTTTCCACACAATTTTCATAAAAACTGAAAACCAGATTCCACCTGGTTTTTGCCAAAAACCAAGTAAAAATATCTGAAATATGCATTTTTGATACACCCGGTATCATTTATAATTAATTTTCGATACACCAAGTTACAACGAATATAGGAGTAAAGCAAGTGTCAAAAAAATATTTTTTAATTTTTTAAAAATATTTCTAGTTTAGTTTGAAATTGTGTGTTGTTATTCTTTTTTAAATGTATTAAAAAATTTTTTACATTAATTTAACAATAAAAAAAGAAAGAAAATTGTGTAGTAAAAAAGTGTTGTGACAAAGAAAAACAAAATAATCAGTGTAAATGACTTGGCTTTCGTAATTTAGTTTTGTAGAAAAACCAGCAGGTTTTTGCTTGGTCTAAATTTAGTATAAGCAAAATGTTTTTTATTCCAAAATATACATGCAGACATTTAGTAAGAAGGTAAATGTTTTTTTTTTAATTTTTATATATTATTTATTTAAAATATTTTTAATATAAATATAGAAAAAGTATAAAGGAAATCTGTCTCAACCATATTTCTACAGGTTCAAGACCATGCAATTGCGTCAAAAACATGGAAAGTGTACTGGATAACTTTAGCGATTCAATTAATTACAACATCTATAAAAAAAAGAAAATCACATAATTCACTCATCTTGTACTTCGGCATTAAAGGAGTGCCATACTAAAATAATGGAATTCTGCCACGAAATAAGGGAGTTAATCACAAACAGCAACTGGTATTCCCGTTGCAAAATAACTCCAGATATTCCCTTTAATGTAACGGAGGAATTAAAAAATTTTGATGAGGTTCTTAAAACAAACGAAGAGAGAAGAAAAGATTTGGTAAAATTTGTGACCTTATTTCAAAAAGAGTTTGTAAATATTTTCTTTTCAGGAAATTGAGTTCAACATTATAGCTATCAAAGATCCATTGTCATTTGCCAAAGCAATATGGAAATCGCTATTATCAGAGCATTTGATGAATAGCTTCAATTATTTTGGTTCTGGGGAAAAGTTATCATGTGTAGGTAGAAGAGGGTTAGGTGTCGGGGGAACAACTAGGAATGAAACATTAAAACTGCACTATGCGCAACTGCGTGTGATTTGGATAAACTTTGTTTTGACAATCCTAATGTCATGTAGGATTGTCAAAAACAAATAGCAACGCAATAACTTTTAAAAATTTTCTTTTTGATCATTTTAATTAATTATGATTTTTTTTTCTCTTTCTTTAAATGTTTGTTCTTTTATTTTTATTATTTTTATTAAAAAACTTACTGTTTTTATTTATTTTTTGCTTATTTTTTTATACTACTAGTAATTTTTTTTTATATAATTTCATGTTTAAACATTTTATTAATTCAATATTTATTTGTAATATTTATATATATATATATATTATTCAATATTTTATTTAATTTGGCAAAGTATATTTGTACACTTTTAAAATCCTGTACTATAATTATAAGACTTAGTCTTGTTGTGCAGGAAATCAATAAATAAATAAATAAAATAAATAAATGTAGAAAAAAGATGGTCGGAAAAAGATGGCCAGAAAAATGGAGGATAGACTTCCTTTTTCTTTTTTTGGTTTCGGAGAAGGTAGGACAAGTGGTTCTTACAGTTTGGAAATTTATCAAATTAAAACGCAACAAGTTTTTGAATTTTTTATTAAAGTTTCAATGGATTACTAGTGTAAAATTGATAACGAAAACAAAGTTTAAGATTTATGACACAAATTTAAATAAATAAAATAAATAATAGTAAGCGAGAAAGCCACCTCTGTCCTTACCAAACGTTTGGAGAAGCTGCATCCGCACCACCAAGCCTGGGGTTCTGAGGTATCCACCGGGTTATTGACCATATTTTTACGACGACCAGACTGACAAGACTTTACTCTGAAAGGAGAAAAATATATGTATGTATCTTTTAATTAAGGTTTCAAATATAGGGGAAACATTTATTTAGTTTTTTTATAAAATTATCAGTCACTTTTTAAATATTATTGAAAAACGAAACTTCGGGTTAGTTGCCATTTTAAACGAAGTTTTAAATGTTTGCCTTAATAGAATACGGAAGAACATAAAAGAAAAATAGAAAAAAGAAAATATATATATAGTGGATAAAATTAGCGCCAGCCACATCACTCCCTGATTAACGCCTGTAATTTTGAGGGAAGCCATTTCATCGTGATATGAAGCCTGAAAGGAAAAGTTTTATTGGAGCCTGAAATAAGTTCTGGAAGGCACTTTCAAAACCGGAATATAAATATGATTTTGTGCATTTTAGGGGGTATTTTTATAAAAAGAATTTTGTTTTCGTTTCGTTTAAATAACAAACGAAAACCTATTTGGGTTTTTGTAATGCCAATATCAATTATTAGAGAGGAATACGTAACGATTTGTTAAAAAATTGGGTTTTTATAACAAGAATTGAAATGTTAAAAATGTCAAAATTGAACGAATGGAAATTTGTATTCTTTAACTTTTTTTTTTATACATTTCAAAATAAAATTATTATTTATTTTTGAATAGCATGGAGTTATCGCCAATAATATGTAAATCCGATTATATTTTTTTTAGAATTTAAGGTTTATCTAAAAAAGATCTGAAAAACTGAAGGACTTTTTATGGAAAAAAAAATGTATAGCAAAACTTCAGGTTATGTAGGTTTTCCCTAGAGTTTTTCAGAATTTATGGGGTTTCCTTTAGAAAAGTTTTTGAAGCCTGAAGAGTTTTCTATAGAAAAAAAGTCCTCAGAATTTGAACATCTGCTAAGAGCCCGAAGCTTTTTTAAAGAAAAAGTGCTCAAATATTCCGGTTCTTCAATTGAAAACGTGCTCTGAATCTTGGCTTTCTTTAAAGGAAGAACTCCTCACAAGCTGCGATACTTAGAGTATGAAGGGGTTTTTCAGGAAAAACTACTCAACATCCTTAGGGGTTTTTATAGCAAAAAAGCGTCATAATCGGGAGGTTTTTTTAAGAGAAAAAGGTTTTAGACATTTACTCCACTTTCGCTCGCTTTCCATCAGTACGAAAAGTACCTGAATGGAGAGATGGGCAAATTCCTGTGTCGTACAAAATACTTGTAGGACGAAAAACTGTCTAAAAACAATCAGATTATTCTTGATGTGAATAGGAGGCAGCTAAGAGCAGTAATAAACCTCATAATGTGCCACAACCACCTGAGTTAATACATGGCAAGAATTTGATTAAGATCAGATGATACATGCAGACAGTGCAGAAAATCTGTCGAAGATAGCTGCCTTCAGAAAATTAAACATTTTTGGCTCCGATTTTTAAAGAATATATTTTGTCTCTATGGACGTCATTTAATTTTGAAATGACGTCGTCCTCAACAACCTATCCTAACCGTGTCATAAATCTATGATTGTTATCTAAAACAAAATACAACATTTTTGTTGCATCAACTATTTTTTTAGCTGTTTACTCATTATCCCAAATAGTTATGAGTTGTCTCTTTATTTAAGTTTGTTGCAACTATTGACCTGCTGATGACTTGGAGTTATATTTCACAGGTTACAAGAAGATTTTTGTTTAACTTTTGTATTACACATAGCATTTCTAAGTTAGCCCCAAGGCAAAAAATACTTTTGTTTTGATAAATTTTATTATTTCAATTTAATAAATTTGTAAATAAATAAATACAAAAATTTGACATTTTTAACATAAAAAATCGTAATTCAAACAAACCAATTCGTGTGATTTACAAAAACCCATTTTCTTACGTACTCGTTTGCTAACGATTCGTTAGAATTCCATTCTTTTTGTAAAAACAGGCTATTACTCTTTCGAATTGAAAATTTTAAGAAATCGTTTAAAGAATTCATTGAAAGCGCATACTGTTTTAGATAAAAATTTGTATTAAAAATTTGAATTGTGTAAGAATTTGTTTCTTTCTTCATAAAAAAAAACAAACCATTGAGTATGCATTTAGCAAATTGAATTTAGATTTTTATTAAATAAAATAAAATTAAAAAAAAAATATAGTTTTTATTTAAGATTTATTTTTTTTTATTAAATTAAATAGAGAAAGAAAATTATAAGATTTTTTCAACATTTAAACGAAAATTTTGAAAGTTTTATGATTTTAAATAATGGCCTGCTAAATTAAAAAAACAGTGGTAGTAAGGAAAAATAAGAAAACCGGCGTAAGTATGTTTGGGACATCCGAGTGAAGAAGCGTGCTGGATGCAAAGGTTTAAAAGGCTTAATTCTTTCATTCACTTTTTAAAAATTAATGAAATTTGGGTTAAATTTCATTCCGTAATAGCATTCTTATGGAATTAATTCGATAGCTTAATTCCCAATAGCTTTAAATTATATGAATTCATTCTATTTTGATTGAATTCTAACTGAATGAAACCCAATTTACCTGAATTCATTTAATAAAAAGGTGAATGAAAAATGATTTGTTTTCATTCACTTAATCAAATAAAAAATTAAAATTTGCATGTAATTGCTGAAATAGTAGCATAATACAAATGAAAAACGTTTAAAATTCGTCTAATAGAAATAAATAGTATCGTATGCTTTGCTACAGCTTGTATGCTTTGGTTTTGGTTATATGTTAGTTTCAAACTACACTGCACTAAGTGAATGGTAATAAAATTTCTTCATTCAATTAGTAAAATGGTGAATGAACATGCGATTTGAATGATTCAAGTTAGGAATTCATTCAATTCATATTAAAGCTTTGGGAATGAAGCTTATGAATGAATTCTTTACGAATGGTTTAAGGGAATGGTACATGAATATTTTTAAAATCTGAATTTAATTTTTCGTGATTTAAGCTAAATTGAATTAAGTTTTTCGAAGCACTGGCTGGATGTCATGGTGAAATTCAAATGGATTTCAAGAGGGTGGGTGGCTTGCCTGGCGAAACATCTGCCAGGTCATTTGATAACGATTTGTTTTGGCTGTACAGCAGGAAGTTCATGAGGTATTTTATTAATTTGTTCTAGCATGCTTCGGGTACCTATACAATTCTTTTTTACAATTTTATTTTCTTTTTTTAAGCCTGGCATAAATAAATTTTTTTGTTCCCGTCGAATATTGCCAGAGGTTGGCAAGAACCACCCCCAAAACCGACGAGCTCTAGCCGAGCTAAAACGCGGGCATGCCAGCACCGCCAACATTCTGGTCACACTTAGTTAATCTCCCAGCTGACAGGACAAAATAGCTATTACGTCGCTGGCGGCCTTCAAATTGTTTTGGCCAGTTTTTCTCTAATTTTTAAATGCTCTATTTATTAACATACATATGTATGTATTCATATTGTATTATTAAAATTATGATGATGAAATTGCTGAATAATTTAAGAGACAAATTGAAAAAGAATACGAAATGTTAATATATTTTTTATTATTTTATGTTGCTATTGTTTTTATTTACATTTTTGTTGTTTATTGCATTTTAATAGTAATATGTTGTTTTGTTTCTTTTGCATTGAAAATTTGTATATGATTTATTTACAATGGGTGCGTTTGGCAGATACAATTTAATAATAAACAGTTCTACAGGAGTTATCAGGAACTGTTCACTAACCGCTCAGTCTGAGCACTCAGGAAGCGCTGTCATATTTGGGTAGCGTAAAAAATGTTTGTTACTTTTGATCAATAAGTGATACATTTGTTGTTGTTCATTTTCTATAAAAATTGTTTTGTAGGAATGACAAATAAAAACATAGAAATATAACTCGAAAACAAAAATTTTGAAAAATGAGACGAAACTATAGAAAAAGTGTATTGAAAAACAAAACAAAGAAAACATCGCCCAGCAGAGTAAGTAACCACAAAGCGCTACAAGTCGCTGAATGATACCAATGAGTGTTATTTTTGTTCGGTTTAAGATCAAATATGACAAATTCAAAATAGAATTCACAATCTATTCTACAACAAATATAGAAAAAACTTATGAAAAATACTTTCCTAGAAACAATGGTTGACAATTAATGCATTTTCAAGTGCAACCAAACACTATTATCAGATTGTCTTTATGGGGTTCTCTCTAGGTTATAATGTAGATTTTAGTTCTTGTATACTATATGTTAACCTTCAAAGTGAAAAACATTTGGAGAAGTAAACTCAAACATTTTTACTTATTTATTTCATGTTACAACGAAAATCACATGTTTTTAAAAAAGCTTTTATTTTTCTCTATGTTTTTGTCGCTGCTGTGACTAAAGCTCCTTTAGTACTAGTAAATGAAACATTTGTATGTTGTGTTTCTAACATTCAAGCTTTTGATTGTATTTATACACTCAGAAAAAATAAGTTAGTAGAAAAATTAGTAAAACATCTTGTATATCAAGTGTACTAGTTTTCAGCAATTTTTTTGCTGAAATTCCGTTTTCAGCTAAAGTTTTAGTTATATTTTTTTTACCACTAAACTAATTTCGAACTAATGTTATACTAATTTATTTTGCTACAAAAATTGTGACGATAACCGCATTTATAGCGTGGACGACAACCAGATAGACAAGATGTATATGACTTTTATGACTGACTTTACTGACTTTTTGTTGAGTGTAGTGATTAGAACGAAAGCAAAGATTAGAAATCATCCCGTATAAATGATTAACATGTTGCATATAAGGGATATTTCTTTAACAATTTAGATTGTACCTTGTTCGTGGATTTTATTTGATCGAATTCCAACAAATATTTTTCCTGTGTGCGTAAAAGTCCCTGTGATCCAACCAACATAATCAAGGACTGACAACATAATCAGGGACTTACAAGATAGTTTAGACAGTTATTACATACTCTGCCCGACGAAAAAATGTAGTGTAGAAGGACAAGGACATAAGTGCTGCCCGGCTATCAATGAAGGTACCCACGGTTCCCTAAACCCCAACCGCACACAAACCTTCCTGATAACCAGAATCCCCGCCTCATGTATACTAGCATGATCAGATATAAGCTTAAGGAGCCCTGTATATCACAATCTCTATAAACCCCCAAAGCCCAGTTCATACACCCAGAAAACAGTCTCAGTTGTGGCCACCGAATTTGTTGCCAATCGAATTCGTGCGGTTACTACCACTATCTTTATATTAAATAATATTTTTCGTCGCGAAAGCCAATATTCTGTTGTCTAATTCAATATTATGTTTCACATAAATATTATTATGTTCCACAAAATTTTATTGAAATTAAAAAACTTTTTTTGAATTTTCAGGTGTTGAACCCAGCCATTCAGATTCATAGTTCACACTCTTACCCACTGCACCACAACTACTTTTAATTTTCTTAGCCATATTTACTGTTTATACATATGAGTATTTTATTTTAATTTTAAAAAAATCAAATAAATTTTTGTCTTTACCGAGATTCGAACTCGGAAATCCGGCGTACTAGGCCAACACTCTACCGACTACACCACATACACTCCCAGCAAAAAATTTTCAAAATAGGGAATCGAGTTGGGAATCAGGTATTTTTGGTAGAACGCCTTCCCAATTGGATTACCAACTTGTTTCTTTTAACAAGGCGTGAGACTAAATGCAATCGATTCTTTGGAATCGCAATGGTAGCCAGTTACTATTTTTCTTACAGAACACCTTTGATTTTTAGTAAAAGAAGGTGTTCTAATAATAAAAAGAATAAGCGAGTTTCTAAAAATAGATATTCTCAAAATAGAATTTACGAATTAAATTTTAAAATAAATAAAAAAAACTTACACATGTGTTTCGTTGGGATTTGATCCCTGGCTTTCTGCGTGTCAGGCGGATACTCTTCCACTGAGCCACCGTCTTGCATGATAATTTATAGCTTAAATCAGATTTTATTTTTTTATAATTACTTTATACTTTTTAGCATAAGCTTGTTTTTTTGATAAAAGAGGTAGTTCTTTAGAATTTATATATAAGGCCTTACAATACACATTGCAATTTACAGAAAAGGGAAGCGAATATTAAAATCGCTTTATGGTTAAACTAATAGAATTCGACTTATACTAAATTAGACAAATACTAAATAGCATATCAGGTTTAGTGTATATTTATTATATTATCTGTACTTCCACTCTTACTTATCAACATTAAATAAATAAAATATAATAAAATAAATTAAATAAATTAAACTAAATAAAATGAAATAAATTAAATAAATAAATAAAATAAATAAATTAAATAAATAAATTAAATAAATCAAATAAATCAAATAAAATAAATTAAATAAATTTTAATGAATTAAATAAATTAAATAAATCAAATAAATTCAATAAATTAAATAAATTAGATTAATTAAATAAATTAAGTGAAAAAATTAAATTAAATAAACTAAATAAATAAAATAAATTAAATAAATTAAATGAATTATATAAATTAAATAAATTAAATAAATCAAATAAATCAATTAAATTCAATAAATTAAACAAATTAAATAAATTAAATAAATTAAATAAGTTAATAAATTAAATAAATTAAATAATTATTATTAAATAAATTATTAAATAAATTAAATAAATTATTAAATAAATAGATTAAATAAATTAATAAATTAAATAAATTAAATAAATGAATAAATAAATAAATAAATAAATAAATAAATAACAACAAAATTTCAATTGTCCTAACAACAATATCTGAATGTGTTTATTTGGAAATTTCGAAAGGAAAAGTTCCCAGAATCAGAGGGTTTTTCGATAGAAAAGGTTCCCAAAATCTGAAAATTGTATATAAACCATTTTTAATGGAAAAAGTAGTCAGAATGTGAACGTTTTTCTATGGCAGAAATCAATCAGATATTAATAAAGAGAAAACATATTTGTTCTGATGGCACAATTTGTACACTCACTAAAGTTTGTCGGTAAAATCTACTGAAAATGTCAGTTAAAACAAAGATATATGCAGTTAAAAAGGCGACAAAGGTATTTACATTTAAAATAACTAAAAATTGTGTTATTTTTACCTCCTGAAAAATAACTAACAAATGCATTAAAAATAACTACCAATGTCGTAAAATTAACTGAGAAATTTTTACTACAAAAATTTCAAAAAAACTGACGAAATCGATAAAAACTGCTGTTTTTTATAGTCAAATGTTTTTGTTTATAAAAGTTATATTTAAAAAAAAAAAATATTTTTTTTCTTTCGATTACAAAAATATCACAAAAAAATATTACAAAAACTCGAAGTAAAAATTCCAAACCGTTCTCCAGTTTTTATGCTTTTATGCATTGGAGATACAATACAAGTTTCTGATTATTATTTGCAAACTAGAAATATATCAATAATAACTAGTATAAACTAAACAAGAATTTTTAAATAAAAAAAATCAAAGACATTTTTTATTTTTTAATTAACTACCAAAAATAACTGTTTGCTGTAAAATTACTGTTTTGGTAGTTGTTTATTATGATATTAAAAATAACTGCTTTAAACAACTGTTACAAAATTACAGTACTTTTCGTTAGTTGTTATCTTAAATAACCGTCATAAAAGTTGTTTTGAATTTTTCTGTAGAAAAACAACTGTAATTTCCGTTAAAAATAACAACTACTGATTACTATACAAACCACTGGCAAACTTTTTTGAGTGTAGCCAATGGATTGGTTCGGTGTACTAGTGGAATATTTCGTTTGTATCTATCAGAAAATTAGTTTTTAGAATGTAATTTCCCTACGGGAAATTTTAACAAACTGTCACCGAACTGGCCCCTTTATATGAAATAGACTGGTCACTTTTACATGGCGTTGTCATAGGACTCCTTGTGACATGTCACAATACAAATCCCAGGACAGGTCCCTGAACTTTGTTTTTTATGAGAGTTCAGTAACCTGTCCTAGGATTTGTCTAGTGACATGTCACAAGGGTTCAATTTCCCCCTCCTATGACAACGCCATGTAAAAGTGACCAGTCTATTTCATATAAAGGGGCCAGTTCGGTGACAGTTTGTTAAAATTTCCAAAAGGGTTATTTCCGAGAACGGAAATTCGCTGTCCTAAACAAAAATTCGGTAGTATTATCCGAAAAAATTTGTTGCAGCAACTGAACCATTATATTGGCATTATAATTGTTTTTTTTTTGGTTATATTTCAAAAAATTTGTACTGATTTCAAGTCAGAAAAAAATGGTATGTATCAAATGAAAAAATATAGGGTTTTGTTGGCCTTTTTAAACTACTTTGCCAAAAGATTTGTTTTGGACGATTTGCAAAATACAAAGCAATACATTAAAATTAATCGATTAACTGACAAAAATGCAAAAGACAATAGATTTTCCTTTTATTTTAATTCTGAATATAATAACTTAAAAGAAATTTTAGTAATTTTTTATATTTTGTTTTGAATAACTGCTAAGAAAAATTAAAAAATATATTTCTTTGTAATGTTACTATTTATTTAATCGAAAACAACTTTTCTGGTTTACTTTTTTAATTACCATTGAACATTTATTTGCTCTTCATACAGGGATTGTGTATATCAAAAATACTATTTGTGATAAAGCGCAAATTTATTGGGAAGAAATGGGAAATAGTCCTTTAAATATTAAAAAGCCGTATTAGCACAAAATTTTTAAAATAATTTTTTCACTGTTATGTTTAAAACTAAATAACTTCTCTTTTCAAAATGTGGAACTACTTCTTAATTTGTTGTTTACTACCAAAATGTAAACGGTTACTTTCTAAGATCAAATAATTTAAAAAGTAAATTATTAATTTTTGAAAAATTTTGTTAGTAAATAATTATATTTGAATGACTTTCATGCCTTGTTTGTTTTGATTTTTAGAATTGATTACAATACCTCTTGCTTTTTTTACGATCTTGTTAGAATGTGTTTGGTAATGCAGTAAAGAAATTTGGCAATGAGATTTGTAAGCGGTTATATGGCAATGCCTTGTTAAGGTAATGGGTAATTTTTTCCTGGGCTTGTTAGCTTTGAAGTCTAATTTTGAATTTATATGTTTTGCTTGGAAAACAAATATATTAAAAAATTCGTTTACCAATACCAATCAATAGTTGTGTGTGTTACAAATACAGTCCACAATTCAGTTGGTTCTACAGAAACTGGACTTTAAGGTCATAATTGATTAGTTTACCCGTATTTGTAGTTAACACTTTCGAATATTGAAATTTTTTAATAAAGGTTATAGATAACACCAATTTTCTTGTATATTCACTAAATAAATGGCTGCTTCTACTGCATACAATTACTAAACTGATACTAATTTTAAAATTGTTTGGAGATACCAATAATATATTAAAAGTATTGTTTTTTAGTTCATTTTCCTGAGACTTCTGTAGTCGGTGTCGGGTCAGTTTACCTTCTAGGGGGAATGGAACAGGAGTTATCTATCGGAGGGATTCGACATCAGGGTATTCACCGAAACCCCATAGACGAATTACACCCAGGAAAAAGATTGGTTGGAATTCGATCAAATCCATTAAAATGAATTTGCCAGCACGTTATTTTATTTGGAGTTGCCTATAATTAAATACTACACCAAAAATATTTTACTAGGTATTAAAATTAGGGAAAATAAACTAAAAAACAATCATTTTAACAAATTATTGGTATCTCCAATCAATTTTAAAATTAGTATCAAAACGAGTAAAAGGTTAAAGTCGGGCATGCCGACTATACAATACCCTACACCACTCTGGTGTATTGTTTGGATCCGAAATTCGAATGGGTTAAAATGGGGCTCGTGTCAAAATTTTCTATAATGTGAGTCAGCGCACCAAATTTCATTAAAATATCTTAATATTTGCGACCTGCAGTTTGTAACCAAGCCAATTTTGGGGGACCCTTATATGGGCACTAGTTCTAAACATGGACCGATATTTACCAAAATCAATAGGCTTCGTCCTTGGGCCAACATAGGTCTATGTACCAAATTTCATCAAAATATCTTAATATTTGAGACCTGCAGCGTATAAACAGTATAATTTTGGTAGGACCCTTATATGGGCACTAGGTCTAAACATGGACCGATGTTCACCAAAATCAATAGGCTGCGTTATTGGGCTAATGTAGGTCTGTGTACCAAATTTCATTAAAATATCTTAATATTTACGACCTGCAGCGTATAAACAGTATAATTTTGGTAGGACCCTTATATGGGCACTAGGTCTAAACATGGACCGATATTCACCAAAATCAATAGGCTGCGTTATTGGGCCAATATAAGTCTGCGTACCAAATTTCATCAAAATATCTTAATATTTACGAACTGCAGCGTATAAACAGTATAATTTTGGTAGGACCCTTATATGGGCACTAGGTCTAAACATGGACCGATGTTCACCAAAATCAATAGGCTGCATTACTGGGCTAACATAGGTCTGTGTACCAAATTTCGTCAAAATATCTTAATATTTACGACCTGCAGAGTATAAACAATATAATTTTGGTAGGACCCTTATATGGGCACTAGTCTAAACATGGACCGATGTTCACCAAATTCAAACTTGTTCGTCCTTGGCCAACATAGGTCTGCGTACCAAATTTCATCAAAAGATCTTAATAGTTGCGACCTGTAGAGTGCGCACAAGATTGCATGGACAGACGGACGGACGGACAGACGGACATCGTTAAATCGAAATAAAAAAAAATTCAGAACCGATCGGTACACTATAAGGTAGGTCTTACGACCAATATTTTTGGTGTTACAAACATCAGCACAAACTTATAATACCCTGACCACATAGTGGTGTAAGGTATAATTAGTTTAGTAATTCTATGCAGTAAAAGCAGCCATTTATTTAGTGAATATACAAGAAAATTGGTGTTACATACAACCTTTATTAAAAAAATTCAATATTCGAAAGTGGTAACTACAAATACGGGTATCCTAATCAAATATGACCTTAACCTTCCTATACCCGCGCTAATTTTTGTAACACCTATACCCCGCGCCCGGTCTCACAGACCAAAGGTTTTTAAAACCTGTTTCTTAATAGTTTTTCCTAACACAACCTATATAGATAATATTTTTATACCCCTACACCAATATGTGGGTCATTATACCCTACCACCACTATGTGGTCAGGGTATTATAAGTTTGTGCTGATGTTTGTAACACCAAAAAATATTGGTCGTAGACCACCTTATAGTATACCGATCGGTTCAGAATTTTTTTTATTTTTCGATTTAACGATGTCCGTCTGTCCGTCCGTCCGTCCGTCTGTCTGTCTGTCCATGCAATCTTGTGCGCACTCTACAGGTCGCACCTATTAAGATATTTTGACGAAATTTGGTACGCAGACCTATGTTGGCCCAAGGACGAACAACTTTGATTTTTTTTGAACATCGGTCCATGTTCTAGACCTAGTGCCCATATAAGGGGTCCTATCAAAAGTATACTGTTTATACGCTGCAGGTCGTAAATATTAAGATATTTTGATGAAATTTGGTACACAGACCTACATTGGGCCAATAACGCAGCCTATTGATTTTGGTAAATATCGGTCCATGTTTAGACCTAGTGCCCATATAAGGGTCCTACCAAAATTATAATGTTTATACGCTGCAGGTCGCAAATATTAAGATATTTTGATGAAATTTGGTACCACAGACCTATATTGGCCCCAATAACGCAGCCTATTGATTTTGGTGAACATCGGTCTATGTTTAGACCTAGTGCCCATATAAGGGTCCTACCAAAATTATACTGTTTATACGCTGCAGGTCGCAAATATTATGATATTTTGATGAAATTTGGTACATAGACCTATGTTGGCCCAAGGACGAAGCCTATTGATTTTGGTGAACATCGGTCCATGTTTAGAACTAGTGCCCGTATTAAGGGTCCCCCCAAAATTATATTGTTTATACGCTGCAGGTCGCAAATATTAAGCTATTTTGATGAAATTTGGTACATAGACCTACGTTGGCCCCAAGGACGAAGCCTATTGATTTTGGTGAACATCGGTCCATGTTTAGAACTAGTGGCCCATATAAGGGTCCCCCCAAAATTGGCTTGGTTACAAACTGCAGGTCGCAAATATTAAGATATTTTAATGAAATTTGATGCGCTGACTCACATTATAGAAATTTTGACATAAGCCCCATTTTAACCCATTCGAATTTCGGATCCAAACAATACACCAGACTGGTGTAGGGTATTGTATAGTCGGCATGCCCGACTTTAACCTTTTTACTCGTTTTACACAATGAAAAAAATTATACCATGCAATAACTTTATTTTCAGTAATTTTATCAACTTTCAGTCGTTTACAAAACAGCCTTAAATTAAATATAATCGAAACGAGTAAAAAGGTTAAAGTCGGGCATGCCGACTATACAATACCCTACACCAGTCTGGTGTATTGTTTGGATCCGAAATTCGAATGGGTTAAAATGGGGCTTTTGTTAAAATTTTCTATAATGTGAGTCAGCGCACCAAATTTCATTAAAATATCTTAATATTTGCGACCTGCAATTTGTAACCAAGCCAATTTTGGGGGGACCCTTATATGGGCACTAGTTCTAAACATGGACCAATGTTCACCAAAATCAATAGGCTTCGACCTTGGGCCAACATAGGTCTATGTACCAAATTTCATCAAAATATCTTAATATTTGCGACCTGCAGCGTATAAACAGTATAATTTTGGTAGGACCCTTATATGGGCACTAGGTCTAAACATGGACCGATGTTCACCAAAATCAATAGGCTGCGTTATTGGGCCAATATAGGTCTGTGTACTAAATTTCATCAAAATATCTTAATATTTGCGACCTGCAGCGTATAAACAGTATAAGTTTGGTAGGACCCTTATATGGGCACTAGGTCTAAACATGACCGATGTTCACAAAAATCAAACTTGTTCGTCCTTGGGCCAACATAGGTCTGCGTACCAAATTTCATCAAAATATCTTTATAGTTGCGACCTGTAGAGTGCGCACAAGATTGCATGGACAGACAGACAGACGGACGGACGGACGGACAGACGGACATCGTTAAATCGAAATAAAAAAAAAATTCTGAACCGATCGGTATACTATAAGGTGGTCTACGACCAATATTTTTTGGTGTTACAAACATCAGCACAAACTGATAATACCCTGACCACATAGTGGTGTAGGGTATAAAAAGTGTTTTCGCGGTCTCACAGACCAACGCGCGGGTATAGGAAGGTTAAAGTCGAGTTTCTGTAGAACCAACCGAATTGTGGACTGTATTGTAACACAACTATTGATTGGTATTGGTAAATGAATTTTTTAATATATTTGTTTTCCAAGTAAAACATAAATTCAAAATTAGACTTCAAAGCTAACAAGTGTATGTGCTGTATTCGGTAGAGTGTTGGCCTAGTACGACGGGTTTCCGAGTTCGAATCTCGGTAAAGACAAAAATTTATTTGATTTTTTTAAAATTAAAATAAAATATTCATATGTATAAACAGTAAATATGGCTAAGAAAATTAAAAGTAGTTGTGGTGCAGTGGGTAAGAGTGTGAAATATTAACCTGAATGGCCGGGTTCAATACCAGAAAATTCAAAAAAAGTTTTTTAATTAAAATAAAATTTTGTGGAACATCCCAGCAAAACTTTCTATTACCTGGTAATAAGGTTTGTAAGAAGAAATTAAGGTATGTAACCTCTTACTTTGCTATTCCAACAGCTATTATTTTAACAAGGGCATGTCATTGGAGGTATGTACTTTCCAAAGAGCGCTAGGTAACAACATAAGAACATGTTACTTTAATGTTACATGTTAGGAGTTACGTAATTTAATTAATATTTACTCAGATTAATATAAAGTTTACAAAAAACAAAAAATATTTCAGTCAGTATGTATATTATATACATATTAGGGCGGGTCAATTGTATGGATAAAAATTTTTTGATATTGCGTCATCGATTTTTCGAAAGCTTTTAGCTTGGGGAAAAAAAAGTTCCACTACGACATATCAAAAAAATCATTTTCGAGGCTCCCAAATTTAAATTTTTTGCAATTTTCTAATAAATGCTATATTAGCGCCATGTTGAGTTGGCTTTTTGAAACAACTAATAAAGTTATAAACAATATAACATTACAACCTTTCCAGAAAGGTATTACTTATGAAAATCGGATAAAAAATGTGGCAACTAGAGGTAAAAGTATATAAGTATAATTATTTTCTCCTTGTTGTCCTCAACATCATTATCATCATTTCTCATCATTATCATCATTTCATCATCAAGCAGAAAATAATTTTACTTATATACTTTTACCTTTAATTGCCATATTTTTTATCCGATTTTCATAAGTAATACCTTTCTGGAAAGGTTGTAATGTTATATTGTTTACAACTTTATTAGTTGTTTCAAAAAGCCAACTCAAGATGGCGCTAATCTAGCATTTATTAAAAAATTGCCAAAAATTTAAATTTGGGAGCCTCGAAAATGATTTTTTTGATATGTCGTAGTGGAATTTTTTTCCCCCATGCTAAAGCTTTCGAAAAATCGATGACGCAATATCGATTGCTAAATCGACCCACCCTAATATATATATATATAATATAAATTATTTGTATCGAATATTTTAAATAGAAAATAACACTCATGTATCGCATTACAAATAACTCCTTATTTTGAGGTATTTGAATACACCATCGGTAATAAGTGGCTATTTCTATTAAGTGATCAAATATCACATAAAAAGTAACTCCTTATTTTACGGTTTTAAAATATCCCATCTGTAATAAGTCGCTGCTATTATTTAGAACTCATGTTGTGTATTACAAGTAACTCTTTTCTTTGAGGTGTTTAAATATATCATTGGTAATAAGTTGCTATTACTACCCAGTAGTTATGCAGCACATTATACGTAAGACATTACATTTTAGTTATGAAATAATGCAATGGTAAGGGGTATGGTATTACCAGGTAATGTGTTCTGTAATACCAACATATTACCAAGGTTTTGCTGGGATAATAATAAATATTATTATGTGGAACATAATATTGAATTAGACAACCGAATATTGACTTTCACGATGAAAAATATAATTTAATATAAAGATAGTTATCGTAACCGCACGAATTCGATTGGCAACAAATTCGGTGGCCACAACTGAGACTGTTTTCTGGGTGTGGGCATAGATCTACATTTCCACGAAGTTTGGTCGGAAAATTCCCAGCCATTAAAATTCCCGTGTCAAAGGGTTAAGTACCATTTTTATTAGTGTTTTAATGTTGAGCCATCATGTAGATGTCTTTAAAACATTTCCAGCTGGGAATGTTCCAACACTTTACCGATCGTATTTTCTGCCTGCGAAATTTTTAAAAGTAGATGAGCACATAAAATAAATATAGTCAATTAATTTAATTTATAAGACGACTGCATGAAAAAACCTAATTTTATTACAAATATAACGATGATTAAAAAGTTTTTCAATTATGAAAATATTTGCTGGGTATTTTGGAATTTATGGCCCTATGCTCCAACTTGGAACGACGGGAATAAATATAATTTTTTTTTTTTTTTAATTTAACATTTGTGTTCATTCAGTATATGCAATTTTATTTTAATATGGATTAAAATATAACGGAATAAAAGTTTATTTTACTGAGTTGATATTTGCAATTTCATCATTGTTTACACAGGTACTCATCATTAGGGCAAGGAATTTCATGCACTTAAAAATAGAAAATATGCGCCTAAAAAATGCCGTTAAAAAAGACAAATATGCATTAAAAATATAAGAAATATGCACTAAAAACTATTTTATTTGCAAAAATAATGCACTTTAAAACTTAAAACTATATTAAAGTTTATTATTTTGCAAACATACACAGAATTCGAAGCTTTTCCATAGGTCAGTAAGGCTTTTAAGAATGTTTTATTTGATTAAATGAAAATATGAAAACGTATCAATTTTTTATATATTTTTACAAAATAAAAAATGCCCCTAAAAATGAAAATATGCACAAATATGCATTAAAAAGCACAAGATATGCATGAAAAAGGCACCAAATATGCATTTAAAGTCAAAATATGCAAAAACATGCATTTTTGACAAAATATGCAACAATAGGCAACTACAAATCGATGCCATTTTGTTTTAAATTCGATGATTCGGATAAATATTCAGTCCATATTAGTTTTGGACTATCGAGAAAAAAAATGCATTTGCATGGAATTCCTTGCCCTACTCATCATAAATAAATACACAAAATTAACGATGTTTTAGTAAACAAAAATTTCGTAACTACACGCACAGAAAAGATATGGTGGCAATACGATCACGGCTGCAAAAGTATGTTTGAAGTTAAGAAAAAGAATAAAGCTTTTTTTCAAAAGTTATAAAAACATTAATTTGCAAATCAGACTAGATCTAGTTTCTGCCTTTTTCTATGGACATTACTATTATTATTAACCATACTTTACAAATAGGTCAAAATTGAGCTGGCGCAAATACATGTAATATTTCCTGTTATTTTAGCAGAATTTTGACCTATTTGTACGGGCTTTTTAAGAGAAAATAACAGAAAAATGAGTTTAATTTAATCAGAAAGCGTTTAACAGACTTTTGTACTAACTTTGAAACATTAACGGTGGGTCTGATACTGTAGGTTTAACTTTAACTCATCTAAAAACAAAATAAAATGTCAAAAAAATTTACACAAAACAACAAAAACTTTTTGGGTTAACTATTAACCTAAGTTTAAACCTGCAGTATGAGAACCATCGTAAGTTTTTATACCCTACACCACTATGTGGTCAGGGTATTATAAGTTTGTGCTGATGCTTGTAACACCAAAAAATATTGGTTATTTAGACCCACCTTATAGTATACCGATCGGTTCAGAATTTTTTTTTATTTCGATTTAACGATGTCCGTCCGTCCGTCTGTCTGTCTGTCCATGCAATCTTGTGCGCACTCTACAGGTCGCAACTATTAAGATATTTTGATGAAATTTGGTACGCAGACCTATGTTGGCCCAAGGACGAACAAGTTTGAATTTGGTGAACATCGGTCCATGTTTAGACCTAGTGCCCATATAAGGGTCCTACCAAAATTATATTGTTTATACTCTGCACTTCGTAAATATTAAGATATTTTGACGAAATTTGGTACACAGACCTATGTTAGCCCAATAACGCAGCCTATTGATTTTGGTGAACATCGGTCCATGTTTAGACCTAGTGCCTATATAAGGGTCCTACCAAAATTATACTGTGTATACGCTGCAGGTCGCAAATATTATGATATTTTGATGAAATTTGGTACATAGACCTATGTTGGCCCAAGGACGAAGCCTATTGATTTTGGTGAACATCGGTCCATGTTTAGAACTAATGCCCATATAAGGGTCCCCCCAAAATTGGCTTGATTACAAACTGCAGGTCGCAACTATTAAGATATTTTAATGAAATTTGGTGCGCTGACTCACATTATAGAAAATTTTGACACGAGCCCCATTTTAACCCATTCGAATTTCGGATCCAAACAATACACCAGAGTGGTGTAGGGTATTGTATAGTCGGCATGCCCGACTTTAACCTTTTTACTCGTTTAGTTATCATATTATTTCGTCTACAATTAAATATTATGTGGACAATCATATTCCTCGCTTCTGAAAATAATCATATTATTATCCGAATTGAGAGAGCTCGCATTCACCATTTATCTAAACTCTGATAAAAACGTTAGTAAAAAATTTTGTAAACAGTTTCCAATCGCACTTTACTATTTATACCCTACACCACTATGTGGTCAGGGTATTATAAGTTTGTGCTGATGTTTGTAACACCAAAAAATATTGGTCGTAGACCCACCTTATAGTATACCGATCGCTTCAGAATTTTTTTTTATTTCGATTTAACGATGTCCGTTTGTCCGTCCGTCCGTCTGTCCATGCAATCTTGTGCGCACTCTACAGGTCGCAAATATTAAGATATTTTGATGAAATTTGGTACGCAGACCTATGTTGGCCCAAGGACGAACAAGTTTGATTTTGGTGAACATCGGTCCATGTTTAGACCTAGTGCCCATATAAGGGTCCTACCAAAATTATATTGTTTATACGCTGCAGGTCGTAAATATTAAGATATTTTGACGAAATTTGGTACACAGACCTATGTTAGCCCAATAACGCTGCCTATTGAACATCGGTCCATGTTTAGACGTAGTGCCCATATAAGGGTCCTACCAAAATTATACTGTTTATACGCTGCAGGTCGTAAATATTAAGATATTTTGATGAAATTTGGTACACAGACCTATATTGGCCCAATAACGCAGGCTATTGATTTTGGTGGACAACGGTCCATGTTTAGACCTAGTGCCCATATAAGGGTCCTACCAAATTATACTGTTTATACGCTGCAGGTCGTAAATATTAAGATATTTTGATGAAATTTGGTACACAGACGTACATTGGCCCAAGGACGAAGCCTATTGATTTTGGTGAACATCGGTTCATGTTTAGACCTAGTGCCCATATAAGGCTCCTACCAAAATTATACTGTTTATACGCTGCAGGTCGTAAATATTAAGATATTTCGATGAAAATTGGTACACAGACCTATATTGGCTCAAGGACGAAGCCTATTGATTTTGGTGAACATCGGTCCAATGTTTAGACCTAGTGCCCATATAAGGCTCCTACCAAAATTATACTGTTTATACGCTGCAGGTCGTAAATATTAAGATATTTTGATGAAAATTGGTACACAGACCTATATTGGCCCAAGGACGAAGCCTATTGATTTTGGTGAACATCGGTGCATGTTTAGACCTAGTGCCCATATAAGGGTCCCCCCAAAATTGGCTTAGTTACAAACTGCAGGTCGCAAATATTAAGATATTTTAATGAAATTTGGTGCGCTGACTCACATTATAGAAAATGTAATGACACCTCATTGCTGTCCAATAATAATATATATTTACCTTTTGCAGTATTTTGTAATATATAATAATGACTTCCTAATAACGGCCTATTGTAGTCATTGCTTTTAAATATAAAATAATGACTTACGCACAATAGTTTAAATAAGTACTTTTTACAAAGTTAAATTTTATACATTTATATTTATTACTTGTAAATCTGTTTTGTGTTAACATTTTTATGACGAGTTCTGAAATACACACTAGCAAAAACTTTAATTTCTCTGAATGTATTTCCTGAAGCTAATAGTATTTGTATAACTCCTTATTTTTAAGAATCAAGTAAGCATAACCACTTATAATTCAACTTTTTGTAAGCATGTTTGTAACCACTTATTATTCAGAATTTCATAACTACTTACTTCTCATTTTTTCCTAAGCGAGCGGGTAAGCGTGACTACTTATAAAAACGACCACTCCAAACAAAAACGAGTAAAAAGGTTAAAGTCGGGCATGCCGACTATACAATACCCTACACCAGTCTGGTGTATTGTTTGGATCCGAAATTCGAATGGGTTAAAATGGGGCTTGTGTCAAAATTTTCTATAATGTGAGTCAGCGCACCAAATTTCATTAAAATATCTTAATATTTGCGACCTGCAGTTTGTAATCAAGCCAATTTTGGGGGGACCCTTATATGGGCATTAGTTCTAAACATGGACCGATGTTCACCAAAATCAATAGGCTTCGTCCTTGGGCCAACATAGGTCTATGTACCAAATTTCATCAAAATATATAATATCTGCGACCTGCAGCGTATAAACAATATAATTTTGGTGGGACCCTTATATGGGCGCTAGGTCTAAACATGGACCGATGTTCACCAAAATCAATAGGCTGCGTTATTGGGCCAATATAGGTCTGTGTACCAAATTTCATCAAAATATCTTAATATTTGCGACCTGCAGCGTATAAACAGTATAATTTTGGTAGGACCCTTATATGGGCACTAGGTCTAAACATGGACCGATGTTCACCAAAATCAATAGACTGCGTTATTGGGCCAATATAGGTCTGTGTACCAAATTTCATCAAAATATCTTAATATTTACGACCTGCAGCGTATAAACAGTATAATTTTGGTAGGACCCTTATTTGGGCACTAGGTCTAAACATGGACCGATGTTCACCAAAATCAATAGGCAGCGTTATTGGGCCAATATAGGTCTGTGTACCAAATTTCATCAAAATATCTTAATATTTACGACCTGCAGCGTATAAACAGTATAATTTTGGTAGGACCCTTATATGGGCACTAGGTCTAAACATGGACCGATATTCACCAAAATCAATAGGCTGCGTTATTGGGCTAACATATGTCTGTGTACCAAATTTCGTCAAAATATCTTAATATTTACGACCTGCAGCGTATAAACAATATAATTTTGGTAGGGCCCTTATATGGGCACTAGGTCTAAAAATGGACCGATGTTCACCAAAATCAAACTTGTTCGTCCTTGGGCCAACATAGGTCTGCGTACCAAATTTCATCAAAATATCTTAATATTTGCGACCTGTAGAGTGCGCACAAGATTGCATGGACAGACAGACAGACGGACGGACAGACGGACATCGTTAAATCGAAATAAAAAAAATTCTGAACCGATAGGTATACTATAAGGTGGGTCTACGACCAATATTTTTTGGTGTTACAAACATCAGCACAAACTTATAATACCCTGACCACATAGTGGTGTAGGGTATAATAATGAGTTTAGATGCCAAAAAATAAGTTGTGCGGAGCTATGAATTTCTATTATATAACCACTTATTTGGTAATGAAAGATTTTGCTGGGTATTTGCTTAACTCCTTATTTTTAAGAATCAAGTAAGCAGTCGGATAACCACTTATAATTCAACTTTTTGTAAGCATGTGTGTAACCACTTATTATTCAAAACCTCATAACTTCTTATTTCTCATTTTTTCGTAAGCGAGCGGGTAAGCGTGACTACTTATAAAAACGACCACGCCAAACAAAAATAATGAGTTTTGACGCCAAAAAATAAGTTGTGCGGAGCTATGAATTTCTATTATATAACCACTTATTTGGTAATGAAAGATTTTGCTGGGCAAGTGCTAATATCAGAACAAATATATACTAATTTAAAATTTTTTTTCTTTTTTGATTTTTTACAATTCTTGTTTAGTTTATATTTGTTACTATTGATATATTCTTAGTTTGGAAATAACACTCAGAAAATTTTATTGTATCCCAATGTATAAAAAGGTTATGACTGGAGTACCGTTTCCCATTTTGACTCCAAATTTCAAGTACGATGAAGTTATAACCTTGTTACAATCGAAAGAAAAAAAGTTTTTCTTGTAAATAATAAATTTTTTTCTTTTAGATTTTACAGTTTTTTTTTTATTTTTGAGTACACTTTTTTGCTAATTTCAGCAGATTGATTTTAAATTACAGTTTACAACAATTTACTGAAATTTAGTAGCTGCAACTGATTATTTATACTAATTTCATTGTAAGACTCTAAAGATACCTTTTGTTACTTTCTAACAAAAATGTCAGTAATTAAAAAATTCTTATTTTTGAGAATAATTCTAAAGTAGGGCATACATGTTCAATATTATTGATCAATTTTTAAAAAAATCAACCAATTAGAACACGTTATTTTTAAATACTTTGTTCTGAATGGTTGATTTTAAAAACATTGTTCAATAATATTGAACGTGTATGTTTGCCTTAAAACTACTTGCGATCATTTTCTATATAATCATAGAACGTGTGCATGTTTTTTTACAGAAGTTACAATTAACACTTTTTTGTTCCAATATAAATACATACATAATTCACGGCGAAAGCTTTATCATAAAATAATAAGCAGTTTCTATGTTAAACTTTGATATGACGAAAATTGTGATAAACCTTTTAAACATTTTATTTGATCATGTTTTCCAAAATTCTATGAATAAGACAACTAATATGTAAGAAAATAGTTTACAGAAAATTTAATCAATTGTAAAAGTACTTTAATATTCAGCAAACATTTGGTTATTTTCAACTCAACCGCAAATAATAGATGGTTATGTTACTGTTTGCTTTTTTATTAGTTTTTTTCTTGTCTGTGGCCATTCATACCTGTAATATTTTATGATTTACGATGAAACGTGATTTTCACAAGTATAGTCCTTTACACAACATAGAAAACTAATGCATAAAATAAAATCAAACGAAATACTCATACATTTTAAACAAAATCCACTACAAGATACTCTATTTGTACCCAAGGTAATATGTTTTCATGTTTTCTCCTTCCTTTCTCTACTCTTCCTTCATACTTAGGACTATATTGAAAAAATTGGCCATAAGCTAAAGTACTAAAAAAAAGGAAAGAAAATATGCAAACGATTTGGCAAACGATGAATACTATAGCATCGTATAATATTGCAACAAACTGGCTAACACCGACAGCCAAAAAACTATAAGAAAGCTAAACTTATGACAACGATTATTTTCATTGTATGTTTCTGGGAGTGAAAAGAGTTTTTAAGTAGCCGGTTTAGCTTGATCGTGGTGCAAAATCATGAAATAAAAATGCTGAAATCATGTAAGAAAATCCTGAAAAAATTTGCAATGCTTTACAATATTGTGCATGCTGCTACAAATATAAGATTAACGTAGATGAAGAGAATGCCTATAATTTTATAAAAAAAAAAGATTGCCAAGAAATGAAAATATATAATATAAAAAAGTATTAAGCATGTTTTCTTCAATAGCCTTGTTTTGTTGCTCACACTTACCATGAATACGAAAAAACATATTTTTGTATAATATACAATCTGACAGTTTCCTGTACCCTATCGACGTTGAAAAATTGAAAGAGTTAACACTTAACATGCCCAATAGACCGTACCTCAAAAAAAAAAAGTTCGCCGCATACCCTCCAATATGATGTATTTTTGGAAGGCGATTTAAAAAAAAAATTTTTTTTTTGCCGACCGTAGGGGTCGCCTTTTTTAATTTTTTGTTATAGCTTTGGCATTTAAAATTGGATTTTAAAGTATGATATATCGATTTTTTGCCTCGAGGAGACCAGTGTTTTGCTATATAGTAAAAATCCAATTAAAAAAAAAATTAAAAACGCGACCCCTACGTTCGGCAACCAATATATAATAAAAATTTCTACTAGTTTTAGCGAAAAACTTCCTTAGCAAAAGTTTAATGATTTTTTGCGAGCTTTAATTTTCTGCCATTAGGGTGGTAGCAACTGAGATCTGGTGGGTAACTACTAGAACGGGATACTTGAGGTCAAAATGTCCAAAACCAGCAAAACACTAGTCTCCTCGAGAGAAAAACATCGATGTATCATACTTTAAAATCCGACTGCAAATACCAAAGATATAACGAAAAATGCCATACGTTCGGCAAAAAAAATAAACAATTTTTTTTGGAACCTCCTTGCAAAAATACTTCATATTGGAGGGTGTACGGCGCACTTTTTTTTTTTGCCTGTGAGGTGGTACGCTCTAATGCCCAATGTCAAAATTTGTAAGGGATTTCATAACACGTGTAGGAACAAAACGAGCCTAATGTGAACAGGAGTTAAGGTAAATAATATAAAATTATAAGAAGTCATATTTTAAATTCTAAGATGCCAAAAGTAAAAAAAAAAAACTTCTGCCAGTCAATTTATAATTTGTTTTAAATATTGTTAAGCATATATATTTAAAAAAAAAAATGTATTATTAGAACCCAATTATTTTTCCGACTTCTTACTGTCTCACAAAAATAGTTTACGTGCTAAAAAAACTACACTTTTTCCATAAGTTGAGTATATAAGTTTTTTTTTTATATCAAAATGAAAACATAAAAAGGATATCCTGTTTATAAAAATAGTATGACTATCAACGGAACTTATGACAAATGTATACAATATGTTGTAAACATGATGCATTCTGTTTTTAATTTTATACATTTTTACAACTAAATGTAACAATATTTTAAAAGCTGTAACATATAAAAAAATTTCTATTCATTTTCTACACAAAAATTTCTAGCTAAATAATTTCAATATAAATTGTTTTGCATGTAACTCAATATGCAGCATCATTAGAAGTGTTAATTTTTGTAGTAAATATATTTTTAATGTGAAAAAGTTTTAATATGTGTATTCTATGACAGCTCTTTTCATACAACTCCTGATTCTTTTTATATGATACTGATCGGTAAAATTGGACACTGAACGCATCTAACTTAAAAAATTGTAATTGCTTTCGGGAACAATTACTTCCCGGTGAAAAATGTTCATATACGCTCAAACATGTTCATATATGGTTTATGTATGGACACATATGAACAAATATGGATTTTTTATGAACATATATGGATTTTATATGAACATATATGGAAGTATATGTGATTCCATATATGGAAAAAATTTCATATACAGACATATATGGAAGCATCTGTTATTTCATATATGGAAATGGTACTCATATATGGACAAATATGAAAGTATATGTTATTCAATTTATGCAAAAGGGACTTGTATATGAACATATTTCGAAGAATACATTTTTCCATATATGTAAAAGGAACTCATATTTGGATAAATATGGAATTATATTTAATGCCATGAATAAAAAAAGGAACATATGTAGCGCCTAATTTGAATGTCATACATAAATTTATATCTATCATACAACCTTATAATAAAGGACAGCAACGTTCGCATGTATTCGCATATATTTAATAAATGTATATGTTCATATATGTCCATATATGAACATATACTTAGGTGTTACCTCATTTTTCGCATCCATACATATATGGTTGAACCATAAATGTTCATATATGGACATTTTTCACAAGGTTAGTAAATAACTGGGTGTTTCTAGTTGATATACCGCCACTCACAATTGAAAAGTCATTTTTGAGAATGTGGTCAAAGAGCATATGTTATAGAGAGATATTAAGCTTTTAAATATCTCGAAAAAAGGCGAAGTCGGTCAAACTCGATAACAACATTTTTCTCTTAAAAATGTGTTGAGTTGAAACTTTTTGTCAATTTTGGTACAACATGTGTCATGATAAATGATAAATTTGCCAGTTTTTGGTGAAGTTGTGCTAGTTTGGGGTAATTGTGAACATTCACTGTTTTACGCCTACTTTTTATATAAAGTGGAATATGTATACAGTATAACTCGTTTAATGCAAACTCGTATAAGACGAATTCTCGGTTAATACGAACTAATTTTTTTGGCAACGATTTCAATATAAAAACATCGGCTAATATGAACTCGCATAAAACGAACTGTTTCTGATGGTCCCAAAAAAATTTTCTATATAATTTTCCACTTTTACGAACTTTATAAAATTCGACAATTTTTCCTATATTTTTTTTGTTTTCTGGCAAATTTTAAACCGAACGCGTTTGAAAAAACAACACTTTACTAGAAAAATAAAAAGTCCCTGCTGGCAGTCCGTCTCCGATATACACAAATTGCTTGCACTTGTACGTAAAAACCATACGTCAGTGTGGCAACATTTGTGAAAAAGGTGATAAAGAGGAGATAAGACGATAAACCAAAAATCTAAAGTAGAATGTTTGTATGTCTGTTTGATCACTTCTGAGAGTAAATTATCATATAGAGACAATTTGACAATAAAATATAAACATTAATTCAATTTAATCGGAAATCAATGATGAAGCCTGTCCATAAAAAAGTCGTAACTAGATCTAGTCTGATTTGCAAATTAATAATGTGTCTATAACTTTGAAAAAATGTTTATTCTTCTTCTTAACCTCAAACCTATTTAATTAAAATTAATAAAAATGCATATTAATTACAATATTAATTGCATTTGGTCTATATGACGCGTTTGAAAAAACAACACTTTACTAGAAAAATAAAAATGCCCTGCTGGTAGTCCGTCTCCGATATACACAATTTGCCCATAACCATACGCCAGTGTGGCAACATTTGTGAAAAAGGTGACAAAGAGGAGATAAGAAGATAAATCAAAAATCTAAAGTAGAATGTTTGTATATCTGTTTTGTCCATAAAAAAAGCAGAAACTAGATCTAGTCTGATTTGCAAATTAATAAAAAAATGTTTATTCTTCTTCTTAACCTCAAATCTACTTAAAAAGTTTTATTTACAAGAATTCGTTGATTTTTACAATTCTTGTTTAGTTTATATTTGTTATTATTGATATATTCCTAGTTTGGAAATAACACCCAGAAAATTTTATTGTATCTCCAATGCATAAAAAGTTAATAACTGCAGAACCGTTTGCAATTTTGTCTCCAAATTTCAAGTACGATGAAGTAATTATACGCTTGTTACAATCGAAAGAAAAAAAAATTAATTTTTTTTTGATTTTAGTTTGTTTATTTTTAGTACACTTTTTTGCTAATTTCAGCAGATTGATTTAAATAACAGTTTACAACAATTTTCTGAAATTTAGTAGCTGCAACTAATTATTTATACTAATTTCATTGTACTAAAATAAAAATATTTAGTAAGATTTTAACTGAATTTAGCAAATCAGTTTTGAATTGCAGTTTACATAAATTTTACTAAAATATAGTAGCGGCTACTAATTATTTCTACTAATTTTATTGTATTACAGATCAGCAGACATGTGTTGCTAAAATCAGGAAAAAATGCCGCTGTGTTCAAAACAGTTAAATTTCCCGTAATAACAGCAAAACTTTCAGTAGCCATCACAAACATTTTTGGTTCAGTATACAGTTGCGAGCATAAAAAATGCAACACAACGCTAAGTGGGTTGTTTTGTAAAACGCAACGCCTTGCGTTGGGTTGATTTATGTGTAAATTGTTATTGTTACAAAAACAATTTGTATGGAAAACAAAATAACCCCCTAAATCATCTAAGTATGCTTTGATTTCTTCTAATGGTTTTTTATAAATCGCTTATCTTTTGTTATTATATTCGTTGATGTGTAGTTTCATATTTTAAGTGGTTTGATTTGCATTTATTTATGTAAATAAGTTTTTACGAACTTTTTTATGAAACTAGTGCCTATTTTGTGCGAGCAAAAAAAAAATGCAACGAAAAAATAATATGTAAACAAAAATGAAACACATATTTCAACGAATGTTGCTTCGTATGTAGCCAGCATTACAATTCGTATGAAAGTAAACCAACAATATACGTACACTAGAGCGTACCTCCTTACAGGCAAAAAAAAGTGGCATTTACAGTCGGATCTTAAAGTGTGATACATCTATGTTTTTCTCTCGAGGAGACCAGTGTTTTTCTCTAAGGGCCATTGACCTCAATTATCCCGTTCTAGTAGTTACCCACCAGATTTCAGATGCTACAACCCTAATGTACACCCTAATGTCAGAAAATTAAAGCTCGCAAAAAATCATTAAACTTTTGCTAAGGAAGTTTTTCGATAAACCCAGTAGAAATTTTTTTCATATATTGGTTGCCCAACGTAGGGGTCGCCTTTTCCTTTATAGCAATACACTGGTCTTCTCGAGTCAAAAAGATCGATATATCACACTTTAAAATCCAACTTTAAATGCCAAAGCTATAACGAAAAATTTAAAAATGCGACCCCTACGTTCGGCAAAAATATCTTTTCTTTTTTAAATTGCCTTGCAAATATAGTTCATATTGGAGGGTATACGGCGAACTTTTTTTTGAGGTACAAAAAAGTCTAATTTTAAAGTGTGATATATCGATTTTTTTGCCTCGATTAGACCAGTGTTTTGCTATAAAGGAAAAATCCAATGAAAAAAAATTTAAAAAGGAAACCAATATGTAAAAAGTATTTCTACTGGGTGTTTAATTACAAATCAATAATTTGTCTCTTTATGACTTTTTGGGCACTTTTGCCATTGATGGGTTAATTTTCACTAGAATCTAACTTTTACTCCCCTTTTTGTACAACTTTGTTGGGACTTTTTATACAGATTCTAGCGAGTACTTAAACGTTGTTGTTCACCGCCTTAAGAATTCTTGTTCTTATTATATTATTCGTTGTCCTTACACAGACGATCAACATCGATTTACCGACGGTAATTTAATAATTTTATAAATAAATTAGAGAATCCTTTTTTCTCACCAAAATCGAAATTTTATTGTTTTTATTTATTTTCATATTTTGCCTTCACGCAAACATTTGGTCCTTCGAACCGGATCTTGGCCTACATTTGGAAAGATTGGTTTTAATTGGAAAAATTTATTTATTTAACAGCCTCCATCTTGGTGCAACAACAAAAACAATTTTTTTCAACAAATTATTTTAATTTATTTTAAGGTACGTATAGTTCAGTTTTTATGTGAGCTTTTTAAGTGAAAGAAAAAAAGGAATAAATATTGCAAAAGTGCAAAAATTAAGAATTAATTAATTAATTAATTGTGTTAAACTTGCATATACAACATAAAAAAGTATATTTTTTATACCTTTATGTTGTTTTAAAGATCGTTTTACAACCCTTATTTGATACAGTGCTTTTTCTCATTTTTTATAAATTTTGTTGCTTTTTTTTCGCGACCGTGTATTGGTTACGTGGACGGACAGAATTTTCTGAAAATTTTTAAAATAATAGTGTTTTTAATTACCTTAAGATTAATAACTTATTAAGTGGTAAAATAAAGTAAAATTAGTTCTTGCTTTTTATTGTAAAAAAGCCGGGTTATTTTCAAAGTGATAAGTGAGTTTTTTTTTATATTAAAGTTTACATACAAACCTTTAATTTATTAAGGAACATACATACCTACGTACGTACATACAAGTGTTTTCTATTTTTTTTGTGTGTTCTCCTTTGTGCTATATTCTTTAAATTTAACTTAAAAGCATTAAAATCTGTATTGTTTACAATTTGAAATTAACTCGCGTACAAACACTGTATTGTTGTTAGTGTTTCGTTTAACTACGTATATGCACCCTACAGTCCAGTATAGTCGCGACTTATAACGTTTGTGTCTTAAATTGGAAAATATTATTCTTTTAATATTTTTTGTTGAATTTATTGAGAATTTGAATTAAATTTCACTAATTTAATATTTCTTTCGTAAAATTTTTCGTAGTTTGGAAATTTTCGTATTTTTTAAATTTTTTTTCCATCGAATATATACAAAATGTCTAGTAACGCTTTAAATATTTTTATTAGAGAGTCCGACGCTCTTATTAAATTTGAGGCAAAGTTCAATGAACTTCGCGAGAACGTACATACGGTGTTTACACTTGAAATTCGCGGAAAGGAACTAAGTGTTTTGTGGGAAAGCGTTAAATCATCCTACAAATCGTGTTTAGGTTTTTTGGAAAACGCGGAAAACGCCGAACCAGCTGATGTGGACGCGGCCGAGGCGAAATACGACGCGAGTTTTAACGCATATGTTAGTTGTTTGGCAGCAATTAATGAAAAATTGCATAACTTGGAACCGCGAAACAATGCTAACGCGAAATCAAACGAAGATTCTCCGGTCGTACCGGTTATGACGGATGATTTTGGTCATAATTTTAACATTCCGCCGTGCAACATACCAGTTTTCGATAGCGAAGTTATTTCTTGGCCCACTTTTCGGGATCTTTTCACCGCGGTTTACATAAATAACTCGCGTATTAGTCCAATTGTGCGATTATTTGCTTTATTAGAGAAAACTCGTGGTGACGCACATGATATAGTTTCAAAAGCGCCGCTAACGAACAGGGGCTTCGACATTGCCTGGAAAAGTTTAACGGATAAATACGAAAATTTTCGTCGATTGGTGAACCACCAGCTCATTGCCCTTTTCGATCTTCCCTTCCTTGACAAGGAAACGGATGAGGGTTTGAAAAAGTTACAGCGCGGTATAAATAGTTGTCTTTCAGCCTTATCTGCTTTAGACATTTCCGCTAACGGTGATTTAAGTTCACATATAATCGTTTTTATGTGTATCCAACGGTTACCTGCCATCACCGTGAATCTTTGGGAGCAGTCCGTTAGGGATAAAAAAGCTTTGTCACTTTGGAGTGATTTAGATCGCTTTCTGACGGAAAGAATCGACACTTTAGAGTGTTCTCGTGATCTTAGGGGTTCGCACCTGTCAAAAAGATCCGCGGAATTGAAAGTAAAAGCACACCATACTGCAGCCTCCACGTCTACGAGCACTTCGTGCGTTTTGTGTAAAAATCAGGTGCATTTTTTGCGCTCTTGCCCACGCTTCAAAAGTCTTTCGGTTGCTGATAGGTATTTGAATGTGAAGAAGTTTCATTGTTGTGTCAATTGTCTTTCAAGGACACATGAGGCTAAAAACTGTACAAGTACACATAATTGTTCAATGTGCGGTAAACGTCACCACACTTTGTTGCATCGCGATTTAGCTGCTGGTGAGGCAAGGGGGAATAATTCTACAAATTTGACTGCAGGTTCGGGTACAGCTCCTCGTCTTCCCAACTCTGCGTTAGTTGATCCAAATATACAGTCCACTTCTAGTGGTGGCAATCCCACATTGCCATCGAATCGACAGGTATTTCACGCATCGGTGAATAGGAATGTGTTTTTAGGAACGGCTATGGTTAACATCGTTCACCAGGGTATTACGTACCCAGCTCGTGCGCTTATTGATCCCGCCTCTGAAAGTTCGTTTATTTCGGAACGTTTAGTAAATCGTTTGAAACTTCCTACACTTTCTACGAAAGTCGGCGTTTCAGGTGTGGAATTGATCTCGACTTCGTCGAAAAAGCTTTGTTCGGTTAAAGTTGGCTCTCCTATTGATTCTGCGTTTTCAATAGAGGCCTTACTTCTTGTGTTGACCAAGGTTTCTGGAAATCTGCCATCTTTTGAAGTACCTTCGGATATAAAGGGAAATTTGCCAAATCTTCGTTTGGCTGATTCTAATTTCTACGACAGTAGACCTGTCGATCTTTTGCTCGGTTCTGAACTATATCCCAGAATCATTGTTGCGGACCTTCCTCGGCATATTTTGGGTTCTTTGATTGCTCAAAACACTGCGTTTGGTTGGATTATTTCTGGTCCTCTCTTGCAACCTCGGGTTCAAGTATATTCTACTCATGTAGAATTTTCAGAAGAAGATTGCCTTAATAAAAATCTTCTTCGGTTCTGGGAACTTGAGGAATCTCCTAGACGGAAAAATTTGTCACCTTTTGACAAATATTGTGAGGAAAATTATAAAGCGACTACTCGTCGCTCCCCTGATGGTAGATATATTGTATCTCTACCTTTTAAACCAGAATTTCCTGAATCTCTTTCACTAGGATCGTCTAGGTTGAGTGTCATGGGACAGTATCTTAGGACGGAATCTTCTCTTCAGCGGAAACCTGAGATTAAGGAGATGTATGATAATGTCGTTAGGGAGTATATAGATCTCGGTCATATGCATCCAGTTTCGAACCCTGCCTTGGATCCTAATTTTTCGTGCTACCTGCCTCATCGCCCGGTCATTAAGCCTGAAAGGAAGACTACAAAATTGCGAGTTGTTTTCAATGCTTCAAATAAGACTTCAAATGGAAATAGTCTTAACGATTGTCTTTACGTTGGGCCAACACTGCAGGCAGACTTAGTCCTCTTAATTCTTCGATGGCGTCTTTTTAGATTTGTTTTCAACTGTGACATTACTCAGATGTATCGACAGATTCTGGTCCATTCTTCTCATACCCCATTTCAGCGTATTTTGTTTAGAAGTTCTCCGACGGAGGACGTTAGGGAATACGAGTTACAGACTGTGACTTTTGGCGTCAATTGCGCTCCATATCTTGCGATTCGGACTTTACTACAGTTAGCGGACGATTCTGAAGCTGAGTTTCCTATGGCATCACACATTTTACGAAAGTGTATGTACGTTGACGACGTTTTAACGGGAACTCACGACGTTTCAACTGCTTTGATCGCTCGTGATCAGCTTATCGCAGCCTTATCTTCTGCTAAGTTTGAACTTAGAAAGTGGACTTCAAACGAACGTACAATTTTGGACGGATTTCCTTCAGAACATTTAGTTGACGCTAAATTACTGACTTTTGTAGAATCCAGTAGCTCAAAGACCTTGGGAATCCAATGGAATGCTCAGCTGGACTCTTTCTATTTTAATGCGACTCCTATAGCACATAAGTCAGGTTATACGAAGAGGGAAGTTTTATCTACTATAGCAAAATTGTTCGATCCTGTAGGTTGGTTAAGTCCTGTTATTGTTGTCGCGAAAATTATCATGCAAAGGATTTGGCTTGATAATATCAATTGGGATGATTTGCTTCCGCTTTCTACGGAAAATTACTGGCGTAAATTTGTTGCTTCCTATCATGAAATTAATTATATTAAGATTCCACGGTGGGTTCATTATACCCCAGAAACTTCGGCGGAACTTCATGTCTTTTCTGATGCCTCGGAAAAGGCATACGCGGGGGCTATTTATATTCGTATTGAGACCTCTACCGGAGATGTTCACACCCATTTGCTTGCATCGAAGACAAAAGTGGCTCCCATTAAGTCAATTTCTTTACCGCGACTTGAACTGTGTGGTGCAGTACTGGCGTCTGACCTTTTGAGAACAGTGCTAAGCGAAATTGATATTAAACTGGATCAAATTTATTGTTGGACTGATTCCACTATAGTCCTTTCTTGGTTGAAAAGGGCACCCTGTTCTTGGACCACGTTTGTGGCAAATAGAGTTTGTCGTATTCAGGAGAATGTGGGAAATCATAATTGGTACCATGTCCGATCTGAGGACAATCCTGCAGATTTAGGTAGTCGGGGAACCTCTCCCTCTGAGTTGGCAACTAGTGAACTTTGGTGGCACGGCCCACAATGGCTTCGTCAGGGGAAAACTAAGTGGATTGTTTCCGATATTTCTCGCCTTAATACGGACATTGAGTGTCGAGCAGTTCGAACTCATGCTTCGTTTTTTACCGATGCCAGAGGCGCTGACGTATCTGAGGATATTCTCACGAATTATTCGAGTCTTGATCGGGCACTTCGTGTTCTATCGTATGTCTTCAGATTCATTGAGAATACTCACCCGGCTCATAAATTAGGTCGTAATATATACGAGAATAAGACTCTTTCTAGTCTTGAGGTGAAAAGGACCAAGTTGCGTTTGGCCATTATGGCTCAGAAATACTATTTTGCTGAGGAATATAAATGCCTTCTGGAGAGAAAACCCTTACGTTCGAAAAGTTCTCTCCTCCCTTTAAATCCTTTTCTTGATACGGATGGGGTCATTCGACTGAATGGTCGTTTGACTAAATCGCCTTCTCTTTCTTATACAGAGAGGCATCCTATAATTTTGCCGTATTCCAGTAGATTTACGCTACTTTTGACGGAATATACTCATTTGATTTCTATTCACGGTGGAAATCAGTTAATGTTGCGAATACTTCGCATAGAATATTGGATACCACGATTAAAATCTAAGATTCGCGGAGTTATTAGTCGTTGTAAACGGTGTATTATTGACCGGAAAAGGTCTTGTAGTCAGATTATGGCAGCTCTTCCTCCCGAACGGAGCACTCTCGATAGGCCTTTCACTACAACTGGCGTGGACTTTGCAGGCCCCTTTGATATTAAGAGTTTTACTGGTAGGGCTTGTAAGATTACTAAAGGCTACGTTTGTGTTTTTGTTTGCTTTTCTACAAAGGCAATTCATTTGGAAGCAACCTCTGACTTGTCTACGCCGACCTTTTTAGCGGCTTTTCATAGATTTATTTCGAGAAGAGGTTGTCCGAATACAATATTCTCTGACAATGGGACAAATTTTGTCGGTGCTTCGCGTGAAATAGAGAGGGATTTTAAAGCTTTTATTAAGGAAAGTCATACAACTCTGTGTTCCGCTTATCGCATTCAGGGTCTCTCGTGGCGGTTTATCCCAGCTGGGGCTCCTCACATGGGTGGTCTTTGGGAAGCCGGTGTCAAGAGTTTTAAACTCCATTTTAGGAAAGAGGCACAAGCTTTTAAATATACATTTGAGGAGTTCTCTACAGTTCTTTCTCGAATTGAAGCTTGTTTGAATTCGCGTCCTCTTTGTCCTATGGCGGACAATCCCCAGGACCCGGTTGCCCTGACTCCTGGTCATTTTTTGATTGGCTCTCCAATTCTGGCCCCTCCAGAGCCTATAGTACACGAGTCCCCTTTGAGTTTAATTAATCGATATCGGAAAATGAAAGCTATCGCACAACTCTTCTGCCGTCGGTGGAAGGAAGAGTATTTGGCGAGTTTGCATAAACGATATAAATGGAAAAATCCGGAACGCGATCTTCAGGTAAATGACTTAGTCGTGGTAAGACATGAACAATTACCTCCGACTTCGTGGCGACTAGGAAGGGTTAGTAAAGTTTATCCTGGTAGCGACGGACATGTAAGGGTCGCTGATATACGTACAGCAAACGGGGTTGTAAAACGACCGATCACAAAACTGGTCATTCTGACCACCTAAATTTATTTACTCGGTCCTTACTGGCCGCTTCGGGGTCCCTACTGATCCACTATAGTTTTTTTTTATAACCTACGGGGTCCCTACTGGCCCATTCAAACCATGAACTTTGTATGAATTTTCTACGGGGTCCCTACTGACCCAATTAGTTTTAAGTGTTATTTGAAAATAAATTATTTGAATTCAAGCTCACATCATTTTATTTATAAACTGAACTATACATTTTTTTTAATATAGCCTAGATATAAGATATTGGTTGCAACACACCTGGATATTGCAAGGTGGCCGGCAATGTTTAATTACAAATCAATAATTTGTCTCTTTATGACTTTTTGGGCACTTTTGCCATTGATGGGTTAATTTTCACTAGAATCTAACTTTTACTCCCCTTTTTGTACAACTTTGTTGGGACTTTTTATACAGATTCTAGCGAGTACTTAAACGTTGTTGTTCACCGCCTTAAGAATTCTTGTTCTTATTATATTATTCGTTGTCCTTACACATACGATCAACATCGATTTACCGACGGTAATTTAATAATTTTATAAATAAATTAGAGAATCCTTTTTTCTCACCAAAATCGAAATTTTATTGTTTTTATGTATTTTCATATTTTGCCTTCACGCAAACACTGGGTTTATCGAAAAACTTCCTTAGCAAAAGCTTAATAATTTTTTGCGAGCTTTAATTTTCTGACTTAGGGTGGTAGCAACTAGAGGCCAGTATGAATGTTTTGCAAGACATTCACAAAACATTTCCTATACAACACCAAAATATTTTTCTTGTTTTCTGTTTTATTTATTTTTTTTTTTGTAATGATCTGAATTTTAACATCTTGTAAATAACTACAAATAAGTAAAATGGTAAATTTTTGTTATATTTAGTACTAAAAATTGTCAAATCTCTCATCAGCACATGCAAGAGAATGTCTTGTAAGACATTCATTCAGCCCTCTAGTAGCAACTGAGATCTGGTAGGTAACTACTAGAACGGGATACTTGAGGTCAATGACGCTTAGAGCCAATTGAAAATGCCAAAGATATGACGAAAAATGTAAAATGGCGACCCCTACGTTTGGCAAAAAAAAAATTTTTTTTTGAAACCTCCTTGCAAAAATACTTCATATTGGAGGGTGTACGGCGCACTTTCTTTTTTTTTGCCTGTAAGGTGGTATGCTCTAACGTACACTCTAATTAAATTCTGTTGAAATTTACCCATCTTATAGTAGGAAACTGTACTAATGTACTAAACTACACTAATAGAAAAAAATCAGTAAACAATTTAGTTAAAACTACTAAAAATTAGTTAAAAATGAAGCTGCAGAAAAAAATATAGGAACAGCAAAAATAAAACTGTTAAATATACAGAATTTTAGTTTTATTTGAGCTAAATTTTTGTAAATGGAGAATAGCAAATTAACCTGATGAAATCAGCAAAAAATTTTGCTAAATAATTAGTAGCCTAAAAAATTACCAAAAAATTAAAAATTTTCGAAATTTTTTTACGATGTTTTTTTAAATGCCAATAAATATCAAGCCTTTTGAAAACAGCAGTTTACAATTTTTAGCAAATATTTCTGCTGGTTTTAGCAGAATAGACTGCTATTTGCATTCAACTAAATTTAGCTTAAAAATAGCAAAAATTTTATAGATTTTACAGATTATTTTTGCTATTTTTAGTCCACTAATATTTAGCATAATTTTCGGTAGATTTTACAGTACTACATTCAAATTTAAATTAACTGAAGATGTAATTTAAAATCAATGAAAAATCACTTGAAAACCGGTCTACTAAATTTTCATTTAAATCAAAAGAACTTTTCATTTTTTTTAAATGTTAATAAATTAACTATAAAGTCCTCAGAAAATAATGATTTTTCATTTATTTTCTTTCTTTAACTTTCAGAAAATAACTACAAAATCCGTAAGAATAAATGGTTATTAGTTTATTTCTTTTGTTGAACTGACCTGGAAACCTAAAAAGGTTTCCTTTTTTAACAAAACATTTGAAATGAAAATAGTAACTGTAACAGAAAATCCGTATTTTTATCTATAAATGGCAAAGAAAGTTGAAAAATATATTTCTTTTCTTTTTAAATGAATAATCATTTAAAAATAAATGTACAGATAACTTTTTAAATTAACTACAGTCAGTTATGGTAATAATATTTTCAGTGTATTTGCTATTTTCAATTAACTAAAAGTTAGCCTAAATATAACTAAGATTCTGTAAATTTAGCAGTTTTAATTTTGCTGTTCTCATTTTACTAGTAAAGGGTTCTTCAACAGGGACGCTGCAAAAGTAGAAAGACAGGGACAGCAAACGACGCCATATTTCTTGCCGCTCTTTTGATATTTCTCTTCAGTAAGGTTTGCCATTTCATGATGGAAAGATATACGAGCCAACAATGAGTCGAAATTATTAAAATTTACTACCGACATTCGGAGTCAGTGGCCTCAACGTTAAGAGCGCTACGTCCAATTTATGGTCGTCATAATGAATGGCTTCATCAATAAACAAAATATGCGTTATTGGTCAGACAGCAATCCACACGTACTCCATGAGTCATCATTGCATCCCGAAAAAATTACGGTTTGGTGCGGTTTATGGGCCGGCGGCGTCATTGGGCCGTACTTCTTCCGTGATGATCAAAACCGGCACGTTACCGTGAATGGGAATCGCTACCGTTCAATGATAACCGAATATTTTTGGCACCAATTGGATGATATGGACTTGGAGGTAATGTGGTTCCAACAGGACGGCGGCACAAGCCACACAGCGAATGTCACAATCAATTTATTGCAAACCAAGTTGGAGAACGTGTTATCTCACGAAATGGTCCAGTCGATTGGCCGTCTCGGTCGTGCGATTTGACGCCGTTGGACTATTTCCTGTGGGGCTACGTCAAATCTATGGTCTATGCCAACAAGCCAGCGACGATTGATGAACTTCGTACGAATATCGGCCGATTTATGCTTGAAAACCGTCGAAAATTGGGTTCAGCGTCTGGACTTCTGCAAGCGTGCCCGTGGTGGCCATGCAAAAGAGATCGATTTCCATACATATGGCATCGAACGTATTTTCACAGGAATAAAGAATTTCATTGATATCCAAAACCGTTTACTCTATGTGCATAATTGAAAAAATACGCACATTGTGTTTTAGTTGGTGCACAAATAATTTGTAACTTTACAAAAAATTAAATGAAATTTTGAAATAACTCTGTTAATTTACTAAATTTGTGCGTAAAAAAGCATGTTTAACGTTTAGCGTAAAAAATTTACAAAAAATACGCAAAAATCCACAGAAAGTGCGTAAAAATCCCATAAAATGCGTACTTTTACTACAGTTGTGCTAACTTTAAGCACCACCCAAAAACATTTGTTTTCAGGGTTGGCAGGAAATACTGCTAAAATACCGTCATCGATTCAAAATCCTTTCAACTGACTACCTTTACCGAAATAACTGAAATACCGTTATTATTAAAAAACCAATACCGAAATAAATGAAATATCAATACCATTAAAATACCGCTACCGACATTAATGAAATACCGTTATCCCTAAAATACCGTTACCGATATTTTTAGTTTTCTGCTTTTGGTAAGAGCATTTTTCGTAAATTAAATTGATAAATTGGTTCTGTTTTTAATCTCATTTGCTTTTTGTAAAAAAATTCCGGGATGCATCGAAATAACCGACTACCGTAATCCTTAAAATGCCGTTACCGAAACAACTGAAATTCCGCTAACCTTAAAATACCGTTACCGAAATAATCAAAAAACCATTATCCATAAAATACCGTTACCGGATAACTAAAAAACCGTTATCCTTAAAATAGCGATACCGAAAAAAATGAAATAGCGTTACCCTTATAATACCGTTACCGAAATAATCTAGAATAGCTTTACCCTTACCGATAACCGCATCGTTTCGGTTACCATACATGTTTTTTTTAAATAAAATAACAAATTAATTTTTAGTACGTATTTTTTTTTTTTTGTTTTCTTTCCTTTACTCATTCCACTTGGGAACATAGGGCTTCTACAAGAAAATTCCAACTTATTCTGTCATTACATAAAACGTCAATTTCATCAAACGATTTATATTGCCTGTTGACTTCTTGCAAGATTGTTCTGCGCCAGGTGTTCTTTAGACGACCTGAACGTCGGCTACCCTGGGGGTTCTATTCCAATGCAGTCCTTGTTATGCTGCCTATTGGTCTTCGCAATGTGTGGCCTATCCATTTCCACTTTCGTCTTGCTATTTGGCAAATTATGGGCTCTTCGTTTGTTAACCGCCAGAGTTCTACATTGGTGATTACCTTTGGCCAAGAGATGCGGCATATTATTCGTAGACTTTTGTTTATATATACCCAGGTAGAAAAATACAAACGGCACAATGTCGGCCCAGTACTGGAGACGGTAGTACATGTACTGGTAATGCGTCGGATTTTCAACTTTCACTGTACTGGCATGTTGTCGAAATGATAACACCAATAAAGGCTTGGCCGTAGTTATTTCCCAACGTTGGCGCAGGCGTGGTATTTTATTTTTTTGGTATTATCCCAGTACATTTAGTAATTTGCTAGTAACTTACTGTCCTTTCAATGTACATCACAAATTTTTAATGTATTCTTTCGAAACTTCACAAGAAAAGAATGGCGATGTCTCTCTTTCATAAATAATTGTGTAATAGATCCAAAAATACATAAAATTTTTAAAATTGTTAATTTTAATAAATTAAAACGAGTAAAAAGGTTAAAGTCGGGCATGCCGACTATACAATACCATACACCAGTCTGGTTAAGAGCCAACTAATGTTTGGATCCGAAATTCGAATGGATTAAAATGGGACTTGTGTCAAAATTTTTCTATAAAATTATAAAAGAAGAGAAAATCGTAAATATAGCCCATATGGGCGATAGGTCCAAATATGGACCGATTCTATCTAGAACCTATTGGTTTTGTTCTCGGCACCATGTGAGTCAAATATAAAAATATCTTAATATTTGCGACCTGCAGCGTGTAACCAAGCCAATTTTGGGGGGACCCTTTTATGGGCACTAGGTTTAAACATGGACCGGTGTTAACCAAAATCAATAGGCTTCGTCCTTGGGCCGAACCGACATAGGTGGGTGTACCAAATTTCATCAAAATATCTTAATATTTGCGACCTGCAGCGTATAAACAATATAATTTTGGGGGACCCTTATATGGGCACTAGGTCTAAACATGGACCGGTGTTAACCAAAATCAATAGGCTTCGTCCTTGGGCCGACATAAGTCGGTATACCAAATTTCATCAAAATATGTTACTATTTGCGACCTGTAGAGTGCGCACAAAAATGCATGGACAGACGGACGGACATACGGACATCGTTAAATCGAAATAAAAAAAATTCTGAGCCGATCGGTATACTATAAGGTAAGTCTACTACCAATATTTTTTGGTGTTACAAACATCAGCACAAACTTATAATACCCTCTCCACGTAGTGATGTAGGGTATAAAAAGCTCGTTAATTTTCAGAAAACAGTACCTACTGGCAAAGCACGTATTAAGTAGTACCGGTATTTCGTAAAAAACAGTGCTCTCCCAGTACAATTTTTTTTGTAACGTCGGCAGTTTCTACCTGGGTAGTCTCCTTGCTATGGTATTAGTCATAAGCCATGTCTCGCTTCCATACAACGATGTGGATTTCACACAAGCATTGAAAATACGCATCTTAGTATTTTTCGAGATTTGGCGTGATGGCCACATTTTATTCAGCCTACCAAAAGCTGACCTTGCCTAGCCTGACTGATACGTCCTCATCCACACCTCAATCTATCGACATCATACAACCTAAATAGCAGAAGGATTTGACATATTCTATTCGTTGATCCTGTACTACAATATGGTTATCAATTATGTTATTTATGCGCATTGCATGTGTTTTGGCAATATTCTCTTCCAGCCCAACTCTATTTGACAGCGCAACCAAATCGTTCACTTTACTCTGCATATCGTTAAACTTGTGTGATATGAGACAGATATCGTCGGCAAAATCCAAATCTTCTAGATGCCTCTGAAGATCCCAAACAATGCCCCTTCTTTTTCTGCATAACTTTATCATAACCTCATCCAAAACAACGACAAACAAAATGGTGATAGGGGACAACCTTGTTTTACTCCAGCGTTTGTCATGAATGATTCAGTGGTGGTGGTGGTGTGGTATTGTTAAACATGGCTTTAATTAAATTGATCAATTTCGCTGGAATACCCTTTGCTTTTAATGCGTCCCATACAGCACTACGTTTTATGGAGTCGAATGCTTTTCTGAAGTCGACAAATACTAGATAGAGTGGTGTGCGCCATTCGACCGATTGCTCTATTATTATACGAAGGGTATTGGTTTGATCCACACAGTTACGATGAGGTCGGAAGCCTGCTTGTTCATCCTATAGTGTTTTTTCAATGCTCTGTAATCTGTTATTTATTACAGTAGCAATAACCTTGTATATAGTATTGAGCAAAGTAATACCTCTCCACTTGTCACACTCCGTCAAATAGTTTTTCTTTGGTATCTTTACTATCTCACCTTTTGTCCATGCATCAGGTAACTGTTCGTTTACCCAAGCCTTGCGTATATGTGGATGGATAATTTCAGAGGCTATTGATGGGTTGGCATGGAGTAGTTCTGGTGGTATACCATCTTCACCTGGCGCTTTGTTTCTTTTCAGTTTTACTATAGCACATGTAATTTCCTCAATACTAGGGGGATCTGTAGATATTGTATTGTTGGTTATTGTTTGGAATTCAGTAGGTGGGGAGCTTTCTGTGTTATCGTCGACGATGTTACTGATATCTTCGAAATACTCTTTCCATCTTCGTATTTGTTCTTCTACGTTTGTAAGTAGATCGCCATTTAAATCTTTTACGCCATGATTTCTATTCATATTTTGGTTTGAAAGACGACCGATTATTTGATGTAACTCCCTCATATTGTTTGCGCCTGCAGCTGTTTCCGCTTCACTGACGATAGTTTCAATATACTTCCTTTTATCATTTCTGGCTGATTTCTTTGCGGCTTTTGCAGCGGTGGAATATTGTTGGTTATAAATTGGATTATCAACCTTCCGTTGTTTAAGTTATTTCTTTCCTGGATCAATTTCCAGGTGTTATCTGATAGCCATTTTTTTCGTTCGGTTTTTGTTTGTTTTTCATTGGCATTGAAATTTCATTATCATTAGTTGACTAATGCTAATGGCAAAAAAATTTCATTACCATTTAATGGTACTGAAATTTTCTGGCATTAGAATTTGTAATACCAATGCTAATGAAATCGGACTAATGCCTTAAACACTATGAACAATTGAGTAAAAAAAAGCATTTGTTTACAAAAAAAAGGGGATGAATAGATTGTTTTTTTTTTCAACTAGCCACCGAACTTTGTTCTATGAAATGGGACTATAATACACAATTCATAGAACAAAAAAAAAAAAGGAAAATTCTTACATCAGTATGTTTGTTTGCAGAATAAAAATCGCTGATTTAGTTTTTAAGTCAACTTTTGTACTATAAAGTCTTTTTACGCGTTACGCGATTATTTTGCAATTTTTTAAGTGCGGTTTTTTAAAATTTATAATCTAGGGACTATAACACCCATTTCATAGAACAAAGTTCGGTGGCTAGTTGAAAAAAATCGCGTAAAAATGTCGCGGAAAAAAAAATTTGCAAAAGGAAAATTCTTACATCAGTATATTTGTTCGCAGAATGAAAATCGCTGATTAAGTTTTTTAATTCAACTTTTGTACCATAAAGTCTTTTTTCGCGTTCCTCAGTTATTTTGCAATTTTTTAAAATTTATAATCTAGGGACTAAACACGTGCACAGATAGAACTGCTTGTACAAGTTTCGGTATGTCTACTGATTTGAATACGTATTGATAAGTAGTTTAGTGTTTCTGGTATAGTTGATATTGTTATTCTTTCTAGTAGATTGTGTGTAAATGAATAAAGAGAGAATGAGCGTAGTATATTTGTTTTACTATAGTATGTTCAAACAAATAAAACAGATAATAAAGATTGTACAATAGATACTTATTGTACGCTGCCAATAAATATATTGTGGAAATTTCGACCAAATCAACCCCATGTCTTCCTTCGACCTCTTTTTCACTAATTTTATTTAAATTAAATACAATTTTTTGTTTTAATTGAATTTTATTAATTTTTAAATACAAATTTCACAACAAATTTACCCCTAAATTCACAAACGCTTTGTAAAATTATAGGAGGTTTATTGAACAAATTTTGTATGAAAATGACGTTTTGTAAACATGCTATAACTTTACAAAGCATTTATGAATTGAGGGGTTAATCTTTAGTCACTTGATTATTTGTTTCCACAACAATTACTTGAAAATATTTGTGGTACAATAAGTATTTCAGAACAAGAAACAAATAAATGCTTCACTCTATACAAAACAAGAAATAACTGGTATTGTGTTTATGAATAAAGTGAGTGCGTTGAAACAAAACAATATCAGTTACACTTCTTCTCTTATTTATACCAATAGTAACAGTTATATATATGGTATATTTGTTTTGGAAATACTTTAAGATATACAAGTGCACGTCTTTACTAGGGACTATAATACACAATTCATAGAACAAAGTTCTGTGATTAATTGAAAAAAGAAATCGCGAAAAAAGTCGCGGAAAAAAATTTCCAAAAAGGAAAATTCTTACAGCAGTATGTTTGTTTGCAGAATAAAAATCTCTGATTTAGTTTTTAAGTCAACTTTTGTACTATAAAGTCTTTTTACGCGTTACGCGATTATTTTGCAATTTTTTAAGTTTCTTTAAATTTATAATCTACGGACTATTACACCCATTTCATAGAACAAAGTTCGGTGGCTAGTTGAAAAAAAAAAATCGCGAAAAAATGTCGCTGATTAAGTTTTTGTACGATAAAGCTTTTTTTCACCTTCCGCCATTATTTTGCAATTTTTTAAGTGTGGTTTTTGTAAAATTAGAATCTGGTTACTATAATACCCATATTTCGTACCAAAGACTGGTGGTTAGTTTGAAAAACAAAGTTTGAGAAAATAATTTTGCAAAAAGTAAAATTCTTGCATCAATATATTACTAAAATCGCTGATTAAGTATTTTAATTAATTTTTTATACCACAAAAACCTTTTCGCATTCCGCATTTGCAAGCTCAAAAATGAATTTGAAATCTATAAAATGACGTTTACAAATGCCAATTCTTTCTTATAATTGAGGCATTAGTAATCGTAATGAATTACTATACAATTGGCACTAGTAATGAAATCGATGTATTTCAAAGCATTAGCATTAGTCCAAATAATAATAATGCCAAAAATTTCATTAGCATTAGTTTCAATTTAAAGGTAATGAAATCACCAATTAATTTGTCCAAATAATTAATTAGTCTCATGTATGTTGTAGCCTATTTTATCTTCTGAATATCAATTTTAAATTTCAACATTTCTGCCTCTACTTGAGTCAGCCTTGATGTTTCACTTAGCGTTCTAACGTTCCATTGTCCAATTCTTATCCGTTTTCGTGTGCCAAAGGTTGTTATCGGTGTAGGGGATATGTTTTCTGTGTCTCTTGTATTAGTTTCGTTAATCATTTATAATTCAGATAAGCGGGTGATTGGGCACTGTATCCTATGATGGTACTGGGGCTGTCAGTTCATAGTCTCCATCCAGACTATAGTACACAGCTAAGTTTCAGTGACTATATGTGACGCGCAAAATAGAAAGGGACCTAAGGATAGAAAGGGACCTAAGGTCAGGAGAGCATGGGATCGGTCTCATTCGATGCTCAGATGTTGTCCACAAAAAAAAATTGATTTTTTTAGCCTTAGGTCCCTTTCTCTATGCGCTGTCACATATGTATTCTGGTTGTCACCTAGTAACCTGAGACGCGTCGGTGATAGCATGCCAATCAGGTTACTCAGCGCCTTCTCACTCTAGCTGCCGACAAACGGATGCCTGTACGACATTACCAGGGAATACTTGGTTTAAGACCGGAAGTAGTGAGCTGCTTGAGAATTTAATCAGAGGAATCACTTCTTGCTATCCCAAAGTGGATAGCAGATAGAAAGCTTTCCGCCCAAAGGCACCTCTTTGAAAGTCTCCATTCCCCACGTACGTATTTAATTAATAATAATATCATTCTCTCATAATCGTTTATGTCGAAATTAGTCATTTTGAGATCTTAAAGCCCAAATTACTTGAACGTAAATGTAACGTGATGAATCAGCTGATTCAACCTGCTTAATGAGAAACATATAGTGCTGAGTACTAGACGTAAACGAGTAGTAACGTGCCGGACATTTCTGTTGAAAACAGAATTTTTTCTCCGTTTTTACGTGAGAGAAAAACAGCTGTTTTTAGTTGCATATCAGTGATGGAATTTGTGGCACAACTGTACAATGTTTGGCACAATCAAAGTTTGGTTGGTACACTGGCACATTTTTGTTATTTCCAAATATTCTATAGAAATTCAGTTTCTTTAATAAAGAAATTAATTGGAAAAAACAATAAATTTTTTTTTTTAATTTTCATACAAAAACTTTTGTTTAAAACAAACACATAAAATATTATATTTGAAAAGAAAACAAATTAGATAAATAAAAACTAATTTAATGATTGAATGAATCAAATGAGCTAAATCGACTACAAATTATTTTCGATTTAAAATGAAATTGAATCCGATTTTCAGGGATAAAATATAATCCACAATGAATTTTTATGAAAGTTCTTGCTTGTTATTTTATAAAAAAGTGCAAGTTTTGGTACTATAGGGGTCGGAAATGTACTATTTTTAAACTGGTTGGTACCATTCTGAAAATCAAATTTATCAATCCTTAATAGCACGTTACATATTTTGAGTAACTTAGCAAAAATAAAATACCACGTTACGACTCGTTCTCGTTACATTTACGATCTAGTAACGAGACCTTAAGGCATGTGTATATAATTCATATAATTAAAATTTATTATAACTATTGAACTATGTATAATTAATTTTGAAATGAGGTTTAGACTACCACATGCGCCAACAATAATTACGGAAAAACAATTTCATGCTTATGTTGCTATTTCCAGATACTAATGTGTTTGTGGAAATGTAGTAATTCACAAAAACTAATCCGTTTTAGGTTTTCCTTTTTATTATTATTTAAAATTTTTCCAATTTAAAATGTCAGAGTATTTATTACTATTATAAGATTCGTAAGTCTTATTTAACAAAAGGATATAAATTTTAGGCACAATGTATTTATTTGTGAAAACGTAATGTCTAAAAATCCTTTGTGTGTGAATTATTGTGTATGGAAGAGTGTAAATAAAAGATTACGCATTTTTTGTTTATATTTACCGACTTTTCGTAAAAGTAAACAAAATTTTACCCATTTTATAGTAGTAAATTTACAAACATTTTTTAGAGTGTACTTGCGTGTATATGGCATACTTTGTTGAAGTTGCTATAGCTTTATATTTGCGTATAGGATATGCTTCTGCCGGTGGTCGTGAAATGATTTATAATGAAATAACAAAGAAAAGTTTTGTTTAAGAACCTTTAGTGATGTCCCTCGTATTCTTATTTATTATACGTATGTATGTAAATGGGTTGATTACCCCGTTGGCCAAATAGTCTGACATGAAATTGTCGTCAAGGATGTCTTCAAGACATTTTAGAATTTTTCGTGTATATTACACTTTGAGGACAAGTTCTTCGACAAGATCGTATATTTTATAGTGTTTTCAGCCTTATTGACGACTAGATGAGCGACAAATTCACAAACTTGTCTAAAATAAGATTTTATTGAGGACCAAAAGAGCGACCATTTTATGCATTTTGTCGTGTTTCATACCAAATTGACGACTAACTGAGTGAGAATGACTATAACTTGTCTGTAATAAGATTTTATTTAGGACAAAATGAGCCACCATTCCATCTATTTTGTCGCGTATTATATAACATTGGCGACTTGATGAGCTACAATGTCTTTAACTTGCTGTATTAAGAAAAAATGCAAAATAACGGGACAAAAACAACACAAGAACCAAAAAAAGCGTAAGAAACAATGTAAAAATATTGAGTTGATTCTCGAAAGTGTGGGTGAAAAGTCATATTTCTTATCGTATTTCAATGTGCGCGTACGTAAAAATTTTATAATTAATAGCTGTCATATTAAATGCTCTTTACGGTAAGTAATTATAAAAAATTTTAATGCTAAAAAATTAGATCTGCTCCCAAAATTTATTTGGAAAGAATCATATAAATCAACTTATCAGCAGAATTTAAACGATAATATAAAACCAATTGTAGATGAAGGAAAACATTTGAGTTTGCAAGAGTTAGTAGCGTCAATTAAAATGTTAGTTGAAACCCAACAAAATACATGTAATAAATTCAAACAAATCTGGTTTAATTACAAATGTTTAAACGCTAGAGAAAAGGTTTTTAGACTACTGAACATATACAGAAACTCAAATGAGATGAATGATAAACAAAAGTATTTAAAAGCTCAAAAAAATTATAAAACTATATGTGTAAATAGAAAACTGGAGTATCTTCAAAAACTTGAGAATAAGATAAATGGAGTTCGTGACTCAAAAAATTGGTGGAAAGTAGCACATGTGCTACTTTAGAGGAAATACCTTGAAAGTAGGAGCAGAAATTGCTGCAGAAGATTTTAAAAATTATTTTGATCAACTTTTAAACCCCCAAGGAATAATAAATAATATACAATATGCACCAATGTGGTATGAGGTTAATGAATTGGACAGAAGTATTTCTACTGCTGAAGTTATCTTGCTTATGAAAAAAAACAAAGCACCTGGTGAGGATAGAATCACATACGAATTCCTCCAAAATGCGTCAAACAAATTTTTAGCACAATTGGCCAAAACGTATAACATGATGTTCGAAACTGGAAAAGTAGATGAAATTTTTGTTAAGTCCATTATATTTCCAATATTTAAAAAGGGTGATCCTAACGTACCTGGTAACTATAGAGGCATTTCATGTATGAACTGTATAGCAAAAATTTTTATGGGAATCCTAAATGAAAGAATAACTTCATGGGTAGAGAAAAACAAGATATTAAATGAGTTTCAGGCCGGATTTAGAAGACAATACTCTACAGCTGATAATATATACAATTTAGCCTCAATAGTCCATCTAAAATTTGAAGAAAATAAAAAAGTCTACGCCTTTTTCATAGATTTTAGAGCAGCTTTCGACAAAGTACCAAGGCAGAAATTAATATATAATTTACATTCGATTGGTTTGTCATCTAAAATTGTTAGATTACTGGAAGATATATACAGAAACACTTGGTCTGCAGTTTGGAACGGGAGTGAATTATCGGAATATTTCGAAACATATTCAGGTGTCAAACAGGGTTGTCTTTTATCACCATTATTGTTCACTTTATACTTAAATGATCTACACGATTATTTGGGAGGAGGTTTGATGATAGAAGATCTAAATATAAGAATACTTTTATACGCAGACGATATAGTCATAATTACCGATGATAAAAAGGTTATGCAATCAATGATTAACAAGCTCGAAATGTACTGCATGCAATGGAATATGGAGGTGAATTTAGAAAAATCCGAGATGATGGTTTTCAGAAAAGGAGGCAGATTGGCTAGAGATGAAAAATGGTTTTATAATCAAAAAGAAGTTAAGATAACAACACAATTTTGCTATCTAGGTGTAATTTTTACCCCAAAAATGTCCTTTCAGAAACACGTAGAATGTAGAAACAATTCTGCCAAAAACAGTATAAATGCAACATGGCAAAGCTATTTAAATAAACCGAATATTTCGCTACAATCAAAATGGAAAATATTTCAAGCTGTGTGCAGGGCAATACAATCTTATGGTGCGCAAGTTTGGGGATTTACATCGTTTGAAACTGTCGATAAACTACAAAGATATTTTCTTAAAAGAATTTTAAAAATACCAGACTGTACTCCCAATTATGCATTGGCTTTAGAAACAGGAGCGGAAGATAGTCACTTTTATACCCTATGTCTACATCTAAATTACATCAACGCAGCTATATATAACTACAACACTGAAAGACTTCCACATAAATTATCGAAATTTATACTACAGAAAAATATATTTTGGGCAAAAGAAATTAATAGAATCGGCGAGGAATTCAGTATATGCTTCAGTTTAATGAGTGGTATTGAGTGGCGTTCTAGATGTTTAGATTTTGTATCTCAACTTAAAATTAAAAACTACAATAAAATGTTACAAGCAGCTTCTGCAAGTGAAACTCGTATTTATAAAAATTTAATACCAGCTATGGGTTCAACTTATACATATATGCGACCAGAATTTGTGTATAAATAAAATTTCAGCTATATTGAGCGCACGTTGCGATACTCTCATTGAAAAATGTTCATAGAAATAGTAGAACTAATACTACCAATATATGTTGCTTGTGTAATTTGGGTGAAACTGAGAACCTAATACACTTTATGGGAAGATGTCCGATACTCAGGGAATTCCGGGTTAGATATATCGGGAAAAACTACATTAATGAATATGAGCTAATAAATCTATTGAACGGTATGAATGAGCAATGTAATTGGAGAAATTTAGCAGCTTTTATAATAAATGCTTTAAGATATAGGCAAATTTTGCTTACAGAATACGATACTTAGTACTTAAAATTTTAATTATTGTAAATGAAATGTAATTATAATGGCTGACGACATAATGTCAATGCCTTTAATGACTTTATTATTTTATAAATAAAAGTCAACTAACTAACTATAAGTAATTTTTGTTAAAAAAAACACTATTTCAGTACAAATTCAGTCTGTGTAGTGAGAATTCAAAGTAAAAATATCAGAATGTTGAACATTTGATTTTACATAAATTACTCTAAGCACTTCCAACTGAATTGCATGATTCCAGCAGAAAGCACCCACTACTGGACTGTCGGAAACAAACCGTTTCATCACATTTGGCCCATTAGATATAATGGCCCCAATGTTATTTTCCAAAGATAAATAAAAATCTTCTAGTCTTATTTCTACAATTCTTCTCATTTCATCAGCATTACATCTTCCTGATATATAAACCAGCCCCATGTTATAAAATGAATTATTTCGGTTTATACATATGTTGAAATATATCTTTTTTGATATTCTTGTCCATTCATCTAAGATTATAGTGAATCTCCTATTGTTAGAAATATTGCTCGATATTTTCTCTTATCATGATATCTTTTACATTATTGTAGTAATTTAATATAATATTCTTTACATCGGTTTCATTTTTTGACAGTGCCAGGTTTTTATTATAAAAACTTTCTCGAATAAACGAAGATCTAGTTATGGTGCGGATTGACATTCCGTCGACTGCGGCTAATTTTGATACCATTTCAGGAAATGTTTGCCCTACCTTAAAACGTTCAATGCCTATTCAGCTTACACTTTTTTCTTCGGGTACTGTGCTAATTTTAACTGGAACGTTCTTCTTGTTGTTCTTTTCTTCAAGAGAAGTTGCATGACCACCAGTTTTTTTTTGTGAACCAAATTTAGATGTCGGATAACTAAATTTAGATACCTCCGTTAACCATTAGTCTTTTAGGGCAAATATCACTGCGCTGCATTGTCCTTTTTTGTGAAGTATTTCCATACTCCTGACATTTTATTTTTAATATAAAAGAATATATTAGTTGAAAGCACGTGTATTAAAATAAAGTAAACTTACTTGAAAATATCACATTTATTAATGAAAACGTTACTTAAAAATTATTGGCCCTTAATATAAAGGAGTATTTTAAATTTAAAGTCGACTTTATTTTTAATCATACGGTTTTGTTCATTTTGTGTATGAAAACCTACACAAATATTTATATTTTCAAACATTTTGATTGGTTGAAAATAAATTAACCAATCAGAATGCTCCAAAAATAAACGAAGTCAAGGTATACTGCCACCCAATATTCTAACTAAAGTCGACTTTAACTAAAATATACATTTGAAAAATTTTGATAGTAAGGGCGATTATTTGTAAAGCCGAGCACACGGTCAATATAATTTATTTCAATTTTATTGATATTTACACACACACTTTCAATGTTATTAGAAAAATATGAGTTAAAATTAAATTGATCAATATTTTCCATCCTATGAAAAAATTGCAATATTTTGCAGATTTTAAAATAAAGTGATTACGTTTTTGTTTTGAAATAATTTATATGCTTTTTTAATTTTATTTATTCATTTTTCAACAACAAAAACCAAATTTAAAAAAAACTTACATTTCAATATTGGCCATACACTTTTCAGTAATATGGAATTGAAAACCAAAAATCCAAAACATTTTGAATTTTTCAATTTAATTGATAAACATTCAATATAGGGTACAGACCTTCAATTAATTTGTAAACAATCAAAAATTGATCCATAATATTGAACGTGTATGCCCTACTTAAGAAACAAAACTTTTTTCATATTTATTTTAAACATTTTACCAAGTTTTTGGGTTTTACTACTTAAATTTTGAATAAGTTAGGCGAAAAATCTTTATTAGTTGAAATGCTCCTAATTACTTGGCAATGATTTTTTTGTGTGTCAAATAAATTGATTCCCTTTTAAAAGATTTTAACAATGACATTTTTGTTTTGGTATTTAAAATGTTTTTTATGACTAAAATTAAAAAATCCTATTCCAAACAAAAACAATTTAAAAAATTTAATATTTTTAAAATTTCCCGGGAATTCCCGCCCGGGAATTCCCGAACCGCAAACCCTAGTTGAAACCTTAAATATGCTCTCTAACAAAAACTTTTTTAAGTGAAATTATTAAAAACAGTATTCTTAACTTATAATTAATTATGTTTTTCTGTTAAAGTTGGTCTAAATATGCAAAAATACCATTTACTTCTGGAGAAGCAATTTGCGTTTTCAAGTGAAATTGAAGTCTGTGACATGCCTGAATATGTAATTTTCAAAATAATTCGATAAATTTTTTATTTCTATTGTCTTTTTAAATATAATTTTAGTAAAAACTAATTAAATTACTTTAAAACCTTAAACTAATGTAAAAAAATTCATCTACAAATTTTATTTTACAGAAAAAATTCGTATTTTTTCTATTCAGGAGTAGAATCTTTGTATTATAAATCGACTACATCTTGGGTGCTCGCTGACGATATAATACAAAACATTATCGTTCATACTGTGGTTGACGACAATGTAGGGTATATTGTCGTCAACTATAATACAAAAAAGTCGCCTATATATTAATCGAAGACAGCGTGCTGCATATTGAAGACGCGTGCTCGACAATAGTAAATCGTAAACGACACTTTGGCGACCGTCCATGTAAATCGTCGACGATTTTTTCATACAAATGTCCGCTAAATCGTACACGATGATCTGGGCAACATTATGCTCACAATGTCGTTGACGATCACATGGGCGACAATATGCATCACGCTGTCTTCGATTAATATATAAGCGACTTTTTTGTTGTATTATCGTTGACGACAATATACCCTACATTGTCGTCGACCACAGTGTAAACGGCAATGTTCTGTATTATATCGTCAGCGAGCACCCACGATATAGTCGATTTATAATACAAAGATTCTACTCCTGAATAGAAAAAACACAATTTTTTGAATTTTTTCTGTAAAATTAGTTTTTACTAAAATTATATTAAAAAAGAAAATAGAAATTAAAAGTTTATCGAATTATTTTGAAAATTACATATTAAAACAATTATTTTAGTAATAAGCATTTATTTGATTTCTTCGTTTTGTTCGTTTTCTTTAATTGCCCAACTTCGCTGTTTTTTCTTACTTTCATTTGTGCCATTTATTCTATTAATAGTAGTCTTGAAACGATTGAATACTAAACGAAATTCTTTTATATAGGCTTCATAAGTTACTCTTTCTTTTGGTGGATTCTGTTATTAAAGCACGATATAAGATATAGTTTTGAAATTGTCTGAAAATCATAAAAGAAAAATTTGATTTTTTATAGTTACCCTACGGGAAATTTTAACAAACTGTCACCGAACTGGCCCCTTTATATGAAATAGACTGGTCACTTTTACATGGCGTTGTCATAGGAGGTGGAAATTGACCCCTTGTGACATGTCACAAGACAAATCCCAGGACAGGTCCCTGAAATTGAGAGTTCAGTAACCTGTCCTAGGATTTGTCTTGTGACATGTCAGAAGGGGTCAATTTCCACCTCCTATGACAACGCCATGTAAAAGTGACCAGTCTATTTCATATAAAGGGGCCAGTTCGGTGACAGTTTGTTAAAATTTCCCGTAGGGTACTTACCGTAATAGCATTTAATATGACAGCTATTAATTATAAAATGCTTACGTACGCGCACATTGAAATACGATAAGAAATATGACTTCACCCGCACTTTCGAGAATCAACTGAATATTTTTACATTGTTTCTTACGCTTTTTTTGGTTCTTGTGTAGTTTTTGTCCCGTTATTTTGCATTTTTTCTTAATACAGCAAGTTAAAGACATTGTAGCTCATCAAGTCGCCAATGTTATATAATACGCGACAAAATAGATGGAATGGTGGCTCATTTTGTCCTAAATAAAATCTTATTACAGACAAGTTATAGTCATTCTCACTCAGTTAGTCATCAATTTGGTATGAAACACGACAAAATGCATAAAATGGTCGCTCATTTTGTCCTCAATAAAATCTTATTTAAGACAAGTTTGTGAATTTGTCGCTCATCTAGTCGTCAATAAGGCTAAAAACACGACAAAATATACGATCTTGTCGACGAACTTGTCCTCAACAGTGTAAAATACACGACAAAATCTAAAATGTCTTGAAGACATCCTTGCCGACAATTCCATGTCAGACTATTTGGCCATCGGAGTAGCTAAGAATTATATTTCTTTATAGCACACACATACAACAGTCATAAGTAAACAGCAGCTGTTGTAACATAGTTGCTCATGTTTTCGTTCATGTAACAAACAAATCCTATGAAAATTATTTTAAGTCACAATGCGTTAAATTAGTATTCAACACTGTTCAGGCATACTTATATTCACTATGATGCAAATATACATATACCAAAGGTGGGCAAATGCGGCCCTTTATTGATTAATTGCGCTCTCTTGAAATTAAAAATTTGGGTTTTATTAACATTTTTTTTACAAAATAAATTCAACTTTATGTTAAAATACCAGCCGCAGGAACAGTAACTAAAATATAAATTCAGCTTTTAGTAAGATTTTATACTAAAATTTTTACACATAACAATCCACAGTAAACATTATTTCCTGAGTTGTTTAAGTTATTTTCCTACAGTCTCTTGTCATTAGATAAGTCGAACTTTGAATTTTGTGAAAAAACTTGAGATTAAGAATAGAAAGTTTGTTTTAAAGAGGCTAGTTGTATATTTGCTATTTTAGGTTATAGTTCGAAATAATTTGATTTGGGAAAGTAGTTAATCGTATTCATATTTACCTTAATTTGCTTAATTTGTCCGCCAAATCATTGAAAAAATGAGAAAATTCAATGTTCCAGCCTACCTCTGCTTTGTAGATTATACAAAAGCATTCGATAGTGTTAGATGAGACCTCCTGTGGATTACCCTACAAAAGCTCTGGGTGCCACAACACCTAGTAGGATTGATACAAGTCCGAGTCAACAAGATTATGTCCAACATATTTGTAGCAAAATCTGGCACTAGGCAACTCTATTTAACGCCTATACGGAATTGATAATGCGAGAAGTGTTAGAGACTGGGATGGTGGCATAACGGTCGGTGGGAGAAAGATAAATAATCTGAGATATGCAGATGATATGCTCATTAAAGCTTCCAGCGCTGAAGAACTATCAACAATTATGCAAAAACTCGATATATGTAGTAGAAAATATGGCCTTGAGATAAATAGATCAAAAACAATGGTAATGATAGTTGATAGACCAAACAGCAACCAACCGGAAACTACAACTTTAGCAGGTTATGACGTTGTCAACAAGTTCAATTACCTAGGGTCAATAATATGTAATAATGTTGATTGTTCAAACGAAATCAGAAGGAGACTTTCCTTAGCTAGAATATCGACAATAAAGCTTCACAAAATTTGGAAAGACAGGAGAGTAACCAAGAACACAAAACTACGATTAGTAAATACTCTAGTTTTTGCAATCGCCAAATATGCTTCGGAAACATGGACGATAAAACAAGCTGAGGGAAGAAAAATAGAAAGCTTTGAGCTATGGGTATATCGAAGAATTTTAAGAGTATCGTGGACTGAATTTCGAACCAATGTATCTATCTTAGAGGAACTTAATATAGAAGATAGGTTGATGAAAAAAATTAGCAGGTCGTATCTAAAATACTTCGGACATATTGCCAGAAGAGAAGGTACCATGGAAAGATTAATGGTGGATGGAAAGGTAGAAGGAAGTAGAAGACGAGGGAGATCTCTAAAACGTTGGTCAGACCAGCTTAAACCTTTAATTGGTACAACACTTAGCGAAGCTATTCACTTGGCTAATAACAGAGAAGATTGGAGGGAAAACAGCAGATTAACTAATAATTAATATAAATGCAAGATTTTGTTTTATTTCTCTATTTTCTAAATCTATTATTTGATAAGCAATTTTGATATATTTATTCTTTTTAATGTTCATATTTATGTCACTATGCTCTGCCAAGAGCTAAGGAATAAAGAGAGAGAGTAGATTAGACCGCCTATGAGATTTTCAAAAGTCTTTTTTTGTTCGCTCCAGCGGCAGTTTCCGATAGATTGGGCATAAAAAATAATATACAAAAATTGGATCTCTCGGGGACATACAGGCGAGTCAGTTTGAACTCTTGATCCTACAAATTACCAAAAAATTTGACGTTTTTCGAAAGTATACTATATAAGCGTTTTCATGCAGAATAAGAAGGCAAACACTCCTTTCATACTATACTTCCACCTAAAGCACCGTAAGTTGTTTTAGTTTTACGTGAAAATACTGTTATACTCCATATAAAAAAATAGTTTTTCACGACAATGAGTTTCACGTGAAAATTGTGTAGACTTTGTTTTCACACAAATTTAATATACATGACTATTATTTTTCTTGTGAAAATGTGACACCTTGTGTTTATTGTGATTGTTGCTTGCTAGTTGCATAAAAAAATTTTTCATATTCAGAATTAAAATTATTATTTAAGGCCTTTAAAACAGGCATCGGCAAACATATACAACCTTATTTTGTGCTTGTATGAGTGAGTTGCAGTGGCTCTCTCTCAATGCACTGACAAAGGACGTTTGTATAACAATAGGTCCATTCGATTACTTTTCTCAGTCAAGACCAGTAAGAATTACTCAGTACAAACTTTCAGAGAGTAAGACAAGATTTACTCTCAAAATAAAATTTTCCCAAACATGTACGCGAACAGAAAATTTGCAACAATTTGCAAGTTTGTACACACAGCTGATTACAACACCAAATATACAAATAAATTTTAACTGGTCGCTATGAAAGAAGACAATTTTTGATGTTAAACCTTAAGCAGAACATTTTTAGAAGGTTTTCTTATAAATAAATTCACTCAGTCGCATACAAGCATTCAATGAAGTAGGTTGCCACATCGCTTGTTTGCCAGATTTTTTTTGCTCTCTGCATAATGTTTATTGATATATTTTTTGGTAGTTTATTTTTAAGTTTTTTTATATTTTTTTTGTGTTGTTATTTTTTGATATTTGTAGTTGTTGTTTGCTTTTAAATTTTTATTTTATATTCCCATTATAAAAATTTAAAATTTTCAAATTATTATACAAATGTTCTTTGTCAGTGCATTGAGAGAGAGCGACTACAAATCACTCATACAAGCACAAAATAAAGTTGTATATGTTTTCCGATGTTTTAAGGGGACAAATTCAAAATTTGTGCAAAGACTTCCTTTTAAACGACACTCATTAAAATTTCGACAGGAGCAATTAAGATTGGGTTTGATTGTATTGTATAGTACTACATATAATTAGTTTTCATAAAGTAATTTGGAACATATATCGGTTATTCCATGACAAATTGACCAAAATTTGACTTTGAATCAGTGTAGGAAAATAAACTGTACACAACAGATAGGGTACGGTACGCCCAAAGAACACATACCCTATCACACAAACCGAGTGGTAGCGTTTGAGTTTGTCTGATGACGAACGCAAACCATACGGTCATGTACTGTGCTTTCAACACATACCCTTCCTTGTGGTGATTGTAGATTTTCTTCCGCGCACTACCCGAATACGCTTCGTTTCGTATAGATTTGTTTCTTTGCTTTTGGGTTTTTTTTGTTGTTGTAGAGATGGGCGCGTGAGTGATTTCTGACTTACGCTCACGTAATTTCACGAACAAAAAAGAAATAATCACTCCATACCAGAGCTTTGAAGAATTAATTCCTTAATTCAATTTTTCAATTCTGAATTAAAAATTCGATGAATTAATTCACAAAGCACCACATATTGAATGGAATTAATTAATGTTTGTTTTCGTTCGATTTATTTTGTTACGAATTAATTCAATTGCTATAGTTCTTTTTATTAAATCAAATGAATTAATTCACTGGTGAACGCGTTCAATTTTATAAAAGTGAATTAATTCCGTACTGAATTCCTTCAATTTAATTTTCGTTCACACACGATTCACGTGTAATCAAAAGTAAAAATATAAAATTAGTAATTATAACTCACGATCACGAGTGAATCACATGACTCACGAACATTTCGTGTCACGTGCCCATCTCTAGTTCTATGACAACGGCAAACAAACTACTTGCAAAACAATAACAAATAAAAATTGATGCTGTTTCAAAACGGTACCTGTTTCAAAATTACTTTCAATAGGTGTTTCTCGTCAGTTTGACCAAACATGTGTCAATAATCGTCAATCATGACAACGCTCGGCCACATGTTGCAAGACCGGTCAAAACCTATTTGGAAAACAGTGGATGGGAAGTTTTGGCTCACCCCTCTTGTAGCCCAGACCTTGCCCCTTCTGACTACCATTTGTTTCGATCGATGCAGAACGCCCTTACTGGAATACGCTTCACTTCAGAACAGGATATCCAAAATTGGCTTGATTCATTCTTTACCTCAAAACCGGAGCAGTTCTTTTGGTGCGGAATCCATATGCTACCACAAAGATGTGAAAAAGTAGTGGCAAACGATGGACAATACTTTGAATAATGTATCAATTCATTTTGTTATTATAATAAATGCATTTTTCAAGCCAAAAAATCGACATTATTAACTTGTATACCCAAATTTTGTTTTGGTTTTCAATAAAAAAAAATAAAATTTTTGAATGTACATTAGACCGTATCACCTTACAGGCAAAAAAAAAAGTGCGCGGTACACCGCCAAATATAAAGTATTTTTGCAAGGCAATGTAAAGTCGGATTCTAAAGTGTGATATATCGATTTTTTTACCTCGAGGAGACCAGTATTTGCTATAATGGAAGAATCCAATAAAAAAGAATTAAAAAAGGCGACCCTACGTTCGGCAAAAAAAATTTCTGCTGGGTTTATCGAAAAACTTCCTTAGCAAAAGTTTAATAAGTTTTTGCGAGCTTTAATTTTCTGACTTTAGGGGGTACAATAGGGTTGTAGTAACTGAGATCTGGTGGGTAAATACTAGAACGGGATACTTGAGGTCAATGGTCCTTAGAGCAAAACTTTAAGATTCGGCTGCAAATGCCAAAGATATAACGAAAAATCTAAAATAGGGACCCCAACGCTCGGCAAAAAAAAATTTTTTTTTTTGAAACATCTTTGCAAAAATAATTTAGATTGGACGGTGTACGGCGAACTTTTCTTTTTTGAGGTTCGGTCTAATGTACATGTTTGGCATTATTTTAAAAGTTCTATTTTAAATATTTTGTATAGTACGGTTAAAACAAACCCTTTACTTTAAAATAAAGCCGACTTTAACAAAAATATACCGTTTTAAAAAATATTGATAGTAAGGCTGATTGTTATTTAAATTTTTTACATGATTTCAAATATGCAGATGAAAATGCTGATACTAACGGTTTATATGTTATAATTGTCAGCTTGTCGCTAGACGCCTCGTATGATAATCTTTCAATAACCCATCGACTGTAGCATTCGAACATTCTCCCATTCCTACATTACAAACGTAACTAAATTATGGTGCGACCGCTTAACGATCTCACTCAAGTAAGTACTTGAATAAAGTGTAACCAATTTCAAGTTTTCTTTCCTACTCAGCTTCTTGTTATTGTTTTTTTTACTGAAAAATACAAGCATTCTGTTTTTGGATTTTTGTTTATATTCCAATTTCCTCTGTGTCTCCTTTTTCGCAAATTTTTTTTCACATTTTTGGATACGAAAACTTCACGCAAAAAGTTATAGGAATTGCCTACTGGTGTATCAAAAACAAATTTTTTTTATAAATTCACTTGGTTTTTGGTAAAAATTAGATAGAATATCCCAGCAAAATTTTTTTGAACGGGTTCCTTTGAATCTGTTCTAGAACAGGTCTTTTGACTACCGGTTCCGTGGAACAGGTTCTAGAACTGATTCCGGGGAGTCAAAATGAAAGGTTTCACTGACGCAGAACCAGTTCTATAACTGGTTCTAGAACCGGTTCCAAAGCAACCTTTTCTAGTTTGGAGGAAAAGAACCAGTTGCTTTTGGGACAAACTCAAACAAAAGTCCCGATGCAAGTACAAGTTGTTCTACAACCGGTTCTTTGCATCCGACAATTTCGCTGGGCTGTTTTCCATATACATATATATTTACTCAACCATTATTTCAGTACATGTTTTTTAGAACTAAGTTTTCATATTCTTTTTTGAAACTGTATTCACCCAGGAAAAAGATTGGTTGGAATTCGATCAAAACCATTAAAATGAATTTGCCAGGACGTTATTTAATTTGCAGTTGCCTATAAGTGAATACTACACCAAAAATATTTTGCTAGGTATTAAAAATAGGGAAAATGAATTAAAAAACAATCCTTTTAACAAATTATTGGTATCTCCAATCAATTTTAAAATTAGTATCAGTTTAGTAATTCTATGCAGTAGAAGCAGCCATTTATTTAGTGTATATACAAGAAAATTTGTGGTACCTATAACCTTTATTAAAAAAATTTCAATATTCGAAAGTGGTAACTGCAAATACGGGTATCCTAATCAAATATGACCTTAAAGTCGATTTTCTGTAGAACCAACCGAATTGTGGATTGTATTGATAACACATACAACTATTGATTGGTATTGGTAAACGAATTTTTTACTATATTTGTTTTCCAAGCAAAACATATAAATTCAAAATTAGACTTCAAAATTAATAAGTGTTTGTGGTGTAGTTGGTAGAGAGTTGGCCTAGTACGCCGGATTTCCGAGTTCAAAACCCGGACAAGACAAAAATTTATGTTTTTTTTTTTAATTAAAATAAAATATTAATATGTACAAACAGTAAATATGGCTAAGAAAATTAAAAGTAGTTGTGGTGCAGTGGGTAAGAGTGTGAACTATTAACCTGAATGCCCGGGTTCAATACCAGAAAATTCAAAAAAAGTTTTTTAATTTCAATAAAATTTTGTGGAGCATAATAATATTTATGTGGAACATAATATTGAATAAGACAACCGAATATTGGCTTTCACGACGAAAAATATAATTTAATATAAAGATAGTTGTCGTAACTGCACGAATTCGATTGGCAACAAATTCGGTGGCCACAATTGAGACTGTTTTGTTGAAAATAAGCACACCACGGCTAAAATCTCATTCAAATATTTATTTTGTTTTGAGTTTAAAATTAGTTGTTTTTACAAAATGTATTGACAACAGACATACATATACATAGTACTCAAAGGGTACTTTTATGTAATTGTTGCTTTCAAAAAGGAGTTGATTTATAGCTGGTTTTACCAAATCAGACAGTTCATATACGAAAGTACAAAATTCTCGTCCCGTTGATTTTTTGTACCTTATGTAATGTCTCGGTTTGAGTAAGAAAGTTATCATTTTCTTATTGCGGACAACTGAAGAGTAGAGTGATGTCTACGAAACAATATCATGAAAATGCGATAAACCCCTTTTTGAAACAACAAATAAAAATCTAATATAACAATATGTATTAAAAGCCATTAAAAATATTTTTTTTTTATTTTTAAAGCAAATCAATTGAAATGTGTGTATAAAATAATGTTTTGACAGTCTGTACATCACTATTGTTTTGTTTTTCTTTTTAATTTTATTTTTACATTTTTTTGGAAATTTTTTATAAAAAGGTCATTGGTTACGCAATTGTTGTATTTTTTTTTCAGTTTGATGGATGCAAGTTGTTGGAAGCCACACATTCTATGGATGGGATGGCTTTAATAAATCATTTCATGCCTGAAAATTAAATAATTAACAATTAAATGGTGGCTTCCTCACTCCAAACTTTATAAAATGTTTAAATTTACTGAGTATCGACTATAAACCTATATTATTTTTTACGTTATTGAACAAATATGAATACTGTTTTTCACAAATTAGTTAAAAATCCTGCAATAAGACAGTTGTAAAACTTTATGAATTAGACCATAAATATATTATAAATCACATTAAATTTTACATCTAATATAAATCTTTCATTGAAAAACAATAACTACACCCAGGAAAAATATTGGTTGGAATTCGATCAAAACCATTAAAATGAAGTTACCAGGACGTTATTTTATTTGCAGTTGCCTATAAGTGAATACTACACCAAAAATATTTTACTAGGTATTAAAAATAGGGAAAATCAATTAAAAAACAATCCTATTAACAAATTATTGGTATCTCCAATCAATTTTAAAATTAGTATCAGTTTAGTAATTCTATGCAGTAGAAGCAGCCATTTATTTAGTGTATATACAAGAAAATTGGTGTTACCGATAAACTTTATTAAAAAAATTTCAATATTCGAAAGTGGTAACTATAAATACGGGTATCCTAATCAAATATGACTATAAAGTCGAGTTTCTGTAGAACCAACCGAATTGTGGATTGTATTGATAACCCACACAACTATTGATTGGTATTGGTAAACGAATTTTTCCAAGCAAAACATATAAATTCAAAATTAGACTTCAAAATTAATAAGTGTTTGTGGTGTAGTCGGTAGAGAGTTGGCCTACTACGCCGTATTTCCGAGTTCAAATCCCGGACAAGACAAAAATTTAAATGTTTTTTTTTTAATTAAAATAAAATATTCATATGTATAAACAGTAAATATGGCTAAGAAAATTAAAAGTAGTTGTGGTGCAATGGGTAAGAGTGTGAACTATTAACCTGAATGGCCGGGTTCAATACCAGAAAATTCGAAAAAAAGTTTTTTAATTCCAATAAAATTTTGTGGAACATAATAATATTTATGTGGAACATAATATTGTATAAGACAACCGAATATTGGCTTTCACGACGAAAAATATAATTTAATATAAAGATAGTTGTCGTAACCGCACGAATTCGATTGGCAACAAATTCGGTGGCCACAACTGAGACTGTTTTCTGGGTGTACAATCTCTTCATTTATTTTTTATTTATTTTTATTAACAAATATTAATTAAAAACTCTTATAATAAGTTAATACTTTAACATAAACAATTAAATATTTTTTTTTTCCTTTTAACACATTTTTATGTTTTATTTATACTAATTTATTATATTTTTTCACATCTTTCACAACAAAATTAATAAATAAAGGAAAAATATCACTAAATTTTCTGACTAGATCCAGTCTAGCTAAACTAAACGATTATTACCAACTACAAAAGTTATAATGGCTACATACAACTTTATATGTATCAAGAATGGAAATTCGGCGTTTTTCCAAATATATGTTAATTGTATCCCACAAATATAATTATTATAAAGTTAAAAATGCAAAAATATGTACCTATTCTTAGATGACAAAATATGACTAATTTACAAACAAACCCATGTTTACCGGGAAATAAATGTATAGTAACTATAAAAACAATATAATTGGAAGCATACTCCAAATACATATATGGTAGTTTGTAAATATAATATAATTACCTCCAAACATAAACAAAAACGTTTTTTTCCTCCGTGCATTTATAGCGACGCTGTGGCAACGGGATAAGTCATTTGTTTTAAGAGACCTCTCAAAAAATGGAGTTATTTGACGTTTTCGCATTTTTTTAAACCAGATTTTTACATATTATTTAAAAAAAATATTAAATTTTTTTATTTGTAAAAAAACGAAATGCCAAAATTAATGTGTCTTAAAAGATCTCACAAGTACATAACGTGTATGGCAGGCGCAGCGTCGATATTTTGTTAAAACAAAATTTTAAAAATTAAAGGTGCATCGTAGGTAGAGAATGAAAATATTGTATGATAATGTACAGTTGGGTAAAGCCATACCATCTCTGATTAAAATAAAATTCACAACAACTGTAGTACAATGCATAAACTTCGGAAGCCTTTCGGTTTCCGAAATATGACGTCATGAAAATAGAAAAAACCTTTTAATTTGCCTTAAGTGTCGTTGAAAACTGTCTATAACTTTTTAACTACCCATGTGAAAATCGAAATATATATGAACATACATATGTACAGTAGACTGGCCATAGCGTTATATAGAAAAATTAAAAAATGTTAAATCCAAAAGTTTTCGCACTGAAAAATATGAGGTTGGGGATAACAATAATTATGCATATTTAAAAATTTTTTTTTTTAGTTCCGAGTACCTCCGGGTTGAGCCCAAAGTTTTATTATATTACCCATTCATCACCCTTTCTAAAAATTTTGTGCTATTAGCGACAACAAGACAAAGTGATCTAACGGTGTATTGATGTTTTTTGAAATGAAATTTTGTGAATAAAAAAAACATTAAACTGTTGAACATTACTTGATACTTCTGTTGCGCTACTGCGTAAATACGTTGTCAATACGATCTTCGGATTAAATGCATTGTTATTAATTATTAAGAAGTTTTAATATTTGATGCGGTGGTACCCAAGAGAGAACGTGCGTGCCATTAGCCTGGCAAGTTATCCATGGATTGTAAAAAAACTAGGTGGCAACGTTAGATACGCAAAATTAATGACAGCTGTCATTTTAATATGTTGTCATTGCTAAATGGATGGAATTAATAAGAAGAAGCCAGAGAATTATTTTTGAAGCATCAGTGTTGCCATTTTAGTGCTTTTCGGGTATTTTTTGGTGCTTTTTCCTCAACGTAACCGGTGATTTACAGTGCTTTTTTATAAAACTTATATTTCCAATATAGAATACAATAAACAGCAATTTTTTCACCGTGTTTTTATACAATTTTCAGTCAAAACTGCATTATATATAAACCTTGGCATTTTGAAATATGAGTTTGGTGGTTTTTACCCCTTTTTGGGAATTTTTGTAGCCTCGTTTTATACAATTTTATAAAGCTTAAATGCATTTTAAAATTATTATCTTAAATTTTTTAAAAATTACTTTCGTTCATTTTTGTTAAAGTTTTACCGTTTTTACCCGTTTTTAAAATGCTCTCGGTGTAATACCTTGTGAACACAGGAATCCGAAAAACTACCCTGCAAAAAAAGTTATCGTAAGGTTTTCGGGCAGAGCTGCTAAAGCCATTTAAATTTTTTTAAAAACCATTAATATGGGATATTGCGGGGAAGATTTTGGAGGTACAGGGCTGCAAGACATATAGCAAGGTATATTCAAAGAAACTTTGGGGACACAGGAATCCGAAAAACTGCCCTGCAAAAAAATTTATCGCAAGGTTTTTGGACAGAGCTGGAAAGGGCATTTAAATTTTTTAAAAAACATTAATATGGGATTTTGCGGGGAAGATTTTGGAGGTACAGGGCTGCGCTACAGATAGTAAGGTATATCCAAAGAAACCTTATGAACACAGGAATCCGAAAAATTACTTTGCAAAAAAAGTTATCGTAAGGTTTTCAGGCAGAGCTGGAAAAGTCATTTAAATTTTTTAAAAACCATTAATATGGGATTTTGTGGGGAAGATTTTGGTGGTACGGGGCTGCGAGACATATAGCAAAGTATATCCAAGGAAACCTTGTGAACACAGGAATCCAAAAAACCATCCTGCAAAAAAAGTTATCGTAAGACTTTCGGGCAGAGCTGGAAAATCCATTTAAATTTTTTAAAAATCATTAATATGGGATTTTTGCGGGAAGATTTTGGAGGTACGGGTCTGCGAGACATATAGCAAGGTATATCACAGGATAGGTATGAACACAGGAATCCGAAAATTTACCTTGCAAGAAAAGTTATCTTAAGGTTGTCGGGCAGAGTTGGGAAAGCCATTTAAATTTTTTAAAAACCATTAATATGGGATTTTGCGGGGAAGATTTTGGAGGTATGGGGCTGCGAGACATATAGCAGGGTATATCCAAAGAAGCCTTGGAACACAGGAATCCGAAAAACTACCTGCAAAAAAAGTTATCGTATATCGAAGAAATTCAGTTGGGAACATACAGTCAGATTTTGTTGTTATTCAAATATAAACAGGAACAAAAATAGTGATGAATGGGTAATGTAATAAAAGTTTGGGCTCAACCCGGAGGTACTCGGAACTAAAAAAATAAAAATTTAAAATATGCATAATTATTTTTATCCCCAACCTCATATTTTTCAGTGCGAAAAATTTAACTTTTCAAAAAAATTTACACTATGGCTACTCTAATGTACATTGACTTGTATATACTCATGCATGGGCATTAGGCTGGTTCATAAAAAACAAAAGTTGGATTTTGGTATGGGTCAGCCCGCATATATATTAAGCATCGTGAAAAATTAACACATGATTTTTTTTAAATTTTTTTATTAAGGTTTAGGGTTCGCTACCGGGCCCTAAAATCTGGTATTTTTGAGAAAAATCGCTGCATTTATTATTTTTTTCATGAGTGTGTATTAAAGAAAAATCCAAAATTTATTTTTGTGAACGCCATTATTAAATTGATTTTTTCAGAACATCTTTCTGAGGCGAATTGGCTGCTCTTGTCCGTACACGAAGATATTTGTTTACATTCGTCTTCCCAGGAAAATTTTTTGCAATCGGTGCCAAGTACACTAGTTTTGGAAGTGATTCCACTAGAACCGATTTCATGGAATTGGTTCTGGAACCCGTTCCATGGATGTTATATGCAATATATAGCCGAAGGAGAATCAGTTCTAGAACTCTTTCTCGAACTAGTTCCAGAAGTTATAGAACTAATTCCAAAAGCTCTAGAGCTAGTTCCAGACTTATTCTAAGGCAACCGGTTCCAGTTTGGGTGCCTTAGAAGCGATTGCTTTTTCAAAGAAAAATCGTTGACAATAGAAGGAGTTACATAGGAACAGCAGCTTCTTTGGAACAGAAAATTTCCCTGGGTTAATCCAAATAAAATGATAACAAAAGGAATGTGGCCTGAAAATCAATCCCCAACCCAACTCTCCCTTAAATTTTGTATTTATTTATGTTTCTTAAGTCTCTATTTTAATTATGGTAGCAAGACCACTCAAATAAAAGATTTGCAAATATTTTTTTTTATAAATATATTCAAAAAGATATATTTCAAAAATAGCCGGATGGAATACATATTTACTTAGGCTGCTACAGATAAAGATAATTCGCGCGAATTATTTCCATATTTTTTGATTCGTGAATTAAATTTTTTGTTTTGATTCGCGAATTAATGTATATTTTTAATTCGTTTAAAAGACTCCATTACTATTTAAAACATTGATTTATTAAGAGTAAATTTAATTTTGAATTTGAAATTATTGTTAAATTAAATTATTCAATGAAAGTTTAGATTTTTATAGATATATTAATGACTAATATTGATTCGCGAATCATAGAAATATAATTTTAATTCGAGAATCAAAAAATAAAATTATAATTGGCTCGACTCAAATAAACCCAGACATAATTCGCGAAACAAAAACAAATTTTATTGGTTCTTTTTTAGAAATTAAGTTACTACTGATGATTGAATTAATTTTAAAGGTCTTATCCCCAGCAAAGATCGCAATACGAAGACGATTCCCCATCGTATTGCCTGTATGAAAAATTTTATTGCGGCAACAATCATCTTCGTATTGTGGAATACACCTACCCCATTTGTTTGAAAACGTGTCGTGAATGCAATAATTCACATCAATGTGAGAGCAATTGTTCCAGAATATAAATTGGCGATATCACAAAATTATCGTCTGAACGATAAAAAAAGTAGCGTATATATTGCCAAAATATCATCTGGAAGTTAGAAATATGATATCGCCTAACAGCTTTTCAAATGATAAAAGTACGTTTTTTGTTTTATAATTTTTTATTGTAAACATTTTCACTTTTAATTCACCAATATTAATCTCCATTTTCATATATCCACCACTCTTTCGTGGATTTGAATTTGTTTTGCAATTGCACAATTGTAAAAACAAATTTATTTTCTTACCTTAATATTTGCAATATAAACAAGTTGTCACAAGTTGTCTTAAATTCAACGGAACCCCAGAACAAAAATTTTCAAATAAAACCAAAATTAATTTTTGACATTTCTTTAAATTCCGCTGACTTATCTTTCAGTTGATAAAAAGTAGATTTGTTCAAAATACTTCTTTGATTTTCTTCTAATCGATAAATAATATTAGCCGTATTTTCTAATCACTTGGATTTAATAAATCCAAAAAGTAGTTCTGAAAGTGCTCAACAGATGGGGTTAGATTCTCCCTATTTTAAAAGCAATTTTCTGTCCGACACTTCTTTCAGCCTAATTTTTAATACCGAATTCGATGATGAAGGATTTAACTTTAAGTTTTAATTATATTTTATATAAAACAGCGATAGACAGTCTGCCTTTTCAGTTTTATCACTTCAATTTATATTTTAACATAATTTAAAAGTTCCAATATTCACTTAATGGATTTAATTAAATTACTTACAGTAGAGTGAAAAATTGCCATTTCTATTTGAGCTATTTCTCCATGTCCAAGATGGAAAATATGTATTTGGTGAGGTGTAGTTTTTTTTCTAAACATACATATTTCATAAAAAAAATTTAATAAAAACCTTTTATTTGTTAGGTTTTCAATTTTTTTGTTTGTCTTTTAATTTTCATTCGTATTTTTTTCTGACATTAAATTAATCGGCTGTTTCATATATTTGTGCTTTTATTGTGGATTTATTAAATCCAGCTTTTTTTTGGATTTAATAAATTCCCTTTTTGTATGAAAAATTCTAAATCCAGCCGGTTAAAAAAATACGCTAATTGTCTTCATAAATTTTGGGTGATGTTTCTTTCGAATGCTTATTGGTCCGAATCCTTATTAGGTATAATTAAACTCCTGCGATTCCTATTTTATAATCTTATATAATGAACCGTTTTACTATTTTTATTTTCATTAGGTCTGTAGGTGAAAGACATCTCAAAATGTATTTTTTTAGGAAATAGCTCCATCAAATATAAAATTAACAAAAAGAGTAAGAAGGTTCAACTGTATTTATTATTTTTAAATCGTTGACACAAATAAGTCGGTTCAACAATTTTACAATTGATTTTATTCCTAAGCAGGTGAGTTGTAAGAGGAATAAATATTTCTAAAACAACATAATAAATAGTTTACAAAAATATATTTCTATGTTTGTACTGTTTTAGTAGGTCAGTTTCCTGATAATTTTTTATAATGGTTTCTAGTTCATCGACAGCGGCTACACGCGAAAGCACTAAAATGTGGCTAATCGGACAGGTACACACAGGGAAAAGATTAGTTGGAAAATTGTTGCAATTACAATAACTTGACGACGATAGCATAACTTTAGTTAAAACTGTAAAATATCAATTATAATAGTTAAAAGTTTATATAAGTGACTAATTCTTTGTATCAACAACTGAATTAAAACGCTTTTTTGATAAAAAATTAGGCATCCCAACCAACTTAGGCAAAAAAGCAATTTATTTAAATTAATTCGATTGCGGCAACTGTTTTAAAAAACAAAAATGTTACAATTTTCCTACTGAATTAGCAATAGCAATTACATGAAAGTTGAAACAATCAAATTTTAAAAATTAATGTTAACTAATGTGATACTAAATATTTTCTACAAATTAGTGGTTGCATAAACCGATTTCTAGATTTTCAATTACTATAACAAATGTGAAAAACACTTAAATGTTTTCATACACTCAAAAAAATAAGTTAGTAAAAAATTAGTAAAACGTCTTGTATATCAAGTTTACTAGTTTTCAGAAACTTTTTTGCTGAAATTCCGTTTTCAACAAAAGATTTAGTTATATTTTTTTAGCACTAAACTAATTTTGAACTTATGCTGTACTAATTTATTTTGATAAAAAAATTGTGCTGATAACCGCAACTATAGCGTGGACGACAACCAGATAGACAGGATATATATATCGCAGCTTGTCTGGATGTTGTACAGACAACGGAAATGATAATTAAAAAAACAACTCTACACAATTTCTATATTTAAATTTTCAGCAAATAAATTAACTAAAGTAAAATTTATCTACAAATTTTTTGAGTTTTTTTCAGTCTAATAATATTCAGAAAAAAGTTTAGTGATTTTAGCAAGGATTTTTTTCATTTGCAATCGACTAAGTTTTAGCAAAACTTGCTAAGATTACTATTTTTTGTGGTAAAAATCAGCTCGCTGATTTTCAGCAAACACTTTTGCTGAAATTACCAACTTTTTTGCAAGCACGCTCCTGACTAAAAATTTGCTGACACAGCAACATTTTTTGCTGACTTTACTGACTTGTTTTTTTGAGTGTATAATTTTAGTCATCATAACCGATAGATGTTTGTATTAAAATACTCATATTCGTTTTAAATGTCAAATATAAAACTATAAATAAAAAAATAAGTTGAATAAAAAAATAAAAACTAAATTCAAAACAAAAATACTTTTGCCATTATATGGACAATAATATAATATATTCGCAATTAATGATAAAATTAAGCTATGTAATTTAAAGGTAATTTTATATTTTAATAACTTCTTAGCCCATTTTATTTATTACCTTTTTTACCAATTATTATATTTGTTTTAAGGTATCAACTTGAATAAGGCCATAGAGTACCATTGGTTATAATAAAGAATTATTAAAAATTATTGGAGAATTCGTATTGCAACCGGTCTATTAGGAGAGAAGTAGTTCAACAACACTAAAACTAAGATATGGTTGATAGGATATTCTTATGTGCAAAAAAACTTCGTCAGTCCTGAGATTGCTGAAACAGTAATCAGAATATGATAACTGTTTCAGCAATCATATTCTTACTGAATTACTGAACTTTTTCTACATGAAAAAGTTCTTAGAATTCAATGATTTTTCTTTAGAAAAAATTTCTCAGATTCTTAGAGGTTTCCACAGATTTTGGAGGCTTTTTAGAAAAAACTATTAGTTCAAAGGACCTTTTCCCGTAAAAAATCGGCAGATTCTGAGAACTTTTATGTTTTTATTTAGTAATTTTGTAAGTTGTTATAATATCGTCGACCGGCCTGCAAAATGTCACATGTGTTTAATAGATTTTCAGGAGAGCGAAAAAACTGTTACAAAATCTACTTTTAAGATATTTTATTGGCATCATATGCCTTAATGATGATTTTACTAAATGAGGTCGTGAATCAGTAAGGCACACACAGAGAAAAAATATGCTATTTTCCAACTGAAATTCGGTTACATCTACTAAAACAGGTTGGTGCAACTGAATATTGGTTATCACCACAAAATTCGGTTTATACAACTGAATTTTAGTTGCAATATATTGCAAAATATTTAGGAACCACATTCCAATATGATTTCTCCAACCGAATTTATTGGTTGTAGCAACCAATATAGGCTTGGCAATTCGGTTGGCAATTTTTTTTCCTGTGTGTATATGATGCCAATAAAATATCTTAAAAGTAGATTTTGTAACAGTTTTTTCGCTCTCCTGAAAATCTATTAAAAAACACATGTGACATTTTGCAGGCAGGTCGACGATATATTACACTAATAATTAAATATATTGGAAACGGTATTTTATTTAAATAAATAGAAAGGACTACCAAAATTCGGTTGGGTCTATTGAATATTAAATTCGGTCGGATTTACCAAAACAATTCGGTCATACCAACCATTTATAAAGTAGGTATAACGGAAGATATCGATAGCTGCAACCGAATAATGTGATAGTACATGCAGGGATGGAAAGAAAGCTCGGAGCGAGCCAAAAATATATACATATTTTTAAAAAGCTCGGAATCAAAATTAAAAGAGCTGCTCAAATAAAAAAAGGTCGCAACTAAAAAAAATAAAGAGCTTATAAAACTGAAAAGGCTCGTTTACAAAACTGAATAGAGTTTTTTAAATCGAGCAGCTCGTATAAAAAATTTCATAGAGCTTTTTTTTTATCTAGCAGCTCTTTAAAGAAATTTAATTGAGTTTTTTAAAATCGAGCCGCTAAAAAAGCTCGCTCCCATTAAAATAAGTTACTTATTATAAAAAACAAAAGCGGTAACTTAGTTACACTATATCCAGCAGTATTATAGTCCCTAGATTTTGAATTTTAGAAACCCATACGTAAAATATTACAAAATAATGGCGGAATAAATTCAAATAAAACACACTTAAAAAAATTGCAAAATAATGGCGGAACACGAAAAAAGACTTTATGATGCAAAAAGTTTATTAAAAAAATTAATTAGCAAATTACATTCTGCAAACAAATATGTTGATGTAAAAATTTTCCTTTTTGCAAATTGTTTTTTCCCCGATTATTTTAACGATTTTTTTTTGCAAGTAGCCGCCAAACTTTGTTTTACGAAATAGGTGTTATAGTCTATAAATTATAAATTTAAAAGAAGCGAACTTAAAAAATTGCAAAATAATGGCGGAACGCGAAAAAAGACTTCATGGTGCAAACATTTTATTAAAAAACTTAATCAGCTATTTACATTCTGCAAACAAATATGTTGATGGAAAAATATTCTTTTTTGCAATTTTTTTTTTCGCGATTTTTGTTTTGCACCTAGCCACCAAACTTTGTTTTATGAAATGGGTATTTTAGTCCCTAGATTATAAATTTTATAACACCGAACTTAAAAAATTGCAAAATAATGGCGGAACGCGAAAAAATACCTTATGGTATTAATCAGCAACTTACATTCTGCAAACAACTATATTTATAAAAAAAATTTTCCCTTTTGGAAATATTTTTTCGCGGTTTCTTTTTATAGCAACTAGCCGCCAAATTTTGTTGTATGAAATGGGTATTATTAGTCCCTAGATTATAAATTAAAAAAACAACGGAACTTAAGAAATTTTAAAATAATCACGGAATGCGAAAAAAGGCTTTGTGGCGCAGAAATTAAGTAAAAAATTTAAAATTGCGATTAACATTCTGCAAACGAATATACTGATGCAAAAATGTTTGCATTTTTGTAAAATTTTTTTTTCGTAATTTTTTTTTTTGGCATACTTTATGGGTGTTATTGTCCTTGGGTTATGAATTTCAAAAAACCGCACTTAAATAATTGTAAAATAATGGCGTAATGCGAAAAAAGGCTTTGTGGTACAGAAAATAAATTAAAAGACTTAATTGGCGATTAACATTCTGCAAACGACTATGCCCAGTGTAGAAACGGAAATGACATATCATTATTTTTTGGACTACCAGTAATGAAACCCACTTACCTTCTGCATTATTTTAAAACATATAGTAATGAGTTACTGATAATTACTTATTTTTATCATTATTTCAAATAGAAAATAATTTTCTAAATTTTTTTTTAAATTTTTTGAAATCTATTTTTAGACTCAATATTTTTTAAACACTGGTAAGGATATATGTAACCACATATTTTTTGATTTTTTGTATATTGGCGAGTAAGCTTACTTGTGTGCAGCAGGTCAATTATGTTTTTATCTCCCAGTGTAGAAACGGTAATGACATATCATTATTTTTTGGAGTACCAGTAATGACACCCACTTACCTTCTGCATTATTTTAAAACATATAATAATGAGTTACTGATAATAACTTATTTTTATCCTTATTTCAAATAGAAAATAATTTTTTAGATTTTTTTTAAAATTTTTTGAAATCTATTCTTAGACTCAATATATTTTAAACACTGTTAAGGATATATGCACCACATATTTTTGATTTTTTGTATTTTGGCGAGTAAGCTTACTTGTGTGCATCAGGTCAATTACGTTTTTAGTTATTAAATATTACATGTCGATATAGTTCAGATGGTAGAGCAGTTGACTGGCAATCTGTAGACCCAGGTTCGATTCCCGCACCAGCAAATTTTATTTAAAAAAAAAATACAATAAAAAATATTTTTTTTATATAATTTATTTTTTTGAAAATCTATTTTTAGACTCATTATTTTTGTCAGTACTGGTAAGCACATAGGTAACGATATATTTTTTGATTTTTCGTATGCTGGTATGTAACGACAACTCGTTATTTTTCGCGACATCGCCATAGAAAGGTAATAAGAAATGTAATAACAAAAGTAACTAGTTACCATTACCAAGTATGTAGTTACATAACCACATATCTGGTAATGATTTTCTACACTGGGTGTTAATGCAAATATTTTCCTTTTTGCAAACATTTTTTTTGAAAACAATCACCATACTTTGTATAAAGTTTGGGTATTTTAGTCCCTTACATATCTATTTAGTTAATATTTTTAACATTTATTTTGAAATTCTATTGGAAATGCTGTATTTAATATCTAAATATTTAATTTTTTTTTTTTGTAAACAAGCCAAAAGAGTTTTCAAATTTACTTGAAAAGAGCTTACGTTTTCATAATACTCGATTTATTTTTTTGGAAAATAGCCTTTTTTTGAGCTCGCTTGTTTTAAAAAATTGAGGAAGCTATATTTTTTTTTTAAATACTTTCATTTTTATATAAGAGCGAGCTAAATTTTTTACAATTTACAAGTCTAGTTATCATTTTATTGAGATTAAACCAGGGAAATTTTCTGTTCCAAAGAAGCTGCTTTTCCTATGTAACCCATTCTACTGTCAACGATTTTTCTTTGAAAAAGCAATCCTTCTAAGGCACCCAAACTGGAACCGGTTGCTTTAGAATGAGTTCTGGAACTAGTTCTAGAGCTTCTATAATTACACACAGAGAAAAAATATGCCATTTTCCAACTAAAATTCGGTTACATCTACTAAAATAGGTTGGTCCAACTGAATATTGGTTATCACAACAAAATTCGGTTTATACAACTGAATTTTAGTTGCAATACCCAAAATGTTTGGGAATCACATTCCAATATGGTTCCACCAACCGAATTTATTGGTTGTAGCAACCAAAATATGCTTAGCAATTCGGTTGGCAATTTCTTTTCCTGTCTGTATTTCTATAACTTCTGGAACTAGTTCGAGAACTAGTTCTAAAACTGATTCTCCTTCAGTTATATCTTGCATGTAAGATCCATGCAACGGGTTCCAGAACCAGTTCCATGGAATCGGTTCTAGTGGAATCACTTCCAGAACTAGTGTGATTGGCAATCAATTGCAAAAAATTTTCCTGGGAAGACGAATGTAAACAAATACCTTCGTGTTTAATGTTATAAAATTTTCCACCGTGTTACGTGTACAAACAGACGGACGGACGGACAAGAGCATCCAAGTCGCCTCAGAAAGAGGTTCTGAAAAAATCTAACACAATTTTTTTTTACAATTCTTCATTTAATAATAGCGTTCACAAAAGTAAATTTTGGATTTTTCTTTAATACTCATGAAAAAAATAATGGATGCAGCGATTATTCTCAAAAATACCAAAATTTTGGGCCCGGTAGCGACCCCTAAACCTTAATAAAAGAATTTAAAAAAAATCATGTGTAAATTTTTCACGGTGCTTAATATATATTCGGGCTGACCCATACCAAAATCCAACTTTTGTTTTTTATGAACCAGCCTAATGGGCATACATTGTCATATACGTCCAGTTGTATACATGCAACTGTATGACCATACCTGATCATGGAAATATATGACATCATGTGAGGGGTATATGTTCATATATGAGCATATATGCCCATATTAATTTCGGAACCAAAGACATATGGAAATATATAAGACCATGTATGGTCATACATTAAACTATGCAATGACGTATATGATCACGTATACCCATGCATGATCATACAAGTCTATGTATGATCATGTATGTTCATATATATTTCGATTTTCTCATGGGTATGTATAAAAGGTGCAAAATTAATTTTGATCTTATTGTTTAGGTAAGAATTATTGTTGGGTTCGAGAATTTCCCGTCAAAAATGTGACGAGAATTCCAGGGAAATTGTACTTAATTCCCGCGAAAATGGGAAATGCTAAAAAACAGAATATTATAAGTTTTTTAGAAACAAAATACATTTTTCATGACAAATTTGCCAAACATTTATTTTAACTAATGAATTTGTCTTCTTAGTGTGGCTGCAAATCAAGTAAACTACGAGTACATCTAAATTAAATACGGGTTTACAAGCTTTATTGTAATTTGAAAAAAAATGTTAATCATTTTCAGATTAGAAAGAATTTAGCCGCTTCGCAGTTGGCCTCGTACTCTGAAGCCAGTTTGTTTTCAAAATTAATAATAATAACACCCCAGCAAAATAAAATTTCAAGTAATGCTTTAGAAACTACTTCTTTCAATACTTCACAAATATCCGTTAGTGTATTTTTACTGCTTTTTCAGAAGTTATTCTGAACAACTTCTAAAAATCACTTCCTTCATTGCTTCCAAAGTATCCGTTAGTATATTTTTACAGCTTTTTTAGAATTACTTCTGAACAATTTCCGAAAAACCACTTAAGTATTGCTTCTAAAGAGTAATTGCTCTAAAAGTGATCGTAAAAATTGATTTTGGTATCATTTGGCATTTCCAAACAGACGGTACCGGGTTCGATTCCCGGCGGGACAAATATTTTTTTTATTTTTTTTTTAATTTTTGTTTTATTCTATTAATTTTTTTTAATATTTTTAATTAATTTGTTTAAATTCAATATCTTTTTAATTTTTAAAAATATGTATATATAAAAAAATGGTGGGAAATTGCTTTTTATGCACCTGTAATAATAGTACTGAAAACAATATTGAATTGGAGTGCACTTTAAACACTTGTTTAATAAGTACTTTAATTGAAGAGAATAAGGAGCAATATCTCGCAGTAACAAGGTGGTGTTTTTATGCCAGTCAACTTTCATATTAAAGAAAAGCTCAGCGGTAGAGCGCTAAACTAGCAATCGTCAGGTCGCAAGTTCGATACCCGGTGGCGGCAATAAAAAACTTTTGTAAAAAAAAAAAAAAATTTTTTTGTGAAGAATTTTTTTTTTACTTACAATTGGTAAAAAAGAGCTTCCTTTGCATTCGTTCAAAAAGTACTGAAAAAATGTTGAAGTGGGAGTACTCCTCTCCTATGACAACCTAATGTTAAAATCATTAGTGTTTATGTTAAAAAATAATTACGTCTAGATCATCAATTGTAGTGCTTTTTCTACTGCTTCGGCATCTCTTTTTTTGCTGGGACAGTACAACACCAAAAATTTATCGGACATGCGACATATCAATTCTGATAAATTTTGGGATGCATATCACGAATGTTAACATCAAACTAGCTCTCTTTTTGAAATACTCGTAAATTTAACGTTTAACAAAATGACAATTTGTTCTCTAAATTTATTCATATACCTTACTTATTTATATACCCAGCAAAATCTTTCATTACCAAATAAGTGGTTATATAATAGAAATTCATAGCTCCGCACAACTTATTTTTTGGCGTCTAAACTCATTATTTTTGTTTGGCGTGGTCGTTTTTATAAGTAGTCACGCTTACCCGCTCGCTTACGAAAAAATGAGAAATAAGTATTTATGAGGTTTTGAATAATAAGTGGTTACACACATGCTTACAAAAAGTTGAATTATAAGTGTTTATCAGATTGCTTAATATAAGTGTTTATCAGATTGATTCTTAAAAATAAGGCAAATACTATTAGCTTAAGGAAATAAGTTCAGAAAAATTTAAGTTTTAGTTTTAGGACACGTCATACAAATTTGAACATAAAACATATTTACATATAATAAATAAAATTTTTATAAAATTTAACTGTGTAAAAAGTACTTATTTAAACTATTACGAGTAAGTCATTATTTTATATTTAGAAACAATGACTACAATAGGCCCTTATTAGGAAGTCATTACTTTGAATTATAAAATAATGCAAAAGGTAATGATTCATCATTTTGGGTAATGCAGATAGTAATGAGGTGTCATTACCAATATATTGCTGGGTACCTGATTAAACAACGGACAATTTTTAATATGGTTTACAAGTATAGACTTTCAGCTTTTAAAGTTTGCGCACGAAATAAATAGTTAATTAGGTTAAAAAAAAAATTTTTTTAATCGCGTTAGCATTGAAAAATATAATGAAAAATTGTGTCCAAATATTAAAGATACTGCGTAATTTATTTTCTATGAGACATTCAATTGAAAATTAAAAAGTTTCTTGTGAAAATATAGTTTGTTGTAAATAAATATATTAAATTAATAATTTTCGCAAATTTTTTGATCTATCTAGAAGAAAATTTTATGAAGAATAGCAGAATTTTCTTAATTTGGATCACAATTATGCCGCCCCTCGGGTATCCAGTGAAGCAACTTCACCAGAAAAAATTATTTAAGAAAAATTATTGAAAAATACAAATGATTGAGTTCAGTTTTTGGCCCTTACTATAAAAGAGTATTTTAAATTTAAAGTCGACTTTATTTTTAATCAAACGGTTTTGTTAATTTTGTGTATGAAAACCCTACAAATTTTTTTTTATTTTCAAAAATTTTGATTGCTTGAAAATAAATTAACCAACCAGAATGCTCCAAAAATAAACCAAGCCAAGGCATACTAACACCCAATATTTAAACTAAAGTCGACTTTAACTAAAATATAAATTTGAAAAATTTAGGGCGTTTGATTTTACTCGTAGGAGGCTGTGATTTTAGAAATGATTATTACGATAATTTTGTGGAAAAAAAACTATCGATTTACACTAAAGCATTATTTTGATAACTCTAAGGCTGTCACCTTCAAGAAGGACAATATTATTTCTGTTTGGTCAGCTAAGATGAATGATAATATGGGAAAAATTATTACATATCGTCGTCGAAAATCTAAAAGTACGTATCATCAAAAAAATCAAAATCGTTTTTTTGATTGATTCTGATTCATTAGGTTAAACTACATGCCTCTACCAATTTTTAGAGTTCTGTGACCAAGTTTAAAAATTGTTGTATTTTATGCCCATATTCGATAATTTGTTTTTATATCTGAAATCTACATGCCTCTACCATTCTATAATATTTTTTACTTCTCCTGTAAAAGTAAAAAAAAGTGATTGTACGTACTTTTGGATTTTCGACGAACTTTTTATGCCAACAACCTTACAATGGGTCATATGAATAAAACTTAACAATTACTTCGAAGTAATTACTTTGGGCTTAGGAATGGCTTTTAACCCCAAAATTACCAATTGGCTGGTAGAATAACATGAAATTTAAACGAAAATTAAAAAATTAAATTTCTACTCTACTCCCAAGCAGACTAGATTTGTGAAGTACCTAATTGCTTAAAAAAACCCTGTATTTAGCCCTATTAGTACTATCTATTTTTTATTCATATGAGCCAATGTTTTTTTTACTGAAAGTTTAATTTAAAAAGACCATTTAAAACAATTTATTTTTGTTTTTAATCTTTGGATATAAAGGAAAGAACTACTTAAATCCTTTTTAATTAAATAACATGAAAAGAAATATATTAACAACATTGAATTACAAATAACATCAACAAAATTACAGACTATATATATATTTTTTTCTTATTTTTTTATTATTAAATCTAACAACACAGCAAAGAAAATTACAGTTGTTCAAATTTACCACAAAACTTTGTCTGTCTAAACTTTTCAAAATAAGAGAAGAAAAAAAAACTTACAAAAAGATTAGAAGGCACAACATATTTGCCTTACAACTAGTATGACACTGGCTTATATAAAGCTTAACCCTTAGATTCAACTATGTGTATCTCTATTTGTTGGCATAAATGAGGCTTTCCCTACCAACTGCCCCGCTACAGTAAAAATTATATCGTATTATTGGGGACGAAAACTCGTTTTATCAGTTTTCGAATGATTTAATATTTAAAAATAATTTTTTAATTTTTGCACTAAAAAAAAAAACAATTGTATTGTCTATTATGAAAATGATCAACCTTTTTTGAAACAACAAATAAAATCTAATATGACAATATCATATTAGAATTTGGACTTGAGCTGGAACAATATTCTAACTAAATATATTTTAATATTTATTTTTATATTTTGACAGTTATTTTTAAATCCTCTCTTTACTTTAAGGTTTTGGGTTGCGTTTTCGTGGAGAACTTTTTTTTTATATGGTAATTTCGTTTTCGAAGTACCCAGTATATATTTGGAAAATTAATCGAATAATTATAAAAAGCAATCCGTGGTATTTACTAGAGATGGGCGCGTGAATCACGCGTGCTGCACGCGTGATCGTGAGTTAAAATGATAGCACTCACGTGAGTCGTGCGTGAGTTACAAAAACATTGAAAAATTTTGTTCCTCCACAAAAATTTGGATTAACATTTAAAGTTTTACAGTGAATTTTTAAGTTGTTTAAAAATTTTATAAAATTAAATTAAAGGAATTAAATGCGCTAAAATTCCAAAACCTTATTACCAAATTATGAAAAATAATCTGCTAAAAGCATGTCCCTATCCAAATTTTATTCTTGAATAAGGCAATCGCCAGGGGGCGACATTTTTAGTATTTCTAGAAATATTTGTTAAGTTAAAGTGTAAACTCTATGAGAATTTCTTGTTCTCGTCTAGTAGCGTTTCTAAACATTTAAAATATCAAAGAAAAAACAAACAAACAAAAAACACAATTTGCTTTGTCAGCTACCAATATACTACTCTGTTGTTTTGACAGATCTATCAAATGTAGTGACATCCATTCAAGTATAATCAACAATAGAAAATAATATGTTTTCTAAAGTGTCAGTAACCCAGTCAGAAATCGCCAGTGGTACAAATAATCAAGCACCGGCATACTACTGGGTAACCACGGTGTTAAAAATAAATGACTGGCAGAACACTCATTTCGGACGATTTGCCAGCGTTTGAAAAAAGCGTTTTGCCAGTATTTGTTTTACAAAAATTTCGGTGGTTTATAAAAAAAAGCTACTGGCAAAGAATTGGCTAATGACAGGTCATTACCATACGGATTACCAGGTAATGATAGGTCATTACTTTTTGCATTACTTTAAAATACAAAATAATGACTTACTGATAATAAGTTATAGAAGCACTTATATATTCTTGCAAAGTAATCACTTACTGGTAATTGATTAAATAAGTACTGATTTAGTTTTTTATATTAATATTTTATTTATTAAATTGTTTCGAACAGGGTTGGCAGACAATACCGCTAAAATACCGTTATCGATTCAAAACCCTTTAAACTGGCTACTGTTACCCCTAAAATACCGTTACCGAAATAACCGAAATACCGTTATCCTTAAAATACCGTTACCGAAATAACTGAAATACCATTATCTTTAAAATACCGATACCGAAATAAATGAAATATCGATACCCTTAAAATACCGTTACCGAAATAAATGAAATACCGTTACCGTTACTTTTAATTTTCTGCTTTTGGTAATTACACGTCGTTATTGAGTATTTTTCGTACTTTAAGTTGGTAAACTGGTTCTCGTTTGCTTTTTGTAAAAAAAATTGCGGGATGAAACGAAATAACTGACTACCGTTATCCTTAAAATACCGTTACCGAAATAATATTTAAAAACCCGTATCCTTAAAATACTGTTACCGAAATAAATGAAATAGCGTTACCCTTAAAATACCGTTACCGAAATAATCTGAAATAGCGTTACCCTTACCGATAACCGCATCGTTTCGGTTACCAAATGAATAGAAAATTTTCCGAGGTAAAAAGTTATTTTTACAATATGACCAACTATTTCACAATGTAGGGTAACCGCTTATTTCCTGACTACCGAGTAAACATTAATTCTATCTTTGTGAGTAACTACTTATTCTTTCACTATGGGTAACCCATGAATTTTTGGACATCGCGAACAAAAGTAATGTTGCGAGTAAATAGCCTGGTAAGTAGTGAAACCCTTTGTGTGTTACTTACTCGCTTAATTACGCGGTAATGTCTGTTTTTGCTGGGCACTTGCATATTAGTTAAATTTTTAACAAAATTTTTTTATAGTTAAGCTAATTTTAATTCTATATAAATAAAATTTATATTCAATAAAGTTTCCTTAAATAATTAAGATAAAAAACAAATTTCATATTTTTCGTAAGTACTTCGTGAGCGTGAGTACTTCGTGAGCGTGATTCAAAATAAAATTAATCACGTGAGCGTGAGTGAGCGTGATTATAGAAAAATGTTCGTGCGTAATTATTACTTTCCTTTAGTGAGCGTGCGTGAGCGTGAGTGAAAATTCACTCACGCGCCCATCTCTAGTATTTACTGAATTCTAAAGCATAAAATAGCATGAATGTTAGCAAATGAAAATTATTGGTGGAATAACACACATACATACATACGTATGTATATCTTCCACATAATACAAACTGTAAAATGATAAATAGAAAGTCGCCTGTGCTATCCGAGTGCGCGAAAGAAAAAAATAATTTTTAAATAAATTTTGTGGAACGTGTTGTTCTATTTTTAGAATTAATAGTCCATAAATATTAAAGAAATGATCTTATTTTTACCAGGATATATTTACAATAATTGTATCAAAGGAATTAAATGTGCTAAAATCCCAAAACTTATTAAACAAATTGTGAATTGTCTGTTGAAGGCATTGCAAAAGAAAAAAAACTAATTTGCAAGTACTTGTGCTTTAAGAAACATATTCTTTTGTATTATTGTTTATACATGAATGGAAGATGACAAAGCTAATTGTGGTATAATTTTTTTTGTTGTCGTTTAATAATAAAGCTCCTTGACGAGAACAAGCAATTCTCCTTTGCCCCGTGACGATTTCCTTAGGCAAGAAAGAAATTCAGATAGGGACTTCCCTTCAACAGATTATTTTTCACACAAATGTTAAATAAGTTTTGGGATTTTAGCACGTTTAATTCCTTTGATAAAATTTAATATTTTAAATGTTGCTAAAAGACAGTCACGGCACTTAATGAATTTTTTGAATTTTAAGTCATAAACAAACATGCTCCAAAGAATTTACCACTAAATTTTCCACTAAATTTCCCACCGATTATTGCACTCTCCTATTGATAAATGTGGATATGACAGCTCAATTTCATCAAGATATGTTATCAAATCATTCTCTAGAATATCAATATAATCTCCGGCATTCATTTTGCTAGAAACAAAATAAATGGTAGTCTTTTTTTGATTGCAAGAACCAGCACAAACCATAAGGTTTCCACCAGCAAAATTTCGATGCAGCTTAATTGGTTTTGAATTCCGCGTATCATGCCCCCAAAGAAAATAGGTGAGACTGATATCTAATAGTTTTGTGGGTTGATTTCAAAACATGGATTTGAATGACATCTAATCCATTCTGGCAGACACCTAAATGCAAATCATTTTTTGTTTCGTAAGCGTATGTCTGCTTTTCGAAGGACATCTCTATCATTTAGTGATGATAGGACGTCCTGGTCTTTTAATGGTGACATAACTGGAACCTATTCTTATGATATTTGCTACTCCCATATGGGGCCTTTCGAACGTCCTGGAAATACCATCATCTTTATAAACCAGAGACCCAAAATAACTGTTATATTTCTAAAAAAGTCACCACCCAAATTTATTTAATTATAATATTTCAATAATGCACTATATTTTATAAATCATATTGCACAAAAAAATCACAAATATTGGCAAAGATTTTAATTTTTTCAATTTTTATATTTTACTCTATAAATTTCTGTTGTTTTTTTGATTTTTATTTTAAAACTTTTTATAAAAGTTACAGAATGATTTTTTTGAAAAAATTAAGCACTAACTTTTTTATTTGATAATAAAATAAAAATTAAAAATTGACCTTAATTGAATGTCGGAAGTTGCTGGAATATACATATTTACTCACTTTAAATCACTGTTCAATCTTTTATTAACACTAGTTGACATCATCAGGATATTATAATTGTTGAAGTCATTGGTTCTATGGCTTTTGATTTATATTCTTAACTGTTATTTTTTGATAAAGAAAAAAAATCACAAAATAACTTTTATTATTTTTGAAAAAATAAAAATCATGTTTGGATAGTTTTTGTTTGAATTAAAAATAAAAATCAAACAGAGGAAATAAACAGAAAATTAAAAATACTCAAACAAGAAATAATTGTAAAACAATAAGTTTTTTGAATAAAAGTTATAACTGTTACGTCCCTGTTATAAACCTTTATTTGTCCAATATTTTCTTCCAAAAACGATTTTCCACGGGGCATTTTGTACAAATAAAAGGATTTATTTAATGTGGTTCAGAATTCGAATACGCAAAACAATAATCTTTAAAAGTATTAACAATTGCATCAAAATCATAGCCTACTAGATTAAAACTTAACATTGAAATTTCATAGAAGTATATTTATTTCAATCGAATAAATAATTCAAACTATAAAGTCAATAAATGCACTTAAGTCAATAAATGCAAAAAAAAGAGTTTTATGTTTACATTAAAGTGTACACGTCTTTCAAAGAGTATATAAAATTTGATAATGCAAAAAAAAACTTTATTCTTTTTGTAAATAAATTTATTAGGCTCTTGGCCTTAAAAAAATCATTATATAAGCAGTTCAACTTGACAATCTAGTCGCGATATTTGTTAATGAAGTCTAATTTTGTTAATACCTCATAATCTCCGAGAAAAGGGGATTTTGGTGTTTCTCATAAACTAATGACAACGAGAAAACCAACTTGTGACTAGGAGAAAACCAACCAAAGATTTTTCGGCTATTCGAATGTTTATGGAGTAAAACGGGGATGTGAATTTTCAAAAAATCGATTTTCGAACGTAATTTTTGGTGGATAGGAGGGGGAGGGGGCAAACATGTTATATGTTTTTAAGAGTTGGCAAGCAATACCGCTAAAATACCGTAAATACAATAAACGAAATATTTATACCTTTAAATACCGTTACTGAAATAAATGAAATACTGTTATAGCTAAAATACCGTTACCGTTATTTTCAATTTTCTGCTTTTGGTAATTGCACGTCGTTGTTGAGTATTTTTCGTACATTAAATTTTGCTTTGTTTCTAATTTTAGGAGCTATAGTCCATTAATATTATAGCTTTAGTTCCATTTTTCTCCAATACGGTGCTAACACTGAAAATATTATTACAGTAACTGACTGTAGTTTATTTAAAAAGTTATCCGTACATTTATTTTTAAATGCCCTACGGGAAATTTTAACAAACTGTCACCGAACTGACCCCTTTATATGAAATAGACTGGTCACTTTTACATGGCGTTGTCATAGGAGGTGGAAATTGACCCCTTATGACATGTCACAAGACAAATCATAGGACAGGTTACTGAACTCTCATAAAAAACAAAGTTCAGGGACCTGTCCTGGGATTTGTCTTGTGACATGTCACAAGGGGTCAATTTCCCCCTCCTATGACAACGCCATGTAAAAGTGACCAGTCTATTTCATACAAAGAGGCCAGTTCGGTGACAGTTTGTTAAAATTTCCCATAGGGTGATTATACAGTTAAAAAGAAAAGAAATATATTTTTCAACTTTTTTGTCATTTATTTAAAAAATAAACTACATATAAATACGGATTATTACAGTAACTGACTGTAGTTTATTTAAAAAGTTATTCGCACATTTACTACACTCAAAATAGTTTGTAGTTTAAATTAACTGAAAACGTAATTTAAAATAAATGAAAAATCACTTGAAAATCGGTCTACTGACTTTTCATTTAAATCAAAAGAACTTTTCATTTATTTTTAAATGTTAATAAATTAACTACAAAATGCTTAAAGAAGTAATGATTTTTCATTTATTTCGTTTTTATAACTTTCAAAAAATTAACTTCAAAATCCGTAAGAATAAATGATATTTATTTTATTTCGTTTTTTTAACTGACCCAGAAATCTAAATAGGTTTGTTTTTTTTACACAAAACACTTTAAATAAAAATATTAACTGTAACCGAAAATCCGTATTTCTATGTAATTTATTTTTTAAAGAAAAGACAAAAACATTTGAAAAATATATATATTTTCAATTTAACTGTACAATCATTTAAAAATAAATGTGCGGATAACTTTTTAAATAAACTACAGTCAGTTACTGTAATAATATTTTCAGTGTAGTCCCCCTTTTCTTACCGATTTTCAATTGTTTTAATATGCATTTTCAGTAGATTTTAAGAAAAAAATATTTTGAGTGCATGGAATTATAGTATCTAATATTAAAAAAAAATGCTTCATTGGCCAATATTAAACAACGTCTACTTCGCCCAATTTTTTGAAAATTAAAAAATTTATTCTTTTTTTTATTTACGACAATAAATATTAAAAGTCTTTCTTTCATAAGATATACTTTTCTAGCTAGACAGTTGGTATGTAAAGTTTCATATATATATTAGGGTGTAGTAAATTTATAAAAATTGTGAAAAATTATCGAAGAATAATGAAGTAGCTCCACTAAAAAATTGTAAATTTTTACTTCTTTATATTTTGATCTTTGTAGAATGAAATATTAAAATAACATACAACATGTCGGACGATATCTAATTGAATGGACCATATATATTTTTAAATTTATTATTTTAAATAAAATTTTCTTTATTTTAACATCTAGAAGATATGTCCGCGAGTTCTAAACCTGTTTTAAATAATCAAAGAAAATTCACAACATTTTTGTTTTTGCACCAAAAAGTTACTAATCAGTGGGCTTTTACGTCTCGCACAACCTTTGCTTTTTTGGTTTGTTCGTGATCTCGAGCAAAGCAAATGAAAACATGTTGGTAAAATATAGATTCTTAATTCACTTTATTCATATTTTGTAATAATATTTCAGCTTATTTTTTAAACATTCAAGTGCCTATGCATAATAATTTGAAAACCTAATAATACGTTTATAAAAGGATTTTTGTATGAAAATTTTGTTTTATAAGTCACTTATAAATTTTAAAAATAATTATGAATATGACTCTCAGTATTTTAACGAACAAATAATTTTAAAAAATATTAAATTTTATTTGCAGTTAAATTTTTTCTATGTAAAAAATATTTTCATTTGCTTTCCCTACCCACTCACACAACAACAAAAAACCCTGAACACTAGAGTTTGCTAAAAACCGAAAAATTTGAAAACCGCGGTTTCGGTTATTTTTCGGTTTTCTTGTGATATTAACAGAATTGTTTTAAAATAATTTAATATGTATAAAAATTAAATATTTTAATACATTCAAGATATTTATTAAAATTCAATTGAATTTCTCACTCGAATAAAGGCAACAATGGGGGGAAAAAACAAGGAACCCCTTATAAATTAAAAAATCTTATTCTTTTTTCAGCAAATAGAGCTGTATTTAAAGAGTTTAAATTTGAAATTTAGCAATTTGTTAAAAACAATATAAGGTTAAAATTTTATACAATAAATTTCGCGGACTACGAAATAAAACTTTTTGAAAAATAAGCGGTGAAAATCTGAACTGAATACGTGAAACTCAATATCTCTTAAACTAAATGACTTTGGTGCAATTTTTTTGTAAAAATATATATTATCTTATATTATCTGTAGTAATAAAAACAAAAAAAAGTATTTAAAGTAATATTTAATGGAGAAATTGTTCATTACAATTTAATACATAATTTTGCAAAACAGGAGCTGAGCCCTTTTCTAAATTCAAGACTCAATAATATGTAATTTAATTAATTATTTTAATTGTTTTAAGTATTTATTAAAAACCGACTTATTTTTGTCGGTTTCGGTTTTGAGGCTTGAAAAACCGCGGTTTCGGTTTCGATTAAAACCGAACAGAAAACTCTACTGAACACTGTAGTTTCTCTAGTAAAATATGTACACTCTGATCTAATTCAGGGGTAAAAATTTAAAACTTAAATTTCTTTCTGGCCACCCTAACATGCACGTTCTTTATATATTTCAAACTTTAAGTTCGTATTCAAACAAACATTTATTCTTTGAAAAAAGACAAACAACAACTTACATCAACGTATGTGTATTAGGGTAGCATTTAGTTAAATATTCTAAATTTATATTATGTAAAATCGATATCTCTTTAATACTTTCCGGTCAACATAAACAAATGCTCCTGCAACATATTAAATACAAATTCATATTATCCGAGCATATTTTTGTTACACCTTATAGAAATTTTCTTCGCTTCAGAAGAGTTAATCCAAAACTGCTACCCTTATCTACCTATGTACTTGTAGGTACAAAACAATTACAACAATAATATATTTATATGACTGCAAAAACTTTAACAATACGTAAACAGACACTGCAGAATACCATCATCAGCGTCAGACTATATACAAGTACTAATCATATGTCAGGGTGTCATGGTGAGCTCAAAAAATAAACTTTTCTTATCTACTCAACTTTTTATTCACTACAACTGTGTACTTCGGATACACATACATATTTAACTAACTAGATCATACCTAACCTAACTAAAATTGCAACTACTAACTTGCAATAATAATAACAGGGAGAAAGCGACAAAAAGAAAAAGGACTACTTATGTATGTGTTCCACATGAAACTATGCATTTGCTTATTTAAAATCAACAATTTAATAAGAGTTCCAATGTCAACACAGTAGTACACATAGAAAACAGATTCGTAGTAACAACCGAAATTTGTCCAAACGAATTTGTGTTTGTTAATTTTTAATACAGTTGTAATTTCCGAAATTTATTTATCTTTTGAAGTTTTGTTGTACAGTATTAACTGGGATACCAATTGGGATTGATATTTAAAAATCCGGTGATTTTCGGGACTACGAGATTTTTCGGATTACCTGGATTTAGGGATTCCGGGATTTAAATTTTCCTTTGTTTATAAAAATTTTATGATATGTAACTAATTTTTTTTGTAGAATAAACCGTTTTACAATTATTTAATATTTGTTAATTAATAATGTGGTACATTTTATAAATATTGAAATATCCCAGTCAGAAATTGCCAGTGGTACAAAAAATCAAGTACCTGCATACCACTGGGTAACCGCGGTGTTAAAAATAAATGACTGGCAGAACACTCATTTGGGACGCTTTGTCAGCGTTTGCAAAAAGCGTTTTGGCAGTATTTGCTTTACAAAAATATCGGTAGTTTATTAAAAAAACACTGGCAATGATTGGGCTTAGAGTGCTATGCCAACTTTAGCAATAAGTGGTTATCCAGAGCTATTACCTAGTCAAAAATTGCAGCGGTACAAAAATCAATTCACTGGTAGAGCAATAATTTTATAATGAAGACGGTTTGTAAAAAAAGTTTGTATTGAGAAGGTTCCGAGTTCAATCAATTCAAAATTTTTTTTTAATTTAAATTTTTTTCCCAAAAACTTTTTGCGAGTGCTAACATTTTAGTACAGCCAGTTGTTGTCCAGCTGTTATCATTCATTTACGTTTTTAGCCACCAAGTATTATATGTAGAGTTAGCTCGGTGAGTAGAGCTGTCGTCTGCCAATATGACGGCCTGAGTTCATATCACGGCAGGACCAAAAAAAGATACATATGAACTTTTTTTAAATTTTATTTTGGAAAATATAATTCCAGACCACCTCTTTATTGATCCTGCCAGCGTTTTGCCAACGTTAAAAATTTTGTTTCTCCAGTACTTTTCCGGCGCTTTTTGAACTGCCGGTCATTTTGTGTATTGTCGTTATCATTTTCGAAATGGCAAAGCAATTTTTGCCACCACCTGTTAAAGTACCTTGCCATCGCTTTCCCGTTTGTATTTTTATGACTGCACTTAAGTACACTTGCGCCCAGTATCTTGTAAGTAGTTTTTAAAACAGATTCGTTGCGACAACTTGCCCATTGAATCGTGTAATTATAGCAATAAAGTTATTTAGTTATCGTTATCAAATGTTTACATGGAAGAATTCAAACTTACAGTCCCAGCCAAAATAAGGTTTCAGGAGTCAAATTTCGCTTGGAAGAAAAAACCGGTAAAATAACAAACAAACTTGATTTTTCGCATGAATTACTCAAAAACTTAACAATGTTTACCAAATTTTCAAATTTTTCTGCAGAACCTTTGAATATTTTACTCGATTAATCTACTTAATTTCTATTTTTACCAATATCGTGGCATCAATTTCTTATAAATATGAGAAAATTCAAGAAAAAACGTCGGTAATCTAAAATTGCTCACTTTGTTTATTTACGTTCATATTAATAAATAAGAAAATCCCGGGATTTTTGACAAATAATACCGGGATTCGGGATTTTGCCAATTCCGAAAATCCCGAGATTCGGTATTTCCCGTTTGGCATCCCTAGTATTAACTGATTGGTTTAGTGTTTATGGATTCTAAATTCTGTAAATAGAATAACACGTTATACAAAATTTATTTAAAAATTAAAATGATTATGCCGCGAACAGGGATAAAACTGGCGACCCTCCGTTTGTCAGCCGATTTCTTTTCCTCCAGGAAAACTGATTTGTCAGGTTGGAAATTTAAATATTTTCTCCTCAATTCATAAACGCTTTGTAAAGTTATAGGAGGTTTAAAAAATGAAATTTTCATACAAAATTTGTTCAGCAAACCTCCTATAATTTTACAAAGTGTTTATGAATTTAGGGGTTTATTTATAAATAAAATTGTACATAGAACAGAAAATCAATTGTGTCTTTTTATTAAAATCAATAAAAAAATTATTTGTAAAAATATATTGTATATCTCTTTGTTGGGATTTGAACTCAGATTGCTAAGACTATCAGGCTGTGTCTCTACCCCGTGCACCATAGATACTTAAATTTGTTTGTTGTCTAACTTTGAATTTAAATAGGAATATGTATGAAACGCAAAAATATAATACATTACATAATTTTGTTATATGTTGGTAATTAAAATTTCTGTTGCTAATCTCAAAATTTTATAATAAATACTAAATAATGGTCGATTGCTCTAAAGTAGACAACAAACTTTTATATTGATTGGAAAAACTAATAGTTTGGATGGAGTGGTAAATTTTATTGAAAAAGAACTGGTATTAGGTTCTTACTGCCGATATTTTATTTACATGAGAAAATGTTCCAGTTAATGTGGAAGTTAGCATTTTTTAATATTGATTATAAAAGCCAATCTTTTGAAAAATATAACAGCGTTTCGGGAATCGTATATATTTTCTGTTCATAATTAAATTTAACATTTCTGATCATGAATTTTAAGCAACTACAATTTAAATTATTGAATATTGAAAAAACTTTGTTGCTTCCGATAAATTCCAACTAATTTATTTTCTGTGTGTAGCAATTTTGTAGTTTAGTGAAATAATCTACAATACTACAAAAACATTTTAGTATTCTATACTGTTAGTTCCAAAGTAGTCAGATAAGAAGTATTTCTCACCTGGTGTTTTCCTAACTTTATTTAAAGTAAAAAAAGGTGCGAATTCTTAAACACTGTTTACAAATCTCCAGTATACATGTTTCAAGAATTTCATAAATTGTAAAACTGACATAAAAAATATTTTTCCTTTCGAGACTAAAATTTTTTCTGATTTTAAATAATATAAAATTTTATCAAAAATTGACTCAGAAAATATTTTAAATTAAGATTAATTTAAAACAAACATATATTTATGTGGCTTTCCACACCAACTGCCCCGCTACTGTAAAACATATGTAGTATCAATGAAAAATTTTCGGTATATGTAGGCCTGTGTAGGGGAAAATAGAATCCGTACTTTGTTTTTTACTTTTTTACAAAATGGGCTAGGTAAGCGTGGTCAAATGTTGAAAAACTTAAAAAGCGTTTTAGTTAACAATTTGTTAAAATTTTTTGAAATACGACAAGAGCCTAAAATTCAACACAATCTATAGAAATTTTCACGTGCTATTTTCTGAATGAAGAAAAAAGTTAAAAATTTCAGAACAAGTTCCGAATTTGGATTTTTTTGTGTTTTTATGAAAAACTCAATTTATCAAAAACCCCCTACTTTTTATTTTTTTTAAATATTTTTAAAAAAATCTGCATATAATTTTCTATTGGTAGGAAGAAAATTGGAGATATGTTGTGCTTAGTTTTCGAGAAAATTTACATTGAATATGGTATAAATGTAGTTGTACCGTACTTTGGGAAATTTTTACATGGGTGCGTATGTGTAATATACATATATGGGGTATAGTGTTAGTAATAATAAATGTAATTTTTTTGAAAATTAAGCCGAATATCACTCTAAAAATGTTTAAATCTATAAAAGATCACGCCGCTGCAGCGGTTAAAATTCTGCAAGCAAATATAATTATGAAAAACTATTCCTTTTCGGAAAATTTTTTTTCCTGATTTTTTTTTTTTTTTTGCAATCTAACCAGCTAATTTTGGTATAGAATATATGTATTATAGTCCCTAGATTAAATAATAGCGGAACGCGAAAAAAGCTTTATGGTACAAAAAATAAATTAAAAAATTCAGTCAGCGATTTACATTCTTCAAGCAAATACACTCATGCAAAAAATTTTTTTTTCCTAAATCTTTTTTCGCCAATTTTTTTTCTCCAACCTAACTACCAAACTTTGATATGAGATATTCGGTATTATAGTCCCTAGATTATGAATTTTAATAATCCGCAATTAAAAAATTCCAAAAAAATCGCGGAACGGTACAAAAAATAAATTTAAAACTCAGTCAGCGATTTACATTCTGCAAACGAATATGTTGATGCAAAAATTTTCTTTTTTGAAAAATTTTTTTCGCGAAATTTTTTGCATACCAACCACCAAACTTTGGCATAAGATATGGAAGTTATGTTCCAAGGTTAAAAATTTTAAAAAACCGCACTCAAAAAATTGCAAAATAATGGCGGAATGCAAAAAAATAATTAAGAAAGCTAATCAGTAATTTATATTCTGCAAAAGAATACATTAATGCAAACATTTTTCTTTTTGCAAATTTTTTGCCAATTTTTTTTCAGACTAATTACCAAACTTTGGTATGAGATATGGGTATTATGGTCCCTAGGTTATGAATTTTAAAAATCTTTACTTAAAAAATTGCAAATTAATGGCGGAATGCGAAAAAGGTTTCATGGTGCAAAAATTTTCATTCAGAAAATGAATAATATTGATGTAAAATACTAGTCTTTGGCAAATATTTTAGCAAAAAAAATATTTGCAATATATGTGTATGTATATACCGCCGAACAGTACACTCCAAGTCATTATATGATTTTCTATATATTTGAAACCAAAAACCAGAATAGTATCTCCACCATAAAAATAAAACAAAAATTTTAAAATTCTATTCATATTTTTGTAATTAGAACAAACAATGAAAAACAAAAAAAAAACGTTTTATGTTTTTAGTAAATTTTTTTATCTTTCATATTTTTACCTGAAGATGTTTTTGGAATTTTAACTTTAGAGATATTTTTATTTACAAGTACATTTGAAATTTTTTGTTTTCGATTGAGAAATAAAAACACTTTGAACTTTAGTGATATTTATTTTTGATAAAAACAAAAAATAAAACGTTTTCCGTTGCCTGATCGTGCTATTCTCAAATATTGAATTTTTTAAATTTAAATTCTAACAACTCTGTTTTTTGTGAGCACGATACAACAAATAGCAAACCCCTTGTGAACAACCTTAATATTCGAAAGTGGTAACTACAAGTAGGGGTAACCTAACCAAATATGCCCTTAAATTAGAGTATCAGTAGAACCAACCGAATTGTGGATTTTATCGATAAGACTCAACAAATGATTGGTATTGGTAAACGAATTTTAAATTAATAAGTGTTTGTGGTGTAGTGGGTAGAGAGTAGTGTAGTACTCCGGATTTCCGAGTTCGAATCCCGGAAAAGACAAAAGTTTAGATATTTTCTTTTAATTAAAAAAAAATATTCATATGTTTAAAGAGCAAATATGGCAAGCAAAAATAAAAATAGTTGCGATGCAATTGAATGAATCTAAATGCCCGGGTTCAATACCAGAAAATTAGAAAAAAATATTTTAATATCAATAATATTTGGTGGAACATAATAATATTTATGTGGAATATAATACTGAATTAGACAACTGAATATTGGCTTTCACGACCAAAAATATTATTTAATACTAGCGGTCGAAGCCCGCTACTTTGTTAGCGTGCCTTAAAGTTTAGAATTAAATTTCTTTTAGATAAAATAAAACACAATATTTGCTGTTAAGGTAAATTTATTGTAATGTTTAAGTACAAACACTACTTTTTGCCTCTTCATTTTTATAAAAATAAATCATTTAGTATACCAACACGTGAGCATGTAACAACTAATTGTCTGTTGTTCAAGACATCGGCGTAAATTTTTTTTAATTTGCTTTTTATTTAAAGTACAGTTTTTATAATAAAAGCCTTCAACTTCACCCAGCCACCACAAATTAATAATTCTGACACAACAATGGGTTTAAAATAAATAAATATTTGATCACTTTTTCTCATGAAAGTGGATTGGTAGTAATGAATCCATTACAAATTGCATAATACGTGTGAATGTCAAGATAATTTGGTAAAGTGCGAACTTAGGTAGATAGACCCGTAAGTAGTTTTGTTCATTTGTGTTTTGAATGAAAATAAATAACATAAAGCAGGGTTGGCAAGCGATTTATATTATTAAACATAGCGGGCCAGCCCGCTTCGTTGTTAGCGTGCCTTAACGTTTTTTTTAATTCCAGTTTATGTAAAGGTAGACCTGGCAATTCAAGTAAATTCACAAATTCAGTTGGAAAATTTACTGCGTCGGTTTCTTCAACCAGTGCTTCATTACCTGCAGTTTAAATATCAGAATATATAAGTTCAATTCTTTTTCTAAGGGTTTTTCTCTTTTAGAAAATTTTACCCCTTTTTGTTCCTCACAGTAAAAATCCCAAATATATATAAGCTTGCTGTTCGATGACGAAAATAAAACGCAGTGGTTTCTTGTTTATTATTTCAGTATTCTAAAAGCACTCATGTTTTAGGTTTTTATTTGCAAAAACTAAAGCTAAATATGTACATATTTTGGATTTGGATGTTTGCAGTTATAATTTAAAGAAAAGAAGAAAACAATTAGTGTAGATCAACAAAAAAAGTAATCGATTACAAATAAAAGTACTTGAATGGTCCAGTACTTTAAAGGCGTTAATTTACAAATATAAAAGAAAACTGTATAATACAAATTACAAAAAAGTAGCTGCTATTCTGACCAAACACTTGCCTTAATCGCATGCGAAATTTCAAGTACCAAACTCCGGCAGTTTGAGTCATTCAAATTCTGTTCCATTTCCCCCAGTTATCTAATGTTCCAATTTCACTCATTCCCCATTCCATTCCATTTTGTTCAACAATTTTTATTGATATCAGTCGCTTCTCTTTCCATTCAATTTCTTTGCACTTGCCCCGTTCCATTCCTCTTTTAACTGCAGTGTTTCAATTCCACACGTTCCCCATTCTATGCCATCTCGCTCGTCATTGCATTTCGTTCTATAGTCCAATCTAATTCGTTCGCTCTTCTAATCCATTTCCATTGTCTATAATTTCAATTCCATTCGTTCAACGTTTATATCCATTTCGTTCCACTTATGTAGTGTTTCAAATCCACTCGTTTGCTATTTAGTTTCTTAATTTTAGTGTTCCATATACACTCGTTCTTTAAATTTTAGGTTTCTAGCTAAAGACGCAGACGTTAAGGGGGGGCGCAATTTTCCCCTTTTGAACCACCATTTTCACCACGTTCCTGTCCAAAGTCCTAAATATGCCTTGTCGATAAGTTAGCCCATACTCCAAGGAAAATATATTATAGATTACAGGTTTCTAGCCGAAGGGTTCGGTTTGGCCATCAAGGGGGAGACTTATTCCGTTTTTACCCCTCCCGGTAGGAATTTCCTAAAATTCCGTCTTAGAGGACGTCTGCGTTGGAAGAGGAACCTACTACATACAGAATTTCAGGTCTCTATATCCAGCAGTTTAGCCAGCCCGTCAAGGGGGAAGTTTTTTCCCTTTTTACCCCTCCCGGTATGAATTTCCAAAAAATCCGTCTAAGAGGACGTTTAGGTTCGAAAAGGAACCCAAATACCGAATTTAAACTCCTTAGTTCCAGTAGTTTGGCCAGGCCGTTAAGGGAGGAGACTTTTCCTTTTTTTGACCCTACCTGTTGAAATTTAAAAAAATCTAATCTTAGCGGATATCTACAATAGAGAAGGAACTTTAATACCAAATTTCAACTTCCTACCTCCAGCGGTTGGGCAGGCCTTTAAAGGGCCCTTTTGGCTTAATTAATCCCCATTTTTCAATGGCCCTGTACAAAATTTTAAAAAGCACCTTCCCGATAAGTGAGCCCATACTCCAAGGAACATATATTTTACATTTCAGTTTTCTAGCCAACTTTTACTATTTGTGCCCCTCTCGGTAGGAATTTCCGAAAATCCATCGACAGGGAATTTCAGCTTCCTAGTTCCAGCAGATTGAGCAGGCTGTCAAGGGGGACACTTTTTCTTTTTTTTGTCCCTCCCAGTTGGAATTACGCTGGAAGAGGAACCTAAGTACCGAATTTTAGCTTCCTAGTTCCAGCAGTTTGGACAGGTCGTTAAGGGGCCACTTTCCCTTTTCGAGCCCCCATATTATAACGACCCTGTCCAAAATTCAAAGAAGTATTTTTCTAATAAGTTAGCCCATACACCAGGGACCCACATTTTAAATTTCAGGTTTCTAGCCAAAGGGGTTTTTACAGTCCAACAAGGCAAGGTTTTTCTTCTTTTTGCCGCTCCCTTTAGGAATTTACAAAAATTCCATCTTCGGGGCTGTCTACGCGGAACATTCATACCAAATTTCAACTTCATTGCCTCAGTGGTTTGGGCAGGCCGTTATGGTACTATATATATAAGCCGATTGTCACCACTAGTGCTGAGAGTGACTGCCTGCCGATTACTACGATTCCTACCGAAAGCACTAGTGTCCGACGACTTAACCGAACAAATCCGATACTGTTGCCAACACCATATCCGACGTACATAACCCGAGAAAAGGGAATGCTCGTTGCTCGTCGTGTGATATAAATTGAAATTGTAAGAGTTTAATTTACAACAATAAAATAAAGATTTATTTGCTAATTCCCGAAAGAGTAAATAAATTGTGTTTTTAATACTTAAGGTTAGAGGTCCTCAAGTTGACCTTGGACACGACTGAACTACCTCAGCCAATGAATAAAACCTCGTTAAAAGGTACTTTTTTTTTCGGAAAAAGGTACTTTTTTTGGAAAACGGTACTTTTTTTGGAAAATGGCACTTTTTTTGGAATAAGGTACTTTTTTGGAAAAAGGTACTTTTTTTGTCCCCTTTTTGCCCCTCCCAAAAGAATTTCCAAAAATTTCCAGCAGTTTGAGCAGGCCGTCAATGGGGAGACTTTTTCCCCTTTTTGCCCCTCCCTGTAAAAATTTCCAAAAATCCCGTCTTGGTGGATGTCTAGGATATTGGAGGAACCTTTATACCAAATTTCAACTTCCTACCTCCAGCGGTTTGGGCAGGCCGTCAAGGGGGGCTCTTTTCCCCTTTTTAACAACCATTTCTCCAAAATTCTGAAAAGTACTTTCCAGATAAGTTAGCCGATACTCCAAGGAACAAATGTTTTAAATTTCAGGTTTCTAGCCAAAGGGGTTTTGGCAGGCCGCCAAAGTGGAGGCTTTTCCCCTTTTTGCCCGTTCCGGTGGGAATTTCCAAAAATCCCGTCTTAGCGGACGTCTACGCCGGAGGAGGTACCTTCATACCAAATTTCAATTTCCTAGCTTCAGTGGTGTGGGCTGGGCGATGTTGAGTCAGTCAGTCACTCACTCACGTTATTCTTCTATATAAGAGACTAGCGGGCGCAGCCCGCTACGTTGTTAGCGTGCCTTAAAGTGCCCGACAATTTTTTTTAAATTCGCTTTTTATTTAACGTACAGTTTTTATATAGTAAAAGCCTTCACCCAGTCACCACAAATAAATAATTCTGCACAACAATGGGTTTAAAATAAATAAATAAATATTTGATCACTTTTTCTCATGAAAGTGGATTGATAGTAATGAATCCATAATAAATTGCAATATACGTGTGTATGTTAAGATAATTTGGTAAAGTGCGAACTTAGGTAGATAGACCCGTAAGTAGTTTTGTTCATTTGTGTTTTCAATGAAAATAAATAACGTAAAGCAGGGTTGTTAGCGTGCCTTAAAGTGTTTTTTTTTAATTCCATTTCATGTAAAGGTAGACGGCAATTCAAGTAAATTCACAAATTCAGTTGGAAAATTTACTGCGTCGGTTTCTTCCACCGGTGCTTCGTTACATGAAGTTTAAATATCGGAATATATAAGTTCCATTCCTTTTCTAAGGTTTTTTCTCTTTTACAAAATGTGTTTAACTTTTTTGAGAGTATGTTTCAATGCTACATAAGTTTCATATTCCGTGGATAGTGTTTGAACAGGTAATTCCCTCTTCCAATCCATTTGCATTGTCTATAATTTCAATTCCACTCGTTCAACGTTTATATCCATTTCATTCCACTTGTGTAGTGTTTCAATTCCACTTGTTTCCTATTTAGTTTCTTAATTTTAGTGTTCCATATACACTTGTTCTTTAAGTTTTAGGTTTCTAGCTAAAGACGAAGACGTTAAGAGGGGGGAAATTTTCCCCTTTTGAACCACCATTTTTACCACGTTCCTGTCCAAAGTCCTAGAGATGCCTTGTCGATAAGTTAGCCAATACTCCAAGGAAAACATATTATATATTACAGGTTTCTAGCCGAAGGGTTCGGTTAGGCCATCAAGGGGGAGAATTATTCCGTTTTTACCCCTCCCGGTAGGAATTTCCAAAAATTCCGTCTTAGAGGACGTCTGCGTTGGAGGAGGAACCTACTACATACATAATTTTAGGTCTCTATATCCAGCAGTTTGGCCAGGCTATCAAGGGGGAAGTTTTTTCCCTTTTTATCCCTCCCGGTATGAATTTCCAAAAATACCGTCTTAGGGGACGTCTACTTTGGAGAAGGAACCCAAATACCGAATTTAAGCTCCCTAGATCCAGCAGTTTGGCCAGGCCGTTAAGGGGGGACTTTTCCTGTTTTTGACCCTACCTGTGGAAATTTCCAAAAATCTCATCTTAGCGGATGTCTACAATAGAGGAGGAACTTTAATACCAAATTTCAACTTCCTACCTCCAGCGGTTTGGGCAGGCCTTTAAGCGGCACTTTTCGCTTCATTAATCCCCATTTTTGCAATGTCCCTGTCCAAAATTCCAAGAAGCACCTTCCCGATAAGTGAGCACATACTCCAAGGAACATATGTTTTACATTTCAGGTTTCTAGCCAACTTTTACTATTTGTGCCCCTCTCAGTAGGAATTTCCAAAAATCCATCGACAGGGAATTTCAGCTTCCTAGTTCCAGCAGTTTGAGCAGGCTGTCAAGGGGGACACTTTTTCTTTTTTTGTCCCTCCCGGTTGGAATTAGGCTGGAAGAGGAACCTAAGTACCGAATTTCAGCTTCCTAGTTCCAGCAGTTTGGACAGGTCGTTAAGGGGCCACTTTCCCTTTTTGAGCCCCCATTTTATAACGACCCTGTCCAAAATTCAAAAAAGTATCTTTCTAATAAGTTAGCCCTTACTCCAGGGACCCACATTTTAAGTTGCAGGTTTCTAGCCGAAGGGGTTTTTACAGGCCCCCAAGGTGAGGCTTTTCTTCTTTTTGCCCCTCCCTTTAGGAATTTACAAAAATTCCATCTTCACGGCTATCTGCGATGGATGAGGAACATTCATACCAAATTTCAACTGCATTGCCGAAGCGGTTTGGGCAGGCCGTTAGCGGGGACATTTTTCCCTTTCAACCACCATTTTTACTATGTTCCTGTTCCAAAATAGAAAAATTACGTTACCGGGGAGTTAGTCCTACTCCAAGGAATACATATTTAAAATTTTAGGTTGGCCAAAAGGGATTGGGCAGTCCGTCAAAGAGGAGACTTTTCCGCTTATTTCCCCTCCCGATAGGAATTTCAAAAACTCCGTCTAAGCGGACGCCTACACAGAAGGAAGAACTCACATTCCGAATTTGCTTTTGGATTATCCTATAGGGAATTAGTCGGTGTCTACTACAGTGGAGGTACGTTTATACCAAATTTCAACTTCTTACCTCCAGGGGTTTGGGCAGGCACTTTTCCAATTTGTGAGACTGTTTATTGGGAGACTTTTCCCCTTTTTTCCCGTTCCGGTATGAATTTCCAAAAATCCCGTCTTAGCGCACGTCTATGCCGAATATCAAGAAACCTTGTTTTAGTGGAGATATCCGTGGGGGGAGGAAAAAAAGTAGTTTTTTTGAAATTATACATATATTATTTTAAATGGTACTTTTTGGAAAAACGAAATTTTTTGGAAAAAGATACTTTGTTTTTACAAAGTACTTTATTTGTACTTTTTTTAGAAAAGGTATTTTTTTTTAAAAAGGTATTTTTTTTGGAAAAATGAATTTTTTTGGAAAAATGTATGTTTTTTGGAAAAAGGTACTTTTTTGGAAAAGGTACTTCTTTTGGAAAAATAACATTTTTTTTGAAAAAGGTACTTTTTTTTTGAAAAAGGTACTTTTTTTTGGAAAAAGGTACGTTTTTTGGAAAAAGGTACTTTTTTTTGGAAAAACGTACTTTTTTTGGAAAAAGGTACTTTATTGGAAAAAGGTACTTTTTTTGGAAAAACGTACTTTTTTTGGAAAAACGTACTGTTTTTGGAAAAAGGTACTGTTTATGGAAAAAGGTACTTTTTTTGGAAAAAGGTACTTTTTTTGGAAAAAGATACTTTTTTCGGGAAAAGGTACTTTTTTTGGAAAAAGGTACTTTTTTTGGAAAAAGGTACTTTTTTTGGAAAAAGGTACTGTTTTTGGAAAAAGGTACTTTTTTTGGAAAAAGGTACTTTTTTTGGAAAAAGGTACTTTTTTTGGAAAAAGGTACTTTTTTTGGAAAAATGTACTTTTTTTGGAAAAAGGTACTTTTTTTGGAAAAACGTACTTTTTTTGGAAAAACGTACTTTTTTTGGAAAAAGGTACTTTTTTTGGATAAACGTACTGTTTTTGGAAAAAGGTACTTTTTTTGGAAAAAGGTAGTTTTTTTTGGAAAAACGTACTGTTTTTGGAAAAAGGTACTTTTTTTGGAAAAAGGTACTTTTTTTGGAAAAAGGTACTTTTTTCGGGAAAGGTACTTTTTTTGGAAAAAGGTACTTTTTTTGGAAAAAGGTACTATTTTTTGGAAAAAGGTACTTTTTTGGAAAAGGTACTTTTTTTGGAAAAAGGTACTTTTTTTTGGAAAAGGGTACTTTTTTTGGAAAAAGGTACTTTTTTTGGAAAAAGGTACTTTTTTTGGGAAAAGGTACTTTTTTGGAAAAAGGTACTTTTTTTGTCCCCTTTTTGCCCCTCCCGATAAGAATTTCCAAAAATGCCGTCTCAACGGACGTCTACACCGGTCGAGGAACCTACATACCAAATTTCGACTTCATAGCTCCAGCAGTTTGAGCAGGCCGTCAAGGGGGAGACTTTTTCCCCTTTTTGTCCGTCCCTGTAAAAATTTCCAAAACTCCCGTCTTGGTGGATGTCTACGATAGTGGAGGAACCTTTATACCAAATTTCAACTTCCTACCTCCAGCGGTTTGGGCAGGCCGTCAAGGGGGGCCTTTTTCCCCTTTTTAACCCCCATTTTTACAACGTCGCTGTCCAAAATTCCAGAAAGTACTTTCCAGAAAAGTTAGCCCATACTCTAAGGAACACATATCTTAAATTTCAGCTTTCTAGCCAAAGGGGTTTTTGCAGGCCGTCAAGGGGGAGACTTTTCCCCTTTTTGCCCGTTCCGGTAGGAATTTCCAAAAATCCCGTCTTAGCGGACGTCTACGCCGAAAGAGGAACCTACATACCAAATTTCAACTTCCTAGCTTCAGCGGTTTGGGCTGGGCGATGTTGAGTCAATCAGTCAGTCACGTTATTCTTTTATATATAGAGATAAAGACAAATGCCGTAACCGCATGAATTCGGTTGGCAACAAATTCGGTGGCCACAACTGGCACTGTTTTCTGGGTGTGAGTATCTCAATGTTAGTAATTAAAACTCTTTGAAATTAAAAAAAATATAAAATTAAGCGTTAGATTTTTTTAATTGTTCAGAATATCGGTCCTGTATTTCTATTAATAACACAGTTCGACAACACTGAATCGTGACCTTTCTACAATCTCTGAGTGGGGTCGTGCGAATAAGGTCGACTTTAATGCACGCAAGACCCAATGTTGTATGTTGACCATGAGGTCAACACTGTCATCTGTACATATGGGTGATATTGATATTGAGGAATCGGATACTCTTGATGTTCTGGGCATGAAAATTCAGTGTGATGTCCGTTGAAATAAACATGTTTTTCAAGTGTCGAAGGAAGCATTCAAGTGTATAGGTTTTTTACGTCGGTGCAAGAAGTACTTCACTCCATCCGATTTACTCACTAGTTATACCACCTATATCCGACCGAAGATGGAATACAACTCCCATATATGGGCAGGAGCTTCGAAGTCTATTTTGGAGCTTCTGGACCGTGTGCAAAGGAGGGCGTAGGCGCTAATCAATGACAATAGGGTATCCAGCTCTATTGACTCATTGGAGCATCGTCGGAATGTGGGTTGTGTTACCCTGTTCTATCGATATTATCATGGGAAGTGCTCAGCTGAGATAAGTGAACTTGTCCCCAAAGCCCAAGTTTTTATTCGTAATACTCGCTTATCAAGTAGAGCGCATCTGTTTGTAGTCGATTGTCCAGTGGATCGCACGACGCATTATAGAGAGAATTCGTTTATCAGTCGCACTAGCCGTATGTGGAAGAAACTCCCCGCAGAAGTCTTCCATGTTACTTACAATGTTGAGAAATTTAAATCAAATATTCACAAACACTACTACCTCTTTCCTCCTCCTCATAACCTATTTTCCTAATACCAACACAATGCACTGCGTTAATAGGGGGCATCCCCTGAGTGTTGGTCCATCAAAAAAAAAAAAAAAAAAAAAAAAAAAACAAAAATGCTTCGGACATGCGACACATATATTCTGATAGATTTTAGGATGGACATCACGAATGTGTACAGCGAATTTTAAAATTAGTGAAAGCTTCACTTATTTTTCTTTTAGTTTTTCTAATTCTGATAAAATCCCTCGATCGGATTTGAAAAATATTAACACATGAGATTAATTCATATGCCATTAAATTCATTTCATCAAAAGAATCAAAACTTTTGCATCAAAATTTTCAGAAAATTCAATAGGATTAAGAGAGGAAACATTATAATTGAAAAATAAATTACTCATGTATTAGTTAATTCTGGCTCTTCTGATTACAAACACACTGGGTAGGCTGTGATTGACAAAACTTCAATTAGCCACACTCATCGCTGTGCCAACCGTGCTATATCTCGTTAAAAAGTGATACTGCGAGTCATAGCCTATGTAAAGGGTTTCCGGTTCGATTCCCGGTCATGGCAAACACACAAAGTTTTTCAAATAGAGGCAAATTAATAATTAAAATTACTTTGATCAATTGGCACACAAACTAACCTTTTCTTTGAGTGACACGAAACTGCGGCAGTCTGGTGATTCCCTTCTGTCTGTTAAATTTTCCAATAAAAATATATCCTTCTTCCTGTAAATTAACTTCAGAAAAATTCTTTAGTTATTAGTAATAATACTAATTATGGTATTACCCAGAAAAATCTTTCATTACCAAATAAGTAGTTATATAATAAAAATTCATAGCTTCGCACAACTTATTTTTTGGCGTCTAAACTCATTATTTTTGTTTGGCGTGGTCGTTTTTATAAGTAGTCATGCTATAAGTAGTCACCCACTCGCTTACTAAAAAACGAAAAGTATGTAGTTATGAGATTTTGAATAATAAGTGGTTACATAAATGGTTACGAAAAGTTGAATTATAAGTCGTTATCCGACTGTTTACTTGATTCTTAAAAATAAGGAGTTACACAAATACTATTAGCTCCAGAAAATACATTCAGAGAAATTAAAGTTTTTGCTAGTGTGTAATTTTAGAACTCGTCATAAAAATTTTAACACAAAACATATTTACATATAATAAATAAAAATGTATAAAATTTAACTTTATAAAAAGTACTTATTGAAACTATTGCGAGTAAGTCATTATTTTATATTTAAAAGCAATGACTACAATAGGCCGTTACTACCAAGTCATTATTTTATATTACAAAATAATGCAAAAGGTATGCGACATACTGGAAATTTTTTAAAAAAGCCTGTATCTCGAAAACTAGGCGACGTTATTCTTTTATATATATATTTAAGGGGTAACCCAGGAAAAAAAGTGAGGAAAAAAAAGTAGTAAAAACATAACAACAGTTGAATAGGGCAGGCACGTAGCTGGGAATTTATTTCGGGGGGGGGGGGGGGGGGCTTTTCAAAAAGTTTTTGTTTAATTTTTCCGGTTTTTTTTTCACTGGGGAAGCTTATAAAATTAAAAAAAAACTCCTTTACTTTTTGTGTAAAGTTCAATAAAATGAGAGGAATCACAAAATCCTCTATCTACAAGTCAAAATTACCCAAAAGTACGATTTCAATTTACAAAAATTTCAGTTTTTTGTCAATAGTTAAAATTTTCTGCAATCTGTTTGTGATATATGTTTGTGACAATATGTTTTACTCATTTTCTGCCAAGCATGGATTCCGTGCTTATTTTCTGACAAAACTTAGTAGAACGATAGGGAGACGTGTCTTTAGAGATATGTTGCTAAAAAATGGATTAACCAATTTAAATACTGTATCTCATAGTTTTGTTACTTGATTTTAACAGTGAAATTATATCTTAATACTTTTTGGATAAATTTTTAATTTATTTGTGCGGTTTCCTTGTTCGATATTAGTTTTAAAAAGTCCCAGCAAAAAAACTTGGATGTAATGCTTTACCAACTAATTCTTCCACTGCTTCACAAGTATCTGTTAGTGTATTTTTATTGCTTTTTTGAAGTTATTCTGAACAACATCTACAAATCACTTCTTTCATTGCTTCCAACGTATCCGTTAGTATATCTTTACAGTTTTTTTAGAATTACTTCCGAACAACATCCAAAAAGTCACTTAAGTATTGCTTCTAAAGAGTAATTGCTCTAAAAGTGATCGTAAAAAGTTATTTTCGTATCATTTGGCATTTCTTAATCTATTAATTTTGTTTTAAATTCAATACTTTTTTAATTTTTAAAAATTTGTATATATAAAAAAAATGGTAAGAATTTGCTTTTTAAGCTCCCGTAAAAATAGTACTGAAAACAATATTGAATTGGAGTGCACCTTTTACACTTGTTTAATAAGTACTTTTATTGAAGAGAATAAGGAACAATATCTCGCAGCAACAAATTGGTGTTTTATGTCATTCATTTTTCATATCAAATTATAGCTCAGCGGTAGAGCGCTAGACTAGCAATCGTGTGGTCGCAAGTTCGAACCCTGATGGCGGCAATAAAAAACTTTAAAAAAAAAAAGCATAATTATTTGCGAAGAATGTTGAAGTTGGAGTACTTCTCTCCCATGACAACTCAATGTTAAAATCATTAGTGTTTATGTTAAAAAATAAGTACATCTAGATCATAAATTATAGTGCTTTTTCTACTGCTTCGCAATCTCTTTTTTTGCTGGGGTTTTATTACAATTTTATTGATTACACAGTACAACACTAAAAATGCATCGGGCATGCGACATATCAATTCTGATAGATTTTAGGATGAACATCACGATTGTTAACACCAAATTTCAAAATCAGCTCTAGTTTTTGAAATATTTGCAAATTTAACTTTTAGCAAAAAGACAGTTTTTTTTGTTAAAATTTCTTATTTATTCATACACCTGACTAAACCTTGGATAATTTTAAATATGGTTTAAAAATATAGACTTTGGGCTTTTGGAAACATATCAACTTATTTTGATTAGATAAAGGATCCAGGATATAACTGCAATTAAAGTGAAAAACTTCACTTATTTTCCTACTTTGCAAATCTAGTAAAATCTCTTAATCGGATTTGTAAAATCTTTACATATGACGTAAATTCATATTCCACTAAATTCTTTTTATCAAAAGAATCACAACTTCTGCATCCACATTTGCAGAAAATTCAATCTGAAATACACATTTACATCTTTTTTATTTCAAATAAATTTTATATGAATTTACTATGGCAAAAGGAAATAAAGTACATTTTTGAACATCCAAATTTTAAAATCGTTATTTTTTGAAAATTAGCAATTCAATTATCTAAAACTTTGTTGAAATTGATTGGAAAACATATGTTTAATATTTCTGAATGGCTTTATCTGGGTTTTATATTTTAAGATTTGTTACAGACTCCTTAATTTTTAGATATTAAAAAAATCAGTCTTTTTTAGGTTTAGTCAATATTAACTTTAAATTGAAGCAGAAAATGCGAAATTTTTTGATAAATTAAGAAACATGTGATGTTTACTAAACGTACAAATTCAAATATTAGATATTCCTTTCATCGCAGATTATTTATTAACGAAATCGTGAAAAATGTAAATTTCAATTTTAAATGCATATATAGGGAATATTATCGCAGCTGTCAAAACGTGCAATATATCAAATTAAAGGGTATATTTCATCATTTTAAAATTTTGAAAAAAATATCGTTATTACTTTCAATTTTATATTTTTTAGTAAAAAGTTTCTTAAAAAATTTAATTTTCCTACAAAAACTTTTTTGCAAATATTTCTTAATCTAAACCTAACTTTAAAATTTTAGTGCCATATCGTGATCTGGGTCCCAAAGTCTATTAGAAATGATATGTCGCAATCCCGATGCATCAAATTTTTTTTTATTTTGTTGTACTGTGTTATCGGAAAGGTTAAATATTAAAAGAAAATTACATCATTATTATTTTGATACATTTTGTACAAACAAACAATTGGAATAAAAATGACTAGAACCGGGCATTTTAGTTCACAGTTCATTTCAATCAATTTTATTTTTGAACTAGTGTGTTCTTATAGTTCACTCGTTCATTCGAGAAATTTTTTCAGTTGTTCATACACTAATATAAAAGTCTGCAAAAATGTTTCCTAAAAAAACAGCTGATTCCAGCAGAATCTGTTTGCTAAACATTAGAAAGATACAAACAGCAAGAAAAAATCTGTTAAGTTTACAAAATTTCAGCTATATTTTAGTTAATCGAAAATGACAATTTGCCCTTCTAAAATCAACAAAAAATTACTGGAAATTAGTCGACTAAACTAATTTTACAAAAATTCAGCTAAATTTACAAATTTTCAGCTATATTTTAGTTAATCGAAAATGACAATTTACACTTCTAAAATCAGCAAAAAATTTACTGGAAATTAGTCGACTAAACCATCACAATGAATTTAAATTTTTTTTTTAATTTCCTAACGCGAATAAAATGTACACTGCAGAAAGCAGTCTACTATTTTCTAGCAAATATTTCTGCTTATTGTAGCAGGAGAGTTCATTATTTGTATTCAACTCAATTAAATTCAAACATAAATTAACTTTTGAATATATAACAATTTCTTTACTGCTTTTTTCTATTAATATTCAGCAACATTTTTTTAGCCACTATTAGCAAAGTAAATTTGCAGTTCAATTAAACGAAATTTAACTCAAATATTACTAAAACAGTTGCATTTTTGCTGTACTTATCTTACTAATAGTTAGCTTTGAAATTAGTCTAAGATCATATTGGAATGGCGCACTCCATTGGAAATCAAAATAATAATATCGAATTAATTTACTTTTAATATTTAACCTTTCCGATAATCTATAAAATTGTAATAAAAACCCAGCAAAAAAAGAGATGCCGAAGTGCTAGAAAAAGCACTATAATTGATGATCTAGATGTACTTCTTTTTTAACATAAACACTAATGATTTTAAAATTGTGTTGTCATAGGAGAGGAGTACTCCAACTTGAACATTCTTCGCAAAAAATTATTATTTTTCAAAAGTTTTTTATTGCCGCCATCGGGTATTGAACTTGCGACCCAACGATTGCTAGCCTAGCGCTCTACCGCTGAGCTCTTCTTTGATATGAAAGTTGAGTGACATAAAACATCACTTTGTTACTGCGAGATATTGTTCCTTATTCTCTTCAATAAAAGTACTTATTAAACAAGTATAAAAGGTGCACTGCAACTCAATATTGTTTTCAGTACTATTTTTACAGGTGCATAAAAAGCAAATTCTAACCATTTTTTTATATATATATAGCTACATATTTTTTAAAATTAAAAAAATATTGAATTAAAAAAAATATTAATAGAAGAAGAAAAAATGGAAAAAATAAAAAATATTGGCCCCGCCGGGAATCGAACCCGTGACCCTCTATTTCGAAATGCCAAATGATACGAAAATCACTTTTTGCGATCAATTTTAGAGCAATTACTCTTTAGCAATACTTAAGTGATTTTTTGGATGTTGTTTAGAAGTAACTCTAAAAAAGCTGTAAAAATATACTAACGGATACTTTAGAAACAATGAAAGAAGCTATTTGTTGATGTTGTTCAGAATAACTTCAAAAAAGCAGTAAAAATACACTAACAGATACTTGTGAAGCAGTGGAAGAAGTAGTTTGTAAAGCAAACAAAACTATGAGATACAGTATTTAAATTGTTTAATCCATTTTTTATCAACATATCTCTAAAGACACGTCTAACTATCGAAGTTTTGTCAGAGAATTAGCACAGAATCCATGCTTGGCAGAAAATGGGTAAAACAATATACTCCATATCACAAACGGATTGCAGAAAATTTTAATTATTGACAAGAAACACAAATTTTTTAAAATTGAAATCACCTAGAAATCAAATTACACTTGAAATATATTATTTAGTTTAGAACTTAGAAAATGCGTTAGAAACAAGGTTGGTTACCGAAACGAATAACGGTAAAGATAACGGTATGGAAATTTATTTATTTCGATAACGGCAAAGGTAATGGTATTTAAGACTGTTACGGTAACGGCATACCGTTATCGAAACAGCAATACTGGTACGTACCGGTATAATAAATTACGATGAAAACATATAAAAACAAGTACAAATTTAGCATATTTGTTAATTTTAAGCATGGTTGGCAAACACAACCTTTTCAATATAATGGTAGTTGCCAACCACGTCCACATTAATACCGATATTAAAATTTTAGGACTGCCAGTACAATAGTGGCATGTGTCTCCTAATATCATTGGTCTTATTTCATAATATTACCTGTTACATTTTGTTGTATCTGCAAAATACAGTTATCAATCTGTGTTTCGGTACCTTAGCGATATTTTAACGGTAGTTCAAGTCAGGCACGTAGCTAGGAATTTATTTAGGGGGGGGGGGGGGGGGCTTTTCAAAAATTTTTTGTTTAATTTTTCCCGTTTTTTTTTTGTTTACTGAGGAAGCTTATAAAATTTAAAAAAAGCTCGTTATTTTAAGTTAAGTGTGCTCCTTTATTTTTATACACTACACCACTATGTGGTCAGGGTATTATAAGTTTGTGCTGATGTTTGTAATTATACCCTACACCACTATGTGGTCATTATTCCCTACACCACTATGTGGTCAGGCTATTATAAGTTTGTGCTGATGTTTGTGACACCAAAAAATATTGGTCGTAGACCCACCTTATAGTATACCGATCGGCTCAGAATTTTTTTTTATTTCGATTTAACGATGTCCGTCTGTCCGTCCGTCCGTCCGCCCGTCTGTCTGTCTGTCCATGCAATCTTGTGCGCACTCTACAGGTAGCAAATATTAAGATATTTTGATAAAATTTGGTACGCAGACCTATGTTAGCCCAAGGACGAACAAATTTGATTTTGGTGAACATCGGTCCATGTTTAGACCTAGTGCCCATATAAGGGTCCTACCAAAATTATATTATTTATACGCTGCAGGTCGTAAATATTAAGATATTTTGACGAAATTTGGTACACAGACCTATGTTAGCCCAATAACGTAGCCTATTGATTTTGGTGAATATCGGTCCATGTTTAGACCTAGTGCCCATATAAGAGTCCTACCAAAATTATACTGTTTATACGCTGCAGGTCGTAAATATTAAGATATTTTGAGGAAATTTGGTACACAGACCTATGTTATCCCAATAACGCAGCGTATTGATTTTGGTGAACATCGGTCCATGTTTAGACCTAGTGCCCATATAAGGGTCCCACCAAAATTATATTATTTATACGCTGCAGGTCGCAAATATTAAGATATTTTGATGAAATTTGGTACATAGACCTATGTTGGCCCAAGGACGAAGCCTATTGATTTTGGTGAACATCGGTCCATGTTTAGAACTAGTGCCCATATAAGGGTCGCCCCAAAATTGGCTTGGTTACAAAGTGCAGGTCGCAAATATTAAGATATTTTAATGAAATTTGGTGCGCTGACTCACATTATAGAAAATTTTGTAACAAGCCCCATTTTAACCCATTCGAATTTCGGATCCAAACAATACACCAGACTGGTGTAGGGTATTGTATAGTCGGCATGCCCGACTTTAACCTTTTTACTCGTTTTGTGTAAAGTTCAATAAAATGAGAGTAATCACAAAATCTTCTATCTAAAAGACAAAATCATCCAAAAGTACGGGAACGCACAAAATCACTTTTCTAACCCAAAACTATTTAAAAGAAAAAAAATTAAAATGCGCATAGTTTTAGTCTCAAAAATCGCACAGAGACACATATTTTTTGCATTTAAAATTTTTTTTTTACTTCGTTTTTATATACAGAAGTTTTCGTTGTTTATTTCTTTGCTTAATTAAAATTTGGAATACTCACAATGGTGTTATTTGTTTATCATTCCACCAGCTGTCCCTTTTACAATTTTTTTAATAGTAAGAAGAGAAGTTAATAGTAGACAGAGGCAGAAAATTTTATAAAAATATCCGTAAGAATCCAAAAATATCTGTAAGGGCCTAAAAGTTTTTAAAACTTGTTTAATATTACAAATAAGAGTGGCTAATAACTATAAAGGAAAATTTAATTTCTAACGCATTTTCTAAGTTTTAAACTAAATTATATATTTCAAGTGTAATTTGATTTCTAGGTGATTTCAATTCTTAAAATTTCAGTTTTTTGTCAATCTTTAAAATTTTCTGCAATCCGTTTGTGATATAGAGTATATTGTTTTAGCCATTTTCTGCCAAGCATGGATTCCGTGCGAATTTTCTGACAAAATTTCGTAGAAGGCTAGGTAGACGTGTCTTTAGAGATATGTTGGTAAAAAATGGATTAAACAATTTAAATACTGTATCTCATAGTTTTGTTACGTGATTTTAACAGTGAAATTATATTTTAATACTTTTTGACAAATTTTTAATTTATTTGTGCGGTTTCCTTGTTCGATATTAGTTTTAAAAGGTCCAAGCAAAAAAACTTTGTTGTAATGCTTCACAAGTATCTGTTATTGTATTTTTACTGCATTTTTAGAAGTTAATCTGAACAACATCAACAAATCACTTCTTTCATTGCTTCTAAAGTATCCATTAGTATATTTTTACAGCTTTTTTACAATAACTTCTGAACAACATCCAAAAAATTACTTAAGTATTGCTTCTAAAAAGTAAATGCTCTAAAAGTGATTTTCGTATCATTTGGCATTTCCAAACAGAGGATCACGGGTTCGATTCTCGGCGGGACCAATACTTTTTATTTTTTTCCCCATTTTTTTCTTATTTTATCAATTTTTTTTTAATATTTATAATTAATTTTTTTAAATTCAATATTTTTTTAATTTTTAAAAATATGTATATATAAAAAAAATGGTGAGAATTTGCTTTTTTTGCACCTGTAAAAATAGTACTGAAAACAATATTGAATTGGAGTGCACATTTTACACTTGTTTAAATAGAAGAGAATAAGAAACAATATTTTGCAGTAACAAAGTGGTGTTTTTATGACACTCAACTTTCAAAGAATAGCTCAGCGGTAGAGCTCTAGACTAGCAGTCGTGAGGTCGCAAGTTCGATACCCGATGGCGGCAATAAAAAACTTTTGTAAAATAAAAAAACATAACTTTTTTGCGAAAAATGTTGTAGTTGGAGTACTCCTCTCATATGACAACTCAATGTTAAAATCATTAGTGTTTATGTTAAAAAAGAAGTACATACATCTAGATCATCAATTGTAGTGCTTTTTCTACTGCTTCGGCATCTCTTTTTTGCTGGGGTTTTATTAAAATTTTATAGATTATCGGAAAGGTTAAATATTAAAAGTAAATTACATCATTATTATTTTGATTTCCAATGGAGTGCGCCATTCCAATATGATCTTAGACTAATTTCAAAGCACAACAATAATTTCAAGCCCGATGGTTCCAACGCAAAATTAAAGTAAAATTCCTGAGGATTTTGCATTTACGACCTCTTCTTTTTATTTTGTGTCCTCTTCAAATATCTGTGTGGCGCGAAAGCCCAAAAATGTTGCACATTTTTATAGTTAGGAACTCTAACGAATAAGTTAAATTTCAACTGTTCTTTTCGGTTCTTTTATTTTATTCGGAATTATCAAACAAACCACTGACATAATATAATCTTGTATTGATAGAAAAATCCTGAAAAAATAGCAAAAAAAGGTAGGGTAGAGGGGCATCCTTCGCCACTTTTTTTTCAAAGCACTGTCATTTTTTTACCTCTAATTATTTTTCAAAAATTACTTTCAAATTGAAGATCTACATATCTTGGCTTTAATTTCTATGATTTTTATTCTAATTATTTGCATATTTTCTATTACTTTTTTAATGATTTTCAAAGTAACCCAAATCTGCGTAACTGCCCCAAACTTGGGGGATATTCGCCAAAAGAGCTAGATACAATTTCAACAAAAAAATATTGTTAATAGGGCAAAGTCAATGTTTTAATGACTGAAATAAATAATTTAGAATAAGTTCTTTAAGATATATGATTCCTTTTACTCAATAAACCTCCACTGCATTAAAAAAAAATATTTCAAAACTTTAATATAAACATATTTTAAATATATAGAAAAGTCTAATAGAGCATTTTAGGCAGCGATGCACCAACTCTTCGTAGCCAGCTGGTGATTGTGCCCCAGAGACAGGCACTAATATAAAATTAATATTTTTCACACTTTTTAAGCATTTATTAAAATCTAATTATTATTTTCTGAAAGCCTACACCCAGGAAAAATATTGGTTGGAATTCGATCAAAACCATTAAAATGAATTTGCCAAAACGTTATTTTATTTGCAGTTGCCTATAATTGAATACTACACCCAAAAATATTTTACTAGGTATTAAAAATAGGGAAAATGAACTAAAAAACAATCCTTTTAACAAATTATTGGTATCTCCAATCAATTTTAAAATTAGTATCAGTTTAGTAATTCTATGCAGTAGAAGCAGCCATTTATTTAGTGTATATACATGAATTTGGTGTTACCTATAAACTTTATTAAAAAAATTTCAATATTCGAAAGTGGTAACTACAAATACGACCTTAATCAAATATGACCTTAAAGTCGAGTTTCTGTAGAACCAACCGAATTGTGGATTGTATTGATAACACATACAACTATTGATTGGTATTGGTAAACGAATTTTTTACTATATTTGATTTCCAAGCAAAACATATAAATTCAAACTTAGACTTCAAAATTAATAAGTGTTTGTGGTGTAGTCGGTAGAGAGTACGCCGGATTTCCGAGTTCAAATCCCGGAAAAGACAAAAATTTATATATTTTTTTTTAATTAAAATAAAATATTCATATGTATAAACAGTAAATATGGCTAAGAAAATTAAAAGTAGTTGTGGTGCAGTGGGTAAGAGTGTGGACTATTACCCTGAATAGCCGGGTTCAATACCAGAAAATTCAAAAAAAGTTTTTTAGTTTCAATAAAATTTTGTGGAACATAATAATATTTATGTGGAACATAATATTGGATTAGACAACCGAATATTGGCTTTCAGGTCGAAAAATATAATTTTATATAAAGATAGTTGTCGTAACCGCATAAATTCAATTTGCAACAAATTCGGTGGCCACAACAGAGACTGTTTTCTGGGTGTAGGATCATAGCTCTGACATAATGCAAAACTATTTTTTTATCACACGATTTGAGGAAGTTATTGCAAAATGTAGTTGCTTTCAATTATTTTTTTGGCACCCCAAAATTTTAGAAGGGTAAATTTTCATTCTCGATTAACTAAACTATAGCTGAAATTTTGTAAATTTAACAGATTTTTTTTACTGTTTGTATCTTTCTAATGTTTAGCAAACAGATTCTGCTGGATTCAGCTGTTTTTTCAGCAAAAATTTTTTAAGACTTTTATATTAGTGTACGAACAACTGAACAAATTTTGCGAATGAAAGAGTGAACTAGAAGAACACACTAGTTCAAAAATAAAATTCATTGAAATGAACTGTGAACTATAATGCCAAATTGTAGTCATTTTTATTCCGATTGTTTGTTTGAACAAATTGTTTTATTTTGTGTGAGAATTTCGGAGTGTCCTCACATTTTTACTCACTATTTCTAATTTATTTTACGATAGTCTAACACTCAGGCGCAGTGGCGGTTCCAGTTTTCGATTTTGGGGGTGGGGGGAAATTTTAAAATCTTGTTTATTAATCATACGTCACATATAATCAATAGGGTTGCTATATCAGTCGAAACATTTATAATCAACCACCTGTTAACCCATTTTTTCTTCAACCGAGAATTTTGTGACTACCTTTGTACTGACTACTTTTATGTGAAAAAAATACATTTTACATTTTGCAGAATTCGAAATTCGGTTTAGACAGAAATTGACTGGGTGTTTTTATAAAAACGACGAATTCGTTAACAAATTTGTGTGAAAAACACTAATTTAAAAACGTTTTTCCAAAATTTTTGTACAGATTTGTTAGGGCTTCTATGTAAAACAAATGCGGCTAACAAATTTTAAAGATAAATCTTTTTAAGTTTGTGTTTTTACATAAATGTTTTAACGAATTGTTCAAGTTCTTTTTATAAAAACAGGCAGTGTGTAATTTTTCGGAAGTAACGAAAACCTTTTGTAATTTTTGTAGGGTAAACTATTATGGACCAAAACTAAGAATTAATTTTTTATAAAATTTGATTGAAGTAAAAAATTTTTAAACAAAATTTCTTATATAAGTTGCATTTAAGACAAAAATCATTTTTAGTTCTGCACTCAAAATAATACGTCTGTTAGCTGGATAGAAAAATGTGTTGCTTTAACAAAAGGTATTCCAGTTTTTTTGGCTTCAAATAAAATTTGTTGATTTTAACACTTTTTTATAAAAAAATATTGTTTAGGCCGAGTTTTTTTAAGTTTATTAAACCGAAAACAAATTTTGTTAGTCATTATCAAGTTTAAATACCAACAAAAATACTCGTTACTCTGAAATTTTATTTTTGTTAATGATGATCTTTGTTCAAATAAGTCAATATATACAACATTTCAACATCAGTGTTTCAGTTCCAAATACCTTCAAATAAACTCGGCATTAAAATTAAAAAAAAAAGTAATATTTTCATATTTTCAATTGATGTGTTTTGAGTTTTATTACTTCAAATAATTTCATTTAAATTTTAATTGCTATTCCTTTATTTCAGTTGTATTTTTTAAATTTTATTTATTTGTTAGATTAAATATTTTTGACCTTTGGTGTTATTATATTTGTAGTATTGTTTGGCTTTAGGTCATAAATTTTTAAAAACTAAAAATCCAAATATTTTGTATTTTATTTTTAATTTTCTTCCGATATTTCGATTTGCATGGCAAATCATTCTCTGGGATATTTAAATTTTTTTTTTAATTTCACTGAGTTGAAAACTTCCTACTATTATTTTTAATGCATAAGATGCTTTTTCAAATTATTTTGGATTTTTTATATGTTATTAAAATACAGCAATGAAAATTAAATAATATTTTTTTAAGTAGTTGCGGCATAAGAAACGTCTATTCGAAAAATATCAATTAGAGTTAAAAAACTATTTAATAATATTTTAGTGTCTATTTTTATAAACAGATTTAGACGATTTGCCTAAAAATTTGTGTGAAAAATACTCTTAAACTTTTTTTTATAAAAATAGACGAATACTTCTGAAAATCGGCATAGAAACAAAATATCTAGAAATATAAATTTTTGGATTCCATATTTAAGAAAAAAATTGATCTTACTTCTGACTCTAAAGCTGGTCCAATACAAGTTTGCACCCATTTACAATTCCAATATATCCTGAAAGAATATATGATTCAATTCGTTTAACCGCTTAAACTGCGAATAAATATTTAATTAATGTATGTCTAAGAGTTGTTTAAAATTAAGAAGGCCATCCATACAAATATATTACCTTCATATTAATTCGCTATTGAAACTGTTCAACGAATTGATCTTGAAAAAGTGGAAGATATGGATATTTTATATTAAGCCCTTATTTCAGAATATATTAAGTAGGTTTTCTCATGACTGCAATCAAAAGATGAACTTTGTCGTAAGTTATAGAAATCGAGTTTTTCAAGTACAGCATACGTCGGATATATTCATTTTGTAACGAGCGGGAATTCCCGGTATCCCGGTAAATTCTATAAAAATCCCGCTGTCCCGGGAAATGAAAACCTCCGGGAAAAACCCTAACTGTTACGCTTTATAACAGGAAAATTAATTTTCACAATAATCAATGGGTTTACATTTTGTCTTTAGTGAACAATATTTTTTATTAGATTTGTATAAACATTGGATATGCTCTAAAATATTTGGAAAACAAGTCGAAATTTTAATATAAATTTTAATGATTCTTTTATATGTAAAACTGTTTTTAACTGTTAAAAAAACACTGTTTTCATCTAAGAAAAACTTTAACTTCCATGTAAAGTTGGGTTGAAATTTCGATTTTTTTTAAATATTTTGAGGCATTTCTAGTGCTTTTGCAATTTTGATACAAAATATTGTTCATTATAGTATCTAGTTTTGTAAAATTTAAAACTGTAAAAATTAACTAAACAATTAAAATTTTTTTTATTTCTGGAAAATCTTCGTACATACAAATACATTATTATACTAAAATGAAAACTTAATCTCCGTAGATTTCAAGACCATAAATAATTTTTAACATTTTATAGTTAAATTCTACGTCATTGAGTTTTTTAGCGATAATAATATTTTTTATTTAAATGTCTTGTGTTTAGAAAACCCTCAGATCTCAATCAAATTCTCATTAATAAAATTATGATCATATTGTTAAGTTTTAATATACATTCGATAGTTTCAAAAGAGAAACAAGTAAAACAATTTTTGAAAAAAAATGTTTTGCAAAAACGTTTCCTTAATAAGTTTTTCAAAATTTCTTACTTTAAGCTCAGTAAGTTGTTTCGATTTTTTTTATAAACAAAATGTTTTTCACAATAAGCGTTTATTCTCCCTAAATATAGAATCTTTGAATTTTACAATTATATAATTTTATATAAAAATATTTTCTTACGAAAGACAGTATCACAATTGATTTTTAATTAAATTTAATTCTTAAAAAAATCTTTTTATAGTTTGACAAACTTTTCATAAAAAAATATCCCAAATTTTCTTTAGGAAAATTTACATAAACGTATTCATTCGGGAAATTTCCCATTCCCCCCCCCCCCCTTGAAACCGCGCATGCTCAGGCGATATCCTCTAGTTATGCTAGTGCATTGTGTTAGAATTGGGAAAATAGAACAGATTTCGACAATTTTTATCACCAAACTGCTAATAACAAACAATATGAATAAAAAGCAACTGATAGTGCGTCTTTGTGACGAGAACGTGATTAAAATATACACATGTTTCAAGAGTCCATCAAATTAAAAATCGAACAGATTTGCAAAACACTTTGAGGGTTTTATTTTAGCAACAGTGTAATTTCATTTCGCGTTTGTAACATTGATTCTGACCGCGATGATCATCTTGCAGGATCTATATGTAGTTTTGTTAAATATACTGCAAGAAGCTTCTTGGGACAAATCCGAAATTATATATGTGACAGCGCATAGAGAAAGGGACCTAAGGGTAAAAAAATCAATTTTTTTTTTGTGGACAACATCTGAGCATCGAAAGAGACCGATCCCATGCTCTCCTGACCTTAGGTCCCTTTCTATCCTTAGGTCCCTTTCTATTTTGCGCGTCACATAAGTATTTAATTTACAGTCACTTCCAGAATAAATTTCTTGTTTCTCCTAAAGCACGCTTTTTCATGGACAGTTAATAACACTGTGAGACAAATGGTAGGGGTCAGTGATCGGGAAGGGTTCAAACTACCGGGGAAAGTTATATCGGTAAAAAAGAAGTTATACGTGTCCCGGCGTTTCGCTGGGTCACCCCTAGGAATCGAGATATATCGATTTGACCTTTGAAGGTCTTTTTTTTTAACATAACTCGAGAACCACTAGTCCGATTTTGCTCAAACAATTTAAAAAAAATTAAAAATTACAATTCCTTTAATCTGTTCATATAACGTTTTTCTATATACTCAACAGTTTTGCCGGTAAAAATAAATGTATGAAGAAAAAAATATTTTTTGCCTAAAATATTAAAAAAAAGTAATAAACAAAAGGTTACTGGTTTTTATGGTAGCTGTAACAAACATTTATTTTTACCGGCAAAACTGTTGAGTATATAGAAAAACGTTATATGAACAGATTAAAGGAATTGTAATTTTTAATTTTTTTTAAATTGTTTGAGCAAAATCGGACTAGTGGTTCTCGAGTTATGTAAAAAAAAAATTATATCTCGATTCCTAGAGGTGATCCAGCGAAACGCCGGGACACGTATAACTTGTTTTTGACCGATATAACATTTCCCGTTGGTTTCATCCCATCCAGATTTTGACTGTCGCATAGTGTAATTTTAATTTTAAAAAAAATTATGAAAATCCAACATTATAATGCTTGACTTAGGTGGAAAAAAAATTGTAAAATGTCGAATTATGCCAAATTATCATTCTGTAGAAACAGCTTGTGCCTGCAAGCAGGAAACCTGTATTTTTTAAGGAAAACCGAAGGTGAATTTATCAATTTTATGTAGGTTCATACGACGAAATTTTATGTTTATATAATAAATATGTCGAAAACTATTAGTAGTAACAATAAAAAATAGCCACTTATCAATTAAAAGTTGGGAAAAAAAATTTCTGTTTCCTATTTTCAGTCACATTTTATAAATTTTTTCTCAGTAAAAGAGCGGTTTGCATTCTATTTATTTTCTAACCTCTTTGATTATGCCTAGCACACATAACTATTTAAGATTTTTACAAAAAAAAAAACCCATAAAAAACAGTTTCTATGGCCACCAAAAAGCTTAGAAAAATTTTTAGAAAGCAGTTTTCGCAATTGGATTTAGAGTTTATTTTATTTATGCAAACTTAAGTAACTTGGCCATATGGTATTTGATTTCAACAAAAATAAATATTTTTTATTACATTTTTTAAAAAATCTTGTTGCTTTCGACGTATTTTGTTACGTTTCAAAATTTGTCAAATCATTTCGGGGGAGACGAGCCCCCAATCTCCCCCACCCCCAGCTACGTGCCTGGTTTAAGTTATTACAGAATTAGACTGGTAAAAAAGCGAAATAAAACCGGTGATACAAAAAGACATATGCCTTTAATGGAATCGACTTTATATAATTTCCATATGGGTCTTGAAGTAGCTGCTGTAGCCAACTACCGATATTATGAAAAGGTATTCAATGCCAACAGTGATTTTAAGTGTTAAAAATACTGATTATTAGCTATAAATTCGATGCTGGTAGTTTTAATAAGTAAAATTATTATCTATAATTTTTTTTTTTTAAACTCAAGATTATAAAATAAAAGTCAAAAAATTTTAATTTTTTATATAAAATAATAAATACCGGTAACTACCCATAAAAATAACGGTATTTGGAATTTTTTATAGGTATTGGTAACGGTAACGGTGTTAAATTTAAAACGGTATTTTAGCGATAACGGTATTATAACGATAATGGTAACCAACCTTGGTTAGAAATTCAATTTTCCTTTATGGTTATTAGCCATTCTTAGATGAAATATTAAACAAGTTTTAAAAACCTTTAGGCCCTAACAGATATTTTTGGGTTCTTACCAAGGTTGGTTACCGTTATCGTTAAAATACCGTTATCGCTAAAATATCGTTTCAAATTGAAAAATTTACCAATACCGTTATCGTTACCGATACCGTTATTTTTATGGGCAGTTACCGGTATTTTACCGGTATTTATTAATTTATATAAAAAATTACAATTTTTTAACTTTTTTATTTTATAATCTTGAGTTATTTTTGCAACAAAATTTATAGAAAATAATTTTAATTACTAAAACTACCAGCATTGAATTTATAGGTTAAAATCTGTATTTTTAAGACTTAAAAGCAAGAATATGCTATGTTTTTACTTGTTTTTATATGTTTTTAACGTAATTTTTAATACCGGTAACGGTATACCGTTACCGAATCAATCTTAAATACCGTTACCTTTACCGTTACCGAAACAAACGAAATTCGATACCGTTACCGTTATCCTTACCGTTATTCGTTTCGATAACCAACCTTGGTTCTTACAGATATTTTTATAAAATTTTCTGCTTCTGTCTACTATTACACAAAAAGTAAAGGAGCACACTTAACTTAAAATAACGAGTTTTTTTTTAAATTTTATAAGCTTCCCCAGTAAACAAAAAAAAAAAAATGGAAAAATTAAACAAAAAGTTTTTAAAGAATTACATATTTATTTAGAACTTTTATATTTCCATAAAATTTCAATAAAAATTAATAGAAAATAAAAAAAAAATAAATCGTTTCAAAAATTAATTTTGGAGTGTACAAAAATAGAAAAAAATAAAAATTTTACAGTGAAAACTACAAAAAATTATTAATTGTGTAAAAAAAAATACAAACAATTTTTTTCCACCTGGTGGGATTCGAACCCGCAACCCTCTGATTTCTGTGCCAGCACGTTCCTATGCCACCCCCATACAAAATATTAACTTCTTATCACCCATGAAAAAGAACTGACTACCCAGCAAAAACTTGGTAATGACTGGTCATTACTACATGTATTACTTAGATCTCATATCTCATTACCCTTTGAATTACTTTTAAACTGAATGTAATGAGTAGGGCAAGGAATTTCATGCACTTAAAAATTGAAAATATGTGCCTAAAATATGCAGCTAAAAAAGAAAAATATGCATTAAAAATATAAGAAATATGCACTAAAAACTATTCTTTTTGCAAAAATAATGCAATTTAAAACTTAAAAATATATTTATGTTAGTTATTTTGCAAACAGACACAGAACTCGATGATTTTCCATAGGTTAATAAGGTTTTTAAGAATGTGTATTTTGATTGAATCAAAATATAAAAATTTGAATTTTTTATATTTTTTTACAAAAAAAAAAATGCTCCTAAAAATTAAAAATATGCACAAATATGCATTAAAAAGCAAAAAAATATTCATTAAAAAGGTACCAAATATGCATTTAAAGTCAAAATATACAAAAACATGCATTTATGACGAAATATGCAAAAATATGCAACTACAAATCGATGCCATTTTGTTCTAAATTTGATGATTCGGATAAATATTTAGTCCATATTAGTTTTGGACTATCGACAAAAAACATGCATTTGCATGAAATTCCTTGCCCTAGTAATGAGTTACCGATAACACAGTACAACAGCCATTCTGGGGGGTGAGAAATTCCAAGTCAGGGTGATGGTACTAGGTCAGTATAGTAAAACCCTCAAAGGGTTTGGCGTTCGTATGTGTCATTTTTTTTTTATGCCCTTTTAAATTTTTTCCTTATCTTGATGTTTTTTCGCTTAGTTGTAACATTTTGGCAAAAACGTAGTTTAACATAACTCGAGAACCACTTGTCCGATTTTGATGAAACAAATTTAGAAAAATTTAGAATTACAATTTCTCTAATCTGTTTCTATACCGTTTTCCTATATGTGCAACACTTTCGAAGTTAAAAATGAATGTATGAAGGGAAAAAAGTATTTTTTGCCTAAAAATTTAAATATTTTTTTTTAAAAATTCATAAAAAATCCAAAATGGAAAAAATGTTCCATAGTGTAATTATACCCCACACATTATTATTTCCCAATAGCTAAAACAAATAATATATGTTCTAAATCATTAAAAACCATAACTATGGCGTAGCATATTGGTTACCGTTTTTGCCTGACAGACATGAGGATCTCTGATCAACTCGTGTTAGCTTCCATTGTTTTTTTTTTTTTTGTAATTTATATCTCTCAATATATAAAAGAATAACGTGACTGACTGACTCAACATCGCCCAGCCCAAACCGCTGAAGCTAGGAAGTTGAAATTTGGTATGTGGGTTCCTCTTTCGGCGTAGACGTCCGCTAAGACGGGATTTTTGGAAATTCCTGCCGGAACGGGCAAAAAGGGGAAAAGTCTCCCCCTTGGCGGCCTGTAAAAATCCCTTTGGCTAGAAAGCTGAAATTTAAGATGTGTTCCTTGGAGTATGGGCTAACTTTTCTGGAAAGTACTTTCTGGAATTTGGACAGGGATGTTGTAAAAATGGGGGTTAAAAAGGGGAAAAAGGCCCCCCTTGACGGCCTGCCCAAACCGCTGGAGGTAGGAAGTTGAAATTTGGTATAAAGGTTTCTCCACTATCGTAGACATCCACCAAGACGGGAGTTTTGGAAATTTTTACAGGGACGGGCAAAAAGGGGAAAAAGTCTCCCCCTTGACGGCCTGCTCAAACTGCTGGAGCTATGAAGTTGAAATTTGGTATGTAGGTTCCCCGACCGGTGTAGACGTCCGTTGAGACGGCATTTTTGGAAATTCTTATCGGGAGGGGCAAAAAGGGGACAAAAAAGTAACCTTTTTCCAAAAAAGTACCTTTTCCCAAAAAAGTACCTTTTCCCAAAAAAAGTACCTTTTCCCAAAAAAAGTACCTTTTCCCAAAAAAAGTACCTTTTCCCAAAAAAAGTACCTTTTTCCCAAAAAAGTACCTTTTTCCAAAAAAGTACCTTTTTCCAAAAAAAGTACCCTTTTCCTAAAAAAGTACCTTTTTCCAAAAAAAGTACCTTTTTCCAAAAAAAATTCCTTTTTCGAAAAAAAGTACCTTTTTCCAAAAAAAAGTACCTTTTTCCAAAAAAGTACCTTTTTTCAAAAAAAGTACCTTTTTCCAAAAAAAAGTACCCTTTTCCAAAAAACAGTACCTTTTTCCAAAAAAAGTACCTTTTTCCAAAAAAAGTACCTTTTTCCAAAAAAGTACCTTTTTCCAAAAAAGTACGTTTTTTCAAAAAAATGTACCTTTTCCAAAAAAAAAGTACCTTTTCTAAAAAAATGTTCCTTTTCCCAAAAAATATACATTTTTTCAAAAAAAGTACCTTTTTCAAAGAACGTACCTTTTCCAAAAAAAAGGACCTTTTCCCAAAAAAAAGTACCTTTTTCTAAAAAAATTTTGCTTTTTCAAAAGAAGTACCTTTTCCAAAAAAAAGTACCTTTTTCCAAAAAACATACATTTTTCCAAAAAAAACACCTTTTAAAAAAAAAATACCTTTTCCAAAATAAGTACAAATAAAGTACTTTGTAAAAACAAAGTATCTTTTTCCAAAAAATTTCGTTTTTCCAAAAAGTACCATTTAAAATAATATATAATTTCAAAAAAACTACTTTTTTTCCTCCCCCCACGAATATCTCCACTAAAACAAGGTTTCTTGATATTCGGCATAGACGTGCGCTAAGACGGGATTTTTGGAAATTCCTACCGGAACGGGCAAAAAGGGGAAAAGTCTCCCCATAAACAGTCTCACAAATTGGAAAAGTGCCTGCCCAAACCACTGCACTATAGGAAATTTTACCCCTTTTTTTGGCCAAAATTAATTACAGCCAAATGGCTGGACCGATTTAAATGATTTTTTGGATTTGACCCTGGAAATACTCCCCCTTAAGACCCTTACAATTTTTTATACACCAGGCGCGGATCCAGCTTTTGTGTTTGGGGGGGGGGGGGGTCATTTAAATTTTTTTGTATTTTCATACGTATATATGTGCTGACTATTATCAGTTAAAAATAATTGGTTTGGGGTGGACATATCCCGAATGTCCCCTCCCGTGGATCGGCGCATGTATACACTAACCCTCGATGATAACAGTAGAACATTTTTTACCCATATAGAATTCGTTCTACGAAATTTTAAGAAGTAACAAACAACGTTATGTTCAAAAGAGGATTTTATTCAAAAATTTGATTTTCGAGTTCCAAATTGTCAACTACATTTAAAAAACATGGATTCAAAATGCCACTATTCTCCATTTCTTCATCTTCGCTTTCGAAATTTTCTTCATCTGTTTGCTGGTAATTTTCCACAAAATTTTGGTCCCCTGATCTCAGTAATTCGATCACTTCTGGTGGAAGCTTTAATTTCTTCTGGTGATTGATGCGTTTATTTAACGAAAGGCTGGAAATAAGTGGATCTGATGTGTCTAATGCTCGATTAAAAACGTCTGTCAAGTTATTCACACGGCTACTTTTTCGTGCATGAAGCAATTTGTCGGATTTATACATTTTATGGCGCGATTCAGCGGCATCTTCACCAAAGCAGCCAATTGGAAGCAGTCCAGGTTTCGGTTTAGTAGAGGCAATCTGCGTTTCACGTTTTATTATCGAAGTACTGCCTTTAAGCCATACAGCATGTTGAATTTCAAAAGCTTTCAAACACCTACAACTCTTACGCCATTTCGTATTCATATTTGAACAAAATATTCGCGACTTCTCCCCTAAATATTGCTTAAAGTTTTCGGAACAATCGCTCTCAGCAATATATGCAAAGAAATGGGCATAAATAGCTGCTCTTTTGTCGGCTTCGCCATGGGGTGAGAAATTCCAAGTCAGGGTGATGGTACTAGGTCAGTATAGTAAAACCCTCAAAGGGTTTGGCGTTCGTATGTGTCATTTTTTTCCTTATCTTGATGTTTTTTCGCTTAGTTGTAACATTTTGGCAAAAACGTAGTTTAACATAACTCGAGAACCACTTATCCGATTTTGATGAAACAAATTTAGAAAAATTTAGAATTACAATTTCTTTAATCCGTTTATATAACGTTTTTCTTTATAATCAACAGTTTTGCCGGTAAAAATAAATTTGTGGAGAAAAAAAAATATTTTTTTGCCTAAAAATTAAATTTTTTTTTTTTTTAATTCATAAAAAATCCAAAACGGAAAAAAGGATCAAGTGTTATTAATTTCATGTAAAGTCACATAACCTATAAACAAAATTTAACGCGTTCTGCTTTTATTTACAATTAAGTGAAGGTATCCCATTTTGACAAGAATATTGATATTTGTTTTTATTCAAAAAAGTGTCATTTATCGCCTTTTTCATAAATTTTCCCCAATAACTCCAGACTTCTGGCCATTAACTACTAAAAAAATTAAGTAAACATTTTTATAATTTTTTATTTTTATTTTATTTATTTATTTTTATTTTTTTCGATGGTGGTTGTTCGGGACTAGTGGCATCGCATTCATCGCTATCATCAGTTTCTGAACCACAAATAATGTCAATGTGTGACTCCACTGTTGGCCCTTCTGCATCTCCTGAAAATTCTTTATCATCAAGATCATCCTTGTCTTGCCACACTAACTTACTCCACCAGCAAATTTCCGCAATTATTGCACTCGGCGACTTTTTGCCTCTATATCTGTAAGTTTTTGTTTTATTAAAATGAGTTTGAAAAAATAAAAAATCAGTATTACCTCATTTCAAATGGCATAGCAACTTGATGATAGCGTTCACCTTGTTCATCAGATTCGGTAGCCAATTGTTTGCTGAAGTAGTCCAGATGATGATGTAAATAATGGATTTTCAAGGACATGTGGACACCAATTTCCGAGAATGCTCTTAACATCCTTGCGACAGAAACATCGTAGTTGTTAGAACGATGCTTTCCCAACAAGCCTTCTATTACTTCTTTGATTGCCTGCCATGCATTCAATTCAGCGTCAATCAAAATATTGTTGAATGCGTCACTTTTAATCAGCTTTCGTATATCTGGACCATTTAGTACGCCTGATTGGAAAAAATTAATTTGTTAAGATGGAAAATCATGGGAAATGAATGTGATATTATAACTTACCTTCTTTAATTTTACTTTCGCTGAGTCTCGGGTAAATTAGTTTCAAACACAAGAAAACTTCATCTCTTTTGGCGACAGTTTTGATAAAATTCTTAACAATTCCAAGTTTAATATGCAGTGGAGGCAGCAATATCTTCTCCTTCGGCACTAGAGGCTCACGAATAATATTGGCCGTTTGTAACCTGCTGTGCTCTCTGAGTTTCCATCCGTGGCATGCATATTGGTCACCGGAAAATCGTGTGTCCCAATCGCACAAAAGTACAGTAGAAAAATATGAGAGAGTTCGGCTTGTGAGTGTCAATGTTTTCTCCAAATAATGTTGTGCATATCTGGAGCAAATTTTTGAAATTCATACATTTACCTAATTGTGAATAAATGAGAAACGCGTGCATCGATTTTCATGATCTATGCCTTTTTTTGCTCATGAGTTATGTGACTTTACGCGAAAGTAATTAGTTTTGGCACTTTTTTCCATTTTGGATTTTTTATGAATTTTTAAAAAAAAATATTTAAATTTTTAGGCAAAAAATACTTTTTTCCCTTCATACATTCATTTTTAACTTCGAAAGTGTTGCACATATAGGAAAACGGTATAGAAACAGATTAGAGAAATTGTAATTCTAAATTTTTCTAAATTTGTTTCATCAAAATCGGACAAGTGGTTCTCGAGTTATGTTAAACTACGTTTTTGCCAAAATGTTACAACTAAGCGAAAAAACATCAAGATAAGGAAAAAATTTAAAAGGTCATAAATGACACATACGAACGCCAAACCCTTTGAGGGTTTTACTATACTGACCTAGTACCATCACCCTGACTTGGAATTTCTCACCCCCCAGACAACAATCCCAAAAATGTTCCATAGTGTAATTATACCCCACACATTATTATTTCCCAATAGCTAAAACAAATAATATATGTTCTAAATCATTAAAAACCATAACTATGGCGTAGCATATTGGTTACCGTTTTTGCCTGACAGACATGAGGATCTCTGATCAACTCGTGTTAGCTTCCATTGTTTTTTTTTTTTTGTAATTTATATCTCTCAATATATAAAAGAATAACGTGACTGACTGACTGACTCAACATCGCCCAGCCCAAACCGCTGAAGCTAGGAAGTTGAAATTTGGTATGTGGGTTCCTCTTTCGGCGTAGACGTCCGCTAAGACGGGATTTTTGGAAATTCCTGCCGGAACGGGCAAAAAGGGGAAAAGTCTCCCCCTTGGCGGCCTGTAAAAACCCCTTTGGCTAGAAAGCTGAAATTTAAGATGTGTTCCTTGGAGTATGGGCTAACTTTTCTGGAAAGTACTTTCTGGAATTTGGACAGGGATGTTGTAAAAATGGGGGTTAAAAAGGGGAAAAAGGCCCCCCTTGACGGCCTGCCCAAACCGCTGGAGGTAGGAAGTTGAAATTTGGTATAAAGGTTTCTCCACTATCGTAGACATCCACCAAGACGGGAGTTTTGGAAATTTTTACAGGGACGGGCAAAAAGGGGAAAAAGTCTCCCCCTTGACGGCCTGCTCAAACTGCTGGAGCTATGAAGTTGAAATTTGGTATGTAGGTTCCCCGACCGGTGTAGACGTCCGTTGAGACGGCATTTTTGGAAATTCTTATCGGGAGGGGCAAAAAGGGGACAAAAAAGTAACCTTTTTCCAAAAAAGTACCTTTTCCCAAAAAAGTACCTTTTCCCAAAAAAAGTACCTTTTCCCAAAAAAAGTACCTTTTCCCAAAAAAAGTACCTTTTTCCCAAAAAAGTACCTTTTTCCAAAAAAGTACCTTTTTCCAAAAAAAGTACCCTTTTCCTAAAAAAGTACCTTTTTCCAAAAAAAGTACCTTTTTCCAAAAAAAATTCCTTTTTCGAAAAAAAGTACCTTTTCCAAAAAAAAGTACCTTTTTCCAAAAAAGTACCTTTTTTCAAAAAAAGTACCTTTTTCCAAAAAAAAGTACCCTTTTCCAAAAAACAGTACCTTTTTCCAAAAAAAGTACCTTTTTCCAAAAAAAGTACCTTTTTCCAAAAAAGTACCTTTTTCCAAAAAAGTACCTTTTTCCAAAAAAGTACGTTTTTTTCAAAAAAATGTACCTTTTCCAAAAAAAAAGTACCTTTTCTTAAAAAATGTTCCTTTTCCCAAAAAATATACATTTTTTCAAAAAAAGTACCTTTTTCAAAGAACGTACCTTTTCCAAAAAAAAAGGACCTTTTCCCAAAAAAAAGTACCTTTTTCTAAAAAAATTTTGCTTTTTCAAAAGAAGTACCTTTTCCAAAAAAAAGTACCTTTTTCCAAAAAACATACATTTTTCCAAAAAAAACACCTTTTAAAAAAAAAATACCTTTTCCAAAATAAGTACAAATAAAGTACTTTGTAAAAACAAAGTATCTTTTTCCAAAAAATTTCGTTTTTCCAAAAAGTACCATTTAAAATAATATATAATTTCAAAAAAACTACTTTTTTTCCTCCCCCCACGAATATCTCCACTAAAACAAGGTTTCTTGATATTCGGCATAGACGTGCGCTAAGACGGGATTTTTGGAAATTCCTACCGGAACGGGCAAAAAGGGGAAAAGTCTCCCCATAAACAGTCTCACAAATTGGAAAAGTGCCTGCCCAAACCACTGCACTATAGGAAATTTTACCCCTTTTTTTGGCCAAAATTAATTACAGCCAAATGGCTGGACCGATTTAAATGATTTTTTGGATTTGACCCTGGAAATACTCCCCCTTAAGACCCTTACAATTTTTTATACACCAGGCGCGGATCCAGCTTTTGTGTTTGGGGGGGGGGGGTCATTTAAATTTTTTTGTATTTTCATACGTATATATGTGCTGACTATTATCAGTTAAAAATAATCGGTTTGGGGTGGACATATCCCGAATGTCCCCTCCCGTGGATCGGCGCATGTATACACTAACCCTCGATGATAACAGTAGAACATTTTTTACCCATATAGAATTCGTTCTACGAAATTTTAAGAAGTAACAAACAACGTTATGTTCAAAAGAGGATTTTATTCAAAAATTTGATTTTCGAGTTCCAAATTGTCAACTACATTTAAAAAACATGGATTCAAAATGCCACTATTCTCCATTTCTTCATCTTCGCTTTCGAAATTTTCTTCATCTGTTTGCTGGTAATTTTCCACAAAATTTTGGTCCCCTGATCTCAGTAATTCGATCACTTCTGGTGGAAGCTTTAATTTCTTCTGGTGATTGATGCGTTTATTTAACGAAAGGCTGGAAATAAGTGGATCTGATGTGTCTAATGCTCGATTAAAAACGTCTGTCAAGTTATTCACACGGCTACTTTTTCGTGCATGAAGCAATTTGTCGGATTTATACATTTTATGGCGCGATTCAGCGGCATCTTCACCAAAGCAGCCAATTGGAAGCAGTCCAGGTTTCGGTTTAGTAGAGGCAATCTGCGTTTCACGTTTTATTATCGAAGTACTGCCTTTAAGCCATACAGCATGTTGAATTTCAAAAGCTTTCAAACACCTACAACTCTTACGCCATTTCGTATTCATATTTGAACAAAATATTCGTGACTTCTCCCCTAAATATTGCTTAAAGTTTTCGGAACAATCGCTCTCAGCAATATATGCAAAGAAATGGGCATAAATAGCTGCTCTTTTGTCGGCTTCGCCATGTTTCTCTCGCCATATACTGAATAATTCTGAATTTGACACGCTGTATTTACCTAGAAAAATGCGGATTTTTTTAGAAAATTGCAAATATTTGCAACAAAAATAAATTAAATTCGGAAGATAATTGATTGGCCTAGAGAACTATTATGGTGTTATGTCTATCGAATGCTATCATTTTTTTGTAAGTCTAAATAAAATTCCAATTCATAATTCCATTAGTTCATCTTAAGGTCACTTCAATTTTTCCGATTTAATCAATATAATAGACGAATTCAAAAACATTTCAGTATAAATTAATAAAGTACTCACGTTCGACATTGTTTTCCATTTTTTAATTTTTAAAAACTATAAATTATTATATTTAAAACTTTTATTTGAAATTGACACGTAATTCACTGCACACAATCGCTTTTTGTTAACTCATTTAGAAACCTCATGCAAAACAACTGATAAAGTAACGGTAAAGCCACGTTGTCGAAAATTTAAACAGAGGTGTTTACTTTGTTATGTTTTTGTTATGTTAAAGCAAAAAAAAAATGCATTTTGCAAAATGTTTAATTTTGAATTTTGGCCAAAAAAAGGGGTAAAATTTCGTATAGTGCACTGGAGGTAAGAAGTTGAAATTTGGTATAAAGGTTCCTCCACTGTAGTAGACATCGACTAAGTTTGTATTTTTGGAATTCCCTACAGGATATCCCAAAAGGAAACTCGGTATGTGTGTTCCTCCTTCTGTGTAGGCGTCCGCTTAGACGGAATTTTTGAAATTCCTATCGGAAGGGGAAATAAGGTAAAAGTCTCCTCCTGACGGCTTGCCCAATCCCTTTTGGCCAACCTAAAATTTTAAATATGTATTCCTTGGAGTAGGACTAACTCACCGGCAACGTAATTTTTCTATTTTGGAACAGGAACATTGTAAAAATGGTGGTTGAAAGGGAAAAATGTCCCCACTAACGGCCTGCCCAAACCGCTTAGGCAATGCAGTTGAAATTTGGTATGAATGTTTCTCATCCATCGCAGATAGCCGCGAAGATGGAATTTTTGTAAATTCCTAAAGGGAGGGCCAAAAAGAAGAAAAGACTCACCTTGGTGGCCGGTAAAAACCCCTTCGGCTAGAAACCTGAAGCTTAAAATGTGGGTCCCTGGAGTAAGGGCTAACTTATTAGAAAGATACTTTTTTGAATTTTGGACAGAGTCGTTATAAAATGGGGGCTCAAAAAGGGAAAGTTGCCCCTTAACCTGTCCAAACTGCTGGAACTAGGAAGCTGAAATTCGGTACTTAGGTTCCTCTTCCAGCCTAATTCCAACCGGGAGGGACAAAAAAAGAAAAAGTGTCCCCCTTGACAGCCTGCTCAAACTGCTGGAACTAGGAAGCTGAAATTCCCTGTCGATGGATTTTCGGAAATTCCTACCGAGAGGGGCACAAATAGTAAAAGTTGGCTAGAAACCTGAAATGTAAAACATATGTTACTTGGAGTATGGGCTCACTTACCGGGAAGGTGCTTTTTGGACAGGGATATTGCAAAAATGGGGATTAATGAAGCGAAAAGTGCCGCTTAAAGGCCTGCCCAAACCGCTGGAGGTAGGAAGTTGAAATTTGGTATTAAAGTTCCTCCTCTATTGTAGACATCCGCTAAGAAGAGATTTTTGGAAATTTCTACAGGTAGGGTCAAAAACAGGAAAAGTCTCCCCCTTAACGGCCTGGCCAAACTGCTGGAACAAGGGATCTTAAATTCGGTATTTGGGTTCCTTCTCCAACGTTGACGTCCCCTAAGATGGTATTTTTGGAAATTCATACCGGGAGGGGTAAAAAGGGAAAAAACTCCCCCTTGACGGCCTGGCGAAACTGCTGGATATAGAGACCTAAAATTATGTATGTAGTAGGTTCCTCCTCCAACGCAGACGTCCTCTGAGACGGAATTTTTAGAAATTCCTACCGGGAGGGGTAAAAACGGAATAACTCCCCCTTGATGGCCTAACCGAACCCTTCGGCTAGAAACCTGTAATATATAATATATTTTCCTTGGAGTATGGGCTAACTTATCGACAAGGCATTTCTAGGACTTTGGACAGGAACGCGGTAAAAATGGTGGTTCAAAAGGGGAAAATTGCCCCCCCCCCTTAACGTCTGCGTCTTTAGCTAGAAACCTAAAACTTAAAGAACAAGTGTATATGAAACACTAAAATTAAGAAACTAAATAGGAAACGAGTGGAATTGAAACACTACACAAGTGGAATGAAATGGATATAAACGTTGAACGAGTGGAATTGAAATTATAGACAATGCAAATGGATTGGAAGAGGGAATTACCTGTTCAAACATTATCCACGGAATATGGAACTTATGTAGCATTGAAACATACTCTCCAAAAAGTTAAACAAATTTCCTAAAAGAGAAAAAACCTTAGAAAAGGAATGTAACTTATATATTCCGATATTTAAACATCATGTAACGAAGAAACCGACGCACTAAATTTTCCAACTGAATTTGTGGATTTACTTGAATTGCCAGGTCTACCTTTACATAAACTGGAATTAAAAAAAAAAACTTTAAGACACGCTAACAACGTAGCGGGCTTTGCCCGCTATTTTTAATATTATAAAATGCTTTCCAACCCTGCTTTACGTTATTTATTTTCATTCAAAACACTAATGAACAAAACTACTTACGGGTCTATCTACCTAAGTTCGCACTTTACCAAATTATCTTGACATACACACGTATATTGCAAATTATTATGGATTCATTATTAACAATCCACTCTCATGAGAAAAAGTGATCAAATATTTATTTATTTTAAACCCATTGTTGTGCAGAATTATTTATTTGTGGTGGCTGGGTGAAGGCTTTTATTATAAAAGCTGTACTTTAAATAAAAAGCGAATTTAAAAAAAATTGTCGGGGGGGGGGGGGCTTTAAGGCACGCTAACAACGTAGCGGGCTGCGCCCGCTAGTTAAACATATATTTATAGAAATGTTGATGTTCATTAACCAGAATTTAATAACAAGTTTTGAGAAAAATAGACATGTATAACAGCTGCCACAATAAATGTGTATACACGTTAAAGCATTTAAAATCGTAGCGATGTCGTGGTGTAATGGTTAGAGTGTTTGCCTGACAATCGTGAGGTACACTGATCAATTCGTGTCAGGTCCTATTGGTTTTTAAATTTTTATACTTTTTTATATTTATTTTCAACATCTATTTATAGAACAGTTGATAAACCACCTACAGGTAACATCAGTGTAATGACTTTCCTCCAATGACATCTCCATGTTAAAATAAGTAGTTTAGTAATTAAAAGGTAACTAGTGAACAATTAAGCTTTCAATACCTAAAACTCATTACATGGTAATGAAAGGTTTGCTGGGAGCATATATTTATTGCAGCATTAGATGTTGTTTAAAACCCATGCCTAAGGGAGTAATTCTGTGTGATGTAATGAAGGAAGTGATTCATTTAGAAGTCATTCCATTTATTTTTGCTGGGAATATTCTAAAACACTGTGATGAAGTGTTGCGTTATTTCTATAAAAATTGTTTTTGTTACAAAAAAATTTTCATTTAAAGTTCCCTTCACTTCACCCAAGTGTTTTACGAAATTAGATAATACCTACCTAATTTAATATAATATAATGTTAATATTTGTGATATTAAAAAAATATTAATTAATTCGATTACAACTACATGCTTTTGAAATAAAAATTGAGTTCTAAGAATTAATTTTGTCAAAATTTTTAATAAATTATTATCTGTAAATATTTTTTGGTTTTGTAAATCTTTAAAAAGAAAGTATGTGTTTTCTTTTGCAGTTGTACATGTATTCATTTCAATTCTAAGCAATACTTCATCCTTGAGTTTTTTTCTTTTGTTCCTTTTTAAAAAGCGCTGATACTTGAATTGTTGTTAGTACGTATACGAGTATTGATTTAACTGCACTTTCAATAGAAACAGTTTTCTATTTATTTTCATTTTGAACAATTTCTTTTTTATATATTTTACAATATATAAAGAGAGATAAATATTATACCAACAACGAAGGGTAACAAATAAAAGCGATTTGTTTCAGTGTTAGCGTACATCCTTTCCGCCAGGAATAAGTATTTGTAGATTTGTCTGTGACAAACGTTATAAAACGACAGCAACGAATTACATTTTATTGGTATCTTAGCATTTTATAGTGACTGTTAAATCAATCTTTTTCTACTATTTTCGTATATTTTTTGCTCATTGAATTCTTTATTTTTTTATTCTAACACTTATTGATCTCTGACAAGAAATTGAACGCGTAAGATACCGGAAATACTTAAAATGTTTTTGTAATTTACAATGATTGCGATAAAATCTGTTGAAAAAGTAAACGGTTAAATATTAAGACCATGTTTTTTAAAAGACGACCATTGATTGTTGGATGTTTAAAAACTGATGACAATAAATTTGTCTATTGAATAATACAGGTCATTTCCTAATTTTTTGTTAACTAAAAAGATAAAATAAGTAGTATATTGATGGTCGTAAGTTGAACACCTGTAACTGAAATCCTTTCTACACGCTAGCCAGATATTAACAATGACTCAAAAATCACAGTGCTCTCAAAAAAAAATTATAATGCTTTCAAAACTTAAACTTAAGACTTTTTTAGAAAATTTGAAACTTTTAATTAAAAAAAAAAACAGGTAACCCGTGTGGTATATATACGATATAAATATGCATATAAAGAATTTTGTTGTCAGTTCCTATTAACAAGGATGTTATACACACTTTAACCCTGTAATGCTCTTTCTTTTAATCGCGATAGTATTTAAACTATGTATTTGGCATTGAAAAAAAGAGATTGGTTGGAATTCGATCAAAACCATTTAAATGAATTTTCCAGGACGTATTTGGAGTTACCTATAATTGAGTACTAAATCAAAAATATTTCAGTAGGTAAAAAAAAATAGAGAAAATGAATTAAAAGACAATCCTATTATCCAAATATTTGTGTTTCCAACAAAATTTGAAATCAAAATTCGTTTAGTGATTGTGTACAATAGATGCAATCTCGTATTTAGTGGATATACTAGAAAATTGGTACTATTAATTACATCTATTAAAAAATTACTAGTATTCGAAAGTGGTAACTACAAGTACTAAACAAATATACCCTTAAATATGAGATTAGCAGAACCAACCAAATTGTGGATTTTATTGATAACAGACTCAACTAATGATTGGTATTGGTAAATTAATTTAATACTGTATTTGTTTTCTTAACAAAACATATAAAGTAAAAATAAGACATTAAAATTAATAAATGTTTGCAGTGTATTGGGTAGAGGGGTAGCCTAGTACGCCGGATTTTCGAGTTCGATTCCCGGAAAAGTAAAAAATTTAGATTTTGTTTTTTTGCAATGAGTAAAGTGTGAACTATGAATCTGAATAGCCGGAATCAGTAACAGAAAATTCAAAAAAAGTTTTTTAATTTCAACAAATTTTTTTGTGTAGCTAATAGTATTTATGTGGAATATAATTCTGAATTACACAACTTAATATTGGCTTTCACGACCAAAATATAATTTAATATAAAGACACACACAGAAAAAAGATTGGGTGGAAATCGGTTACCACTACCAATACGGTTGTAAGAATTTCAATTGAAATTCTCAATCGTTTAAAATTGCTATAAATTTTAAATATTAGTTACTATAATAATATAAAAGTAACAAATTGAAAACATCTACAACTGAAACATCAGTTGCTGTTGCTAATTTAAGGCTTAAACCAAATTAGTAAACTGAATATATTTTTACAACTAAATTTAATATGGTATAATATAAATCATTCCCAAATATTTGGGACTACGACATATAATTGGATCATAACAAAGTATTTTGAACTAAAGTTTTGTTTTCAGTTAAAGGAATTAATTTTTAGTTGCTAAAATTACAGAAAATGGCATCTAAAATTCTTTTTCGGTTATAACATTAAAAAACCCTAATTTAAACCTCTTTTGGTATTGGTCACTGAAAGAAAATAATGTAAATCGAATACTTCCCAGCAAAACCTTGGTAATGGGTTTGACCTTTTTCACGCATTGCCTGGCAATGGGTACCCCTTTACCTTTGGTTTTACTTAGAAACCTAAAGTAATACGTTACTAATATTGTGATACATCAATACTTAAGTGGAAGGTATGAAATAATGAGTTACCGATATGGAGATATATCACTACTTATTTGGAGGCTTTAAAATAATATATTACTGATATTGTGTTTTATAATAATTTATAATTAAGGGTAAAAATAATAAGTTATTGGTATTGCATAATGTAACTACTTATTATGCGAAAGTATGATTTAATAAAAATTTACATTGCTCGGATCGGTGTACTTTTAAACAAAGTCATTACTGGTAAAGCCTTATTTTATGTCCTATATGTAACCAATGAAATATGTACTAATGTGCAATGACTTACTTCACTCTATAAGAGTATGCACTTATTATAGCTAACTAGTGAATTTAATATTACAAGTAACAACTTATTTCAGTACTTCCTTCGTAATCACTTATTTTATGCTATACTGGTACGACTTAGGCAACCATTTACCCGCAATGACACCCCCATGTTAAAATAATGTGTTATGCGACCAAAGTGTAAGTAGTTACAATTTTTGGTTTCTTATTACATTTCCCTTTACCTGGTAATAGAAGGTTTTGCTGGGTTGTTGTAATTTCAAAAACTTTCAAATATTTTTACTCAAACACCAAAAAATAAATTTAAAATATAAAGAAAGTTTTAAGAATAATTTAATAAAAACAAAAATGGTTTGTGAAAACTAGAATTAGAAACAAATACGAATACAAACCAAAATAACGAGTAACAATTCAAAAAGTGCATTTCTATTTGTGGCAAAATAAAAAAAAAAACTAAAGCAATCTTGAAAGTCGATTCTTAAAGATTTGGTCTAATCACGAATAGATGAAAAGAAAAGTTTGAAAATATACTTATGTGTTTATGATATTTCCCTGTAAATACAACATATGGTAAAAAATAATTAACAATTTATTTTTGTTATTATTTCAAAAGTGCACACTTAAACAGCAAAATTGTTTTTATAATTTTTTTTTAATACACTTTAATTTTGTATGAAAAATAATTTTAAAAAATAAATGCTCATATAATATAAGTTTTTCGCGTATTATTTTGAAGATTTCAAACTATCTAATAAAAGAGTTAAATGTTTTAAAAAAATTTGAAAATTTTTAAATTAAAACTGTTATTTATTAGGAATAATAAAAATATAAATTAGTGTAATAACCAATATATGGTTGGTTTGATTTCGATTCCTACAACCGCTGATAGCCTTTGATTTTCGTTGCTTCAACTAATATTTCCGTTTATAACAACAAACCGTAGTACTAAAAATCAGTTGTTTTAACAAGTAATCTAAAGTAAGAAAAGAATTGAAATAAAATTACGTGATAGTACATGTGACCGCATAAATTCGATTGGCAACAAATTCGGTTGCGAAGACGAATCTGTTTTCTGGGTGCAGTTATCGTAACCGCAAGAATTCGATTGGCAACAAATTCGGTGGCCACAACTGGGACTGCTTTCTGGCTGCACCATCAGTAAAATAAAATCACATACCGAAAGATAAGGATAATAAAATTAGAATGTTAGAATGAATATCTTTTTTTGTAATTTTATTTTAATATATTTTAGAAAATTTCCATCCATTCAGACAATAGATGTGCGTAACCCAAGCTTTATCTTCTTGTCCGATGGTAAAGCCAAAATACTGTTCATACGACTTACAAGGAAATACTCCCAACGCCGACTGGTAGATCTTAAGGAGCATAATCAGTGTTGATATAAGACTTCGTTGCCTCGAAAAAAAGTGCTAGATTGAAAATAAAAAGTGCTAGAAAAGGTGCTAAAGGAACAATTTCAGATTTTAAGGCTGAAATATATCAGGTTCTACAAAAATGTTACACCGATAAAATTCCTCAGTAGCTCAGTTAGGAAAAACCTCAGTTGAAATTATAATATTTTAAAATAATTTAAATAATTATCATATATTAAGTTAGAATATTGTTCTTGAGGTAGAAAATTCTAATATGATATTGTTGTTATATTAGATTTTATTTGTTGTTTCAAAAAATGTTGATCATTTTCACGATAGACAATACAATTGTTTCGTGGGCATCACAGTTGTCCGCAAAAAGAAAATGATAGCTTTAATGAACAAACTGAGACATTAATAAGGTACAAAAATTCAACGGGACGAGAATTTTGTACTTTCATATATGAACTGTCTGATTTGGTAAAACCAGCCATAAATCAACCCTCCACTACTTGGAGAGGGTATAATAAGTTTGTGTTGATGTTTTAAACACCAAAGAATTCTGGACCTAGACCCAGCTTATACTATAGTATACCGATCGGCTCAGAGTCATTTGTCCGTCCGGCCGTCTGTCTGTCTGCCCATGCATTCTTGTGCGCACTCTACAGGTCGCTAATATTAAGATATTTCGATAAATTTTGGTACACGGATGTCGGCCCAAGGACAAAGCGTATTGATTTTGGTTAAAATCGGTCCATGTTCAGACCTAGTGCCCATATAAGGGTCCCCCCAAAATTGGCTTGGTTACACGCTGCAAGTCGCAAATATTTAGATATTTTGATGAAATTTGGTACAACGACCCACGTCTACCCAAGGACGAAGCCTATTGTTTTGGGTTAAAATCGGTACATGTTTAGACCTAGTGCCCATATAAGGGCCCCCCAAAATTGGTGTTTTTACACGCTGGAGGTCACAAATACGAAGATATTACTATGAAATTTGGTTCGCTGACTCACATGGTCCCAAGGACAGAGCCTATAGATTCTATATTTACGATTTTCTCTTCTTTTATCATTTTATAGAAAATTGTGACACAAGTCCCATTTTAACCCATTCGAATTTCGGATCCAAACATTAGTTGGCTTTTAACCAGACTGGTTCAGGGTATTGTTTGCTTTTTGTGAAAGAAGTTTGAGTATTTTAAATAATCTATACTCACAAGAAAGGAATAGAATGTCCTTCGACCTAATAAAGGCTGAAATTTTAATAAGAATAAATTTTGAAGAAATTTGCAACTATTTTAAAACATTTTTGCTTACAACTAAAGCAAAAGAGTTAGTAAATTCTATAAATAAAGAGACATGTCACTTTATCATGGCGTTGTCATTGGAAATGACCAATTGCCACAGTTTAGATACCTTGTGACAGTAAGGCGGTGTGTCTGAAAATAGCTTTTCAAATAAACCAATAAAGAATTAAGAATTAAAAATAATGTAATTGTCGTCGAAGTAGGGCTCGATAACACAAACTTCTGCTTGTAAGGCTTTACCGTCTGAGCTAATGTTCCTTATGCGTGATGGCTGGCTGATGGTAAAGTTATATATTTTTCGTTTTTTTCAAATAAAAAAGAAAAAGAAAAAACAAACACTACAAGCAAATAAAAAAATGGAAAAGAAAAAATAAAAAGAGAACAACATTAACACACTAACAAATATGTTAGTGTCCTGAATCGGGGGCCCTGAAAATGCCCCCGATTGATCGGTCATGGGATATGTCCTTTAATGGCAGTTGACTCGTTTTTTGCGTTGGCCATAATTAAATTAAAAAATCAATTAAAAATTCGAAAATTACCTCAAAAACTCTGATTATATAAATAAAAATTTCAAAAATTCCCCTTAAGTTAAAAAGAATATAAAATGAACTACCAATTGTTAAAACTAAAACAGCTTTAGGCCCGTTAACTTATCTCAATTTATACCGTGGTTAAGACCTCTACTAGCCTTAACCACTGGTAAACATATTTTTTGAATAACTTATCTAAATTTTAACTAAGCATTTCTTCTAACCAATGCTAAAATTTAACCATAGAAATTTCTGTGGTTGAGAATCTTAACCAAGGCTATTTTAGAATAATTCACCCTACACAAGATATATTAATACATTAGACTTGTAATGGTGATTATTAAAAAAATTTAAAGCTCAGCTTTAACCAAACTTTGACTAAGAATGGTTTATGACACATGTAAGTATTTTCGATGTGCATTTCCCCCACTTTACCAAAACTAATAAAAATTGCATCAGTACTTAAAATCGTGCACAAATTTTTGCTATTTAGGATTTAGGTTTCTGTGATAGCTTACAGAAATTGGCCTCATATAAGGAAATAGGAAAAATTTATTTTTTTATTGATTCAGGGAGCCAAAATCTGTCTTGAATAATTAAAACCAAAAATGGTGACCAATATTACAACAATTTGACACGAATTATACACCTCTACAAAATGAAAAGTCGCTGTTGGTAGAAGCTTGATACATACTTTTAGTATTTTACTTGCTGATTCCAAATCTCTATTCCGAATTCTCTATCACCTCTCAATTTTGAGAAAATCGTGATTAAAAACGCGAAAAATAGCTTTCTATGAATTTTAAAATACTATACAAAACGCATTCAAATAGCTTAAGACTTTTTGTTACGATGGTAGTAAAGAATGAATTTTGTTCACTAAAATACATAGGACAACATTTTCTTAATTTGTGTACCGTTATAGGAAAAAATTCTTCAACATAATTCAGAACAAATCCTGAGTTATGTTGCAAAAGGTGGTAATATTTCCAAAACCCATCTAAAATATTTTAAATTGGTTAAAAAGGAAATTGAGCAGAACACATTGAGGAGTGTTTCTTTTAAAATTGGGATCTCCGCTGAATTATATGATAATCTATTTGAGCCTTCCTTGTGGCCTACTAATGTAAAAGTGCGTCCGTTCTTGTTCTTTCAAAAGCCTATATCTTAAAACATGTATAATAATAATTACTATTTATAATTATTTTATAGTTTAATCATAGTCTGTAAGGAAATGATGTTCCATAGACTGAATAAAGAATAATAATAATAATAATAATAATAATAATAATATTGTTTAAATGGCACCATATATGGTATGTTCCCTATTAAAAAAAAAAACAATATGGAGCTTTATATGGAAATATATAACTTAGAGTCATCCATGTACCATTTGATCCGAAAAATGGCCCGATAAAATTGTATCAGTTGTTTATCAGTTTTTATCTTATTGCATCAGTTTAGATCTGACCTGATTAAATTATGTGTTAATCACATGAAATTGTATCTGATTTTTGACCTGATGCAATTTTATTGGTTTTTATCACATGGTATCAGTTTAGGTCCAATTAGATATATTTGTATACAAAGTTATCCCAGTTTTGACCTGATATCAGTTTAAAACTTTGATACAATTGTATAAGGTAAATGTCGGATACAATTATATTTTATTTATATAAATATGAACCAATTACGATCAAACCGATAAAATTGTATCAGGTCAAAAATTTGATACAATTTCATCTGATTAACACATAATTTAATCAGGTCAGATCTAAACTGATACATTTAGATAAAAATTGATAAACAATTGATAAAAATATATCGGGCCATTCTTCGGATGAAACTGTATATTTATACAGACCCGACTAAAAACATTTACATATAGTCGTATAAAATGTGATTAACTTATATCTGTATAAATATACAGTTTCATCCGAAAAATGGCCCGATGTTATTGTATCAGTTGTGTATCAGTTTTCATCTAATTGTATCAGTTAGGATCTCAACTAATAAAATTATACTTTAATCAGATGAAATTATATCCGATTTTTGACCTGATACCATTTTACCGGTTTATATCTAATGGTATCTATTTAGATCGTAATTGGTACAATTTTATATAAATAAAATATATTTTTATCCGACATTTGCCTTATATAATTGTATGAAAGTTTTAAAGCAGATATAATTGCATCAGGTCAAAATGCAGATATAACTATATAAGTTTGTATAAAAATGGTCAGACTTACAATAAGTTAAGGTCCCTCTGGTCATCACAATATTTCACCCCTTTAAGAATAAGAATTCTTCTTGCTAAGACATATCTAATTCCCGGAATAATTTATGGGTGTGAAATTTTCGCAAGCTGCGACTCTATTAGCAAAAGAAGGCTTAACGTTTTATTTAACAATATTGTTAGATATGTCTATGGTTTAAAAAGGGATGCGGAAGTCTCTAATTTTTCCAAAAATCTTTATGGCGTTTCGTTCGATAATTTTCTTAAGATACGTGTACTTCTCTATCTTCATAAAATTATCTACACACAAACCCCACAATATCTTTTCGAAAAACTTCGCTTTGCCAGATCGCAAAGATCCGTTGCCTTGTATCTGAATGGCAGTTTTACCTGCATGCTTCACGTCTTTGGAATATTCTTCCACATACCCAACAACTTAATAGCAACGCAAATAGTTTTAAACAGTTTTTATTTAAGTTTTTTAGTTAAATATAATTTATGTTTTTGAATAATTGTTCTAATATAAATATGTTAATTTTAATGTAATTTTTTGGATATTGCATTCCTGTACTTTAAATATAAGATTAAATCTTGTTGTACAGGAAATGGAAAATAAAATAAATAAATAAATAAATAAATGTATCTATATGGATCTAAAATAATACCATGCGACATAAACCGATAAAATCAGGTCAAAAATCAGATAAAATTTCACCTGATTACTATAAAATCTATTCAGTTAAGATCTAAACTGATACAATTAGATAATAAGTGATAACCAACTGACACAATTATATCGGGCCATTTTTCGGATGAAATGGTATATGGATCACATTAAGTTATATATTACCATATAAAGCTCCATATTAGTTTTTTTTAATAGGGGATATAACTTAATCACATATATAACTATATGTAAATATTTTTACTCGGGTTGTTTAAATGATACGATATATCAAAGTATATGGTACCATATATGGTAGCATATATTATCATATCTGGAACTGTATTAAAAATGTTGTTCATGAGGTACCATATATGAGCATATATTGTTGAAATGGCACCATATATGAATATATATGAAGTTATATTTAATTATATATAATCTTTTATGTAATTAGATATAATTATATCCGAAAAATGAGAACGTCTCATTGTATCATTTTGTATCGAATTGTATACAATTGTATACAATTTGATACAATTTCATGCAATTCGATACAATTGTATCCGAATTTTGTCCTCATCCAATTACATCAAATTATATCTTTTTGTATAAAATTATATAAAATGTTATAAAAGTGGACATAGTTTGATACAATTATATTTAAATATTAACCGTATACTTTTTATCATATTATATAGGACCATATCTAACAATATACAAAAATTATTTTTTTAAATAAAAAAAATGTTCAATTACTTGTAATTGTAATTTTTCATTTTTGAATTGCAATTACAAATAATATGTAATTGTAGTTGAGTTTTTTTTCAATTACAATTACATGTAATTGTGTTATTGCATGTGTAACTACCGTATGGGAAATTTTAACAAACTGTCACCGAACTGGCCATTTTATATGAAACTTTTACATGGCGTTGTCATAGGAGGTGGAAATTGACCCCTTGTGACATGTCACAAGACAAATCCTAAGACAGGTTACTGAACTCTCATGTCACAAGGGGTCAATTTCCACCTCCTATGACAACGCCATGTAAAAGTGACCAGTCTATTTCATATAAAGGGGCCAGTTCGGTGACAGTTTGTTAAAATTTCCCGTAGGATAATTACAAAATGTAATAATGATTAATCCCAGGTCTGCTGGAGATCTTATAATTTCGATAAATCTTCCATTACTTTTACCCAGATTTATCATGACAGTGCAATAAACATGAAAAAAATTTTATTTTAATTTAGTAATTTTAAAATAAAGTTAACAACACTGAAATTTTAAAGTTAATAGGATTATGATATACAGTTGTGGCCAAGCATTTAAGTCAATTCAAGCTTTTTTCTAATTTTTTTGTTGTTGCCTTTATTTCTAAAGATCAAAATAGTGGGTAAATTCGCCACGAAAGGCAAGGAGGTGGTTTAGAAAATTGTACAGAATTTTAACGTAATGTTTGTTTTTTCATTTTGTCACTTGTTTTAAAATTAGCGATATAAACCTCTTATCAAATTACATAGTAAAATTTAGGCAGTACTGATCAGTTCTGTACAAACTGTATATTTTTGGAAATCCTATAAAATTTCCTTAAGTCTTGCATTATCTTTATCTACAAATAGTTACCAGACTTAAAATTGCAGCACTTTAAACATGACCAAATTTTTCTTTGTTTTTAGCGATTTTAACCCTAGTCGGACGGAACAGGTACAATTGTACCTTTTCCGTTTTTAAATTTCAATAACTTTTTTTCTACAAATAAAAGATATCTGAAGTTTTGTGACATCTTCAAACTTTTGAATACTATTAATATTTTTAAAATTTCAGGAAAATATGTCAATGTCTTACCTATTTTATAAGGCCAAGTTGATTTGACACCCTTAAAAGGCTGACAAGGTACAATTATACCTTCATATATCTTATATGAAAATAAGCAAAGAAAACGAATTAAAATTAATTTTATTATATTTATTTTATAAATACGCTTCAATATACATGAACACTTGAATTTACATGAGAAATTAGAAATATTTTTATTGAATTTGTGTGCATGATATGCATGTTGTATTTTGAATTGAGTGTTCATCGCAAACAGGTTTCACGCAGATCACACATGACTTTCTAATCTTACGTTGCTTACGTTTCTCACATTGGCAAACATAACAACTGCCAACGACTGGAGAGGGTCTACGTCTGCCATAAGGTACTTTGGAACCAGCTTCCAGATTTGGCGTTGCTGCAATTGGCTGTCCCAGTACCATTTCTATAGCACCTCGTACAAAATATTTATATACAATTAATTTGTTGCTGCTACGTTCTTCAACTGCTGACATATATAGCTGCTTGGAAAGATCTTTCAAAAACTTTCTACGCTGATCTTTTGTCTTGTACCTTGGATGATATTCTCTACTTATTACCTAAAAAGCTAAAGCAGCGACGTCAATCATATTGTAGAAAAGCGCAAGAGGCCAGCGTAATGTTTTTCGCTTCACTGTATACTCACCCAACATTTTGTCCATTACATCAACTCCACCTTTAGTTTTGTTGTAGTATTTGATAATTTCTGGCTTGGCTAATAGTGTGTTTTCAACTTCTCCTGTCGTATGCATAGTTGACAGTAGAATAGAGTTGTGAAATTTCGATACTTTTTGAGTACTCAATACTACTCAATACTTTTCAATTGAGTACTCGATACTACTCAATACTTTTAACGGTTTTTTTGAATTTAAAAATAAAAATGTTACGATTATTATTTTTCTTTATTATTATAAAGAAAAATAATAACAATTCACATGCACGTGTTAAATAACTATTGTTACTTACATTTTAATAAATTTAAAACATTTTAAATAAATTAATTAAATAATTTTTCCCAAAAATTCATTACAAATTTCTTTGCTTCACAAATAGAGTTGTATTTCCAAAATTGTATTTTTAAAGTAGTATTTTTAGAGTTGTATTTTCATACGAAAAATACTCATTTCTACGGAAAATTGCATCTTTAAAAGTATTGACTAGTACCGTTTTAGTATTGAGTACTCAAAAAAACAGGCGGTATTGAGTACTCAGTACCGGAATACTCAATACTTTTACAACTCTACAGTAGAACGACTGCTTTGTTCTTTTTTTGTACATATGAATATATTGTGGCATCACTGTTGTAAACAAAGTTGGTTGAATAAATAGGCCGGTCCTTTGTAGGCTGCATATTGCTTGGCAGGAACTTCTTACTTTTTGGTACTGTACCAACTAATGTCATTTTCCAAGTATTTAATTTCCTAGCTAATTCTAAGGACGTAAAAAAATTATCTGTCACTACGTTTCTTCCAGATCCTTTATACAATTCAACTAGGTCAAGTACAGTTCAATCTCCAATATTCTTTTGTCGTGGACCGTCTTTTGGCTTTCCAGTATAAATGTGGCCTTGTAGTGGGTAAGCATTCATTGAGTCAGAAGCCCAGAAAATCTTAATGCCATACTTAGCCGGTTTAGACGGAATATATTGTGTAAACTTGGTATGGCCTCTAGATGGAAACAGTTGCTCGTCGATGGTGATGCATTCATATGGCTTGTATGATTTCTCTAAATTTTTATTCATCATAGTCCAGATGTCCCGGATTGGTGCAGCTTTGTCTGTTTTTATACGCTCAGAACGTGTGTTCTCATTATCAAATCGAATAAATCGCAGCATCATCTTGAAGCAGTCGCGAGACATTGTCGCACGTATAAGAGGCAATGAATCGGGATTCCATAAATCGCCCAGATTAGTTCTGTTGTCTCTCTGTACACCAGATGCAATAAGAATACCCAAAAATGCATCAAATTCAGTTTCGGTAAATGGCTGAAATGTTCTTTTGGGAGCTGTTTCAGAAGAATTAGGAAACTTTTGTGCTGTCTTATTGATATAAGCTTCGTAGACTCTTTTTGCTTTTCGATTTGTTTCTCTCAATATAATGTCACATATTTCTGGAGTAATAATTGACTTGAAAATTTCTTTTTCTGAAAAAGAAATACTATTTGCTGAAGGTCCACCTTTTTGGCGTAAAATGTTACGAGATTTGGTTTGTGAACTTGGTAAAGGTTCACAGTACCATTGAGTTCCATCTTTTCCAGTCAAAATACTGCCTTCACTTTGCTCATCTTTAGTACTATCATCTGAATCGTATTCTTCTTCGCACTCTATGAAAATTTCGTTTTCAATGTCTGAATCTTCATCAAATGTATCACCAATTTGTGGCAAATAGTTTTCATCATCAGATGCAACAAATATTTCTTCATCTTCTGAACATTCAATCATTTGCCTTATTTCATCGGAAGTAAATCTAGTTACAAAATTATTTACATAACGTAATACATAAGGAAATTTTTAATGAAGTCGTACTTACCTACAAGCACGATGGCGACATGTACTAGCTCCAGTTTCGATACCACTCATAATGAATTAGTGAATTTATCACAATTTTATGTAATGGCTTAGTAAATTAATCACAATTTTATATATTTTTGTAAATTAATTGCTTATCAAATCCACTTGTTTCAGCGCACGTAAGACAATAAACTGCACAACTTCGCATACATATATATGTTTCTTTGTTTGTGTTTTTTTTGCAATATTTGAGGATTTTTTGGGTATCCCCCTTTTTAGAAAGTGAGTTGTACAAACAAAACACAAGTTCTTTCTCTCACAGGTTTATTGGAGTGATTCCCCGTTTTAACATTATTAGTAGTTGACGTTACTAAATTCATACTAAGACTTATTTTTTGCAACGACTGTAGATTTTTTGGGTATCCCCCTTTTTATAAAATGAGTTTTACAAACAAAACTTCTTTGTGTCACAGGTTTATTGTAGTGATTCCCCGTTTTAACATTATTAGAAGTTGACGTTACTTAATTCAAACTTAAAAGTATTTCTAAAATGTGTGCTTAAAAAAATTTGATTACTAAAGTAAGTTATGACTTTATTTTAGACAATCATCTGTATTTTCAGTAAATAAGAATTTTTTGTGTACAAAAATTTAACTTACTAACCGTGAAAAGTCTAATTTATAGTGAAAATTCTATGTAGGTACAATTGTACCTGTACCGCCTTTTAACGTTGAAAAATTCTTCAGTCCGACTAGGGTTAAAAGAAAGTTAACAACACTGAAATTTTAAGATGAAATGCTTTTTACTATAACGTAAACAAAATCTTGACTGATTTGCTATATTGTGGTAAGAAAAGCATAAAACTATTCACTTTAAAAATTCAGTGCTGTTAACTTTATTAAAAATCGCTAAAAACAAATAAAAATTTGGTCATGTTTAAAGTGCTGCACTTTTAAGTCTGGCGACTATTTATAGCTAAAAATAATGCAGGACTTAAGAAAATTTTATAGGATTTACAAAAATATACAGTTTTTACACAATCGATCAGTACTGCCTAAATTTTACTATGTAATTTGATAAGAGGTTTATATCGCTAATTTTTCGTTAAAAGCCACGCCCACTTAAAACAAGTGACAAAATTAAAAAACAAACATTACGTTAAAAGTCCGTACAATTTTCTAAACCACCTCCTTGCCTTTCGTGGCGAATTTACCCACTATTTTGATCTTTAAAAATAAAGGCAACAACAAAAAAATTAGAAAAAAACTTGAATTGACTTAAATGCTTGGTCACAACTGTACAACCAAGATATAATATAAAAAATCAGTCAAGTGTAAGTTATAGAATAGAGAATTTCGTATTACAGCTTCAGTGTTGTTAATGTTATGGGTGCGGAAGCCATTTTTGACTCATGCTCCTAAACAAAAACTAATTACTCGCGCACGAGCATTTCGTTTCTTACTCAGCACACATGAGTATATTAAAAACTTACAATCAGAAAATTCTCACGCAAAACAGTAAAAATTACTAAAAACATATGATGCAAAAAATAAACTCACACACGTATCATGCACGGGTTATTCTTACTCACGCTCACGCACGAATCACTTAAGTATAATAATTATTACTCACGATCACGTGTGAATAACGTGACTCACGAACATTTCGTGTCACGCGCCAATCCCTAGTAATTACTAAATTTAAAACTAGTTCAAAATCATTGATAACATGGAACAAAATATAATATAATACGGTTTTATATAGACCTTATATCATTTTTAATTTTTTTAACTGACCTAGAAATTGAAAAGGAATACTTTTTTTAACAAAACATTTTAAATGAAAATATTAACTGTAACAGAAAATCCGTATTTATGTGTAATTTATTTTTTAAATAAACTACAAAAACAGTTAAAAAATATATTTCTTTATTTTTTAACTGTTTAATCATTTAAAAATAAATGTGCGGATAACTGTTTAAATAAACTACAGTCAGTTATTGTAATAATATTTTCAGTGTATTCTGAAATAAGGGCTTAATATAAAATATCCATATCTTCCACTTTTTCGAGATCAATTCGTTTAACTGTTTAAATAGCGAACTAATATGCAGGTAATATATTTGTATGGAAGGCCGTCTTAATTTTAAAACAACTCTTAGAAATACATTAATTAAATATTAATTCGCGGTTTAAACGGTTAAACAAATTGAATCATAAATTCTTTCAGGATATAATGGAATTGTTAATGGGTGCAAATTTGTATCGGACCAGCTTTAGAATCAGAACTAAGATCGATTCTTTGATTAAATATGGAATCCAAAAATTTCTATTTCTACACCGATAAAATTCCATAATTAGATAGTTAGCAAAATCTATAGTTGCATTTAAAAAAATATAAATTACTACAGTGATCAAAAGCAACTATAGCTTTCGTGTAATATTTTGGATACCCCGTTAATAAATATTTCTATAAATTTTCAATTGTCAAAATTTGCATTTATATTTCTTAGAAAAGAGAACAGAAAAAATATTAGAATTAAATAAATTTGGTAAGATCTCGTCTTTAGGAGTTGTAATCCATTTAAATTAATATTTATTATATCTATGTTTTGCAGAAATAATTTGGAAGCTTTAATAAAATATTAAAATGGTCAAGAATAAGAAACAGGAAAAATCTTGTAAGAAAAATTGTCTCCATGATTTAAACCTTCCCCCAAATATACGTTTTAAATACGGATTTTAAAGAAATGGAGCATATCTATCAAAAAAACCTACTGAATTTGGCTTTTAAGTGTACGATTAAACTTCTAATTAATTTTGAATTCTTTTGCTTTTATCCAATTTGTGCAAAATTTTTGTGTCATTAAATTTTTTTAATAAAAAGTTTGTCAATGTTATCACTAGTTAAAAATAAAACAAAATAGCGATATCTGTAGGGCCCATTAACTATTTTTATTATCATATTGTTGATTTATACTAATTTTTTGATATTTAAAAAACTTAGTTATCATCAACTAAATCAGTTCAACTATATATTAGTTAGAGGTATTTCACCTATTAGATAGTTGAAATATTCGTTACAATCAACTAAGAAATTTTTTGGGTGTAGTATTTTGTTTCTATGCAAATTTTCAGAAGTATTCGTCTATTTTTATTAAAAAGTTTAAAAGTGAGTATTTTTCACACAAATTTTTAGGAAAATCGTCTAAATCTTTTTATAAAAATAGACACTAAAATATTATTAAATAGTTTTATGACTTTAATTGGTATTTTTTGAATAGAAATTTTTTATGGCACAACTACTTAAAAAAAATTATTTAATTTTCATTGTTGCATTTTTTTTTTAATTAACATATAAAAAATCCAAAATAGTTTGAAAAAGCATCTGATGCATTATTTTAAAAATAATAGTAAGCTTTAAGTGCAGTGACAAGTTTTCAACTCAGTCCCGTTCAAAAATATATTTTTTAATATATTGTATTTCTAAAATATCCCAGAGGATGATTTGCGATGCAAATCGAAATATCGGAAGAAAATTAAAAAATAAAATATTGAAAATTTAAATTGAAATATTTTTTAAAAATTTATGACCTAAAGCCAAACAATACTAAAAATATAACAACACCAAAGGTCAACAATATTTAATATAACAAAAACATAAAATTTGAAAAATACAACTGAAATAAAATATAGCAATTGAAATTTAAATGAAATTATTTGAAGTAATAAAAACTCAAAACACTTACATCAATTGAAAATACGAAAATATTATCATTTTTTTTTTCAATTTTAATGCCGAGTTTTTTGGAGGTATTTGGAGCTAAAATACTGATTTTGAAATGTTGTGTATGAATATTGCTTTATTTGAAGAAAGACCATCATTAAAAAATATAAAATTTCCGAGGTACGAGTATTTTTATTGGTATTTAAACTTGATAATGTCTAATAAAATTTGTTTTCGGTTTAACTAAACCCAAAAAATTCGGCCTAAATAATATTTTTTATATTATATATTATATTATTAAATTTTAAATCGCATTTTTTAATTTTAAATATTTTTTTATTTAAATTATTTTTAAAACAATCAATGTTTTTAATTGAAATAAAGCTTCCAAAATTTTAATATACAAGCTGAAACTTCTGTAGAAGAATAAAAAAAAAATCCCGGGAAATCCCGCACTAAATTCCCGGGATTGCGGGATTGAAAAAAGGGCGGGACATAAACCTTAGTATAGTGTCATACTAAATTATATATAAACGTATATGAAATTATATCTTTTATATGTTACTTTATGTACTTATATATAGCACATACATATATATGTAGGCCAGTATGTAATAATTGTGGGCGCTGTGGTGTAATGGTTAGCACGTTGGACTGTTACACGTGAGGTTGCGGGTTCTAGCCCTAACCAAGGCAACATCAATTTATGAAAAATAGTAATATGTATGAGTTTTTTCTATCCCTCATACATATCGCAGCGTCTTCCTTCGGTGTTCCCATAGCATTTAACCCCACCGAAGTAAAATAATATAACAGGGCTATGAACTAAAAACCTTCAACAAAGTTCGCCAACTCACCATCAGATGGCGCGCAACAACTGTTCTAATGTTCAAAATCTCGCGCAATTACAGTGTTGCCATATTTGAAGCCCTTCATCTTTCACCACCTTTCACTTCTTCTCTATCCCCTTTCCAAAGAAAGCAACACGTTAATTAATAGGAAGAATTTCCAGAGTGGTTCTCTTAAAAATAAAAAAAAAAAAAAATATATAAAATCACATATGTCTCCATATTAAAACCTTTGAGGAAAAAATATCTAATATATGACTATATAAAAGTATATATGCTTGAATTTAAAAGCATATGTGGACATATGTAACTATAAGTTACTATATGGAATTAGATAAAATAATATGTGGTTATATCAAAACTTTTTTACTCGGGAATATATGGTTTAAATTAGAGTTGGGCTTAATCGTTCTTTTTGGTGACTCGGTCATATCGTTCAATAAAATTCATTAAACTAGTTCGTTCAAATCGTTCAATCGTTCTTTTTTGTTATCGTACTTTTTTGTCATGAGCTGTGTCTGAACAGTGATTCGTGAACGGCGTCGTTCATTCGACAATTTATTGGCGCACTACATGTTACAAGTTTATATTAATTTTATTGTGCATAGACTAATAGTGTCAGAAAATTACAATTTTATTAAAAATTTGAAATTATTAAGAAAAACACATACATATACAATTCTGTAATAAAATTAATAAGAAAGGTATACAAACTTTTTATGACTACAAAAAAGAACGAAATGAGCGATGAACGAAATGAACGATGAACGAAATGAACGAAAAGAACGAATAAACGATGTCATATCGTTCAATGAACTGAACCGTTCAAATGAACTAGTTCGTTCATGAACGACACAACTCTAGTTTAAATGGCACCATAAATTCCCGAATATATGCTTAATTAACACCATATATAAATATATATGGCACTATATTTAGTAGCATATATTATCATATCTGCAACTTTATTAAAGATTTTGTTCATGAGGTACCATATATGACCATATATTGTTTAAATGCCACCATATACGATAATATATAGTTTAACTGGCACCATATATAGTTATATATTGTTTAAATGATACCATCCCTATTAAAAAAAATTAATATGGAGCTTTATATGGTAATATATAACTTAATGTGATCCATATACCATTTCATCCGAAAAATGGCCCGATATAATTGTGTCAGTTGGTTATCACTTTTTATCTAATTGTATGAGTTTAGATCTTAACTGATTAGATTATATGTTAAGCATATGCAATTTTATCTGATTTTTGACCTGATACAATTGTATGGGTTTATGTCGCATGGTATTAGTTTAGATCCAAATTGATACATTACTATACAAACTTATATAGTTATATCTGAATTTTGATCTGATGCAATTAGATCTGCTTTAAAACTTTGATACAATTATATAAGGCAAATGTCGTATACAATTATATTTTATTTATATAAAATTGTACCAACCACGAGCTAAACAGATACCATTAGATATAAACCGCTAAAATTGTATCAGGTCAAAAATTGGATATAATTTCATCTGAATAATGTATAATTTTATTAGTTGAGATCTAAACTAATACCATTAGATAAAAACTGATAAACAACTGATACAATTACATCGGGCCATTTTTCGGATGAAACAGTATATTTATACAGATAAAACTTAATCGCATTTTATACGACTATATGTAAATGTGTTTCTCGGGATAATTATATATTCCTAAAATGCCGCCATATATATTAAGATATAGCTCTCTATACAACTATACATGCAAAAAGATCAGCCATGCTATGTAATATATAATCATATATACCATATATAATATTATAAAGGCGGATATGTAATTAGATGAAATTATATATGGCATAATATAAAGAAAAATTTTGGAGAAAGACGTCATATATAATTATATATGGATATACATAACGACATATCTAATTATATATTGTAATATATGCCACTTATGATTATATATAATTTTTTTTACTCGGGCATTCACATAAAATAATAAAAAGGTTATAGCCAATTAATTAAGGAAGGCTTTTAACAAATTTTTAAATTTTCCGCATAATTAATACGCTATCGTTTTTGAACAACTGGGGCTGGAAGTCCATTTTTTAGTTTTTATTTTAGTTATGCAAGGAAGAACTGCTATACCAAGTTTCGTCAAATTTATTTTTCAGCCAGTAAGTAGAAGGGGTTACAAAAAAGAAGTAGCTACAAGCGATTCTTTGGAAGAGAACATTTTTCTGACTAGTATCTATTTAAATTTTTAAGTTATTTTGCTATACATTTATTATAAGCAAAACATGCTTAAAAGTATTCAACATTAGTTTAAAGTATATAAACAACATTATGGACGCATGTTTTTCTTTATTGGTTTCTTTCTTTATAGTTTTTTTTGTTCTATTAACATCAACAATTTACAAACATTACTTAAAAAAAACTGTGGCTTTGTGTGGCTTCCATTGACTACATCTATGTGCATAAAAAAGTACCAGCATAATAATGTTTTGCATGCTTACACTGACAGCGTTAGCAAAAATGCAATGAAGTCAGACATGAAAAGAAGGTGTAAAGCTTCTTGTGAATTGAAACATCTTGTGACTATTAAGTGTAAAATAACACTTGAGGAAAAATTTTCCCAAACAAAAACTAACTAAATATGCTAAAGTTGAGTTCGGTTATAAAGAATGCGAAGGAAAACGGCTTATGTAATTATTCTACGATCTTTAAAAAAATGTTACTATATGTGACCTTCTCCGAGAAAAGGGACCTATTGTGTGAAAATGAAGTTTTGAGAAGAACGCATTTAAAGTTTCATAACGCATTATCACTTTGAACACACAAGTTCGTTTTGTACGTTTTTATGGGGTAAATAAATTTTTATCAGAAATCTAACTCATTTTATCTTATTCTACACCCTTTTAGGTACCAGAATCCACTCTTAAGTCCAAACCAGTTTTTTGACACACTAGGTCCCTTTTCTCGGAGAAGGTCACATATATCAATTATTATTTTAATAACACATTTATTACATCGGCTGTTGTTTTGCCTTAACTATATCCGTTAAATCACAAGAAAAAGTCAAAGTACATAAAAATTTGTTACATACAAAAATTACACTAATAGAAAAAAGTCTGCAAATATTTCAGTTGAAACTACCGAGTTATTCCAAAGGCCTTGGAAATAGCTTTGGGATATACACAGAGAAAATGTAAATTCAGGCAATACAACAAAATTTTCGGCTGTAACAATATATTGGAATTTTTTGAAAAGCAACATTTTACAGAAGAGTACCCTTCGGGTACAATTTATATACTATATGAGTGTGTATTCGTTGTCACTAAAATTTGTAAAAACGACGAGATTATCCCAACAAAATGAAATATTTAAATAGGATTAGCCGTGGAATGCTTTCTTCAACAGTCATTTAAATTTTTGCATTAACAAATAGAAAAATTGTTTTTTCGTGCTTTCCATATTTTTATATATTTTATTAGAATATTGTTCTACCTCAAGTCCACAATCTAATATGTTATTGGCATATTAAAGTTTATTTTTTGTTTCAAAAAGGATGACCATTTTCATGATACACTCAAAATAATACGTCTGTTGGCTGGACAGAAAAAATTGTTACTTTAACAAAATTTATTCCTGTTTTTTGGCTTAAAATAAAATTTGTTGATTTTAACAAATTCTTTTGCTAAATTTAACAAATCTAAATTTAAGTAAAAAATTTGTAAAACTACAGTTTTACCTGTAATTATACTGAGTCGTAGACTTTATCCAAATTTAGGGTCTCGGGACTCTCCGCGGACCTAGTCCATATCATGTGAGGGCATATAAGACTTAGTTTTTGAGATATGGGCCATTTTATGAAGTGGAAAATATAAAATACAAATTGGTGGCGCCATCTACCGGGTGATAACAGGAAGATGAAAATATTATATTTTAACAATAAATTCTGTAAAATTTAACGAATGGGTTCCTAAAAATTAGTTTTAAATAATTTTGAAAATTAGTTAAATTACTGAGGATTTTTAGTATTGTGTTAAATGAAGATAACTAAAATCTTTGCTTAAATCAGTGTTTCAACTAAAAATTTGCTAAAAATCAGTCAAATAGATTTGAATCCGGTTTGACAGATTTTTCTACTGACGTATTATTTTAAGTGTAGGCAATACAATTATTTCATAGGCATCACCCCAATCTTCAGTTGCCTGCAATAACAAAATGACAATTGGATGACACGAGCCGAGATATTATGTAATGTACTAAAATTCAATGGGACGAGAATTTTCTACTTTTGTATATGAACTGTCTGATTTGGTAAAACCAGTCGTAAATCAACACTTTACGAAAAGCAACGTTTTACTTAAAAGTACTATTTGGGTACGCTTTGGGCCTGTTGGTTTATATTTCTATTAAAAAATAGTAAACTTACATGGTTATTCACAAAAACTTTTTAATTTTTAGAGGCTAATTGAAGGTTTTTTTTTTTTTGTTTTACATGTTAATTTGTTTTATTAAACCTTAATAAAATTCAAAACATTTTTCTCAATACAAGCCTTAGATAGTGCGAGAAAACTACCAAAACTGATTTTCTTTTCAAGTGAAATGCAGGAAAATGTTATTAAAAGTAGTAAATAGAAACCACTGAATTAAGAGGTAAGCAAGTTTCACATCGAGAACGAATTTAAGAAAAAAAAAACACTAGTAAAAATAATAAAAACTTGCATATAAACAAACATACATATTGGTGCCTATTCCTACTTGTGACTCATTGTGACCGCCATAATGCTATTTTTAAGGCTGAGAGTCTTAACTTTTCATACAAAACAGCAACAAAATTCGAAAAATTAAAATTTTATTTGCCAATGTTATGATTGTGTCGATACCAGGTTTTAATTTTTTTTGAAGTTTTCAAACAAAAATCTGAATAAATATAATTTATTGTGACTCTTCAACAACAAATACATGGGGAATACATTCACAACTTTATTTCATTAAAAACAACCTAAATTAATTGAAAACACAATTAAACACAGCACTTCGGATTTTTCATTATATTCAAATTATTTTGTTATTTATTTTCAAACATAGGGTCATATCAATAAAATTTATCAATTACTTCGAAAAAATTACTTTTGGCTTAGGAATGACTTTTAACACTAAATTTATCCACAGAGTTATAGACCAGCATAAAATATAAACAAAAATTGTTTAGTCTAGACTAGGGTTACCATCCGTCCTCTTTTCCCCTGACACCGTCTTCTTTTTTAGGGCGACCGGGGCAGTCCTCCTTCTTTTTCAGTAACAGAGAGAATTTTGCTGGACGAGTTTTAATGAAATTTTGCAATACACTAATGAAGTTTTCTTCACAATGTAAATGAAAAATTTCTTAAATTCGATGAAAAATTTTCATATATTTTATGAATCTAGTTTTAATTTTCCGATAGATTCCATTAATTCAATGAAAAGTTTCAATGGACGAGTTTCAGTGAAACTTCATTGGTGTTATGCAAAAATTCATTAATATTATGCAGATAATTCTCTCAGTGTACGAGTGTACGAGTTCGAAATGTTCTTAGCCTAACAATGAAAAACAAGAGCTAGATTTGTAGAATTATTTTATTTTTGAATATAATCTCCTGAAACTCCAATACACTTAGTCCAACATTTTCCTAGCAATTCTATCCCTTGATTTAAATAATTTTCCTGAAGCCCCTCAAAATAAATCGAGAATAAGGTGGGTGGTCGCTCAATTCGTACTTCAATTCCTTGAATTTTGCCATTGTTAAGACACTCTTGTGGGATGGTGCGTTGTCTTGATGAAAAATTATATTTTTGTGTTCTAAACCAGGTCGTTTTCCGAATTTTCAAATTCAATTGATCCAAAAGGTTACAGTAATATTCCGAATTTATTGTTTTACCTTTTTGAAGATAGTCGATCAATGAAATAAAACTCTGTTTTTTGTTAGGACGATACGACGATACAAAAAATAGCACACCCCTCCGGAACAACCTTAATGAAAAATCATTTGTAAACCGGTCTACTAACTTTTCATTTAAATCAAAAGCAGTTTTCACTTATTTTTAAATGTTAATAAATTAACTACAAAATCCTTAACAAAATAATGATTTATCATTTATTTCGTTTTTTTAACTTTCAAAAAATTAACTATATAATCCATAAGAATAAATGATATTTAGGTGCCTATTCCTACGAAAAGTCTGTGACTCTTAGTTATGATTGTATTCCCCATGCATTTGTTGTTGCAAAGTCTTAATAAATTATATTTATTCAAAATTTTGTTTGAAAACTTCAAAAAATTTAAGACCAGAGTACCGATTCTGAATAGTTTGCAAGCGGTGAAGTGATAAAAACTGTCATTTGTTATCATTGTTTTTAAATGCGTGAAAAATATTTTTCACCGCTTCACAGCTTCAAAAATCATTCGGAATCGGTACTCTGGTATCGATACAATCATAACATTGACAAATAAAATTTGAATTTTTTTTAATTTTATTGTTGTTTTGTATGAAAAGTTATGACTCTCAGTCTTAAAAATAGGCTAAAGACGGTTACAATGAGTCACAAGTAGGAATAGGCACCTTAGTTTAGTTAGTTTTTTTAACTGATCTAGAAATCTAAAAAATTCTGTTTTTTAACATTCAGTGTGTTCGTTTACTCGAAATTCTTACTGCTTTTACTACAATTGGAAAATTTTGTTTACTTTTTGTATTGAATTTTTCCATCTGTAGTAAAAGTAGTAACTTGTAGTAAGTAAAAGAACACGCCTATTAAATGTAACAAAAATCCGTATTTATCAGCGTGTTCGTTTACTCACTACAAGCTACTACATTTACTACAGCTGGAAAAAATTAATACAAAAAGTAAACAAAATTTTCCAATTGTAGTAAAAGTAGTAAGAATTTTGAGTAAACGAACACACTGTATATATAATTTATTTTTTAAATAAAAGTCAAAAAAGTTGAAAAATATATAGAATTTGTAATATTTGATCTTAAACCGAATAAAAATAACACTCATTGTAAAACATCTTCAGATCAACTAAAAATCTACAATAAAATATATGTATTTTCATTTTAATTGTGTAACACAGCACCACAAAATAAAACAATATTTATAAGTGCACAATTGCAGTGGATTTAGGATAATTAGGGGGTGCTGACTTCGATTCTGCAGTCAGTTTATTCAAATTGGCGGAAGATTTTGCAAAATTCGCTTTTTTCTGTTTTTCAACCGTTTCTGTCAATCAAAAAATTTATAATTTAGTAACTGTAGCTACAGAAAGAAAACCCTTTACCCCGTTTAAGCTTGATTCCATTCCCTATTTTTTAAATTCAAATTTCAATCAATATATCAACAACATTTGCAAATTTAAGGTTTTCTAAAGAAAAATTTAAATATTACACGAGTCAAAAAGTTTAATTCGGGCATGCCGACTGTATAATATCAGTTTGGTTAAAGGCCAACTAATGTTTGGATCCGAAATTCGAATGGGTTAAAATGGACTTGTATCAAAATTTTCTATAAAATGATAAAAGAGGAGAAAATCGGAAAAATAGCCCACATGGGCGATAAGTCCAAATATGGATCGATCCTATCTAGAATCCATAGGCCTTGTCCTTGGGATCATGTGAGTCAGCGAACCAAATTTCATTGAAATATCTTCAAATTTTCGACCTGCAACATGTAAACAAGCCAATTTTGGGGGACCTTTACATGGGCACTAGGTATAAACATGTACCGATTTTACCCCACATCAATAGGCTTCGTTCTTGACGTTTACCAAATCTCATCAAAATATCTTAATACTTGCGACCTGCAGAGTGCGCACAAAAAAATGCATGGACGGACAGACGGACATCGTTAAATCAATATAAAAAGTGAATCTGAGTCGATCAGTATACTATAAGGTGGGTCTAGGTGCAATATTTTTTGGTATTACAAACATCAGCAGAAACTTATTATACCCTGTCCACGTAGTGGTGTAGTTTATAGTGAAGTCCGATTTTAAATATCAAAGCCAATTTGGAAAGAAAAGAATCCAAATTTTTACATATGTTGTATTGTATAAACAAATTATATGCACTCTTAGAGTCTTTTGCAAATAAATTTTGACTTAAAAAACAAAAATTTTACTGTACTAAAAATCTACTGTATTATTACTGAATTATTTTTACTAAAAACATCAGATTTCATTCACTATTGATATTGTTGCGAAATTATTTTGATTTTCGAAGTTTATAAGCCTAAACTGGGTCAAGGGTTTTCTTTCTGGAGCTATAGTTACTAAATTATAATTTTTTTATTAAAATAATCTATTGAAAACTTTGTAAATATCTACAGTCATATACTGTTATAATATTTTTAGTGTTGTACACACTTAGCTTAGAAGAATAAATTTTTTTTAATAAAGTCCCAAAAATACCATTCGATTTCCTTCTAAATCAATTTAGTTAATTTTTAACCATTCGCAGATACTTCGTTCTGTGGAATTCATTCGATCGAATTCACTTTTAGGAAATTCTATCAATTTATCTCATTCGATTTTGTCAATTATTCAATTCAATCGTTAGAAATTTACTCGATTTCTTACTCATTCGATTAAAAAATTGGAATTCAATCTATCATTCTATGTTATTTTGTATCATTTAACTGAGCAATTTAGGAATGACATTTGATTTTTTAAATTATAAATTATGTTACTTTATTACAGAAAAATAAACGATTTATTGCAAGTAAAGGAAGAAAAATAAAATTAAAGAATAAATTTATATGATTTTTAAGATTGCACAATTCCTAAACTTACGCAAAAGCTGAAATATATAGAGTTATGCAAATTATTGTTTACTTGAAAAGGTTCGAACTATGAGTGGCATCAATATATTATTGTCTAAAATTAAACCCTTTATTGAAATGTGGATATTGTATACTCTTTTTTATCCTATTTTGTGTATACCAGTACTTTACCACTATATAGGAACGTTTTAAGCTGTTTTTTTTTTTGTATGACTTCATTTTTAATGGCAATACAATTTTTTTAGTTTTCTTGCATTTGCAAAACATATTAAATAAATTCCTTTAATAAAAATTAAAAACGTATGAAACGATGAAAAACTGATTGAAGTCTTTAAAATTAATTCGAATGAGTCCAATTAAGACTTCATTTGGTGTGTAGAATTACAGTTGGAGAATTCAATAATTCCATAATCAATCAGAATTAAATATAGAATGACGGAATGGAGTCCTTAGAAGCTCTGATTGTATACCGCAAATATTGCGTGTGAATGGAAACGTTTCATAAAAACCCTATACGTATGAGCGATATACCAAAGGCACATATATTGCACATACGTACAGGTGGCCAGATATATTTTAAAAGAAACATTTCCACTCACACGGAATATTTGCTATATACAATAATTCAAGAAATATTTTCTCCAAAACCAAGCGAGCAACACTATAAAACTTTCTGTGGGGAAAGAAAAACAACTGATTGTGAGCTTTTTATAAAATAAAAAAAATAAAAAACAAAAATATGCAAAATTAATGGGGAATATTTAGTTGATCTCTTATTTTTAAGTAAATGAATGTTCTTTTTAGTTTGACTCTAGATCATAAATTAATATCACATTCTGTTTAAATTATTTTCAAATCAAAGAAAGATGATACAATTTTTACAAGTAAACTACAAAGAATAAAAATATACTTGAAAGAATTCGATAAGACCAGCAATACAGAATACGTATTTTCGGCTTTCGCTACAAAGCCATCATCAGTGTATTTCGTCTTGTGTGGGCTAATATTTTAATGTTGTCTACTTATGTGACCGCTGAAAGAAAATCTAATTTCGTATCAACAACTCAACTTAGACTAACATCAACGAAATTTAACAATGCTATTTTTATCCTTTGTTATTATTACTCTATTTTGCTTTGAACCTTAATTCTTAAGATATCTCTGTGTATGATAACCACAGATTTTTGAATTACAACGAAACGTTAAATTTAAATGTATATTATTTAAATTATATTTTTGCACCGTGTCAATGTGTTTTAAGATGAATGGGGAATATTTAGTTGATCTCTTATAAATATAATTTAAATAATATACATATAATTTAAATAATATACATTTAAATTTAACGGTTTGTTGTAATTTAAAAATCTGTGGTTATCATACACAGAGTTGAATAGAATCAGCTGAGATATCTTAAGAATTAAGGTTCAAAGCAAAATAGAGTAATAATAACAAAGGATAAAAATAGCATTGTTAAATTTCGTTGATGTTAGTCTAAGTTGAGTTGTTGATACGAAATTAGATTTTCTTTCAGCGGTCACATAAGTAAACAACATTAAAATATTAGCCCACACAAGACGAAATACACTGATGATGGATTTGTAGCGAAAGCCGAAAATACGTATTCTGTATTGCTGGTCTTATCGAATTCTTTCAAATATATTTTTATTCTTTGTAATTTACTTGTAAAAATTGTATCATTTTTCTTTGATTTGAAAATAATTTAAACAGAAAGTGATATTAATTTATGATCTAGAGTCAAACTAAAAAGAACATTCATTTAATATGCAAAATTTTTAGATAAATTGAGGTTTCCATTATACTAAAAATACAGAACTATATTAATTTATAGAATTTTCAGAATTCCGTTGAATTATAGTAAATAATATATAAAAAATAAATGCTAAAATTTGTCAGTCTAGTCCGCTGCCTTTTGGGAAAATGGAAAAGTTGCATCATATAGGGCAATAAAAACAAAACCATTTCAAGTATTTGTTATATTTTCAATAAATGCGGATTCATGTAAAATTGTATTCATTTCAATGTCATGTTTTATTAAAAAAAACAAATGTTTTTTATATCTCGCTTTGAAAAAATTATCTCAAAAATCATCGTCAAATTGAGCGATTTTAATTTGCCTCAAGCGGAAAAACTTATCTATTAGCAAACAAAGTTTTCATTATTTAGTAAAAATGATTCACAAGTTTTCAGTTTTGAATACTATAGTAAAAAATGTAAAATTTTCAAAGATTTTTTAAAATTTATTTTTTGTGCGAATAAAAATCTAGCCTTCTGAAATTAGCAGTCTACTAATTTTTTAGCAAATATTTCTGTGGATTTTAGCAGGATAAAAAGTTTCTTGGATTTATCTGCATTCAGCTTAAATATAACTAAAATTTTGTATTGGATGTATAACTTAAAAATGCGGGACTCACAACATATGGCATATCTTTTATGGTTTGTGTGTTTAATAACTTAAGTGGTATTTTTGAGGGTAATCATCTATCATTTATTCTCACTTAGTCATTGAACGAAATAGTGTAAATAACAAAATCTTTGTTTTTTCGTCTAAAATGCCGAATATTTTTCCAACAAAGCATCATTTGCAGGAATTTTTGCTTTACTTTTTCAATTTGAAAAAAAATGCAGCTGAATAACATCAATTGCTCACCAAAGCTAATCCTGAATATGTTTCATTGATTTCAACGTGAAGAAATAGTTTGTGCATTTTTGAAGTGGTAATTTTGACACAGATGAAAAAGATCGCCCTCAAGATGATTAATTGGGGGCATTACTCGATGAGGATTGTTCTCAAACTCAAAAAGAACTTGCAAAATTCGGAATAACTTAAGAACCTATCCAAGCAGCACGATTCATCCAAATGCAAGGAAATTGGATACCACACGTATTGAAGCCGTAAAATGTTGAAAGACGATTTAGCATGTCCGAAATGCTGCTTGTCATTTTTCATCGAATTTTTACTGACGATGAAAAATTGATCCATTACAATAACCCAAAGCGCAAGAAATCGTGTGAGTAGCCCGGATAACCAGCCAAATCAAGACCAAAGCCAAATATCAATGGCGCCAAATTCATGCTCTGTATTTAGTGGGACCAGAAGGGCCCATATATTATGAGCTGCTGAAGTCGGCCCAGACGAATACAGGTGACCCGTACCGAACACAATTGATTCATTTAAAGCAAGCACATTAAGGCATTAAGCCGTAATATTCCATCCTGATAACGCTCGACCACGTGTTGCAAGACCGGCTAAAAACTATTTCGATAATTGTGGTTGGGAAGTTCTGCTTCACCCGCCTTATAGTCCAGAGCTTGTCCCTTCCGACTACCATTTTTTTGATCGATGCAGAACGAATCTAATAAAAAACCCGCATTTTTAAGATATACACTAGGGTTATGACACATTTTTAACAAAAATTTTACCTATCACCAAGTGATAGGCAATACTAAATTAATTAATTAATTTTCATAACGAATTATTACAAGAATTATTGTAAACGACCAAAAATGTATCCAAAAAGGTTTCGTAATTTTTACCGTAAACAGCTTTTAATACGCATCGTCTCATTTGTTTAAAACTTCGGAGAAATATTTTAATCAAACTAAATTAATATAGAATAAATTTCAACCCTTTTGGTGCGGGACCTTTTTTGACAGCAGCGAAAAAGTAAGATTGCGTTTCTTAATATTTTTTGTGGCCTCTTTGGCTAGGGCATGTAAAATTTGATATTTACAAAAAAAAAAAAAATCAAAAAGGCATAACCTTAATATACACCTAATAGATATACTAGTTTGCTTTTGAAATTTGTTCTACTAATACTTAGCAACATTTTTTTCCATATTTTAATAAGGTTATTTTCAATTAAATAAAGATACCTTAAATATAACGTACAATTTGCAAATTTAGCAGTCTAGTAGAGAAAATTTTTAATCGTGTGTTCATTAATTTTAACTCCTAAATCACATATCTGAATTTCCGCCAAATCGTAGTGCTCACTAGGGAGTGTTCTCCTGTAAGTTCACTTTAACCAAACTCCACTGTAAAACTAAACAACAAAAAAATTATTTAAAATGAGATAGTATTATGCAATAGTGTGAGTGCAAGTGTGTCAAATTGAAAAACATACATACATCTCTTGTACATGTATACGAGAATACTTTTAGAACTTTTTAGCTCATAAATGTTTATTGGTTAATTTTACGGAAAAATGCACGTAAAGGTAAGGAAAGAATGTATATAATTTAGTTTTTTTTTTTACAACTTACTCTACACATAGATTAATTTTTCCCAAAAAGTATTCGGGAAATTTTAACAGTTTTTTAAATAAGTTATTCAGACAATATTTTGATAAAATTAATTTCATAATAAAATCAAGTAACATGATTTACTGAACAAATTAATAATAACAACTAAAAATCAGTTGCTACTATAGTAGTTTAGCTTAGTTTGGGACGCAGACCACGAATATGGCAATATAATTTTAAAGTTAGCATACACTCAGTTAAAAAAGTTAGTAAAACATTTTGTAAACAGTTTCCAATCGCACTTTACTACTTTTAAATTGATTTTTAGTACAATTTTTTTTTAGTAATCACTTTTGCTATTTCCTTTTTACAAATTATGGATTTTTTTGGTGATTTTCGATGCTGATTTCAGCAAAACATTTTACTAATTTTTCAAACCCGAGTGCTGAATTTAGCAGAAAAATATATTAATTTAAAAAATTTTATTTACAAGAATTCGTTGGCTTTCTTGTTTAGTTTATATTTGTTACATATATTATATTTTTTTTATATATTTGTTATTATTTGTTTGGAAATAACAACCAGAAAACTTTATTGCATCTCCAATGCATAAAAAGCTAATAACTGGATAACCTTCTGCAATTTTGATTCCAAATTTCAAATACGGTGAAATAAGTATACGCTTGTTACAATCGAAAGAAAAAAAAATAATTTTTTTTTTAGATTTTACAGTTTGTTTTTTTTTAGTACACTTTTTGGCTGAAGTTCACTTTATGGGGCAGCCCTCAAAAAAAAAAAAATAAAAATATGACCCCCTCTGGAATTAAAAAAAAATTTTTTCTACATGGTGTTAAGGGGCCGGAGCCCCTGGGACCCGCTAGGTCCAAAAAACCGAAACACATCCAAAATGGCTCAAATTTAAGGAAATTTTCTCCCGATTTCAAAAATGCATTTGGTTTTATAATCCATAAAGTGTGGCTCCCACTAGACCCATTTAAGACCCCCCGGTAGTCTAAAATAGCCACTTAATGTACTTATTATAAAGTATGTGTAATCAAATAAACGGAAATATTCTTAAGAATTCAAACATGACCACAATGTACCAAAAAATGAAAAATGTTTTGAAAAAATCGCGCGATTTTTGACTTGCAGTTTACAACAATTTTGTTAAATTTTTGTCTACTAATTTTGTTGTACTACAGATCAGCAGACATGTGTTAGTAAAATTAGCAAAAAATACCGCTCAAAATAGTTAAATTTCCCGTAATAACCGCAAAATTTTCGGTAGCCATTACAGACTTTTTTGGTTGAGTGTAGTTAAAGAAATATTTGCAAAAACGTTTTTGAATGAAAATTTAATTTTTTAATAAATTTTTTGCAAAAAAATATAAAATTGAAAATAATAGCGCTATTTTTTACAGCATTTTGAAATAATAAAATATGCCATTTAATTGGATATATCGCACGTTCTGACAGTTGCGATAATATTCCCTATATATGCATTCAAAATTGAAATTTCTCTTTTTTTACGATTTCATTAATAAATAATCTGCGATGAAAGGAATACCTAATATTTGAATTTGTACCTTTAGTAAACATCTCATGTTACTAAATTTATCAAAAAATTCGCATTTTCTAATCCTGAAAAAGACTGACTTTTTTAATACTTAAATTATAAAACTCAGATAAAACCGTTTAGAAATGTAAAACATATATTTTCTAATCCACTTCAACGAAGTGCAAATTTAAAAAAATATCGATTTTAAAATATGCATGTTCAAAATGAACTTTATTTCCTTTTGCCATAGAAATTCATATAAAATTTATTTGAAATACAAAAGATGTAAAATGTGTATTTCAGATTGAATTTTCGGCAAATGTTAATGCAGAAGTTGTGATTATTTTGATAAAAAGAATTAAGTGGAATATAAATTTACGTCATATGTAAAGACTTTGCAAATCTGATTAAGGGATTTTACTAGATTTGCAAAATAGGAAAATAAGTGAAGTTTTCACTTTAATAGCAGTTATATCCTAGATCCTTTACTTAATCAAAATAAGTTGATATGTTTCTAAAAGCCAAAAGTCTATATTTTTAAACCATATTATATTAGAAATTATCCGTGGTTAAGTCATTATTCATAAATGAATAAGAAATTTTAACAAAAAAACTGTCTTTTTGCTAAAAGTTAAATTTGCAAATATTTCAAAAACTAGAGCTAATTTTGAAATTTGGTGTTCACATTCATGACATTCATCCTAAAATCTATCAGAATTGATATGTCGCGTGCCCGATGCATTTTTAGCGTTGTATTGTGTAATTAGCCAATAGTAACTAAAAACTCAGTCACAAAAACCGAGCAAACCTCACCAAGCACTTTTCAGTGTGCAGTGAGTAGTGTGCACGTTTTACTTGGCATTAATTTAATCCCAATACGCTTAATAAAACACATTTTTGAGGTAATTCGAAAAAAAACAAACCTTAAAAAGTGATTATGCGGGTACGACAACGAATTTCAAATATTTTTATATCGTCCCAATATTTACTACACATGCTAATAATTAAATTATCCTAAACCAATACTTAAGACAACTATGGTTAATTTCAATTAACCCTAGTAAAAATGATTTTTATATAATCATATATGATTTTTATATAATCATTTATGATTTTATACAATTATAACTAGTCGAGCATTGTGAAACATATATTTTTATATGATTATATCAAAAGATATTTAATTACCTAAAATTATATTAACCAGATCCACCATTTTCCGGATCAAATCATGTATGGGTTAATATAATTATATATAAAATATATAATTTGATCCGAAAAATGGTGGATCTGGTTAATATAATTTTATATAATTAAATATCTTTTGATATAATCATATAAAAATATATGTTTCACAATACTCGACAAGTTATAATTCTATAAAATAATAAATGATTGTATAAAAATCATATATGAATATATAAAAATCATTTTTACTAGGGAAGTGAAAAATTAAAAATTAAATAATATTATAACACACTATAGTCGAATATTTCACAAAATTGTTGCAAATAAAAACTTTTAGCGCTCGCCTTTTTGTGATTTCTTATCAGGTTTTCATAAAACTAACATATTTGTAATCTGCTAGTACAGGCCTTTAAAAAATATGCTTACTTGCGCGGGTTGTCTTTTGGTTCGATTCAGGTCCAGTTTTTCTCGAATAGCGGGAACAAATCAAATCAATTTTTTTTTAATACGAATTATTTAACCAAATAATTTCTCGAATAAATAATTTAAGATATTTAATATTTATGTCTCATTTATATACAATCCGGTAACCCTGTGACTGTTAAATCAAATTTATCATCTTTGTTAGCTATTCAAATAAATTTCACAATCTTTTTCGACAACTTGGGGATCGATATTGTAAACTCGAAATGAATTATTTAATATTCAAATACACACAGAAAAAAGATTGATTGGAAGTCGGTTACGCCTAAGAAAAATCAAATGGGCTATAAGAATTTTAATTGAAATTCATAAATGCTTAAAATTTCTATAAATTCTATACAGTATCTACTATAATAACATAATCTTAATCAATTGATGGTATCTACAACAGACACATCAGTTGGTGCTGCTAATCTAAGTCTTAAAACAAATTAATAAAATCATTCTATTTTTACAACTAAATTTAATAGTATAATATGGAATTTGATCATTACAAGACTTTACAAACTAAAATTAGGTTTTCAGTTATATCAATCAATTTTTAGTTGTTATGATACAAAAAAAAAAATGGCATTTCAAGTTATTTTTCGTTTACAACAACAAAAACCCCTTATTAAAACCTCTTTTGGTGTTGGTCACCGAAAGAAAAATAGTGTTAATCGAATATTTGCTAAAACTTAAAAAAATGTTAAAATATTTTTACTTAAACATCACAAAAAGAATTTTTAGTTTTTTAACATTTTTAAATAAATAAAATCAAAATACAAGTTTTCACCATAAAAAAAGGAAATGAGTTGTGAAAATTTCGTTTAAAAAAAGAATTTATAAATTAAAGAAACAAACGAAATTTTATGAATAAAAATATATTTTTCAGTACATATTTTATCTGGTTCTTCAATAAAACAAACTCTTAAGTTTTGAATAATTTTCAACATTTCAATACACATCCTGTGGTAATTCTTGTATTTTATTTCTTCTGTGGTAAAATAATAAAATTTCAGATCTTTTATTTAGATGTTGAGAGTTCGATTGTAAAAGATTTTGTTCTATTCAATTGGTGAAAAGAAGTGTCTAGAAATATAAGTATGTGTGTATGTTCAAATTTCCAATGATATTTACCGAAGAAATCAACAAATGGTTATTGTTTTCAGAATATAACAATTGTTTTGAGTTTTTTTTTTTTCAAAATACACTTAAAAACACTCTCAGACAGCGAAATAGTTTATAAAATTTTTGTTTTTAAAACATGTTTTTTTTCTACATAAGTTTTTCGCAATATTTCTTATGAGATTTTTATATTTTAAACTATCAAAAAAGTTAAATAATTTGAAAAATATTTGCTTTTTTAATTAAAACTATTATTAGGAATAATAAATATATAAAAATTGTTGTAATAACCAATGGATTAGTTGTATAGGTATTTAATTTCAATTCCTAAAACCGATAAAAGCTTTTGATTTTGTGTATCTTCAACTAATATTTTCCGTTAGAATAACTAACAGTAATGCTAAGAATCAGTTGCGTTTAATAAAATTCGGAGATAAGAAAAGGAATTGTAATAAAATTATGTGATAGTACATGTGACCGCATAAATTCGATTGGCAACAAATTCGGTTGCGATAACGAATCTGTTTTCTGGGTGTATTTTGAGTTAAAACAAAAAATAAAGAAGTTAAACATAAAATTAAGTTTACAGTTGTCCAATTTTTGTTATCGCAAAATTACAAAACCTTGCTTTTTGTAAATTCAAATTGTTTGTTGGGCACATTTGTTTATTTAAATTTTCCTTTGTTCTATAAATAGCTATGTCGTCATAACCAGGCACCCGATATTAATACTTTGAAAACGTTTTATTTTGTTTTTTCCTCAATAAAAAAAAATCACTTGTGTACAAATGAATTTATTTTTCTTGATGGATATTTTGTTTTCATCAATTTTTTTATTTTTTGTTTTCTTTTCGAAAACAAAATTTTAAAAATATCCGTATTGATATTTTCAGGAAAGTTGAGAATTATTTTTATTTTGTACTGAGGAAAAAACAAAAAAAAAACGTTTTTTTTGTATTGAGGAAAAAACAAAATAAAAGGTTTTAAAACGTTTTTTTTAGTTTTTTCTGATTACAATTACATATAAATTTTGTAAAAATTCTTAAAACAACATTCATATAGACATATTTCTGCATCCAATGATATAAACCTTTGCGTTATTAAAATGTAATAAAAATTTCCGCCGAAAAGAGCAAATATATTGATGCAAAACTATTCCTTTTTGCAAATTTTTTTGTCGTGATTTTTTGTTTTTGCAATCTAACTAGCTAATTTTGGTATAGGATATATGTATTATAGTCCCTAGATTATGGATTTTAAAGAACCCCACTTAAAAAATTGCAAACCAATGGCGGAACACGAAAAAAACCTTTATGGTACAAAAAATGAATTAAAAATTGTTATCAGAAATTTACATTCTGCAAACAAATACACTGATGCAAAAAATTTTCTTTTCGGAAAATTTTTTTCGCGAATTTTTTTTGCAAACTAACCACCAAACTTTTTTATGAGAATATTGGTATTATAGTCCCAAGATTATGAATTTTAAAAATCCGCACTTAAAAAATTGCAAAAAAAATCGCGGAACGCGAAAAAAAGCTTTTTGGTACAAAAAATAAATTTAAAAACTCAGTCAGCGATTTATATTCTGCAAACGAATATGTTGATGCAGAAATTTTCCTTTTTGCAAAACTTATTTTTCGCGAAATTTTTTGCGTACGAACTACCAAACTTTGGCATAAGATATGGGTATCATAGTCCCAAATTTATGAATTTTAAAAAACCGCATTCAAAATTTTTTAAACTTAATCAGCGATTGACATTCTGCTATACATATGTTACATACATATACATATGTATATTGATGCAAAACTATTCCTTTTTGGAAAATTGTTTTTCCCAATTTTTTTGTTTTTGCAGTCTAACCAGATAATTTTGGTATAGGATATAGGTATTATAGTCCCTAGGTTGTGAGTTAAAAAAAACCGCTCTTAAAAATTTGCAAAATAATGGCGGAACGCGAAAAAAAAGCTTTATGGTACAAAAAATAAATTTAAAAACTCAGTCAGCGATTTACATTCTTCAAAAGAATATGTTGATGGAAAAATTTTCCTTTTTGCTAAATTTTTTTTCGCGAAACTTTTTGCATACTAACCACCAAACTTCGGCATAAGATATGGGAATTATTGTCCTAAGGTTAAAAATTTAAAAAAACCGCACTCAAAAAAGTGCAAAATATTGGCGGAATGCGAAAAAAGCCTTTATGATACAAAAAAATAGTTAAGAAACCTAATCAGCAATTTATATTCTGCAAAAGAATACATTAATGGAAAAAAATTTTTTTTTGCAAATTTTTTTTGGCAATTTTTTTTTTGCGAACTAATTACCAAACTTTGGTATGAGATATGGGTATTATGGTCCCTAGGTTATAAATTTTAAAAATCTGCACTTAAAAAATTGCGAATTAATGGCGGAATGCGAAAAAGGTTTCTTGGTGGAAAAATTTAATTAGAAAACTTATACAGCGATTTCATTCCGAAAATGAATAATATTAGTGCAAAATGCTGGTCAATTGGCAAACATTTTAGCAAAAAAAAAAAAATATTTGCAATATATGTTTGTATGTATATACCGCTCAACAGTTCACTCTAGGATATTATATGATTTTCTACAGATTTGAAACCAAAAACCATAATAATCTCCACCATAAAAATAAAACAAAAATTTTAAAATTCTATTCATATTTTTGTACTTAGTACAAAGATGAAAAACAAAAAAAAAACGTTTTTTAAAACGTTTTAAAAAGTTTTATTTTTTTATCAATTTTTTTATCTTTGATATTTATACCTAAAGATATTTTTCGAATTTCAACTTGAGGGATATTTTTGTTTTAAAGTACATTTGAAATTTTTTGTTTTCGATTGAGAAATAAAAACATTTTGAACTTTAGTGATATTTATTTTTGATAAAAACAAAAAAAAAAACGTTTTCTGGTGCCTGGTCATAACATTCTAAATCCAAATTTATTTCATAAAATTTTAAAATCGGTTCTCGTGCATGTCTATGAGGTAATGTATCGATAAAAATTCCACTTTTTGAGGGTCGTGCTTCAAATCTCTATTACAACCAAATTTGTTTTTTATATTTTACCTATATCTCCTTTTTTAATTTTATTGGTTTACTTATGTTCTATAAAAAGCATAAATTATTAATCGTGAAATTTTTGGATGCAAAAAAAAATTAATTTAAATAACATGCATTTAAATTCAAATTTAACGGTTCGTTGTAATTATAAAATCTGATGTTTATAATACACAGAGTTGAATAGAACCGGCTGAGATACTTTAAGAATTAAGGTTCAAAGCAAAAAAGAGTAATAACAGCAAAGGAAAAAATAAATTGCACATAAGTAGATGATTATCAATTATTAACCAGTTAAGGCAAACGACACTGATGCTGGCTTTGTAGCGAAAGCCGAAAATACGTATTCTGTCTTGCTGGCCTTATCGAATACTTTCAAAAAAATGTTTTATTCTTTGTAATTTACTTGTGAAAATTGTATCGTCTTTCTTTAATTGGAAAAATAATTTAAAACAGAAAGTGATATTAATTTATGATCTAGAGCCAAACTAAAAAACATTAATTTACCAAATAAAAGATCAAATATATATACTTACCCCTCATTCAATATTTAGAAATTAAAAAATTTTGACATTAAAAAGTATCGAAATCAATCAACTTTTCTAAGAAAATATTATAAAAATGGTGGATTTACTTCATGTCAAAAGTAATTCTAGCTTGAGAAGAATAATCGAAAACAGTTCCAGTTAATGAGAAAAAATATGGAAACTCTATGGGTGGCTACACGATTTGCTGCAAACTCATTTTTAAAATGTCGTCGAAGGCAAAGGTTAAACTCAAATTACTTGAACGTAGACGTAACGTGACGTATTTCCTTACGGAAAATCTAATAAGTTGAAAGACACACACATAAAATAAATTGGTAGGAATTCTATCGGAACCAACGAAATTTTTTCATTATTCAATAATTTTAATTGCAGTTATTTAAAATTCATCATCAGGAAAATTATATTTATTTGTGAACAGAAAATATATATGATAAACCAAAACACTGTCACTTTAGTAGGTTTGAGGTTAAGAAGAATAAACCTTCCTCAAAAGTTATAAACACATTAAATTTGCAAACCAGACTAGATCTAGTTTCTGCCTTTTTATGGACAGGCTTCATCAGTGATCTTCCATTAAATTGTATTATTGTTTATATTTTTATTGTCGGATTGTCTCTATATGAATAATTTCAGAAGTGATCAAACAGACATATACAAACATTCTACTTCAGATTTTCTCTGTTTATCTTCTTATTTCCTCCGTGTCACCTTTTCACAAATATTGCCACATTGTCGTATGGTTTGTAGGTGCAAGTGCAGGCAATTTGTGTATATTGGAGGCGGACAGCCAACAGGGCATTTTTATTTTTTATAGTAAAGTGTTGTTTTTTCAAACGCGTCGTATAGACCAAATACAATTAATATTGTCATTAATATGTATTTTTATTAATTATAATTTAGTAGGTTTGAGGTTAAGAAGAATAAACCTTCCTCAAAAGTTATAAACACATTAAACTTGCAAATCAGACTAGATCTAGTTTCTGCCTTTTTATGGACAGGCTTCATCAGTGATCTTCCATTAAATTGTATTATTGTCACATTATCCAAAATATTGGCTTTTATAACCAATGTTGAAAAAATACCAACTTTCACATTAATTTCAATACCAAAAACCACCAATTTATCGAAGATTTAGCCATTTGAATAAAATATCGGCTGAAAAAAGCTAGTATCAGTTGTGTTTCAATAAAATCGATCACTCTATCCAAAGTATTAGTTTTTCCAATCAATTTAAAATTTCTTTTTCAACTTTAGTAGCTTTAACCATTAATTTCCATTATTTTGGTAATTGTAATAATATATTGATGCAAGGAACAGAAATTTTATTTATCATAATAAAATTTTGGTATCTATCATATTTTTTCTTTTCATATATATGCATATTTAAATCCTAAGTTAGACAACAACTAAATTTAAGTATCTGTGGCGTAGGAGGTAGAGATACAGCCCTATAGCTTTAGAGATTTGAGTTCAAACCTCAACCAAGGCATTACTTTTTTTTTAAATAATTTTTTTATTGATTCAAATTAAAAGACACAATTGATTTTCTGTTGTGAATATAATTTTATTCAAAAACAAAATATTCAAATTCTCAACCTGAAGAAATTCAAATTTGAAATTTGACAAAAAAAAATTATGTCAAGGTTAGCCTAGAGAAAAAGCAATGGGCTGACAAACGGAAGGTCGCTGGTTCTGTCCCGGTTCGCGATATAATTTTTTTTTTATTCAAATTAAAAGACACAACTGATTTTGTGTTGTTGATATAATTTTATTTATAGACAAAATATTCAAACCTGAAGAAATTCAAATTGGAATTTGACTAAAAAAAATTAAATAGAGCTTAGCTTGGTGGAAAAACAATGGGCTGACAAGCGGAGGGTATTAACACAACAAAAATTCAAAAATTGTAAATAAATTTTGGTAATTACAATGGTATTAAAAATAAATAAAAGTGATTGTACCTGGAACTACAATAATTCGGTTGGCGACAAATTCGGTTGGAACTACGAATATGTTTTCTGTGTGCAGTTTATTTCTTTTCTGCGGATTAATTTAGATTGAATTATCTGATGCGTCACTTTGCGTTTACGCTCGAGTAACGAAGCCTTAAGTCACTAAATTCTTAGGACTACAGTAGTACCAAGTATTCAGTATTCTAAAAATATTCTGAACAATTTTTATTTCAAAAAACTTCCAAAATTTAAATTTCGATTTACCATTAAGATATTTCGTTGTATTCTTTCATATTTTCTTTTACATATATATACGCTAGAGCGTACCACCTTACAGGCAAAAAAAAAAAAGTTCGCCGTACACCCTCCAATATGAAGTATTTTTGCAAGGAGGTTTCAAAAAAAAATTTTTATTTTTTTTTTGCCGAACGTAGGGGTCGCCATTTTACATTTTTCGTTATATCGTTGGCATTTACAGTCGGATCCTAAAGTATGATATATCGATCTTTTTCTCTCGAGGAGACCGGTGTTTTTCTCTCGAGGGCCTTTGACCCTCAAGTAACCCGTTCTAGTAGTTAGCCACCAGATCTCATTTGCTACAACCCTAATATCAGAAAATTAAAGCTCGCAAAAAATCATTAAACTTTTGCTAATGAAGTTTTTCGATAAACCCAGTAGAATTTTTTTTTATATATTGGTTGCCGAACGTAGGGGTCGCCTTTTTATATTTTTTTCATTGGATTTTTCCTTTATAGCAAAACACTGGTCTCCTCGAGGCAAAAAAATCGATATATCACACTTTAAAATCCGATTTTAAAAGCCCAAGCTATAACGAAAAATTGAAAAAGGCGACCCCTACGTTCGGCCAAAAAAAAAAGAATTTTTTTTTGAAATTGAATTGCAAAAATACTTCATATTGGAGGGTGTACGGCGAACTTTTTTTTTTGAGGTACGGTCTAATATACACATATGGTCAAAATAATAAGCACAGCCAGGAATATATTTTAAAGGCTCGTAGCCGAAAATTTATTTAAAATAAAAGAAAAAACAAATAGGGGAAAGTCGTGTACCTTGGATCCCGTGTGCCTTGGAACTTTACATTTTTTACCTATTTCCTTTTGGTTTTTGAAAATGTGGTCTTCGACAAAGTGTTTTATTTAGCTTTATCTTCATCTTTAGCTAATATTATCATCAAAAAAGTATTTGGATATTACAAAAATATGGAGCATGTACCTTGGATCGCAAAAAGTAAATTATTTATTAAACTTTGAAGTCATTTTTTGCAAGTTTAGATTTCTTTTTTAACAAAGCGGCAAATAAACATCGATATATTTGTTAATAAATAATAAAATTCTTAATTTTTGTGAAGTATTCAAGTGCGTGTACCTTGGATCGATTTTTGCGTGTACCTTGGAACAATTTTAAAAAGATAAATATTGCTTTTGTGACACTTTGAGGTAAAGTAAACCTTGTTAACATATAATAAATAGAAAACCTTGTTTTAAATCTCATGTAAATAATTTTTGAAAAATGTTTTATTCACAGTTTTACATCACTCCGTGCGGTCAAATTTTTTCTTGAAATATAAGTTTTTTTTCATGATATACAAATAATTTAAATTATCGAAATTCTTGTATATTAGTTCAGTTTAAACTAATTTGTGTAGGTAATCCGTAGTTTTGATATTTAGTTACCTTTTTTTATACCAACAGTTATTGTAATAGTATTTTATTAAATAAATACATGAAATGTTTGCTTTAAACCGTTTTATTTTGCTAATTTTTAAAAAAGTTCCAAGGTACACTCTAACACTCGAAATGAAAAAAAAAATAACAATGGCGATATCTTTTAAATCTTTTAACACATTATGCCTAAATATTCTTATTAGACATAAAATGTGTAATTATGAATATTTTAAAAAGTTATAGAAAAATGTCAAATCATAAAAAAATATAAATTCCTTGAAAACATTTGTAAAAGAAAGCAGCGTATTTACTCGCTAATTTCACTCGGAATATTAAAATAATTATAGAGAATAATAACACAGTACAACAGCCAATCTGGGGGGTGAGAAATTCCAAGTCAGGGTGATGGTACTAGGTCAGTATAGTAAAACCCTCAAAGGGTTTGGCGTTCGTATGTGTCATTTTTTTTTATGACCTTTTAAATTTTTTCCTTATCTTGATGTTTTTTCGCTTAGTTGTAACATTTTGGCAAAAACGTAGTTTAACATAACTCGAGAACCACTTGTCCGATTTTGATGAAACAAATTTAGAAAAATTTAGAATTACAATTTCTTTAATCCGTTCATATAACGTTTTTCTTTATAATCAACAGTTTTGCCGGTAAAAATAAATTTGTGGAGAAAAAAAAATATTTTTTTGCCTAAAAATTAAAATTTTTTTTTTTAAATTCATAAAAAATCCAAAACGGAAAAAAGGATCAAGTGTTATTAATTTCATATAAAGTCACATAACCTATAAACAAAATTTAACGCGTTCTGCTTTTATTTACAATTAAGTGAAGGTATCCCATTTTGACAAGAATATTGATATTTGTTTTTATTCAAAAAAGTGTCATTTATCGCCTTTTTCATAAATTTTCCCCAATAACTCCAGACTTCTGGCCATAAACTACTAACAAAATTAAGTAAACATTTTTATAATTTTTTATTTTTATTTTATTTATTTATTTTAATAAATATTGCCTAGACTTTTTCGATGGTGATTGTTCGGGACTAGTGGCATCGCATTCATCGCTATCATCAGTTTCTGAACCACACATAATGTCAATTTGTGACTCCACTGTTGGCCCTTCTGGATCTCCTGAAAATTCTTTATCATCAAGATCATCCTTGTCTTGCCACACTAACTTACTCCACCAGCAAATTTCCGCAATTATTGCACTCGGCGACTTTTTGCCTCTATATCTGTAAGTTTTTGTTTTATTAAAATGAGTTTGAAAAAATAAAAAATCAGTATTACCTCATTTCAAATGGCATAGCAACTTGATGATAGCGTTCACATTGTTCATCAGATTCGGTAGCCAATTGTTTGCTGAAGTAGTCCAGATGATGATGTAAATAATGGATTTTCAAGGACATGTGGACACCAATTTCCGAGAATGCTCTTAACATCCTTGCGACAGAAACATCGTAGTTGTTAGAACGATGCTTTCCCAACAAGCCTTCTATTACTTCTTTGATTGCCTGCCATGCATTCAATTCAGCGTCAATCAAAATATTGTTGAATGCGTCACTTTTAATCAGCTTTCGTATATCTGGACCATTTAGTACGCCTGATTGGAAAAAATTAATTTGTTAAGATGGAAAATCATGGGAAATGGATGTGATATTATAACTTACCTTCTTTAATTTTACTTTCGCTGAGTCTCGGGTAAATTAGTTTCAAACACAAGAAAACTTCATCTCTTTTGGCGACAGTTTTGATAAAATTCTTAACAATTCCAAGTTTAATATGCAGTGGAGGCAGCAATATCTTCTCCTTCGGCACTAGAGGCTCACGAATAATATTGGCCGTTTGTAACCTGCTGTGCTCTCTGAGTTTCCATCCGTGGCATGCATATTGGTCACCGGAAAATCGTGTGTCCCAATCGCACAAAAAGCACATATATTTTATATAGCCGCTTTGAAGACCGCAAAGCATTGCTACAACTTTTAAATCGCAGCATATGCGCCACATATGTTTGGCGTAGTTAACCATTTTTAAAATATTTTCCAGTGCATCATATGTTTCTTTCGTTTCTGTACTGTAGGCGATTGGAACTGAAGGTTTTTTATTGGTCTTATGCAGTAAAACCGCCTTCAAGCTGAGTTTTGAACTGTCAATAAATAATCTCCAGTCATCTGCTTCATATTTTATTTCCATTGCGTCCATCAATTTTCCTACATCCGGGCAATATGCAGAAGTTTTTTCATCATTCACAAGGAATAAACTTTGGAGTGTTGCCTGACGACTTCGATAAGCTGTGACTTTCACACCGGGTGCCAACAAATTGTTTGATTTCAAAATGGAAGCCAGCTCTTCCGATTTATGCTGTGTTAATTCCAACTTGGCAACAATTGAATCAAGCTTATTTTGATTTATTAAAATTGGCTCATTGGATACTGATGGCTCATATGGGGAATCATCACGTGCATGATATGTCGGAGCAGTCGTAGAAGAGAAAATATCTGGGCTAGAAGCTTTTGGCACAGGAATGTGGTCCGAATGAGGCAATGGTGTTGCGGCACTTGCAACACCAACGTAATTATACGATTTTCTTATCCTTTTTGCGGCTCCTTTATTCGCACATGCATAGCAATTCAATGGATTGTGACCTTCGCCAGGATTAGTCCAAGTCATTGGGATACCGAATGGCATACTTTCACGTCTTCTATTTTTCCAATCCATTAGACGGTTGTAGCAGCTTTTACACACTATATTTGGTACCCAATTTTCGTTCACTATAACATTTTGGTTGAAGTACATCTCGTATGTTTGAACAAAATCAGTACTGAAATTTCCCCTTTTTTTATGTGTTGAGACATATTGACCACAGCAGTAGCAAAAGCTATTTATATCTGGCTGGCACAGTTCCATATTCTGTTCTCTTTTGTTCACTTTTAAAAAACTGGAGAAAAATCACTTTTACTGTTCGCGTTCGTCGACACTTGTTGAATGACAAAAATCACAGAACCAGTGTGAGAAAGAGAATAAGTATAATGACAATGCATGTTTTATGTGAACATTACAGAACCAGTGTTGCCACATCAATATTTCTCTTTTAGTACAGTAGAAAAATATGAGAGAGTTCGGCTTGTGAGTGTCAATGTTTTCTCCAAATAATGTTGTGCATATCTGGAGCAAATTTTTGAAATTCATACATTTACCTAATTGTGAATAAATGAGAAACGCGTGCATCGATTTTCATGATCTATGCCTTTTTTTGCTCATGAGTTATGTGACTTTACGCGAAAGTAATTAGTTTTGGCACTTTTTTCCATTTTGGATTTTTTATGAATTTTTAAAAAAAAATATTTAAATTTTTAGGCAAAAAATACTTTTTTCCCTTCATACATTCATTTTTAACTTCGAAAGTGTTGCACATATAGGAAAACGGTATAGAAACAGATTAGAGAAATTGTAATTCTAAATTTTTCTAAATTTGTTTCATCAAAATCGGACAAGTGGTTCTCGAGTTATGTTAAACTACGTTTTTGCCAAAATGTTACAACTAAGGGAAAAAACATCAAGATAAGGAAAAAATTTAAAAGGTCATACAAAAATGACACATACGAACGCCAAACCCTTTGAGGGTTTTACTATACTGACCTAATACCATCACCCTGACTTGGAATTTCTCACCCCCCAGACAATAATCCCAAAAATGTTCCATAGTGTAATTTAAACATATCAGGAATTTGTTTATGATTGACGCAATAGCAAATTCACATTAAAAGTAAGTAGATGAAGAAGTTAAACTAAGTCGAAAATCTTTTTTATTAGCATTCATACAATTTTTTGCAGATAAATTGAAAGCTGAGTATCTCTTTCTGAAAGAAAAAGGAAGAACTTTTTCAATACAAAAATCAAATTTTCTTTAATCCCCACTCTAAAATTAGTACGTGCATCATCAAGAAACACAAGTTTGTGGATAAGCGGTATAGAAAAATATAATAAATCCGTTTTCGTTTTAGCATCCCGTTTTACCACCTAAATATGAAATGAAATAATAAGTATCTCGTTTTTTCTCTACCTCTATAGAAGTTCAAGTTGAAAATAACATCTTAAAAGTTTTCTTATGTGCTTCTTAACCGATGGTACCACTTTTTTGTGCGTAGACTATAATCACACTTTCATAGAGAAACAAGCACCGGATTCTCATGATTTTTTCCTAAAAAAAACCTCGGGCTTTAAATACCATCTAATTTTTCTGATAGAAAACACGTCAGATGCTAAGGAGTTTTAGGTATAAAAATCATTTATATCATTTTAGATTTCATACAAATTGGAATATAAAGACACTAAGATGCTAACAACTTTTTCCTGTAGAAAAATCTTAGATTCTGAGAAATGTTTCTTGATGAAAACCCTGAAGACTTTGAGTACAATTTCCTATAGAAAAGGAATTTTTCTTATTCCCTCTTTGATTCTGAGAAGTTTTTCCTATAAAAAAACTTTCAAAATTTAAGGACTTTTTTTTATAGAAAAACAATCATATTCAGAGGATTTATTCCAAAGAAAAACTCTCAGATTCTGAGAAATGATTTGGAACCCCTCTCGTTCTGAGAACTTTCAATAAGAAAAAGCCTTTGGTGAAGTAATTAAAACGAAAAATATTCTATAGACATAAGTCTCACTTGCAACAAAATATTGAAAATCACATGAAAACTATTTTTTGTTGTTGTAATTGATAACAAAAATATTAATTTTAATTGTTTTTATCCATAAATTTAGTGTTATTTGTTACTCTTTTATTATATTGTGAAAGAATTTTTTTTAATAAAACGTATATTTTTTGCAAATGCATTTATTCATTTTTTATTTTTAAAAGCAATAAGGAACGGTTTTAAAAAAAACATTTCTCTGTATATACCCCACGGGAAATTTTAACAAACTGTCACCGAACTGGCCCCTTTATATGAAATAGACTGGTCACTTTTACATGGCGTTGTCATAGGAGGGGGAAATTGACCCCTTGTGACATGTCACAAGACAAATCCTAAGACAGGTTACTGAACTCTCATAAAAAACAAAGTTCAGGGACCTGTCCTAGGATTTGTCTTGTGACATGTCACAAGGGGTCAATTTCCCCCTCCTATGACAACGCCATGTAAAAGTGACCAGTCTATTTCATATAAAGGGGCCAGTTCGGTGACAGTTTGTTAAAATTTCCCGTAGGGTATGTATACGCATTTCTAAGAGTGTTTCTAAGCATTTAGTATATTACCTTTAGACACATACAGTTTAAAATTAAACAAAAATCTAATGTTACTGAACCTTTTTGATACAATTAAAAAGTACATTTAGACACATTGTGTGTATTATTTTTAAACACAATGTGTCTATATATTTTAATTTTAAACACAATGCCTATTTTTACCCAGTTTATAATAGGTACCAAGTTACCTCCATTTAATGGAGTAGATTTTAACAAATATTTATTAGAGTGTAGGCAACACTGTTTACATTAATTTTGACATTCCACTAGTCGCAAGTGTCAAAAATTCACTGCCTTCATAATGTTATTGCAAGTTGAGCCGCAAGTCGCGTAAGTGTTATTGTATTAGTGAAAAAGTGTGGCAATGGGGGATTAAAGTTTTTTGCATAATTATAAAGTTGAAACTCTGAATTCTGTTTAAGCATAGTGTTTATAAAGCAAGAAAACAACAAGCCACAAGCAACAAAACAGTTGCATAAAGTTGCATGGTAAACAAACGTTAAAGGGAAATTGTGCATAAGTGTTAAAGTGTGTAAAATAAAAATTGTTTTATTTTAAAAGTTATTGTTTTTGTTCTACTTAGCTAAAAATCATTCATTTGTTATGGATACATCAATATTAATGTTGGTTTAAGTCGATAGAAAATAGTTTTCTTTATATCTTACAAAAGCAATAGAGTTATTTTAATATGTTCATTTTTTCTATATTTAAAATCTAGTAGTGTTGGTAGTAGTGATGGGTGCATGACTTTGCCTGACTCAGGCGATGCACCATGATTCAGAAGTGAGTACAATTTTTTGTTTTGTGAGTTTGATGGAAATTTAAATAGCAAACTTAAAGTGTATTATTTCTCAAAAAACAATATAAACTAAAAGTTTTTACCATATGTTTGCTTATTTGTGGCCTTTAACCATAGCCAAATCTAGTAGTAACCCTACTCATTAAAAAGTGAAAGCTTGTCCATATCTTATGTTCTTGTATCAATGCCTATGTTGTTTTATTACCCCGACATAACAGCTTGTGACTGCAAAGAGGAAAGGGAAGTTTTTGAAATACTTTTGATTACTTCTGAAAAACAGATGATAATTTTTTAAATACATTTGAGAATTTCTGAAATGCAATTCATTATTTCTGAAATACAATTGATAGTTTCTGATTTGGAGTAACCCTATTAGGGATGCCAAACGGGAAATCCCGAAATCCCGGGATTTTCGGGATTGGCAATATCCCGAATCCCGGGATTATTTCTCAAAAATCCCGGGATTTTCTTATTTTTTAATATTAATATAAACGCAAATAAACAAAGTGAGCAATTTTACATTACCTATGTTTTTTCTTGATTTTTTTCATATTGACAAGAAATTGATGCCAATATATTGGTAAAATTATAAATTAAGTAGATTATTCCAGTAAACTATGCAAAGACTTTGCAGAAAAATTTGAAATTTTGGTAAACATTATTAAGTTTTTGAGGAATACATGCGAAAAATCAAGTTTGTTTGTTATTTTACCGATTTATACTTCCAAGCGAAACTTGATTTCTGAAACCTAATTTTGGCTGGGACTGTAAGTTTGAATTATTCCATGAAAACATTTGATAACGATAACCAAATAACTTTGTTGCTGTAATTACACGATTTAGTGGGCAAGGTTATCGCAACGAATATGTTTTAAAATCTGCTTACAAAATACTGGGCGCAAGTGTCCTTAATGACAGGCCTTCATATATTATCCCAGCCAGAAAAATACAAACGGGAAAGCGATGGCAAGGCATTTAAACAGGTGGTACAAGTACTGACAAAAATTACTTTCCCATTTCCAATATGATAACGTCAATAGACAAAAGAACCGGCAGTTCAAAAAGCGCAGGAAAAGTACTGGAGAAACAAAATTTTTAACTTTGGCAAAACACTGCCGAAACCAATAAATAGGTGGTTTGGAATTATATTTTCCAAAATAAAATTTAAAAAAGTTCTTATGTATCTCTTTTTGGCCCTGCCGTGATGTTTTGTAAAACAAATACTGGCAAAACGATTTTTGCAAACGCTGTCACAGCGTCCAAAATGAGTCTTCTGCCAGTCAATTATTTTTAACATCGCGGTTACCAAGTGGTATGCAGGTACTTGATTTTTTGTACCACTGTCAATTTCTGACTGAGATGTTTCAATATTCATAAAGCGTACCACATTATTAATTAACAACTATTAAATAATTATAAAACGCTTTATTCTATAAAAAAATTAGTTACATAACATAAAAATTTTTACAAATAAAGGAAAATTTAAATCCCGAAATCCCGTAAAATCCCGGGATCCCGAAAAATCCCGTAGTGCCGAAAATCCCGGGATCCCGAAATCGGGATCCCGGGATTTTCAAATATCAATCCCGGTTGGCATCCCTAAGCCCTATACACTGGGGTTTCCAATACCGAATCGGTATTGAGAAGTCGGTATTGAACATTTTCCGGTACCAAATTTTCGGTATTCATATAAATATTCTTATTTAGCGCGTAAACATAGATATAACAAATCTCAAAATTTCAAAATTCTCTACGAAAATTGTTGATTCCAAGCAGGCTTAATCTTCTCTCTTGTGCATAGCTTGAAAAAGATAATTCATTTTTGAATTAATACGAATAAAAATTTATTCATTTTATGAATCAGTGAATATTTTAAAATCATTTTAAATCAATGATTTGATATTGAACAAAGTGAAATATTGATTTGGAATAATTTACATCGATTCAATTTTGATTCGACTGACTAATTTGTTTTAAGAGATAATTCGCGAGTGTCCAAAACCGTAACCGAAAACCGCTTAACCGACCAGTTTCGAATAATTTATAAATTCGAATAAACCGAAAAACCGGTTATTATTTGTCGGTTAACCGGTTTTTTTAAAAGATGTTTTTATCAAAACTATTTTTAAGCTAATCATTCGAAAATTCTATATTTCGACTGCACTTGATTTTTAAAGACTTAATTTTAATAAAAATAATATCTTTTCACATGTATTCAAACAAATAACATACGAAAGTCCTTTGGGTGACTAATGAATATTGCTACAAAAAACATAATTCCTTTTTTTTCTGCGTAATTAATTGTTAAATCTATAAAATTTTAGTTATATTTAAATAAATTTTAGTTGAATACAAATAACATTCTATCCAGCTAAAACCTGTAGGCGTTTTTACTGCATATTAGTAGAGTTAAAATAGTGCAATAAATAGACTGAATAAATGAATTGAAAATAAATACTAAGTACTGCTGTTTTTAAAAGAGTAGACTGTCTTCCCATTAAAAACAAAATTTAAATTTAATTTTGGAAATATAATTGTTTTTCTGTGATGTTATTAATTTACTAATATTCTGCATTTTTTCTGATTTCAGCAGTGTAAAATGTGCTTTGCAATTAACTAAAATTTAAATTTTTGTCTAATTACATCTGATCGTGCGGCCCCATGCTCCTTGCAGGAGTAAAAGGAACAAATATATATATACATCTGATCGTGCTATCCATGGCGCTTTTGTATGATTCAAAACTCGCATTATTTTTGGGTAGCGCTTTTTATAGAAAGGTGCTAGTTTGACGTTTTTCTATTTTTTATTTAGCGCTTTATGGTGAAACATTTATTTTGATACAGTTTTATCTAATTTAAAAGTTTTTTTATTATTTTCATAATAATGTGATATTAAATTATATTTTAACATAATAATGATTTTTAGCGCTTTTTAAATGTTTGGTCGCACAAATTAGTTGAAAACTACCTATGTTGATTAAATTTATAATTTAGCGCTTTTTTGGGACTGCCTGCGAGTTTTGTTCTTAAAAGCTCGGCATCACTTCATCTGTAGATTTGCGAAAAGATTTGTTTTGCAATCACATCATCTCATAGCATTTTTTGATTGATTTATCAGACGTAAAATCAGATAATTTAAATCCCGCTTTAGAAAACAGATTCAACTGATTTTAGTAGTTGTTTCTGCAGGAAGCTTTTAACTAATTTTTATTAGCTTTTTCTGCTATTTGTACAAATTTATTTTTATAATGGGTTATACCTATTCGAGGTTAAAATTATCGCCGTTAAGCAGTTACAAAGTCAGTGGCACATTTTTACGATAATCGTGATAATCCCTGTCGTTCCATTTTGAATTTGTTCGTTCAGTCACTTAACTACCCAGGAAAATTTTCTTGCTTTTGGGACAATCTCAAACAAAAAGAATCGGTGTTAGAATCGACAGTAGAAGGGGTTGTGAATGAAAAGTAGCTATTCTACAACCGATTCTTTTTGTTTGAGATTGTCCCAAAAGCAAGCCCTTCTATAGCTCCAAAGTGGAACCGGTTGCTCTAGAATGAGTTCTGGAATTGATTCTACGTCACCTACACCTTCCATATAGGATCCCAGGAATTGGTTCCAGAACCAGTTCCATGGAATCGGTTGCAGTGGAACCAGTTGTAGAATGGCTGTGGTTGGCTACTGATTGTAAAAAATTTTCCTGGGCACATAAAGTTGAGTGATACGAAACTTTCGCGGTTTGCACAAGTGAGATTTTTTACACATATTAATTACGCATTGAACCAAATGTTTTAATAAGTTAATTTCAAATTGAAAAAGCACCCACGTAATTGCAACAATGTATCATTAACTTTGTACATACACCAATAAACAGAAACAATATAAAGCCACGCTAGAGCGCTTCACTTTTAAAATAAACTTAAAAAAATTAAAAATGTTCAGTCGCATTTATAATATACACCTAATGGATTTAATTCTAATACTTCTATAGTTTAAAAAATATAGGTTAACACCCTTATTCTAAAATTTATAACAATAACAAAATTGTGAAAACGCTGAGGTGAATGGTCGGTGTTGTCACAATTATGTCATTGTTATAAAGCTTAGAATAAAGGTCTAAATTTAACGCTTTTAGCGATCCGCGATTCGAAAAAATATGTGATAAAATAAGTTATTTTATACCACAGTTAAAAATATAAACGATTTTAGCAGCACTACAGAACTAGAATCGCATTTTAGTGCTACTTATATCCAGAGATGGACCAAAATTATTACCATTACATTTTCATTACAATTACTTTATGTAATGGTAATAAAAGTTTTGTCTTCATTACCATTACATAAAGTAATGGTTTCGTTTTCATTTCCATTACTTTTTTATAATGTAATAAAAAAATTAATTAATTGTAACATAATGAAATAGAAAAAATCATTACTTTATTACGAGCGAAATACGTTTGATTTTTTCTATAGTAGCACCGTTATTGGCAAAGTTATAAATTTTCTTATTAAATATTGTGGTTGAAAAGCACTTATGGCGCATTTTGTAGCTTTAAACGGCCTCAAAAAATAGCTATAATGAAAATCCATATCTAATTTTGTAATGCAAATTAAAATTTATTTCATTACAATTACTTTAATGTATTGGAATGATAAAAATATTTCATTACAATTACGTATATGTAATGATAATCAAAAGGAGTAATAATCAGTACAAAAAAAGTATTAACTTCTAACCACAGCCCACTAGTCTTGAAACAGAGTTGATTTTCTGGCATTTTGGAATATGGCTACCACAGTATCAACTCAGTTACTGAATCTCATGTAATTGCTGAATGTCATGTATTTGACATCTCACGATGGGATGTCACTAATCCATAGAAATGGTACAGGTAAATCTGTTTCAAGCCTAGTTGGTGGATTGTGCTTCCAAATCTGCTTGTATCTTTCGCTTACATGCAGAGCTGCAAAAATTTTGTCTATTTTTTGCTGGGTTCATATTAATATTATCACTACAAACAACTGTGAAAACAGTCACTCATAAATATTATATAATTCCAAAATTAATGAATTATTACGATCTAACTGAATTAATTATATTTGCGCATGTAGGGTGAAAAATTATAGAATGTAATTTTTTATGAAATTTTCACTACACTACATTTTTTTAACGCATTTTGAAGCCTTAACTACAACTTTTTTTTTGTCGTTAACTTAACAATAATTGTCTAAAGATAACGATATTATTTAACGATAAAATTCGGTAGAAAAATTACGGAACCAGTTTTAACGCCAATTCCCAGCAAAATCTTTCATTACCAAATAAGTGGTTATATAATAGAAATTCATAGCTCCGCACAACTTATTTTTTTTCGCCTAAACTCATTATTTTTGTTTGGCGTGGTCGTTTTTATAAGTAGTCACGCTTACCCGCTCGCTTACGAAAAAATGAGAAATAAGTAGTTATGAGGTTTTGAATAATAAGTGGTTACACACATGCTTACAAAAAGTTAATTTATAAGTGGTTATCAGATTGCTTACATGATTCTTAAAAATAAGGAGTTAGGCAAATACTATTAGCTTAAGGAAATACATTCAGAAAAATTTAAGTTTTCTCTAGTGTGTAATTTTAGGACTCGTTATAAAAATTTAAACATAAAGCATATTTATATATGTATAATAAATAAAAATGTATAAAATTTAACTGTGTAAAAAGTACTTATTTAAACTATTACGAGTAAGTCATTATTTTAAATTAAAACAATGAATACAATAGGCCCTTATTAGGAAATCATTATTTTAAATTATAAAATAATGCAAAAGGTAATGATATATCATTTTGGGTAATGCAGATAATAATGAGAAGTCATTACCAATATTTTGCTGGGTTGTAGATAATTATCGAAATTTGACAATCTACTACCGATTTTTGTCGTTAAGAAGTTAGAGAATCGCACTACTGGACTACTTATTTTAAAAGTTTCACCTCTGCTATAATTGTACGGGTAACTACAAATACGGGTATCCTAATCAAATATGCCCATAAATTCGAGCTTCAGTAGCACCAACCGAATTGTGGATTGTATTGGATAAATAGGCAGTTAATCAGCGCAAATTAAGAAAAAAATATTGTGATAATGACAAAAAGCTAGTGAGTCAGCACAAGCTAATAATAAATTCTAGTAATAATGACAAATACGCAGTTTGTCAGCGTCACTTAAGAAAAATTAAAATATTGCAGACATGTCTTTAAGACGTCTTTGACGCATTTTTCAGCTTGGTTATTTTTTTACATAGAAAAATGATACAGAAATATATACGCAATAGATGTATCCTTTGTCAACTGGGGCTCCCTTCTCTCCAAAATATGTTTAGATTTAAATTGTCGGTTTCAGTCTTTCAAGAAAAACATTTAAAATTAATTACCTTTCAGTGCCGAGCGGCAGTTTTTGAAATCCAATATGGTAAATAATTTTTCCAAAAGTAATCGGATTCTCTGAAGCCACCACATTTCCTTTTTATATAGCGAGACATAAAAAAAATTCTGAATTAAATTGCCGAAAAAAAACCATTTAAGCAAATACACGGTAGGGGGTTTACATGAGGCAGGTTCAAAAGTGTTCCGATTTTCTTTTTTCATTTTTGCAACAATCTTTAGAACTGCGAGCTGTGGTAGTTGTTTTTTTGCAGTTATAACATAAACGTCAGTAAAAATTTATTATACGCCTTCTATGTAGTGTTGTAGGAAAAAAAATAAATTTTGGATCCGCCATTTCGAAATCTAACTTTAGATTCTTTCTGCCAACCCTAAAAAATCACGACTGAAAAATTTCAAAATAATCCGATAAATAAAAAAAAGTTTTGTCATATCGGATCCACCATATTGAATTTAAAAAATCGCCACTCGGCATTGAAAGAAGTTTTTTAGAGTTATATATATATACGAGGGTAGTACGAAATGTTCTTAGTCTGTATAATGGTAACTTCCATCCGTCATATCAAAACATGTTAAATTTCATTTCGAACTGTCAACTCATTCGTGTAGTAACAGGTATTCAAAAAAGGCGCTCAGTAATTTTTTTGTAATGGAAAAATTAGAAGCTCGTGGTGTGGTTACATAAGAAAGGTTTATCGGGACAGGAAATTCATATTGATATGGTGTATGTGTTAGGTGAAAGTGCTCATTCATATGCAACAGTTAAAAATTGGGTTGCTGAATTTAAACGTGGTCGTACAAGTATTGAAGATGAACCACGAAGTTGACGTCCAAAAACTGCAACAACGCCAGAAATCATAGCTAAAGTCCATGATTTGATATTAGACGATCGACGAGTGAAAGTGCATGAAATAGGGAATGCCATAGGCATCTCAAATGATCGAGTACATATTATTTTGCATCAAGAATTACATATGCATAAGATTTCTGCAATATGGGTGCCGCATTTGTTAACAGTTGACCAAAAACGCATTCGAATGAAAATTTCTCAATTCTCATCATTTCTTTGATTTAGCTCCCTCCGACTTCTACCTGTTCCCAAATCTAAAAAAATTCTTTGCTGGCAAATGTTTTACCTCGAATGAAGATGCAATAGCAGATGTAAAAGATTATTTTGAGGAGCTTCAGGAAAATTATTTTAATCAAGGGATAGAATTGCTTGGAAAACGTTAAAGTTTCAGGAGATTATTGTAGTGTATTTGACAAAACAACGTTGTCATACCTTCTGTATGACAACTGATACCTTAATTGTGATTGGATAAAAGCCTTATTTTTTGGTTGTCTACACGAGCTACCTTTACTTACTTGTACCGTGGGATATTGCTGACTGGGCATATTCCACAACACTTTATTTATAGTATTAAGTAGCTTAAGTATTTTAATATTTAAATAAATCAGTCTCGTCATAGACACATAAAACTAAAGTTGAGTTTTCAATTATTATATTACATTGAAAAATAAAATAATTTTAAAAATCTAGTTCTTATTTTTCATTGTTAGGCTGCCCTCGTATTTGCGAATTTTAACGGGGAGGCACAAAAAGGGGTAAAGAACCCCATTTAGTTACCTGTGCAAACCCATTATGCCAGAGTTCTAAAACTTAGCATTCGAAATTAGTCTACAAAAAGGTTAAACAAATTTATTAACGCTTTCACTACCGAGCTTTTGTTTGCGAATGTATTGTTATTTTGACTTCAGATTCTTATTAAGAGTCTTCAGATTAGGAAAACATATGTAAAATATTTGCTCTCCTCTCCCTCCTATTCACCAAAAATGACGTTCGAAAATCGATTATTTGGAAATTCTCATTACCATTTTACCCGTTAAACATTCCAATAGCCAAAAATCCTTTGGTTGATTTATTTCTCGTTATAAAATTAAGCTATATGCCAAATTTCAATTATCTACCTCCATTAGTTTTTGAGAAATACCAAAACCCTCTTTTCTCGGAGATTATGAAATATTAAAAAAATTAGACATCATTAACAAATATCGCGACTATATCGCCATGTTGAACTGCTTATACATATGTATAATAATTTTACAAAATCCTAATAATCTTCTTTACAAAAAGCATAAAGTTTTTCTGAATTAGCAAATTTTATACACTCGTATTCTTGTAAAGATGTGTACACTAGAGCAAAAGTGTTATTTATGCATCTCCCCGATCGTTTTCGGATAGGAGGAGAGTAAAAAATAAGATATGTGCAACAATTGGGTTTCTGCGATATTAACCGGTCAGGGTGTTTACATTTATGTCCTCAAAATTACCCTAAAAAAGGTTCATGGATTTATCCATCTATAACTTTTAAACTAGAAGTTTCTGGTGATTAAGATTAGCTGTTGTTTACACAACGAAAAGGTAAATATTTTCTTTATACAAACTTTTAACCCTCCCATAACCGTTAGTGGTGTTTTAAGCGGTAAACATAAAATTTTTTGTCAAAACTAAGTACCTAATTTCGTAAAACACTTGGGTGAAGTGAAGGGAACTTTCAATGTAAATTGTTTTTGTAACACAAAAAATTTCTATAGAAATAACGCAACACTTCACCGAAGTGTTTTAGAAAATTAACACCTAAATTTTAAATGTCTCTCATTTAATTTTGGAGACCTGTAAATACGTACACTCTTCATCATATAATAGGAAATTTAGCGCAGATTAAAAGAAAAATAAGCCTTGTTTTAATATTTCGTCAATTCCATGACAGAAATCCTAAAAACTGATGAGTTATAGATTTTTTACATATGTGTACTAGAAAGCCATGTGAATCTTCTATTTTGGGTATAGGATGTGTTAAGCGAACTTATGTAAAACACTACGAGGTACAGTTTTGTGGAACTATTTAACCCTGTAACTGTTCAATTAAAGTGGCTTTTTTTTGGCCTCGTTTTTAAAAGGGACAAAAAGACCCATAAGCTGAAGAGTTAGAGGGTTAAAATGTTCCACAAAAATGTTTCACATAGTGTTTTACATGAAATAGAAGATTTAGATGGTTTTCTCCTAAAATTTAGGTTTGTGGGCATTTAAGCGGCAATTGTGTATAAGTACGAAATTAATCCTTAAACACATTTTACGTTTTGACTTATTTCTGGCATTGAGCTTAAATTTTCAACCTTGATGTCTTCAGAGACTTGTAGTATAATTTCATAACCAATATTTTTGTGAAATATTTTAACCCTCTAACTCTATTTGTCATAAAATTCTACTATAAGTCTCTGAAGACATTAAAATTGAAGTTCAATGCCAGAAATAAGTCAGAACTTAAAATATGTTTAAGAGTTAATTTCGTGCCAATTTGAAGGCGCTCAATAGAGCACCCATATGTGCAAAAAGTGATATTTTCTCACCTCCCCATGCACTTTCAGGTAGATTGGGTGTAAAAAATAATATCCCCGCGAAAATTTATTTTCTCGGATTAAAACAGACCAGTCACGCGCGGCTTTTAGCCCTAAAAATGGACTAAAATTTCTTCAAAGTTTATTTGCGCATAACTCTTAAAGTAAAGGTTTTACAGAAAAATACTACATAAGCATATCTATAGGCAATAATGTGGCTAGCATTTTGCTCAAAGTAATTTATATGGTTAGATCCTAATTTGGATTTAACCACATAAATCACCATGATGGGTCATCGATAGGTCAAAAATGGGTATGAGAAAAATGCTAGGCATATTATTGCCTGTAGATATGCTTATTTAGTATTTTTCAGTAAAACCTTTCCCAGCAAAATTGTCGGGTGCAAAGAACCGGTTGTAGAACAACTTGTACTTGCATGCAACCTGTTCTAATTTATGTTCTATCATCGGTGATTTTTGTTTGATTTTGTCCCAAAAGCAACAGGTTCTGTTCCTCCAAACTAGAACAGGTTGCTTTGGAACCGGTATCAGTTCTAGAACCTGCTCAACGAAACCGGTGGTAAAAACACCTGTTCTAGAACAGATTCAAAGGCAACCAGTTCAAAAAAATTGTGCTGGGTTACTTTGAGTTTTAGCGCAAAGAAGCTTTGAATTAATTTTAGTCCATTTTTAGGGCTAATAGCCTAAATAACACTTTTGTAAATTCCACATATTTCATGGGTGCTCTAGTGTACACTCTAGTGTACAAGAGTAGTAAAAGAGTTAAAAGAGAAAAAACCGTAGAAAAAGAATGCAACTTATATATTCCGATATTTAAAACTGCAGATAACAAAGCATCGGGCTTGCAAGTTATATATTGACAAGTGATATAAGAAACTGATGCGGTGAACTTTCCACTGGATTCTGTGAATTACCAGGTCTACTTCTACATAAACTGGAATTGAATAAACTCTGGCAAGGAAAAATTCTGAATTTTTTTTTAAATCCATAAATATTTGAAATTTTATTTTTGTTTAAAATAAAATTCCCAAAAATGTATGAATTTTAAATTTGGAAAATAAAAACCTCAAAATTTACAAACAAACTTAAGAAGAATAAAATTACCTATTAAATAATTATCGAGTCAGGTTTCTAGGAAAAATGGCTTCGATTTTAAGGCTGGGAAGCCAGGACTTTTTGGTGGAAAATCGCTGTTTTCCTAAATTCAACCTCCAATCACATTTTCTAGCCTATTATTTTCCCATATACCTTGTAACCATGTCTGCATGTATGTTATAACAGTTTAAGCATATTTTTCCAAGTTCTACTGAAAAAGATAAAAGAATTCACGGCAATATAATATTTGTCCTGTAGCATTTAATATTCTTTTTCACTATGATAGAAACAAAAATCCTTCATTGTATTGTATATTTATTTATAAGCTTAAGTTTAAGTTTGACACCATATTGATATAAAAATGTCAGTTTTCTTATTTTTGTTGTTCTTTTTAATGGTAAAAGTTTAGTTTTAAAAAATAGCATTGTTTGTTTTTGAAAGAACTTTTTCAAGACGCTTAATGTATGCATATTTGAACTTTTTTGTGTGTGATGTTTTTATGTGCTTTAGACACCCTACAGTGTAAAATGAAAACACGATTTTAGGAGTAGCATAAGACATCGGCTGAAAAGTCTGTAGGATGACACATACAGAGGTGGCCAATAAATTAGAAACGATTAAATTTTTTTCTAATTTTATTCTCGTTGCCTTTAGTTTTAAAGATCAAAATAGTGGCTAAATGCGCTTCGAAAGGCAAGAACATTGTTCAGAAAATTGTACAAAATTTTAACCTAATGTTTGTTTTTTCATTTTATCACTTGTTTTAAGTGGGCGTGGCTTTTAACGAAAAATTTGCGATATCGACTTGAATCGTTCCTAATTTATTGGCCACCTCTGTAGGTGGTGCCACTAATGAAAAATTCATATAATTTTTGGAACTGCCAACCTTCAGATGATACCTGTCAAAACTCAATGACAATGCATTCATTAGTGAACAAGTTACAGCTCTTTTAGTGGCGCTACTTTTGCGATTTTTAAAGCAATGGATTCAAAGCAATTTCGTGTGTTGATTTATCATTGCCTTTTAATGGGAAACAATACCGTTCAAGCCAAGGCGTTGGATTAATTGTATCGCTCCTGAAGGAGACTGTGTTGATGAGTAAAGTAGAATTTTTCCAAAAAATTGCTGTTTTATTGATTATCCCATGGACTTATCAGCCGAAATTGCTTGAATCCATTGTTTTCAAAATATCATAAGCAATGCAAAGCAATTTAAGCATTATTTTTGAACATTATGCTTAACTAAGTTACAAAAAGTTTTTTTCTCTTTTTTTTAACTTTTTTGTTAACATTTTTAAATTTTTTTATATTAATATATGAAACAATAGCCGCTTTTTCTAATCACTTGGATTTAATAAATCCAAAAAAATAGTTCTAAAAGTGCTTAATTTTCTATCCGACACTTCTTTCACTCTAATTTTTAATACCGAATTCAATGATGAAGGATTTTACTTTAACTTTTAATTTTTAATTATATTTTACATAAAAGAATGACAAACAGTCTGCCTTTTCAGTTTTATCATTTCAATTTATATTTTTACAAAATTGAAATATTCCACTGCAATATCTAATATTCACTAATTGGATTTAATTAAATTACTTACAGTAGAGTGAAAAATTGCTATTTCTCCATGTCCAAGATGGAAAATATGTATTTGGTGAGGTGTTGTTTTGTTTCCTAAACATATTTCATATAAAGTTTTTCAATTTTTTTGTTTCTCTTTTAATTTTCATTCGTATTTTTTCTGACATTAAATTAACAGAGTGTCTCACATATTTGTGCTTTTATTGTTATATGTAATTCCAGACAAATAAATCCAGATTTTGTTTTGGATTTAATAAATCCACTTTTTGTAAGAAAAATTCTAACTCCAGTTAATTAAAAAAAGCGCTTAATAAAAACTTTTCGGTATTTTTATATTCATTTTATATGCGCAATTTTGCATAATAATAAGTAGGGCAAAGAATTTCATGCACTTAAAAAAAGAAAATATGCGCCCAAGAAATGCGGCTAAAAAAGACAAATATGCATTAAAAATATAAAAAATATGCACTAAAAATAATTATTTTTTGCAAAAATAATGCACTTTGAAACTTAAAAATATATTTAGGTTAGCTATTTTGCAAACGGAGAGAGAACTCGAAACTCTTCCATAGGACAATAAGGTTTTTAGAAAAAAATTAATATTTTTATTACATCAAAATATGAAAACTTACCAACTTTTTATATTTTTCTATAAAATAAAAAATGCTCATAAAAATGAAAAATATGCACAAACATGCATTAAAAGGCGCCAAATATGCATTATAAAGAAACGAAATATGCATTTGAAGTCAAAATATGAAAAACCAGACATTTTTGTCAAAATATGCAAAAACATGCAACTACAAATCGATTCCATTTTGTTCTATATTTGATGATTCGGATAAATATTTAGTCCATATCAGTTTTGGACTATAGAGGATTCCATGCATTTGCATGGAATTCCTTGCCCTAATAATAAGTATTTAAAATATTGTATTTAACTTTTTTTTTTAAAGTATTTTCTATTTCTTCATATTATATATGACAAATTCAGTTATCGCCTCAGCGCCATAAAGGCTTTGAAGAGGCTTCTAGGCAACATTTCATTGTATATTTAGAATTAAAATTAAATTAGCTTCATTAATAAATAAAATTTTATATAGGTAAAAATTAAATATAATGTATGATTACATATTTTACATGATTTGAAAATCACATAAAAAGTATTTCTATATTTTGCAATAAATAATGTTTAACTTGTTCCTTAAACGTTGAAAGAACTTGAATATTTCGCAAATTTACTGGCAATTGATTATATTCAAGAGGTCCAGTATATGCAATGCGCTGCTTCGTTAAATCCAAACGACATCTTACAGAGCTTAAGTTTAAAGCTTGTCTGGTATTTCTTTGTGTACGTACTACATTGTGGGTAAACTGTATGGGCTCATGAGTATTTTCTCTGATTGGTTTAAAAATATACATTAACATTTTATGTTTATATAGACCACGAACTGGCAAAACATTTTTAGCATGTATTTTAAAAAGATCCAATGTGGAATACCGTATTGGTAGATTAAATACGAGTTTTAGAGCTTTATTTTGAGCAGATTGAAGAGATTTTAACGAAGCATTTTCTTTGCAGCCGTAAATAATTGGTAGATAAGTCAAATGTTAGTGTATGAGTGCTTGGTAAATCAGCATTTTTATATCAGAGCTAAGTTTATTTTTAAACTTGTAAAGAAGTCAAATGGGAGTGTATGAGTGCTTGGAAAATTAGCATTTTTATATCAGTGCTAAGTTTATTTTTAAACTTGTAAAGAATACCGATTCCAGACGAAATTTTCGATTTTAATAAATTTATGTACGTATCCCAGAGTACGTTGTGGTTTAAATGTATTCCTCAATATTTCACCATATCTGATTCAGTTATTGGAGTACCATCGATGTGGACTACTAATTTCTCTTCATTTCTAGAACATTTAAATTTCACAAGCTTTGTCTTATCTGAATTAAGAACAAGTTTATTAAGTCTCGAGAACTCTGAAAATACAGCAGAATCATACTCAATGTGCGTTTTCATTTTTCAAATTCTTTGTAACAATATTTTTAAATTTGCTGTTAATAAGAACTAGTTCTTGGCCTCACACTATCTCCAACGAAGAATTACTAATAAAAACAAACAATGACCCAATAATTATTGACGTGTCGTGAAAAATCCATATGTCTCGCTGGTGCAATGTTGACTTGCTTGGACTGGCTCCAAATAAGGTATCTAAAGGCTCTTTTACTCGATTTTTGGAAATTTTATGGTATTTTAGTTCGAATTTTTTATTTTTTATTTATATATATTTTTTTTGCAATTTTTTAGCCAAGGCTAAGAAATTGCTGAAAGTTTGGGAAAAAATAAAGGAAAAATTCAATATTAATGCAGCCGATTAATCGAACTGCTTTGACCAATTTTTTCGGTCGAATAATTATTTGAGTTTCAAATTATTTGTACCGACACACAGTGGTGCAAAATAAAAATGTAATAAGTATGGAACTTCTAAAGTACTGAACGTATTTATCTGAAAACTGAAATGGTTGTAGGAGCTAAATTTTCAGAATCAGAAAGTCTGTAGCTGAACCAGGGACGGAGATACAGGGGGCAAAAGTTAACTACCTCAGGTATGAAAAACTTTTTGCTGCTTGTAACTTTCTTAAATACTAACCGATTTTAATGATCTCCACCTTTTTAGATTCTGCTAAACAAGACAATCGGAGAGAACCCACTGTTGAATAGTTGAATAGGAAAAATGACATGGAGGTAGTAATGAAGAATGAGTGGCAAATTTATAAGAAGTATTTGACGATAGTTTGTAACATGTTGAAGAATATTCAAAAGTTCAAATGCAAGAAATAACAAAAGTCACAGTAGTTTAAACGTTGAAAGAAGTTGATAATTTGGAAAAAAAAGTATATCGACAAAAACTCCAGTAGTTTCGATAAACCAAAGACTTAGATATTGGGTCGGCAAATGGTGTTGAAAACATAATTCATCCGAAAACAGTAAATGAAGCTTTTACTTGGCAGCGTTCAGAATATAGGTATAAAGCGATGAAGAAATGCACATGGATGTTAACTGATGTAAATGGCGGACAAAAAAAGCTATATAAAAACGAAAAGCGAGTTTAATTTCCAATGATTATTCGCAAAAAGATGTCTTAGACTGTGTGATACACTTGAAGTAGTTGTTTGTCATTGGTCCCGAAGTAGATGCTAAAGAAGGTGAATTCTCGATTTCAAAACCTTTGAAAATGCAGGCAAGTGTTAAACTGGAAAATAACCAACAATTTTGTTGGAAGTGGGTAAAGTTCATAAAAGTTGTGTCAAGATAATTGGGTCTTTACTTTATTTGTCATTGTATAGCATACCTGATATTGAATGTGCAGTTAGTATGTCTTTACTATTATCAAAAGATTCGTGTAAACAACACCTCAGTGTATCATATTATGTTATGGAGTATTTAAAGAATTAACCTAAAAGTTTAAAAAAATTTCTTTACAAAAAAAATTATATTTTTTTTTATTTTACAAACTAAAAGTTTAAAAAAAATTCTTTACAAATAAAATTATATTTTTTTTTTTTTACAAAAGTTTTTATTGCCGCCACCGGGTATCGAACTTGCGACCTCACGATTGCTAATCTAGCGCTCCACAGTAGTTTGAAACAAAAAAAAAGTGGTAATAAATCTGTATCTTCTAAACTATAAGTCCGATTGCTTCAGTATGTATGAGACAGTTATTAAAGAGGTCCCAGGCTTTCTGAATTTTGGATTCATGGTTACTCTGTGTTATCAAAGGGTGACTTATTGGGCGTCAAAGTAGACCACCTCAAAAGTAAAATAGCTTTTGGACCGTGTAGCTCTTTCAATTATTGCCCACTATGGTTGACTTTTTATATTTTGGAATGACCTTGGAGAAACGAAGAAAAAACATGCTTACTTTAATATAATAACTGTTATGGATTTTAAGTTATTTCATTTCAAAAATAAAAAAACTCATTTTTCTCTTCGACTTTTTTTAGATTTTGGCCGGTTGTGAATTCGATATCACAACAATAATTTTTTAAAAATACTGGCATATAGGCAACAGTCCAAGAAATGAAACTGTGAAAACCTTTTTTAAGTATCTCGAACCACTTAGTGTTGAGAAATTTTCAAAGTCAAACATTTTTCGCTGATCGAAAAAATTGCATTTTTTTCTCAAAAAGATGCTATCAATTTTTCACTTTTTATTGATAAGTTATTTAATAAAAGTTAATGTTTTATTATACATTCATACAGAATGGGGTTCTAAGATGCTTTTAATCCAAATTTGAAGTCGGTACAACATTCACCGTACGTACAGCATTGACCGGAATTGGTCTAATTTTTATGAGAATTTTTGAGTTTTCAATCATATAACTAAAAAGTCACGCCGATATATTCTGTTTAAATTTCAAAAATAAAAAGTAGCGCCAATTCATAAACGAATCCAGAAAACATGATTTTATAAAATATGACAAATTTCCATACACCATAATTTTAATTCCAAAAAAGGATAGCTCGGTTTATTTTTTTTAATTATTTTAATTGTTCTACATGAACAATAAAATATTCCTTATTGCTGCAAAAACCCATTCACGTACCTTGGATATTTTTTAAGATATTGAAAATCAACTTTCAAAGATGATTTTGCAAAAAATACACTTTTTAGTTTTTTTGAAGATTTTTCCCAGAAGTGTTTAAGGTTTTTTTAAATGTGACTTAAAAATGAACAGTACTACACATAGAAAACAGATTCGTAGTTCCAACCGAATTTTTCGCCAACCGAATTTTTGTAGTTCCAGGTACAATCACTTTTATTTATTTTTAATACAATTGTAATTACCAAAATGTATCTACAATTTTTGAATCTTTGTTTAATGTTTATGGATTATAAATTCTATAAATAGAAAAACACGTTCTACAAAATTTATTTAAAAATTTAAATTTTTTTATGTCGCTAACTGGAATCGAACCGGCGACCCTCCGCTTGTCAGGTCATTGCTTTTCCTCTAAGCTAAGCTCTATTTAATTTTTTTAGTCAAATTTCAAATTTGAATTTCTTCAGGTTTGAATATTTTGTCTATAAATAAAATTATATTAACAACAGAAAATCAGTTGTGTCTTTTAATTTGAATAAACAAAGAAATTAAAAAAAAATTTTATATAGCGAACCTGGATAGAACCGGCGACCTTCCGTTTGTCAGCCCATTGCTTTTCCTCTAGGCTAAACTCGACATAATTTTTTTTGGCAAATTTCAATTTTGAATTTCTTCAGGTTGAGAATTTGAATATTTTGTTTTTGAATAAAATTATATTCACAACAGAAAATCAGTTGTGTCTTTTAATTTGAATCAATAAAAAAATTATTTAAAAGAAAGTAATGCCTTGGTTGAGGTTTGAACTCAAATCTCTAAGGCTATAAGGCTGTGTCTCTATCTCCTACGCCACAGATACTTACATTTAGTTGTTGTCTAACTTAGAATTTAAACATGCATATGTGACAGCGCATAGAGAAAGGGACCTAAGGGTAAAAAAATCAATTTTTTTTTTTTTTTGATGTGGACAACATCTGAGCATCGAATGAGACCGATCCCATGCCCCAAAAGTGTTCCCTCCCAGAGATATGCGCATTTTATGAAAGTGAAGTCGATGATTCTAAAAAAATTTTCGTACTAACAGAGTGATATTCACGATTTAAAAGAATTATAAATGAGTATTTATTATAATTCACAATTAATAATTTCAGAAAATAAAGCCGGATTCGAAAAACCGCGACCAAAATTGATATCAAACTCATGGAAACAGCGAGCTAGGTAGAAAACAGTAAAAACCAACTACACAAAATAAGAGGTAGGGACGACCTACGCGCGTTTTCAAGGTTGACTAACACGTTCCTGACGTCATGAGATGTGTCGCTTTCAAATGAGACCAATACCAACACGCTCAGTGATGGTACACCAAAGATACACGTATTTAAATCTTTAAAATGGCTCTCCTGAACAAAACCGGTTTTTACCCTTAGGTATGAAACGAAAAAATATGATAGATTCCAAAATTTTATTATGATAAATAAAATTTCTGTTCCTTGTCTCAATATATTATTACAATTACCAAAATAATGGAAATTAATAGTTAAAGCTACTAAAGTTGAAAAAAAAAAAAATGTTAAATTGATTGGAAAAACTAATACTTTGGATAGAGAGATCGATTTTATTGAAACACAACTGATACTAGATTTTTGCAGCCGATATTTTATTCAAATGGCTAAATCTTCGATGAATTGATGGTTGTTGGTATTGAAGTTAATGTGGAAGTTGGTATTTTTTCAATATTGGTTAGAAAAGCCAAAATTTTGGATAATGTGACAGTGTTTTGGTTCATCATATATATTTTCTGTTCACAAATAAATATAACTTTCTGATGATGAATTTTAAATAACTGCAATTAAAATTATTGAATAATGAAAAAATGTCGTTGGTTCCGATAGAATTGCAACCAATTTATTTTCTGTGTGTATAAACTAGACAGACAACATTCACTTTCTTGTTTTTTAGTTTTTTCGTAGATTTTTCCCAAAAGCGTTTAAGGTTTTTTTGAATGTTACTTAAAAATTAACATTACAATAAACTAGACATATTTCCCTTTCCATTCTTCTATTAAAGGTATATAAAAAATATTGGTAACAGGTACAATTATTGCATTCAAAACATACACCCCAGAAAAAAAAACATTTTTCAACATAGGACAAAAATTTTACAGGTGCATATTATAAAGTATAATATAAATAACTAATTTACTCTCAGGATATTTAGCGCAACCCTTTTGTTAAGACTAGCTTAATACGTGACTAAATTTTTACCGGTTGAGAATTATTATTCGATATATAAGCCTCGTTGTTGTTAAAATAGTTGACTTATTAAGTATAATCTATCATGGAGATAACATTAAAACATTATTCCTTGCGCGAGGTAATGTGGCAAAATCTCGGAGATATATCCTTATGTGCGGATATACCATCACACGTATGGTTTAAATATTACATCTGAGGGAAATATCAAAATTTAAAATTTTTATAAAAGTTATGAAAAGAAATACGAAGCTAAGATGTCAAAGAAACGGTTTAAGGAGAAATATAATGATTGGTTAAATATGGAGCTCAATGTAGAGATCGGCAGAAAGAAATTGGGTCGGCCAAAAAAGGATTACGAAAATATACAACAAAAGACAAAAAAATAAGACAAGAAGAAGTCGTTAAAAGTTTTTCTTTGAACGAAATAAAGGATTCCTTCAAAGCAGTTTTAATACAAACACAACCAAAAAAAGCTGGAAAAATTGTAGACATATTACCAACAGCATCTCCCGAGCGATTGAATCGTATGGTGCAAACTCCAAAATCATCAAAATCTTTCACAGAAGAAGATGCGTTAGCTCTAATTCTAAGCTTAGGATTATCGAGAAACAAGTATGGTATTTTGAGAAAAGCACTCCAGGAAAAAGGATACGATATTTTACCAAACAGTCACTCAACTAAGGAAACGGAAAACAAAATTGTGCCATCACCAGTAGAAGTAAACTCTAAAAGTGGCAGTGTTGAACTTTCCCAATTACTAGATAAAACAGCATCGAGAATTATTTCTAATTTTAGTAAGGAAAACTTATAAAAATGCCACAATTCTGAATTAACGTTGATATGTAAATGGGGCTGCGATGGAACGTCTGGATTTACTGAATACAAACAACAAACTACACGCAATGAAGAAGTTCATTATTCAAGTGTTTTTATGACATCTTTGGTACCGCCCAGAATGCGGTTATTTAAGGAAGACACTTCCCCATCAACTTCCTCCGCATTAAATAAGAATTACGAAGACTTATGGACAAACGTTATACCAGTTCTAAGTTTTTATGTCGGCCAGTGCGTTTTGAGTATGTCAAGGAAACTGTAAGCTCAACAAAAAACATAGTGAAGAAAATAGAGGTAGAAATTTCCAACTTATCTCCTTTGTACGTGGAAATAAATGGATGTATCCTAAAGATTTAATTTCAACTAGTATTTACGATGATTGATGGGAAAGTAGCCAATGCCGTCACAGATACCGCATCGACCTGGAAGTGTAATATATGCGCAAAGAAAATCTCGGAGTTTGACGAAGAAGAAGCTTTGAAGCTTTAAAGAAGAAGCTTTGAAATTTGGAACATCTCCTCTTCATGCAAGGATACGATTTATGGAATATTGTTTACATTTAGCATATGATATAAAATATCGGCAAATTCCAGGAAATGAAAATAAAAGTGTAAAAAATAACACAGATTTGCAAAACATGCGATCGGAGGAAAAGAAACGAAATCAAAATGAATTTAAGCAACAGTTGGGTCTAATTCTGGATAAACCCCCTTACAGTTATTGAAGTTCTAATGATGGAAACACAGCCATGCGTTCTTTTGAAGATTCTGAAACAACATCTGAAATAACAGGTCTCGACGAAACTTTAATCAAACGTTTTAAAATATTGTTAGTTGTGATTAATAGCAAAAAACGTATAAATTCTGATAAATTCCATATTTTTGCTAATGAAACAAAATCATTATTAAGTAGCTTGTATTATTGGCGACCAACAACACCAACCGTTCACAAAATATTATCCCATGTAAAAACAATAATAGAATATAGTATCCTTCCTTTAGGAGAGCTAACAGAAGAAGCGCAGGAAGCTAGAAAGAGCGATGTTAAACTCTATTGGAAATTTAACACACGAAAACATTAAAAATTCTGATCTAATGCACCACTTACTTATATCTTCAGATCCAGTAATATATTCTATTAGAACGAAATGGCTGCCAAAAATAAGTTTAGAAGTTGACCCCGAAGCCAAAGAAATTAAAAATATGTTAACTTTTGACGCTTCGGACTATTTTATACCAAATTTTTAGTATTTAATTTATCAAAAAATGTAAATATTGTTAATGGAAAAATAATAAATGCAATAATTGTACCCGTTGCCAATATTTTTTATATACCTTTAATACATGAATGGAAAGGGACATATGTCTAGTTTATTGTAGCGTTAATTTTTTAGTAACATTCAAAAAAAAACCCTAAATACTTCTGGGAAAAATCTACGAAAAAACTAAAAATCAAGAAGGAGAATTTTTGCACAATATTTGCATGTGGTTATATTTTCAACCTGAGGTGTGTGTTTTAAATGCAATAATTTAACTTGTTATCAATACTTTTTATATACGTTTAATACATCAGTGCAAACGAAAACATGTCTAGCTTATTGCGCTGTTAATTTTTAAGTAACATTTAAAAAAACCTTAAACACTTCTGGGGAAAATTTACGAAAAAACTAAAAAGTGTATTTTTTACAAAATCATCTTTGAAAGTTGACTTTTAATATCTTAAAAACTGTCCAAGGTACGGGAATGGTTTTTTGCAGCAATAAGGACTATTTTATTGTTCATGTAAAACAATTAAAATAATTAAAAAAAAAATAAACCGAACTCTACTTTTTTTGCAATTAAAATTATGGTGTATGGAAATTTGCCATTTTTTATAAAATCATGTTTTCTGGGTTTGTTTATGAATTGGCGCTACTTTTTATTTTTGAAATCTAAACAGAATATATGGTGATATATAACTGTATTTCAGAAAATATCAAAATCGGCGTGACTTTTTTGTTATATGATCGAAAACTCAAAAATTCCCATAAAAATTAGACCAATTTCGGTCAATGCTGTACGTAGGGTGAATGTTGTACCGACTTCAAATTTGGATTAAGGGCATCCTAGAACCCCATTCTCTACGAATATATAATAAAACATTAAGTTTTGTTAAATAACTTCTCAGTAAAAAGTGAAAAATTGATAGCATCTTTTTGAGAAAAAAATGCAATTTTTTCGATCAGCGAAAAATGTTTGACTTTGGAAATTTCTCAACACTAAATGGTTCGAGATACTTAAAAAAGGTTTTCACAGTTTTATTTCTTAAACTGTTGCCTATATGTTAGTATTTTTTAAAAAAATATAGTTATAATATTGAATTCATAATGGGCCAAAAACTAATAAAAGACGAAGAGAAAAATGAGTTTTTTTATTTTTGAAATAAAATAACTTAAAACCCATAACAGTTATTATAGTAAAGTAAGCATATTTTTTCTTCGCTTCTCCAAGCTCATTACAAAATATAAAAAATCAACCATATTGAGCAATAATTGAAAGAGCTACACAGTCCAAAAGCTATTTTACTTTTGAGGTTGTCTATTTTGACGCCCAATAAGTCACCCTATGATAACACAGGGTAACCACGAATCCAAAATTCAGAAAGCTGGGACCTCTTTAACAACTATCTCATACATACTGACGCAATCGGACTTATAGTTTAGAAGATACAGATTTATTACCACTTTTTTTGTTTCAAACCACTGTGCGTCTTTGCTTTTAGAGCATTACTTGTATATGTATCACTATTCAATAATTTTATTTATCCCTTTGTTTGCTTTTGTATTGACTCATAATCATTCGTTTACAATGCATATACACCCAGCAAAAAAATTTGTTGTCCCAACCGAATTAGGTTCCAACCGAATTTACGAGGTTGCCTCAACCCCATTGATGGGGCTGTCACAACCGAATTTTGAGGCTGTAGCAACTTCTAAATTCGGATGTGACAACCGAATTCGGTTGCTGCAACCGAATTTCGAGGTTGTGACAACCGAATTCGGTTATGGCAACCGAACTATGGGGTTATGACAACCGAAATCGGTTGTCCCAAACCTATTTAGAGGTTGCGACAACCGAATCTTTTAGAGAGCGAGGTTGTGTCAACTGATGTTTTGCTAAAATCCTAGAATATTATTTTGCAAAAAAAAACAGTTTTTTTAATTTTTATATAAATATTTATTTTCTCACTTTGAATACATATTTTAAAATTACAAATAATAAAAACAATATAGTATTTATTTTCTTTGAAATAAACGATACTAAAAAAATTAAAAACCCTTTCTTTGAAAGAAAATATATCAAAATAAAGTACACTTTCATTAAAAGAGATAGTACTAAATGAAGTGCTCTTTCCTTCGAAGAAAGACTACTCAGAGAACTACCCTTTCTCTCTTTCTTATTTAAAAAAATAGTACCAAAAGAAGTACCCTTTATATCAAAGGAGTATTTTTGTATTCCAAAGAAGAACGCCAAAATAGTTGACCTTCCTTTCACAGAAACCGTACTCCTTCTTTCAAAAAAGGAACTAGTTAATTTTTAGTACTCTGTTGTTAAAAGAAATCGTACTTATCTAAGTGGTTTTTCTTTAAAAGAAAGGGCACTATTTTAGTTATTGCCTTCTCTTTGAACGAATGAATACTTGTTTTAGTACTCTATCTTTGAATAAAAGGTTCATTTTTTTAATACCCTTTCTTTAAAAAAACGTATTATGTTTATAGAACATAATACTTCTTTTGAAGAAAAATGTACTTCTATTAGTACAGTTTATTTACTATCCTGTCGTTAAAAGAAAGAGTACTAAAAGAAGTACACTTTTCTTAAATATCATTTCGTTTTGACAGAGTACTATATTCCTAGTACCATTTCTTTTATAGAAAGACTAGTCCTTAGTCTTTCACAATTTTAAAGAATGGGTACTCTGCTGCTTGCAAAACTTTGGATTTCCTTAAATACTACTTTTTCTCCGAAAGTGTTGAAAGAAGCCCCTTTCCAAAATTGTACATTTAGAAGAAATCTCTTTTCGAAAGTGTGGTTTTACATAAATAAGAAGTATTCTAACTAAGAATATCATAAATAAAAAGTATATAAAAATACCCTTTTCTCTGCATGCATGCAATTTCTCGGTTAAAAATCAAAATTTGAACCTCAGACTTCAGTCTCAAATTTCAATAAACAGCCTTTTCGCCAATATCTCTAGAAAGTATAGAAAAATAAAAAATAAATGTTTATTTTGGGATATCGAATATTTACTCCCCCTTTTTCAATTAAGTAAGACAAAGCAACATCTGTAGTGCGTTTATTACATCTTATTGCATTTGCAATTAGTTGTTTGTAAAGAGATGCTGGTAACCATCGTAAACCATTTATTTTCAGTAAAGACGTTCCAAATTTAATGTTAACGAACTTTATGGCCTACAAAGGGAAAACTTTTTTTAATTTAATGTACAAGGCTTTTTCATAATTAACACAACTCACCAACATTTTACAAAATAACGCGTAATATTTCCCTTTTTTATTTATTTATAGATGTTTATTCAAAATCATCAAAAAATTTTCCATTTTGATTATTGAAATTGTTTTGTTTTTTTTTTTTTCATTTGTGAAGTTTGAATAAACTGAAACTCGATTCATTCTGTTGCCATAACCTCATGAAATTCGGTTGCAACAACCCTTTTAATTGAAATTCGGTTGCTGCAACCCTTTTACAACAAATTCGGTTGCAGCAGCCAAATTCGGTTGTAGCAACCTATTTTTTTAGAATTCGGTTGCTACAACTTCGCAAATTCGGTTGTTACAACCTAATTCAGTTGTTGCAACTGAATTCGGTTGCAACAACCTCATTTCGGTTGCAACAACCTCAATTCTGTTGAGACAACCTCATTTCTGTTGCTACAACCGAATTCCAACCGAATTTTTCTGAGGGTGTATAATTCGACCTGAAGTAACTTTTAGGCTATCATGTGTGTTTAAACGCCATTCAAAATATGATGTACAGCCCTTTAGTGTTAACTGATGTAAATGGCGGACAAAAAGAGCTACATAATAATGAAAATCGAGTTTAGTTTCCAATGGTTATTCCCAAAAAGATTTGTTGGACTGTGTTGATACATTTGCAGTAGTTGTCCGTCATTGGTCCCAAAGTAGACGCTAAAGAAGGTGAATTCACGATTTGAAAACCTTTGAAAATGTATTAAGAAAAATAACCAACAATTTCGTTGGAAGTGGATAAAGTTTATACAAATTGTGTAAAGATTATTGGGTCTTTACTTTATTTGTCATTGTATAGCATACACTCTCAAAACAATTCCGTTATGACAACCGAATTTTTTCCAACCGAATTGGCTCGGTTGATGCAACGAAACCTGCACCAAAACTTAACCATGTGTTTTGTTTTAAAATTTTTGAAATTTTAACTATATGATTGAGTTTGTTTTGAGATTTCATTAAATTCATATTGTTGAGAAGGCGTGTTGTAATAATTATTTCAGTGTACTGCAAAACTACTTTATATTGCAACATAATGATTAGAATTTAATTGTATTGGATTAGTTTGTTTTTTTAAATCGAAAATTTTCCGTAATTCAAAATTGTATTGGTCTTTAATTAATACAATAACCCATAAAACCCTTAACCTGTTTAAATAAATAAGACAGTGATATTACTTAAATTTTTTTATATATTAATTTGAAAACTAAATTTTCAACTTTTATATTCGTTCATTTATGTCTGTAGAATAATAAATTTTGGTTTATATTTTGGGATGAAAAAGGAATATAAAAAAGGGTACTTGACAAGAAATTCTTAATAAAAGTGATGATAAATCATCATATCAACTGAAGCAAATCATACACACTTCATTGATGCACTTCTGGCCTATATGTCATAAACTATCACTTATATATTTTTTCTATTTAACATTTAGCAACTCATTCACTCTAAGTTTAAGTAAAAGCAGCGACATGCTTGAGTCAAAGCCATTTATTCACTCTAACAGTCATTTATTCCTTTTAGCTATGGGGACATACGAACATACATTTGACTACACTATTGTGCCCAATTATTAGAACCAACTAATTTGAATGGACGTGTGAGTACACGTCTTTGAAAAACATTATATTTTTTAACTTCCAATCGTATTTTAAAAGCCAAAGGGAATAAAATTCCTTATTTGTGGTTTCTGTGCTCCTAAATCAGCTATTTATATACTACCATGATTAATTTTTATACCAGAGGCTATGAGCATTTTTTAAAAATGGATGGGCCCAATTTTTCATTTCTATGATTATAAAAATAATATATCACAAATTCCATGGGTGAGTCCTGACCCAGTGTCTCCCGATTTTTGTCATATTTTGCATTTTATGGAGCGATTTGGATAAAACCATTTTTATTTCCTCAAATTCTCGCAACTCGCGATTTTATTCACGATTTTAACTAAAAAAAACACATTTGTCTGAATTTGAACAACCACTGTTTACATAGATCTTGTCGGATTATAATAATTTAAAAAACATTTAGGTGGTATAGCCGTCTTCATTTGTATTTAGTTAATTTCAAAAATAGTTTTTGTTAACAAATGCACTTTTAATGAAAATGCACTTTTCGAGTACATATTTCAATCTGACTTATCCTGTTAGTTTTTTAAATTAATGTATTTTAAAACCTAACAGTTTTGTTACAAATTCAATTCATAGCTTTTTTGGGCCGCACCATAACAATATTTTTAATTGTTTTTTATAAAAACTGTCACCTTATTTTTCAATATAAAAGCTCAATTTTTTTAAATTTTCATAATTTGAGTAACTTTGGAGCGCCATATTTGTTAGACTGCTAGTTGCATATCAGCAATTTAAACGGAAGATGAATGGTACTTTTGTCCTTTTTTGAAAACAGTTTTCTAGAAAAATATTTTTAATTTTCAGCTGCACTTTAAATACAAATGCAGTTTTAGAATGCATTTTATTAATTTTGTTATTCCCTTAAACTTGTCTGAAATTATTTGTATTGGAACTATATCTCTTTTACTATAAATTTATGTCCTCCATTTCTTATGCATTTCTACTTACATAAGGTAGAGGGGGGATCTTTCGCCAGTGGGGCACATACATACACATTTTTCTCCGATGTTAAGGGGAGATAAAAAAATTGGAAAAAATATATTTTGTGCATTTTTCAATTACCATTCCTTGACATCGACTTTGGCGAATTTACATCACATGTGGTCGCGGACAGACGTATTTTTGTGTTTTTTGGGGTGCCAAAAAAATAGTTGAAAGCAATTACATTTTGCAATAACTTCCTCAAATCGTGTGATAAAAAAATAATTTAGCATTATGTTAGACTTATGATCCTAAGCTTTAAAATAATAATAATTTGATTTTAATAAATGCTTAAAAAGTATGAAAAAATATTAATTTTATATTAGTGCCTGTCTCTGGGGCACAATCATCAGATGGTCGCTGGTGCTACAAAGAGTTGGTGCATCCCTGCCTAAAATGCTCTATAAGTCTTCTCTATATGTTTAAAATAAGTTTAATAGTTAATTAGAACAATCGTGTATATTCTTAAATTTATATTAATTATTCAGTTTTTTGTAATTCTGAAGAATTATTATATTATAGTTTTAAATTATTTTTTTTAGAGTAGTGGAGATTTATTGATTAAAAAGAATCACATATCTCAAAGAACTTATTCTAAGTTATTTATTTCAGTCATTAAAATATTGACTTTGCCGTATTAACAATTTTTTTTTTATTTAAATTTTATCTAGCTCTTTTAGAGCATGTCGAATATTTGGGGCAGTTACGCCAATTTGGGTTACTTGGAAAATCATTAAAAAAGTAATAGAAAGTTTGCAATTAATTAGAATAAAAATCATATAAATTAAAGCCAAGATTTGTAGATCTTCAATTTGAAAATAATTTTTGAAAAATAGTTAGGGGTAAAGAAATGACAGTGCTTTGCTTTGTAAAGTGATTCTTAATTCCAGATAAATTCTCTAGTCTTTATCGTGGCCCGATTTTTATTTTTTTAAAAACTTTTTTAACAAAGTTGCCATACATACTTAAAAATTCCAAAAAAGTTAAGAAAAAACACATTTGCAAATCGATGTAAAATTTATTTAACTAAAATTCAAAAAAAGGGCCACGATAAAGACTAGAGTTTTTTGTTGCCTACGAAAGAAAAGAACTGAGATCGAAATCGTTTAACCCGCCTTGGCAGCCGGTTTTGAACTCAGGGTTGTGAAAACAGCAAAATCTAAAAAAAAAACGAGTATGAACAAAATTTAGATCTCGCAGTTTTCTACATGTGTACCAAATTTGGGACGAAAAGGTTACAGAGTATTTTATATAATAACCAAAATATTCTTAAAAACGATGGTAGAGAATTTATTCGACATTTCATTTCGGTCGAAATGCTTTTTTTTGTGTATTTTTTAATTTGTTTTGTATTTGTTTCTAATTTTTTATATACATTGATTACTTTTATAGCTTATAATGACGTGCTTCGCCCACCATCGAGCAATCGTCATTAGATTTTCTTTAAAGACTGCATGCCATGCTTGCATCTTTGGATGTAGTTTGTATCTTTTTGTTATGCGTTATAAATAAAATCTATATATATAAAAATAAGTTGGTATATGTTCGTCATTTTATAACTCGAGAACCACTGAACCGATTTACAAACCAATACATGCGTTGGAAAGGTCTACTTTTACTGATGGTTCTTAAAAAAAATGACGAAAAATGTCTACGCGTACGCGTTATACGCACACTTTTGTCATAGTCTGTATATGGTTTATGTGAAGTTTGCACGAAATTGGCCAGTGGTTCCGGAGATATGGCGTCCCTACTACCAGGCAGCACTTAAGCATCTCATTTATCTCATCTCAATTTTTTTTGTGGAAACTTTTTTTTTGTGAAAAATTTTTTTTTTTTGTGGAAAAGTTTTTTTTTTTTTTTTGGAGACACTTTTTTTTTGTGGAAGCTTTTTTTTTGTGGAAACACTTTTTTTTTTGTGGAAACATTTTTTTGTGGAAACTCTTTTTTTTTGTGAAATGTTTTTTTTTGTGGAAAGTTTTTTTTTTTTTTGGAAACATTTTTTTTTGTGGAAACTTTTTTTTTGGTGGAAACACTTTTTTTTTGTGGAAACACTTTTTTTTTTGTGGACAAACTTTTTTTCTTTTTGGTGGAAACACTTTTATTTTTGTGGAAATACTTTTTTTTTTGTGGAAACATTTTTCTTTGTGGAAACTCTTTTTTTTTGTGGAAACTTTTTTTTTTGTGGCAACACAGTTTTTTTTTTTGTGGAAACTTTTTTTTGTGGAAATACGTTTTATTTTGTGGAAACACTTTTTTTTGTGGAAACAATTTTTTTGTGTGTTACGGCTTTTACGACCTGCACAAAACCCAATCGACTAGAAATCCAAATGTATGTACTTTGGGCGAGATGTTGAATTTTAGAACAGTTGTTGTGTGCCATTTGATGGTGAGTTGGCGAACTTTTGTTGAGGCTGTTTATTTCATAGCCCTGTTATATTATTTTACTTCGGTGGGGTTAAGTGCTATGGGAATTGTGAAGGGGGACAATGTATTAGGGATAAAAAAATAATACACATTATTTTTCCAAATTGATGTTACGGTCGCTGGGGATCGAACCCGCACCCACATGTGTAACAGTTCAAGGCGCTAACCATTACACCACAGCTCTCACATCGTCATCGTTATTTATTATTAATTATTAAGTGCGTATATTTGATTTTATTTTTACTTAAAAAGTAGAAAATTTGTTTTAACCTAAGCTTCCTCTGAATAATAATTTTTGAAATTAGTTATTTTTTATATAAAGTCCTAATAAGCATTCTCATCGAAGGAGGCTTTTAGCCCCCTTCGATGAGAATGCTTGAGATTTTTACATTAATAAAAAACATTGTATTTTATTGTCATAAAAATATTTAATTCCTATACAAAACAAATTACATTTTAAACTTTAAGGTACGCTAACAACGTAGCGGGCTTGCCCGATACAACAAAATTTGTTTTCGGTTTAACTGACATCCCAAAAACTAGGCCTAAGGCACGCCGCTAAATCTAGCGGGCTTGCCCGCTATAATTATATAAAAATCAAATAATAAAAACAAATGCCTTAACTATAAAAAAGAGAAAATCCATTTTAAATCACAAAAGTTTTTTAAATTTCTTACCATACAAAATATATAAAATGTACCTTAAAATTCTGTTTTAAATTTGAAGTTTTCATTTGTTTTTATTTTATATTTATTTATTTTTTTCAAATTTTCTTTACATTCATTTACAAATTTCCTTTTAAGTTTTGAATATTTTGTTTTGATTTTTAATAAAAATAAACAACATTTTTGAATGTATGTGTTTGGCATTATTTTAAAAGTTCTATTTTAAATAAGTGAGGGCAGATATTAGTCAGCCTCTAGTTCGATAAATATTTTGTATGGTACGGTAAAAACAAAACCTTTGCTTTAAAATGAAGTCGACTATAACAAAAATATACTTTTGAAAAATATTGATAGTAAGGCTGAAAGTTAAATAGATATGCAAAAAATGTTATACACAAATTTAACGCTTAGAATATAACTAGAGACTAAAGCACCGTAAGTTTTTTTTTTCACATCTAAAAATTTCACTCGAACTTTAAAGGCCTTAAATTGTAATTTAGGTTATAAAAATTAACAATTTTTTAATTTTATAACAAATACACAATCATAATAAACACAAAATGTCACTTTTTCTCAAGAAAAATAATAGTTTTGTACATTAAATTTGCGTGAAAACAAACTCTACACAATTTTCAGGTGAAACACATTATCGGGAAAAATAATTTTTTTTATATGGAGTATACCTAACAGTTTTTTCCCGTGAAATCGAAACAACTTACGGTGCTTAAAACATGTTTTACAAAAAAACATGTGGAAATTTTATGTCTCCGAATTTGTTACTGAAATTTTCAGAGCATATAGGGGAGAGTATTCTCTTCTATAGTCGATACTCCCTTAAACTTAGTAAGTGTTTGTATTGTAGTGGGTAGATTGGTAGCCTAGTACCCCGTATTTCCGAGTTCGAATCTCCAAAAGGACAAAAACTGCGATGTTTTTTTTTTTTTAATTAAAATAAATTATTCATATGTTTAAAGAGCAAATATGACAAAGAAAAAAGTACCCAGGTGGATATTGCCCACGGTAGAAAAAAATAGTACAGGAAGAGCACTGTTTTTTTATTATGCCAGTACCACTTAAAATTTGCTTTGCCACTGTTTTCTGCTATTTTAACAACATTTTTCTATCTGACGCTTCTTTTACCCTAATTTTTAATACCGAATTCAATCATGAAGAATACATCTTTTTTTAACAAAATAACTTTTTTCATTATATTTTATATAAAACAGCGAGAAACCAGAAAATTAAAAAAAAACTTTTTATCTTCTAGTTTTGCAATTACACTGTGGAACAAATTCAGGTTAGCAAAAGTTAGGTCGATTCTGAGAGTGAGGGGTGAAAACAGAGGCTAAATTAGAAGACCCGTATCGCGGCGTTTGTTTATGTTAGTTCGAATTTTTTTTTAATCGACCTTCAAACTTTGCAGTCAAATGCCGATTTTCAACATATTGTTTATATGGTTTTTTGGCTATAACTCGTCGACTAATTGATATTTTTTAAATCTGTAAAAGCCAAATTATTGCTAGAGACCTGTGCAACAATTAAATTAAAAAAAAAAATTGATTTATAAAATTTTTGTGGTGCTTATGAAGCAAAATGTTGGAAAAATTATTTTTTTTCATGCTTTTTGAAAATATTTTCCACAAAACTAAGTCTTTTTTGCTTTCTGTTTGATCTATAATATGCTTCTCAGTTTCATCTTTGTCTTCCCCTTCTTCCTCTTTTTCCTCGTCTTCCTCTTCTTCAAATGTGTTTTTATACCAACAAAACAACTTTTTTGTTTTCAACCACCGTACAGGCAGCGATTTTTTTTTTTATTTCGTACAAGCGAACTAATTTCAAAAATAAAGATTCAGTTAAGACTCGGAACTCAGCCGAAGCTGATGTCTTTTACTTTTCGCTCGGTCGTGATAAAATTCGCTATTAATTTTTTTGAAACTTATTTCATTTTGTGAGTGATTTAAGTTAAGTGCATCGGTTTCATAAAAATATCAAAAAAAAACATTGTATAATATATATTGTATTAAAAATTTCGGAACCAAAATGTAAAATGGACCATTTTTGTAATGTTTGTGGACGTTTCATAGCAAGCGATGAAAAATGTGGCAATGCGAGTGATTTTTTTTTGGAAGCCTATAAACAATATTTCTCGCAAGAGTTTATCACTGACGTAAACTATGCCCCTAAAAAAGTTTGCTTTAATTGCTATTCAACTCTTATGCAATGGAAAAATGGAAAGAAGAAGGCTATGTCTTTTGGTATACCAATGATGTGGTTAGACAACAGCCCGCATCAAGAAGAAAATTGATATGGATGTATCAACTACCATAAAACTCTGAATAGAAGGAAAGCAAAGAATAAAACTTATGTAGCAGTGCCAAGTATCCAATTACCATTACCGCACTCAGAATTCGTTCCAGTACCAACATATCGAAGTATTGATCTTCAAACAGATATCAGTACTACAACCACCGCTGCTACATCCATGGATTTCTTCTCAGAATACGACCCTAGTGAAGGTACATCCTCTGAAACATCAAAGGACCCAATCCTAGTCACACAAAACCAATTGGATGGAATTGTTGCAAATTTGTGTTTGACTCAGAAAAAATCAGAACTACTGGCTTCATTTTTGAAAGGAAATAATTTGCTGGCGAAAGGTACCAAAGTAACAGCATATCGAAAACGCTAAAAAGAGTTAGAAAAGTTCTTCAATGTGAATGATGCAACAAATTTCGCTTATTGCAACGATATTGAAAAGTTAATGGAGACCATAGGGTTAACCTATAAAAAAGATGATTGGCGTTTATTCATCGATAGTTCATTAATCAGCTTAAAATTTGTGGTTTTACACAAGACAAATAAAATGCCTTCTGTTCCGATTGCGTATAGCACTGACACTAGTGATAATTTCGATAATTTGAAACACATGCTGGAAATAGTCAAATATAACGAACACCAGTGGCGCATTTGCTGCGACCTCAAAATAGTTTCATTGATTACAGGCTTAACAGCATCTGGGCGTCCAAAATATCCGTGTTTTTTGTGCGATTGGGATTCACGATACGGAGAAGGTATTAAAGGAAGAAACCAGTACAAACAGCATAACTGGAATAGTCGCATTGGACGGAAATGGCCTAAAGACAATAGGCTATTCGAAAGTCTTGTTCCTGAAATGAAAATTTTGTTGCCGTTGCTCCACATTAAACTTGGCATTGCTAAAAAATTTTTGAAATGTATCGCAAAAAGACCAGCAGTATTCAACCGCTTAAAAGACATTTTCTCAAGACTAAGTAACGCCAAAATTCAGGAAGGGGTTGTTAATGGTCCCGACATACGGAAACTAATGAGTGGTCAAGATTTTGACCAAGTTCTGACAGACCGAGAATTAAATGCATGGCTCGCATTGAAAGCAGTCATTAAAGGAACGCAAAGACAACTACAGGCAATCTGTTGTAAACATGTTGGCAGCTTTCAATGAAATTGGGGTTAATATGTCGTACAAAATTCATCTCTTGCATCAGCATCTTGATCAACTCGCTCAACAGTTGCCAACTGAATCTGATGAGCAAGCCGAACGTTATCACCAAACTGCGCTTCCATTTGAAATAAGGTAACTATAGAGTGTGCATATTTTGAATTCCTAGATTTTTCTAATATCTTTGTCAGAGTGCACAATTTAAACATGTTAACACTGAAAATATTATTACAGTAACTGACTGTAGTTTATTTAAAAAGTTATCCGTACATTTGTTTTTAAATGATTATTCAGTTAAAATACAAAGAAATATATTTTTTAACCGTTTTTGTCGTTTATTTACAAAATAAATTACATATAAATACGGATTTTCTGTTACAGTTAATATTTTCATTTAAAATGTTTTGCTAAAAAAAGACTATCTTTTCGATTTCTAGGTCAGTTAAAAAAATTAAATAAACTAAATATCATTTATTCTTACGGATTTTGTAGTTAATTTTTTGAAATTTAAAAAAACGAAATAAATAAAAAATCATTATTTTTTTAAGGATTTTGTAGTTTATTTATTAACATTTAAAAATAAATGAAAAGTTCTTTTGATTTAAATGAAAAGTCAGTAGACCGGTTTTCAAGTGATTTTTCATTTATTTTAAATTACATTTTCAGTTAATTTAAACTACAAACTATTTTTAGTGAACGATTGAAAACTATTTTCGTTTCAGGTACAGAGGAAAGAAATCTCCACATGCAATACTCGCTGAAATTTGTTGGTGGTATAAAAAAACCTTTGAAGAAGAGGAAGACGAGGAAAAAGAGGAAGAAGGGGAAGTCAAAGATGAAATTCCAGAATATCTGTTGGACGAAATTATCGACCTTTCTGATGATGATGACGATGACCAAGATATTAGAGGGAGCAGTGATATTGATTCACAGCCGCCTGCTAAACGGCAACTGGCCAAATCATTAATTTATATTATTTAATTTTTTTACTTAAAACTTTTTCTAACTAACATTTCAAAATTATATTTTTTTGAAACAGAAAGTAAAAAAGACTTACTGCCTGTTTTTATAAAAAGAATCAGAAGAATTCGTTAAAACATTTGTGTAAAAATCACAAACTTAAAAAGATTTATCTTTAAATTTTTTTTAGTCGCTTTTGTTTTACATAGAAGCCCTAACAAATTTCTGCAAAAATTTTGGAATAAAATTGTTTTCAAATTAGTGTTTTCACAGAAATTTGTTAACGAATTCGTCTGATTCTTTTTATAAAAATACCCAGTTAGTTTTGTGGAAAATATTTTCAAAAAGCATGAAAAAAAAATAATTTTTCCAACATTTTGCTTCATAAGCACCACAAAAATTTTATAAATCAATCTTTTAAAAAATTTTAATTGTTGCACAGGTCTCTAGAAATAATTTAGCTTTTACAGATTTAAAAAATATCAAATAGTCGACGAGTTATAGCCAAAAGACCATATAAACAATATGCTGAAAATCGGAATTTGACTGCAAAGTTCGAAGGTCGATTAAAAAAAAAATCGAACTAACATAAACAAACGCCGCAATACGGGTCTTCTAATTTAGCCTCTATTTTCACCCCTCACTCTCAGAATCGACCTAACTTTTGCTAACCTGAATTTGTTCCACAGTGTTATTAGAATATTCAAATAAGTAATCGAAATACAAGATTTGGACATGATTTTAATTGTTGCACAGGTCTCTAGAAATAATTTAGCTTTTACAGATTTAAAAAATATCAAATAGTCGACGAGTTATAGCCAAAAGACCATATAAACAATATGCTGAAAATCGGAATTTGACTGCAAAGTTCGAGGGTCGATTAAAAAAAAATTCGAACTAACATAAACAAACGCCGCGATACGGGTCTTCTAAATTAGCCTCTATTTTTACCCCTCACTCTCAGAATCGACCTAACTTTTGCTAACCTGAATTTGTTCCACAGTGTTATTTAATATTTTATTACAAAATAAAAAACAACAAAATTAATTTGAAACAAAAATATATATTTTTTATTATTTTATTAAAATTTAGGGTGATTCACCACCAGATTTTGAATTGTTTTTAAAGTACTGGCTATACACTGATTTTTTGTATTTAAAGTACTGGCAAGTTACTGAAATTATAGTACTGGGACAACAGCAGGAAGTAACAAAATCCAACACTGGGCCAACATGGGCAAATACCTACGGCCAAGCGTATATTGGTGTTAGCATTTTGACACCGTACCAGTACCGGAAACGTAAAAAATCCGACACATCGCCAGTACATGCACTGCCGTCTCCAACGCTGAGCCAGTACTGTGCCGTTCGTATTTTTCTATCTGGGTAGTTAAAAGTAGTTGTAGTACAATACCAGAAAATTCAAAAAAATTTTTAATTTCAATAAAATTTTGTGGAACATAATAATATTTATTTGGAATATAATACTGAATAAGACAACTGAATATTGGCTTTCACGACCAAAAATATAATTTATTATAAAGACAGTTGTCGTAACTGCATGAATTTGATTGGCAACAAATTCGGTGATCACAACTGGGGTGGTTTTCTGAGTGCAGAATTGATGATCAGAACTCTATTAATTTTTAATAGTTAAGATTTTTTCATCCTGTGTAATTTTTCTTTTTAACATTTTCTGCAGAAAAACGTTGATAATTTGAAACTTCCCAGGTGGAACTTGCCCACGGTAAAAAAAAAAAATAGTACTGGGAGAGCACTGTTTTTTTATTATGCCGGTACCACTTAAAAGGTGATTTGCCACGGTTTTCTGCAAATTTACGACCGTTTATTAAATTTTATTTGTGTAAAAGATAGCTATTATTTCGTTACAAGATTAAAAATATGTTAACACATATTTTAAGGGTTATGTGATAGAATTAGGGCCATAGATAAGTACATTTTCGGGAAAAATTCAGAGTTTCTTGTTATTAAATTTAAATAAAAACAGCTTTTATAAGTACCGGTAGATAGGTTAGGGTTAACCGCATTTTTTTGTGACTTGGATTTAGTAAATCCAAAAAGTATTTCTAAAAGTATTCAGTAGATGGGGACTTATTTTAACAAGATTTTTCTATCCGACACTTCTTGTACCCCAAATTTTTAATACCGAATTTAGTCATGAAGAATTTCAATATAACTTTTCTCATTATATTTTAAATAAAATAGCGGGAAGCCAGAAAATTTAAGAAAAACTTTTTATTTTCTAGTTTTGCAATTATTTATTATTTTATTACACAATAAAAAACAACAAAATTAATTTGAAACAAAAAATATATATTTTTTATTATTTTATTAAAAGTTAGGGTGATTCACCACCAGATTTTTAATTGTTTTTATAGTACTGGCTATACACTGATTTTTTGTATTTAAAGTACTGGCAAGTTACTGAATATTTTTAATTTATTTATTTTTAAACTGGGACAACAGCAGGAAGTAACAAAATCCAACACTGTGCCAACGTGGGCAAATACCTACGGCCAAGCGTATATTGGTGTCATCATTTCGACACCATGCCAGTACTGGAAAAGTAAAAAATCCGAGACATCGCCAGTACATGCACTACCGTCGCCAGTACTGTGCCGTTCGTATTTTTCTATCTGGGTTATTGCTAAAGTTTATGATATTGTTCAAAAGAAACACTTTCACGTTCATAAATACTTCTTCGCTATTTATTGAAATTTGAAGATCTTTAAACTTCTCCTCTGAGATTTGTAGGAATATGGCATCTTTAAAGGAGCCTTTACATTTTAGATTAAAAAAAAAAAATAATTTCATTGTGCTAGTCGAAAAATCTGACAAGCGAGTCACCCAGAGCGTAAACCTAATAAGCATGCGCTGAATTCAGTAGTGCTATCCGTTTTTCTAGGTTAGCTCTTAAAAAAAAGATAGATATTTGTATTTAAAAATGATGCTTCCAAGGACCCCAAAAAAATAAGATTTTTCTAACTTTTCGACCTTTTTTTTATTTAGGTTGTTATTCCTCCAGTCAGAGTTGGGTCAAAAATGATCCAAATCGGTGCAGCGGTTCAAAAGTTGTGAGCGGGTCAAAAGTTGTATGTAAGGACACTTCGAAATTTTCTGTACAAAATAGTACACTCTATTGCTTTTTTTAATGGCTCAAAAACTCAGTACACTCAAAAAAATACGTCTGTTGGCTGGACAGAAAAATTTGTTACTTTAACAAAATTTATTCCTGTTTTTTGGCTTAAAATAAAATTTGTTGATTTTAACAAATCCTTTTGTTAAATTTAGCAAATCTAAAATTAAGTAAAAAATCTTTAAATAAATTTAAGTAAAAAATTTTTAATAATTGATAGTTGTCTACTTATGTTACAGTTGAAAGCAAATCGAATATGTTAACAACTTAGACTAAAATTTGGTTAAAACTATGCAATATAAATACTACTAAGAAATAGTTCTCGGTAGAGACAAAAATTTTGTAATTACAACTAAATTAATATTTTCTCATCAATAGAATTACAAAAATAAATTTCTTTAAATGGATTCGATGGTGGCAACTGTTTTTAAAACCTAAATAGTATACATTCCCCCATTAATTAGCAATAACAACCAAATTTAAAAAATTAAATTTACTAATGCTTCACTAAGTATTTTCTACTGAATATTGGTTAGGTTAACCAAAATAAAAATATACAATATAAGTTTTGTGAAAGATTTTCAGTTGCAACACAAAAACACAATATATTAAAAAAACGTTTCAAATAATTTTAGCTACCATAACCAGAGCTTGGAAAAATTAATTTTTTTTTAATGAATTCACTACAAATCGAATTCAATTTTCTCTAGAATTGAATGAATTCCTTTTCTTAAGTAATTCACTGAATTCGTTCAACTGAACGCGTTCATCAAACAATAAATTCAAAGAATTAATTCCTTTGCAATAGTTCTCTTTATTATATCAAATGAATTAATTCACTGGTGAACGCGTTCAATTTTATAAATCGAACGGAAAAAAAAGTGAATTAATTCCTTACTGAATTAATTCACCACAGAATTCGTTCAAATTCATTTTCGTTCAAATAATTAAAAAAAAATAAAATTACGTTCAGTGAATTAAAAAAAACTAAAATACGTTCAGTGAATTAAAAAATACGTTCACTGAATTGAAAAAAAATTACGTGCCTTGCTGGTCTTATCGAATTCTTTCAAAAAATTTTTATTCTTTGGAATTTACTTGTAAAAATTGTATCATCTTTCTTTGATTTGAAAATAATTTAAACAGAAAGTGATATTAATTTATGATCTAGAGACAAACTAAAATAACATTCATTTACTTAAATAACAGATCAACCGAAAAATTTGTTACTTTAACAAAATATATTCCCATTTTATGACTTATTTGTTTGATTTTAATTTAACAAATCTCAGTTTAAGTAAAAAATTAGTAAAGCTAGAGTTTGATTTGTAACTATACTGAGCATGAAACTCCATATGATCCTAAGGCTATGAAAGGATTCTCCGAAGGAGCAAACTTTTTGTCCATGTTGCTATAACTCGCTTAGTTTTCATGAGGGTTGCAGGTCCTACCAAGATCTATTTTTGGATAAAGATAATTTTTTCCCATGGTAACATTGTTAGATTTATTCGAAATTTTCGACAATTTTGCTGTACCTCTCTTAGCTCACGAGACATGGGTAATTTTAATAAGTCGGGAAGAAAACTTCGGATATATTTATTTGAACAATAAATTAGATAAAATTGAACGAATGTGTTCTTAAAAATTATTTATAAATAATTTTGATAACTACCACTCAAAATTACTTAGTAAATAGTGAGAATTGTTAGTATTGTTAAATAAAGATAACTAAATGCCCCTTCCCCCTCCCATAGACAGGCCGATTTACCCCAATGAGTTTACTAGAAAACATTTATTGCTAAAGAAGGTTTTTCAAGTCTTTATTTTAAATGAATAGTGTAATTAATTATAAAAATCGATTCATTATACCCTACACCACTATGTGGTCAGGGTATTATAAGTTTGTGTTGATGTTTGTAACAGCCAAAAATATTGATCCTAGACCCACCTTATAGTATACCGATCGGCTCAGAGTTTTTTTTTATTTCGATTTAACGATGTCCGTCTGTCCGTCCGTCTGTCTGTCCATGCATTCTTGTGCGCACTCTACAGGTCGCAAATATTAAGATATTTTAATGAAACTTGGTACACCGACTTATCAATAGGATGACGCCTATTGATTTTGGTTAAAATCGGTCCATGTTTAGACCTAGTGCCCATATAAGGGTCCTACCAAAATTATATTGATTATACGCTGCAGGTCGTACATATTAAGATATTTTGATGAAATTTTGTACACAGATCTATGTTGGCCCAATAACGCAGCCTATTGATTTTGGTGAACATCGGTCCATGTTTAGACCTAGTGCCCATATAAGGGTCCTACCAAAATTATATTGTTTATACGCTGCAGGTCGCAAATATTAAGATATTTTGATGAAATTTGGTACACAGATCTATATTGGCCCAGCAACGGAGCCTATTGCTTTTGGTGAACATCGGTCCATGTTTAGACCTAGTGCCCATATAAGGGTCCTACCAAAATTAAACTGTTTATACGCTGCAGGTCGCAAATATTAAGATATTTTGATGAAATTTGGTACACAGACCTACGTTGGCACAAGGACGAAACTTTTTGATTTTGGTGAACATCGGTCCATGTTTAGACCTAGTGCCCATATAAGGGTCCTACCAAAATTATACTGTTTATACGCTGCAGGTCGTAAATATTAAGATATTTTGATGAAATTCGGTACACAGACCTATATTGGCCCAGTAACGCAGCCTGTTGATTTTGGTGAACATCGGTCCATGTTTAGACCTAGTGCCCATATAAGGGTCCTACCAAAATTAAACTTTTTATACGCTGCAGGTCGCAAATATTAAGATATTTTGATGAAATTTGGTACACAGACCTACGTTGGCACAAGGACGAAGCTTTTTGATTTTGGTGAAAATCGGTCCATGTTTAGACCTAGTGCCCATATAAGCGTCCCCCCAAAATTATATTATTTATACGCTGCAGGTCGCAAATATTAAGATATTTTGATGAAATTTGGTACACACAGCTATGTTGGCCCAAGAACGAAGCTTGTTGATTTTGGTGAACATCGGTCCATGTTTAGACCTTGTGCCCATATAAGGGTCCTACCAAAATTATATTGTTTCTACGCTGCAGGTCGCAAATATTAAGATATTTTGATGAAATTTGGTACACCGACCTATGTCAGCCCAAGGAAGAAGCCTATTGATTTTGGTTATAAGCGGTCCATGTTTAGACCTAGTGCCCATATAAGGGTCACCCCAAAATTGGTTTGGTTACAAACTGCAGATCGCAAATATTAAGATATTTTAATGAAATTTGGTGCGCTGACTCACATTATAGAAAATTTTGACGCAAGCCCCATTTTAACCCATTCGAAATTCGGATCCAAACATTAGTTGGCTTTTACCCAGACTGGTGTAGGGTATTGTATAGTCGGCATGCCCGACTTTAACCTTTTTACTCGTTTTTCAACTGATTTTAAAGTTATTTTTTCGACATTCTTCTCCTTTATAAGCACACATTAAATTTTCAATTGATTTCCATTGGGATTATCATCAAATTTAATATAAAATATCATTTTCCTTTTATAGAACCCCCTAGTGTATACGACAGTAAATATATTCAATGTGTGTGTATAAGTCTTTTAGTACTTATCTGCATGGCAGAGACTTTCTTGCGAATGCATATTTGTAGTCAGTAACTCAAAAATGATTTTGATCAAATACTGTTCCGGACCAAAGAATTCGCAACAAAGTTGCACCAATTTGCTTTTGCATATTTCTGAATATTTTGTTTCAAATGCATAAACATATTTTTGCGTATTTTGTTGCATAATATGAATTTATTTTAAAATTTAAAATAAGATTTTACTAAAAATAAACAGATCCAAGAATTTGTAAAATTTAACTGAAAGGAGCCATATTTTATTATCATCTTCTCAGACATCTACTGGATTTAATTTTTCAGTAAACACTCCCGAATAATAAGATTGTGTTTTTTTATTAAAGAATGTAGCCTTCGTTTCGTTAAAATATCAAACGAATATCAATTCTTTGTCTTTATACGGTGAATGTCAGATACTAAAGACGAATACCAAATAATTCGTTTAAAAATTTGGTTTTTATAACAAGAATTGGAATGATAAAAATAACGAAATCAAACAAATGGAAATTTTTATTTTTTATCCTTTTTTTATTTATCTAGGGCGAGTAACTTCCCACTCAGAAAAATACAAACGGGAAAGTGATGGCAAAGCACTTTAACAGGTGAGCGTTGGGAGAGCAAAAAACAATTTGGTCTTGAAAAAGCTTTCCCACAAACAAAAAAATTAATTTTATAAAACATAAAAAAAAATTGAAATTAAAAAAATCCAAAAAAATTTTTTGCTTGCAACCGGATTTGAACTCGGAACCTTCTGACTACAAACCTTTTTTAACGAAGCGTCAGCAATTTTATATAATCATTGCTCTGCAATAATTTTATAAAATTAATTAATTAAATTAATTAAAATTAAAAATTACAATTCCTTTAATCTGTTCATATAACGTTTTTCTATATACTCAACAGTTTTGCCGGTAAAAATAAATGTATGAAGAAAAAAATATTTTTTGCCTAAAATATTAAAAAAAAAAGTAACAAACAAAAGGTTATTGATTATTATGGTAGCGGTAACAAACATTTATTTTTACCGGCAAAACTGTTGAGTATATAGAAAAACGTTACATGAACAGACTAAAGGAATTGTAATTTTTAATTTTTTTAAAATTGTTTGAGCAAAATCGGACTAGTGGTTCTCGAGTTATGTCAAAAAAAAAGATATATCTCGATTCCTAGGGGTGACCCAGCGAAACGCCGGGACACGTATAACTTGTTTTTGACCGATATAACATTTCCCGTTGGTTTCATCCCATCCCGATTTTGACTGTCGCATAGTGTTACAAATGGTATTGTTAACTATACGTACGACCGTAGTTCGACGAAATTTTGGGTAAAGTCTGATAAAATGAGAGTAAACAATTATCTCAAAATATGGTAAAAATAATCATAATACTTGTTTTTTCTTAAATGTTTAATAACGCTCCTAGACGAGAACAAGAAATTCTCATTGAGTTTGTAATTTAACTTAACAAATATTTCCAGAAATTCTAAGAACGTCGTCCCCTGACAATTTCCTTAGGCAAGAATGAAATCCGGATAGGGACAAGCCTACAAGGGATTATTTTTTACAATTTGTTAAATACGTTTAGGATTTTAGCATATTTAATTCCTTTAACCCAGCAAAACCTTTGAATGGGTTAGACCTTTTCACGCATTGCCTGGCAATGGGTACCCTTAACCTTGGTTTTACTTATAAACCTAAAGTAATACGTTACTTATATTGTGATACATCAATACTTATGTGGAAGGTATGAAATTATGAGTTACCGATATAGAGATATATTACTACTTATTTGGAGGCTTTAAAATAATATATTACTGATATTGTGTTATATAATAACTTATTAATAAGGGTAAAAATAATAATCTGATATCTTTAAAATATACTACAAAATAAAGTAAAATACCGATAACCTTAAAATACCCTAACGAAATTTTTTAAAATACCGTTAACCTTAAAATACCCTAACGAAATAACTTAAAATAGCGTTAACCCTAAAATAACTTAACGATATAACTTAGAATACCGATAACCTTAAAATAACCTAACGAAATACTGTTGAAATAACGTTATCACTTATCACTAACTTTGTGAAACGTTTGCCAACCTTGTTTAGGAAAAGTCTTTAGAATTTATGAGTTTTGGTAGGAAGAAGTGCTTAGGATTTGAGATTTTTCTATAGAAAAAAGCTTTAAGTCTTCTGTTGGGAAACTCTTTAAAATCGACAGGTTTTCCTGAGTTTTTTTTTAAGTAAAGATTATTCAGAATCAAAGTGTTTTCCTATCGAAGAATTTTCTATCTGAGAATTTTTTCTGAAGGAAGAAGTTCTTAAGAACCTGAGACTTTATCTGCAGAGTAAAAACCTCGCAATCTCAGGTTTTTACTAAAGAAAATCCTGAGGACTTTCTACAGCAAACAAAGTCGAAACAATTTTCTTGGGGAAAAAGTCCTTAGAATTTTAGATTTTTCCTATAGTAAAATAATTTAAATCTTAAGAATTTTTTAATTGCATATATTCCTTAGAACTTGAGAGTTTTCTAAATCATAGATTTTTTTATATTGTCTAACTTGTTCTGAAGTTTTTGGTCCCAAAAACATAATTTTTTTTAAGAAATAGCCCTCAAAATCTAATTTTTTTTTTATGAAAAATCTTAATGGTTTGCTAGAGGAAAAAGTATTGAATATTTCAGAATATTAGGATTTTTCAAAAGGAAATCATAATTATGGGTATAATATGATGGGTTTTCTGTAGAAAAAAGGCCTCCCAATCTTAGTGCTCAGACTCTAAGGATTTTCGTTTTTAAGAAGAAAATCATAAAATTCTTAAAGTCGAGTAATTTTTGAAAGTCGGGTAGATTTTATAATAAAATACCACCAATGAAACTTATTTGTTAAAATTTTCGCTGTGTTTTATACTTTTATCAGCATTTCATATAAGGCGTCAAATTTCGTAAGTTGCAGGAAGATTTTGGTGTGTATTTTTAAATAAATCCAATCCAAGAACATTTTTTTATTTACTAGTTTTCATTTCCTTTGTTCGTTAAACTTGGTTATCTACAAATCAAATAATTTTGAAAATAAATAAAATATTTTACATTTTTAATATACATACAAAACGTAAGCCAGAACTATAACGGCAGAAGTCGCTCCGCACGTTTTTGTTTACACACATTTCACAAGGGTTGTGCTATTTGTTATATCGTTGTATCGTCCTAACAAAAAACGGAGTTGTTAAAAATTAAATGGAAAAAATACAACATTTGAGAAAAGCACGATACAACATTTTTACAATTTTAAGTGTGCTATCAGATAGAAAACCCAATAGAAAATCGTTGTTAAACTGAAATAAAAACTTGTTGTTTAATGCACTGCCAGCGTCCTTAAGGCATTTCAATTGTACTGATCATACTTATAAAGGGAGGCTTTTGAATAATTTTCAATAACTACAATCTTCTTATCTTTCTGATAATTTTTATTACAACATAGTTCATAATGACAATAGTTCTTTCTTTCTCGTTTAAATTGGGATATCAAAAATAATAATTATAATATTTTTTAGAGTAGCAAATAAATATATTTTCTTATCAGGGTTTTATAAATTCTAAATTAAGATTATCTTAAGTGAGTGGAATATTGTAATTTATTAATTGGCCACTAGGCTTTCAAATTACAAAATGGTGAATAAATAAATAAAAACCTTAACAGCTCTGTTTTTCGTTAGGACGGTACAACAGATAGCACACCCCTTGTGAACAACCTAATTGCGAATTATTCAGGATACCACTACTACTAACACACTCAGCTGCCCAAAAGTGTATAAAAGCCAGCAAACACATCGCAGAAATCTAGATCAGTTGGCTGCAACCGTGAAAGTGATCAAAAGCAAATTTTCCTCACTAATCTTTCTCTTTTTCTAGATCCTGCAAAGGAAGCGTGCCGTACAAGGACGCTCCTACATCCAGAAAAAGACGTGTGCCGTACCAGGTCATATCCTTGAAGATCCTGTGAATATCCTTAGAGGTCCTGTGAACGGGGAACCCTGGAGCGTGCTGGTGACAGGGAAGTGTACCATAGCCGGTCACATCCTTCAGAAAATCCTTAACGTGGTTGGACAAGGAGCGCGCCATACTAAGCCACTTCCTTCGAAGACTCCTGCAGGGACCCGCTGAGTATCCTAAACCTTTTTTTTAACCAATGCTTCGCTTTGTTTCAGCGGGGCAGTGTGCCTTACCAGGTCGCGTCCTCGACCGAGAAAGCCCTGTAGCAAACTGTGTGCCGTCCCAGGTCACGTCCTTTACGGATTCTGGTAAACCCGTTGGAGGTTTTTGGATAAGAGGGTATGTCGTGCCAGGTCACGCCACTCGAGGAATTGATTTCAGTTGAGAGGTGTGCCGTCCCAAGTCACTTCCATCCTGTTGCAGCGAATACCCAGGTATCCAGTTACAAGGACACCGTGAGGCCCAGAAGACCCAGTCAACTGCCCTGGTTGACTGGAAAGAAGTGTACCGTACAAAGTCACTACCTACGAGAGGGCTTGGTGGAGAGTTGTGCCGTCCCAGGTTACTCCCAGAGGAAGTCAACCAAAGAAAAGGTCCTGAGAGTATCCGTGTTAGTCGTTATTTTTCCTTTCTTTTTTTCTTTCCCCACTTATTCAAGATATTCCACTATACAAACCACCAGAGCTGTAACAAACGGAATCGACTGCGCTCGAAGCGTCTGCCGTTCTAGGCCACGCCCACGCCCACCAGAGGTTCGAAGAAGGAGGCGAGCTGTTAAAGGTCACCTCCTAAATGAAGCCAGAGAGGACTTGCCTCTAAAAGCCTTCTAGATACTTGGCTTTTCATTAGTCTAGTTGTTTTTTTTCTAAATAAAGACATTAATTTAGTATCATAAAGTTTTTCTGACCCTCTGTCACTGATTGAAAATAAATTGCTGTGACGGTCCCTACCCCGGCGAGCTTACTCCAGCTTACGTAGGAAAACTCGTCGTCACAAAACAAACGAATTCGTATGAGTTATAAAAACCCATTTCCTTACGTATTCTTTTGTTAACGATTCGTTAGAGGAAAATTATTTTCTTTTTACAAAATCAGGCTATAAATATGATTTGTAAAAAACGAGAAACTTAATACGCAATCTCTTTGATTTTTAGTGCATATCACTATTTAAATGCATATTTTTGCGAATATTTAGCATTTCTAAAGCATATTTTAAGCGCATATTTTCCATTTTTATGTGTATGTGAGTCGCTGCTCTGCTTATCAGTAACTAGCTGTTATAGTTTTTGTTAGTGTGTAGTTAAACTAACAAAAACAAAATTGCAAGTTTTTGTTTTTAGTTTTCTTTCTTTGCCTTTATATATTACCACATTTTTTCATCATATGCCTGTCGCCATCGTTTATCATTGTCTCATTTAGTTCAACTACAGTATAAGCCTTGTAGCTATAAAATAATAAGTGTTTATGAATGTATGTGATTTGAAGTGTCTCGGTGTGTGTATATATCTGATGCAGTTGCTGTTTTGCTATTTTTTACCATATGTATGATTCGAAAACTTTAAAAAATTAAAATGATAAATAAAAAATTAAAAGTTAGTGTCATTAGAAACACTGCTATGTCATTTTTATTTCACATTGTCACATAACTTTTGATACTTTGCTTATGAATAAGTACACTAATCAAATTTTCGTTCGTTCTATTTATGAATAGATTTCATTAAATTGAATTCATTATTCTAATAAACAATTTTCGTTAAATAAATTAAAAATTAATTAATTTTTTTTATCGTAGATTTTAGTTGATCTGAAGATTATTACAATGAGTGTTATTTTTCTTCGATTTTAGGATCAAATATATAAAATTCCAAATACAATTTATTTTACAACAAATTGAGAAAAAACTTAGGAAAAAGTCTTTGCTAGAACCAATGGTTGACAATTAATGCATTTTCAAGTGCAACAAAACACTTTCATCAGATTGTCTTTATAGGGTTCTCTCTAGCTTATAATGTAGATTTTAGTTTTTGTATATACATATGTTAACTTTCAAAGTGCAAAGTATTTGGAGAAGTAAACTCAAACATTTTTACTTATTTATTTCATATTACAATGAAAATCAAATGTTTTTAACAAAGCTATTATTTTTCTCTATGTTACAGTTGTTGCTTTTTACTAAAGCTCCTTCAATAGCAAAGCAATGTATGTTGTGTTTTTTAACATTCAAACTTTTAATTCTATTTATAGTAATTAGAACGAAAGCAAAGAACTTTTACACGATTATTTGTTTTCTGTATTACACCCTAACCCTAAATGATTAACATGCTGCAATTAAGGGATATTACCTTACAATTTGAACTGTACCTTGTCTGTGAGTATTTTATCGCAGATTTTAGTAGATCTAAATAAATAAAGGGAGGATCCCGAGACCTTAAATTTAAACAAATTTTACGACTCAGTACAATTGTAGATAAAACTGTAGTTTTATTTATTTTTTACTTTGTTTGTTTGTTAAATTTAATAAAAAAAATTTTTCAAAATCAACAAATTTTATTTTAAGCCATAAAAACAGGAATAAATTTTGTTAAAGTAACAAATTTTTCTGTTCAGCCAACAGACTTATTATTTTGAGAGTACAAAAACTAAAATCTACATTATAACCCAGAGATAACCCCATAAAGACAACCTGATGAAAGTGTTTGGTTGCACTTGAAAATGCGTTAATTGTCAGCCATTGGTTCTAGAAAAGTTTTTTTTCATAAGTTTTTTCTCAATATGTTGTAAAATAAATTGAAAATTCTATTTGGAATTTGTCATATTTGATCGTAAACTACCCTGTAAGGTATGCTATAGTTTTATTAGGTTTTCTGAATTTTAGGTGATCTATGGACTGAACCTGAAATATATATTATATTTGTTCCTTTTACTCCTGCAAGCAGTATAGGGCCGCAATACGGTTTCGGTAATCATGTTTGGTTTAAGATGAATGGCTGATTGGGCCAAAGCATCTGATCCTGGTGTTGGGGCTGCCAATATTGCCCCAAAGCCTGCAGTGGTTGCGCAGGGATTTAATCCAAGTGCCAATAGATTTATACCACCCATGGTCGGTTGGGATATTGGTTTTGTTTGTTGGCGCCAATTGCTCGCCACGACATTACAAGAATCACAGGTAAACTCGGGACTTAGTGGGAGCTCGAAAGACCCTCCGAGACTTTCCCCTTGTAACCGCTGACTGTCCGCGGCTGCCATTGGCAGCTACTCCACATTTCTGCGGAATCACTATCCGCAACCTGTGACGCGTCCGATAGCACTTAGCTGTGCTTCCCATAAGCAAATAATATATCATACATCGTCATAAAAGTGACAAGGTGTAATATACCATTCGCAAGGGCGGAAATAATTTAAATATAAAAGCCCAAATAATGCACGTACAAACCATACGTCAATGTGGCAATATTTGTGAAAAGGTGACACGGAGGAAATAAGAATATAAACAGAGAAAATCGGAAGTAGAATGTTTGTACATGTCTGTTTGATCACTTCTGAATCAAATATATAAATAATAATACAATTTAATAGAAGATCACTGATAAAGCCTGTCCATAAAAAGGCAGAAACTAGATCTAGCGTCTTTAGCTAGAAACCTAAAACTTAAAGAACAAGTGGGAACACTAAAATTAAGAAATTAAATAAGAAACGAGTGGAATTGAAACACTACACAAGTGGAACGAAATGGATATAAACTTTGAACGAGTGGACTTGAAATTATTGAAAATGGAAGTGGATTGGAAGAGGGAACGAAATGGAATGGACTATAGAACGAAATGGAATGAGGAGCGAGATGGCATAGAATAGGGAACGAGTGGAATTGAAACACTGCTGTTAAAAGAGGAATGGAACGGAGAAAGTGCAAAGAAATGGAATGGAAAGCGAAGCGACTGATATCAATATCGATACACAAGACAGTAGGAACGAAATGGAATGAAACGGGGAACGAGTGGAGTTGGAATAACAGATAATGGCAACGAAATGCAATGGAATGGTGAACGAAATGGAATCTTGGAAGGAGTTGCATTGGAACACTAAAATTGTTAAACAAAATGGAACGGAATTTGAATGACTCAAACTGCCGAAGTTTGGTGCTTGAAATTTCGCATGCTATTGAGGCAAGATTATATATATTTGGGATTTTTACTGGGAGGAACAAAAAGGGGTGAAGAATCCCTTTTAATTACCTGTTCAAACACTAACCACGGAATATGAAACTTATGTAGCATTGAAACATACTCTCCAAAAAGTTAAACAAATTTTCTAAAAGAGAAAAAACCTTAGAAAATTAATGGAACTTATATATTCTGATATTTAAACTGCAGGTAACGAAGCACCGGTGGAAGAAACCGACGCAGTAAATTTTCCAACTGAATTTGTGAATTTACTTGAATTGCCAGGTCTACCTTTACATAAACTGGAATTAAAAAAAAAACTTTAAGGCACGCTAGCAACGTAGCGGGCTGCGCCCGCTAGTAGCTTATATTTTATTAACCAATAAAGCTAAACACTAACTGTAAGAATTTTTATGAAGAGGAAAAGTGCCGTTTTTGATAAAAATTAATACATTTTACAAACTTTTTCGAATATCTTAGCTATCACGACTTCAATTCTGTAACGATTTTTCGTCATAATTTCTGATAAAATTGCATATACCAGACTTTCGGAGTTATCTATTATTTATATTGCGAAAAGTATAATGTTATTTATACTCAAATGATCGTTGGACTGTAAGTAATCATCCAGTATAACAGACTTGAAGCTTTTCTGCAGCATGTAACATTCTCGAGATGAAAAAGGATGTCTTTAATAAGATTTGAAAAAATGTTGTAAACCCCGTTCCTAATTTTTACACAAAACTATTAAACGAGTAACAAAAACAATGCCATATTTGGATTCACCTTGTTGGCATCATGCGATTTTGTTTCGGAAAAAAAATTCTGGCTAAGCGTTTCTGAAAGAAAACGAAAAAAGTACCCAATTTTAACTCCGTAACTGTAAACTCCGTAACCACAATTGTTTGCATCAGATTTCATTCAAATAAATGTAGATAAATGTTTAAAATATTTTAAAATAACCATAAACAGAGGTGATTCAACTAATATTTATGCGTCAAAAGACGATTCAACTAATAATTTTGCGTCAAATCAAAAAAAGTTATCAGTTTTTTACCCTAAGCTGCTGGAGCGAAAAACGATTGATTTTGCATTTCATTGGTTTTGAATTGATATTTCGAGTCATTACTGACATTAGTTTGACAAATTAAATTTGTTTCACACAATTTAAGAATTTTTTGATCGCGAAATGTTATGTTTTAATATATTATTTTGTAACTGCGCAACCGCTGTTTGAATTTTAAAAATTTTTATATTTTTGAAAAGGATTTAAAAGGATCAAAAATACAAAATTAAAAAAAAATAAAACTTTTTTTCGCGGAATGAATTGTATTTTTATTCGCGAAACCGCCAATTTAATAAACACAAATTATATATCATTGGAAAGCAAGTTGAAAACCCAAATACGAAAAACTAATTAATTGAAGAAAATTCGTACGGAATTTTTTTTGTTATATCTTTTGCTTGCAGAAATGTAAACTCCGTTACCACAAAAAAAATTAAGATTGTGCAAAAAAAGTTATTGCGACAACTTGTAGAAGAGATTTTTTGCAATTAGGTTTATAATGACTAAACTTACTGATTCCATTAAGAAAAAACCGAAATATTAACACTTTTTGCTTCTCACAAATTTGGCCCAAAAATTTATCACATTTTTTGATTTCACCCATATATGAAAAATAACAAAAAAAAAAAGAAATAAAAAAAATATTTTTTTTCAATTATTTTTCATTTAACGAAAATGTTTTAATGAGCTCCTTTTTTGGTTTTCAGTGAAAACCGAATGATTAGTGAATAAATTCATTATTACAACCCAGCAAAATCTTTCATTACCAAATAAGTGGTTATATAATAGAAATTCATAGCTCCGCACAACTTATTTTTTGGCATATAAACTCATTATTTTTGTTTGGCGTGGTCGTTTTTATAAGTAGCCACGCTTACCCGCTCGCTTACGAAAAAATGAGAAATAAGTAGTTATGAGATTTTGAATAATAAGTGGTTACACACATGCTTACAAAAAGTTGAATTATAAGTGGTTATCCGATTGCTTACTTGATTCTTAAAAATAAGGAGTTACGCAAATACTATTAGCTTAAGGAAATACATTCAGAAAAATTTAAGTTTTCTCTAGTGTGTAATTTTAGGACTCGTCATAAAAATGTAAACATAAAACATATTTATAGTAAATTGTTGTTTTTTCAAACGCGTCGTATAGACCAAATACAATTAATATTGTCATTAATATGTATTTTTATTACTTCTAATTTAGTAGGTTTGAGGTTAAGAAGAAGAATAAACCTTCCTCAAAAGTTATAAACATATTAAATTTGCAAATCAGACTAGATGTAGTTTCTGCCTTTTTATGGACAGGCTTCATCAGTGATCTTCCATTTAATTGTATTATTGTTTACATTTTTTTTATTGTCAGATTGTCTCTATATGAATAATTTCAGAAGTGATCAATAAGACATATACAAAAATTCTACATCAGATTTTCTCTGTTTATCTTCTTATTTCCTCCGTGTCACCTAGATCTATTTTCTGCCTTTTTATGGACAGGCTTCATCAGTGATCTTCCATTTAATTGTATTATTGTTTATATTTTTTTTATTGTCAGATTGTCTCTATATGAATAATTTCAGAAGTGATCAATAAGACATATACAAAAATTCTACATCAGATTTTCTCTGTTTATCTTCTTATTTCCTCCATGTCACATTTCACAAATATTGCCACATTGACGTATGGTTTGTGCGTACAAGTGCATGCAATTTGTGTATATTGGAGAGGGACAGCCAACAGGGCATTTTTACATTACATTACATATAATAAATAAAAATGTATAAAATTTAACTGTGTAAAAAGTACGTATTTAAACTATTACGAGTAAGTCATTATTTTATATTTAGAAACAATGAATACAATAAGCCGTTATTAGGAATTCATTATTTTATATTATACAATAATGCAAAAGGTAATGATATATCATTTTTGGTAATGCGGACAGTAATGAGGTGTCATTACCAATATTTTGCTGGGAATGAATAAAATTCTATCAGTGTAGTAGTAAGATATCACAACTTGAACTAGTTACTTGTTGATAGTGAGCAATAAAACTTTATATTATTGATTACTTATTTATTTAGTGGCAATATTTAGGATAAAAAACTTGAGCATAAATATGCACAGAAAGAATTTATAAAATTCAAATTAAATTTTTAAACAACTTTCTCATACCAAAATTATAAATAAAAACAAAACTTTTTAAAGAACAACAAAGAAATTTGTAAATCCAAAAAAAAATTTTTTTTTGTAACTTTGAATTTTTATTTTTAAACAAAAAAATTAATCCCATAATACCAATTTTCTTAAAATGACACAGCTCTCCAAAATAAGACAATATTTTTAAGTCACACAACTTTGTAGTGGATTTAGGATAACTGGGGGGTGCTGATTTCGAATCTGCAATGAGTTTATTCAAATTGGCTCTAGGTAAAAAATACGACTTGCAAAAAATTAAGGTGATCGTCGAACGGGAACACGTGCCGCATCGGCCATGAATTTTGAAATACGATTTACAAGGCGAAAAAATCACTTTTTTGATTTTTTTGAAAATACTGGCTCTTAATTAACTGCATTTTTGGAAAATGTAAACAGAATTCTAATCTAGACTAACTTTCTTTCTGGAAGTGTATGAAAATCGGAAATCGGTTGGAAAATGTTTAAGAAATTGCAATTTCCTCAGACCATTGTAGGGTTAAAGCGAGATAAATTATAAAAATCGTAAAAAATAAAATATGTTTTTCAAAAATTTACAATGTTATACTCTAATTTCACTTCTGAGATTCACAAATATTCAGATATAAAGTTTTGTCTCTCTTGGATTATGATAACCTAGTCCCAGGTATGGCCAAATATGGGATTTTTTTTTTAATTTGCAAAACTCTAGTTTTGAGTTTTTAAAATTTTGTTCAACAAAATACAAAAAAGTGGTCAACGCATAGAGGTTTATTAAATACACCCAGTGTAGAAACGGTAATGATATATCATTATTTTTTGGAGTACCAGTAATGACACCCACTTACCTTCTGCATTATTTTAAAACATATAATAATGAGTTACTGATAATGACTTATTTTTATCATTATTTCAAATAGAAAATACATATTTATATTTTTTTTTTAATTTTTTTAAATCTATTTTTAGACTCAATATTTTTTAAACACTGGTAAGGATATATGTAACCACATATTTTTTGATTTTTTGTATGTTGGCGAGTAAGCTTACTTGTGTGCAGCAGGTCAATTATGTTTTTATCTATTAAATATTACATGTCGATATAGCTCAGACGCTAGAGCTGTTGACTGGCAATCTGTAGACCCAGGTTCGATTCCCGCACCAGCAAATTTTATTAAAAAAAATACAATAAAAAATATTTTTTTTATATAATTTATTTTTTTGAAAATCTATTTTTAGACTCATTGTTTTTGTCAGTACTGGTAAGCACATATGTAAAGATATATTTTTTGATTTTTCGTATGTTATGTAACGACAACTCATTCGTTATGTAACGACAACTCATTATTTTTCGCGACATCGCCATATAAAAATAATAAGAAATGTAATAACAAAAGTAACCAGTTACCATTACCAAGTATGTAGTTACATAACCACATATCTGGTAATGATTTTCTACACTGGGCACCTTAGAGAATAATTTTAATGAAAATTACACATAACTCTCTTTTAACTTAATAGTGAAGGCGTTTTAAATTTGAAAATTTTAGAAAAAAGTGTGATTTTGGCCAATAATTTATATAATAGTATTTATTCCTTTGTTTTAGCTAGCTCGAACAAAATCACTTCCGATTTATCTAAATTCAAGAGATTATTTTCCGAAATGTTTGTAAAACTCGGACAACGTTAATCCTTTCTTTAAAAGGTTAAAGTGAAATTTTTTTTGAAATTTTTCGATTTTTCCTGGAAGTATATCAAAACAATGTGTTGTTTCTTGCGGAATTTGATGAAAGTTGTCCAAATAATTTTGTTAACCCTAAATTTTTTACATATTACTTAAAAATGTGAAATTAGACCTTAGATGCACATGGGGTCAAAATGACTCCAAATTTTTTAAATGTAAAGAAGTGCTATTTGACATGAAAATCGCCATAAAAAAATTTAATTAAGCATTTTCTAGAAAATACTTTTTATTACTTTTATTAGTATAAATTTCAATGCGTTTGGTGCGGGAACTTTTTATCGATCGCAAAAAAGTAAAATCGTATTTCTTAATATTTTTCCATGCACTGCTTGATTTTTCCTTGGGAAAAATGATATTTGCAAAAATTGCAAAAAGTTATATCCCTAATATACATGTTAAAATGGCATGTTTCGAAAATTTTATATACAGCATAGCTTTCCAAGTTGTCCCCAAAGTCCAACTTTTAGTAAAATAAGGGAAACTGTTCATGCAAGTTATCGCAATAAATAAACACTTATTTGACAAGATTATTATGGGACTAAAGAAATTATAATACTAATTTTAGTAAAAACTAAACAAAATTTTAAAAAAATTTAGATCGAAAAATAAAGTACGCCATTGTAATCAGCATATCCGAAATATATAGAATTAATTGTCTATTAATTTTTAACATTTAAAATTTTGTCATCCTGTGTAATTTGCGAATCAGCAAAGTTTTTTGATTAGTTTAAATCTAGACATTTATTAATTTTTTTCCCTTGGTGTATTTAAGAGCAAACATGTATACAAAAGAATATTACATCATCCTAAAACACATGTTTAACCCTATTCTTAAACAACTTCCAAATTCCAATGTTATTGAATATATGTATATATTTCCAAAAGACCTCATTAAAGTCTTATTTATATTCTTAACCTTATATGAAAACTTTCTAAATCATTTGCTAATTTATGATACTTCAAAAAATTATCTACTTTACGTGTATTTACACAATGTCAGCTAAACCCACACACATGTACTACATTATTAGTACATTATTTTTTGTGAGAAAAGTAAAATACTTAAAAGCGCACACAAAGTCATTCACCCATCCACGCAAGCCTGATGTTTATACATATATAATTCACACACACATAATAATATATGAATGTTTCACTTGCCAAATCGATTAACTCCACTCTCAAAATTTTATAAAACTTTAATTTCAAAACACTTTATTGACCCCTAACCAGGGATGATAAAGTTACTATATTACTTTTTATGGTATTATTAGAACCTAAAAAGTACTATGGTACTCCTATCACTCATTTAGTACTATTTCCAAATTTTCATATTTTATTCTTTTTTTTTTAATTTTTATATTTTATTTTTTTTTTAATTATTTAAAAAAATCCTTAATAATAGCAACTATTAACTGTTGTGATAACCAAGAAGTTGTGTTAGTCGAGAATTACATTAATTGGGGTGGTACTTAATTTAATAGTTGAATAAATCAAATGAGCTAAGTTGAGTTAGTTAGCTAAGTTGTCAATGTTATGATAGCATCGATACCAGGTCTTAATTTTTTAGAATTTTTCAAAAAAAAATTTGAATAAATATAATTCAGTATGACTTTGCAACAACAAATACAGGGTAAATACAGTCACAACTAAGAGTCACAGACTTTTCGTAAGAATTGACACGTAAATCCCTTTAAAATAATTTTCGCCTTCAAACGAAATTGAATACGACTTTTTGGGACTTCATTCAAATAAAATTCTGAATCAAACGTCAGAACAAAGTTATTGTATTCCATACCATATACTCCATTGTATAACTCCATTGAAACTCGTTTAACAACTTCAAATATCGATTAACCCTATATTGATTTTTTCAGATTTTTTGTTTTTTTTTTTAATTGACACGTTGGTTTTCTAGACTAGTCTAACAGTTAAACAGCAATAAAATATTCGTAATTAATCGAACTGTTCGGCCTTCAGAATGCTGTAAAAAAGAGCCGGGAAGAACTAAGTTAAATATGAGCCTGGGTTTTTCTTGGAATTAACTACCTCATTAACAAATAAAATTATATAGGTCCCCTGAAAGAAATCGTCTAAAATCCCTTTGGTTATACCACTAATACCAATACATTCAATATTAGATAGGACCTCTTCATGATTACTAAGTCAAAACATAGACCGATTTTAACCATTTTCAATAGCGTTAGTTCTTCATGCATTACAAACTTATGTACCAAACTTCGTCAAATTATTTTTAAAAGTGCGAACTGTAATTTCCTAACAAGGATCGTTCATTTTATATGGACAGACGAACTGACATCACAAGCGCCAACTCAATACACTCATAGGGGTGGTTAGAATATAAAAAATATTTTTTGGTACTATGGAAGTCAAAAAGTATTTTTTTAAGCTGGTTAGTACTATTTTATCATCCCTGCCCCTAACTATAAAATATTCAAAACAAATTTCTCTGATAATAAATACTAATACTACTGAATGACAAAATTTATAATTTCCCAAGTAAAAAAAATGATATGGAGTCATATTAAGTTATATTTAATTATATATAATCTTTTACGTAATTAGATATAATTATATCCGAAAAATGAGAACGTCTTAGTGTATCATATTGTATACAATTGTATACAATTTGGTACAATTTGATACAATTTTATGCAACTCGATACAATTGTGTCCGAATTTTTTCCTCATCCAATTACATCAAATTATATCTTTTTGTATAAAATTATATAAAATGTTATAAAAGTGGACATAGTTTGATACAATTATATCTAAATATTAACCTTATACTTTTTATCATATTATATAGGACCATATCTAATAATATACAAAAATTATTTTTTTAAATAAAAAAAAATTTTTAATTACTTTTAATTGTTCTTTTTTGAATTGCAATTACATATAATCAGTGTGTTCGTTTACCCGAATTTCTTACTACTTTTACTACAATTGGAAAGTTTTATTTACTTTTTGTATTGAATTTTTTCAGCTGTAGTAAATATAGTAACTTGTAGTAAGTAAACGAACAAACATATTATGTAATTGTAGATGAGTTTTTTTTTCAATTACAATTACATGTAATTGTCTAATTGCATGTGTAATTAATTACAAAATGTAATGATTAACCCCAGGTCTGTTGGAGATCTTATAATTTCGATAAATCTTCCATTACTTTTATCCACATTTATCATGACAGTGCAAAAAACATGAAAAAAAATTTATTTTAATTTAGTAATTTTTAAATACAGTTAACAACACTGAAATTTTAAAGGTAATAGGATTATGATATTCAACCAAGATATAAGAAATCAGTCAAGTGTACGTTATAGTAAGGAGAATTTCATATTAAAGCTTTAGTGTTGTTAATGTTATGGGTGCGTAAGCCATTTTTGACTCATGCTCCTAATCAAAAACAAATTACTCACTCACGAGCATTTCGTTTCTTACTCAGCACACATGAGTATATTAAAAACTTACATTCAGAAAATTCTCACGCAAAATAGTAAAAATTACTAAAAACATATGATGCAAAAAATAAACTCACACACGAATCATGCACGGGTTATTATTACTTACGCTCACGCACGAATCACTTAAGTATAGTAATTATTACTCACGATCACGTGTGAATAACGTGACTCACGAACATTTCGTGTCACGCGCCAATCCCTAGTAATTACTAAATTTAAAACTAGTTCAAAATCACTGATAACATGGAACAAAATATAATATAATACGGTTTTATATGGACCTTATATAAAATCACTTTGAAAAAATTGCCTATGTGGGATGATATATAATTATAGATGATTTTATAAAGAACGTTATAAGTTATATATGGGTTCATATTCGTCAATATATAATCATAACTAACACAAATTATAAAATATTTTTTATATGGATCCACATAATAGTTTTATATTATTATGTATAGTGTCGTACTAAATTATAAATAAACGTATATGTAATTATATCTTTCATATGTTACTTTATGTACTTATATATAGCACATACATATATGTATATGTAGGCCAGTATGTAATAATATAAAATCACATATGTTTCCATATTAAAACCTTTGAGGAAAAAATATCTAATATATGACTACATAAAAGTATATATGCTTGAATTTAAAAGCATATGTTGCCATATGTAACTACTAGCGGGCGCAGCCCGCTACGTTGTTAGCGTGCCTTAAAGGTTAAGGGGGGGGGGGGGGGGGGGGGGGGGGGGGGGGGGGGCTACGCCCTCCCCCCCGGGGGCTGCGCCCCCCACAATTTTTATTAAATTCGTTTTTTTATTTAAAGTTTTTTTATTTAAAGCCTTCACCCAGCCACCACAAATAAATAATTCTGCACAACAATGGGTTTAAAATAAATAAATATTTGATCACTTTTTCTCATGAAAGTGGATTCTTAGAAATGAATCTATAATAAATTGCAATATACGTGTGTATGTTAAGATAATTTAGTAAAGTGCGAACTTAGGTAGATAGACCCGTAAGTAGTTTTGTTCATTTGTGTTTTGAATGAAAATAAATAACGTAAAGAAGGGTTGGAAAGCATTTTATAATATTAAAAATAGCGGGCAAAGCTACGTTGTTAGCGTGTCTTAAAGTTTTTTTTTTTAATTCCAGTTTATGTAAAGGTAGACCTGGCAATTCAAGTAAATTCACAAATTCAGTTGGAAAATTTACTGCGTCGGTTTCTTCCACCCGTGCTTCGTTACATGAAGTTTAAATATCGGAATATATAAGTTCCATTCCTTTTCTAAGGTTTTTTCTCTTTCAGAAAATTTGTTTAACTTTTTGGAGAGTATGTTTCAATGCTACATAAGTTTCATATTCCGTTTATAGTGTTTGAACAGGTAATTCCCTCTTAGAATCCATTTGCATTGTCTATAATTTTAATTCCACTCGTTCAACGTTTATATCCATTTCATCCACTTGTGTAGTGTTTCAATCCCACTCGTTTCCTATTTAGTTTCTTAATTTTAGTGTTTCATATACACTTGTTCTTTAAGTTTTAGGTTTCTAGCTAAAGACGCAGACGTTAAGGGGGCGGGGCAATTTTCCCCTTTTGAACCACCATTTTTACCACGTTCCTGTCCAAAGTCCTAGAAATGCCTTGTCGATAAGTTAGCCCATACTCCAAGGAAAACATATTATATATTACAGGTTTCTAGCCGAAGGGTTCGGTTAGGCCATCAAGGGGAGAATTATTCAGTTTTTACCCCTCCCGGTAGGAATTCCCAAAAATTCCGTCTTAGAGGACGTCTGCGTTGGAGGAGGAACCTACTACATACATAATTTTAGGTCTCTATATCCAGCAGTTTGGCCAGGCCGTCAAGGGGAAAGTTTTTCCCTTTTTACCCCTCCCGGTATGAATTTCCAAAAATACCATCTTAGGGGACGTCAACGTTGGAGAAGGAACCCAATTTAAGATCCCTTGTTCCAGCAGTTTGGCCAGGCCGTTAAGGGGGAGACTTTTCCTGTTTTTGACCCTACCTGTAGAAATTTCCAAAAATCTCATCTTAGCGGATGTCTACAATAGAGGAGGAATTTTAATACCAAATTTCAACTTCCTACCTCCAGCGGTTTGGGCAGGCCTTTAAGCGGCACTTTTCGCTTCATTAATCCCGATTTTTACAATGTCCCTGTCCAAAAAGCACCTTCTCGGTAAGTGAGCACATACTCCAAGTAACATATGTTTTACATTTCAGGTTTCTAGCCAACTTTTACTATTTGTGCCCCTCTCGGTAGGAATTTCCGAAAATCCATCGACAGGGAATTCCAGCTTCCTAGTTCCAGCAGTTTGAGCAGGGTGAGAGGAACTTAAGTACCGAATTTCAGCTTCCTAGTTCCAGCAGTTTGGACAGGCGTTAAGGGGCAACTTTCCCTTTTTGAGCCCCCATTTTATAACGACCCTGTCCAAAATTCAAAAAAGTATCTTTCTAATAAGTTAGCCTTCACTCCAGGGACCCACATTTTAAGCTTCAGGTTTTTAGCCGAAGGGGTTTTTACCGGCCCCCAAGGTGAGGCTTTTCTTCTTTTTGCCCCTTCCTTTAGGAATTTACAAAAATTCCATCTTCGCGGCTATCTGCGATGGATGAGGAACATTCATACGAAATTTCAACTGCATTGCCTAAGCGGTTTGGGCAGGCCGTTAGTGGGGACATTTTTCCCTTTCAACCACCATTTTTACTATGTTCCTGTTCCAAAATAGAAAAATTACGTTGCCGGTGAGTTAGTCCTACTCCAAGGAATACATATTTAAAATTTTAGGTTGGCCAAAAGGGATTGGGCAAGCCGTCAGGAGGAGACTTTTACCTTATTTCCCCTCCCGATAGGAATTTCAAAAATTCCGTCTAAGCGGACGCCTACACAGAAGGAGGAACTCACATACCTAGTTTCCTTTTGGGATATCCTGTAGGGAATTCCAAAAATACAAACTTAGTCGATGTCTACTACAGTGGAGGAACCTTTATACCAAATTTCAACTTCTTACCTCCAGTGGTTTGGGCAGGCACTTTTCCAATTTGTGAGACTGTTTATGGGGAGACTTTTCCCCTTTTTGCCCGTTCCGGTAGGAATTTCCAAAAATCCCGTCTTAGCGCACGTCTATGCCGAATATCAAGAAACCTTGTTTTAGTGGAGATATCCGTGGGGGGGTGGAAAAAAAGTAGTTTTTTTGAAATTATATATTATTTTAAATGGTACTTTTTGGAGATATCCGTGGAGATATCCGTGGGGGGGTGGAATTTTTGAAATTATATATTATTTTAAATGGTACTTTTTGGAAAAACGAAATTTTTTGGAAAAAGATACTTTGTTTTTACAAAGTACTTTTTTTGGAAAAGGTATTTTTTTTAAAAATGGTGTTTTTTTTGGGAAAATGGAGTTTTTTTGGAAAAAGGTACTTTTTTTGGAAAAGGTACTTCTTTTGGAAAAGGAAAATTTTTTTAGAAAAATGTACTTTTTTTGGGAAAAGGTACTTTTTTTTGGAAAAGGTACTTTTTTTGAAAAAGGTATTTTTTTTAAAAAATTTATGTTTTTTGGGAAAAGGAACATTTTTTTAGAAAAAGGTACTTTTTGTGGGAAAAGGTACTTTTTTTGGAAAAAGGTACTTTTTTTGGAAAAAGGTACTTTTTTCGGGAAAAGGTACTTTTTTCGGGAAAAGGTACTTTTTTTTGGAAAAAGGTACTTTTTTTGGAAAAAGGTACTTTTTTTGAAAAAAGGTACTTTTTTTTTTGGAAAAAGGTACTTTTTTTGGAAAAAGGTACTTTTTTTGGAAAAAGGTACTTTTTTTGGAAAAAGGTACTTTTTTTGGAAAAAGGTACTTTTTTTGGAAAAACGTACTTTTTTTGTAAAAAGGAATTTTTTTTGGAAAAAGGTACTTTTTTTGGAAAAAGGTACTTTTTTTTGAATAAGGTACTTTTTTTGAAAAAAGGTACTTTTTTTTGGAAAAACGTACTTTTTTCGGAAAAAGGTACTTTTTTTGGAAAAAGGTACTTTTTTTGGAAAAAGGTACTTTTTTTGGAAAAAGGTACTTTTTTTGGAAAAAGGTACTTTTTTTGGAAAAAGGTACTTTTTTTTGAAAAAGGTACTTTTTTTGGAAAAAGGTACTTTTTTTGGAAAAAGGTACTTTTTTGGGAAAAAGGTACTTTTTTTGGGAAAAGGTACTTTTTTTGGGAAAGGGTACTTTTTTGGAAAAAGGTACTTTTTTTGGGAAAGGGTACTTTTTTGGAAAAAGGTACTTTTTTTGTCCCCTTTTTGCCCCTCCCGATAAGAATTTCCAAAAATGCCGTCTCAACGGACGTCTACACCGGTCGAGGAACCTACATACCAAATTTCAACTTCATAGCTCCAGCAGTTTGAGCAGGCCGTCAAGGGGGAGACTTTTTCCCCTTTTTGCCCGTCCCTGTAAAAATTTCCAAAACTCCCGTCTTGGTGGATGTCTACGATAGTGGAGGAACCGTTATACCAAATTTCAACTTCCTACCTCCAGCGGTTTGGGCAGGCCGTCAAGGGGGGCCTTTTTCCCCTTTTTAACCCCCATTTTTACAACGTCCCTGTCCAAAATTCTAGAAAGTACTTTCCAGAAAAGTTAGCCCCTACTCCAAGGAACACATATCTTAAATTTCAGCTTTCTAGCCAGAGGGGTTTTGGCAGGCCATCAAGGGGGACACTTTCCCCCTTTTTGCCCGTTCCGGTAGGAATTTCCAAAAATCCCGTCTTAGCGGACGTCTACCCCGAAAGAGGAACCTACATACCAAATTTCAACTTCCTAGCTTCAGCGGTTCGGGCTGGGCGATGTTGAGTCCGTCAGTCAGTCAGTCACGTTATTCTTTTATATATAGAGATAAGTTACTATATGCAATTACATAAAATAATATATGATTATATCAAAACTTTTTTACTCGGGTTAACAAGAATTAAAAAAAAAACATTATTTACTATTTTCTCATTTTTCTCATTGAGACTCATCCATTTTTCATTATGGAGTTAATAGATTTTGCAATAATCATATATTAATATATAAATCCTTACTTGGTCTGAGTTCATTACACCCTACACCACTACGTGGACAGGCTATTATAAGTTTGTGCTGATGTTTATAACACCAAAAAATACTAAAAAAAAAACAACTAGACCCAATTTTTAGTATACGGATCGACTCAGAATTACTTTTTGTTTCCGTTTAAAGATGTCCGTCTGTCCGTCCGCCCGCATTACAGTGCTTTGATCGCATATAACGATTGGACAAAAGTAGGAGGAGTGGAGAGAGAGTTTTGAAATTTGGTACAGTGACATAAAACCCCTTAGTTAAGAAAAATTTAAATTTTTGGAAATATCGGGCCAAAGGAATTTAAAAATATTATATTAGTTATATACATAAATGGACGTAAAATTACAAAAAGTATCCATTGAGATACACATAAAACTGGAAATGTTTGTGTCAATTGTTATCAAAATCGAATCAAGGACTCTAGTCCTTCCATATACCTTTTATCTTAAAATCTTTATAAAACCTGCAAAAATTATCCGCTTGCCATGAAATTTAGCACGTGAATTGATATAAGTTCAAGCCATATTTGTGCCTAATTTGGGTAAAATCGACTCATTAATAAAGAAATGCATATCATAAAAATAGGTTTTAAACACTCTAAATGACTTTTCTAAAACAAAAAAAAAATTAAATTGGATTAAAATAGGAAACCACGTGAATTCTACATTTTACATATAGGGTATGTTCAGCGAACTTATCTAGAACACTATGAGGGATATTTTTGTGGAACATTTTAACCTTCCAGCTCTTCAATTAAACGGCTTTTTTTGAACTCTTTTTAAAACGGACAAAAACTACCGGTAAGTTGAAAATTTAGAGGTTGAAATCCGTCCATGTTTAGACCGTCCCCACCTCAACCCCCCCCCCCCCCCCCCCCCAAATTGGCTTGTTTACATGTTGCAGGTCGCAAATACGAATATATTTAAATGAAATTTGGTTTGCTGACTCACATGGTCCAAAGGACAAAGCCTACTGATTCTAGATAGAATAGGACCATATTTGCACCTACCGCCCATATGGGCTATATTTCCGATTTTCTCTTTTTTTATTATTTTACAAAAAATTTTGGCACAGTTGCGGATCAAAACATTAGTTGACTTTTAGTCAGACTGGTGTAGAGTTTTATATAGTCGGCATGCTCGACTTTAAGTTTTTTACTCGTTTTAATATATATCAGGAAAATTGGAATACGTGTACAAACCCAAACATACAAATACGAAAATCACAACAATATACTGATAACGCAAGGCAACAATAACAAGATAGGAAAAATATCTAATAAATTGAAAGATTTAGTAAAGATTTGATTGGCTTATATTGTATTATCTTTTATATTATAAATGTTACTGTTACTGGTGCTACTTACTTGTACTTGATGTTCCTAAAAAACAGAAAAGAAAATCGAGTGTTGTAGCCAAAAGTACATCAATATATATTAAAGTTTTGGGTTGTGTTTAAGTATATATACCTTTATCGTCCATTTTTGAAAAATTGGGAATTTTTGGTATAAAATATAAATTTTAATATTCAGATCATAGGATGTAAATTGAATTAGTAAATAGTCTTAAGTGTTTGGGAATTACTATCAAAAAATACACTCAAGTTTAATAAACATTTTGATATTCTATCAGCTAAAAGTATTTGCACTATTTGTCATTTTTATAACCTTGATATACAAGGGCGGTCCCAGAACTGCCCAACTTATCAAAGAAACGTCAACAAATTTGTAAAACGTCTTTTTAGATAAATAAACTTTTCCCAGTGATCTTCAATAGCCCTGTTTATAGTAAGAATTGTCGAGCTCCTCAAAATAGACATTAACCGCAGATTCCACTTCTTCTTTGTTGACAAATCTTTCACCAAGGAGTATACATAATAAAGAGATTGGGGGACTCTCTATCACTGAGAAAGCATTTGTTCTATTATGTGCCTTGGAACAGGAACATACTCAAACCAATATCACCCAGCAAACATTGCAATACGAAGAAGATTCTCCGAACATATCGCCAGGAAGAAAACATTTATTGCCGGCAATATCAATTTCGTATTCCGGAAGTTTCCTCCGTCGGAAAAAAACTGCTAAACTAAAACAATACTTCCAGGCAATATGAAAGCAATAACTCATATGGAAGATAAAAGGGATATCGCTAAATAAATTCCAAGTACAATAAAAAAACGATTTAATTTTTTTATTATAAAATTTAAGCCTGAAAAACAATATCTGCAAACATAATCCATTGACCAACTTATAAATTATTTTGATTTCATCTTAGGCTGCATCACACCTAATTCTTAAACATGTGTTTAGCTAAAACACGTATTTTAGCTCTTTATTCTATTACAACAGTTGTAGTAGAATAAAGAGCTAAAATACGTGTTTTAGTTAAACACGTGTTTAAGAACTAGGTGTGAATGCAGCTTTAGCCGATTTTTTCCGCGCAATTAATCTTAACTTTTCACGAGTTTATTTCCTATATATCTTTTGATTGTTTTTGTACAAATTTAGTTTTAATTTTTTCCAAATTGATAAAAGAATTCAAACAAATTTGCTTTGTCTTCCAAATGATACAAAGAAGATATTGCCGAAATATTGTATTTTTGAATTATTTTTTTTTCCAAATATCGTCGAATTATCTTCCAAGTGATAAAAGGAAGACACTTTTAAAGTAAATACTACTTGATTATTTTCATTCAAATGACAAATAGAAGATATCGCTTTAATATCTTCTTTGAAGGTATCTTTTAAATGTTTGCAGGGTCATTATGTGCGCTCTTTGTATTACTCAAAACATCGATTGTAACCAGGGATGGAAAATAATAATTTAGTTATAAAAATCAAGAATGGAACTATACTATGGAATTATAATATTCCAACAGTATTATAGCCCTAGATTATGAATTTTAAAAAACTATACGTAAAAAATTGCAAAATAATATCGGAATGTGAAAAAAGGCTTTGTGGTTCAAAAAATTAATTAAAAGACATTCTGCAAACGATGTCAAAATTTTATTTTTTTGCAACTAACCACCAAACTTTGTTTTATGAAATGGGCATTATACACCGTAGATTATAAATTTAAAAAACCGCACTTAAAAAATTTCAAAATAATAGAGGAACGCGAAAAAAGACTTTGTGGTAGAAAAAAATAATTAAAAGACTCAATCAGCGATTAACAATCTGCAAATGAATACAATGACGCAAAAATTTTCCTTTTTGCAAATATTTTTTTCGCGATTTTTTTTTTTTTTTTGCAAACTAAGCACCAAACTTTTGTGTATAAAATTGGTACTACCCTAGATTATAAATTTAAAAAAACCACACTTCAAAAATTTCAAAATAATCGCGGAAAGCGAAAAAAGGCTTTATGGTACAAAAAATTTATTAAAAAACTTAATCAGCGATTTACATTCTGCAAACAAATATATTGATGAAAAAATTTATCCTTTTTGCAAATTTTATTTTTCGCGATTTTTGTTTTTGCAACTAGCCACCAATCTTTGTTGTCTGAAATGTATTATAGCCCCTAGATTATAAATTAAAAAAAAAAAACGCACGTAAAAAGTTGCAAACTAATAGCGGAATTTGAAAAAAGACTTTATGGTACAAAAAACTAATCCCTAGGTTATATATTTAAAAAAAACCGCACTTAAAAAGTTGCAAAATAACGGCGGAATTCGAAAAAGGCTTTATGGTATAGAAAATGAATTAAAAGAGGTAATCAGCGATCGACATTCTGCAAACGAATATATTGTTGCAAAAATTTCGCTTTTTGCAAATGTTTTTTTCGCAATTTGTGCTAATGTTTACTAATATCTAAATATTTAATTTTTTTAACGAGCCAAAGAGGAAGCTATTTTTTGGTTACTTACATTTGTAAATATGTAAAAGCAATCTAACATTTTTTGGTATAAGAGCCCGATTAAGTGAGCCTTTTCCATCCCTGATTAACCAGTTGGAGTTCGTTCCTGTTCCAAGCCGCCTAATATTTTTTCAAATAAAAAATATTGAGAGAGTTGCAAGGCCATTGCTTTCACCACCGAGCAGGCGCGGAAACAAGAAGGGCGGCTATGGGGAAATGAAATTTTTCATTAAACTAATGAAGTATTCCAGTGGAACTTGTCCAATGAAACTTTTCATTAAATTATTGGAATTTTTCATAAAATGTTGTGAAAAGTTTCCTTTTATTTATTAAAAGTATCATACACTCAATGAAAAAGTTTCATAAAATATATGAAGCCTTTTCATCTATTTATTCATTTATTTTGAGAAGAATACTTCATTAGTTTAATTAAGTCTTCTTCTCAACCCACACTGAGGGAATTAACTGCACGATATGCATGATATACTCGTATACAACCATTGAAGTTTCACTGGGACTTGTCCAATGAAACTTTTCATTAAATTTTTGGAATTTTTCATAAAATGTTGTGAAAAGTTTCCTTTTATTTATTAAAAGTATCATACACTCAATGAAAAAGTTTCATAAACTATATGAAGCCTTTTCATCTATTTATTCATTTATTTTGAGAAGAATACTTCATTAGTTTAATGAAAAATTTCATTAAAACTCTTCGACTAAAATTCTCTCTGCGTAGGATTAATGAGTGTTTTGTACGGAGTTACGTCGATCGACTTGTTTTAACACGTTTTCTAACAGAAAAGTAAGAGGCTACCTACCTTAACTTCTTCCTTCACAACGCATTACCGGGCAATAATAGAAGTTTTTATTGAGATTTGGATATGTGGCCACTTTTTCCGCAGATCTCTATCACATATCCAAATTTAATTAAGATCGGAAGAAACCTATCAGGACAATTTCCTCGTTAGTTTCTTATTTTTATTTGTTTTAAATTTCAAGGTTTTGTTTCCAAAATTTTAGGACATTCTTCTTTATAATTATTTTTGACACTGGAAAATTTTATATATTCTAGGTTTGATATGAAAATTGTAGGACTTGGAGCAGTTTTTCTTATAAAAGAATCATATTCTGAGAATTTTTCTCATATCAAAATCTCTATTGTTTTTCCTGTGAACACACTATTTTATTTTAAAGTGATTTTTACAAGTATCAAGTTTGCGAATTTAGAGATATTTTCTTTTAAAAAGAGTTCGAATCCTGTACTGCGATTTTCTAACTTATTTTTGACAAAATTCAATAGTTAGCGAAAAAATTTCTTGAATATGGAAGCTATACCGGAGAGAACCCATCGGTATAGTTTCCATGTGAGTAATGCAGAATTAAAAGTTTACATGCCCTTTAAAGTATGATAATAACACCGGCTACAATCGTGATAGAACAATTTTGAAAATGGATCAGTGAGCCGAATTCGTACTAAGGCAATTAAAAGCGAGTAAAAAGGCTAAAGTCGGGCATGCCGACTATACAATACCCTACACCAGTCTGGTTAAAAGCCAATTAATGTTTGGATCCGACATTCGAATGGGCTAAAGTGGGACTTGTGTCAAAATTTTCTATAAAATAATAAAAGAAGAGAAAATCGTAAATAAAGCCCATGAGGGCGATAGTTCCATATATTGACCGATTCTATCTAGAATCCGTGGGCTTTGTTCTCGGGACCATGTAAGTCAGCGAACCAAATATCATTAAAATATCTTAATATATGCAACCTGCAGCGTGTAACCAAGGCAATTTTGGGGGGACCCTTATATGGGCACTAGGTCTAAACATGGACGGATTTTAACCAAAATCAATAGGCTTCGTCCTTGGGCCGACATAAGTCGGTGTACCAAATTTCATTAAAATATCTTAATATTTGCGACCTGTAGAGTGCGCACAAGAATGCATGGACAGACAGAGAGACGGACGGACGGACGGATAGACGGACATCGTTAAATCGAAATAAGACGTGATTCTGAGTCGATCGGTATACTATAAGGTGCAGGCACGTAGCTAGGGGGGGGGCTTGGGAGCTCGAGCCTCCCCCTAACGATTTGACAAATTTTGAAACGTAACAAAATACGTCAAAAGCAACAACATTTTTTAAAAAATGTAATAAAAGATATTTATTTCTTGTTGAAATCAAATACCAATTGACCAAGTTTCCGAAGCTTTCATATATAAAATAGCTTCAAGATCCAATTGCGAAAACACTGTTTTCTAAAAAAAATTTTAAGCTTTTTGGTGGCCATTTAAACTGTTTTTTATGGGTTTTTTTGTAAAAATCTTGAATAGTTATGTGTGCTAGTCATAATCATAATCAATCCTGTCTTTTACTGAGAAAAAATTTATAAAATGTGACTGCAAATAGGAAGCAGACATTTTTTTGCAACTTTTAATTGATACAGATTTCCTGCTTGCAGGCACGAGCTGTTACTATAGAGTGATAATTTGGCATAATTCGACATTTTACAATTTTTCTTCAACCTTAAGTTAAGCATTATAATACTGGCTTTTCATAATTTTTTTTTTTAAATTAAAATTATTAACTGTCCATGAAAGAACGTACTTTAGGAGAAACAAGAAATTTATTCTGGAAGTGACTGTAAATTAAACACATATATAAAATCGGATTTTTCCCAAGAAGCCTCTTGTAGTATATTTAACAAAACTAGATTCTGCTGTTTTAGAAGATCCTGAAAATGATCATCGCGGTCAGAATCAATGTTTCAAACACGAAATGAAAGTACACTGTTGTTAAAACAAAACCCTCAAAGTGTTTTGCAAATCCAGCTCTGTTTTTAATTTGATGGCCTCTTGAAACATGTGTCTATTTTAATCACGTTCTCGTCACAAATCAGTTGCTTTTTATTCATATTGTTTGTTATTAGCAGTTTGGTGTTAAAAATTGTCGAAATCTATTCTATTTTCCTAATTCCAACACAATGCACTAGCATAAGTAGGGGGCATCGCCTGAGTGTTAGTCTATCGTAAAATAAAATAGAAATAGCGAGTAAAAATGTGAGAACACCCGGAAATTTTTACACAAAATAAAACATTTTGTACAAACAATCAGAATAAAATTTACTAGAATTGGGCATTATAGTTCACAATTCACTTCAAACAATTTTGTTTTTCAACTAGTGTGTTCTTCTAGTTCACTCGTTCATTCGAGAAATTTTTTAGTTGTTCATACACTAATATAAAAGTCTTTAAAAATTCTTGCTGAAAAAACAGCTGAATCCAGCAGAATCTGTGTGCTAAACATTAGACAGATACAAACAGCAAGAAAAAATCTTTTAAATTTACAAAATTTCAGCTATATTTTAGTTAATCGAAAATGAAAATTTACCCTGCTAAAATCAGCAAAAAAATTTACTGGAAATTAGTATACTAAACCATCACAAAGAATTTAAAAATTTTTTTTTTTTTTATTATTAAGAAAATCAATAAAATCTACACTGCAGAAAGCAACCTACAATTTTATAGCAAATATTTCTGTTTATTGTAGCAGCAGAGTTCATTATTTGTATTCAACTCAATTAAATTTAAACAAATTAACCTTTGAATATATAACAATTTCTTTACTGCTTTTTTCTACTAATATTCAGCAATATTTTTTTAGCCAATATTAGCAAGGTAAATTTGCAATTCAATTAAATGAAATTTAGCTCAAATATTACTAAAACAGTTGCATTTTTTCTCTACTTATCTTACTAATATTTAGCAAAAAGGATTTACTAATTTCAAAAGCTTTCTGTGCAGGGCCCCTTTTAACTAATTTTGAGTACCTTTTTGTGCTATTTTTTCAGTATTTTTCTATCAGTATAAGATTATACGTCAGTGGCATGTTTGATAGTTCCGAATAAAATAAAAGACCGAAAAGAACAGTTGAAATTTAATATATTCGTGAACGCGAGAAGGAGCTCTCTCTAAAAATGTGCAATATTTAGATTTGATTTAGGCTTTCGCGCCACACAGATATTTCAACAAGTCATAATATAAAAAAAAAACCGAGCTAACTTTGCAAAATCCTATGCAATTTTACTTTCATTTCGCGATGAACCATCGGGCTTGAAATTCTTGTTGCGCTTTGAAATTAGTCCAAGATCATATTGGAATAGGGCACTCCATTGCAAATCAAAATAGTAATGATGTAATTTACTTTTAATATTTAACCTTTCCGATAATCTATAAAATTGTAATAAAACCCCAGCAATAAAAAGAAATGCCGAAGCAGTAGAAAAAGCACTATACTTGATAATCTAGATCAGGGATCGGCAAACATATACAACCTTATTTTGTGCTTGTATGAGTGAGTTGCAGCCTCTCACTCTCAATGCACTGACAAAGAACATTGGTATAATAATTCGAAAATTTTAAATGTTTATAATGGGAATATAAAATAAAAATTTAAAAGCAAACAACAACTACGAAAACAAATATCAAAAAACAACAACACAAAAAAAAATAAAAACAAAAAACCTTAAAAATAAATTACCAAAAAAATGTATCAATAAACATTATGCAGAGTGTAAGAAATCTGGCAAACAAGCGATGTGACAACCTACTTCATTGAAATCTTGTATGCGACTGATTCTTTTTTTTGTTCTAATTGTGAGCTTATGTAGGTGTGATGCCCATGGGCATAGGTGATGCCGACCTCTGATCTAGATGTACTTCTTTTTTAACATAAACACTAATGATTTTAACATTGAGTTGTCATAGGAGAGGAGTACTCCAACTTCAACATTTTTTCAGTACTTTTTGAACGATATATTTTTTATTTTACAAAAGTTTTTTATTGCCGCCATCGGGTATCGAACTTGCGACCTCACGATTGCTAGTCTAGCGCTCTACCGCTGAGCTATTCTTTGATATGAAAGTTAAGTGATATAAAGGCACTTTGTTACTGCAAGATATTGTTCCTTATTCTCTTCAATAAAAGTACTTGTTTAACAAGTGTAAAAGGTGCATTCCAATTCAATATTCTTTTCAGTACTATTTTTACAGATGAATAAAAAGCAAATTCGCACCATTTATATATATATATATACATATTTCTAAAAATTAAAAAAATATTGAATTTAAACAAAGTAATTATAAATATTAAAAACAAATAATATAAAAAAAAAATAGAATAGGAAAAAATGGAAAAAAATAAAAAAATATTGGTCCCGCCGGGAATCGGACCCGTGACCCTCTGTTTTGAAATACCAAATGAGACGAAAATCACTTTTTACGATCACTTTTAGAGCAATTACTCTTTAGATTCAATACATAAGTGATTTTTTGGATGTTGTTCAGCAGTAATTCTAAAAAAGCTCTAAAATTATACTAACGGATACTTTAGAAGCAATGAAAGAAGTGATTTGTTGATGTTGTTCAGAATAACTTCTAAAAAAGCAGTAAAAATACACTAGCAGATACTTGTGAAGCAGTGGAAGAAGTAGTTTGTAAATCATTACATCCAAGTTTTTTTTGCTGGGACCTTTTAAAACTAATATCGAAAAAGGAAACCGCACAAATAAATTAAAAATTGGTCCAAAAAGTATTAAAATATAATTTAACTGTTAAAATCATGTAACAAAACTATGAGATACAGTATTTTAATTATGTAACCCACCTTCACCAACATATCTCTAAAGACACGTCTACCTATCCTTCTACGAAGTTTTTTCAGAAAATTCGCTCGGAATCCATGCGGAATCCATGATACTCCATATCACAAACGGATTGCAGAAAATTTTAAATATTGACAAAAAACTTAAATTTTTGAAAATTAAAATCACATAGAAATCAAATTACACTTGAAATGTATAATTTAGTTTAGAACTTAGAAAATGCGTTAGAAATTAAATTTTCCTTTATGCTTATTAGCCATTCTTAGTTGTAATATTAAACAAGTTTTAAAAATCTTTTGGCTCTTACATATATTATTGCGTTCTTAAGCTGCCTACACACTAGGGAACATACTTAAAAAAAGAGAGCATTTTTTGTGAATGTGTGAGTGCGTTTGTGTGTGTGTGCGTGTTGAGAGCGTTCATTTCGTGTTTACAAAATTTTTTGATATTTTTTGTTCCCTCAACCATGTTCCCTAGTGTGTAGGCAGCTTTACAAATATTTTTATAAAAAAAATAATTATAATATTTTCATTTCAGTTGATTACCGATAGGCATGCTTAACCAACCCTTCTTACATTGCCTCAAAAGTATTCATAACTGTAATTTCACTGCTTTTTAGAAATAATTTTGAACAACTTCAAAAGAATCCGTTGCTTCAAAAGTATCCGTTAGTATATTTTTACAGCTTTTTCAAAAGTAATTCTGAACAAAATCCAAAAAATCACTTAAATATGGCTTCTAATGCATAATTGTTATAAACGTGATGATGAAAAGGGATTGGTAGAAGTAGAACAATATTCTAACTAAATATATGAAAATATAGAAAGTTACAAAAAACAAGTTTTGTACTTTTTAATGCTAAAATTAAAATAATTGTTGAAAAAGTGATTTTGCTACAGTTTATTTCCAAACATATTCATTTTTTATACCCTACACCACTACATGGAGAGGGTATTATAAGTTTATGCGGATGTTTGTAACACCAAAAAATATTGGTCCTAGACCAACCTTACAGTATACCGATCGGCTCAGAATTTTTTTTATTTCGATTTAACGATGTCCGTCTTTCCGTCCGTCCGTCTGTCTGTCTGATCATACATTCTTGTGCGCACTCTACAGGTCGCAAACATTAACATATTTTGACGAAATTTGGTACACTGACTTACGTCGGCCTATTGATTTTGGTTGAAATCGGTCCATGTTTAGACCTAGTGCCCATATAAGGGTACACCCCACAATTGCTTTTTACACGTTGCAGGTCGCAAATACGAAGATATTTCAATAAAATTTGGTACACAGATCTATGTCGGAACAGAGCCTATTGATTTTGGTTGAAATCGGTCCATGTTAAGACCTAATGCCCATATGAGGGTACCCCCCAAAATTGTCTTTTTTACACGCTGAAAGTCGGAAATACAAAGATAATTCACTGAAATTTGGTACACAGACCTATGTCGGCCCAAGGACGAAGCCTATTAATTTGGTTAAAATCGGTCCATGTTTAGACCTAGTGCTCATATAAGGGTCCCACCATCTTCCTTTATGATTTTATAGAAAATTTTTACACAAGTCCGTTTTAACCCTTTCAAATTTCGGATCCAAACATTAGTTGGCTTTAAGTCAGACTGGTGTAAGGTATTATATAGTCGGCATGCCCGACTTTAACCTTTTTACTAGTTTAATATTAGAATTAGGTGTCTATTCCTATGAAAAATCTATGACTCTTAGTTAAGACTGTATTTCCCTTGTGTTTGTTGTTAAAATTAAATTACATATATTTATTCAAATTTTTGTTTGAAAACTTCTAAAAAATTAAGACCTGGTATCGATACAATCATAATAATGACAAATAAAATTAGATTTTTTTAAATTTTATTGTTTAGTTTGTATGGAAAGATGTGACTTTCAGTCTTAAAATAGTCTTAAGACAGTCATAACGAGTCACAAGTAGGAATAGGCACCTGAATTTGTTTAAATTCAATATTTTTATTTTAAAATTTTTAAAAATATATATGTATATGGTAATCTACGAAACAGGTCGATTTCAGATTTTAAAAATTTCAAATAAGTGGCATACATTTTTTTCTAGATTAACTTATTTAAAATGCATTAAAAAGAAGTAATCTGTTCGCGTGAATAAATTTTTTTGAGTGCTAAAAAAGTTATAAACAAAAAACCGCACACATTTTCACTAATATGTATATTAAAATTTTCGGATTTTCGGGCTTGTTTGTGACCACACATTTTCAAGTGACCTTTCCGTGCTGAGCGCGAATTTGGTTTCCAAATTTTTCCAGCACATATGGTTTTTTGAGAAAATTGTGGTCAAAGTTAATAAAAACTTTTTTTGGCTATTTTTTATTGGTTTTTACACACTTTTACCTCGAGTTAATGAAAAAAGATGACACAAATTTTGAAGTCTCACGGTAAGTTTATTCGAAAATGCATAGTCGCACGATATTTCCATTACTGATTTTAAGTAATGTTGTTTTTTTAATTTTTCCGTCCGTCCGTCCGTCTGTCTCTCCATGTAATCTTGTGCGCATGCTACAGGTCGCAAATATTAAGATATTTTGATGAAATTTGGTATACCAACTTATATCGTCCCAAGAACGAAGCCTATTGACTTGGGTTTAAATCGGTCTATGTTTGCACCTAGTGCCCATATAAATTTCCCTCAAAACTGCAGCAGAAAATTCAATGGCACATTCACGGTTTAAAGAATTATGGGATCAAATATATCTTGAATGGTACATATCTTCATTACTATTATTATCTGAAAGTGCTAAACGGATCGGACAAATTTCGTATTCTCTACAACATATCTTTCTCCAGAATTCACTAAAAGGTTAAATTCAAATTGAAGGCACATCCACAGTTTTAAGAATTATGGAGTCCAATCAATCTGGAACGGTAGATATTATCATAACTATCATTATATGAAAGTGCTAAACAGATCGGATTTTTTCTTATGCTCTGCGTCACTTTTCGCTGCAAAATACTCTAAAAATTCAACATATAATTGACTGGAACATCCTCAGATAAAAGAATTAATGGTTAAAATCTGGCTTATATAATATATATCGCCATTAATATTGTTGTGTGTAAGTGTAAAAATTATCAGATTATCCGTTTCGTTTCTACATCACTTTTAGCTCCAAAAACCTATGAAAAGCTACAAAATTGAACCTAAAATTGCTCTGGATGCCAAAATAATAAGTACGATCTATTTAGCACTTACACACAATAATAGTATTACTTACAGATACATACCGATCACGCAGGACTGCTACTAATTATTTCTCAAACTGCGGATGTGCCCTGCAAAAAATATAAATTTTATGTTCTTTACGCATAGACATGAAGAGATTATTATTCTCACATCTTCTTTATTTCTGAAGGCACACTAATCAATTTGGCCTCATTTATTTTGTTTATTTGTCAGTATCAAAAAAATGTTCAATTACATTGTGGCTGAAAGCGCAAAAATTAAAAATCTCTGAAATTACTCTTTATTCAAAAAACAGAGTTACAGATTTTAAAGAACTACCATTTGTCTCAAATTGAGGGCACCTATTTTTTTCAACAAGGGTGAGCTTTTCTAACATCAGCCAATTCCTGTTTTGTAGTTTCCAGCCAATTTTCTCTTTTCCTAAAAAAGTTATACCCAAAAGAGTTGAAAAACTTTTGAAAGTTACAAGCAAAATTAGGGTAAATTAGGGTAGTTTTTAATTGAGTAGAGCACATTAACAGTATAAATATTAAAATTTAAGATGTCCGCCTGATTAAATTCGTTGCCTCGAAAATGCTAAAGGTCTCGTTACTGGAACGTAAATGTAAAGAGAACGAGTCGTAACGTGGTATTTTATTTTTGCTAAGTTACTCAAAATATGTAACGTGCTATTAAGGAATGATAAATTTGATTTTCAGAATAGTACCAACCAGGTTAAGAATAGTACATTTTCTACCCCTATAGTACCAAAACTTACATTTTTTTTATAAAATAACAAGCCAGAACTTTCATAAAAATTCATTCTGGATTATATTTTATCCCTGAAAATCGGATTCAATTTCATTTTAAATCGAAAATAATTTGTAGTCAATTTAGCTCATTTGATTCATTCAATCGTTAAATTAGTTTATGCCAAATTTAATTTATTTGTGAATTCAATCGACTTGATTTGTTTACCTCTCAAATATAATATTTTTTATGTTTTTGTATGAAAATTAAAAAAAAAATTTTATTGTTTTTGCCAATAAATTTCTTTTTTAAATAAACCGGATTTCTATAGAATTTTTGGAAATAACCAAAATGTGACAGTGTACCAATCAAACTTTGATTGTGCCAAACATGGTACAATTGTGCCACAAATCCCATCACTGATATGCAACTAAAAATAGATGTTTTGCACTCTCACGTAAAAACGGAGAAAAAAATTCTGTTTTCAACAGAAATGTCCGGCACGTTACGACTCGTTTCGTCTAGTACTCAGCACTATATGTTTCTCATTAAGCAGGTTGGATCAGCTGATTCGTCACGTTACATTTACGTTCAAATAATTTAGGCTTAATACCATCAAAAATAATATATATTGTTATTAAAATGGTTTAAATCCCGAGTTACATGGAATCGCCTGGTTCCGCAATTTTGCCCATATACACTAGAGCGATTCATCTTATATCAGTGGCGCCCAAACACTTGTTAGAACGACGAAGATTAATCGGCTTTTTACACGTACACAACCCGAACGACAACGGTGCAATAGTTACCAATACATTTTCCTTTTTTTTGTAATATAACTACACTGAAAATATTATTACAGTAACTGACTGTAGTTTATTTAAAAAGTTATCCGTACATTTATTTTTAAATGATTAAACAGTTAAAAAATAAAGAAATATATTTTTAACTGTTTTTGTCGTTTATTTAAAAAATAAATTACACATAAATACGGATTTTCTGTTACAGTTAATATTTTCATTTAAAATGTTTTGTTAAAAAAAGTATTCCTTTTCAATTTCTAGGTCAGTTAAAAAAATGAAATAAACTAAATATCATTTATACTTACGGATTTTGTAGTTAATTTTTTGAAATTTAAAAACAAGAAATAAATGAAAAATCATTATTTTTTTAAGGATTTTGTAGTTTATTTATTAACATTTAAAATTAAATGAAAAGTTCTTTTGATTTAAATTAAAAGTCAGTAGGCCGGTTTTCAAATGATTTTTCATTTATTTTAAATTATATTTTCAGTTAATTTAAACTACAAACTATTTTGAGTGTAATACATTCTCATTTCTCTCTGTAGGCACCACTGCCTTATATCAAAGAGTATACATAATAAAGAGATTGGGGGACTCTCTATCACTGAGAAAGCATTTGTTCTATTATGTGCCTTGGAACAGGAACATACTCAAACCAATATCACCCATCAAACATGGCAATACGAAGAAGATTCTCCGAACATATCGCCAGGAAGAAAACATTTATTGCCGGCAATATCAATTTCGTATTCCGGAAGTTTCCTCCGTCGGAAACAACTGTTACACTAAAACAATAATTCCAGGCAATATGGAAGATAAAAGGGATATCGCTAAATAAACTCCCGGTATAATAAAAAAAAACGATTTAATTTTTTCATTATTAAATTTAAGCCTGAAAACAATATCTGCATACATAATCCATTGACCAACTTATAAATTATCTTGATTTCATCTTAGCTGATTTTTCCCTCGCAATTAATCTTAACTTTTCACGAGTTTATTTCCTATATATCTTTTGATTGTTTTTGTACAAAAAAACGATTTAATTTTTTCATTATTAAATTTAATATCTGAATACATAATCCATTGACCAACTTATAAATTATCCTGATTTCATCTTAGCCGATTTTTCCCGCGCAATTAATCTTAACTTTTCTCGAGTTTATTTCCTATATATCTTTTGATTGTTTTTGTACAAATTGTTTTAATTTTTTCCAAATTGATAAAAGATTTCAAACAAATTTGCTTTATCTTCCAATTGATACAAAGGTCATATTGCCGCAATATTGTCATAAAAAGTTATGACAAAAGATAAAATTTTTGAATTATTTTTTACAAATATCGCCGAATTATCTTCCAAGTGAAAAAAGGAAGACAATTTCAAAGTAAATACTACCTGATTATTTTTATTCAAATGACAAATAGAAGATATCGCTTTAACATCTTATTGGAAGGTATCTTTTAAATGTTTGCAGGGTCATTATATGCGCTCTTTGTATTACTCAAAACATCGATTGTAACCAGGGATGGAAAATAATAATTTAGTTATAAAAATCAAGAATGGAACTATACTATGGAATTATACTATTCCAACAGTATTATAGCCCTAGATTATGAATTTTAAAAAACTATACGTAAAAAATTGAAAAATAATATCGGAATGTGAAAAAAGGCTTTGGGGTTCAAAAAATTAATTAAAAGATTTACATTCTGGAAACGATGCCAAAATTTTCTTTTTCTGCAACTAACCACCAAACTTTGTTTTATGAATTGGGCATTATACTCCGTAGATTATAAATTTAAAAAACCGCACTTAAAAATTGCAAAATAATAGAGGAACGCGAAAAAAGACTTTGTGGTAGAAAAAAATAATTAAAAAACTCAATCTGCAAATGAAACAATGACGCAAAAATTTTCCTTTTTGCAAATATTTTTTTCGCGATTTATTATTATTTTTTTTTTTTTTGCAAACTAAGCACCAAACTTTTGTGTATAAAATTTGTACTTTAGACCCTGGATTATAAATTTAAAAAACCACACAAAAAAAGGCTTTATGGTACAAAAAATTAATTAAAAAACTTAATAAGCGATTTACATTCTGCAAACAAATATGTTGATGAAAAAATTTTTCCTTTTTGCAAATTTTATTTTTCGCGATTTTTTTTGCAACTAGCCACCAAACTTTGTTGTATGAAATGTGTATTATAGTCCCTAGATTGTAAATTAAAAAGAAACGTACTTAAAAAATTGCAAAATAAAATCGGAACGCGAAAAAATACTTTGTGGTACAAACAATTAATTAGGAAACGTAATCAGCGAATTAAATTCTGCAAACAAATATATTGATGCAAAAATTTTCCTTTTTGCAAATTTTATTTTTCGCGATTTTTTTTGCAACTAGCCACCAAACTTTGTTATATGAAATGTGTATTATAGCTCCTAGATTATAAATTTAAAAAAACGCACGTAAAGAATTGCAAAATAATAGCGGAATTTGAAAAAAGACTTTATTGTACAAAAATTTAATCCCTAGGTTATATATTTTAAAAAACCGCACTTAATGGTACAGAAAATGAATTAAACGAGGTAATCAGCGATCGACATTCTGCAAACGAATATATTTATTGTTGCAAAAATTTCGCTTTTTGCAAATGTTTTTTTTTTGCAATTTGTGCTAATATTTGCTAATATCTAAATATTTAATTTAAATTTTTTTTTAACGAGCCAAAGAGGAAGCTACTTTTTAGTTACTTACATTTTTAAATACGTAAGAGCGATCTAACATTTTTTGGTATAAGAGCCCGATTAAGTGAGCCTTTTCCATTCCTGATTAACCAGTCGGAGTTCGTTCCTGTTCCAAGCCGCATAATATTTTTTCAAATAAAAAATATTGAGAGAGTTGCAAGGCCATTGCTTATGGACAGAAAAAACGTAAAAAAAAGTGACCCCTTCAAAATAAACCTTGGTTGGTTTTATGATGATTCCCAAAATATTTCGGGTCTACACGCAGATAAAAAAGTTTTTAAAAAAATTTGTAAACAGTTTCCAATCGCACTGTACTATTTTTATACTGATTATTAGTACAATTTTTATTTTTAGTAATCATTTTTGCTATTCTCTTATTACAAATTACCGAGTTTTTTTTTTTGCTAATTTTCGCTGCTGATTTCAGAAAATCATTTTACTAATTTTTCAAAACCGAGTGCTAAATTTAGCAGAAAAATATACTAATTTCAAAATATTTTTTTTTTTTGATTTTTTACAATTCTTGTTTAGTTTATATTTGTTACTATTGATATATTCTTAGTTTAGAAATAACACCCAGAACATTTTATTGCATCTCCAATGCATAAAACGGCAATAACTGGAGAACCGTTTGCAATTTTGACTCCAAAGTACAAGTACGATGAAGTAATTATACGCTTGTTACAATCGAAAGGAAAAAACAATTTTTTTTAGATTTTACAGTTTTTTTATTTTTTAGTACAATTTCGATTTTAATTTACAGTTTACCGCAATTTACTGAAATTTAGTAGCTGCAACTTATTATTTATACTAATTTCATTGTACTAAAATTATGATATTTAGTAAGTTTTTTAACTGATTTTAGCAAATCGATTTTGAATTGCATTTTACATAAATTTTACTAAAATTTAGTAGCGGCTACTAATTTTTTCTACTAATTTTATTGTACTACAGATCAGCAGACATGTGTTGCTAAAATTAGCAAAAAAATACCGCTGGCCTCAAAACAGTTAAATTTCCCGTAATAACCCCAAAATTTTCATTAGCCATTACAGACTTTTTTGGTTGAGTGTACCAATGAGATCTCACGAGCTGGACCATTTTTTAAAAAGGTCTTTTTTTAGTTTTCGTAAGAAATTTGCATCTTAGCTGAAGACAACATACTCAATATGGGTATCATACACTAAAAAAAAGTTTGTATAAAAATTAGTAAAAGGGTTTTCGATTTTATTATACTAGTATTATACTAATTTTTAGTATAAAGTTGTTTTTTAGTAAAATAATTTGGTATTCTCATTTTACAAATTACAGGATTTTTTACTAATTTGAGTTGCTAATTCTAATCTTTTTTTATTTTAAAGATTAAAATTTGTTGGTTTTATTTTTTGCAACAATACACAACCCAATGGTTAGATTTCCCCTTTAAAATTCTTTTTTTACTCATAAAAATTGTTTTGTTCTCTAATTTTTTTGTTTTTAAACGGTTATATTTTCAACGGTTTTTTTTTGCTGTTTTCCAATATTTCTAAATACAATTTAGCCTTGCCATTTTTTCAATATGTATTTTTATTTAATTATATTTGGTTATCTATATTCGTACACTCAGGGAAAAAACGAGTTATCATATTGTTGAAACTGTTTCATAAATCGTTAAATAACAATGTTCTCAACACACTACATTTTTAAACCGTTTATTAATTTTATTTAACTGTTAGCATAAAATAAATCATAATATATTGAAACTACTTAAAACTAAAGTAAGCCCATCAAACATACTTTTTTTATGTTTTACATTTATTTTTGGTTTTATATTTCGTGAAATAATATAACAAACTTGTTTTATAGTTTTATAGTTGTTCCCAAAAAAATCAAACTATAAAACATTTTAATACGCATTTATTTTTAATAAATTGTATGCAACACTTTTCCAAATCCATCAAGTTAGTTCTTGTTGACAAAGAGTAAATATAAATGGAAAAAAATGCATTGCAGGGATGAAAAATTAGATTTTTAAAATGGTACTGAAAATTCACCAAAATAGTACTTTTTCGAACCCGACGACAGGTTTTTATATAAAGCTTAGAGTGTCAAAAAAACCGGCCATTTCGGAAAACCGGGTTTCGGTTTGGTCGAAAATTACTATTTTAAAAAAACCGGTTTCGGTTACTGATTTCGTGAAAAAACCGGTTTCGGTTTTTTTTGTTATGAAAATAAATTTGTACAAATAGCAGAAAAATTTTTTTACCAAAAAGTGTTTTTTTCGCGTTCCGCTAAAATTTCGCGTTTTTTGGGTGCGGTTTTGCTAAATATGAAATCTAAAAACTATAATCCCATTTCATACAACAAAGTTTGGTGGTTAATTGCAAAAAAATCGCAAAAAGGGTCGCGGAAAAAAAATTTGCAAAAAGTAAAATTCTTACATCAGTGAATTTGTTTGCAGAATGAAAATCGCTGATAAGGTTTTCTAATACAATTTTTTTACCATAAAGTCTTTTTTCGCGTTCCGCCAATATTTTGCAATTTTTTAGGTGCGGTTTTGTTAAATATGTAATCTAGAGACTATTATACCCATTTCATACAACAAAGTTTGGTGGATAATTAAAAAAAAATCGCGAAAAAAAAGTCGCGGGAAAAAAATTTGCGAAAACGAAAATTCTTACATCAGTATATTTGTTTGCAAAATGAAAATCGCTGATAAGGGTTTTTAATATAATTTTTTTACCATAAAGTCTTTTTTCGCGTTCCGTCGAAATTTCGCATTTTTTTAGGTGCGATTTTGTTAAATATTTAATCTAGAGACTATAATACCCATTTCATACAACAAAGTTTGGTAGATAATTAAAAAAAATCGCGAAAGTAAGTCGCGGGAAAAAAATTTGCAAAAAGGAAAATTCTTACATCAGTATATTTGTTTGCAGAATGAAAATCGCTGATAAGGTTTTTTAATACAATTTTTGTACCATAAAGTCTTTTTTGCGTTCCGCCAAAATTTTGCAATTTTTTAGGTGCGGTTTTGTTTTTTTTGTACGTTTGAATTTTTATTTTAATACCCAGCAAGCATTACCAGGAAGAAAACATTTATTGCCGGCAATATCAATTTCGTATTGCGGAAGTTTCTTCCGTCGGGAATAACTGTTATCCGAAAGCAATACTTCCAGGCAACACGAAAGCAATACTTCTAGGCAACACGAAAGCAATACCCCAGGAAGATAAATCGGCGATATCGCTAAGTTATTACCTGGAAGATAAAAAGGTGATATCGCCAAATAAACTCCCCGGTACAATATAAAGAATTTATTTTTTCATTATTATATTTAAACCTGAAAAAGAACTTTTGCATATGTACATAATCGATTGACCAACACATTAATTATATTGATTTCATTGTAGCCGATTTTTTCCGCGCATTAAATCTTGATTTTTTCGAGGAATTTTTTCCTATGTATCTTTTGATTGTTTTTATACAAACTTTGTTTAAATTTTTTTCCAAAATGACAAATAATTTCAAACAAATTTTCTTTATCTTCCGGACATAAAATTCAATTTTTGAATTATTTTTTTTCAAATATCACCGAATTATCTTCCAACTAATAAAAGGAAGACAATTTTAAAATACTACTTAATTATTTTCATTCAAATGAAAAATATAAGATGACGCTTTAATATCTTCTTGGAAGATATCTTCCAAATGCTTGCAGGGTACTTTTACGATAATTATATTTGATAAAAACCAAAAAATAAAAAGTTTCCGGTCCTTGGTTTTTTGTTAAATTGCATTTTTGTCCTTAGATCTACTAGAAACTGAATTTAAATTATTATTAAAAATTTATAAATTTTTTTTCGCAAAAAAAAGTTAGTCCGCCATAAAAACGCGTGGTGAATTTTTTTCTGTTAAGTTGCACTTTTATCTTACATAAACTACATACTGAATCAGGCACGTAGCTAGGGGGGGCTTGGGGGCTGGAGCCCACCCCCCCCCCCCCGATATGATTTTACAAATTTTGAAATATACAAAATACGTCGAAAGCAACAACATTTTTTAAAAAATGTTATAAAAATTTTTATTTTTTGTTGAAATCAAATACCAAATGGCTAAGTTTCTTAAGTTTTCATAAATAAAATGGACTATAATCCAATTGCGAAAATTGCTTTCTAAAAATTTTTCTAAGCTTTTTGGTGGCCATAGAAACTGTTTTTTATGGTTTTTTTTTTGTAAAAATCTTGAGTAGTTATGTGTGCTAGGCTTAATCAAAGAGGGTAGAAAATAAATAGAATGCAATCCTCTCTTTTATTGATAAAAAATTTATAAAATGTGACTACAAATAGGAAACAGAAATTTTTTTAGCAACTTTTAATTGATAAGTGGCTATTTTTTATTGTTACTATTGATAGCTTTCGTCATATTTATTATAAGATAATTATCCTAATTTTTGCATTAAAAATACAAAAATTGTTTTTTTTGGACTTTCTATATTCTCATATATTTAGTTAGAATATTCTTCTAAGATAAACATAAAATTGATAAATTAACCTTCGGGTTTCCTTAAAAATTCCAGGTTTCCTGCTTGCAGGCACAATCTGTTACTATAGGGTGATAATTTGGCATAATTCGACATTTTAAAATTTGTTCCCACCCTAAGTTAAGCCTTATAATGTTGGATTTTCATATTTTTTTTTAAATTAAAATTATTAACTGTCCGTGAAAAAGCGTACTTTAGGAGAAACAAGAAATTTATTCTGGAAGTGACTGTAAAGTAAATACATATATAAATTCGGATTTGTCTCAAAAAGCTTATTACAGTATATTTAACAAAACTATATTCTGCAGTTTTAGAAGATCCTGCAAAATGATAATCGCGGTCAGAATCAATGTTTCTAACGCGAAATGAAAGTACACTGTTGCTAAAACATAACCCTCAAAGTGTTTTGATGGCCTCTTGAAACATGTGTCTATTTTAATCACGTTTTCGTCACAAAGACGCACTATCAGTTGCTTTTTATTCATATTGTTTGTTATTAGCAGTTTCGTGTTAAAAATTGTCGAAATCTATTCTATTTTCCTAATTCTAACACAATGCACTTGCATAAGTAGTGGGCGTCCCCTGAGTTTTAGTCTATCGTAAAAAAAAATTAGAAATTGTAAGTAAAAATTTGGGCACACCCGGAAATTTTTCCACAAAATAAAACATTTAGTACAAACAAATAATCGGAATAAAAATTATTAGAAATTGGCATTATAGTTCACAATTCATTTCAATCAATTTTATTTTTGAACTAGTGTGTTCTTCTAGTTCATTCTCGTTCATTCGATAAATTTTTTCAATTGTTCATACACTAATATAAAAGTCTTTAAAAATTTTTGCTGAAAAAACAGCTGAATCCAGCAGAATCTGTTTGCTAAACATTAGAAAGATACAAACAGCAAGAAAATATCTGTTAAATTTACAAAATTTCAGCTATATTTTAGTTAATCGAAAATGACAATTTACCCTGCTAAAATCAGCAAAAAAATTTCCTGGAAATTAGTCGACCAAACCATCACAAATAATTTAAAATTTTTTATTTTTTTTATTTTCTTAATTCGAAGAAAAATCTGCACTACAGAAAGCAGTCTACTTTTTCTAGCAAATATTTCTGTTTATTGTAGCAGGAGAGACCGCTATTTGTATTCAACTCAAATTTAAAGATAAATTAACTTTTGAATATATAACAATTTCTTTACTGATTTTTGTCTACTAATATTCAGCAATATTTTTTAGCCAATATTAGCAAGGTAAATTTGCAACAAAAAAAAAGGATTTACTAATTTCAAAAGCTTTCTGTGCAGGGCCCCCCTTTTAACTAATTTTGAGTACCTTTTTTTGCTATTTTTTTAGGATTTTTCTATCAGTATAATAATATATTATGTCAGTGGTTTGTTTGATAATTCCGAATAAAATAAAAGAACCGAAAAGAACAGTTGAAATTTAACTTATTCGTGAACGCGAGAGAGTTCCTAACTCTTAAAATGTGCCACATTTTTGGGCTTTGGCGCCACACAGATATTTCAAGAGGTCATAAAATAAAAACCCGAGCTAACTTTGCAAAATCCTCTGGAATTTTATTTTCACTTCCCGTTTGAAATTATTGTTGTGCTTTGAAATTAGTCTGGGATCATATTGAAATGACGCACTCCATTGCAAATCAAAATAATAATGATGTAATTTACTTTATATATTTAACCTTTCCTATATTCTATAAAATTGTAATAAAACCCCAGCAAAAAAAGAGATGCCGAAGCAGTAGAAAAAGCACTATAATTCATGATCTCGATGCACTTCTTTTTTAACATAAACACTAATGATTTTAACATTGAGTTGTCATAGGAGAGGAGTATTACAACTTCAACATTCTTCACAAAAAAATTCTGTGTTTTTTATTGCCGCCATCGGGTATCGAACTAACGACCTCACGATTGCTAGACTAGCGCTCTACCGCTGAGCTATTTTTTGATATGAAAGTTGAGTGACATAAAAACACCACTTTGCTACTGCGAGATATTGTTCCTTATTCTCTTCAATAAAAGTACTTAGTAAACAAGTGTAAAAGGTACACTCCAATTCAATATTGTTTTCTGTACTATTTTTACAGTTGCATAAAAATAAATTCTCACCATTTTTTTATATATACATATTTTTAAAAATTAAAAAAATATTGAATTTAAAAAAAAATTAACAGAATAAAAAATGGAAACAAGTTATTGGTCCCGACGGAAATTTATCCCGCGACCCTCTGTTTGGAAATGCCAAATGATACGAAAATCACTTTTTACGAGTACTTTTAGAGCAATTACTCTTTCGCAGCAATACTTAAGTGATTTTTTGGATGTTGCTCAGAAGTAATTCTGAAAAAGCTGTGGAAATATACTAACGGATATTTTAAAAGCAATGAAAGAAGTGATTTGTTGATGTTGTTCAGAATAACTTCTAAAAAAAGCAGTAAAAATACACTAACAGATACTTTTGAAGCAGTGGAATAAGCAGTTTGTAAAGCATTACACCCAAGTGCTGGGACCTTTAAAAAACCTTTGCCAAAAAGTATTAAAAGATAATTTCACTGTTAAAATCAAGTATATAATTTAGTTTAGAACTTAGAAAATGCGTTAGAAATTAAATTTTCCTTTATGGTTATTAGCCACTCTTAGTTTTGTAATATTAAACAAGTTTTAAAAACCTTTAGGCGCTTACAGATATTATTGCGTTCTTACAAATATTTTTATAAAATGTTCTGCCTCTGTCTACTTTTAACTTCTGTTTTTACTATTAAAAAAATTGTAAAAGGGATGCAATTATAAACAAATAACACCATTGTGAAAATTCTAAATTTTAATTAAGCAAAGAAATACACAAAATAAAACTTCTATATATAAAAATTAACTGAACGGAGTCAAAAAAACTTTTAAATGCAAAAAATATGTGTTTCTGTGCGATTTTTGAGACTAACCCCTAAATTCATAAACGCTTTGTAAAATTATAGGAGGTTTATTGGACAAATTTTGTATGAAAATGACGTTTTGTAAACCTGCTATAACTTTACAAAGCATTTATGAATTTAGGGGTAAAACTATACGCATTTTATTTTTTTTTTCTTTTAAATAGTTTGGGTTAGAAAAGTGATTTTGTGCTTTCCCGTACTTTTGTGTAATTTTGACATTTAGATAGAGGATTTTGTGATTACTCTCATTTTATTGAACTTTATACAAAAAGTAAAGCAGCACACTTAACTTAAAATAACGAGTTTTTTTTTTATTTTATAAACAAAAAAAAAAAACCGGAAAAATTAAACAAAAAATTTTTGAAGGGCCAAAAATTTGTTTTTTTTTATAGAATATCCTTAAAAATAAGACATATCAGGATATGCTTGAACATGTTATATATACCTCTGGATGCGCCTCTAAAAATCTTTCATATGATACCCATATTGAGTATGTTGTCTTCAGCTAAAATGCAATTTTACTCCATTTTTACGTTTTTCTCACAATGGCAATTATTTTTTATAATTTAGTCATTATCAATGGTAATGAAATTTAAAATCATTGTCATTAATCAATGAAATTAAATTTTAGTATCATTACCATTAATTAAAAAAATGGTAATGAAAATAATTTCATTACAATTGATAACAATGCAATGGTAATGAAATCATCACTTAATTAGTCCACCTAATTAATTAGTCCCATGTATGACTCCTATTATAAATTAGGCAAGTTTACTCCATGTGTATAATGGAATAAAAAATACGCACATTGTGCCTAAGTTGGTGCACACATAAGGTGAAATTTTACATTGAATGTGCGTAAAAATTAAATTAAACTTTGCAACTAGTGTGTTAATTTACTAAATTTATGCGATAAAAAGCATGTCTTACGTGTAATTGTACCCCCAAAATGCGTAAAAATTAAAACATATCGTCATATGAAATCAAAAAGCCGTAAGTTACATTTAAAAGTTACAAGCAAAAAACTTTTTAAAATTGTTTGCGGTTACACTTGGGGTTGTTTAGAATTTTGTTAATATGTATTTTGATACGGCGCATCATAATCGATCAAAAAGTCGATTTTGAGTTTTTTTTTCTGTGAAAATGGTACTGAAAAAAATACTGAATGGCAGTGCACCCTTTGAAATATTTTCCTTTTAATTGCTTCCTTACTAAGGCAATACATTTGTTGAGGTCGATTGTACAATAGAAATAGCAAAAAACCATAAAAAACTATATAAAACGCTAAGTAGTGGTTTACATATCATGATTAGCACATCGCATTTATATTGTAAAAATGGCCACAGGTCCTGTGCTTACATTTGAACACAAAAAATTCATATTAATTGAGTTTGAAAAATTTTTCATATAAAAAACTGAATGGACAACCGCCAAACTTTAAACACATTTAGCGAAGAATCTGTACCATTGATCGAAAAATAAAGTACGCCATTGTAATTAGCATGTCCGAGATATATAGAATTGATGGTCAGATCTCCATTAATTTTTTGAGTTTCATTCAGTGTAATCCATAAGGGCGATATGTCTAATGTGGACCGATAATACCTAGTATCAATCTGCTTTGATTGAAAAAGGTTCGCTTTTATGTAATATTTAATTTGTTCTACCGCACAGACCGGATTTTCGATCTACTCGGTTTTCGGTCTGACCGGGTAGATCATAAAACCGGTGTTGAGACCGAGTAAACCGAAAATCGTGTAATCGCGAGGCACTGGTTAAAAGAAATATTTTGGAAATTACAACTACATACACTTTACAACCTCTGCAAATTGTCCAAGATGATACCTTGCCTGGTAAATTGAAACAATGATTTCTTTCACATAACCCTACACTTAAAATAACACGTCAGTAGAAAAATCTGTCAAACCGGTTCCAAATCGATTTGACTAACTTTTAACAAATTTTTAGTTGAAACACTGATTTGAACAAAGATTTTAGTTATCTTCATTTAACACAATACTAAAAATCCACAGTACTTTAACCAATTTTGTGTGTTAATTTTTAAAATTATTTAAAACTAATTTTGAAGAACCCATTCGTTAAATTATAAACAATTTATAATTAAAATATAATATATTCATGTTACTGTTATTGCCCGGTAGATGACGCCACCAATGTATCGGAAGTTTTAAAGATGGCGCTATTTCTTTCCTTCCCGATTTTTTAAAATGGCCCATATCCCGAAAACTAAGAGAGATAGAGCAAAATTGATGAAAATTTCGGCTACCCCTAACCGTAGAATATCCCAGCGGAAGGGGATATTTTATCCAAAAATGTACCTTGGCGGGCCCTTGCACCCTCGAAAATTTTTAATAAAAATTTTCAACTTCATAAAATGGCCCTAAGCGAGATAGAGTAAAACGGACAAAATGTTTGCTCCAATGGAGCGCCCTTACATGCGCTCACATGATATGGGCTAGGCCCGGGGAGGGTCCCGAGACCCTAAATTTTAATAAATTCTACGACTCTTAATTTACTTAAATTTAACAAACGAATTTGTTAAAATAAACTAATTTTATTTTAAGCCAAAAAACAGGAATAAATTTTATTAAGTAACAAATTTTTTTAGGTCTTAGAACTTAGATGCTAACAACCCTAAGAACTGAGCTTAATCTGATTTGGCTTATATGGCTTTTTTCTTAGCATATGATTCGGTAAACTTTTCTATGATACAAAAAAAGGCCAACACTATGAAAGATGATACTAAAAAAATGTATTGTTCCTTATTTCGTGTCAAAACGCCAAAAAAAGCAAATTTGCTTTATATTTGCAAAATTTATTCAATAAAAAAAATAGTAATAATAAATTATCTTGATTGCAAAAACCATACATCAATTTGGCAATATTTGAGAAAAAGGAGACACCGAGGGATAGCAAGATAAACAAAAATCTAAAAATAGAATGTTTGTATTTGCCTATGTTGAACCAGTGGGTATCTATACAACTCTTGCTCTGTTAACCTTTACTCTTTATTTTTGTTCGTGAAGTCGGGAAAGAAAACTAAAACATGTTGGTAAACATTGTAAAAAAATGAGAGATTGAGTGTTTTTTTACACATTTCCCTATATAAAAAGCATTGAGGTTGAGTGCGTTTTTTTAGATTTTTAAGAGGATTTAAGAGATTCCAATGTTGCGTCAACATTCAAAAAATTCCCGTGCCAACAAACATTTGGCAATAGTGTCAATTTTGGGTTTTTTTAAAACTAATACTGATAGTTAATATAGTTTTATTTTTTAAAATATAGTTTATTTTAACAAAAACAATATACATTTAAATTAACAAGAACGGTGAAAATGAATTATATATTATTTGTATAATAAAATAAATTATTTACAAAATTTGTAAATAATATTAACAAAAATTATTAAAAACATAAGTTGAGTTATACATTATTTGTATAATAAAATAAATTATTTAAAAATTTTTAAAATAATATTAGCAAAAACGATTAAAAACAGTAGTTGAACAAAATTTACTACACTCATTAAAAAACCCCTAAATGGAAAATCAAACTTGACAACATTGATCAAAGAATTTTTTTTAAAAGAAAAAAACGAAAAATTTTTTTCTCTTAACAACATTATCAACATGTTTTCTTAGTCTTTCCCAAGTTCGCCACACAACAACAAAATTTGGTGAGGACGGTAGTTTCTCTATAGGTTTATACTTGTTGGTTGAACTCTTCTGAGTAAAAACCAATAACAGAAAGCTGAACAGAAAAGAAAACTAGGAATTACTTACTCTCATTATAGGCTTACATTAGTTACAGCCTTACTTGGGTGAGATCGTTAAAAGGTCGCAACTTAGTATAGTCAGTCGGTTTTCATCGCCTCTTTCGAAAATTAACAGACATATGCATTTCTTAGGGCAACATTTTTCGATACAAATAAAGTAGAGAGTGATATAACAGAGGTAGGGTAGGTTGCGCTTTAGATTTTTTATAGAGAATTGTGTACTAAAGTTTTTTAATTGCGTACTCGTATTAGCATTGAACAGTGAGTTGGACACTAGCGTTTGTATAGTTGGCTGTGTTATATGTAAAGTAATGAAGTGTTTAATAAATAAGTGTATAAGCTCAAAATCAAACAAAATCAGAAACTAGACCAGTCTGGTATGAACATTGATGTGTTTATAAGTTTTAGAGAAAACCGTTTGTTTTTCGGCTAAACCTCAACCTTACTACATTAAAATTTTGTAGTGTTTGTATTTTTATAACGAGCTTCCAACCAACTGAAATGCAGAAAAAAACTTGACGTTTAGGTGTGGTTCACATTCAACATCGGCCCTTAAAATTTAACCACCCTTTATAAAGCAATTTTATTATTTTCAGCTATGTTGCTATTTACATGGCAGTATGAGGGTAAATAATTCTATTTTAAAAACTAATATGAACTCTACAAGAAATATAGTATTTTATAAAATGTTTGATTTCTTCTTGATGTTTCATAATTATTTCCACCGAAACTTTCTCCACAAGAGGGACCAATAATTATTGTCTGTGCCATTTAAAACTATTGGCGAGTTCTCTATCTCAAACATATAAATACACAACTTTGAATAACTATTACTCGCCTAATTAAGTACAAAAAGTTAACATAAAAATTCATATAAATCGAGAATCCCGGTAAAATTTTCGTATCAAGTTTTTTTTTGCCATACGAAAATTTGCCCCTCTAATGTTTACGCATTAAAATATTTTGTGTACAGCCATGTGTATATGTGGGATATTGTTGTATTTGTTTTATTTGGGTTGTTTTATTTTCATGTTTTATTGTATTTGTTGTAGAATCATATTGTGTTACCGTTATTTACTATAAATAACATTGCTGGTCTGCAACAGGCTTGCCAGACTTGGGGTTTTATCCCCAAATTTGGGGATATTTTGTTGGTCTTAGGGACAAAAATTTTCATTTGGGGACAGGCGATTTTTTTGGGGATTTAAAAAATGTTTTGGGGATTTTTTGGGGATATTTACAACCTTTCGTTAATTTTGGAGATTATAGTAATTTTGAATAATTTTCAGAAAACATTTGTCAAGTTTTTTCACGTAATTTCAATGAAAAGTACAAATTTACCCTTTTATACATTTTCCATAGCAATTCAATGCTTTTTAACGCGAAATATTATAACGCGAAAAAGATAACTTTTTTTCATTCATGTTCATTTTATGAATTATCACTAGGGCAAGGAATTTCATGCAAATGCATGTTTTTCTCGATAGTTCAAAAAAAATATAGCCTGAATACTTATCGAAATCATCAAATTTAGAACAAAATGGCATCGATTTGTGGTTGGATATTTTGACAAAAATGCGTGATTTTCCATATTTTGACTTTAAATGCATATTTGGTGCCTTTTTAATGCATATTTTGGGCTTTTTAATGAATAATTGTGCATATTTTTAGTTTTTAGGAGCATTTTCTAATTTGTTAAAAAACTAAAAAAAATTTATACGTTTTCGTGTTTTAGTAAACCAACAAATTCTTTAGTAATTGATTCTAATATTAATTACGATTGTCCTATGCGATGGTTACAAACACTTAACTAAAAAATAAAAACAATTGAAAAAATTTGCACAGCAGCAACACAACTTCTCCAATCAACACTCGGTATCCAACTATTGAATGTGAAAAAGCGCATCGTAATGTGATAATTACTTGTGAAGAAGGAGAAAAAGCAATAGGATTAAGAGAGGAAACATTCTAATTAAAAAATAAATTGCTCAAGTATTAGTTAATTCTGGCTCTTCTGATTACAAAACATACATTGTATACGCTGTGATTGAAAAAATTTCAATTAGCCACACTCAGCGCTATGGCGACCGTGGTGTAACTTGTTAATAGGTGATGCTACGAGTCATAGCCTATGCAGAGGGCTGCCGGTTCAATCCCCGGTCATGGCAATACACAAAAATTTTTTTATATAGAGACAAATTAACAATTAAAAAATTACTTTGATCAGTTGCCACATAAACTAACCACTGACGAGTCTTTGGGTGAGACGAAACTGCGGCAGTCTGGTGATTCCCTTGTGTCTGTTAAATTTTTCAATAAAAATGTTTTCTTCTTCTTCCTATAAATCAACTCTAAAAAATTCTTTAGTAATTGATTCTAATATTAATTAAGCGACGGTTACAAACACTTAACCAAAATATTTTTTAATTATTTTTAAAAATAAACTTTCTTAAAAGTCTTATTGGCCTATGGAAATGCTATTTGCAATATAACTAACTTATATATATTTTTATATTTTCAAATATGTTAGTTTTTGAAAAAATAATCGTTTTTAGTGCATATTTTTTATGTTTTTAATGCATATTTTTCTTCTTTAGCCGCATTTTTTAGGCGCATATTTTCAATTTTTAAGTGCATGAAAGTCCTTGCCCTAATTATCACTTTAAAGCTGGCCATACACTTGCAATATTATTGTATAACTTCTTGTTTTAGTTCTTTATTCTATTACCATGTGTGGTAGTAGATTAAAGACAAACATGGAAAAATTGTACAATGATATTGTAAGTGCATCGTCAGATTTATTCAAATTTGAATTGAATCAAATTTGATTCGATTAAATTTTTCGTTTTATAATAACATTCGCGAACTAATTGTCAAAATTGGATCAATTAGCTTCAACAAAAATCAAACTGATTCTTTGAATAAGATATTGACTAATTGAAGTAGGAAATAATTCATTCAATAAAATTAGTTTTTTTTTTTATTTTATTTATTTTATTTATTTATTTTGTAGAATTGCTCCATACACAAGACTAAAAGTCTTATTTTGCAGTATGGAACTGAGGATAGGTAAATTTATGAAAATCATTAATCAATTAATAAGTTAATAACTAATTAAAAATTTTTATATAAAATACAAAAAACAATTAAACAATTACAATTAAACAATAAATATAATATTTGCGAAACTATTTATTAAAAATTCATTCATCATTTTTAAAGGCCTAATTGTGGAGACAAACTTGAAAAATTCAAATTTACGAATTCTTTAAAAAATTTGTTCAAAATCTTTAAAATTTGAGCAAATTAAATAAACTCGAGTACCTTTTTTAACATTTTTTCTATTTGGGGATTTTCTGGGGATATTTTTAAATTTGTTTGGGGATAACGCAAAAAAGTATCTGGCAAGCCTGGTCTGCAATACTGTCCACAAGAGTATAATGTTAGTTTATGTCTCTGTATTTGTGTAAATGTTAAAATAACAATGTTGTATAAATAAATATACTATATGTGCATGTATGTTAGTATGTATGGATGTATATTGATTTATTCATACAATGTCGCAGAGTTATGCAATTGTGGCAATTTGGCACGTATTTCTAAGATTGTCACGTTCGCGTTGTAAACATAAATCAGGCCTATTTTGTCATTATTTGTTAGAGTTGTTGGTGCTTTCACTACATGTTAGATGAATTGTTGTATGCAGGAGTTTTTGTTTTTGGTATAGTTTTTCCTTTTTTGCCTTTTCAGCTACTACCACAACCAGTATATTACTGCTCCTGTGTTTGTTCACGACAAAATTGACACACACATACACAATAATGTTGATGTTATTATTAGTATCGCTCTACTACGATAGATATTTCCTACCATTTAACATTTATGTTTGTATGTATTTTCGAGTACTACTACTACAAATATGTTATGTACTTGTATGCATTTAAAGTGTAGTACCATTTAAATTGTGAGTTCCGCCATTGGTGTTAAGTGCTTTATTCCTGTTTGTGGGTTTAGACTTTTATTCCAATTTTTATGTTTTTATTGTTTATTTTATTTCGCCTTAAAATGTTATTATTTGTCTATTTGTTTATTTTTTATGCTTAAATCTGTTTAAATGTTTGCATGTTTTTAACCATATTCTGGATACTTGTTTTAATGTGAATAATTTTTTTTTATATAGGTTTTCCCAATACAGGCGGGTAGATGTTAAAATTATATAAGCTGCATATATGATATCAACGAATTTTTTGTTTTATTTGAAAGACCGAAAATCAACGAGCTGATTTTTAGCAGTAAAATTTTTGGTGAATATTAATGGATTGAAAAAACTCAAAAATTGTACAGAAATTATGTTTTAGTTAATGTATTTACTAAAAATTTATCTACACCATTTCCAATTGTATTTCAGATTTATCAATTGTATTTCAGAAATTATCAATTGATTTTCCGTTGTATCACTTGTTTTTCAAATTTATCAATTGTATTTCAGAATTTCATTAATTTACCATATTTCTCCGTCAAAATTCGCCAGTGTTGCCACTTCATTATTAGTCTTTTTAAAAAAGGGTAAAATCGGCTGCCACCGTACAACCTTCATTAATTATTGGAAAATAAAAATGTAAAGTGATTCTTAATACCAGATAAATTCTCTAATCCTTACCGTAGCCCGATTTTTACTTTTTAAATTTTTTTGAAACAAAGTTGTCACACAAACTTGAAAATTCCAAAAAAGGCAAGAAAAAACAATTTTACTTGGGAGGGACTACAGTTTTTTGTTGACTACAAAAGAAAAAAACCGGATCGACATTGGTTTACCCACCTTGATATATTAAACCTAATAGTATTAAAAACGATGGTAGTTATATTACACATAATGCTACTCATAGGATTTTGTAAAAATGCTATAATTTTGTAATTTTTTTTATTTATTTCGTATTTTTTCCCACATTTTTGTATATATTGATTACTTTTATAACTTATATTAAGCAATCAGCGCCTGCCCCATATGACGTGTCTTCAACATCCATCAAGGAATCGTCATTGGCTTTTCTTTGAAAACTGCGTGCATAAAGTGTTAAACACAAATTTACCACATAGAGTATTACTTTTGGACTAAAACATATTTTACAAAAAAAACATGTGGAAATTTAATTTCTTAGAATTTTTTATTGAAATTTTCGGAGCGTATAGAGAAAAGAATGCTCCATCCAAATAAAATATAAAAAAAATTCAGAAACGAAATTTTTCCTAGAGCCGATTAATTTGAGAAATAATTTAAAAAGAAAGTGATATTAATTTATGATCTGAAATTAAACTAAAAAACATTCATTTATAAAATGATAATTTCAGAAATACAATTGGAAATGGTGTAAAAATAATATTTTTGCGATTCTTTAGAAAATTGTTAAGAAACATTTGTAAAACAGCTTAGAAATTATTTGATAAAGGTTTTTATTAAATTGTATCCAAAATGACTTAAAAAATTTCTTCGATTAGGGTTTATATGTAATTACCCTGTCAGAAAAATACAAACGGGAAAGCGGTGGCAAAGCACTTTAACAGGTGGTGCAAATACTGGCAAAAAGTGCTTTCCCATTCCGAAAATGATAACATCAGTAGACAAAAGGACCGACTGTTAAAAAAGCGACGGAAAAGCACTGGAGGAAGAAAATTTTTAAATGTTGGCAAAACCAATAGGTTGTCTGGATATATATTTCCCAAAATAAAATTTAAAAAAGTTCATATGTATTTTTTTTTTGGTCCTGCCGTGATTTGAATCGAGGACGTCAGATTGGCAGACGATTGCTCTACCCACTGAGCTAACGAGACATGTAATATTTGATAGCTAAACACAGAAATGAGTGATAATAGCTGGACAACTACTGGCTGTGCCAAAATGCTAGTACTGGCACACAATTTTTTGTAACTAGTATGCCAGTGTTGGGAGGGCAAAAAAAAAAAGTTAATCTTCAAGGAGCTTTCCCACAAACAAAAAAATTGATTTTGTAAAACAAAAAAATTTTAAATTAAAAAGATCCAAAAAAATATTTCGCTTGCAACCGGACTTGAACTCGGAACCTTCTGACTACAAACATTTTTTAACGAAGCGTCAGCATTTTTATAAAATCATTGGTCTACCAGTGAATTGATTTTTGTACGCCTGGTGGCATTGGCTAGGTAGCACTGGATAACCACTGGTTGCAAACCTTGGCATATCACTCTAAGCCAATTCTTTGCCAGTGATATTTTATAAACCACCGACATTTTTGTAAAACAAATGCTGGTAAAACGCTTTTTACAAACGCTGGCAAAGCGTCCCAAATGAGTGTTCTGCCAGTCATTTATTTTTAACACCGTGGTTACCCAGCGGTATGCCAGTGCTTAATTTTTTGTACGACTGGGGATTTCTGACTGGGTATGTATTGGGTTATATCTAATTGTATATTAAACCTCAATTTATGGGACTAACAATATGTGATTCTATAACAAATCTTTACATAGTTTATGGTATATGATTTTATATGGTTATACATAAGAAAATTTGGGAAAATTTGTAATATATGAATATATATGGACGCAAAGCCATTTTATATCACTATATATTAATGTGAATTTTTTTTATTAAAAAATACATTCTTATGTATTTTTTACTCAGGTTTTTACAAAAACTCATTTATTTTTCTCTGTCAGGATATTTTCCTAACAAATATTGTACTTCACGGAATTTTACACATTCAGGAATGAAAAGACGATAATTTCAGGGGTTTTTTAGTTCCCCATCATCAGTTCTCTTTAGACAGTGTGGCGTTAATGCAATTATACTACTTCGAACTTTCATATTAAACATGATCTGCTACACCAACTAAATAAGAAGGGCAGAAAGAAATACCCAATGTAGAAAATCATTACCAGATATGAGGTTATGTAACTATAGGGTCCGCCATCTAACGTTTTTTTTTTTCAACTAGTGCTTATTTCGTGAATGGTAACACTTAGCTCATGTCTGATTTGACAGATAATTAGTTTTATCCTTCCGCTGAACGAATATGGTTGTGTATACGCTTGAACAACGCTGGGAAATATTGCGACATTACTTTGAAAATCATGGTAATGTTGCAGAATGTGTGCGAAGTCAATGGCGATCGTTATCGGGCCATGTTGAACAAATTTTTGTTCACAAAAATTGAAGAGGAGGATATTGGCAACATTTGGTTTCAACAGGACGGCGCTACGTGCCACACAGCCGAAGCTACACTCGATGTTTTGCGCCCTGTTTTTGAAGATCGCATTATCAACCGCAGAGCTGATGTCGTTTGGCCACCTCGGAGCTGCGATTTGACACCGTTGGACTATTATTTGTGGGGTGCCGTCAAAGATAAGTGTTACGCCGACAAGCCAGAGAAAATTGACGCTTTAAAGGACAATATTCGTGAAGCCATTGGTGAAATACAGCTGCACACAATCGATAATGTGCTTAAAAATTGGGCCGATCGTGTGATTGTACTTTCAAATAAAAAAAGAAATTTGAGAAAATATTCAGTAGTTTTTTTTTATATCATTTTCAAAAAAAAAAAGTTATTTGGCGGACCCTATACATACTTGGTAATAGTAATTAGTTACTTTTGTTATTACATTTCTTATTACCTTTATATGGCGATGTCGCGAAAAATAATGAGTTATGCTCACACACCAGCTTACGAAAAATCAAAAAAAAAATATATTGTTACCTATGTGCTTACTAGTACTGACAAAAATAATGAGTCTAAAAATAGATTTTCAAAAATATAAATTATATACAAAAAAATATTTTTTATTGTATTTTTTTTTAAATAAAATTTGCTGGTGCGGGAATCGAACCTGGGTCTAAAGATTGCCAGTCAATAGCTCCACCATCTGAGCTACATATGTCGACATGTAATATTTAAAAGGATAAAAACATAATTGACCTGCTGCACACAAGTAAGCTTACTCGCCAACATACAAAAAATCGAAAAATATGTGGTTACATTATCCTTATCAGTGTTTAAAAAATATTGAGTCTAAAAATAGATATCAAAAAATTTTGAAAAAAAAATCTAGAAAATTATTTTCTATTTGAAATAATGATAAAAATAAGTCATTATCAATAAGTGGTTAGTGGGTGTCATTACCGGTAGTCCGAAAAATAATGATATGTCATTACCGTTTCTACACTGGGTATATAAATAAATTTATTTTCAAAGCTTTTTGCAAGTAAAATCAACAACAGAAATATTTTAAAATTTTTGTTATTATGCTGTAACAAAATATTACTTTATATTTGAAATAATAATAAAAATAAGTCATACTTTTAACGCATAATTTTTTGTTTTCTAATAATGACAAAATTAGTTAGTTACAAAAATTAAATATTATAATATAATTCAGAAAGTAAGTCTGTGTCATTATTGGTAGTTCAAAATATAATGATATATCATTACCGTTTCTACACTGGGTAGTCACCTATTATTCTTAACATGTTTCAAAAACATTTTGTCTAATTTTTGTAGCCGAATACTAATTTGAAAGTCACAAACTTTTAACAAAATGTTGATGATGATGATTCTCCAGCTTGGGAGCAAATGGCCTCAATTTGAGATTTCCATAGGATTATGTCGGGGCTATGTCTCCATACTAAACTATAGATCGAAAAAATGTCCCCGTATCATGCGATGCATACGCTATTCATACATATATGTATACAATTATACGATTTCATTTATACTTGGTTATGTCAATGTTTTTTTAAGCAAAATCCGTTTCAGTTTTTCAATTTATATTGGCTACATACCTGAAGGTCTGTTCCACTTTTTAAATATCTAGAGCATTTTGTTTCTGTGATTTCTCTTCGTTTTTTCCTATTGTTTATCAGAGTTTTCTGTCAACGGAAAAATGTTCCAAACAAAACTCTAATAAAAAGTAATTTATCATTGTTATTCGTAAACATGGTGTGCAGCATTATTTGCATATTGTTAAAGTTACATTTATGTGTTGTAGAATACATATTTTTATAATAAATGAATTTTGTTGCCTTAGAAAAGTAGAATTGAAATATTTTAAATTATATGTATGATAAATTCCTCAAAACTTTTAATATTTGTGGTAAAAAAAAAGTGATTTCCAATTTGAATACACATTAATGATGTTTTGTTTATTGGAAGTGCGACACTTTTTAGTTTATTTTTCTAAGTTTAACTTTAACTTTTGGGCACCATCACCTGTATTTTATCATTTATTTTAAACATTATTATGTAAGGTGTTTTAAAAAAACTCCGTATTTCATCTTTTACTACGATACTACGACGAAAATAGAAAAATTGCATTTCCTATACACTTGATACGTACCTGTTTTTTTTAACTCTTTCACTACCCTTGTACACTACACTGCACACATTTTTAAAAGAATATATAAAATTTTGTAATGCAAAAAAAACTTTATACTTTTTGTAAGTAAGTTTACTAGGCTCTTGGCCTTCAAATAAAAATCATTATATGTAAAAGAAGTTCAAATTGGTAATATAGTCGCAATATTTGTTAATGAAGTCTAATTTTTGGTATGTATCATAATCTTCGAGAAAAGGGGGTTTTGGTGTTTCTCATAAACTAATGAAGATAGATGACTCAAATTTGGCATGTGGCTTTGCTTTATGACAAGAAGAAAACCAACCATAAGATTTTTGTCTATGGCGAATGTTGAAGGGGTAAAACGGGGATGGCAATTTTCAAAAATTGATTTTCGAACGTCATTTTCAGAGGATAATTTGAGGACACTTAACAAGAAGCTGAAGTCAAAATAACGATACATCCGCAAACAAAAAGTCGGTAGTGAAAGACATCGGCTGAAAAGTCCGTAGGATGACCAATAAAACAAATTTTTTTTTTTTCCAAAATTCAACTTTGTTCATCAATATAGTCTCCTTCAAGAGCGATACAATCACTCCAATGCCTTTCTAACATTTCGATAACTTTTTTATAGAGTGATTTATCTTTGGCCTTAAAATATGCCTTTGATTCGGCAATCACCTCTTCATTCGAACCAAACACGGCGCGTTGTCTTGGTGAAAGAGCACTTTTTTGTTCTTCATCTGGGGCCATTTTTTTGCGAATTCTTCCTTCAAACGCACAAGTTGGGGCATGTAGCGATCTCTATTGATGGTCTGGCCTTTTTCAACGTAATCAATGTACAAAATTCCGGCCGCATCCCAAAATACTGATGCCATAGCTTTGCTATCCGTCTGCTGCGTCTTTAGCTTCTTTGGGCGAGGTTCGCCAGTTGTCTACTCAGCTGACTGTCGCTTCGACTCTTAAGTGAAGTGGTAGATCAAAGTTTCATCCATTGTTACACATAGAGAATTTAGCTGGACGAGTTTTAATGAAATTTTTCAGTAAACTAATGAAGTTTTCTTCAAAAAGTAAATGAAAAATTTCCTAAATCTGATGCAAAAGCTTCATGTATTTTATGAATCTAGTTTTAATGAAACTTTTTCATTGAGTGTACGAAACTTTTATTAAAAAAGTGAAATTTTTAACAACATTTTATGAAAAATTCCATTAATTCAATGTAAAGTTTCAATGGGCGAGTTTCAGTGAATTTTCATTTATTTTATGCAGATAATTCTGAAAGAATTATCCTTCGTGATATTAATGATATAATTTCATAGAATTTTCTTCGGAGAATCAATGGAGAATTTCATTATGTATATAATATTTAATTAATATTATGAACTTTTTCATAACTTTTCTTTCATAAAATTCCATAATTTCATTAAAAAAATTCATTGAATTTCATAAATTAGATCTTCATAAAGTTAATGAAAATGTTTTTTATATATATGAAATTGTTCAATAGTATTTACTTTTTTTAATTTTTTTTATAAAATATCGTCATTCCATTAATTTTTAAAAATTTTCATACAATTAGAATTTTATATTAAACATTTAATTCCCAAACACAATAGTTTTATATAACCATAAGGCCGAGTTTTAGTAATGTGCTTTAATTTTCATACTGAGATCTTATAATTTTTATTTATTTTTTATTAATTTTTTTATTATTAATTTTGGACTATGAAGTTTGTTTATAAATTATATTAATTTTTTCGAAACATTGATAAGGAATTTCATTAATTCAATTAAGCTTATTATAAAATTCTATGAAACTTTTTAATTTTATGAATTCTTTCATTAGATATATTTTGTACATCCTTAAAATTTGCTAAATACTTTTTATTTATCCTCTTCATTGGATGAATGATTTATTCATTGCAGTAGTGGGCTATTCATTGTATGAAGAGTTTCATTAATTTTATGAACTTTTCATAAACATTGACTTTAATGAAACCTGTTTCATAGATTCTATGAAAAGTTTCAATGGACGAGTTCCAGTGACAATTTTCATTGAAACTATGAAGAAATTCATTACTGAAGTGATGATAATTCTCTCAGTGCATGGACAAATGCTCAAGCAAAATAAAGCTTACACATTCCTTCCATACCTTTAAGGTATCAGCTACCTCCTGCAAATTCAATTTACCATGCGCGGCTCCAGCAATTAATATAAGGTGCACAAGACAATGTGTTTTTTTCTTGTTGTCTTAGGTGGCGTATGCTTTTTAACCTTATATTAATTGCTAGAGCCGCGCATGACTTTTTTAATGTTTTCCGGTATCACCACCTCTTTTGGGTAACCAGAGTGTTCGGTGTCATCGGTGTTTGCACGACCACATTTATAGTCAGCAAACCACTTTTCTACCGTTTGTCTCGAATAACACTTGTGACGCTAAGCTTTGGCTTGAACGGTTGGTAGTTCCAAAAAATCATATAGATTTTTCATTAGTGAAAAATCCGAGGGTTCAATTCACCTATGTATCATCCTACGGACTTTTCAGCCGATGTGTTACATAATTTTTCGAGATCTATGAATGGTGTAACGAAAATATTAAAAACTTTCCAAACAAAAAAGATTCGATCAACTTTTTAACTCAATCTTACCCCCAAATATCCATTTGAATCTACTTAAAACCATACATCAGTAGAAAAATCTGTCAAATGGGTTTCAAGTCGATTTGACTAATTTTTAAAAAAATTTTTGTTGAAACACTGATTTAAACAAAGCTAACACTATACTAAAAATCCTCAGTACTTTATTTAATTTTGGGTGTTAATTTTAAAAACTATTTATAACTAATTTTTAAGAAACCATTCGTTACATTTTACAAAATTTATTGTTAAAATATAATATTTTCTTGTTTCTGTTATTAGCCGGTAAATGGCGCCAGATACAGTATCCCCGTGAGAAGGGTGTCTATATCCAAAAATGAACCATGGCGGGGCCTGGACACTCGGAGATTTTTAATAAAAAATTTTCACTTCATAAAATGGCCCAAATCGCGAGATAGAACAAAACGGACAAAATGTTTGTTCCTTTGTAGTACCCTTACATTCCCTTCGATGATATGGGCTAGGCCCAGGGAGGGTCCCGAGACTCTAAATTTGAACAAAATTTACGACTCAGTATAATTACAAATAAAACTGTGGTTTTACTAATTTCTTACTTAAATTTAGTTTTGTAAAATTTAACAAAAAAATTTTTTAAAATCAACAAATTTTATTTTAAGCCAAAAAACAGGAATAAATTTTGTTACAGTAACCAATTTTTCTGTTCAGTCAACTGACTTATTATTTTGAGTGTACTTGTGTAGTTATTTTTACTGCATTTATCACTCGATTTTTAACAGTTAAAAATATTTTCATATTGCAGTTGATTTAAATACAAATGTGTTTCCGCTTTTTCAACTGCAGTTATTTTAACTATCATTTGCAGTTGATTTTACCAGCATAATTCCCTGAGTGTACGGTAAAAATAACAAAAAATTGCAAAAACTTGTTTCGCCTAGCCAGGATTTGAACCTTTAAAACTCTGATTACTCTGTCAGCACGTTCTCATTTTGCCCCCATACAAAATATAACTTCTTAACACTCATGCTTAAGCACCGTAAGTTGTTTCGATTTCACGTGAAAAAAACTGTTATACTCCATAATGACATATCATTCTTTTTTAGACTACCAGTAATGACGCCGACTTACTTTCTGGATTATTTTAAAAGATATAATAATGAGCTACTAATAACTAGTTACTTTTTCTACAAGTTCAAAATAAAAAATATTGCATTACCAATTATGACTTACTTTTATCATTATTTCAAACATAAAGTAATGTTCTAGATTTTTTTTTAAATTTTTTGAAATCTATTTTTAGACTCAATCTTTTTTCTGACCCAGTCAGAAAAATACAAACGGGAAAGCGATGGCAAAGCACTTCAACAGGTGGTACAAGTACAGGCAAAAAGTGCTTTCCCATTCCCAAATTGATAACATCATTAGACAAAAGGACCGGCTGTTCAAAAAGCGACGGAAAAGCACTGGAGAAACAAAATTTTTGAACGTTGGCAAAACGCTGGCAAAACCAATAAATAGGTGGTCTCAAAATATATTTTCCAAAATAAAATTAAAAAAAAAATTCATATGTATTTTTTTGGTCCTGCCGTAATTTGAACCCAGGCCTTCAGATTGGCAGAATTTTGCTCTACCCACTAAGCTAACGAGACATATAATATTTGATAGCTAAACACATAAGTGAGTGATAATCGCTGGACAACTACTGGCTGTGCGAAAAACCTAGCACTGGCAAACAGTTTTTTGGAACTAATATGCCAGCGTTGGAAGAGCAAAAAAAAAGTTGGTCTTACAAACAAAAAAATTGATTTTATAGAACAAAAAATTTTATTTTATTTTTTAAAATTGTCATTTTAAATATTCTTAAATCGTTTTTCATTTTCTTACAAAATTCCTAATTATATTTATTTTTTACAATTTGTTAAATACGTTTGGGATTTTAGCATATTTAATTCCTTTAATGCATAATGTATATCCCGATAAAATAAAATTTAAAAAAACTAATATGCAAGTGCTTGTGCAAATTTAAATTTACTGACACTTTAGAAAACATTGTTTTCTATTGTTGTTTCTACATGAATGGATGTCACTACATTGCTAGATCTGTCAAAACAACAGAGTAGTACATTGGAAGATGACAAAGCAAATTGTGGAAAATTTTCTGTTGTTGTTTTTGTTTTTTCTTTGATATTTTAAATGTTTAATAACGCTCCTAGACGAGAACAAGAAATTCTCATTGAGTTTGTAATTTAACTTAACAAATATTTCCAGAAATTCTAAAAACGTCGTCCCCTGACGATTTCCTTAGGCAAGAATGAAATCCGGATAGGGACATGCCTACAACGGATTATTTTTTACAATTTGTTAAATACGTTTGGGATTTTAGCATATTTAATTCCTTTAATGCCATTTATGTATATCCCGATAAAATAAAATTTAAAAAAAAAAAAAATAAAAAATTTGAAAGTAAAAAAAATCCAAAAAAAATGTTTTCCTTGCAACCGGATTTGAACTCGGAACCTCCTGACTACAAACCTTTTTTTAGCGAAGCGTCAGCATTTTTATAAAATCAATGCTCTACCATTGAATTGGTTTTTGTACCATTGCATTGGTAGTATTGGCTAGGTAGAAAAAAAAAATTTTTATAGACCCAGTGTACAAAATCATTACCAGATATGTGGTTATGTAACTACATACTTGATAATGGTAACTAGTTACTTTTAATATTACATTTCTTATTACCTTTATATGGCGATGTCGCGAAAAATAATGAGTTGTCGTTACACACCAGCATACGAAAAATCAAAAAATATATCGTTACCTATGTGCTTACCAGTACTGACAAAAATAATGAGTCTAAAAATAGATTTTCTAACAAAATAAATTATATAAAAAAAATAGTTTTTATTTTTTTTTTTTTTTTTAATAAAATTTGCTGGTGCGGGAATCGAACCTGGGTCTACAGATTGCCAGTCAACAGCTCTACCATCTGAGCTATATCGACATGTAATATTTAATAGATAAAAACACAATTGACCTGCCGCACACAAGTAAGCTTACTCGCCAACATACAAAAAATCAAAAAATATGTGGTTACATATATCCTTACCAGTGTTTAAAAAATATTGAGTCTAAAAATAGATTTAAAAAAATTTAAAAAAAAATCTAAAAAATTATTTTCTATTTGAAATAATGATAAAAATAAGTAATTCTCAGTAACTCATTATTCTATGTTTTAAAATAATACAGAAGGTAAGTGGGTGTCATTACTGGTAGTCCAAAAAATAATGATATGTCATTACGGTTTCTACACTGGGAGAACTTATTTTTTTTGAAAATCTAACATCATTTTTGGCAATAGTGGTAAGCACATAGGTAACGACATATTTTTTGATTTTTCGTATGCTGGTGTGTAACTCATTATCTTTCGCGACATCGCTATATAAAGGTAATAAGAAATCTAATAATAAATGTAACTAGTTACCATTACCAAGTATGTAGTTATATAACCACATATCTGGTAATACTTTTCTACACTGGGATAAAAAAAAATTATTTTTCACAACAATGAGTTTCACGTGAAAATTGTGTAGACTTTGTTTTCACACAAATTTAATACACAAGACTATTTATATAATACACACATTTTGTGTTTATTGTGATTGTGACTTTCTAATTACACAAAAAAATTTCATTTTCATAATCTAAATTACCAGGGTAGCGATTTTCATGCACTTACAAATTGAAAATATGCGCTCAAAATATGCAGTGAAATATGCAAAATATGCACTTATTACTCGAGAGCGTTTGGTTAAAAATTAAATCCAATATAAATGTCTAAGTAGATGACAACTTGATGTTTTCCTTCTAGTTAAGTACTGGGTTAAAGTTTGCAAATTCTTCCTTTTCTTTATTTTTCATTAAATCTTATTTTTAGTTTTTAAAAAAATATCCAATTTAATGAAAAATATGAAATAAAATAAGCAAAAAATATGCACTTAAAAGCAAAATATGCAAAAATATGTATTTATAACAAAATACGCCAAAATATGCAACAACAAATCAATACCATTTTGTTGCAAATTCTTTGATTCGGAAAAGCATTCGGTCAAAATAATTTTTGGATTAATGACTACAATCATGCGTTTGCATGAAATTCGCTGCCCTGTAAATTACTATTTAAGGCCTTTAAAATTTGAGTGAAATTTTCCACGTGAAAAACAACTTACGGTGCTTTACTATTAATACCTGGCAAAACATTGTAAAGTTTAATTTTCACCGAAATTTTTTAATATAAATTTTAATTAATTGTATATAAATAAACTAAGAAACTTCTCTCTCTCTCTCTCTGTAGTATATTTTGTAAGTCAAAGAGCTTTTTATCCTTACTATCAATACCCAGCAAATCATTGGTAGCATTCTCTATTCCTTGTTTTGTTTTTAAATACATTTTTTCTAAATTTTCCTTTGATTTTTTATTTTTGTTTTTGAATTATATTTTTATGTTTTAATTTGTCGTTCATACAAAACTATTTTTTTTTAAATCAACAACAACAACAAAGGTATCACTTTTCTATCCAAAAAGTAGCAAACATTTCTTATAATACCAAAATATGATAGAGCGGTTAGTGATCAGGTCGTTCAATAGAAAAAGTGCTTTTTCAAAAAGACAATGCGCCGTGTCACAAGTCGATGGCTAACATGGCCAAATTTAACGTATTACACTTTCAATTACTTCCGCGCCCAGATTTGGTTCCACCGATTTTTACCTGCTTTCAGACTTCAAAAAATGCTCGCTGGAAAGAGATTTGGTTTGAATGAAGAGGTGATTGCCGAAAGAAAGGCCTATTTTGAAGCCAAAGATATTAAATGATATCTGATAAAAACGAAATGATAAAAAGACATTGGAGTGATTATCCTACGGACTTTTCAGCCGATATATCATACTGGTTTTGAGCAAACATAAATAATCCAAAAACGAAGAGCGTGGTAAATTTTGACCCCACTTTTTAACCCTCAACTATGGGATTGCGCTCCGAAAAACGTGTTTATTTTTTATGTGCTCTTTATCGTATATCCAAATTTTATCCAAATCTTAGTGAATCATATATAGAAATCTTCCTTAAGATTGATTTATGAGTCCACAGGGGGCTCTTTTCGACAAACTACTTTCATAGGACATTTATATCTTTGGAGCTAATTTATGATGCCTTAATGACCATAGTTTTTTGCTGGGTTTTCTTTTTATAACCCAGCCTCTTTAAATTTGTTATTTGGAATTGTTGTGTAATATAGGAATGCAACAAAGAAAATTCTTATCTTTCGCTTATTATAAAATATAAGCAGTAGAAGCACTAATATATATACTCAATAGAAAAAGCAGTATAGCAAAATTATGAGTTTCGAGGGAAGTTTTATAAAATGTCAAAGAAAGAAGCTGCAGTTGTAGAAATTTAAGTAAGTCTAAAAGTTTCTTTCTCTTAAACAACATTTCTCATCTCGGATTTTGATGGAAGTTACCAAAAACATTTATTATCACTAGGGCAGGTATAAAATGTCACAAAAAAAAAAAAGTTAATTGACACGCAAAATGGTACGAAAAACCAACAAATTTGGCATAAAAAAAGGCAAAAATGGCATGCTTATTCCAAAATTAAAAAATTACTGGTTTATTTAAGTGCTTTTTTTAATAATTCTACGAAGAAACAATAATGAAAAAATTCGCAATTTAACTGCTAAAGTGCAGTTGGCGTAAATTAATATGATTTTTAAAGTTCGAAATGTAGTTGGCGTAAATTAGTATGATTTTTAAAGTTCTAAATCTCCGTTGATGTAAAACAAATCCCAGAATTTCGTTTTTTCTATGGTTTAATTATAAAAGTTTGCTACATGCACATTTTTTTTACTTGCCGTAGACCACTTTGACAAAATTCGAAACAAAAATATTTACGAATTCACAAAAGGTAATAAGAAAATAAAATTCGGCATAAATGCATGTTTGCACAATGTTTGCACAATGGGCGTAAGTGAATCAAGACATGCACTGAACATTAAAGTCGACCACGGCCATATTTCGAAATGTTATTGTTCTGAGTTACGTTAAAAAAAACAGTCCAGTTATTCTATAGTTTTTACCAACAAGTAAACTTTTTCCAAAAGTTATCTACAAAAGCTGGGTATTTACTGTATTTTATAGCATTTTTTAATTAGAAGTCTAAAAAAATCGCCAAAATGTGTTTTTTTTTTGGCAAGGATCTCTTAGAATGGCATTTTTACAAAATAATTGGAGAAATGGCAACTTACCCTGATTATAACATTTGGTTTTATTGACTTATTTCTTCTTGTCTTCACAAGAGAATAATCAAATTTCCCTTACTGCAACAAAAGCAATATTTATTTGCATTTTCTTTTTTTTTTGTTCAATTTTAGGAACGTCTCTTATGTTTTTTAACATCAAAGTTTTATTTGACTATACAAAAGTAGATATTTTTCTGACATTACTGTAGACGCAGGTACATTTATTTAATGTTTCTTCCATTTGTTGAATGGCGCATTGGTACTCTTAATACCTACACCGATAAAATTTCTCAGTTGCTCAGTTAAACAATTTTTCAGTTAGAATAGAAAATTTCTGAATTAACTGAAATAATTGTTATCAACTAATATTTCAATAGTTTTTGTGTTACCCCCTGTAAATACAATTTGTGAAATATTTTTTTAACAAATAAAAAAAATTAAATTCCTATACCAAAAACCGAAAAAGAATTCCGCCCAATAGCTATACTACCCTTCTTGTCAAAAATAATTGAACGCTTAATGCATCACCAACTCAGTAAATTTATTCAGGATAACAACTTGCTTACTCCTAGACAATCGGGGTTTCGTCCTCAACACAGCTGTGTGTCTGCTTTGATTGATGTGGCAGAATATATACGATCACAAATTGATGATGATAAAGTTTGTTTTTTAATTCTCTTAGACCATTCCAAGGCATTTGATACCGTCAATACTGAAATACTTACATTGAAGTTAAGTAAAATATTTAATATTTCTTCTACGGCTACAAAGTTGATGGCTTCATATTTAACTGGCAGATCACAATCGGTGTTCAATGGTGAAAATATATCTAGTACAATAGAACTAGCAAGAGGTGTACCACAAGGATCTATTTTGGGTCCACTATTATACTCAGCTTATGCCAATGATCTTCCGAATCAACTACAATACTGTAATATCCAAATGTATGCAGATGATGTTCAACTATATATAAGTTGCAAAATTTCTGAAATTGATGACTGTACGCGCAAAATTAATGCTGACTTGGATAATATCAGATCTTGGGCTACAACTAACGGATTATGCCTCAATCCAAATAAGTCAAAATGTATGTTGATTACTAAAAGAACACTAATTATGCCATATATTCCCGTCATAACTTTGGGTGAGTCGAAAATCGATTTTGTGGATAAGGTGAAAAACCTTGGAGTCACATTTAATAAGTACCTGCACTGGAAAGATCACGTTATCGTCACAACTGGAAAAGTATACGGTATGCTAAGAAATTTATGGTGCACACAATGGTTCGTACCACTCAAAATAAGAATGCTTCTAGCTAAGACCTATTTAATACCGACTTTACTTTATGGTTGTGAGTTGTTTTCAAATTGTGATTCAATCAGTATGAGCAAATTGAACGTCGCTTTTAATAATATTGCACGATATGTATTTGGCATACAACGACGTGGAAGAATATCACACTACTCAAAGCAAATTTTTGGTGTCACATTTCAAAACCTTTTAAAGTGTAAGACATTAATATACCTTCATAAAATAATCTACTCTCGTCAGCCAGAATACCTTTACGGGAGACTTAACTTCTTCAGGTCTGAAAGAGGCCTCCGTATTATTCAGATACAACATACCACTACTTTTTCGGATCTACACTTCTATATTAATGCCATAAGAATTTGGAATAGTTTGCCCCCTCATTTACAGATAATTAGCAACGCAATGCAATTTAAAAAACTAATATATGAATATTATAAATAACATTTCAATTAAATTTCGACCAAATTTTTAGAAGTTTAACAATATAATTTTTTTATTTTCTACTTTTTTTCCTTTATGTATTATTATTATTATTTTGTCCATTATTTTTTTTTTTTTTTATAAATTAATTTTTGTTAGTAAATATTATATGTATATGTATTTTGAATGCACATTGACAAATTTACCAATAATTACTATTCAGTGCTTTTATATAAGATTAAATCTTTGTACTGAATTATAAGAAATTAAATAAATAAATAAATAAATAAATAAAATAAAAAAAAAAAAAACAAATTTGAACTTTTTCTGGATTTTGGCAACAGAAACGCACATTGGCCCACTAAGCTTCTCCGCTTATTGAAATTCCGTTGAATTTCGAACACATTGTTTCAATAAGGAGTCAAGATGGAAGAAAATGTGTAAAGATAAGTTTTGTTGTTTGCTTATGCATATATATTTTACAAACATTTAAATTTTTTACAGACAAAACGTATAAATCTTTATTAGAAATTTAAAAGAGTATAACTTCACAGAATCATAGACGGATTAACAAAGGCTCAACTAAAATAATCAGAACTTGTTTACCCGTTCGGACCACTTGTGAATGCTTAAGGCCGATTTTGTCAAATGTTTTAATGTTATCACATTTTCATTAAAAATTAATAAAAAGTTGTAAAAATATTATAATAAGTAAAATGGCTGCAAATTTCAGTATTTTTTTTTTAATTTTTTGGTTGCCAATTACTATTTTGAAAATTTTTTAAATGATAACTAAAAATACGTTCTTTTTAACTAACTTCATAGCTAGATTTATTGATACAATTTTCAACTGACAATTTAGTTATTTACAATTAATTTTTTTAACTGATATTCAGTAAGGGGTATTTCACCTGAGATTCAGTTGAAAATTTAGTAGCCAGCAACTGAGAAATTTTTTCGGTGTACTCCAACTTTTATCTTGGTACTTTTTTATTATCTCCAAAATATAATTCAACAAAATATTTTGATGGTATTACATTTAGAATATTTTATATGTAAATAACGATATACAAAAACAAATGAAATTTCAGTTAAAGACAGAACCATTAACACATTAAATTCAAGTTATATTTAAGTTTTTTTTTTTACTGTTTATAAAATAAACTACAAATTAGTCAAAAAACCAACTTGGCTTTTTAATACTCTATGGAGGTGTGGAAAACATATGGAATTTGTTTTATTGTAGAATCGAAGTTTAAAGTCAGGTCTGCAGTAAAACTGTTTCTTCTCTATTTAAAACGATACCTAAGAATAGCGTGTTCGGCGCCTTGAAATTTTGTCATTAAGATCGTAAAAGGTTCCAAAAAACGATGACAATAAAATTCAAATGTAGCGGCATTTTCGAAACGAACTTTAATACATACAGTGCTTTGCAAATATAATAAGTACATTCAATTTTTTTCTAATTTTATTCTCGTTGCCTTTATTTTTAAAGATCAAAATAGTGGATAAATTCACCCTAAAATTCAAGTAGATTGTTCAGAAAATGGTGCAGAATTTTAGCGTGACGTCTGTTTTTTATTTTGTCACTTATTTTAAGTAGGCGTAGCTTTTAGTAAAAAATTCGTGATATCGTCCTTCTATCAATCTACATCGTAAAATTTAGAGTACCCGGTGAAAAATGCTCGTATACGCTCAAACATTTTCATATATGGTTTATGTATGGACTAGGGATGCCAAACGGGAAATCCCGAATCCCGAAATCCCGGGATTTTCGGGATTGGCAAAATCCCGAATCCCGGGATTATTTCTCAAAAATCCCGGGATTTTCTTATTTTTTAATATTAATATAAACGCAAATAAACAAAGTGAGCACATTTAGATTACCTACGTTTTTTCTTGAATTTTCTCATATTGACAAGAAATTGTGCCAAGATCTTGGTAAAATTATAAATTAAGTAGATTATTCGAGTAAACTATGCAAAGACTTTGCAGAAAAATTTGAAATTTTGGTAAACAATATTAAGTTTTTGAGTATACATGCGAAAATCAAGTTTGTTTGCTATTTTACCGATTTATTCTTCCAAGCGAAATTCGATTTCTGAAACTGGGACTGTAAGTTGTGGCTGGGACTGTAAGTTTGAATTCTTCCATGAAAACATTTGATAACGATAACCAAATAACTTTGTTGCTGTAATTACACGATTTAGTGGGCAAGGTTATCGCAACGAATCTGTTTTAAAATCTGCTTACAAAATACTGGGCGCAAGTGTACTTAATGACAGGCCTTCATATATTATCCCAGCCAGAAAAATACAAACGGGAAAGCATTGGCAAGGTATTTTAACAGGTAGTACAAGTACTGACAAAAATTGCTTTCCCATTTCCAATATGATAACGTCAATAGACAAAAGGACCGGCAGTTCAAAAAGCGCCGGAAAAACTAGAGAAACAAAATTATTAACTTTGGCAATACGCTGCCAAAACCAATAAATTGGTGGTTTGGAATTATATTTTCCAAAAGAAAATTTAAAAAAAGTTCATATGTATCTTTTTTTTTTTGCCCTGCCGTGATGTTTTGTAAAACAAATACCGGCAAAACGATTTTTGCAAACGCTGACAAAGCGTCCCAAATGAGTGTTCTGCCAGTCATTTATTTTTAACATCGCGGTTACCCAGTGGTATGCAAGAACTTGATTTTTTGTACCACTATCAATTTCTGAGATTTTATGAGATGTTTCAATATTCATAAAACGTACCACATTATTAATTAACAACGAGTAAAAAGGTTAAAGTCGGGCATGCCGACTATACAATACCCTACACTAGTCTGGTTAAGAGCCAACTAATGTTTGGATCCGAAATTCGAATGGGTTAAAATGGGACTTGTGTCAAAATTTTCTATAATGTGAGTCAGCGCACCAAATTTCATTAAAATATCTTAATATTTGCGACCTGCAGTTTGTAACCAAGCCAATTTTGGGGGGACCCTTATATGGGCACTTTGTGGCCCTATGTTCCGTATAGGAACTACGGGAACTTATATATATATATATGGGCACTAGGTCTAAACATGGACCGATGTTCACCAAAACTAATAGGCTTCGTCCTTGGGCCGACATAAGTCGGTGTACCATATTTCATCAAAATATCTTAATATTTGCGACCTGCAGCGTATAAAAAATATAATTTTGGTAGGACCCTTATATGGGCACTAGGTCTAAACATGGACCGATGTTCACCAAAATCAATAGGCTTCGTCCTTGGGCCGACATAAGTCGGTGTACCATATTTCATCAAAATATCTTAATATTTGCGACCTGCAGCGTATAAACGATATAATTTTGGTAGGACCCTTATATGGGCACTAGGTCTAAACATGGACCGATGTTCACGACAATCAATAGGCGTCGTCCTTGGGCCGACATAAGTCGGTGTCCGAAGTTTCATCAAAATATCTTAATATTTGCGACCTGTAGAGTGCGCACAAGAATGCATGGACAGACAGACGGACGGATGGACGGACAGACGGACATCGTTAAAACGAAATAAAAAAAATCCTAAGCCGATCGGTATACTATAAGGTGGGTCTAGGACCAATATTTTTTGGTGTTACAAACATCAGCACAAACTTATAATACCCTGACCACATAGTGGTGTAGGGTATAATTAGTTACATAACATAAAAATTTTTACAAATAAAGGAAAATTTAAATCCCGAAATCCCGGGATCCCGAAAAATCCCGTAGTCCCGAAAATACCGGGATCCCGAGATCGGGATCCCGGGATTTCATACAAAATCCCGAATCCCGGGATTTTCAAATATCAATCCCGATTGGCATCCCTAGTATGGACACATATGAGCAAATATGGATTTTTTATAAACATATATGGATTTTATATAAACATATATGGAAGTATATGTGATTCCAGATATGGAAAAGCTTTCATATAAAGACATATATGGAGGCATCTGTTATTTCATATATGGAAAAGGCACTCATATATGGACAAATATGGAAGTATATGTTATTCAATTTATTCAAAAGGGACTTGTATATGATCGTATTTGGAAGAATACATTTTTCCATATTTGTAAAAGGAGCTCTTATGGATACCCGTTGAAAAATGTCCATATATGAACATTTATGGTTCAACCATATATGTATGGATCCGAAAAATGAGGTAACACCTAAGAATATGTTCATATATGGACATATATGAACATATACATTTATTAAATATATGCGAATACATGCGAACGTTGCTGTCCTTTATTATAAGGTTGTACGATAGATATAAATTTATGTATGACATTCATTTTATTCAATATAATTACATATTTATCCAAATATGAGTTCCTTTTACATATATGAAAAAATGTATTCTTCGAAATATGTTCATATACAAGTCCCTTTTGCATAAATTGAATAACATATACTTTCATATTTGTCCATATATGAGTGCCATTTCCATATATGAAATAACAGATGCTTCCATATATGTCTGTATATGAAATTTTTTCCATATATGGAATCACATATACTTTCATATATGTTCATATAAAATCCATATATGTTCATAAAAAATCCATATTTGTTCATATGTGTCCATACATAAACCATATATGAACATGTTTGAGCGTATATGAACATTTTTCACCGGGTAAATATGGAATTATATTTAATGCCATGAATACAAAAAGAACATATGTAGCGCCTAATTTGAATGTCATACATAAATTTATATCTATAGTACAACCTTATAATAAAGGACAGCAACGTTCGCATGTATTCGCATATATTTAATAAATGTGTATGTCCATATATGAACATATACTTAGGTGTTACCTCATTTTTCGGATCCATACATATATGATTGAACCATAAATGTTCATATATGGAAATTTTTCACCGGGTACTGATCAGTTCTGTAAAAGCTGTATATTTTTGAAATTTCTATAATATTTCCTTAAGTCTTGCATTATTTTTTTATACAAATGGTCTCCAAACTTAAAATGACAATGCCTTACACGTGACTAAATATTTCTTTGTTTGTAGCGATTTTCAAATAAAGTTAACATTGCAAAATGTTAAAATTGAAAAATTTTAAATTTTTTTATTTTTAAATATTTTTTTTAGATATTTTTTTTTAATACGGCTAAATATTGCATAACTTTTGAAAAAAAAATTTGTAACTTTTTTCCTTTGGCAAAACTTCGTTATATGATGAAAGAAAAGTTCTGACCAAAATTCATCCAAATCGAAAGGGGTCGAGTCCAATCATTGGTCGATTTGAGATGGAATGACCCATATATCAGTTCCAGAACTAGTTCTACAAATAGTTCTTTTGAGCCATTACTAGTGCTATTACCCAATATTTTTATTAAAAATTGTTACTCTTAAGGCACATCTACACGAGAGAGAAAACTTCTAGAGATAGAGCAAAAAACACCTCTAATTAGCTCTATTGTGAATGATTTACGCTATTTAGAGTTGTTTTTTGCTCTATATCTAGAAGTTTTCTCTCTCGTGTAGATGTGCCTTTAGAACTAGTTCTAGAGAATAGTTTGAGAAACAGGTACTAGTTCCACAGAACGGTTATAGAACTTATTGTTGAATCCGTGATTTTTGTATGAAATTGTCACGCTCGGAACTAGTTCAAAAAAGCCTTTAGGGAGTATTAAGCTCTTAGGTATATCGGTTTTAAATCTAATATTTATACCCTACACCACTATGTGGTCAGTGTATTATAAGTTTGTGCTGATGTTTGTAACACCAAAAAATATTGGTCGTAGACCCACCTTATAGTATACCGACCGGTTCAGCATTTTTTTTTATTTCGATTTAACGATGTCCGTCTGTCCGTCCGTCCGTCTGTCTGTCCATGCAATCTTGTGCGCACTCTACAGGTCGCAAATATTAAGATATTTTGATGAAATTTGGTACGCAGACCTATGTTGGCCAAACGATGAACAAGTTTGATTTTGGTGAACATCGGTCCATGTTTAGACCTAGTTCCCATATAAAGGTCCTACCAAAATTATATTGTTTATACTCTGCAGGTCGTAAATATTGAGATATTTTGATGAAATTTGGTACACAGACCTATATTGGCCCAATAATGCAGCCTATTGATTTCGGTGAACATCGGTCCATGTTTAGACCTAGTGCCCATATAAGGGTCCTACCAAAATTATACTGTTTATACGCTGCAGGTCGTAAATATTAAGATATTTTGATGAAATTTGGTGCACAAACCTATATTGGCCCAATAACGCAGCCTATTGATTTTGGTGAACATCGGTCCATGTTTAGACCTAGTGCCCATATAAGGGTCCTACCAAAATTATACTGTTTATACGCTGCAGGTCGTAAATATTAAGATATTTTGATGAAATTTGGTACACAAACCTATATTAGCCCAATAACGCAGCCTATTGATTTTGGTGAACATCGGTCCATGTTTAGACCTAGTGCCCATATAAGGGTCCTACCAAAATTATACTGTTTATACGCTGCAGGTCGTAAATATTAAGATATTTTGACGAAATTTGGTACACAGACCTATGTTCGCCCAATAACGCAGCCTATTGATTTTGGTGAACATCGGTCCATGTTTAGACCTAGTGCCCATATAAGGGTCCTACCAAAATTATACTGTTTATACGCTGCAGGTCGTAAATATTAAGATATTTTGATGAAATTTGGTACACAGGCCTACATTGGCCCAATAACGCAGCCTATTGATTTTAGTGAACATCGGTCCATGTTTAGACCTAGTGCCTATATAAGGGTCCTACCAAATTATACTTTTTATACGCTGCAGGTCGCAAATATTAAGATATTTTGATGAAATTTGGTACACAGACCTATATTGGCCCAATAACGCAGCCTATTGATTTTGGTGAACATCGGTCCATGTTTAAAACTAGTGCCCATATAAGGGTCCCCCCAAAATTCGCTTGGTTACAAACTGCAGGTCGCAAATATTAAGATATTTTAATGAAATTTGGTGCGCTGACTCACATTATAGAAAATTTTGACACGAGCCCCATTTTAACCCATTCGAATTTCTGATCCAAACACTAGTTGGCTTTTACCCAGACTGGTGTAGGGTATTTTATAGTCGGCATGCCCGACTTTAACCTTTTTACTCGTTTTAATTATACATTGAGAGAATTATCTATATGATATCAAAGAGTATACATAATAAAGAGATTGGGGGACTCTCTATCACTGAGAAAGCATTTGTTCTATTATGTGCCTTGGAACAGGAACATACTCAAACCAATATCACCCAGCAAACATGGCAATACGAAGAAGATTCTCCGAACATATCGCCAGGAAGAAAACATTTATTGCCGGCAATATCAATTTCGTATTCCCGAAGTTTCCTCCGTTGGAAACAACTGTTACAATAAAACACTACTTTCAGGCAATATAAAAGCAATAACTCATATGGAAGATAAAAGGGATATCGCTAAATAAACTCCCAGTATAATAAAAAAACAATTTAATTATTTCATTATTAAATTTAAGCCTGAAAAACAATATCTGCATACATAATCCATTGACCAACTTATAAATTATTTTGATTTCATCTTAGCCGATTTTTCCCGCGCAATTAATCTTAACTTTTCACGAGATTATTTCCTATATATCTTTTGATTGTTTTTGTACAAATTTAGTTTTAATTTTTTCCAAATTGATAAAAGATTTCAAACAAATTTGCTTTATCTTCCAAATGATACAAAGATGATATTGCCGAAATATTGTCATAAAAAGTTATGATAAAAGATAAAATTTTTGAATTACTTTTTTCCAAATATCGTCGAATTATCTTGCAAGTGATAAAAGGAAGACAATTTCAAAGTAAATACTACATGATTATTTTCATTCAAATGACAATCTTCTTGGAAGGTATCTTTGAAATGTTTGCAGGGTCATTATGTGCGCTCTTTGTATGACTCAAACATCGATTGTAACCAGGGATGGAAAATAATAATTTAGTTATAAAAATCAAGAATGGAATTATACTATTCCAACAGTATTATAGCCTTAGATTATGAATTTTAAAAAACCATACGTAAGAAATTGCAAAATAATATCGGAATGCGAAAAAAGGCTTTGGGGTTCAAAAAATTAATTAAAAGATTAACATTCTGCAAACGATGCCAAAATTTTCTTTTTTTGCAACTAACCACCAAACTTTGTTTCATGAAATGGGCATTATACTCCGTAGATTATAAATTTAAACAACCGCACTTAAAAAATTGCAAAATAATAAAGGAACGCGAAAAAAGACTTTGTGGTAGAAAAAAATAATTAAAAAACCCAATCAGCGATCAACAGTCTGCAAATGAATACAATGACGCAAACATTTTCCTTTTTGCAAATATTTTTTTCGCGATTTATTTTTTTTTTTTTGCAAACTAAGCACCAAACTTTTGTATATAAAATTGGTACTATAGACCCTAGATTATAAATTTAAAAAAATCATACTTAAAAATTGCAAAATAATCACGGAAAGCGAAAATGGTACAAAAAATTAATTAAAAAACTTAATCAGCGATTTACATTCTGCAAACAAATATATTAATGAAAAAATTTATCCTTTTTGCAAATTTTATTTTTCGCGATATTTTTTGCAACTAGCCACCAAACTTTGTTGTATGAAATGTGTATTATAGTCCCTAGATTATAAATTAAACAGAAACGTACTTAAAAAATTGCAAAATAAAAGCGGAACGCGAAAAAAGACTTTGTGGTACAAAAAATTAATTAGGAAACGTAATCAGCGATTTAGATTCTACAAACAAATATATTTATGGAAAAATTTTCCTTTTTGCAAATTTTATTTTTCGCGATTTTTTTTGCAACTAGCCACCAAACTTTGTTGTCTGAAATGTGTATTATAGCCCCTAGATTATAAATTAAAAAAAAAAACGCACGTAAAGAATTGTAAAATAATAGCGGAATTTGAAAAAAGACTTTATGGTACAAAAATTTAATCCCTAGGTTATATATTTAAAAAAACTGCACTTAAAAATTGCAAAATAACGGCGGAATTCGAAAAAGGCTTTATGGTACAGAAAATGAATTAAAAGAGGTAATCAGCGATCGACATTCTGCAAGCGAATATATTGTTTCAAAAATTTCGCTTTTTGCAAATGTTTTTTTTTCGCAATTTGTGCTTATATTTGCTAATATCTAAATATTTAATTTTTATGTTTTTTAACGAGCCAAAGAGAAAGCTATTTTTTAGTTACTTACATTTTTAAATATGTAAGAGCGATCGAACATTTTTTGGTATAAGAGCCCGATTAAGTGAGCCTTTTCCATCCCTGATTAACCAGTCGGAGTTCGTTCCTGTTCCAAGCCGCCTAATATTTTTTCAAATAAAAAATATTGAGAGAGTTGCAAGGCCTTTGATGATATTAATATATTTTTCCATAAACCAAAAAAGTTTTACCGGAACTCGTCAACTGAAACTTTTCATTGAATTAATGGAATCTCTCATTAACTGTTGTGGAAAATTTCGTTTTACCTATAAAAGGTTTCGTACACTCAATGAAAAAGTTTCATTAAACCTATGTTCACAAAATGTTTGAATCTTTTTTATCAAATCTAATAAATTTTTCATTTACTTTGTGAAGAAAACTTCAATAGTTTACTGAAAAATGTAACGAAAAGTTCCCTCTATGTACTGAAAGGTTTTTGCAAACTTTTTTTAAATCAATTTTTTATACATATTCATATATGTAAATTGATTTTTTTAGTTAAAACCCCGAAAAAGTACGTAGTGGCATAGTCAATAAAATCCATAATGATTTTATATTTTATAAAAATCAACTATCTTAATCATGAACAACTATGAACAAAGTTGAAAAAATTGTTTTTAGGTTGCCCTGTAATCTAAAACTCCAAAATATTTCTTCTTTCAATAATAGCTGTGTTTGTGCGGCAAGGTATTAGTGTTTGCTTATGTCATTCCCATACAAATTTAACGTAACTAACGTTAAGAGTTAACGCTAAACGTTGGCTTATTTCAAACATGTATGGAGATGACATAAGCCAACACAGATAGCTTGGCATACAGAACATATAAAAATCACAATATTTTTTTGTAAGTACACTGAAAGAATTATCCTTCATTATATTAATGATATAATTTCATAGAATTTTTTTCGTCGAATCAATGAAGAAGTTCATTATGTATATAATATTTAATTAATTTTATGTAATTTTTCATAACTTTTCCTTCATAAAATTTCATAATTTCAGAAAAAAAATTCATTGAATTTCATAAATTAGATCTTCATAAATTTGATGAAAATGTTCTTTCTATATATGAAATTGTTCAATAGTATTTACTTTTTCTTCATTTTTTTTATATTAAATATCGTCATTTCATTAATTTTTAAAAATTTTCATACAATAAGAATTTTATATTAAACATTTAATTCTCAAATACAATAGTTTTATGTGACCACAAGGCCGAGTTTTAGTGATGTGCATTAATTTCCATACTGAGGGAATTATTTTTTAAAATTTTTATTTTTTTAAATTAATTTTTTATTATTAATTTTGGGCTATGAAACTTTTTATAAATTATATTTTTTCGAAACATTAATTGAATTAAGCTTATTATAAAATTTTATGACACTTTTTAATTTAATTAATTCTTTCATTAGGTATATTTTATACATCCGTAAAATATGTTACAATTTTATTGCGCTTTTTATATTTGGTAAATACATTTTATTTATCCATTCCAGCTTAGCAGCGACAACAACAAACTATAATAAATAAATAATAGTAAATTAAATAGCTTCATAGATTTTATGAACCTCTTCATTGGCTGAATGATTAATTCATTGTAGGAGTGGCCTATTAATTTTATGAACAGTTTCATTAATTTTATGAAGAGTTAAATTAATTTTATGAACTTTTCATAAACATTGATTTTAATGAAATCTGTTTCATAGATTCTATGAAAAGTTTCAATGGACTAGTTCCAGTGACAATTTTCATTGAAACTATGAAGAAATTCATGACTGAAGTGAAGACAATTCTCTTAGCGTAAATATATTTATGGCTTTAATTACAAAATATCTCAAAATTTTCTTATATTTTACAAATGAAGACTTCACGCAAATTTTTAAGAAGAACATCAAAATAATGGAATTAGTAAAACGCCACTTTTTGCAATGTGTGGGTGAATCAGAAAGCAAAGGAGAAAGGTCATCGAAGTAGTGTGAATAATAATTTAATATGTAAATATTGTGAATGGTAATACATTTTTATGAAAGGTTGGAGTTGTGTTTCATTTTTGGGAAAATAACGTAAAATAGCGTTACATGGTTTCTATTCACTCTTTCTGAATTGAACATAGTTGACACTTACTACCTTTAAAAAAGTGTATTACTTTAACCACACTATCGTTGGCATTGACTTTATCCATAGCTGAATTCTATATTTCAATTAGATGTAGTTGTACTGCACTATTTTATATTCACTATGTGATAGTGAGGGTTTGTCACCTATGACATAGTGAAAAATGTAGTAATCAGCAATTATATATATTATTTTGGGTGTAGTATTTCGAGGAAAAAGTAAACGAAAATATTCTCATACTGAAAATTGGAACGAAATATATTTGGAGACATTACACATTTTATTTTTATTTAAGTTGCTCCAGTTTTCCACTACATTTAAAAGATTGAGTTCGAAAATTGAATATTTTTGTATGTGGTAATTAAGCAGAATTTTTTGTGTGGCATATTTGGAACGAAAGTTTCTGGCAACGCTGGGTTACTGGTTTAATATGAGATTAAAGTACTCGTATAGTGACCCTCTTCCATTTATATTTTGTTTGTTTCCATTAGCTTTATTCCATGTACTTTACCGCAGGAATCCAATTTTAACAAAAAGCTTTTCCACTGTCAGTACTGTGTGTAAATTCATGCAATTTGCCCTACCGCGGGTAAACGTGGTAGCAACGGGAAATAGACCTATTGTATCAGAAAACATTTAGATAATCCTTTCGAAAAAGTAACAACAGAGAGAACATAAATTCTTTTCTTTAACAGTTATTTTCATGCATAGTTATTGTGCTGTTTTCCATTTTGATAGGAAACATGTTTTGAACATTTGGGAGAAAGAAATATTTAAAATTTTCTAAGTTTTTCAAATAGCTCAAAGGAGCTATTTTGGAAGTCGTATCAGATCCTGGGAACCGATGTAGAATTCATGTATAACTAGTTCTTAATCACTAGTTCCCAAAACACACTAAAGACGTGATTAAAATGGTAAATATGACTCTTTTGCATGGGTTCCAGAACTAGTTGCGCCATCACAATTTGCAAAGGTGCTATCATAGTATATGTAGTTACCCCCTGAGTAGTAGTTCTAGAATTAGTAATTTTAGAACGGGTTCCAAAAATTTTCCTGGTATACCAAGGAAAGAACCGATACCGTTGTAAATTGAACAATTTTTCAGTAGAAAACTATGCTTGTGCGTGAACCTTCTATGTGTTGTTGTATTAAATTTTTGCAATAACTTGTTTTGAATGTAGAGAAAAAAGACATATTTAAAGACATGCAGGGAAACGCTTGATACCATAGAGAATTCAGTCAAATAATGTATATTACTTTATTACTTGCATTACTTTACCTCACTTCACTGATGAATTTTACATTTTTAAAAATAGATTTTCATGAAAAAAATGTTACAATGGGTGTTATTTTTGTTCGGTTTAACATCAAATATGACAAATTGCAATTAGAATACACAATTTATTTTAGAACAAACAGAGAAAAAAAATTTTTATTTAAAAAAAAAAAAATATTACAAATATTTTTTTATTAAATATATATGCGTGGTCAGGCTGGGATTCGAAACTGAGATCCCTGCTTGTTAGCCGAGAATTCTACCACTTAGCAACCCTACGGGGAATGAGGAGTCAATTGCCCTCCAAGAACCTATCCCGTGACCGGTCAACCAAAGGCATATTACTAAATTAGTACAAATATGAACCAAAGAGAATGAATTAATTTTGTAAGTATTTTCTAATTCGTTACTATCACTGTTGCTTTTAAAATACTTGACCGATACCGAAATAAACAACAAAATTCACGGCATATTTTTCAAAATGTTTTTTTTATTTATTTTACTCTTTTATTTATTTTGAACTTTATTTTTTTACGATTTGCTTATTTTAGCTCTTATTTTAAATTTTTATAATTTTTTGCTAAAAAATTTTAAGTTTTGTATTTTTAACGTTTTTTAATGTTAAAGCTGTTTTAGTTTTAACAATTGGTATTTCATTTAATTTTCTTTTTAACTTAAGGGCAATTTTTTAAATTCTTATTTATATTATCAGAGTTTTTGAGGTAATTTTCTAATTTTTAATTGATTTTTTTAATTTAATTATGGCCAACGCAAAAAACGAGTCAACTGCCATTAAAGGACCTATCCCGTCACCGGTCAATCGGGGGCATACTGAAGGCACTTCCACTATATTTGTGTGTGTGTTAGTGTTGTTTTCTTTTCTATTTTTTTCTTTTGCTCTTTTTTATTTGCTTGTAGTGTTTGTTTTTTCTTTTTTATTTGACCAGAAACGAAAAATATATAACTTTACCATCAGCCAGCGATCACGCATAAGCAACATTAGCTCAGACGGTAGAGCGTTTGCCTTACTAGCAGAAGGTTGTGTTATCGAGCCCTACTTCGACGCCAAACAGATTATTTTTAATTCTTAATTTTTTATAAGATTATTTAAAAAGCTATTTTTAGACACACCACCTTAATGTCACAAGGTGTCTTAACTGTGGCAATTGGTCATTTCCAATGACAACGCCATGTTAAAGTGATATGTCTCTTTCAAACAAAAAAACCGATCAACGACCGGTGTACGCCCCCTTGGGACCTATCGTGTTTGTCATCTGGGACCGGTCCCTTTTCCCGTAGGGTATCGATACTGATAACATTAGGTTATACGAGTGTAACATTTGGAGTATATCGCACCCATTACCAAAGTTTTGCTGGGACTAGTAGTAGAATATAATTATGTATATTACTAGCGGGCGCAGCCCTCTACGTTGTTAGCGTGCCTTAAAGTTTAGGGGGGGGGGCTGCGCCCACACCCGACAATTTTTTTTAAATTCGCTTTTTATTTAAAGTACAGTTTTTATAATAAAAGCCTTCACCCAGCCACCACAAATAACTAATTCTGCACAACAATGGGTTGAAAATAAATAAATATTTGATCACTTTTTCTCATAAAAGTGGATTGTTAGTAATGAATCCATAATAAATTGCAATATACGTGTGTATGTTAAGATAATTTGGTAAAGTGCGAACTTAGGTAGATAGACCCGTAAGTAGTTTTGTTCATTTGTGTTTTGAATGAAAATAAATAACGTAAAGCAGGGTTGGAAAGCATTTTATAATATTAAAAACAGCGGGCAGAGCCCGCTACGTTGTTAGCGTGTCTTAAGGTTTTTTTTTAATTCCAGATTATGTAAAGGTAGACCTGGCAATTCAAGTAAATTCACAAAATCAGTTGGAAAATTTACTGCGTCGGTGCTTCGTTACATGAAGTTTAAATATCGGAATATATAAGTTCCATTCCTTTTCTAAGGTTTTTTCTCTTTTAGGAAATTTGTTTAACTTTTTCGAGAGTATGTTTCAATGCTACATAAGTTTCATATTCCGTGGATAGTGTTTGAACAGGTAATTCCCTCTTCCAATCCATTTGCATTGTCTATAATTTCAATTCCACTCGTTCAACGTTTATATCCATTTCGTTCCACTTGTGTTTCCTATTTAGTTTCTTAATTTTAGTGTTCCATATACACTTGTTCTTTAAGTTTTAGGTTTCTAGCTAAAGACGCAGACGTTAAGAGGGGGGGGGGCAATTTTCCCCTTTTGAACCACCATTTTTACCACGTTCCTGTCCAAAGTCCTAGAGATGCCTTATTTTTTATTTATTTATTTATTTTGTTGTTCCACACACAAGACTTAAAGTCTTATATTGCAGTGAAGAACTGATTATTCGTTAAATAAAGTTTTTATAATTTGTTAACTTAAGAACTAATTATAAAACTTGTCGATATGTTAGCCCATACTCCAAGGAAAACATATTATATATTACAGGTTTCTAGCCGAAGGGTTCGGTTAGGCCATTAAGGGGGAGAATTATTCCGTTTTTACCCCTCCCGGTAGGAATTTCCAAAAATTCCGTCTTAGAGGACGTCTGCGTTGGAGGAGGAACCTACTACATACAGAATTTTAGGTCTCTATACCCAGCAGTTTGGCCAGGCTATCAAGGGGGAAGTTTTTTCCCTTTTTACCCCTCCCGGTATGAATTTCCAAAAATACCGTCTTAGGGGACGTCTACGTTGGAGAAGGAACCCAAATACCGAATTTAAGCTCCCTAGATCCAGCAGTTTGGCCAGGTCGTTAAGGGGGAGACTTTTCTTGTTTTTGACCCTACCTGTGGAAATTTCCAAAAATCTCATCTTAGCGGATGTCTACAATAGAGGAGGAACTTTAATACCAAATTTCAACTTCCTACCTCCAGCGGTTTGGGCAGGCCTTTAAGCGGCACTTTTCGCTTCATTAATCCCCATTTTTGCAATGTCCCTGTCCAAAAAGCACCTTCCCGGTAAGTGAGCCCATACTCCAAGTAACATATGTTTTACATTTCAGGTTTCTAGCCTACTTTTACTATTTGTGCTCCTCTCGGTAGGAATTTCCGAAAATCCATCGACAGGGAATTTCAGCTTCCTAGTTCCAGCAGTTTGAGCAGGCTGTCAAGGGGGACACTTTTTCTTTTTTTGTCCTTCCCGGTTGGAATTAGGCTGGAAGAGGAACCTAAGTACCGAATTTCAGCTTCCTAGTTCCAGCAGTTTGGACAAGTCATTAAGGGGCAACTTTCCCTTTTTGAGCCCCCATTTTATAACGACCCTGTCCAAAATTCAAAAAAGTATCTTTCTAATAAGTTAGCCCTTACTCCAGGGACCCACATTTTAAGTTTCAGGTTTCTAGCCGAAGGGGTTTTTACAGGCCCTCAAGGTGAGGCTTTTCTTTATTTTGCCCCTGCCTTTAGGAATTTACAAAAATTCTATCTTCGCGGCTATCTGCGATGGATGAGGAACATTCATACCAAATTTCAACTGCATTGCCTAAGCGGTTTGGGCAGGCCGTTAGTGGGAACATTTTTCCCTTTCAACCACCATTTTTACTATAATCCTGTTCCAAAATAGAAAAATTACGTTGCCGGTGAGTTAGTCCTACTCCAAGGAATACATATTTAAAATTTTAGGTTGGCCAAAAGGGATTGGGCAAGCCGTCAGGAGGAGACTTTTACCTTATTTCCCCTCCCGATAAAAATTTCAAAAATTCCGTCTAAGCGGACGCCTACACAGAAGGCGGAACTCACATACCGAGTTTCCTTTTGGGATATCCTGTAGGGAATTCCAAAAATACAAACTTAGTCGATGTCTACTACAGTGGAGGAACCTTTATACCAAATTTCAACTTCTTACCTGCAGTGGTTTGGGCAGGCACTTTTCCAATTTGTGAAACTGTTTATGGGGAGACTTTTGCCCTTTTTGCCCGTTCCGGTAGGAATTTCCAAAAATCCTCTCTTAGCGCACGTCTATGCCGAATATCAAGAAACCTTGTTTTAGTGGAGATATCCGTGGGGGGAGGAAAAAAAGTAGTTTTTTTGAAATTATGTATTATTTTAAATGGTACTTTTTGGAAAAACGAAATTTTTTGGAAAAAGATACTTTGTTTTTACAAAGAAAGTACTTTATTTGTACTTTTTTTGGAAAAGGTATTTTTTTAAAAAGGTGTTTTTTTTTGGAAAAATGTATATTTTTTGGAAAAAGGTACTTTTTTTGGAAAAGGTACTTCTTTTGGAAAAGGAAAATTTTTTTAGAAAAAGGTACTTTTTTTGGGAAAAGGTACTTTTTTTTGGAAAAGGTACTTTTTTTGAAAAATGTGTTTTTTTGAAAAAGGTATTTTTTTGAAAAAATGTATGTTTTTTGGGAAAAGAAACATTTTTTTAGAAAAAGGTACTTTTTTTTTGTAAATTTTGGAGGTTCCTCTACACCGGTCGAGGAACCTACATACCAAATTTCAACTTCATAGTTCCAGCAGTTTGAGCAGGCCGTCAAGGGGGAGACTTTTTCCCCTTTTTGCCCGTCCCTGTAAAAATTTCCAAAACTCCCGTCTTGGTGGATGTCTACGATAGTGGAGGAACCTTTATACCAAATTTCAACTTCCTACCTCCAGCGGTTTGGGCAGGCCGTCAAGGGGGGCCTTTTTCCCCTTTTTAACCCCCATTTTTACAACGTCGCTGTCCAAAATTCCAGAAAGTACTTTCCAGAAAAGTTAGCCCATACTCCAAGGAACACATATCTTAAATTTCAGCTTTCTAGCCAAAGGGGTTTTGGCAGGCCGCCAAGGGGGAGACTTTTCCCCTGTTTGCCCGTTCCGGTGGGAATTTCCAAAAATCCCGTCTTAGCGGACGTCTACGCCGAAAGAGGAACCTACATACCAAATTTCAACTTCCTAGCTTGAGCGGTTTGGGCTGGGCGATGTTGAGTCAGTCAGTCAGTCAGTCAGTCAGTCATTCAGTCAGTCAGTCAGTCACGTTATTCTTTTATATATAGAGATTGACATTATCGCTTGGCTCTTGTTTTTCTTATTAAGACTTTATTCTTTATAAACTTTTACACAATGCTCGCATAAGCGTTAAAAACTTCGATATAAGTACTGAAACGAAATAGAAATTTAATAAAATTGACATGAAAGGCTAAAGTTTTGCTTTATGTTTTCAAGGCAACATGCCTACTTTGCAAAAGTAACAAGCAACACTTGGAAAATAAAAGTTAACACATTATTTCAGTTGCACCATAATTTTTTGTACGAGTAGGTACTACCCAAGTAAGAAAGTTTTGATGTATTAATGTATAATTAAATTAAATTTCGTAAAATTACCCTACGGGGAATGAGGAGTCAATTTCACTCCAAGGACCTATCCCGTGACCGGTCAACCGAAGGCATATTACCAAATTAGTACAAATATGAACAAAAGAAAATGAATTAATTTTCTAAGTATTTTCTGATCCGTTATTTTCACTGTTGCTTTTAAAAAAACTTGACCAATACCGAAATAAAAAACAAAATTCGCGGCATATTTTTAAAAATATCTTTTAGTTATTTTACTCTTTTATTTATTTTTAAATGTAATTTTCACGATTTGCTTATTTTAGCTCTTATTTTAAATTTCTATAATGTTTTGCTAAGAAATTTTAAGTTTTGTATTTTCAACGTTTTCTTAATGTTAATGCTTTTTTAGTTTTAACAATTGGTATTACATTTAACTTCCCAGTATAGAAACGGTAATGACATATCATTATTTTTTGGACTACCAGTAATGACACCCACTTACCTTCTGTATTATTTTAAAACATATAATAATCAGTTACTGATAATTACTTATTTTTATCATTATTTCAAATAGAAAATAATTTTTTATATTTTTTAGAAAATTTTTTGAAATCTATTTTTAGACTCAATATTTTTTAAACACTGGTAAGGATATATGTAACCACATATTTTTTGATTTTTTGTATGTTGGCGAGTAAGCTTACTTGTGTGCAACAGGTCAACTGTGTTTTTATCTATTAAATATTAAATGTCGATATAGCTCAGATGGTAGAGCTGTTGACTGGCAATCTGTGGACCCAGGTTCGATTCCCGCACCAGCAAATTTTATTTAAAAAAAAATACAATAAAAAATATTTCTTTTATATAATTTATTTTTTAGAAAATCTATTTTTAGACTCATTCTTTTTGTCAGTACTGGTAAGCACATAGGTAACGATATATTTTTTGATTTTTCGTATGCTGGTGTGTAACGACAACTCATTATTTTTCGCGACATCGCCATATAAAGGTAATAAGAAACGTAATAACAAAAGTAACTAGTTACCATTACCAAGTATGTAGTTACATAACTACATATCTGGTAATGATTTTCTACACTGGGTTTTCTTTTTAACTTAAGGGGAATTTTTAAAATTTTTATTTATATTAACAGAGGTTTTGAGGTAATTTTCTAATTGTTAATTGATTTTTTAATTTAATTATGGCCAACGCAAAAAACAAGTCAACTGCCATTAAGGGACCTATCCCATGACCGGTCAATCGGGAGCATATTCAAGGCAGTTCCACCATATTTGTGTGTATGTTAATGTTGTTTTCTTTTTCTATTTTTTTCTCTTCCATGTTTTTTTTATTTGGTGTGTGTGTGTTTGTTTTTTCTTTCTCTTTTTTATTTGAACAGAAACGAAAAACATATAACTTAACCATCAGCCAGCCATCACGCATAAGCAATATTAGCTCAGACGGTGGAGCGTTTGCCTTACAAGCAGAAGGTTGTGTTATCGAGCCCTACTTCGACGCCAAGTAGATTAGTTTTAATTCTTAATTTTTTATTAGTTTATTTGAAAAGCTATTTTTAGACACACCACCTTACTGCTACAATGTGTCTAAACTGTGGCAATTGGTCATTTCCAATGACAACGCCATGTTAAAGTGATATGTCTCTTTCAAACAAAAAGACCGATCAACGACCGGTCTCCGCCCACTTGGGACCTATCTTGCGTGTCATCTGGGACCGGTCCCTTTCCCCGTAGGGTATATATTGCAAATATAAATATAATTATAAAATATTATATGTATTTGATTTCCAAAATATATAACTATATCTATTTTTATCTAATACTCTTTCTTCTGATATCAATAATGTGTTTGTACATTTCTAGTAAAAATACACTCAATAAAATTTGACAGTTACTACATGACAATTGTTTGTATATTATTTGTTGTTCTTAATTGTAATTGCAGTTGGTTTGCTACGAAAAAATAAAAAAACAACTGGTACGGAATTTATTTAAGGAAGCAACAAACGAAAAACACTGTCATTTCCTAACAGAATCTGCAACCATGTGTTTAAATTGGCTCTAGATTTTGGACAATTCGCGATTTTACTTTTTTATATTGCCTTTAAATCCACACTTTTTAATTTTTGAATTAAAAAATACAAAAAAATTTTTTTGTACTTTCTATATTTTCATATATTTAGTATCCAAATTCTAATATGATATTGTCATTTTTATCATATTATTTGTTGTTTCAAAAAGGTTGACCATTTTCATGATATACTATACAATTGTTTCGTAGGCATCACCCCAACTCATCAGTTGTCCGCAATAAGGAAATGGTGAGTGGAAGACACAAGCCGATACATTACATAAGGTACAAAAAATCAACGGGACCAGAATTTTGTACTATTGTATATGAACTGTCTGATTTGGTTAAACCAATGAAATGATTTTCGTTGGTTGCCAAATTTGCCGATTTTGAAAATTTTTTTAAATGCTCGTAATAGTCCGAATAAGGTTCTTAGGGAAAGAAAATTTGTCCACGTCCACTTCTTCGCCCACTTTTTTTAATCTTTTTTTTTAGAACGGGTGGACTTAATTTTTTTAATGGTCGTAATAGTCCCAAAAAGGTTTTTTAGAAAAGAAAATTTGTCCGCGCCCACTGTTTTTTAACACTTTTTGTCTTTTTTTAATATATATTTCTTTTTGTTTAAGCGTATCATTCCAAAAATGTCTAGGTATATTAAATTGTTTCAAAACGTTTATAATTGGATGCGCTAAACAAATCTCCCTAGGGCCACCTAGGTGGGTCTAACATAATCAAAAACAATTCGGAGCACCAGACGAACATATGATGTGAATATAAGATGGATATCTTCAGTGGTTCAGCCGTGATGGCCAGATATACATACGCACAAACGTATTTATATATTAAGATATAAAATTTGGTGTTATCCGACTTATTTCACCTTTTACCTTGATAAAGAAAGATTAACGTTGCCAGATTTTCGTTAAACAGTTTCTTTTATCTCGATTAAAAAAAACGGAAGTAATTTTATTAGAACAAATAAAATATAATAGTATTATTATCTAAATTATTGGCCAAAATCGCATTTTTTTTTAATTTACAAATTTTAAACGCCCCTACTACTATGTTAAGGGAGGAATATATGCAATTTTCAGTAGTATTATTCTCTAAGCTGTAGTTAAAAAACTATGTGTTGACCACTTGCAATTACTTAAATATTTTGCAATAAATTTTGCTAGAAAGGTAATTCAGTTTATATTACGATCCTGTTGATATTTTCCAGAAATAAAAAAAGCAATTTTTACTCCTTGTAAATGGGGGAAAAATAGCTCAAAAATTATTCGATTGAGCTGAAATTTTTCTGGATTAGATTTTCCAGTAACCTCACAAAATAAGTCCCGGGGAGCGTGCTTCGGAGCAACTTTAAAATCGCCCATAAAACGAAGGGCCAGTTTAATAGTCACCCTAAACTTTCAACTTAATGTCTGTTTTTGTGTTTTTATTTTAGTTAGTTTTGTTTGCAGGGAGAAGAAAAAGCAAATATAAAAAAATAAGTTATTAACTATATAACATATACTCTTTTTCTTTGGGTGTAGTTTTAATGTAGTCTCTTGTTTTATCTCAGTAGTTATTTTATGCCCTTTTTCACTTTTGGCAAATTAAATAATTTAAAAGTGTTTGCTGTTGTACTTCAGTAAAGTTTTTTTTATAACGCACTGTGATTTGTAAAGTGCAAACTTCGTGTAACTGCAAAAGAAAAGAATTTGAAGATAATAATATTTTTAGAAAAATAGTAAAAAATGCCAGCAAAAGCACACATTACCAAATAATGAATTTAGTAACGGAACAAAAAAGGACGTAGCACTTTAATATACATGTGTCGGTCATTTCTCACAATTTTTTTTTGAGCACCTTAGTATATACAATAACTCAATCTTTACCAGAGCAACAAAAAATATGCTCTCAAAATTCATTTCATGTCCAAAAAAAGCTCTAAAAATTAAAAAAAATGTGCGCATTTTTTTAAAATCTTTATTTTGAAACTTTTTTTTTAGTACAATCAGGCTGTATGCAAGTCGCTCTCTCACTGTCTCTGTCTCAGATTTCAAGAAGTTAAATTGCAGTTAACGGGTTTATTTTTTTTTATTAGTTTTTTTTCATGTTATTCATATTTATTGCAACAGTTTTTAATATTTATTATAATTTAATCATAAAAATTAACCTATTAACCTATATATAGGATGCTTTTTAAGACCGATAGAACTTACGAAAGGGTTAACTGTCAAATGGACTGTCATAATGCGCTCACTTTTTGACATTTATGATACTTTGACAATCAGTCATCAATTCGCGCAACTTATAGACGACTTCGTGATTTTTATGGCTCACATAATTGTCCATCTGAGAAAACATCCGTCGATGGATTTCATACCTCATACTCTCTAAATGATGCAATAACACCAATGTGCGTACTGATGAAAGTATCGCTGCTGTAAACGAAAGTGTGGAAGCACATTAAAATTTATCGATTCGTCTTCGGTCGCAGGAATTGGGGATCTGTCCGTGCACTACGTGGAAAATTTTGGGCAAAGATCTTGGCCTACAGTCGTTTAAGATACAGCTGGAGCAGAAATTAAACCACGAGACAATCAGTCATATGCGTCCATCTTTCGCCGATTGTGCTCTGGGACAGTTGGAAACTGATCCGATGTTTTATCGCAAAATATTGTTCGGCGATGAGGCTCATTTTTGCGTTAACAGGTTTTTTAACAAACAAAATTGTCGCATAAATAGTGAAACCAATCCACAACAGACCCTGCAGACTCCATCACATCCATAAACCTGCACAGTTTAGTGCGTTTTACACGCGCTGTTGGGGCATTTTTTAATCACCAGGATTTAGAATTTTTCATACAAAAATTGGATTTATTAAATCCAAAAAAAAAGTTGAATTTATTTATCTGGATTTACACATAGTAATAAAAATGTAAATATATAAAACAGCCTATTAATTTAATGTCAGAAAAAACACGAATGAAAATTAAAAGAGAAACAAAAAAATTTCAAAACTTGTTAGTTTTTCTTAAAATTTTTTGTATGAAATATGTTTAGAAAAAAAACTAAACCTCACCAAATACATATTTTCCATCTTAGACATGGAGAAATAGATGAAATAGAAATGGCAATTTTTCACTCTACTGTAAGTAATTTAATTAAATTCAATTAGTGAATATTAAATATTGCAGTGGAATATTTTAATTGTCTAAAAATATAAATTGAAGTGATAAAACTGAAAAGGCAGACTGTTTATCGCTGTTTTATATAAAATATAAAGTTAAAGCAAAGCAAAATCCTTTATCATTGAATTTGGTATTAAAAATTAGAGTGAAAGAAGTGTCGTATAGAAAATTCTTTTTAAAATAGGGATAATCTAACCTAGGGTTGCCAGATACCATAAGTCGAATAACTGGACAATGGAAAAATTTCACCTTGATTTTAAAAAAATAACTGGACAATTTAAAAATTCACTTATAGTTTAAAAAACTTTATTCCAATTTTTTTTTCAACAATAAAAAAAACATGAAAATGATCAACCCTTTTTGAAACAACAAATAAAATCTAATATGACAATATCATATTAGAATTTGGACTTGAGGTAGAAGAATATTCTAACTAAATATATGAAAATATAGAAAGTCCAAAAAAATAATCTTTGTATTTTTTAATGCAAAAATTAAGATGATTGATAAAAAAAATAATAAAAACTTAAAAAACAAGGAAACTTAACAATTAAAATTCAGTCTTACGTCATATTACATATATATTAATTTAAGTCCAATAAAAAGTATAACGATTTTTATTGCCACATATATTTTGTATTTTTATTCACAGATTTTTCTAACTCTTTTGCTTTAGTTGTAAGCAAAAATATTTGAAAATTTTTGCGACTTTCTTCAAAATTTATTCTTATTAAAATTTCGGCCTTTAGTAGATAGAAGGACATTTTATTCCTGTCTTGTGAGTACTCAGTACATATTATTTAAAATACTAACAGCCGAATGCATAAAGTTTAATTAAACGTTTTTAGCTAATTTGGCGAAAACAGTATGCATAATTCATTTAATAACGAACAATTTAACAATCTGTTAAAGTAGGCTCATGCCTAAAATAAGCGTTGGTTGGAAAATTAAAATCGCTGTTAAAACCAAAAATATTCAGTTTTCATTTATTTAAGGCTTTTTCAAGGGTCATCCTACCAAGAATATGTAGAATCTAACATTCTGTAGCCAACAAATTAAAAAAAAACCTGGAACAATTGTACCATTTAAACCTTCTTTCATTAAATTTTCTCAAATTGGTGTACAAAAAAAAAAAAAAAAAAATTAATAAACAAAACAGCGATGTTAATATAATCAAAACATATTCGTCAATCGAATACTTTCAGTATACGTTGTACTAAATTTCTTTAAAATATTATTTCACACTATCATATAACCAAAATATATATAAAAATTGGTTCTATCAAGTTTTGAATTAATAAGGTTTTTCACAAGGGGTGTGCTATTTGTTGTATCATTGTATCGTCCTAACAAAAAACAGAGATGTTAAAAATTAAATTGAAAAAATACAACATTTGAGAATAGTACGATACAACATTTATACGTATGTTTAGTGTCCTATGTTTGAGTGTGCTAACAGATAGAAAACCGAATAGAAAGTCACTGTTAAACTCAAATAAACATTTTAACATCTCTGTTTTTTGTTAGGACGATACAACGATACAACAGAGAGCACACCCCTTGTGAGCAACCTAAATATAAATTATTTTTATTGCTAAAATCTTCAAAACAACATTGTTCATCTATGATTAACGAGTCAATTGTTTACTACCTATATGAATCACCAACAATTTATTTGAAGGATGTTGCCAGGATAAACGAGAAATTAACAAACTGTTATTTAACGATTATGCATGATATTTTTAATAAACGTTTGATAAGGAAAAAGAATACTTTAGAAATTGTATTCCTTAACGCAAAATTAAGAAAATTTTATGTATTAGAGCCTAAAAGTTCTTCCACAAAAAGGATTCCTAATTGGCGTGGGAAAAATAAAGCAGATCAATTTACAGATATTTTGTACATTATTTTTAACACATTTTTGAAAAAAATTTACCATATATTATCAATTGGAATATCTTTCGGCAAATTTCTCGGTTTCTCGCAGGCAGCAGAAGTCAGTGTACAACATGTCGTCGGCGTAGTCGGTCACAGGAGTTGTAGTCGGTCTCCTAACTCACTGAGCCACATACTGCTATACAAAATGAGTCACTATATGAGATAACATTGTTCGTGTCATTGCGTTATGTATAGTTATATAAATTTATATATATAAAGGGTGGTTAAATTTTAAGGGCCGATGTTGAATGTGAACCACACCTAAACGTCAAGTTTTTTTCTGCATTTCATTTGACATTTTCAATTTCGTCCAAATGTGCGTACAATTGGAAAAATCGTGCAAAAATTTGAGCAAACCGGGTCTGTAGGAGATGTGAAAACGCCAGTGCATGCTCATACAGCTCGTACTGCAGAAAATATTGCTGCTGTTCGCGATAGTGTGGCTGAAAAGCCGTCCACCTCAACTCGTCGTCGTGCACAACAATTGCACCTCTCACGCTCGTCGTTGATGAACATTATGCATAAAGACTTGCATTTACACGATCACAGGGTGCAACTTACTCAAGAACTAAAGCCTCTTGACCATTCCAAAGGTCGTCAATGGTCAGAATGGTGGCAAGAAATGGCAACAGTGGTTGATAAATTTTTGAAGAAAATTATCTTCAGTGATGAGGCACATTTTCACCTCAGTGGATTCGTCAATAAGTAGAATTGCCGCATTTGGGCAAATGAGAATCCACGAGTGATTGTCGAAAAACCAATGCACCCACAAAGAGCGACTGTTTGGTGCGGTTTATGAGCTGGGGGCATCATCGGGACGTATTTTTTCCAAAATGAGGCCGGTCAGGCAGTTACTGTGAATGGTGTTCGCTATCGTGAGATGATAACGAACTTTTTATGGCCCGAATTGGAAGATATGGATGTAGACGATATATGGTTTCAACAGAACGGTGCCACTTGCCACACAGCCAACGAAACAATGGCTCTTTTGCAAGAGAAATTCAATGGCCGTGTTATCTCACGTGGTGGCGATGTCAATTGGCCGCCAAGATTATATGATTTGACACCGTTGGACTTCTTTCTTTGGGGTTATTTGAAAAAAAAGGTGTACGTCGATAATCCAGCAACAATTCAAGAGCTAAAGGATGAGATAATTCGTCACATTAACGGCACAGAACCTCAATTATGCATCAGAGTCATCGAAAATTTGGACCATAGGATGGAGGTGTGCCGCCGAGGTCGCAGCTCTTTCTATTTGTTCGCGAACTCGGGCACAAGCAAAATAACACAATTTGCTTATGTAAAATCAAAGAGAAATTCCAACTATAATACAGGGGAGTTGCGGGGAAATTAGATTCATAATTTAATATACTGTATTCAATGTTAGCATTTTTGGCCGAAAAATACAAAATTTAACATGAAAAGCGCTAGGAATCGACAAAAACGTAATGTAGTGTCTACACCCAGAAAACAGATTCGGTTCTGACAACCACTTTTGTTGCCAATCGAATGGTTCAGTTGCATCAAATGAATTTTTCGGTTGCGGCTACCGAATTATTCTTGATGAAACTGAGATTCCGTTGCCACAGTCAAATTAGTCCTGTCTCAATTGGTTTTCTGTTGCCACAACTGAAAATTTCTGCTACCACAACTGAACCATGCGATTGGCTACAAATGCGGTTATCAGAACTGAATCTGTTTTCTGGGTGTACAAATGAAATAAAATACGCAATAAAATTTTAAAATAATTTGGTGTCTCCACAACACCAAAGCTTTAATATTTTTTTATCAATTAACTTAAAAATCAATCGCAGCGAAAATTATTTTACGTGGAGAGTATATAATTTATACACAAAAAATTCCTGTAGGGAAAATGATGAAAGCGTACACCCAGAAAACAGATTCGGTGCTGACAACCCCGTCTATTTTCAATCGAATGGTTCAGTAGCATCAAATGAATTTTTCGTTTGTGGCACCGAATTATTCTTCATACAACTGAAATTCCATTGTCACAGTCAAATTAGTCTTTGCTCAATTGATTTTCTGTTGCCACAACTGAAAAATTCGGCTACCACAACCGAAACATGCGATTGACTACAAATGGGGTTATCAGAACTGAATCCATTTTCTGGGTGTACTTGTTAAAAATTTGTTCATTAAAATTCGTGGATTTTATCAAGTTCTGTATAAATTGTGAACTTCATTGTGTTCATGATGTTGTGTTAGAAGTTGACAACACTAATTTCAAAGAAGAATAATGAAAAAGGAAATTTTACGTCATCACATTTTTCCCCTCACAGTACTCACAGCATCTTTTGTATGCGCAAACTGTTTTCACCCGGTTTTTATTTGCTCGCCCGAGTTCGCTAAAAACATAAGAGAGCCATAGGAAGGATCGTCTCTGTCTATATGTATACTCTTTGACATTACCATCAACAGCAGCTTTGACATCAACTTGATCATTTGAAACATTGAAAGAACGATTGGCAGAATTTGTTGAAAAAGGATCTGGCAAAGTTGAACGACCATTTTGTTTTCTGTTATTTTTTGAAGAACTTGTTTAGGCATGGTTGTTTTTATTTGTTAAAAAACCACTCTCAATTTCATTGTTCTTGTTCATGTAGGCATGGAATTGTGTTTTTAATGCCTTTATCGCATTCGACAAAATTGACATAAAGCGGAGAATACACGAGGGAACATTCGTGAAAAAAATGCCCATTTTTTTGTGAAAGTGTGTGTGTGTGTTTGTGTGTGTGTGCGTCTTGACATCGTGCAATTCGTGTTTACAAAATTTTTTGATATTTTTTGTTCCCTACTTAATGTTCCTTCGTGTATTCTACGCTTAATAGTAATTAAATCATTAGAATTGCCAGCACATTTATAGCATTTGTAAACAATAATATTCAAAGATTTTAATAGATTAAAGTTATAATCATTATCAACGCCAGAACATATTTAATGGAAATGTCCACTGCAAATTATAGATTTAATAAAAACACTACCGATTGCATTACAGCAACTACCACAAAAAGCGTTAGACTGCATTAGACAAAACGAACTTGTCTGAACGACGGCGACTAGTAAACGTTCTAGTCGCAAAGACGCACTATCAGTTGCTTTTTATTAGCAGTTTTGTATTAAAAATTGTCGAAATCTATTATATTTTCCTAATTCCAACACAATGCACTCCCATTAGTAGTCTATCGTAAAAAAATTGTCGAAATCTTTTTAGAAATTGTGAGTAAAAGGGTGAGCACACCCGGAAATTTCCACACAAAGTAAAATATTTTGTACAAACGAACAATCGGAATAAAAATGACTAGAATTTATTTATTTATTTATTTATTTGAGTCTATGGAAAGTACAAAATTCCTTACAGACTAGAAACTTAAAACTAGAAATAAATTAAATCTAACATGTTACCAAATGTATGCAAACTATCACTAAAATCTAATTTAACATGTGAGAGTTTATTTCCTTCTTTTAAAGCCTCAAGATTAGAAATTCTATTAAATTCATTTAAAGCCCGAATAATAGGCATATTCAAAGCATAATTAGTTCTATGAAGCGGTACAAAAAAAACATCATTATGACGTAAACGCAAATCAGGGACTTTAAAATTTATAAAATCAAGCAAATTCGGTTTATCAACCAGACCACAAATCAGTTTGTAAAGGAACATAATCAACAAATGAGCTCTTCTCTTTTCAAGGGTTTCCAAATGAATAAAACTACACTTCACAACATAAGTGGGTTGAGGTTCAATGAATTGAATAGAATTAAAAGCAAATTTTATAAACTTTTTTTGAACTCTTTCAAGTCTAGAACAATGAACTCTAAAAAGAGGACTCCAAACTATACTGCCATACTCCATTTTGGACCTAACTAAAGATGTGTAAAGTAACTTTAGAGTAAACAAATCAGAAAAATCCCGAGAGTTCCTCTTAATAAAAGCTAGCAACGAATACGCCTTCGGAACAATAGAATCTATATGATTAATAAATGTAAATTGAGAATCAAAGATAATTCCCAAGTCAGTTACTTTATCAACCACATTCAAAGACACATCATTTATTGAATACGAGTTAAAAACAGGAGTTCTAGATTTATAGAAACAAACATAATTGCATTTGGGAATATTGATTTCCAAAAAATTTTGAAAACACCAATTTACAATAGCATCTAAATCCTTCTGTAAATGAAAAAAATCTAATTGTGAGCTAACCCGCAAAAATATTTTCAGATCATCAGCATAAAGCAAAACTTCAGACCAATTCACTACCGATGTTATATCATTAATAAACAATATAAACAATAAAGGGCCTAAAATACTACTCTGGGGAACTCCAGAGAGAGCTGGAGTCAGTGTTGCCAAAACTTATTTAGGAAAAAAATGCTAGATTTTTTTGAAAAAATGCTAAAAAGTGCTAAAAAGTAAAAAAATATGCTAAAAAAAATATGCTAAATTTTTTTTATAAAATTCGTTAAAAGAAATTATTTTAGTGGCTTTTTATTTATGCTTTTTTATTTTTGTGCCTTCAATTAATTTTGTTAACTAAAATTTTATAAATGATCAATTAAAAACAACTCAAAAATTAGTGCTTGTAAAAAAATCATTAAGCCTTTAAAATAAGTTTAAAAAACTGTTTTTTTACGAAGAAGTGCTGGTAATGTGAAATACCCATTATGTTTTTTCAATTTTCTGCCAAAGTAAAAATGGTAATTTTATTACTTTTTGGGCATGTTCTGCATCCCGTTTTCAAATTTCAGCATCTTTGAGTTTATCTGCATGAAATTACTTTAAAAACTAATTTTCGCGATCAGGTTTAATATTTTTTGCGGTGGCGGTTTACATTGTTAGATTTGTGATATGATTTGATATGAACTCACTGAAATTCTTAAAACATTAGAAAACGCTTATTTCACGGAGATAGGAAAACGCCAATTTTATTTTCTGTTTTACTGAAAATTAACTGTTGCGATTATTCGCAAAACTTCATATTTATGTCATATAAAAATATTCCCAAGCGAGCCCTAGTTTCCGAGATAGGGGGTATTCACATTAACCGCAATTATTCTAAAAGTTGTTTGAAGATAAAAAAAAAATTATGTTCGGTTACATTCAAAATTAAATTGTAAAATAACATGTATAATAATGATTCAAGCAACGAAGGTTAGAATAAGGAGGATTTACTGCACTCAACCCTTTTTAAAAAGTTTCCAAATTGTAATAGACAACTGGGATTTTGAAACTTTAGTGATATTTTAATGCATATTTTTCAATATAAATAATTTAAATTTCGTGTTAACCATTGTACAACTACCCAGGTAGAATTATTAGATAAAGTTGTCATTTGTGTCATAATTTTATTTCCTGCAACGTCAAACGAAAAAAAAGAGAAAAATAAAACGAAAAGAAAAACATACAAAATTTGCTTATTTAAAAAAAAAAGAAAATTATAAAATATTATTAAAAAAAAAACATGCATTTGCTAATACAAATGAAACAAGATAATTTCCGTTTTACTTATGGATGAAAATATCCCACAAATGCAAGGTTAGTTGCCTGATATTTTTATATGCGTTTTATAAAATCATTAAAAAATTCCCTTATCATGCAGCTATCACCTAACCAATCACCAACGGTTGGTTGGTTTTTAGTTCCAAGCGATATGACCTGTGGTAGTGGTATAAATAAATTTGAAATAAATTTCGTTAAAGTTTACTTTTTTTAAAAATAAAATTTCAAAATAATTAAATACGGATTCTTTTTTTTTGTTTTTCTTCCTTTGTTTTTATTTTTTTTTGTTTGACATTGCAGGGTTAAGTCAATCCAAAATATATATTCTAATAATTCCACCTTTATATTGTTACGCCATGCCGGATCAAAAAAATTTATATATAGTCGTTAGGCTGGGTCGATTTGTGGGGAGGCAAAATAATCGCCCATGGCTCAGGGAAAATCGTATTCTAGGGATCAAAATAAGAAACTTTGCCGAAGGAACCATACCTCTAAAACGAATTCTACTACCCCTAACTGTTGACTTTTGTCCCGTAGGGTCAAGTTTTGAAAAATCCCACTTTGACCCATTTAGAGTGCCCCAATCGAGTCCAAATGTATGACCGACCCCCACTAACTTTGGAGGGCCGATCCACCCATGCCAGTGGTACACCCCCTGGAACTCCCCTGGGGGGTTCCCCATACAAACATTTTAAAAAATCACCATTTTTGGCACTTTATTTTATTATTTTTTATTTATTTTATTTATTTTTATTATTTTATTTATTTTTTCTCCTTAGAAATTTATTTAGTCAGAACATATGTAAATGAAAAAATTAATTTAACTTAGTAATAGAAAAGAAAAAATGCCCAGACTTGAAAGCAAAAAAGACTTCAAACAGTAATTTTTTTTATTTTCTTTTCTATTACTAAGTTAAATTAATTTTTTCATTTACATATGTTCTGACTAAATAAATTTCTAAAGAGAAAAAATAAATAAAATAATAAAAATAAATAAAATAAATAAAAAATAATAAAATAAAGTGCCAAAAATGGTGATTTTTTAAAATGTTTGTATGGGGAACCCCCCAGGGGAGTTCCAGGGGGTGTGCCACTGGCATGGGTGGATCGGCCCTCCAAAGTTAGTGGGGGTCGGTCATACATTTGGACTCGATTGGGGCACTCTAAATGGGTCAAAGTGGGATTTTTCAAAACTTGACCCTACGGGACAAAAGTCAACAGTTGGGGGTAGTAGAATTCGTTTTAGAGGTATGGTTCCTTCGGCAAAGTTTCTTATTTTGATCCCTAGAATACGATTTTCCCTGAGGGCGGGTCGATTATTAAATCGACCCGCCCTAATAGTCGTATATAGTAATATCTTGTTTTATCTTATAATATGTGAGTATATATGTTGTCATGAATACCATATATAATTATATGTTTCTTATGTGGTACCTTATATAACCATATATTTTTCTATATTGTCTTTTATAAAATGAGATATCAACCATATATGCTATACATAATGACATATGACAGATCTGTTGTCATATATAATTATAAATGATCATATTTAACATAATATATGATCACATATGGTGGCATATAAGCCATATATTTTGAGATATAGTAATATATGCCCTCTTATAAAAATTTTTGGTTGTGTGATGTAAGATATTCTTATATATGATTATATATTACATTAAATGCTATAAGATATGATTATATATGATTCCATATGTGGTGCAAGATTAACAATATAATTTTAGATATGATTATATATGGTCCCACTTCAGTAATATTTTCTATGTGTTTAATATATAATTATATATAGTCACATATTACCTGAGAGACCCTAGTATCGAATCCCAGCTCGGGAGTTAGAAAAGTAAAACAATTTTTTTTTTACTTTTTTAACTCAATTTATTTTACTTGTAAATATTCTTTATACATAATATGTATAAAGAATCTTAAAAAAATTAATTTAAAAAAAACATTTACTGCCAACAGCACCTGAAAGTTATGTTTATTGCAACTTGGGATTACTAATATTTTAATATGTTATTATATATTGTCATATATAACCCCACACATAATTATATATGTGACTGAGGTACTATTATTGAATCCCAGCTCGGGCACAAAAAAAATTTGTTTTTGACTTTTTTTAACTCAACTTGATTTACTTATAAATATTTTTTTTACAGATCTTAAAAAGGTTAAACCATTTTGTGTCAACAGGATTTGCAAATTATGTTTTCAATTAATAGTATTTTAAATATATAATTAGATATCGAAATATATAATAATTTCGTAAAGTTCTGAATTTGAGTTCTTCCAGGGCGAAATGATTTTTTTTGTAATATTTCTACATACAATTTTGGCAATATTTTTATTTTTGTACTCCTACTTTTAATACAAACAAAACAATTTGTGAAAAAGTGTTGGATAAGAATATTTTTTCCAAAGGATTGCTAAGCTTATATATGTTATACCTTATTTAAAATACATTTGTATTACCTTTTAAATAACATATATATTGCTCTTATCCCATTATTAATTTCGCAAATACAGACTGTTGATATTTGGACTTTTGGGCCATATAAATCGGTGCCTTGACCCTTCAACAAACATTTTTTTTTATCTTATTCACCAAAAAAATTCCGTCAGTGGAAAACATTTAAGATTTTTAATTTTTTGAAAGAATTTTATTAATTTGCTTTTTCTAAGTCATCTATATATATAAATTTATATAATTATATATAACTCAGTAACACGAATAATGTTGTCTCATATAGTCAGTCATGTTGTATAGCAATGCTTGGCTGAGTGAGTTAAGTGGCCGACTACAACGCCAGCAACCTCGGTTCAAATCCTGCCGACGTCATTCTTGTTTTAATGAAATAAATATTTTTTAAATAATAAATGTTTTTTTTTATTTTTTTGTGTTATTTTTTAAAATTCCGTTTGCATCTAATTGGATGTAAATTAATCGCATGGGATATATTGTGATCTATCAGGATCTTAATTTGATATTATTGGATCTCCCAATTTTGAGATCTATTTGAATCTAATTTAATCCTGTAAATTATTTGAGGGATCTGATTTGATCTGATATTCCTAAATACCCCAATTTTCAGATGAACTTGGATAAGATCATATGTCGATCTATGTATATCAAATCAGATATGACTACATATGCTAGATATAATGTTTTTTTGATCGGGTGGTGTTAACTTTACATAATTAATAAACAGAATATACAACAACAAACAACACAAAGAAAACGTAAAATTGAATTCAAATCGTTTAAAAATATAAAATAATTAAAAGTACCACTATTAACACAATTTTAGCATAAACGCTTTATAAAAGTTAAAGTAGGTTTATTAAACAAATTTTTGTAAAAATTTTGTATCGTAAACCTTCTAGAAATTTACAAAGTGTTCATGAATTGAGATTTAAAACTCCAAATTAATACAAAATATTATAAAAAAAAAAAAAGTTTTAAATATGCTAAAAATATGCCAAAATTTTTTGGAAAAATGCTAAAAGAAGTACTGTATGCTTAGGGTTGCCATCCGTCCTCTTTTCCCCGGACACCGTTCTCTTTTTTAGGGCGTCCGGGGCAGTCCTACTTCTTTTTTAGTAAGTGTCCGGGGTTGTCCTACTTTATGAACTTTTCTCAATAACTTTCTTTTGAATTGTTGGCATCGCTGTTTTGTCGCTGTTATTTCAATTGAGTTGGCATCACTTCCTGTAATTGCCAAATTTGAAGCTTATCAGCAGAGAGCCAACTGTTGAATTAAAAAAAATTAGCATTGCTTTTAATGATGAAAATTTATTTAATGAATTCCTTTTCCTGAAAAATTATGTAAAAAACAAGTTTGTTTCAATTTTGTTACCAAAAATAATGTTTGCTATGAAATGGAAACCTTGTTGGGTTTTATTATTTCTTACCAGCACATAATGCCAACGTAGAACATATATCTTCTTTAATCAAAGCGCAGTGGACGGCAAAAAGAAATAAATTGAATCCAGAAACTATTATTGATATTATTAGAGTCAAATATAATTTTGATATGAATTGTCAAGAGTTTTATGAATATTTGAAGAAATCACAGTAATATATTGATTCAAATTGGAAGCATTGAACTACATTCCTGAAACCCTCCCAGCAAAACCTTTCATTACCATCCCAGCAAAACCTTTCATTACCATGTAATGAGTTTTAGGTATTGAAATCTTAAGTGTTCACTAGTTACCTTTTAATTACTAAACTACTTATTTTAACATGGTGGTGTCATTGGAGGAAAGTCATTACACTGATGTTACCTGTAAGTAGTTTATCAACTGTTCTATAAATAGATGTTGAATATAAATTTAAAAAAATATAAAAATTTAAAAACCAATAGGAGCTGACACGTATTGATCAGCGTACCCCACGATTGTCAGGCAAACACTCTAACCATTAGACCACGACATCGCTATAATGTTTAATGCTTTAACTTATGTACACATTTATTGTGGCAACTGTTATACATGTCTATTTTTCACAAAACTTGTTGTTATTAAATACTGCTTAATGAACATCAACATTTCTGTAAATAGATGTTTAATATAAATTACAAAAAAAAAACAAAAAAACAAAACAATGGAAGCAGACACGAATTGATCAGCGAATCTTATGTCTGTCAGGCAAAAACGCTAATCCCTAGGCTACGCCATAGTTATGGTTTTTAATGATTTATAACATATATTATTTGTTTCAGCTATTGTGAATTAGTAATGTGTGGGGTATAATTATGGGTAACTCATTACATTCAGTTTAAAAGTAATTCAAAGGGTAAGGAGATATGAGATCTAAGTAATGCATGAATAATGACTAGTCATTACCAAGTTTTTGCTGGGATGTAATGAGTTTTAGGTATTGAAATCTTAAGTGTTCACTAGTTACCTTTTAATTACTAAACTACTTATTTTAACATGGTGATGTCATTGGAGGAAAGTCATTACACTGATGTTACCTGTAAGTAGTTTATCAGCTGTTCTATAAATAGATGTTGAATATAGATTTAAAAAAATATAAAAATTTAAAAACCAATAGGAGCTGACACGTATTGATCAGCGTACCCCACAATTGTCAGGCAAACACTCTAACCATTAGACCACGACATCACTATGATTTTTATTGCTTTAACTTATGTACACATTTATTGTGGCAACTGTTATACATGTCTATTTTTCACAAAACTTGTTGTTATTAAATACTGCTTAATGAACATCAACATTTCTCTATAAATAGATGTTTAATATAAATTACAAAAAAAAAAAAAAACAACAATGGAAGCTAACACGAGTTGAGCGGCGATCCTCATGTCTGTCAGGCAAAAACGATAACCACTAGGCTACGCCATAGTTATGGTTTTTAATGATTTAGAACATATATTATTGGTTTCAGCTATTGTGAAATAGTAATGTGTGGGGTATAATTATCGGTAACTCATTACATTTAGTTTAAAAGTAATTCAACGGGTAATGATATATGAGATCTAAGTAATGCATGTAGTAATGACCAGTCATTACCAAGGTTTTGCTGGGCCTTTACAATTCCTATCAAGAAATTAGAGAAATATACATTCCTGGAAATGTATGCAATGAATTGGTTAATCTTTGTTTTTTTTTTTTTTGTTTATGTATGTCCCACTAATTTAAAGTTCAGAATGATTTTTTTATTTTTTGTGAATTTTTTTTAGTGGGAATAAAATTTTTTTATTTATAAAATAAATTTTTATTTTTACTCTCACAATATTTTATCGTTAAAAACAACTTAAAATACATATTAAATTAATTGAAAACACTATTAAAAAAGGACTTCTGATTTTTCATAATATTCAAACCATTTTGGTGTCTGTTTTTTAACATTGTTTAAACAATCCATAAAAGAAATAAAAATAATTTAAAATTTTTTTAAAACGATCTTTAATTTTTAACTGAAAATAAGTTACGAAAAAAAACGATTTTGTGGTTTGTTTTTGCATATTTGAAAGTTTGTTTTTTGTTTGAATTTTCAAAACACTGCATACACTTTCATATTTTTATTGGCTTTGTTTGTGTATGAGTAAAGAATTTCTTCTAATTTGAATTGAAATAATTTTGAATATAAACAAACTATTTTAACAAAAAAGAAAACCGAAAATATTTTAAATTTTTGTTTTAAAACAGAAAACAACGAAATCATTTAAATTGTTTTTTCTAAAAATAGAAAACTCAAAATAGAACATTTGACTGAAAATATCACTGCTACAGACGATAGGCATTTCTTTGTAGTTTGTTTTTTATTGACTTATACAAAAAGTTAAACAATATGTTTCCAAGTATTTTAATTGATTCTTCAATTGAAAACAAACTTTACCTATTACTTTTCAAATAAACCTCAATCGGTTATGGAAAATATGTTGTGAGTGTATATTTTATCGCGTTGTTGATTTTTGTAAAATTATTTTATTAAAAAAAATTGTCCTCTTTTTTACGACAAATGTCCTCCTTTTTTGAGGTTGACGTACTCTTTTTCTCAAAATGGAAATGGCAACCCTATGTATTCTAGATGATTTTTTTCATGCTAAAAGGTTTAAAAAAATGCTAAATTGGCAAAACTGATTACATTTCACAGTTCATTTCAATCAATGTTATTTTTGAACTAGTGTTTTCCTCTAGTTCACTCGTTCATTCGATAAATTTTTTTCAGTTCTTCATATTCTAATATAAAAGCCTTTAAAAATATTTGCTGAAAAAATAGCTGAATACAGCAGAATCTGTTTGCTAAACATTAGAAAGATACAAACAGCAAGAAAAAATCTGTTAAATTTACAAAATTTAAACTATATTTTAGTTAAACTACACCACCACAAACAATTTTAAATTTTTAGTTTTTTTTTTGATTTTTTTAATGCGAATAAAAATCTACACTGCAGAAAGCAGTCTACTATTTTCGAACAAATAATTCTGCTTATTGTAGCAGGAGATACCGTTATTTGCATTCAACTCAATTAAATTTAAAGATAAATTAACTTTTGGGTATATAACAATTTCTTTACTGCTTTTTCTCTACTAATATTCAGCAACAATTTTTTTTGCCAATATTAGCAAAGTAAATTTGCAATTCAATTAAACAAAATTTAACTGAAATATTACTCAAATTTCGCATATTTAACAGTTACATTTTTGCTGTACTTATCTTACTTATATTTAGCAAAAAGGATTTACTAATTTCAAAAGCTTTCTGTGCAGGGCCCATTTTAACTAATTTCCCAGCAGAAATTACTGCTTGCTTGGAAGCAGTTTTGTCAGGGAAAGTTGAGCAGTGAAGCGATTGCATTATTGATGATATCATGCCTGATTTTTGCTCGAGATAGCTCGCGTGAAAGCACTTGTTTCGAGATCCAGAAAGGCATGAATTCACCGCTTTGAATTAGTGCTCCTGTTTTTCTTTTAAAATGTCGATAATTCATGCCTTCTAAGAAGTTCATATTATAAAGCTTTTCAACTATTTAAAATCATGCCTTCTCAAAAGCACAATATTTTTCCGTGAAGAGAAAATGCCTCTTTTTTTAGCAAAACCTCTTATTTAATTTAAAATAACTTTTTTCCGCATTTTAAAAAATTTTGATAAAAGAACCGCAAAAATAGTTAAGCAATCAAAATGTATTGCTCATTTCATGCTTTTTGAAAAGCACAGCAAAAAACAATGTAAACAATTAATCAACTTAAGCCTTTCATTAGTGCTGTTTACGCAGCTATACATTTTTAGAAGCGGTAAAAGTAGCAGTAAGGAAGCAGTAATCGTGTTTACTGCTTCCACATTTTTGCTGGGTTTGAGTACCTTTTTTGTTTGCTTTTCTTCAGGATTTTTTCTATCAATATAAGATTATATAATGTCAGTGTTTGGTTTGATAATTCCGAATAAAATAAGAGAACCGAAAAAAACAGTTGAACTTTAACTTATCCGTGAACGCAAAAGAGTTTCTAGCTCTAAAAATGTGCAATATTTTTGGACTTTCGCGCCACACAGATATTTTAAGAGGCTAAAAAACCCCGAGCTAACTTTGCAAAATCCTCTAGAATTTTACTTTAATATCGCGTTGGAACTATCGGGCTTGAAATTATTGTTGCGCTTTGAAATTAGTCTAAGTTCATATTGGAATGGCACACTCTATTGGAAATCAAAATAATAATGATGTAATTTACTTTTAATATTTAGCCTTTCAGAAAATCTATAAAATTGTAATAAATCATTTTAGAACTAATAACGAATACGGAAACCGGACAAATAAATTGAAAAATTTTCCAAAAAGTGTAATAACGTATTTTCACTGTTAAAATTAAGTAACAAAACTTTGAGACACAGTATTTAAATTTTTTAATTAATTTTTTACCAACATATCTTTAAAGACACGTCCACCTACCAAGTTTTGTCAGAAAATTGGCACGGAATCCATACTTGGGAGAAAATGGGTAAAACAGTTAATCCATATCACAAACGGATTGCAGAAAATTTTAAATATTGACAAAAAAAACTCAAATTTTTGAAAATTGAAATCACCTAGAAATCAAATTACCCAACTAACCAAACGATATCATTTCGATGATACGTTTGTCCGAGAACGATATCATTAACGATTCATAAGTAATAGGTACTGTGAAGAAAAATGCACATTCGTTAACGATATCGTTTTTTCATGAAATAACGAAAATATCAGGCAATGTGATAATATTTTCGTCATATTGCAAAATTTTTGTCGGTATTTTATCACTATTCGATGAAAACATGATATTAACGATATCGAAATAAAGAAGTATATATGATATCTTTAACGATTAAATTAGAACAAGCAAATGTGACTTTTTCAGAAAATTTATCGTTATTCTTAAAAATTATGATATCATTACGAGTTCATATTTTTGTATCATAAACGATAGCAAATATGATACTTAATATGAATTCGTTAACGATACTGTATCGTTTTATGGTTTATTGGGTACACTTAAAATATATAACTTAGTTTCGAACTTAGAAAATGCGTTAGAAATTAAGTTTTATTTTACATAGTTTTAGTTTCCCCAGTAAACAAAAAAAAACAGGAAAAGTTAAATGAAAAATATATGAAAAGCCCCCCGAAATAAATTCCTAGCAACTTGCCTGCACATTTCCTCTTTTATATTAATATTTTCCAAGTTTTAACTTTTTATTTTTTCAATTATTATTAAAATTTATCGAAATAAACATCCCGCTGCAAAACTATCGTAATATTAAATGATAATACTCTTTTTTGTAAGCACGAAAGCCCGGGAATTAATTTTTTCATTCGAATTTTCCGGACAACAAAAAAAAAATGTTGTAGATCACATTATCTTCAATTGTTCTGAAACTTGTAAATATCTTATCCAATTTTTAATACACCGAACAGCATATTTCTGGTTACCCTAGTCATTACCATATCTGATGTATTTTTATTTGCAATCATATAGATTTTGAGCTAGTTTGAACTTTACATACTACTGTAGTACATTTACGTTCCTCCTCCTATTGTTGTTGAGTGCAAAATACAGCATAGCGTTTGTTACTAACAAAGTTTTTTTTTTATTAATTGTTTTAGTGTTTTAATTTATTTGCGCGTTAGCTTGGACATTTTTCGTTTTTGGGAAAAGACAAAAAACTAATTGTATAATTTTTACAACTTTTTGGGAAAACTGTTTTTTTAAAGTTTGTTGAAAAAATTAAATTAGTTTTTGGTAGTTTGTACAAGTAAAACGGAGTAAATAGATAAAGTTAAATGAAATAACTAATAATTGAATTTTTAAAGATCAGTGATTTACTTTATTTCATTACCATATAAAAGAAGCTAAAAGAAATCATTACTTTATGCTTTTGCTTATGCTCTATCGCGAATATTTATACCCTATAACACTCAGAGACGCCAACTTTTTCATAGCAAAAAGCGCAGAAAATTTACAAAAAAGGGTAAAAACGCGTAAATTTCTACTTAAAAACGGGTAAAAAGGCACTAAACAGCTTTTATAACCTTTAAAAAGAATTTGTCATTTTTTAAAAAAATTGTTGTTTAATTTTTCCCGCTTTTTTTTGTTTACTGGGAAAGCTTATAAAACTTAAAAAAACCTCGTTATTTTAAGTTAAGTGTGCTCCTTTACTTTTTGTGTAAAGTTTAATAAACTGAGAGTAATCATAAAATCCTCTATCTAAATGACAAAATTACCCAAAAGTACGGGAACGCACAAAATCACTTTTCTAACCCAAAATTATTTAAAAGAGACAAAAATTAAAATGCGTATAGTTTTAGTCTCAAAAATCGCACAGAAATACATATTTTTTGCATTTAAAAGTTTTTTTAACTTCGTTCAGTTAATTTTTATATATAGAAGTTTTATTTTGTGTATTTTCACAATGGCGTTATTTGTTTATCATTGCACCAGCTGTCCATTTTACAACTGGCTAATAACCATAAAGGAAAATTTAATTTCTAACGCATTTTCTAAGTTTTAAACTAAATTATATATTTCAAGTGTAATTTGATTTCTAGGTGATTTTGATTTTCAAAAATTTCAGTTTTTTATCAATATTTAAAATTTTCTGCAATCCGTTTGTGATATGGAGTATATTGTTTTACCCATTTTCTGCCAAGCATGGATTCCGTGTGAATTTTCTGACAAAACTTCGTAGAAGGATAGGTAGACGTGTCTTTAGATATATGTTGGTAAAAAGTGGGTTAAACAATTTAAATACTGTATCTTAAAGTTTTGTTACTTGATTTTAACAGTGAGATTATATTTTAATACTTTTTGGACAAATTCTTAATTTATTTGTGCGGTTTCCTTGTTCGATATTAGTTTTAAAAGGTCCCAGCTAAAAATATTGGATGTAATGCTTTACAAACTACTTCTTTCACAACTTCACAAGTATCCATTAGTGTATTTTTACTGCTTTTTTAGAAGTTATTCTGAAAAACATCAACAAATCACTTCTTTCATTGCTTCAAAAGTATCCGTTAGTATATTTTTACAGCTTTTTTAGAATTACTTCTGAACAACATCCAAAAACGCACTTAAGTATTGCTTCTAAAGAGTAATTGCTCTAAAAGTGATCGTAAAAAGTTTTTTTCGTATCATTTGGGTTCGATTCCCGGCGGGACCAATATTTTTTTATTTTTTCCATTTTTTCTTATTCTATTAATTTTTCTAATATTTATAATTAATTTGTTTAAATTCAATATTTTTTAATTTTTAAAAGTATGTATAAGGAGTGTAATGTTTCAAATCTGGAAATTTTGTAAGAAAAAAACAACAATTAAATAAATAGTTATTTTTACTTATATTAGTTTGTCTGATAAATAAGAGTATTCAAAGTATATAAGAACAAAAAAATATCCATTTCATTTTGTGGTCCACTCCGATCTTAGCTTTTTTCCGAATGCCTTCCATTAAGTTTTTGACAGTGCTGTTTGTTATTGCTTTGGATACAACTTTCCACTTTTTTCAAAATATTTTATATAATAAGCAGTCTGTTTGGTCTTCTTTAACTTCGCTTTTATTAGAGTCCAATACCTTTCAATGGGTCGACATTGTGGAACATTTGGTGGGTTCATGTCTTTTTCAACAAATTTAATATTATCAGCTCTGAGCAGATTTAAGGTAATTGAAGCATAGTGAGCTAAGCCAAATCAGGCCAGAATAGAGTAGATCTACCGTGTTTTTTTATAAAAGGTATTAATCTTATTTTTAGGCGCTCTTCCCTGTACACTAGACCGTACCTCAAAGAAAAAGTTCGCCGTACACCCTCTAATATGAAGTATTTTTGGAAGGCGATTTAAAAAAAAAAAATTTTTTTTTGCCGAACGTAGGGGTCGCCTTTTTTAATTTTTTGTTATAGCTTTGGCATTTAAAATCGGATTTTAAAGTGTGATATATCGATTTTTTTGCTTCGAGGAGACCAGTATTTTGCTATATAGTAAAAATCCAATTTAAAAAAATTTTAAAAGGCGACCCCTACGTTCGGCAACCAATATATGAAAAAAATTTCCACTGGGTTTAGCGGAAAACTACCTTAGCAAAAGTTTAATGATTTTTTGCGAGCTTTAATTTTCTGACATTAGGGTCGTACATTTGGGTGGTAGCATCTGAGATCTGGTGGGTAACTACTAGAACGGGGTAATTGAGCTCAAAATGCCCTTAGAGCAAAACACTGGTCTCCTCGAGAGAAGAAACATCGATGTGTCATACTTTAAGATCTGACTGTAAATGCCAAAGATATAACGAAAAATGTAAAATGGCGACCCCTACGTTCGGCAAAAAAAATAAAAAAAATTTTTTTGAAACCTCCTTGCAAAAATACTTCATATTGGAGGGTGTACGGCGCACGTTTTTTTTTTGCCTGTAAGGTGGTACGCTCTACTGTACACATCTCCGTTAATTGTACCTGTTGTTATATATGAAGATGTCTTTTCGCCGCATTGGCAAATTCCATGCCAAACAAGATACTTCAAACCAAACTTCTCAATGCCGATAGATGTTTCAAAATAACGTTTCAGGACTGGATCTACCGTACTTTTTGCCATTTTCAAATCTTTTGAAATAAAATGTACTGGTCGGTATGGATTTTCATTCCATTCGTCGATAATTAATTTTCGTCGTTCCAATTTATTCATAATTGCTAAGAAAGTATCACTCAAGGGAATCAAAATGTAATGTTGACATATTTTGATGAAGTTACTGAATATTTTCCTATAAAGTTTTTCATTTTAGTTTTAATGATTTGGAACATAGCCTACTTTAAAATTTCCAGATTTGAAACATTACACTCCTTATATAAAAAATGGTGCGAATTTGCTTTTTATGCACCGGTAAAAATAGTACTTAAAACAATAGTGAATTGGAATGCACCTTTTACACTTGTTTAATAAGTACTTTTATTGAAGAGAATAAGGAACAATATCTTGCAGTAACAAAGTGTTTTTATGTCACTCAACTTTCATATCAAGGAATAGCTCAGCGGTAGATCGCTAGACTAGCAATCGTGAGGTCGCAAGTTCGATACCCGATGGCGGCAATAAAAAACTTTTGTAAAATAAAAAATATATCGTTCAAAAAGTACTGAAAAAATGTTGAAGTTGGAGTACTCCTCTCCTATGACAACTCAATGTTAAAATCATAAGTGTTTATGTTAAAAAAGAAATACATCTAGATCATCAAGTATAGTGCTTTTTCTACTGTTTCGGCATCTCTTTTTTTGCTGGGGTTTTATTACAATTTTATAGATTATCGGAAAGGTTAAATATTAAAAGTAAATTATACCATTATTATTTTGATTTGCAATGGAGTGCGCGATTCCAATATGATCTTAGACTAATTTCAAAGTGCAACAATAATTTCAAGCCCGATGGTTCCAACGCGAAATGAAAGTAAAACTCCAGGGGATTTTGCAAAGTTAGCTCGGATTTTTATTTTATGACCTTTTGATATATCTGTGTGGCGCGAAAGTCCAAAAATGTTGAACATTTTTAGAGTTAGGATCTCTTTCGCGTTCACGAATAAGTTAAATTTCAACTGTTCTTTCCGGTTATTTTATTTTATTCGGAATTATCAAACAAACCACTGACATAATATAATCTTTACTGATAAGATTTTATTCGCATTAAGAGAATCAAAAAAAAAAACTAAAAATTTAAAAATCTTTGTTATGGTTTATTCGACTAATTTCCATTAAATTTTTTGTTGATTTTAGCAGGGTAATTGTCATTTTCAATTAACTGAAATATAGCTGAAATTTTGTAAATTTAACAGATTTATTCTTGCTGTTAATATCTTTCTAATGTTTAGCAAACAGATTCTGCTGGATTCAGCTGTTTTTTCAGCAAGAATTTTTAAAGACTTTTATATTGGTGTATGAACATCTGAAAATTTTTAGAATGAACGAGTGAACTAGAAGAACACACTAGTTGAAAAATAAAATTGATTAAAATGAATTGTAAACTATAATGCCCAATTCTAGTAAGTTTTATTCTGATTGTTTGTACAAAATGTTTTATTTTGTGTGAAAATTTCCGGGTGTCCTCACATTTTAACTCACTATTTCTAATTTTTTTTACGATAGACTAACATTCAATCAATGCCCCCTATTTATGCCAGGGCATTGTGTTAGAATTAGGACACATCTTTCAAGAGGCCATCAAATTAAAAACCGAGCTGGATTTGCAAAACACTTTGAGGGTTTTGTTTTAGCAACAATGTACTCTCATTTCGTGTTTGAAACATTGATTCTGACCACGATTATCATTTGCAGTATCTTCCAAAGCAACAGAATCTAGCTTTGTTAAATATACTGCAAGAGGCTTCTTGGGACAAATCCAATTTTATATATGTATTTAATTTACATTTACATTTAGTTTTAATTTAAAAAAAAATTATGAAAAGCCAACATTAAAAAATAGTTTCTATGGCCTCCAAAAAGCTTAAAACAATTTTTACAAAACAGTTTTTCGCAATTAGATTTTGAGTCTATTTTATTTATATAAGCTTCGGCAACTTGGTATTTGATTTCAACAAAAAATAAATATCTTTTATTACATTTTTTAAAAAAATGTTGTTGCTTTTGATGTATTTTGTTACGTTTCAAAATTTGTCAAATCATTTCGAGAGGGGGGGGGGGACTATGTGCCTGGCCCTTCATCAGTTTTCTTTAGAAAGTGGTGGCAGTAGTGCAATGCAATTTGAAGCATCAAAATCTCATATTAAATGTAGTCTGCTACATTAAAAAAATGGGAATGGAGCAAACAATAAAATATGTTTTCGAAGCCTTCTGCAAAGCATAACCAACAATAGAAATATTATGAATTATGAACAATAAAAATATTATGAACTCTGTGAAGTATTTGTCAAGAGAGTATCCTGATGAAGAAAAATAGCAGTTTTTGAAAAAAGTACTTATTATGTTAAATTTCTAACTAAAAAAATACCTTTTTTAAAAATGGTCCAGCTCGTGAGATCTCATTGCTAGACCCGAAATATTTTAGGAATCATCATAAAACAACCCAGTATAGAATATGTTTACCAGATTTGGGGTTTTGTAACTACATTCTTGGTAGTGGTAACTACTTACTTTTGTTATTACATTTCTTATTACCTTTATATGGCGATGTCGCGAAAAATAATTAGTTATGGTTACACCCCAATATACGAAAAATCAAAAAATATATCGTTACCTATGTGCTTACCAGTAATGACAAAAATAATGAGTCTAAATATAGATTTTCAAAAAAATAAATTATATACAAAAAAAAATATTTTTTATTGTACAGATTGCCAGTCAATAGCTCTACCATCTGAGCTACATATATCGACATGTAATATTTAATAGATAAAAACATAATTGACCTGCTGCACACAAGTAAGCTTACTCGCCAACATACCAAAAATCAAAAAATATGTGGTTACATATATCCTTACCAGTGTTTAAAAAATATTGAGTATAAAAATAGATTTCAAAAAGTTTTAAAGAAAATCTAGAAAATTATTTTCTATTTGAAATAATGATAAAAATAAGTCATTATCAGTAGCTCATTATTATATGATTTAAAATAATGCAGAAGGTAAGTGGGTGTCATTACTGGTAGTCCAAAAAATAATGATGTGCCATTAGTGTTTCTACACTGGGAAACCAAGGTTTATTTTGAGGCGGGCAATTTTTTTCGTGAGTCGGTCTAATGTACATCGACTCACCTTATATGCACAGAAAAAAAGCAAAAAAGTGCCCCTCAAAATAAACCTTGGTGCGTTTTATAATGATTCCCAAAATAATTCGGGTCTAGGAATGAGATCTCACGAGATGGACCGTTTTTAGAAAAGGTTATTTTTTTTAGCTTTTGGCAGACTTTTGGTATTTAGCTAAACGATATACACAATATTGGTATCATATGAAAAGGTTTTTTGGGGCACGTCGAGCGGTCAAGCCATAGGCTTAGCAGTTTTTAACATTTAGAATGAAGTTTTATGTTATTAAAAATAAATAAATAAAATAAATGTTCAATCATTCCTAGAAATGTCCTGTTGCAAGGATATTCTACAAGTTTTTGACTCTTCTGTATGAAGAATTTTGCGATTTAAATATCAATCGTACATATCTTAATCTCTAATCGATTTAAGTGAACACGTGTTTCAGGATTTTTGAAATTCGCGATCGTTAACGTTTTATCAGAAATTCAATATGGTGGAGAAAATATGTTTAAAATAGGGCAATATGGATATAAAACTTTCCTTTTGATAAGTAAATAATCGCTAAGTGGATATAGCTTAGAATTTTGCAAATCTAATACATTTTTGACGGTGCTCTGGACAAAATTTGTATTAAATTTGGAGTTACCCCAATTCAATAAAAAAAAAATTACGAAATTTTTTGTAGGTTTATTATTAAATAAAATATTTTATTGAAATACGCGTGCCTGTAATTTTTTAAAGAAAACTCTAAATATATGCTGACCCTAAATAAAATTGTATAATAATTTTTTTTGTCGCGAAAAAAATTATTCCGTCAAAAAAAGCGTGTTTTGGGTTTTTTTTTGTTAAGTTGCATTTCTATCCTATGTCAGTGGCGGCTCCAGCTCAAATCTCTGGGGGGGGGGGGGGGGATTTTGGAAAAAAAAATTTTTTTTAAAATTTTCACAAAAAATATTTTTTAACCCCTTTTGATTTGGCCATACACTACTTGTTGGACGTTTTTGGACTCCACAGCGCAAGGTTAACGATTTTATAAGCGACGTTTAGGTCTAAAAGAGAAAATTCTAAGTTATATTTTTCATCAAAAACTTTAATATTTGATACGTATTTGGCATCCAAAAGGATGGGTTAGTAATGCCTAAAAAAGTTTATATTAAATATCATATAAAATCAACAATTGAAATTTCCGCACTCTATTTGAATTGTATGAAACTTGCTATAACTTGGAATACTTTGTATAGCTAAAATTGGTGTTCAATTTGGGGAAAATTATCAAATTTGCTATAGACTTTCCGTACATATTTGGGTCTAACTTTTGTATTATTTTAGCTATGTCACTTTAAAATTTCTGAAAGCGTGCCTGAAGTTGGTCTGCAACTCATTCTTTAATTTGATAATTTCTGATTTATTAAAAAAAATTAAATTTTTGAGAATTTTTCTACAATTAATTAATTAATTGTTTCTATCCTTTTATAATTGAAGCCATGATTGAGCCACGTGAATAGTTACTATTTTGAAATTAACTTTAACCATTTATCGTTATCAAAGGTCTAGATTCATTTGATATTAATACGCGGTTCGGGATACTTTATCGTAGCCTTTTAATATTTTTGTATTAGTTCTAAGTTTTTTATCAATGACACTGTCAAATATCAGGTTGGTACTCCTTTTGGTTCCTGAGTTATAGTATAGTATTAAATAAAAAAAAACAGTTCGATTATTCAGCATTTGTATGAAAAAATACCCAATAAGAGTGCCGGTATAAGATTTCGTAAAGGCAAAAATAAAGTAATGAGGAACAACATAAGCGTGTTCGTTTACTTACTACAAGTTACTACTTTTACTACAGCTGCAAAATTTCAATATGAAAAGTAAACAAAACTTTCCAATTGTAGTAAAAGTAGTAAGATTTTCAACTAATCGAACACACCGCATATATTTTTTCAGAAATTTTAAAGAATCCATTTTTCGATATACATATGACGATTTAAATCGCGGATTTCATTAAATTAAACTTTGAAAATTTTACGAAAAACATCACAAGGATTTAGATTAGAGATTTACTTTTTAACAACAATACAAAAAGTTAATATTTCCTGAAAATTTTTGAAGTTATTTTCATTATTTTTATATTCACTTTATTTATTAGAAGCTGATTTTTTATACTTCAGTTATAAATTTTAACTAAAAACTTCTAATATTTAAAAAAATTCTTGTTTTTTAATTATTTTTTCGGAATGTTTCGCAGACCTCCTAGGATACGATTAGGGACGCTCAGGGGTTCGTGATCAACATTTGGAAAACTTTGTATAATTAAATTCTTATATCGGTTTTGGTATAGCTGCGGGAGTCAGATGCCGTTATTAACAAAAAGGATTACTGGCCAATTTTGCTTTGACGCTACACCAACATTCCGTATTTTAAAGTTAAAACACTTTGCAGGTTGGGAGGAAGTACAGGATCTAACGCTAGTCAATTACTCGCAGGCAATCAAAAATTGAGTATTTCAAAAGAAATTATTTCAGGAACATAACTATATGTATACTCTACGATATCAACATGTATACTCAGGATTTCCGAAAGACAGACTGGAATTAGTTCAATACGATCCTTTGGAAAGACATAAAAAAGAACTTCACCATATCTTCCGAATGAAATTTGGAGAATTTCAAGTGAAATTAATTGTGAATTCTATTTGGAATTTGTCAAATTTGATCTTAAATCTGAGCAAAAATAACGGTAATTAATTGTTTTCTTACAATATTGAGAAAATTTTAAGAGAATTTTCGATTTTATATTTCGAAATGAGAAAATTCTAAAATATAATAGCATTTCCCACTTCAAATTTAGAAAATTCCAGTAGAAGTTCAGCTCTGCAATTTTAATGAAAAAAATTCAAAATAAAATTTAGTCTTTTTCCCAAAAGCACCGTAAGTGGTTTTTCACGTGGAAAAATTTTACTCGAACTTTAACTTTACTCAAATTTGAATTTAAATTTTAAAAATGAACAATTTTTAAATTTTATATTAAAGACACAATCACAATATACAAAAAATGTCATTTTTCCCCAAGAAAATTAATAGTCTTGTACATTAAATTTGCGTGAAAACAATCTCTACTCAGTTTTCACGTGAAATTCATTGTCGTGGAAAATTATAATTTTTTTTTTATATGGAGGAGTATAACAATTTTTTCACGTGAAATCCGAACAACTTACGGTGCTTTACTATCAAACAGTATTTTACTTTTAAAGTCGACTTTATATTTAAACGGCTTTGTTCATTTTGTGTATGAAAATCCTAAAGAAATATTTACATTTTCAAATATTTTAATTGGTTGAAAATAAATTAACCAATCAAAATTCTCCAAAAATAAACTAGGTCAAAGCATGCTGCCACCCAAAATTTTAACTAAAGTCAACAAAAATATACATTTGTAAAATTTAAATAGTATGGCGTTTGTTTTTATTTAAAAAATTTTCAATTAAAATTGGAATTTTGTATTAAAAAATGCGAAATTTTAAAATGAAATTTCATTTGTCATTTGAAATTATAAAAATTTTAAACGAAATTGATCTACATACAATTTTGAAAATCTAATTTGAAATTTATATATTTTAACTACATTTCTCCACAAACTTTAATTTTTTTATAATCAAAATTATCAATTTTTTAATGAATTTGTTAAAATATCTATTGAGATTTTTTAAATGACGACTGGTTAAATGAAAATAATGAAAAAATTTTATATTTCATATTATTATTCATAACACATTTGATTTCTTTCACTTTATCCTTTATCCTCTTGTTCTCTCCTTTTTCCCTCTTTTTCCTTTTTTCTCTTCTTTTTCTCTCATTTTTCCATCTTTTTCCTTTTTTTCCCTTTTTTTTCTTTTTCGATTTTGCTGGAGCCGCGCATGCCTATGTCAACTAGATAATGAATTCAAATGCAGATTGCAGTAACTCAAAAATTTTTAAAATATAAATCTGTTCCAGAGCATCATGCAAAATATATGAAATTTTTCAAAATTTCTAACTATATTCATTTAGCAATGATTTACTTGTCAAAAGAAATGTTTTGGTATCCATATTTCCCTATTTAGCACATATTTTTTCCACCAAATTGAATTTCTGATAAAACGCGAACAATCGCGAATTCCAAAAAATCTGAAACACGTGTTCACTTAAATCGACTGTAGATTATGATATGTAAGTTTGACATTTTAATCCCAAACATCTCCATACAAAAGAGTCAAGAATTTGATTTTTTCACAGAATATGCTTGTAAATGGGACATGTAAAGGATATGCTTGAACATGCTGTATATACCGCTGGACGCGCCTTAAAAAAACCTTTCATATGACACTCATATTGAGTTGTTGCCTTCAGCAAAAATGCAAAATTCTTACAAAAACTAAAATAAGACCTTTTTTAAAAACGGGCCAGCTCCTGAGATCTCATTGCTAGACCCGAAATATTTTGGGAATCATCATAAAACAAACCAAGGTTTATTTTGAGGGGGGGGGGGGGGGGGCAATTTTTTGATTTTTTTTCGTGACTCGGTCTAATGTACATAGATATGTAACTTAAAAAAAAGAAAATTGCAGAAAATTTGGGTATTTTACCAAGCAAATATTAATTAAATTTTTTTTCCAGCTGTAGGCAATTCTATGTCATACATATACATTTTTATTTTCCCTGTTGATATGTTCATAAAACAGTTTACAAAAGTTGCCATTTACGGTTTCGAAAATATTGAAATGCAAAATATTTTTATATCTTTCGAAATATGTGTCTTATATTACCGGCTTTTTAAGCTACACTTAAAAAAAAAGTTAGTACAAAAGTCTGTTAAACGCTTTTTGGCGCAAATGAACTGATTTTTCTGTTATTTTGTCTTAAAATTTGAAATGAAATTTTGATTGAACTAATAGTTTTGTAAATCCCATTTAGCATAACAATTACTTTCATCCGTATTTGAACTAACTTTGCATCCTAATTTTTAGTAATTTACGTTCCTTAATTTTACAAATTTTTCAGCTAATTGAAACCCCAATTATTTTCCCAAGTTTATATTTTTGTGGATCTACTATCAATATCACATTGAGATGGCGCGATATTTTCATAATTTTTTATTGTATAATCACAAAATGGCTTATATCTCGGAAACTAAGCGAGATAGAGCAGAATGGACAAAAATTCGATACTATGAATTTGTTAATCTTTATAAGCCACCTATACTCCCAAAAATAAATACGGGCCTGTCTCAGGCCAGATCCGTAGAACCGAAAAACCAAAACTGTAAGCGACATTTTACCAGAAATTTTCAGTTAAATCAGGTAACGTTTCTGTTGAATTTAGCTCATATTTCTTAGCTAAGTTAACTAGAATTTTCTGTGTATTTAGCAGTGTCTAAAATTAAGGTTACCTAGCTTTAGCATACCATATTTCACAACTTCATTGAATATTCTGGTGGCGCAAATACAGGTATTATTTCCTGTTATTTTAGCAGAATTGTGAACTATTTGTACGGGCTTTTTTTTATCAGTGTAGTATAAAATAAATCCAAATTATCAATTATTGTTAAAAGCTTCGTTAAAATCTTGTTAAAAGTTTTTATTGCGATTGATTTTTAACCAACAAATTAAAAAGCTATCTTTTTATATTTTCGCTATATTTAAAAAAACAGGAAAATAAAAAATTATAATAAAACACTTTTATTTGTTTTTTTTTATTCCCAGCTAAAAATCGACATATATGGATCCATACAGGTTAAATGTATGTACGTGCATGCTCATAAATATACATTCATGACCATACATGGATACATAAATCTCCATAAATGTTTCATATATGACCATACCTGTGCATTAACGAAATTTGAGGTAATATCTACATGTGTGTGCATGCATGAACATACAAGAGCACGCATGAACATGCGTGATCATACATGTAGATATTACCTCAAATTTCGTTAATGCACACGTATGGTCATATATGATTCATGTATGGAGATTTATGTAACCATGTCTGGTCATGATGCATGTTTATGGCCATGCATGAACATACATTTAACCTGCATGGATGCATATTAGAGCGTACCACCTTACAGGCAAAAAAAAAAAAGTTCTCCGTACACCCTCCAATATGAAGTACTTTTGCAAAGAGGTTTCAAAAAAAATTTTTTTATTTTTTTTTGCCGAATGTAGGGGTCGCCATTTTACATTTTTCGTTATATCTTTGGCATTTACAGTCGGATCTTACAGTATGATACATCGATGTTTTTCTCTCGAGGAGACCAGTGTTTTTGCTTTAAGGGTCATTGACCTCAAGTATCCCGTTCTAGTAGTTACCTACCAGAACTCAGTTGCTACCACCCTAATGTACAACCCTAATGTCAGAAAATTAAAGCTTGCAAAAAATTATTAAACTTTTGCTAAGGAAGTTTTTCGATAAACCCAGTAGAATTTTTTTTTATATATTGGTTGCCGAACGTAGGGGTCGCCTTTTTAAATTTTTTTAATTGGATTTTTCCTTTATAGCGAAAGACTGGTTTCCTCGAGGCAAAAAAATCGATATATCACAATCCGATTTAAAGTGCCGAAGCTATAACGAAAAATTGAAAAAGGCGACCCCTACGTTTGCCTTGCAAAAATACTTCATATTGGAGGGTTTACGGCGAACTTTTTCTTTGAGGTACGGTCTAATTAGGGTTTTTCTTTTCCCGGACTTTTTCATTTCCCGGGATCCCGGGAATTCCCGCTCGTTAGAAAATATATAAATTCGACATATGTTGTACTTGCAAAACTACTTTTTGGTTAAACACCGTTCGACAAAGTGTATCTTTTGATTGTATCCATGAGAAAATGTTCTGAAAGGAGGGCTAAATATCCATGTCTTCCACTTTTTCCAGGTCAATTCGTTTAACAATTTAAATCGTGAATTAGTATTTATGTAATATATTTATATGGAAGGCCGTCCTAATTAAACAAAAACTCTTAGTAACCCAGTGTAGAAACGGTAATGACATATCATTATTTTTTGGAGTACCAGTAATGACACCCACTTACCTTCTGCATTATTTTAAAACATATAATAATGAGTTACTGATAATGACTTATTTTTATCATTATTTCAAATAGAAAATAATTCTTTAGATTTTTTTGAAAATTTTCTGAAATCTATTTTTAGACTCAATATTTTTTAATCACTGGTAATGATATATGTAACCACATATTTTTTGATTTTTTGTGTGTTGGCGAGTAAGCTTGCTTGTGTGCAGCAGGTCAATTATGTTTTTATCTATTAAATATTACATGTCGATACCCTACGGGGAATGAGGAGTCAATTGCCCGCCAAGGACCTATCCCGTGACCGGTCAACCGAAGGTATATTACTAAATTAGTACAAATATGAAAAAAAGAAAATGAATTAATTTTCTAAGTATTTTCTGATCCGTTATTTTTACTGTTGCTTTTAAAAAAACTTGACCGATACCGAAATAAAAACAAAATTCGCGGCATATTTTTAAAAATATTTTTTATTTATTTTACTCTTTTATTTATTTTTAACTTTATTTTTTACGATTTGCTTATTTTAGCTCTTATTTTAAATTTCTATAATGTTTTGCTAAGAAATTTTAAGTTTTGTATTTTCAAAGTTTTTTTAATGTTAAAGCTGTTTTAGTTTTAACAATTGGTATTTCATTTAACTTTTCTTTGTAACTTAAGGGGAATTTTTTAAATTTTTATTTATATTATCAGAGGTTTTGAGGTAATTTTCTAATTTTTAATTGATTTTTTAAATTAATTTTGGCCAACGAAAAAAACAAGTTAACTGCCATTAAGGGACCTATCCCATGACCGGTCAATCGGGAACATATTCAAGGCACTTCCACCATATTTGTGTGTGTGTTAATGTTGTTTTCTTTTCTATTTTTTTTTTGCCATGTTTTTTTTATTTGCTGTGTGTGTGTTTGTTTTTTCTTTCTCTTTTTTATTTGAACAGAAACGAAAAACATAACTTAACCATCAGCCAGCCATCACGCATAAGCAACGTTAGCTCAGACGGTAGAGCGTTTGCCTTACAAGCAGAAGGTTGTGTTATCGAGCCCTACTTCGACGCCAAGTAGATTATTTTTAATTCTTAATTTTTTATTAGTTTATTTGAAAAGCTATTTTTAGACACACCACCTTACTGCCACAATGTGTCTAAACTGTGGCAATTGGTCATTTCCAATGACAACGCCATGTTAAAGTGATATGTCTCTTTCAAACAAAAAGACCGATCAGCGACCGGTCTCCGCCCCCTTGGGACCTATCCTGCGTGTCATCTGGGACCGCTCCCTTTCCCCGTAGGGTATAGCTCAGATGGTAGAGCTGTTGACTGGCAATCTGTAGACCCAGGTTCGATTCCCGCACCAGCAAATTTTATTTAAAAAAAAAATACAATAAAAAATATTTTTTTTTATATAATTAATTTTTTTGAAAATCTAAGTTTAGACTCATTATTTTTATCAGTACTGGTAAGCACATAGGTAACGATATATTTTTTGATTTTTCGTATGCTGGTGTGTAACGACAACTCATTATTTTTCGCGACATCGCCATATAAAGGTAATAAGAAATGTAATAACAAAAGTAAATAGTTACCATTACCAAGTATGTAGTTACATAACCACATATCTAGTAATGATTTTCTACACTGGGAATATATTAAATAAATATTAATTTCGAGGTTTAAATTGTTAAACGAATTGATATATTATTTTTATCCCTTTTTTCAGGATATATTGGAATTGTTAATGGGTGCAAACTTGTGTCGGACCAGTTTTATAGTCAGAACTAAAATCAATTTTTTGCTTAAATATTTCTTATACATGAAATCCAAAAATTTCTATTTCTAGATATTTTGTTTTTTCTATGCAGATTTTCAGAAGTATCCGTCTAGAATTAGTTTTATAAAAATGTTTAAAAGTGAGCATTTTTCACATAAATTTTTAGGCAAATTCGCCTAAATTGTTTTATAAAAGTAGACACTAAAATATTAAATAGTTTCATAACTTTAATTAGTTTTCTTGAATAGAAATTTTTTATGCCACAACTCCTTAAAAAGAAATTATTTAATTTTCATATTTAGTTGCATTTTAAATTAGCATATAAAAAATTCAAAATAATTTGAAAAAGCATCTGATGTATTTATTATTTTAAAAATTAATAATATTTAAAAAATATATTTAAAATAAAGGAATAGCAATGAACTTTAAATGAAATTATTTGAAATAAAAGAAACTCAAAATACTTATGTTAATTTAAAATACGAAAAAATTACTATTTTTAACTTTAATCCCTAGTTTATTGGAGGTATTTGGAACTGAAATAATGATGTTGAAATGTTGTATAAGGCTGGTTTACACTATAAGATTTTCGGTACGATTTTACTTCAGTACACGTGCAAAACATATAGGCAATGTTGCAAAATCTTTCCGAGAATCTTGTAGTTTCAAACAGACTAAACAAATATCATCATCTTAAAGAAGAAAAAAATTCCCGAAGGACAAGTATTTTAGTATGTAAATTTGGTAATTGCTAATATAATATTTTTCGGTTTAACTAAACCAAATTCAATTGGCATCCAAAAACAATTTGGCTTAATTCAGTTTATTAAATTTTAAACCGTATTTTTTAATTTTAAATATTCTTTATTTAAATTAATTTAAAAAAAATCAATGCTTTAAATTTAAATAAAGCTTCTAAAATTGCAATAAAACTAGCTAAAACTACTGTAAAAGACTAAAAAAAATCCCGGGAAATCCCGCATAAAATTCCCGGGATTGGGGGATTCAAAAAAGAGCGGGATTCCCGGGAATCACATAAACATAAACCTTAGGTCTAATGCATATATATCGATTTTTAGCTGGGTTATTACCATTTTCGTATTTTGTACCACTTAAATCATTTATAAAAAAAAAAAATTAATAAAATATCAAAACAGAAAAACTTGTTTCCCTACATACTTATTTGTTAGATTTTCATAACATCGTTTAAGTTTTAAAAGTTTTTCGTTTGTTGTACATTTTTTTACCAACAGTTTTGCAATAACTGTAATTATGAGCATACGGCACCACTAACAATAAATAAGTTCACATAAAATCAACAAAACAAAAAACTTTCGACTTTGAAAACTTCCTATATTTCTTTTTTTTTCATTTCAAACTTTTCTACACAAAACATAAACACAACATTTTTCTTTCTCTTATTTTCTAAAAACAAAAGAAATCTACATGTATAAAAATAATCCTAACATTTTTAATATAACGTCCATTACATGAGGGAACTTTCGAAAATGAAGATTTTTCGACCTCATGTACTCGGATTTTAAATTTTGCACAGGTATGTGAATACACTCAAAAAAATAGATTAGTAGAAAAATTAGTAAAATGTCTTGTAAATCATGTAAACTACTTTTCAGCAATTTTTTTTCCTGAAATTCCGTATTCAGCAGAAATTTTAGTTATATTTTTTTTAGCACTAATCTAATTTTTAACTAATGCTTTACTAATTTACTTTGCTACAAAAATGTTTCGGTTAACCCATAGGCGTACCTAGACCATTTTTCTGGGGTGGGCAAGGGCCCCATTTATGTTTGGCTGTTTATTTGCCAATTCTCAGACCCTTTATCTTAAAAAACACTTTCGACATTATGCTTTCGATTTTTTCATACAAAGAAGACTTTTAAAAATAACTCCATCCCTTTTGATAAAATTTTCAAATGTTTTTCATAGAAAACTCTGAAAAATGCATCCTTTTTTCTAAAGAAAACCTCGTGCAGGGAATGCTATACGCTCAGAATAGTATAAAATTTTGATATTTGATGGAGAAAAGAAATCTAAGATCAACCTGTCTCATATTTTCTTCCACCTCTGACGAATCCATTCTTATCCCATATTTTTCACTTAAATTACCGAGGTGACCCAAAACTGACATTTTCATCGTAGAATTTTTGCTTCTACAACAAATTTAAATTTCCACAAAATAGTATACTCATAGAAATAAATCTGTAAAAATAGCAGAAAAAATAACTAAAGATTAGTTAAAAAGAATGCTGCAGAAGAAACTTTTAAATTAGATGATTTTGTTTTTTACTAATTACAAGTAATAATTTAACACTATAGACTGCTATAAATTAAGCTTAAAAACAACAAAAAATTATAGATATAACAGTTTGTTTTTGCTCTAATATTTAGCAACATTTTTTGTAGATTTTACAATACAATTTGTTATTAAATCCCAGAAATTTTTCTCTTACAACCAGAACTAAGATCGATTTGTTTCTTAAATATTTCTTAAATAAGAATTTTTAAACAACATTTCTTATTTAAGACAAAATCGATATTAGTTCTGGCTATAAAACTGACACTTAGATTTCAACAAATTATCTTCCTAGAAAACTAGAAGACATTTTCCCTATTACAAAACAACATTAAATTTGCTTTGACGTGTTTCGGGGAGGCTCGGCTGAACTTGCTGGGAAGTTGGTGATCATTGCACGTTTTTGTTGGATTTTGGTTTTGGATGCGGTTTTGTTGGAGTGTTGGCCTGTGCAACATATTTGTTATTGGATGCCGGTGGATTGAATGGTGTTTTCTCAAGTTTTATTTCTTTGGTAAATTACAATAATTTTTTATAAATAACGCAAAACATTGGAAGGAGTTACATTTATACTAACACATTCAGAAATTACAAGTGCATATCAGCTGGCCTTGTTGTTCATATATAGTGATTGCAAATAAACGATAAATTTATCGATAGCATATAAGAAGAATGCAGAGTTGGCATATACTCTATGTTATATAGGTTAGTGTCCAAGATAAAGTACCCTACAGCATGCAAAGTACACCGTCTACAAACACTCTTAGTGCACCAAGAAGGTAATTTTCAGAATTATCACCTGATAAAATAGGCATATCAAAAAATATGCAAGAAAAGTTTTTGAGAGAAATAATTTAATGGCAGTTATAATAGAACTAGAATCACCCGGTGAGCTAGAAGAAATTTTTAAAAATACCAAAAAGCTAGTGAGTACCAAAATAAGTATTGAACGCGATCTGATTCCAAACCGCCAAGAGGGTAAAAAGGTAGTCTTATACTTAAAGAAAAAAAAATTCTGAATATCAGTAAAGAGCATAAGGTCGTGGTTAGAGAGGATAAGATTAAAATAAAGGAAACCTGGTTCAATTGGAATAAAGAAAAAATATTTGTATCTGGCAATGCTGACGGTAAAGAAGAACTTATTAAAATATATGGTGATAAAATGTTGTCGACTAATTTGGATTATGATGGCATCTCAAAAGGAAATTACGTCAAAAAACTAGTTCTGTCGGCAGGAAATAAGAAACTCTAAAATTTTAAATGATAGCATTAAGTACAAAACAAATCAAATAAACTGTAATATTTCAGTATTGTCTTTCAACATAAATGGAATTGAAAATAAATATTTGCATCCGTCTTTTTTTATTTATATCAATAGAAATGAAATTTTCGTACTTTTAGAAACTCACTTAATGGAAAGTAAATTTGAAAAAGTGAAAAAGTATTTTCCTGGATTTGACCTTCACTTTCAAGCAGCGAAAAAATTTTATGAATTTGGCAGAGCAAGTGGAGGTATAATATGTGGTATAAATAAAAAGATATCAGATATGGATGTAACTTATGAAAGCAAACAAAATTTCTAATATAATGTACTTCACTTTTTCTACGAAAATCTCGGATTTCATATTAGTTCCCATGTATCTAAGACCAGCAACTAGGAATGATGATTTTAAAAATTTAAGGATGTATTTTTGAAAATAATAGCATTACAAATGCGGTGCTTATTGGAGATCTCAATGCGAGAATTGGAGAGCTAAATCAGGAAATTGACCAAATATACCAATAACTTTTTTCAGCAGGTCTTGATAAAAGAAATTCAAAAGATAACATTGATAATTCACAAGGAAAGCAATTAATAGATCTATGCACGGATAACAATTTACTGATTTTAAACGGAAGAACGAGGGGTGATGCAGAAGGATGTTTGACTTATTTCGGGGCAAGAGGAGACCCTGTCAATGATATTTGTGCCATTTCACAAGACATAATATATTACGTCAATGAATTTAGTGTTGGTAATTGCGTATGGTCGGATCATATGCCAATAAAATTGAGATTAACTATAGCAAGTACGGATGAAAACAGCAGAAAACTTAAATTACTACATAAATTATATTGGAGAAATACTGCAAAAGATGAATACAAACGGAAACTTGATGATAATTTGGAAATTATGAAGGAAAGGAACGAAGAACTAAGCCTTAAAACGCTATGTGATACAATCAAGAAATCTTCTCCTACACCGTGCTTCCAAGAACGTAATTTTGAAGCAAAAGAAATTTGGTATAACTATAATTGCAATGTCGCCTGAGAAAAAAGTTTTAAATTATTAAACGAGTATAGAAGCACAAAAAGTCCAACAGATAAAGCTAAATATATAAAAAGCAAGAAAGAGTATAAACGCATCTGCAAAGTAAGTAAAGATGAATACTACAAGCAATTGGAAAAGAGGATAAATAATATAAATGATAGTAAGCAGTGGTGGAGAACAGCAAAGGAAATTCGAAACCATAAATATAAAATATGTCCACTCGTATCAGCTGCATCATTTAAAAATTACTTTAATAACATATTAAATCCACAACAGAATACAGCCGAATTTCAGTATGCACCAGTACTTAACGTTGACTTATTTCTTGATGGCCCCATAACGATGACAGAAAATGCATCCTTGCTAAAAAATGTAAAATTAAATAAAGCACCTGGAGAAGATCGTGTGCCGTACGAAATTTTGATGAATGCAACAGTTAACTTTCTACAACACCTGCTGAAAACTTATAACAACATATTTGATGCAAGCCAAATTGATGACACTTTTTAAAAGACTATAATATTTCCAATACACAAAAAGGGAGACATAAGCCAGCCTTCGAATTATAGGGGAATATCTTTTATGAATTGTGTTGCTAAAATAATGATGGGTATACTTAATGAACGCCTGTTTTCCTGAATATTAATCGGGTTTCCGCAGAAATTACTCTACTGCTGATAACATCTATAATCTGTCGGCGATAGTTAGCATCAAATTAGGAGAAAAGAAAAAAAGTATACGCATTTTTCATCGATTTTAAAGCCGCTTTCGACAAAGTTCCAAGAAATGCACTTATATATAAACTTTTTACGATGGGAGTCTCATATAAATTTGTTAAAATGATAGAAAGTATATATAAGGACACAAGATCAGCGGTTTGGACTTTGAATACTTTGAAACCAAATCTGGTGTGAAACATGGGTGTTTGATGTCGCCTTTATTCTTTGCATTATATATTAACGATCTGAATGACTGTTTAGAAGGTGGACTTTATATTGAAAACCTTAATATACGCCTATTATTAATTCCGACGAAGTTAATGTGCTACAAAATATGATTAAAATTTGGAAATATACTGCGATATGTGGAAACTAGAAGCCACCTTAAATAAATCTGAAATACTTGTCTTTCGTAATGGTGGTCGACTAGCTCGACGAGAAAGGTGATTATTTAAAGGAGATCTGATAAGCATAACGTCAAAATTTAACTACTTGGGTGTGGTCTTTACTCCTAAACTAACATTTAGTAATCACATCCAGAAACGCAATAACCAAGCTAAAAATGCTATTAATACAACCTGGAAAACTTTTCTGGGTAAAAAAAGATGTTAAATTGAGTATGAAATGGAAAATATTTTTAGCTGTGTGTAGATCTATACAATCGTATGCAGCACAAATGTGGGGTTTCAGTCATTTCGAAACGGTGGACAATCTCCAAAGATATTTCATGAAGAAAATTCTTAAACTGCCAAGCAATACACCAAACTACTTCCTAATGCTAGAAACATCCGCTGAAGAAAGCCACATTTACACGTTAGCATTGCATTTAAAATACATAAGTAAAGTTTTATTTAACTTCGGAATGTTTAGACTGCCACACCAATTGACAAACATCTTGTTACGAAGAGAATTGTTTTGGGTACATGAACTTAAAGAAAAAGCAGCAACGTTTACTCTACACTGGCCTGGATCAGCACCGACTGAAGATGAGTGGAATGTATTTAGTACCGAGCTATTGAGTAGTATTAAAATAAGTAGTATTCAATACACCCTTCAAGAAAAACTGAAAAGTGACACTCGACTATATTTATTTTATTTATTTATTATTATTATTATTATGGAAATAAATTTGGTGTATGAGACGATTAAAAGCTATGTACTTTATGTAATCTTCAAGAAAAAGAAACTTTTCAACATTTTCTGGGAATCTGTCTAGTGCTTAGGGAATTAAGACTACTAAGATTTCAAAACACTGCGCTAAGTGAAACTGAAATGATAGACATTTTAGATGGCAGCGGAGAAAATAATTGGACAAATTTTATATATTTTATGAAACATGCTTTAAAATACAGAGATTTAATTATTAAAATTATTAGAATACATTTTCCCAATCAAAAACACAGGATTAACTGATAATTAAAAAAATTTATTATAGAACTATAGAACTAAAAAAAATAAATTTTAGAACTTTAGAAAATTAATCATAGAATTATACACAGATTTTTTTAAATTCTGGGGTGGGCAAAAAGCAGTCTAGGGTGGGCTTTGCCCTCCCAAGACCGGCCTAAGTCCGCCAATGGGTTAACCGTATTTATAGCGTGGACGACAACCAGATAGAAAAGTTGTAGATGTCGCAGCTTGTCTGAATTTAATACAGATAACGGAAATGATAATTAAGAAAAACTCTACACAATTTCTGTATTTAAATTTTAAGCAAATAAATTAACTAAAGTAAAATTTTTCTTAAAATTTTTTGAGTTTTTTTTAGTCTACTAATATTCAACAAAATGTTTAGTGATTTTAGCAAAAATTTTTTTCATTTGCAATCGACTAAGTGTTAGCAAAACTTTTGCTGAGATTATTATTTTTTTTTTTGGTAAAAATCAGCTCGCTGATTTTCAGTAAATACCTTTTGCTGAAATTACAAACTTTTTTTCAAACACGCTCCTGACTAAAAATTTGCTGACACAGCAACTGACTGGCTGGTGACTTTACTGATTTTTTTGGTATACTTTTTTTTTGAATATTTTTGACCTTTTTGGTACGTACACATTAAGGTTATGACTCATTTTTATCAAAAATTTTACCTATCACCACGTGATAGGCAATACTAAATTAATATTAAAAATCGTATTTGCGGATCATTTCGGCAAAAAAACCTTCCGCACCAAATGCATTTTCTAAAAATAATTTTTGTTTGGGGATTTTGTTTAACTTACATAACGAATTATTACAAAAATTATTGTAAACGACAAAAAATGTATGCAAAAGTCCCTCCAAAAAGGTTTAGTAATTTTTACCGTAAATAGCTTTTAATAAGCATCGTTTGAGTCTCATATGTTTAAATCTTCGGAGAAATATTTTAATTAAACTAAAACCATATAGAGCAAATTTCAACCCTTTTGGTGCGGGAACTTTTTTGACAGTAGCGAAAAAGTAACATTGCGTTTCTTAATATTTTTTTATGGGCTTTTCGGTTAGGGCATGTAAAATTTGATATTTGCAAAAAAAATCAAAAAGTCATAACCCTAGTACACATTTATATAGGGAGTTGGATCAAAAATAGCCAGGTTTGAATCTGCCTCTGTAGCACCTTTTTTATAGTTAAACGAGTAAAAAAGTTAAAGTCGGACATGTCGACTATATAATACCCTAACACCAGTCAGGTTAAAAGCCAAATAATGTTTAAATCAGAAATTCAAATGGGTTAAAATGAACTTGCGTCAAAATTTTCTATAGAATGGTAAAATAAAAGAAACGCGAAAATAAAGCCGACATGGGTGACAAATCCAAATATGGACCGATCCTATCTTTGTCCTTGGGACCATGTGAGACAGCTTGCCAAATTTCATTGAAATAGCTTCGTATTTGCGACCTGCAGTGTGTACACAAGCCAATTTTGGGGGGGACTTTTATATCGGCACTAGGTGTAAACACGAACCGATTTTAACCAAAATAGGCTTTGTCCTTGGGGCGACATAGGTCGGTATATCAAATTTCATCAATATATCTTAATATTTGCGACCTGTAGAGCGCGCACAAGAATGTATGGACAGTAGAGCAACTATATGTGCAAAAGTGTTATTTTTCCAGCTCCCCTCTCATTTTCGGATAGGTTGGGAGCAAAAAATAAGATCGGTGCAAAAATTGGGTTTCTGTGACGTAAACCGGGCCAGGCCGTTGTTTATGTCCTCAAAATTACCATAAAAAAGGTTCATGGATTTATCCATCTATAACTCTAAAACTAGAAGCTTCTTGTGATTAAGTTACATAGCTGTCGATTACACAATGAAAAGGCAAACATTTTCTTTACACAAACTATTAACCCTCTCATGACCGTTAGTGATGTTTAAAGCGGTAAACTTAAAAATTTGTGTCAAAACTAAATTTTGAATGTCTCTCATTTAATTTTGGAAATCTTCATCGTGTAATAGGAAACTTAAAGCAAAATAAGTACACTCATAAAGTCCGTAAAAATAGCAGAAAAAGTTACTAAAAATTAGTTAAAAATTATGCTGCAGAAAAAACTGCTAATATTAGCAGAATCAGTTTGCTAAATATTAATAATAAAATGAAAACAGCAAAGAAAAAAACTGTTAAATTTACAGAATTTTAGCAATATTTGAGCTAAATTTTTATTAATTGCAAATAACAATTTAACTTGCTGAAATCAGCAAAAAATTGCTAAATATTAGTAGAATGAAAATAGCAAAAAAAACTGTTAAATCTACAAAATGTTTGCTAAAATTTTCTGAAATAAACAAAACTTTGGCAGATTACTAGTGGACTGGAAAAAGGTAAAAAATTAGCAAATGAAATGAAAATTAATAAATAAAAAATAAATGTGTATTTAAATACATATTTGGAACCAGTTTATTGAATGTGTCAATTAATTGAAATTTTTTCAATTGGCATTGTTCAATGCCTTAATACCCATTTATAACTGATGAAAGAAGTATTTGTTTTCATGTTTAAATAAAAGAATAAATTAAGAAACAAAATTAAAAATTAGCGTATTTCTTATATTTTTTTTATATTAAAACGCTGTTTCTTCAATCATGTAAACATTTCATTACCATTTTTTTCATCAATGCAAATTGAAAAAAATTTTATTGGCATTGTATGGTGATAAAATTTGTTGGTACTGACATTGAGATAAAGTAATGCCAATTATATTTCAATGCCAATGAAAATTTCCCAAGAATGATTTTTTGTAAAAGTGGTAATATTTATAGACAATAATATGTTAACCATAACAACCCTAGTAAAAATGGTTTTTATATATTCATATATGATTTGTATACTATCATTTATGATTTTATACAATTAAAGGGTTCTTCAACAGGGACTCTACAAAAGTAGAATAACATGGACAGCAAACGACGCCATATTTCTTGCCGCTCTTTTGACATTTCTCTTCAGTAAGGTTTGCCATTTGGAAAGATATACGAGCCAACAACAATTCGAAATTATTAAAATTTACTACCGACATTCGGAGTCAGTGACCTCAACGTTAAGAGCGCTACGTCCAATTTATGGTCGTCATAATGAATGGCTTCGTCAATAAACAAAATATGCGTTATTGGGCAGACAGCAATCCACACGTACTCCATGAGTCATCATTGCATCCCGAAAAAATTACGGTTTGGTGCGGTTTATGGGCCGGCGGCGTCATTGGGCCGTACTTCTTCCGTGATGATCAAGACCGGCACGTTACTGTGAATGGGAATCGCTACCGTTCAATGATAACCGAATATTTTTGGCCCCAATTGGATGATATGGACTTGGAGGACATGTGGTTCCAACAGGACGGCGCCACAAGCCACACAGCGAATGTCACAATCAATTTATTGCAAACCAAGTTTGGAGAACGTGTTATCTCACGAAATGGTCCAGTCGATTGGCCGCCTCGGTCGTACGATTTGAGGCCGTTGGACTATTTCCTGTGGGGCTACGTCAAATATATGGTCTATGCCAACAATCCAGCGACGATTGATGAACTTCGTATGAATATCGGCCGATTTATGCTTGAAAACCGTCGAAAATTGGGTTCAACGTCTGGACTTCTGCAAGCGTGTCCGTGATGGCCATGCAAAAGAGATCGATTTCCATACATAATGGCATCGAACGTACTTTCACAGGAATAAAGAATTGCATTGATATCCAAAACCGTTTTTGTTTTATTTAAAAAACTTTTGTAGCGCTTTTATTGAAGAACCCTTTATAACTTGTCGAGTATTGTGAAACATATATTTTTATATGATTATATCAAAAGATATTAAATTATATAAAATTATGTTAACCAGATCCACCATTTTTCGGATCAAATTATATATTTTTTATATAATTATATTAACCCATACATGACTTGATCCGGAAAATGGTGGATCTGGTTAATATAATTTTATATAATTAAATATCTTTTGATATAATCATATAAAAATATATGTTTCACAATACTCGACAAGTTATAATTGTATAAAATCATAAATGTTTGTATAGAAATCATCAGAAATCGCCAGTGGTACAAAAAATCAAGCACTGGCATACCACTGGGTAACCACGGTGTTAAAAATAAATGACTGGCAGAACACTCATTTGGGACGCTTTGCCAGCGTTTGCAAATAGCGTTTTGCCAGTATTTGTTTTAAAAAATATCAGGGATTTAAAAAAAAACCTCTGGCATAGAATTGGCTTAGAGTGATATGCCAGGGTGTGCAACCAGTGGTTATCCAGTGCTACCTAGCCAATGCTACAGTGGTATAAAAATCAATTCACTGGTAGACCAATGATTTTATACAAATGCTGACGCTTTGTTAAAAAAGGTTTGTAGTCAGAAGTTTCCGAGTTCCAATCCGGTGGCAAGCAAAAAATTTTTTTTTGATTTTTTTTAATTGAACATTTTTTTTGTTTTATAAAATCAATTTTTTTTTGTGGGAAAGCTCCTTCAAGACCAACTTTTCTTTTGCCCTCCCAACGCTGGCATATTAGTTACAAACAATTGTGTGCCAGTACTAGCCTTTTGGCACAGCCAGTAGTTGTCCAGCTATTATCACTCATTTATGTATTTAGCGATGAAATATTATATGTCTCGTTAGCTCAGTGGATAGAACAATCGTCTGCCAATCTGACGCCCTGGGTTCAAATCACGGCAGGACCAAAAAAATACATATGAACTTTTTTAAATTTTATTTTGGAAAATATATTTCCAGACCACCTATTTATTAGTTTTGCCAGTATTTTGCCAATTTTGTTCCTCCAGTGTTTTTCCGTCGCTTTTTTAACAGTCGGTCCTTTTGTCTAATGATGTTATCATTTTGGGAATGTGAAAGCACTTTTTGCCACTACTTGTACCACCTGTTAAAGTGCTTTACCATCGCTTTCCCGCTTGTATTTTTCTGATTGGGAAAATGTATTTCAGAGGCCCTTCTTTTGATTTTCATTGTTTTCTGATCGGATATGTACTTCCGAATTTATTTGAGTTTCCATTTGCGCCTCTAAAGCTCCACCCACAGGAAAGAAGGTGTGGCCGATGAAAAATATCCTATTCTTTAAATTAGCTTAAAAAGTACAATATTGGGGGAAAAAATTAGGGTAATCCCCGTAAACTCCACTTGCTCCCCAGGGATACTTTTAATCACAATTTTCATATTAAAATGGTTCGTCCAAAATAAACCTTGATCTTTGAAAATTAATGTATTACGATAAATAGAAACTTTTCTTATAAATTTTAATAATTTAGATATTTTATGAGTAGCACAAATTTTCAACTATTTCAATTTAGCGTCATTTAAAAACTTTTTGCATTATTTTTGGCGAGTTAAAAATATGCAGTAATATTTATGAGTCATTTAACATTCTGTTTATAAGCGCTCAAAAATTGGTGGTTTAGTTTACAAAAAATAGAATTATTAGATATGTTTTTGGCCTAAGACTTCGCTCTCATGTGACTCCGTACGTAATCCAATTTCTTGGGTGCTCTTTTGTTAATTATGTAGGTATGAGGTTATTGATATTTTTTTACAAAGCAATGGTTAATGGGTTTCCGGACTATATAGTTGACAACTTTCTTTTGTCCAACTCGGAAAGAAACCCCCAACTGGTTTATCCAACACATCATACTACTATGTACGAGCGATCATTTCAGATTAGGCTTTCAAGAATATGGAACGATCTACCTCTATACCTGAGAGGTTTTGCTTTTTCACCCCAGGTCTTTAGGCGAAAGCTTAAGGATTATGTAGCTATTCATGAGTTATAGCTTTTTATTTGTGCTACTATTTTTATCTCTCTCGATCTTTTCTTTTTTTATTATCGCTGCACTTAGGAAAATCTGGTGATTGTATTATTTTTTTTTAAATATCTATTTATATTATTCAAGATAATGTTTTCAGTATTTTTTTTATATGATAGTATTACTGTATTTTTTACTTATTTTTTTTATTATTTATTTTTATTATTATTTATTTTTATTATTATTTTTTTTTTTTATTATCTTTATTTAAATTATTTTTTTGTAGTAGCTTTTATTAATCATATATGGCCCCAGGGCTTTGGTTATGTAATTTGAAGTAAATAAATGCTGTATTTATTATTAGAAAAAAAAAAAAAAAAAAAAAAATGTGTAAAATTAGCAAATCTTCTGTTAAAAATTAGTAACTAAAATTCAGCAAAATACTGTAAAGTTAGCAAATTTATTGTTAAAAGTTAGTAACTAAATTCAGCAAAAAAATAGCAAAAAAATTTGTAAGTTAGTAATGTGGAGGTAGCAAAAAAATTAAATAAAATAAAAAAGATTAAAAACAAAATAAGTTTTTTTTTTATTGTTTCGTCCATTCCCTGATAGAAAGCCCAAAAACTGATTCTGAGTTATAGATTTATTACATATGTACACTAGGAAACCATGTGAATCTTCCATTTTGGCTATAGGATATGTTCAGCGAACTTATGTAAACACTACGAGGTACAGCTTTGTGGAGCTATCTCTTCAATTAATGGGGCTTTTTGGCCCCGTTTCAGAGTGACAAAATGACCCGTAAGTTAGAGGGTTAAAATGTTCTACAGAAATGTTTCTCATAGTGTTTCACATAAAATGGAAGATTTACATGATTTCCTCCTAAAATCCAGGTTTGTGAATAAGTGCGAAATTATCCCTTAAACACTTCTAGTAGCATTTCATGACAAATATTTTTTTGGAACATTTTAACCCTCTAACTCTTCAATTAAAGGGACTTTTTGCCCCATTTCAAGAAAGGTCAAAAACGACCAGTAAGTTGGAGAGTTAGAGGGTTAAAATTCCACTATAAGTCTCTGAAGACATCAAGGTTTAAAATTGAGGTTCAACGCCAGAAATAAGTAAGAACTTAAAAGGTTTTCAAGAGTTAATTCCGTGCTTATTCAGATTGGCGCCAAAAGAGCATCCATATGTGCAAAAGTGTTATTTTTTCACCTCCCCACGCACTTTCCGGTACATTGGGTGTAAAACAAATATTCCCGCAAAAATTTATCCTCTCAAATTAAAACAGGCCAAAGACCCACTGCTTTCAGCCCTAAAAATGGACTAAAATTAGTTCAAAGTTTATTTGCACTATAACTCTTAAAGTAACTATATAAGCATATCATACATCATAAGTGTGTATGAGAAAAATGGTAGCCACTTCACTTTCGTTAATGTACATATGATTACGTATGTAAATATTTCCTCAAATCTTTAAGCAACTTTCCTCTAGAAACCATAGGTCTAAAATGGATTTCAAGTTGGCGGAAATTCCAAAATATATTTTAAGTAGTGCTTCACTGAAACGATAATGTTAAATGTGCGTTAACAGGCATGTATTATAAACGACGTTAATAATTCTGGATTTTTATGCAGGAGTATTCATCGGCTTTCCTTATTAAAAGAAAAAAAAACTGGAAATATTTTTATTTTTGACGAAATGGCTAAGCAGATGACATATCAACCTAAAAATGCATAGAACACTACAACAAAACTGCTTCTGGCAGATGGACCACAAAAACATACCTCTAGCAGCATTTTAAACGTTTACGTCTGGACCTGTGTTCTTTTGGGGGTTAAATTTTTCCCCACACAGAGTTGAATAGAACCAGCTGCGAAACTTTAAGAATTAAAGTTCAAAGCAAAAAACTGTAATAACAAAAGGATCAAAATAGCATTGTTAGATTTCGTTGATGTTAGTATAGTTAAATTGTTAACATATTATATTTGTTTTCACATTTACCATAAGTAGATCATCATCAATGATTAACCTATCAAAGCAAATGATACTGATGATGGCTTTGTAACGAAAGCCGAAAATACATATTCTGTCTTGCTGGCTTTATGGAATTCTTTCAAAATTTTTTATTCTTTGTAATTTACTTGTGAAAATTGTATCATCCCGGTTGAAAATGATCATATATGTTCATATATTAGCATATATGGTTGCATATATGGACATATATGAGTCATATATGAACATATCTGACATATAAGGAAACATATATGGGCTAATACATTCAAAGTTAAGGGTCATATATGGAGATGTGTGACACCATATATGATAATATATTGCATATATTGTTCCATATATGGCATATATCCTCATATATTAATTCATATATTATTCCATATATGAATCGAATTTTCTGATTTTAATGTCAGATATGTCCATTAGAGTGTCTCTTAAAAATAGATTTGTCATTACACCCCCCCCCCCCCCCAGTTTTATTGGAAATGGTCCCAAATGGAAGAAATCGATTTTTTTTTTTGGAAAACGTTAACCCGTGCCGAAAGTTGGACGAAAATTGCCCCTTTTGGAAAAAAAGTGTATTACTATTAAAAATTCCCAAAATTCGAAATTTCGAAAAAAATTATTTTCTATTCCATTTATTCATTTAATATAGTCAAAGTGATTCATACATGGAGTTTTGACTTCATCGTATATCATTAACCCACTTTAGCCTGGAATCCAAAATGACCCACGAATTTGATAAAAATGCAAAAACGTATTTTTTTTTAAATTAATTTTAAAGATTTTTTAAAATGCCTAATTTGGAGATGTCGATTGCTATTTGTTCCACATAATAGTTCATATTAAAGAAAAAAAAAATTGGAAAAAGGATAATTCGAGTTTGTGTTTGGAGCGACTGCTTTTCTAGACATTTTACAAAAATTGCTCATTTTGTCAAAAATTTTTAAAATTTTAATGTTTTCATCAAATTTTACACGGTTTTCGGAAAAACAGCACTCAAATTTGGTTAGATTATAATTATCTTTTCATTTCTTTAAAAAAATTTAACCCTTAGTTGCCTGGGGTCATAAAAGATCCATGGAATTTAATATTAATTATGACTACAAGATTGTAAAGCCATTAAATTTATAAAAAAAAAATCTCAACTGGATAAAAATAATTATTTTGTGTAACGTGATCCACATGGGGATAATTTTAATACTTTTGGCCAAAAACGCCCCACTAGGAAATTTACAGAATAACACATTTCGCATATCCCAATTTAATAAAAATCTGATAAATGTTATTCTGTAAATTTCCTAGTGGGTCTTTTTTTTGAAAAGTGATAACATTAACCCTATATGGATCAAGTTACTCAAAATAATTATTTTTATCAAGTGGAAATTTTTTTTTATTCATTCAAAGTGATATTTTTCCGAAAATTATGAAAGGTGTTATTCTATAAATTTCCTAGTGGGACGTTTTTGCCAAAAGTATAAAAATTAACCCCATATGGATCACGTTACACAAAATAATTATTTTTATCCAGTTGAGATTTTTTTTATAAATTTAATGGCTTTACAATCTCGTAGTCATAATTAATATTAAGTTCCATGGGTCTTTTCTGACCCCAGGCCACTAAGGGTTAAATTTTTTTTTAAAGATAAAAGATAATTATAATCTAACCAAATTTGAGTGCTGTTTTTCCGAAAGTCGTGTAAAATTTGATGAAAACATTAAAATTTTTGACAAAATGAGCAATTTTTGTAAAATGTCCTGAAAAGCAGTCGCTCCAAACACAAACTCGAATTGTCATTTTTCCAATTAATTTTTTTTGTTTATTATGAAATATTATGTGGTACAAATAGCAATCGACATCTCTAAATTAGGCATTTTAAAAAATCTTTAAAATTAATTTAAAAAAAATAAGTTTTTGCACTTTTATCAAATTCGTGGGTCATTTTGGATTCCAGGCTAATGTGGGTTAATGATATACGATGAAGTCAAAAGTCCATGTATGAATCATTTTGACTATATTAAATGAATAAATGGAATAAAAAATAATTTTTTTCGAATTTTCGAATTTTGTGAATTTTTAATAATAATACACTTTTTTCCAAAAGGGGCCATTTTCGTCCAACTTTCGGCACTGGTTAACGTTTTCCAAAAAAAAAAAAAAATCGATTTCTTCCATTTGGGACCATTTGCAATAAAACTGGGGGGGGGGGGGAGGTGTAATGAACGAAAATCGACAAATCGCTATTTTAAGGGACCGTATAAGGCAAATCGCTATTTTAAGGGACCATATAAGGCAAAGCTTTTTCTAAATTTAAGACTTACCCCAAACCTGGAAGGAATTTTGGGCGGAATACGAACATAGACTTTAACTCTAATACGATTTTTCAGTAATTCTTATCGTACAACGCTTACTGGAGGAAAAACTCTTTAAGAGGGTGTGTCTGCTCAATTGATTGAAATTCAGAAATAAAGTAAACAGGGGGGTTATTATGTAATTCGATTCGAAAAGAAAACGCTTTCGAACAGAATTTTCAAATTAAAAATTCAGTAATAGAAAATAGTTTTTAGTGAAGAAAAAGGTGGAAACGTGTAGACAATGTCTAGTAAAAGTGAAAAGTTAAAAAAACTTGGACTTTCAAGAACGGATATCTTTTTACAAGATTGTTAAAATTTCCGAATTCGAACAATATTTTTCTAATCCGCTTACGTAATAACCCCCCTGTTTTATGATACAAATATGCTTATTTTTATCAATGTTCGTACTTTTTCACTTTAATGAAAAAATCGGATATTCTTTAGTCCATCTGCAATTGTATTTAATCAACGAAAATATTTAAATAATCAATGAAAATATTTAAATAATCAATGAAAATATTTAAATATTTTAAATATTTAAAATATGTAAAGGAGACATATCCATTGTTTTTTTATGAAATTCGGAAAGAATAAATTAGAAATCTGTCATGAGCCCTAAAATTATAGTAAAGTACTAGCAAACTACTACATTTTTTATTTAGTGGGTTATTTTGTAAAACGCAACGCCTTGAGTTGCGTTGATTTGTGTGTAAATTGTTATTGTTACAAAAACAATTTGTATGGAAAACAACGCAACGCAAGGCGTTGCGTATTACAAAATAACCCCCTTAATGTAATGGGATATACCAAAAAAAATAAAATTCCGAGGCTGTGTCAACGTTGGAAATTAACTACGGAATATTTCCTAGTATTGGTGTTGTAAAATTTGTTTTATCAATTTTCTTTTGAGAATATTATTTCATATCCCCAATACTGGGAAATAGTGGATAAGGATGGACAGGGATGGTTAGCGTGTAAATCAACCTTAATATAAATAAACATTTCCGGAAAACATATTAGATACAATTGCAAAGAGAGTCGAATATGCCTTATTTGAAGTAAGATAATTTATTTTAATTTTAAAATCGGGTGCTTAATGTAGAAAGTCACTAACTCAATTTTCTATTTTTTTAGATGAGAAAGAAAATTCTTAATATAACATTAATAACGTTGGACATAAAATTCTTTAAGTGCAGTTGTTTTTTTCATTATCAAAATTTATTAAAAATTTAATTTAAAGAAATTGTATATCTAAAGCTTTTAAAATTTAATAAAGTTTTGTCGTTCGCTAAATAAATTTATAATTAAGTTGGGGCCTTTATACAATAAAGCTATCGAAAGATTTCTTCATTTCACTTAAATATTTATTAATTAGGTTAATGAAATAAGCAATTGTGGTATTCACAATCTGCCTAGTACACGGTCTGGTATTGCGGTAGAAAAGTACTTCTATTCAAAACAACAACAAATTACTTGTATTTTGAATTTGGTTTTTCTAAGTACTTTTTACTAAAATACAAGGCAAAGTACTCTTTTATAGGACAAATTGGGAATACCTTTGTTTTTCTTAAAAAATTAATAAAAAAAACACGTTTTTTAATGTTCACAAAAAATATTTATATGTGAGCATTTATGACTTTCATATATTTCCATATATGAGCATATATGTCCATATACCCTCAATTTACGGATCCGAACATATATGGAGCCATACATGGAATTATATGTGCGCTAATATATGTTGTCGTATATGATCATATATAAACATTTTTAGCCGGGATCTTTCTTTAATTTAAAAAATAATTTAAACAGAAAGTGATATTAATTTATGATCTAAAAATCGAACTAAAAACATTCATTTACCAAATAAAAAGATCAGTTATATATACCCCTCATCTATTGTTTTATTTTTCAATATAATCTCCTGAAACTTCAATACACTTTGTCCAACTTTTTTATAGCAATTCTATCCCCTTATTAAAATAATTTTCTTAAAGCTCCTTAAAAATAATCGTTTACAGCTGCCATTGCACCTTCATTCGAGGTAAAACGTTTGCCGGCAAGGGATTTTTTTAGATTTGGGAACAGGTAGAAGTCAGAGGGAGCTAATTCAGGAGAATAAGTTGAGTGGTCAAGCAATTCGTACTTCAATTCGTTGAATTTTTGCATTGTTAAGATACTCTTGTGAGATGGTGCGTAGTCTTGATGAAAAATTATTTATTTTTGTTCTAAACCAGGTCGATTTCTCGTTCAATTGATCCAAAAGGTTACAATAATATTCCGAATTTATTGTTTTACCTTTTTGAAAATAGTTGATCAATAAAATGCCTTTGTAATCACAGAAAATCGTTGCCATGACCTTACCAGCCGATTGAGCTGTTTTTTCCTTCTTTGGTGCACTTCCGCCAGCCTCAGTCCATTGTTTGGATAAGGCGCGGATACAAGGGGTGGCCCCCCTTGAGGCCAAACAAATTTTTTTTGTTGCAAATAATGCTATAACGGACAACACGATTAATTTTTTAAACAGACATTTTAGAATTTCAGATTAAACGAGCATTTTAAATTGTGAGATTTTATGTAGATTCTTGGATTCAAGAAAGAATTTCTTTGTTGAGGAAACAAACAAAGATCGATCTCAAAAGAAATTACTTACTTATGAAAACAATCGTGCTTAATTTTCACTATAGAACTGGCCCTTATATTTAAAATTAAAACAGTTTTGAAATTTAAGTGCACTACTATTAAAATCTCTTAAATGAACTTCTTAATATATTTTTTAAATTTCATGGTTTTAGGATCACCATCTCTACCATAAGTAATGCTCAGAAACACCAAAAAATATCGGAAAAATATCACTTAAGTATTTGGTTTTATTTAAGTGTTTACTATAATATCGGCTCGCAGATTTTTTGATATGAATTTCTCATATTCTAAATTTTTTGAATTTTTACCGTAGAAAATTTTTACATTTAAAAAACAAATTTGTTAATTCTAAGACATTAAAAAATATCAGATTTGGAGTCATAATTTCATAAAAAAATCACATATAAGTAAAAATTATCCCCTTTAAAATATCTTTAATGCTTTTTCGTATTATTTCAAAGAAATTGCAGACAAGTGTTTTAAAAGTTTTTTTTTATTCAAAATAAACTGGTGTTTTTAAAAACTTTTAGTTTTTGATTAAAAATTTGTATTGAATTTGACAAGTAAATAGAAGTAGTTTTTAACAACTATTTTTTTTTTTTTTTTTGGTTAATTGTAAGTAAAGCATTAAAAATATTTAAATTTTGATTTAATACACAAATAAAAAATATTTAAATGGAAAAAAACTCATTACTTTTATCCTACACTGTGAGAATTATTTGCAGGATATTAATGTGTTTTTCCATTTAACCGATAAATTTTCATTGGAATTTATCCATTGAGTTAATAGAATTTTTCACAAAATGTAAAAATTTTCAAAAAGTTTATGGAGGTTTTTCATCAATTCTAAGAAATTCTTCATTTTCTTTGTAAAGATAACTTCATATGTTTAATCAAAAATCTCATTAAAATTCGTCGAGCAGAATTCTCTCTGTGTAGAGGTAATGAGTGTTTTTTAGGGAGTTAACGCGATTGACATGCCCTTGCTAATATAATACGTTTTATAATAGAAAAGTAACAGGTCATACATATATCTTAACTTCTTTTTACAAAAATCATTACCGGATAATAGTAGGAGGTTTTGTTGTGACTTGGCTTTATGGCGTTTTATAGTCAGAAAAAAGATTGATATTTTCTTATATATTTTGTTCTCAGATAATTTTTTTATTAAATATTTCTTAATTAAGAAATTTTCAAAGACTGGTTCTGACTATAAAACTGCTGCTTAAGCATTTCTGCTAAATTGAACCTATTAGATTAGGATAAATTGTTGTATTATCGCAGCCGTCAAAACGTGCAATATATCAAACTAAAGGCATATTGCATAATTTTAAAATGTTGCAAAAAATTGCGTTATTTCTTTCAATTCTGTATTGTTTTGCAAAAAGTTTATTAAAAAATTTAATTTTTTCTACAAAAACGTTTTTGAAAATATTTTTTAAACTATAGCTATTTCTAATTCTATAGCCATATTAGTGATTTGCGTCCCAAAGTGTATTGGAAAGGATGTGTCGCAATCCAGATGCATACAATTTTTCTTATTTTGGTGTACTGTGTAATATTTCCATTGTACTTTTTAACTATATTTTTTTAGTAGATTCTACCGCCAAACTTTTTGAGTGTACCGTTTTTATTTTTCCATTAGCATTTGTGATTAATTGAAGGCATACAACAGCTTTGGAATATACTAACGTCACTATCCTTTTTATTTAAAAATTTTTCCATATAAGATAATTGGTGCGAATCATGACAACCTTATTTACTTATAAGTTCCAGAAAATGAAATTTTTCATAGTCCAACTGCAATAAAATCTCATCAAGGTATTTACATAATCTGTCGAGCAGAGAGAGAGGGCTTTACTTCCGATAATGTTTCAGTTACAGTTATGGTATCTTCAGTAGGATAACAAAATTTTTTTTAGCAATATAATTTCATATTGGATTTTCATACCGGGTTGACCACAGAAGTTGATAAAGATTGCTTGCAAATTCTTGCTTTTTTAGGAGATCTCTTTATATCCATTATTAATTTGGGCACATCATTATGTTTATGACTCACAAAAAATATGAGAAAAAGTTTCTGATGAGCAAAAATTTAAAAAAGATGAAATTTTCAAAAAAGCACCAAAAATTGTTTAAAATAAGAGATTTATAATTTTATTTTGGTATATAACGTTTTTACAACACTCATTACCTTGGCTTTTAAAAATCTTATTCTTTTTTTTTTGCAAAAAAAGTGTGTAGAAAAAAGTTGTTGCGCAAACTTTTTTTCTTTTGTTTAAATTAACAGATTTCTAATTTTATTTTGCTTTATAACATTTTTACTACACTCACTACCTTGGCTTTTAAAAATCTTCTTCTTTTTTTTTGCAAAAAAAGCGTGTAAAAATGTTGTTTTAATTTTTGAACAAAGTGTTCGAACATAAATACTTAAGATAATTTTTTTTTTAAATTGCTGAAAATAGCATTAATCAAGCTTTTCATTGAAAAAATAAAAATCAATTTAAAATTTCTATTGGTTCAGCCATAAAAAACTAAAAAAATCAATAAATAAACTTTTTTTTAACTTTCCTGACTTTACCAGGATCCCAGAACAACAAATCTCAACTTAATATCTTGAAAATTTTGCAATACAATGCAGATTTTAGTTGCTAATTCAGCTGCGTACTTTGTGTTTTAGATTTCTTTAAATTTATTTTTGCCTTTTCGGGTCAAATACTCCTCTGAATTTTAATAATTTTTTTTTGTTTTATTACAATTTTTCTCTTTTAATAGAATTATATTAGTTGAATCAGTGGTTAAAGTTGCAACAGTGACCTTGGCACCACATAAAATTTATGGTGACGCTGTTGTTTAATCATATGTTTTGGTCACAAACTACATGCAACAATGATGCAAAGAAGAATAGTCCCAGGAAACTACCAAATTTGTTAATAAGTTTTAAATAGAATATTGATAGAAAATTATGTTAATTGTAATATTTCGTATAGCAAAAGTAAATATTTCCTATAATAACCCTATTAAAAAAATTAATGAGGGACAACATGCAATCATATCTTTTTCTGATGTTGGCCAAAACAAAATTTGATCCGAAAAATGGTGGATCATGCTGTATTTATTTATATGCACCGTAGATCTAATATGATGAAATACGATCCGAAAATGGGTTTATCTAATCATATAAAATGTGACATAATAACAATCAAAAACTAATTTCAATAGAATGGACGATTTAATGCAATATAAGCGAACTTTGAATGAAGTATTTTTGTCTAATGGTATCAAATAAAATGTAACTTCATTGTACTAAATATAATTATATACAGTAAGATAAACGCATTTTTCGGATCGTATTTCATCATATTAGATCCAAGGTGTATCTAAATTAATACAGTGCGATCCACCACTTTTCGGATCAAATTGTAGTTTAGGCTATACCACAAAAAGATACGTTTGTATTTTATAACATCTAACTTTTTTTACTCGGGAAATCAATTTTTATTAATTGCATTCCTTTAAGAGGTTTTAATACAAAAACACGACCTTTACACATTCTATGCATATAATGATACACATATTTATGTAATAACTTGCCTTTTTTAACCGATTTTTTATTTTGTAGCCTTTCCGGAACGATAATTTACTATTCATCACGAGTTTAGAAACTCTTTGTTATAATTGCAACTAAGAATATCAAAAGTAAACACACGCACTAGGGCAATCCAAAAAAAATTTCAATGCAAATATCTCGGAAAATATAAAAATAGCATACCACAGTTTTTAAGGTATTTTCTAGTAGATTACAGAAAAGTATCTAACTTGGAAATATAATCAAATGTAAACAAATGGCAATTATTTAAAATCGTTTTATGCACGAAGTTTCTCATTTTGGGTGCTCATGGCGCCGCTCCCAAGGGGTCCAGAAAGTCCATAGCTAAAGCTTAAGTTCAAACATACCTCCACCTACACTAAATGTCATTACAATCAGCAGATTTATTCCCAACATATTTCCTGTTTTATAGAGTATTCAACTTAACCACACCGTATGAGTTATATTATGTAAGTATAATAATATAAAGTATACGCCAGGGTGCACAGAAAAAAAGAATATTTCATATATGTGACGCGCAAAATACAAAGGGACCTAAGGTCCCTTTCTCAGGAGGGCATGGGATCGGTCTCATTCGATGCTCAGATGTTGTCCACATCAAAAAAAAAATTGATTTTTTTACCCTTAGGTCCCTTTCTCTATGCGCTGTCACATATATATTTAGTTAAGGCGGGATTTATACCTACTTTTTAAACACCCCAAATCGTTCCTAAGCGTTAAGTACTGTTTAAGAGTGATGTTTTACACTACATTTTTCTGCCATTAACCACTTCAAATCAGCATGTTTAAAATCTAAACACCTTGTTAAAAGCGATAATTTAAATTTAATGATATCAATTAGAGTAGTATTTCCAAAAAAAAAATTTTTTTTAACCCTGCTCAGATAACTTACGTCTCCGAGACGTACGCTTTTTGAATTTTATGCTCTCTCTCTACCTGCATTGTTAACAGAGAAAGTTCTAACTTTCAGTTATGTGGTAGTGGCAGCTTGTCGATAATAGTTGTTTTTGTGCGAAAAATTAGTTTTTTGGATACAGCCTACGTCTGATCGACGTATCGTTATCTTTTGTGTAAATTTTGCAGTTTTTTGCACATAGCGTTTAATTTTTTTTCTGTTGATTTTTATAGTCTTTTACAACTTTTTATACCCTACACACTACGCGGATAGGGTATATGGAGTTTGGACTGATTTTTGTAGAATCAACAAATATTGGAATTACTTAGAGCCCACTCAGAATCACTTTTTGTATCGATTTAGCGATACATGTTCGTCTGCGTGTATTTTCTTGTGCGCACTCTGAAGGTTACAAATATTAAGATATTTTGATGAAATTTCGTATACCGACTTTGATTTTTGTCAAAATCTGTCCATATTTGGACCTAGTGCTCATATAAAGGGACGCCAAAAATTGGCTCTTTATTTGCACGTTGCAGGCCGCAAATATAAATATATTTTAATGAAAAATAGTACACTGACTCACATTGGGCCAGTTAGAAAGCTTATTGATTTTGATAGAATTAGTGCATATTCGGACCTACCGCCCATATGGTCTACACCCACAAAAAAATTTTGTTGTCCCAACCGAATTTGGTTCCAACCGAATCGTTCGGTTGCTGTAACCGATAATTCGGTTGTCACAACCCTATTTCTATTGCTCCAACTGAAATAGGGTTGCGGCAACCGAAATAGGGTTGTGACAACAGAAATAGGGTTGAAACAACCGAATTTTCAGTTGCAACAACCGAACGATTCGGTTGGAACCAAATTCGGTTGGGACAACAAATTTTTTTTGTAGGTGTATATTTCGGATTTTCTCCTAAAAAGTAGTTTGTATGACACCGAAATCTGATCGCTTTCGAAGCGTTTTGGCCAACTCAAATTCTTCGGAAGATGTGAGCGAATTGAAATAGCGGAGATAGAAGACACTCTGGTTTCTATCTATCAAAAATTCGACGTATGTCCAAAATGGTATAATTTAAATTTAATACTCTTGAATATAATGATCACGAAAATTTAGTGTGTGATTCTTGCATATAATGCTCTTCGAACTAATTTGTTGTTGATTAAATAATTTTACACAGATGTTATAACTTAATTGGAGCAGAAAAGAAATATTTCTTTTTTGTTTTTAGAATAAAATTGAAGTTTTTCAAAGAAAATTTTTTATGTTCTTATTATATTTTAAGGCAAATGTAGTTTCATTTTTAATTTCATATTTATTTTAGGTAGTATAAAAAACTTTATTTAGAAAAAAAAAGTAATTAAAATTTTTCGCACTTGTCAACCTTGGACACGTTACTAAAACCAAAAATATAAAAGTTTAGGGAAGATTTAATAAAAACAATAATTTCAAAAAGGAGTTAAATTTAATAAAAAAATTAAATTATATAAAAAAACACAAATGAAAACTAAAACCAAAAATGTTAATTCGACATATGGAATCGAACACTAGACCTTCTTTTTTAACCCTCATAGTTGCAAAGTCTAGTAGTTTTTATAAAATCAGTGCTATAATAAGACACAAGAGCAATTAATAACACTGTGCTAATTGAAAAATGCAACAAGCGAGGCACCCAGTGGGTAAACCTAATTCGAGTACGCTGAATCAACAAGTATAAATCTATAGAGAGACTACAGTCCTCACCAAATTTTGTTAGGAAAGGCTAAGAAAACATGTTGATAATGTTGTTAAGAAAAAAAAATGAGTTGGAAGAGCATTTGAGAAACATTTTATCGTTTTTTTCTTTTGAAAAAAAACTTGTTTGATCAGTGTTGTCAAGTTTGATTTTCCATTTAGGGGTTTTTTTAATGAGTGTAGTAAATTTTTTTCAACTAATGTTTTTAATAATTTTTGTTAATATTATTTTAAAATGTTTTAAATAATTTATTTTATTATATAAATAATATATAATTCAACTTATGTTTTTAATAATTTTGGTTAATATTATTTGAAAATTTTGTAAATAATTTATTTTATTATACAAATAATATATAATTCATTTTCACCGTTCTTGTTAATTTAAATGTATATTATTTATGGTCAAAGAGACTATATTTTAAAAAATAAAACTAAAATTAAAAAATATAATTAAATTTAAATAAAACTATATTAACTATCCATATTAGTTTAAAAAAACCCAAAATTGACACCATTGACAAATGTTTGTTGGCATGGGAATTTTTTGCATGTTGAGGCAACATTGGAATCTCTTAAATCCTGTTAAAAATCTGAAAAAAACTCACTCAATATTCTTCAGTATTCTTGAAATAACTCACTCTTTGACTCAACCTCAATGCTTTTTATATAGGGAAATGTGTAAAAAAAACACACAATCTCTCATTGTTTTACAATGTTTACCAACATGTTTTAGTTTGCTTTCCCGAGTTCACGAACAAAAATAAAGAGTAAAGGTTAACAGAGGAAGAGTGGTATAGAAACCCACTGGCTGAATCCAGTGGTGCTAGCCTTTTTTCTAGATTTGCTCTTGAAAAAAAGATATTTGTGTTAGAAAATTCTGGGTCCAAGGATCCCGAAAAACGCGATTGAAATAACTTTTTGGCCATTTGTTTTTATCCAGGTTATTTGTTATTCCTCCAGTCAGCTTTGGGTTAAAAATGATAAAAATTCGTGCAGCGGTTCAAAAGTTCTGAGTGAAAATGTCAGGACACTTCGAAATTTTCTATACAAAATTTTTCATTTTATTGCTTCATTAAATATCGTCGACCGGCCTACAAAATGTCACATGTGTAATTTCGGATTTTTTATTTATTGGCCCATACATATTCCTATCAAGACGGTTTGTTATATCTCAATTGCTTCGGGATATAGCGAAATGTCCTATGTGTAAATCATATACAAAAAATTCCTGCAAAAAGTCATATGTGTTCATTTTCAGGTAGTACTTCAGTAAGATGTTATTTATAAGATTTTTCTGTAGTTCATCTACTTAAAGATTATCAAGATAAGGACAAGCTGCGACACGTCGATATAAGCCCTTTAATGAACATGGCCGCCAAAAGCGTTCTTCACTTTTATACTTTTATTTACTGAATTACGAGTTTTATTAAAAATAAATTATATAAACTCGATAAAGAACTAAATGAACTACATTTACTGAAATAAGTTTTGTGTAAAATACACTAATTAACGGCGAGAAGTCTTAAAAAAATAAATTTCGGAAATTAAAAAAAAAAAATAAAAAATTTTACTGTTTGATTACAAAACAAAACTTTTATGTATCCAAATTGATAAAAGAAGTTACCCAAGAAAGATTTTTACGGACTCTCAGGCACTTACGGAATCATGAATCCGGCTTTTACGGCACATTAACGGTCCGTAATACATGTATCCGTCAAAGCTTGTACGTATACGGAACATTAACGGACCGTGTAATCGGATTTTCGAACACAATACGAGTTGATTTTAATTTGTGCTCAAAATAAAAACAATTAAATTTACTAATTTCTCGCCTTTGTGGAGAGAAATTAGTCGCGATGGCGGGAATATATGCAACACATCATCAATCAAATAACTTCAAGTCGCATAGATACATTAGATGGTAAGATTTATGAAATTTAGTGCATGTTTCACAATGGTTTTCGTAAGATGGTTTGTTTTTGTAACAAAAGCTCTGTTCCACGTACATTAACGCGTCTACCCAATTTTTCCAAAAAGCATTTTCATCGTCAAAATTATGCGTAAATTGTTGTTGTTTCGAGTAAATTTGGAACTCGCGGTAACGACGTGGAACAAGCCTAAAGTGTGCGAATTTGAATAGTATGTAAAATACCATTGTAAATACAATCAGCTAAACCATAGCTAATTTATTTTTCCCTTTGCATGTAGATGATCGATTTTATTATGGGTCCCTATCGCGTATTGATTCGCTGGATAGAACTAAACTGAGCGGGATGTACTAATATATATATAGTAAATAATTAATATCGTTATCAATAAATTTATAAAAAAGCATAAAGATTACTACTCAACATTAGTAAACATACACTCAAAAAAAATATTAACTAAAAATGACGAATTTGAACTAAAAATGAGAAAAACTGATAATGATTTAGTGCTAAAGCCATTTTAACTACGAACAAGTTCATTATTTTACTTACTAAAAGGAAACTTATTAAACTTGATATTGGTATTCATTTAGTAAAACTAACTAAAAGTTTATTATACGGGAATAAAATTGAACTAAAAAATTTTAAAAATCCCAAAAATTTAGTTTAATGTATTGCCAAATTAGTTCCAAGTTTTAAGAAATATTGCATAAAATGAAGTATATATAAACTAAAAAAAACCTAATTTTACTAAAAGTTGGGTTATTTGTACTTATTTCTAGTTTGCCATGCGCTCCTTTTTTTATAAAATTCAAGTTAAAAGTACAAGCATTTAGTCCAGAAATTTATTATACGAGAATAAAATTGAACTAAAAAAAAAACAAAAAAATCCAAAAATTTAGTTTATGGTATTGGCAAATTAGTTCTAAGTTTTAAGAAATATTGCATAAAGTTGAGTATACATAAACTAAAATGAAACCTAATTTTACTAGAAGTTGGGTTATTTGTACATATTTCTAATTTGCCATGCGTTAATTTTTTATGAAATTTAAGTTAAAAGTACAAGTCCAAAAATTTATTATGCGGGAATAAAATTGAACTAAAAAAATAAAAAAATCCAGAAATTTAGATAATGCATTGCCAAAAAGGTCTAAATTTTGAGAAATATTTGCGTTAAATTAAGTACATATACACTTAAGTGAAACCCAATTTTATTATAAATTGGGGTATTTGTACTCATTTTTAGTTTACCGTGTGTTTCCTTTTTTTCATCAAATTTAAATTAAAATTACAAGAATTAAGTTCAAAAACTACTGAAAAATATCCTACATAAGGAAAAATTACTAACATTTAGTTTATTTTTAGGAATTTAAACTTAAAGTAATTAAATTTTATTTATTTGAAGTACGTTACAATATCTCCTAATTTAGAGAAAATTTATAAAATTGTTCTATGAATAAGTTCATTTCTATTTAAAGTAAACACAAAAAAAGATATTATATTCAATTAATGTACTTAGTGTGATTATATATTTCTTCGTTTTGTGTAAATGTGCCCTATAGTAAAAGAAAATTATAATTAAAACAAGTTTATATTTTATTAATATAGATTTATTTTAGTTAATATATATACCTAAAATTAATACAAAATATTAAATATTATGAATTAAAAACTTAGATATAAATATGTATGTGTACTATAATATTCTGTTCCTATTTGATTAAGAGTTATACCAATTAAAATTCGAAAATTTAACATTTCTAGATGCTAACAGAAAAGACCAACAGTTTTTGAAAAGTATTAACCACCTCTTAATAATAGTGGGTCAAATAATTTTATCAGAGCTTTTATATGAAATTTTTGAAAATTTAAAATCTTTTTAGTTTTTTTTCTAAAATTTTGATAGAAAACTCATGATAAAGAGTCTTGAAACCAGTCAGTTTTGATATTTTTAAATTAAATGTTTGAATTAAATCTTAAAAAATATTATTTTTTAAATAATACCTAAATTTGTCTTTGATTTACTAAAAATAATTAATGTATATTACAAAAAATTTTAATTTTTTTAATTTTCATATTTACTTGTTTTTTATTTTTGATATGATAAATACTTAAACAAAATTCCATTTGGTCTTCTAAACAAGTTTTAATCACTTCCGGTTTCTGGACGAGATAAGAATCGTCTCCCGTCAACGATCTAAAATAAACAAATATGTTAGTAAAGCTGGTCACTAAAACATTTATTTTAATTTTAACTTAGATTTTTAAAACTTTTAAATTATTGAAATTTTTTAAAATTTATGCTGTTGGATGAATATCAATGGTTTAAACTAAGGTTGGTTACCGTTATCGTTTAAATACCCTTATCGCTAAAATACCGTTACCAATACCAAATTTTATAGCTAATGATAATAGTAAATTTTGTCGTGAAGTAATATTTTTGTGTACGATTTAAGTTATCTATGTTTGGATTCAAAACTAAAGGTCCACAAATATATAAAAGGGCCGGAGTGTTCCAAAATGCTAGGGTAATAACATAAGAAGTGGTGGAAAAAATGTGCAAATGTTAACATTTCTCCACCAGACATTTTTAATTTAAAATTATTTAAATGGTTCATTTCTATTTCTGGAGACTTATTGTCACTTTCTATTTCGCCATAATTAATATTTAGTTTCCAAACAACATTATTACGTTAAAGCGCAAACTTAAAAATTGTTTACATTTGCTAATAAAAGTTTAAATTTTTATTTTAAATATTTATTATGTTTTAAATATAAAATGCAATATCAACTTTAAGTATTTAAGTACTTTTAAAGTATTCATTGTTATCTTAAAATTTCTACAAGTTTAAAAATTAAAACGATGTACGTTAGGTTTCCCTACAACGAAATAAGTTGGGATCAAATCCAATCTTATTTTGGCCAGTTAAAAGCTTTCATATATTTACCAGTCACATTTGTGACCTTGGCTCATTGATATGGGCAGATTGCTTTAATTCTTAAAAAATATTTACACAAGCCAGGTTGAACTTTCGACTTATTTAAAAAAATTGATACATAAAATAATTTACTTTCAAAAGTCAACTTAGCTAATGAAAACATTCTCCAGAAATGAATGCAGGATCCACACACTACCATATTGGATTCTATGTTAGCCATGATTATTATTATTATTTTTATTCTTTATTCAGTCTATGGAACATCATTTCCTTACAGACTATGATTAAACTATAAAATAATTATAAATATTAATTAATATTATACATGTTTTAAGATATAGGCTTTTGAAAGAACAAGAACGGACGCACTTTTACATTAGTAGGCCACAAGGAAGGCTCAAATAGATTATCATATAATTCAGCGGAGATCCCAATTTTAAAAGAAACACTCCTCAATGTGTTCTGCTCAATTTCCTTTCTAACCAATTTAAAACATTTTAGATGGGTTTTGGAAATATTAGCACCTTTTGCAACATAACTCAGGATTTGTTCTGCTGGTACGCTGGGCTTAAATGAGGAAATATGCACCCATTTTTGATTAGCGATAACTTCTAAGTCTTTGGAATTATTATCTCCAAACACCACATGCTTACGTTTCTTTTTTTTGTAGTTAACTTTAGTCCATCCAGTATTGTTAACTGGGATATTACTTTCTACTTGAGAGTACGCAGTTGAAGCTGAGCTAACAGTATTGTCAGCACTGTTGGTAAAAGTGGCACAAAAGTGCCATTTGTGGCACTATTGAATGTTCAATGGCACCTTGGCACTCTCCATAGAATTTTGGCACTTTACGAAAATTTCTATATGATTTGATAAAAGGTCGATATCGCTCGTTTTTCATTAAAAGCCACGCCTATTAAGAAGGGGTAGCAAAATTAAAAAACAAATGCTACACTAAAAATATCTACAATTTTTTGGACCACCTTCCAGTTCTTCGGGGACAATTTAATCATTATTTTGATATTTAAAAATAAAAGCAACGGGGATAAAATTAGAAAAACTTTAATTGATTCTATTGTATTGTCAAATTTAATTGTAAATTTTTTTGAAAGTTTTGGACCTGCTAACTTATTTTAAAATAACGTAAGTTTAGTGCTTTACTATAGTTAAGAATGGCATTTTTATATGAAAATATTTGTGGTAAGTAATGTTAAACTCGGGTTACTTTTTAGATAAGTTGTCCGCCTTTTTTTTTTGTCTTTTTACTTAACCCTTAAATGCATGATCTCTACAATTTTAACCATTTTTTTATATATGATTTCTAAAGGCGTGTACATTTCAAGATAAATACCAAAAAAATTGCCAAATAGCTAAATTGTGATTATTTTAACGTGTATGAAAAAAAAGAAACAAAAAAAAAATGTATGAAATATTAATTATACATTTTTTGTTGCCAAAATTAAGTTTATTGCGAGAATACCACTTTAAATATTTAAACAAACATTTTTGAATATTGCACTTTTTGTAAAAAAAAATGCGTGTTTTAGATTTTTCACAAACATACGAAACAAAACCAAGATTTTTCCTATAACTGTTTAAAAAAATCTGAGTTATAGTTTGTAAGAGCACTTTGTGCAGAAAGGGCCCCAAAGCCCAAAAATTGAGTTTTATGCATCAAGTGGCGTTTTTTATTAAGAAACTGGTATGTTGCCAAATGGCTACACCATGCATTTAAGGGTTAAAGTAACTAAATGTATAAATATTAGTGTTTCCAATTCGGTTAATCGATTAACCGATTCCTCGATTAATCGCCTCTATTTCGGTTAATGTCGAAACAAATAATTTAAAACTCAAATAATTATTCGACCCGAATAATCGGTTTAAATTGGTCGATTAACCGGTTACATTTTTAATATGGAATTTTTCCTTAATTTTTTCCCAAAACTTCACAATTTTCTTAACATGGGCTACAAAATTACCAGAAAAGCTTAGAAAAAACAAATACTAACTAAAATAGCATCAAATTCTTTAAAAATCGTGTGAAATTGGTCCTTAAATACCTTTTTCGAGCAACTGCAAGCAAGTCGACATTGTACCATCAGACTCCCAATTTTTAATAAAATTTTGCGCAAATGTTTAAAAAAATATATGTATCAAAGTTTCTATTTGTAAAAAAGCCTTAAGAACATAGCAAAATGAAGGTGTTTTTTAAAACTTCACAAAACACACGAAATACACGACTGGCTGGAGGATGCTTTATGAAATAAAATAGAAAATTTTGCATTACTGTTTCAATTCTTTTAAAAATTTAAACTAATATAATTGTTTTAAAACTGTTACACAATTAACATGTTAATTCTGTAAGAACTTTAACTTTTCTTATTTTTCCTAAAAAAGTGTACATACACATCGGTTCAAAACCACATCAATTCTAAAACACTAGAGCAACATTGAATCCGAACCCGTTTCAAGGAATATAAATTCGAATTAAAACAAATAACCTAAAGTTAAAAAATTTTAATTTATATAGAATTTGACTTCTGTAACTGCACACTCAGTGAATTGTCGATATGCTATTGATGAATTTATACACTGATTCAATTAAGTTTCGCTTGAATTCGTCTATTGAAACTTTTAATTGAATTGATGCAATTTTTCATAAAATTTTATGAAGAATTTCATATTATTTATTAAAAATGTCATACACCCAAAAAAGTTTTTATAGAAAGAGATTCACAAAAATTGTGAAGCTTTTTCATAAAATTTAATAAATTTGGCTTTTACTTTTTGAAGAAAACTTCATTAGCTTATTGAAAATTTTGTTTACAGATCGTCAGATAAAATTCTCTCAGAGTAAGTACGCTCAAACTTTAGGTTACTTTTTTACTGTTAATGGCCTTTGGTAACGAAAAAGATACTGAGAAACAAAGTAAATTGGTATTCTCAATTAACTGAAATTAATCTCAAAGAGAACTCAAATTTTTTTATCGATGACTTTAATGAAAATTTCGTAGCTGTAGGAAGAATCTTATTAAAATTTAAAAAACTTTAGGTATAGCATTTCTTTAACCCTTTCAGACCCAGCATACAGAGATGTGATGTTTTCTCTTAAAATTACAAATATTTTCAATACTAATAGGTTTATTTAGATAAAAAATTTCAGTTATACTTTTAGCTAAATTATATTTTATAAAATATGAATTGACACCAGGAAATTTTAATAGTTTCAGTACCATTTTACCTTAAAGTTATAAAATGAATACATTTTTGCAAGCTAGTTGGGTCTGAAAAAGTTAAATGCAATATTAAATTTTATAGTGTCAGTATTGATTAAAAATCACATTCAAAGAAATTTTGTATCTAAGCTTTTCAGATTTTTAAATTTTTTTCTAAATAAAAAATCTACGTTAAGTAATCGATATGTAACAGTTTTAGGTTTGCTGTTCTTAAATTACTAATATTTTGTTAGTTTCAGCAGTTCTTTCTGCCATCTTCAACGAAATTTTAGTAGATTTAGCAACATTTTTACAGACCTTTTTTTTAAAAAAATCTCAGATCCCGAAACTTTTCAACCTTCGAATATGAAAACTTTTTTATTAAATACATCGTATTCATATATGACGTTAATATTTAATGAAAAGAGTCAGCTTTTTGTGTTTTAATTAATAAAAAGTTAATGAAATACCTTAATTTAGCATTAAACGATTAATCGATTAACCGCCAATTTTCTCGAATAACCGACCCGAATAACCGGTTAATCCATTTTAGTGATTTTTCGAATAATGCATTAACCGGTTACCGCCTATGTCGAATAATTGGAAACACTAATAAATATTAACCCCTAAATTCATAAACGCTTTGTAAAATTATAGGAGGTTTATTGAACAAATTTTGTATGAAAATGACGTTTTGTAAACCTGCTATAACTTTACAAAGCATTTATGAATTGAGGGGTTACATTAAAAGCTGAACATATTTTTTTTTTGAAACATTAAATGTTGCTTAATTTTTTTTTTTTTTTTGCACTTTTAAAGCTTTTTTGGCACTTTCTTGGCATCATTGAGGCACCAAACGAAAATTCTCAAATACCATCACTGATTGTCAGAGTTTTGAGAACAACAAATGCTAGCTCTTCGTTTAGAATTTAAAACGGCATTTGGCTCAGTAGCAGCAATAACATCATTTGGTTTAATAGTAGCAATAACATCATTATGAATATCATCATCATCATGTAAAGAAAGACAAAGACTAGCTCTACGTATTCGCATATTAGAATTTAAAACATTATTACTTGGTTCAATAGTATTAACAACATCTTTACGAAAAGCATAATTAGCAGAACTTGAAGAAAAGGAATCACTCAGAGTTGAACGACCTTTTAGTTGTAAATCATTATTTTTTGAATTTAAGCTTGACTCAGCATGTATGTTTTTATTTTTAAAAGAAGCACTCTCAACTGCATTGTTGTTGTATATACAGGCATTGAATAACTTTTTTAATTCTCTTACTTCATTTGACAAAATTGTTATCATAGCAATTAAATTATTAGATCCTTTAGCGCATTTATTGCAGTTATAAACAATATTATTTGATGAAATTAAAACATTAAAATCACGATCACTATTGACACCAGAACACCCTTTATGGAATAGACCACTGCATGTTATGCATCTAATAAATATACTACCAACAGCTCTAAAGCAACTAACACAAGCAGTATTAGACTGCATTAGGAAGAAAAAATAAAAATGAACTTGTTTAAACGACAATCACTACTGAACTTATAGACGCGAATGTTTCTATGAACAGCTATCTTAGACTATCAAAAAACTCAATGGCCGATTATAAATTACTGAAAATTACAGCAAACTGAACCAATTGTAAGAACAAACAACATTATTCCGCTGATGCTCAACAATTATATTTTTTAAACTTGTATAAATTAAAAATTTGTACTAATATAAATAAAAAAATACTTTTAAAAATGTTTAAATAATAAAGTGCTTTTGCACAATAATTTGGAAACCTTATAATACGTTTACAAAATGTATTTTGTATAAGAAATTTGTTTTATAAGTCACTTATAAATTTTAAAAGTGATAATGCATATGATAAAATTTTAAATTAGTATTTTAAATAATTATTATTTTTTAAATATAAAATGCAATATCAACTTAAAGTAGTTAAGAACTCATAATGTTAATTTATAATAAGGAAATTTCCCTTGAACAAAATTAATAAATTTCTAGTTAATAAATTAAAATATGTGCAAAATAATAGCACTTTGACCCTCTGCGTTAATCTGTCATCAATTTTGACTTCTGGTCCAACACCATCACGAGAGAATGCACCTTAAAATAAAAATTTAAACAAGTGTGTTATATTTAAGACAACGATTTCATACCCCACAGCATTAGGTATCCTCCGCCGCACAGTGGGAAAAATCACCAATCTAGCTTATAAAAAATCGTATCTCTTAAACTATTGATCTGAGAAGTTAAAAATGTATGGAGCGATTGTAGCGAATAGAGTCTTCTTTAAATATATTGTATTTGTAGACACCCTGTTTAATTACAGGGTGCACCAAAAGGAAGGTGTTAGTGGAAATTACACTGAAATTTAGTATCTCTTTAAAATTGGTATGAAAATTTTCCGAAAGTATTTCCCTATGTTGCATTTATGTAATTTGATAGATTTAATCATTCACCGATAGGGGTTGCTGTTAATATATTTAGTAACATTTCAAATACGATGTAGCTCCGAAGAGCAATGTATTTAGTTATACAAAATAAATTAAAATTTTTTGTTAAACAAAACACAATTAAAAACTTTTTTATATGTACATTAAATCACAGAAATAGTATTTTGCAATATATATATTTACATATATCAAAAATTACTGTCATCAAATATGGATATGAGTTAAACTTTAAAAAATAAACTTTTCGTATTTTTAATAAATAAATATATACAATTTTATTTATTCGTAACAAAAAAAGGATCAAACCTTCTTTTTTTAAAATAAGAGAAAACAACATTTAAGTTGACATTATAAATGAAACTAATATACTAAGTTTTAATTCATTCATTATTATTTTTATTTATTTAAAGATCAACAAAAAAATTTGCTAATATTATCAAAATATATATAATACAAATTAAGAAAAAAAAAATATTGCATAAAACCAAATTCAAACTTATATTTATTTAATTTTTATTTTTTAAACTAAATAAATTACATTCAACAATAAATAAAACTTAAAAAAATAATACTTAAAATAATTGTTCCATGAAAAAAAAATATTGCAAATTATTCGCTTTCAGTGCCTGAGTCCTGGGCTGCTTCGCATTGATCGGGAATCATTGGGTCACAAAGCAGCTCACGAACTTCGCTGGAAAGAGGCTCCAAGGCTCGATAGTTGATGGATGACTTTTTTGATATTGATGAAATATAAGGATCCGATGAATAAAGCAGTGTATTGAGTAAATCTTGCATAGTTTTCTCACGCGTCATTTTTCGAGTGTGAAATTCCCGGTAATTACGGAAATCTTTATTTCTGCATTCCATTGCTTCTTCCGAAAGCATTCCAATTGGCAAACACGCGTATTTGATAACATCAGCCCCATGCATTAAAATTTTATGTACGCTGGATGGCATGTTATACCAGGGGTATAAATCCACGTACAATTTGGATGTACTTTCAGTCATTTTTTTAAAGGAATCTGTATTTATTGAGTAACCACATGCCATTGTTTTTAATATAACATCCAAATTACTTATTAATTTTTCGTCGACTCTTGTAAGCCAGGGTTTTTTGAAGAACATCCTAGCCGTATTGCCGTCATTGGTTGTTCCAAACTCTGGCTTTGGTATATCTACAAGTAGGTTCATATATTTTTTTAAACCATCAATAATTTTTTTTTCTTTGTGCAACGGCTAATTTATCGTCATCGCCTCTTATTTGCCATTTTTTTGTGTCAAGCCTATAGGCTATGTGCCAAATACACTCAAAACACCTTATCCATTAATGCAGTGTGGAAAGTCCATAGGCATACAAGGATTCATTTGGCTTTAAATCTTTAATCTTATTGAAATCATTCATGATTTTTGGAGTAGCTCCGCATATTGCACATGATTGTGTTGATGTTTCTGCGATTGCACTAAATGCCTTACCATCAATCATGGTAAGACAGAATTTATGATCCACGTTCAGATCTAAGTCTGTAACTTTTGTTTCTATTATAATTTCAATTTGATGTTTTATTTTATTTACTTAATTTTTTATAAGGTCAATTGTTTCTTTTTCAAATGTTAATTTAATCGGCCGACAGAATCGGGTTGATGACGGTCGAGGATTTTGCCACAAAATATTATCTTTATCTTTAAGTTGCAATGGGACTAAGCAAATTGCGAATAAATTCTCATCAGACTTACCTTTTGGACATTTTTGCTTATATGTGGAGTGTCCACTACTTCCATCACAACCCCATTTGTATATCATTGTAATATTTTTTGACGATGACATATTTCTCGATTTCATAATTACGTCTTTTTGGTATTCTACGATTCTGCTGGCTGTGTGGTCCACTAGAGCTTGAAGACTGACTTCTGCAGAAAAGTTTGTAACATATATTGAGGAGTCTTTGGGATAACATTTTTTTTTTGCCTCACGAATTACATTGTATCGTGGATAAATGTTTGCATTACGACTTTTAGCTCCTGATTGCGTTAGCATATACGAACTTTTAGTCTCCTTCTATATATGGCGCTAAGGCTTCGTCAGGTGTATATGGTATACAAGTTTTATCAGGAATGGAGAGGGCTCTTTTAATTTTGGATGCCCTTCCTGGAGATTTTTGTATATCTTTTATTAAACCTGCAGCATCCCGTTTACCACATTTGTAAAGACTTACTTTGGTAGCGAAAAGCAATTCCTCTTTACTTGTAGTTTTTACAAGATCAGCCACCTTCAGTTTTTTAGATACGTCGCTTGATTCTGTGAAGGCTTTAGATGGACGTCCTCGGTATTGTGAAGGACCCGGTATATCGTCATTTTCAAGACAAGACAAATCAATGTTTGTGTTTAACCATTCCTTGTGATTTCGTTCAAAAACTTGTGTTGTTCGTTTGCATTCGCTCCATTTTTTGGTGAATCTGCTACACAACAATTTTAAGGTTTTTTCAAGTTTTTTACACTTTTCACTTCCTTTATCATTGACTAGTCCAAGCTTCGAAAAAACGTGACTAATCACAAAAATCATCTTTTGTGAACTTGAATTGGCATTTCGCCAAACTTCAAAACATTCTTTGTAAGTAATTTGCATTTTCAAAAAAAACTGTAGCTTTAAGCTTAGTGAAACGCAACTTATAAAGAAATATTAATTAAATTTCCGATATTTCCTTTGCCGTATATTGCAATTGTACAAAAAGGAAAAATGCATTTATGTGAAAGCACTTGAATATCGCCCACAAGTAATATTTGTTTAAACAAGCCCTTAAAACTCTACTTTGTGGCGGTTTGTGGCACCCAAATTTTTCTCCAGACTTACCTCATTAGGTCTAGTTTCAAATTCAAAAATTAGTTTGGCGGTACTTAGAGGTACTTTTTTCTAATCTCTTTACACATTAAGGAATTTTGACAAAAATATACTTTTATGTACTTACTCGCAAGGGGTATTACTAAAATCATTTTCTATACAATACATCGTGTCCACGTACTCTTTAGGACTTGTTTTATCAAAAAAGAAATATAGGTTCAATAGCGCAATAAAATTTTTCATAATACATTGGGGGAAACGTGAAACCAAAATCACTCATGAACGTGCTACTTATCCATTGCATACATTTATAGCCCTGTATTTCATAACTAACATATAAATCGAAAAATGTTGAATGCGGTTTTAAGTATCAACTATCATTGAATTTTTATATGCTATAGGTTTATAAATTTGTAAAAAAAAAAAAAATATTTTTTATAAGCTAGATTGGTCATTTTTCCCACAGTGCGCCGTGTTGAACGCGTTGTTTCTAGTATCTAGGAGAGTACGATTTATTTGGTGGTCTACGGATGAACTTCAATCCATCGGATTTAAATAAATTTGATTTTGTTTCGTCACTAAATAAAACCTTTGCCCATTGTTCTTTTGCCTAGTGCTTATGACGCTTTCCAAAATCGAGACGCTTCTTCGTATTCACTTGACTTATGAAGGGTTTCTTTGCTGGACGTTTGCTTCCTTTAAGCGTCTATGTGCGGTATTAACTCCGACGGTTGCGCCCAAATGTTCTGAAGCATACTGCATAAAATCTCCGGCGGTCTTATTGGGGTCGCTTTAACAATAGATATGATATTTCTGTCCTGTCTTTTAATTGATTTTCGGGTTCTTCCAATCCCTATTTTCTTATGAATATAACCGCGAGCCTAATGCCGACTTGCAATTCCTGAAACAGTGGACTTGTTTCCTTGAAACATGGTTCCGATTTCAAGTAAAGGTTTGCCTTCCCAAAGCGCTGTAATAATAGCAGCACGGCTGTCATTTGATAGTTGTTTTTTGTAAAGAATAAACAATTTAGTTAATTTTGGTTAATTCAGTTCAAATTTCGGGAATAAATTAAATTTTTATACTTACCTGATACATACTATTTTTTCGTTGCATTTTTTTTGCTCGCACAGTTGGTAAAAACTAATTCACATAAATAAATGCAAATCAAACGACCTAAAATATGAATCTACATATCAACGAATATAATAACAAAAGATAAGCGCAAATATAAAACCATTAGAAGAAATCAAAGCAAATTTACATGATTTAGCGTAGAGTTGCATTTTTTATGCTCGCAACTGTATGTACCCCTTAATATTAAACATATGCAAAGTTTTGACTTGTGTTTATGTTTTTAACTTAATTTATATAAATATAATATTATAATATACCGTTACCGAAACAACCGAAATTCGATACCGCTACTCTTACCGTTATTCGTTTCGGTAACCAACCTTGGTTTAAGCCCTATAAAATGTTGGGTTTATTAGAGTATTTAATTTTAAAGGAAATATTCCAACAAAACCTCATATTATCTTTGCTTACCGGTTTTGCTGGGATATTAAATCTTACCTATTCTTGGCGCAATTTAATAATACATAACACTATGCGACAGTCAAAATCGGGATGGGATGAAACCAACGGGAAATGTTATATCGGCCAAAAGCAAGTTATACGTGTCCCGGCGTTTCGCTGGGTCACGCCTAGGAATCGAGATATCTCGATTTGAAGTAAGTAACTATCATATAGGGGAAATTGTCACTTTTGGTGGTCTTTTTTTTGACATAACTCGAGAACCACTAGTCCGATTTTGCTCAAACAATTTTACAAAAATTAAAAATTACAATTCCTTCAATCTGTTTATATAACGTTTTTCTATATACTCAACAGTTTTGCCGGTAAAAATAAATGTATGAAGAAAAAAAATATTTTTTGCCTAAAATATTAAATTTTTTTATTTTCTAAATTCATAAAAAATCCAAAACGGAAAAAAGGCAAGTCGTATTACTTTGACGCAAAGTCACATAACCTTTAAACAAAATGAGTCATAGATCATGAAAATCGATGGACGCGTTTCACTTTTATTCACAATTAAGTGAAGGTATCTCATTTTGACAAGAATATTGATTTTATGTTTCAATGAGTTTGGATAATATTTATTATATATTATTTATTATTAACACATAAAATTAAAAATTATTACAGGTAGTTATTAGGTTATTACATAGATACATAGGTTATAAAAATCGATGAACGCAAAACTTCGTTTGTTTGCGCCCTTTATTTTCGCGTGGTGGTTCGCCCACTTGTTCAGAGTCTGTATCGGATGAGGATCTGTCTTCATCTGGAAAAAATCAATTGTTTTTAATCAGTCAGTTAACTTCATTTTTGTGACTTACCCTCGGAGGAAACTTCCATTGTATATTCTTCTTCTTCATCTTCATTGTCGGGATCGTACGTCTTTTGCGACACCAACAAATTTCAGCCAGCAGCGAATCTAGCCTTTTGCCTTTATATCGCGTTTCCATTGGCATTGCCACTTAATGGAAGCGCTCGCCATTTTCATCCGACTCTGAGGCTAGCTGCTTGCTGAAGTATTCGAGATGGTGATGCAAGAAGTGAATTTTGAGGGACATATTCACTCCAATTTTCTGGAAGTAGTGCAACATCTTGGTCACAAGAGCGGGATAATTGTGTGCTCGCGTACTTCCCAAAAAATATCGTATGACTTTCTTCACTGCCCTCCACGCAAAGTAATCATTACCGTCTAAAGCACCTTTAAATTCCTTTGATTTCATGAGCTTTCGTATATCCGGCCCATTCAGAACACCTTCCTTCAATTTTGCTTCGCTGATTCGTGGGAAAATATTATTCAAACAATCAAGAATTTTCGGTTGCTTCACAATGGCCTTGATGAAATTTTTTACGATTCCCAGTTTGATATGGAGAGGGGGCATGAGGACGTTCTCCATTGGCACCAGTGGATCATTTACGCAGTTGTGTCCTTTCTCCGTGGGTTTCGAGGAAGCCAGTCATGCGTTTCGTATTGGTTTCTTTTAAATCGGGTATCCCAAAGACACAAGAAACACATGTTTTTCGTATAGCCTCTTTGGAGATCTCTTAGCATCGCCACGACTTTCAGATCACAACTGATCCGCCACATGTGATCAGTGTAGCAAACTTTATCCAAAATTCATCGAATCGTATGTTTCGCTCATGTCTGTGCTGTAGCCAATGGGAATGCTTGGTTTTTTATTATATTTATGTAGGAAAACGACTTTCAGGCTTGATTTCGAAGAATCGATGAACATTCGCCAATCAGCTGCGACATAATTAATGGCCATCGCCTCCATCAGTCCCTTTATATCGTGGCAGTAAACAAATGTGTTCCCTTCGTTGAGTGTGTAGTACCGTTGGAATAGCAATTGTCGTCTTCGATATCCGGTGACTTTGACATTAGGCTCCAAATTGTTGCCTTCTTTCAAAAGCTGGGCAAGTTTTTCTGCTTCACGTGGAGAAAGGTTTAATTTTGCAACAATCTTGTCCATTCTTGCTTGTGATATTGGAATTATTTTGTTCGATGGGCCGGCTTCTGGTGTTGGTTTATAGGTGAAATCCGATTGACCCATTGTTTCAATAGAAAAAGAAGTTTCTCTGTCAGGACTTGGAAGCGGTGGAATTGGTATTTCATCCGAATGCGGTAGAGGTATTTGTGTACTTCTAACAGATATGTAAACTCTTCGTTTAAGGCCTTTACGATTTACTCCACATATTTTGTTTGCGCAAGCGTAACAGTTATCGGAATTGTGCTCTCCTGGATCAGTCCAAATCATTGGTACACCAAAAGAAAGTGAACTGCGTTTCCTTTGGATCCACATGTTAAGAGCATTGTAGCACGTTTTACAAATTTTGTCTGGGGCCCAGGAACGCCGCGAATTATTTCGGAATCAAAATAAAGTTTAAAAGCACGCTCCACTTGCTCAGTGATTAATGCAGTATTTGTTGAAAAAGCTCTTTTGCCACAAACGTAACAAAATAAACTGATATTTTTTGGACAATTTGCACTCATTTCGGTTTTATACTTTTGTTACTTTTTCATCAATTTAAAAAAATCGTACTTTACGCGTTCGGAGACACTTTTGAATGACAAAAATCGATCAATGAACACCTATAAAAACTACGTAAGTTTCAATATTTTACTGAGAGGTACTTATGAATTGGCGCATCTTTTAAGGGTGGCTATATACCTGATTCGTGTGCGTTTTAAATTTTTCGAAACGTTCTAAAACATGACCACTCATAAATGTGGGTGCAATTTGTGTAACAAAATGATGCAGGTAGCCAACGGAAAAAACCCAAATAATTAAAAAGTGCACTTTCCTTTTTTCCTTTTAATTGTCCACGCACATATATGACCGTTTTTTAGTTTGTTATCGCTACCATAAAAATCAAATAACCTTTTGTTTATTACTTTTTTTTTTAATATTTTAGGCAAAAAATATTTTTTTCTTCATACATTTATTTTTACTGTTGAGTATATAGAAAAACGTTATATGAACAGATTAAAGGAATTGTAATTTTTAATTTTTTTAAAATTGTTTGAGCAAAATCGGACTAGTGATTCTCGAGTTATGTCAAAAAAAAAGACCACCAAAGGTGACAATTTCCCCTATATGATAGTTACTTACTTCAAATCGATATATCTCGATTCCTAGACGTAACCCAGCGAAACGCCGGGACACGTATAACTTCTTTTTTACCGATATAACTTTCCCCGGTAGTTTGAACCCTTCCCCTACCATTTGTCTCACAGTGTTATTATTATTCTTTATTTATTTTTATTACACAATGAATGCTGTAAATTTAGGTCCTATCTACAGTGACAGTTTAAATGGCTTCCAACGTTTTTTAAGGGTCCGACATTGGAATGTAACAAGTTTTTGTGCGTCCACTACATCTTGTAAAATTGATGAGATAAGGCATATTCTAGACGGTAATCATTTGGATATTGTTGGTTTCTGTGAAACTTGGCTAAAGCCTTACATTTTGTCTCAGGCTATAAATATTCCAGGCTATAGTATATGCAGAAATGATAGACCTGGTGAAAGAAGAGGTGAAGGTGTTGCGTTGTTTATATCGGACAGTATGAAATACAGAACCGTTTTTATGTCCGATGGCAATGACGCTTGCGAGTATTTGTTTGTGGAGGTTGCTGTCAGGAATATTAACTCGCTTGTTGGTGTTTGTTATTTGCCTGATGGTGATTTAAGTGCTTTTGAGGATTCTGTGGGCGATTTGTTAGTAAGTTACTCAAATGTTATTCTGATGGGAGATTTTAATACAGATATTTTTTGTCCAATTGATTCTGTTGTTTTACGCTCTGTGTGTCAGCGACTTGACTTAACTTACCACCACAATTTTATACCAACGAATTACCATGTGGGGTGTGATGCGACTTCTTTAATTGATTATTTTCTTTTGAGTAATACTGTTTCCTTGGGCACATCTGGTCAGATGCAGTGTCCTGGTGTGACTCGACATTCTCTCATTTTTATAGATGTCTATGTTCCGAATTCATCATCTCAACGTTTTATATCGTACCCGAATTATAAAGCGTTGAGAATGGAGAATTTGGAGGCTGCAGTTGATAATTGTGATTTCAATGCCATTAACCTGACTGATGATGTGGATTTGCAACTTGAAGTTCTCATGTCGAATATTAATGTTTTACATGGTTTGGTGCCATTAGTTCGTCGAAAGGTTGGTTTGAGTTTGGATATTTGGTTTGATGACATGGAAATTTACTTTCAAATTTCATTGAGAGATTTGGCATATAATCATTACCTCCAACATAGGACTCCACAAAATTGGTCGATTTATTGTGTAAACAGGAATAAGGCGAAAAGGGTTATAAGGAAGGTAAGGATGCGAGCTCACACACACTTTTTTCATGATATTAGTTCGAAAAAAATGTGGGGATTCTTAAGGAACAATGGTTGTCTTGAGTCTGAGGAACATTTAACTTCGTCTGATCCTGATGAGATAAATGATTATTTTGCTGCTTGTCAGTTACGAGACTCGGGTGATTTTTCCAATAATATGAACAACTCTGTTGATGGAGGTTTCTCCTTTTCATGTGTTGATTCTGACACGTTATATCGAGTATTGCTCAGAATCAAATCTAATGCGGTTGATAATGATTGCTTGCCATTGATATTTTTTAAAATTATATTCCCATTTGTTTCCTCATATTTACTTTACCTTGTGAACATAATTATTGCCTCGTAATGTTTCCCTAGGAATTGGGTTGTCCCTATAAAGAAGGACGGTCAATCTAGTGATTTTGATAATTTACGTCCTATATCAGTATTACCGGTCCTTTCTAAGGTGGTTGAATATATTTTGAAAGACCAAATTATCGAGTACCTTGATTGCAACTCTCTTATTCATCCATCCCAATCAGGCTTTCGAAAGGGTTATAGTACTACTTCTCTACTGCTAGCGCTAACGGATTCTATTAGACAGTTTTTGGATGGCCGTAAGAATGTTGTATTGCTTTCGATAGACTTGTCTAAGGCATTTGATAGAGCAATGCACTCTAGATTACTATATAAATTGCTATACGAGTTCCGGTTTTCTACCCGTGCATGCGAATTGATTAAGTCGTACCTACATATATGATAGATTCCAGTATGTATCTATTGGTAACTCTCTCTCACGAACTCGATGGATCACTAGTGGTATCCCACAGGGATCTGTTATTGGCCCACTTTTGTTTATGGTGTATATGAATGCTCTTTTACGTTCTTTTAATGGTGTTTCCTGCTTGCCGTTTGCTATTCTGATACTGAGTTTGTCGATGTGTTGGAGGAGGGCGTCAATTTTATATTGCGGGAAGTTGTGTCATGGTCGTCCGATAATGGTTTCTGTGTCAATCCAGTCAAGACGAAGTCTGAATTTTTCTCCACACATAAATTACTTGTCCTCTCGCATATCCTTTCTTTTAAAAAGGTTGTATTCATTGAATATTTATCTGCCTTGTTCAATAAAAAGGCGTGTAGCCACGGCTATCTTAATGCCGCATATATTGTACGGAATGGAGGTTTTTTCGGGTACTAGAAGTTTCGCGCTGAGGAAATATAAGCTTGTTTTTAAAAGGATTATTCGTTACGTTTTTAATTTGAAAAGAAGAGATCTCAACATACATTTAGTTTTATAGGATCGTCTTTTGAAAATTTCATAAGCATAAGGCTATTATTAATCTATCGTTAATGGATACCCGGTATACATTGTTGATAAATTTCATTTTACTCGTTCAATACGAAATCCCCAAATTATTCCACCCAGTAGACATCTAAGTGTTTTTGGAAAATCATTTTAAACTCGTGTGTCGAGTTTATGGAATAATTTGCCTAGGGAACTGAGAAAGTTTACTTATTCGCTGATTGTGTTTAAATCTAAACTAGTAGAATTTGCACAATTGCTTGTATTGGAGTCTTAAGGGGAAATTATATGTTCCATCTCTTTAGTCTGGCCATACACTTGCAATATTGTTGTACAGCTTCTCGTTTTATTTCTTTATTCTAATACCATGTGTGTTGGTAGATTGGGGACTTAAATGGAGAGGTTGCGCAATAGTATTGCTGATGTATGGATAGCTTTAGTATGTACGCCTTTTTAATGAAACTTTGAAAGCTTATCTTGTGAGAGTTCAGCTGTTTCTGGAATTTATTCTTGCAGCATTCATTTATTATTTATTTTTTTTAGATATATGTACTTAAATATAAATATATTATTGTATTATTGATCTCATGTAAATGTTAATTTTTTGAATTTCGTGTTTATATATTATTATTGTATGCATTAGCCTTAACATATATTTATATAGAATTCTGTTATATATATTTTTAGTAGCTTTACTTAGCCATATAAGGCCCTAAGGGCTCGGTTATGTAAATGAAGATTTAATAAAAAAAATAAAAAAAGAAAATTGTAAATTTATAACGTTATAACTTTTGTTTTTGGTGACGACGTACCCCTGCTATAAATAGCTGTCAAATTCGAACTCAAATAGGGGACATTTTGCACTAAATAAGATTATTGAAATATATGATGTAATAATGCGCCCAAAAACATATGAAATTTAAAAAATGGCATAAAAACTAAGTAAGCGAAAACAGTCAGAGTTTTCTAGAATTCATCTGAAATAGAATCGCCACACTAGTCAAATGAAAAAGGATTTCCGAAAATTTTTAGACTTTGTAATTCCTATTATGGTTTTAATAAAACTTAATTAAAGTCCTTTTTAATTTAAAAACAACTTACCTATCTTTTAACCGATTTAAATTTTATTTGCATTCTGGAAAGACAATTTACTGAAAATCATCTTTAGAATTTTTTAGAGAGTTAAAAGAAAAGAATCAAATACCCCCTTGTAAAATGTTTTCGAACTTTAAGGCCGATTCGGCACATTTTTGCGATATTCGATTATCCTTTCTTTGGGAGAAGTTGTTACTGACCCCCCTCATAAATATTAAAATAACTCACATTCACCCAGGAAACAGTCCCAGTTGTGGCCACCGAATTTGTTGCCAATCTTTATATTAAATTATATTTTTGGACGTGAAAGCCAATATTCAGTTGTCTAATTCAGTATTATATTCCACATAAACATTATTAGGTTCCACAAAATTTTATTAAAATTAAAAAATCTTATTTTAATTTCCTGGTATCGAACCCGGCCATTAAGATTCATAGTTTATACTCTTAGCCATTGCACCGCAACTACTTTTTAATATATTTGCTCTTTAATTATATGAATATTTTATTTTAATTAGAAAAAAAAAATAATTTAAATTTCTGTCTTTTCCGGAATTCGAACTCCGAAATCCAGCGTACTGAGCTACCTCTCTACCCAGTGCACCACAAACACTTATTAATTTTAAGGTCTGATTTTTAATTTATATATTTTGTTAGGAAAACAAAAACAGTATAGAATTCGTTTACCAGTAGGTACCAGTCATTGGATACGTCTGTTTTCAATACAATCCACAATTCGGTTGGTTCTACTGAGCATAGATTAGGTTACCCCTACTTGTAGTGCACACTTTCTAATATTGACAATTTTTAAATAAATGTAATAAATAACAATTTTCTAGTATATCCACTAATACATGATTGCATCCACTATACACAATTACTAAAAGAATTTAATTTTAAAGTTTGTTGGAAATACCACTAATTGGATAATAGGATTGCCTTTTAATTCATTTTCCCTATTTTTAATACGTAATGAAATATTTTTGGTTTAGTACTCAATTATAGGTAACTCCAAATAAAATAACGTGCTGACAAATTAATTTTAATGGTTTTGATCCGATTCCAACCAATATTTTTCCTGTGTGTAATTTAATTAAATTTGTCTATGTATTTAGTAGTGCGTAAAATTAAGAGAATTTTAAACTGTAGTTTAAAATTAATTGGTTGGAATTCGGTTGAAACTATTAAAACTCAATTGTATAGCCACATTATTTATCCCAATTAAAAAATTTTCTTAATTAAGAACATTTAACTTTGTTTGTAATGATTAATTTTTTAGTGTAACCAATTTATGTCACAGTCATCAATAATTGGTGAACTCAACTATTGTTGTACCAAAAATTTAGTTATGATAATAATCGGTAGACCCAGCCGCCACTAGAATTATAATAAGTCATAAAGACTATAAATCCAAAGTAATAACAATATATTTTGAATATTCAGTTTATTTTAAACTATCAGTTGAAAAGTTAAAAAGAAAATATTAAACAAACAGTTTTATTTTTTAATAGAAGAAATCATTTAAATACATATAATTAAAAGAGAAAAAATTTCGAAAACAGTAATTTTTAAGGTAAGTTAATATCATAAATAGGAACAGTTAAAAAAATTTTAAATAATTGGTCTTTTTCAGTAGCTTGTGAAATTTAATCAGAAAATCTAAATTCTAAGAGCGTGACAAATGATTTCAATTAATGTTCGTGTTCCAGCTTGCATAAAAAATAAAGCATTAATGATTTTTCAAACATACTATACAAAACATGCGACCTGCTATTTTCTAAAAACTTCCACTTCAAAACCCTTTTTGTGAAAAATTACGACCTGCTATTTTGTAAAGATGTCCCTTTAAAACCCTTTTGTGTGAAAACGACGGACAAATATTCCGACTTCCTGATCTCATTACAGAACGGCAGATTCTTAACAACTATTCTTACTGTCATCCGAATTGCGAATAAAATCTCAGAATTCGCGCTTTTGTATATAAAAATCTGCTAATTGAAATATTATCTTAGAAGTTTTTTGTTCACAAAGTTAACATTACTGTGTCATTTGTTGTAAAAAAATTTCAGAAAAGTCTTTGAAGCATTAATTATTTATTTTATATAGAAAAATTCGTCAAGACCTTAGGTTTTCCATGGAACTGATTTAGTAAAAATGTGTTGTTATATTGTATATATTTTTACCCCTAAATTCACAAACGCTTTGTAAAATTATAGGAAGTTTATTGCACAAATTTTGTATGAAAATGACGTTTTGTAAACCTGCTATAACTTTACAAAGCATTTATGAATTGAGGGGTTAGATTTTAGATGTATTTTAATTAAAAAATATTTAAATTAAAAATTATGATTCTCTTTATTTTGGAAATGTTGTAGGAAATTTTAAATTTTAATTGTAGCTACAGAACTATTTTTCATAGAATTTGGCAGTCATACCTGAAAATGTTCATTTTCATAACCGAACGTTTAGTGATGCCAACCGATACTGTATTGAAATTAAAGATAGTTGCTGTAACCGCATCAATTCGATTGGCAACAAATTCGGTTAGCACAACGAATCTGTTTTCTGGGTGTACATACACAAAATAAATCGTTTGGAAATCCACTTACACTACCATGTTATAATTACACAAAAATAGTTGCATTAGTAAAATATCAGCGTTAAGAACTAAAAATGTTTAACTTAACTATAAGAAGGTCATAACTACTACAAAAATCTGCTTTCCCGACCATTTTAAATAAAAATCAAATTCCAAGATTTTTTTGGTAGACGAAAACATTAAAATTTTTCATTCTCCCAACAATTATTTTAATTTTTGCATTAAAAATACAAAAATTGTTTATTCGGACTTTCTATATTTTCATATATTTAGTTATTAGATTTTATTTGTTGTTTCAAAAAAGGTTGTTCATTTTCCTGTTAGAGAATATAATTGTTTCGTAACCATCACGCTAACTCATCAGTTGTCCGCAATAAGAAAATGATAGCTTTACTAAACCAACTGAGACATTACATAAGGTACAAAAAATAAACGGGATGAGAATTTTGTAAAAAGGAATTGACTTATAGCTGGTTTTACCAAATCAGACAGTTCATATACGAGAGTACAAAATTCTCGTCCCGTTGATTTTTTGTACCTTATGTAATGTCTCGGGTGGTTTAGTAAAGCTATCATTTCCTTATTACGGACAACCGATGAGTTAGCGTGATGGCTATTTTACATTCTCTCTCATAAATTAGCTGCACTTATTACATGTTAGTTGTACCAATCAAATATTACAAATATTTCATTACTAAGTAATGCCGTACTAAGATTTTTGTACCAAATGATGGTTACATGTACTGAATTAAAAAAAGTTTTTAATTTATATAATAGATTTTCGGTTGTAGTACCCAAACTAAAACAGCACAACAAATAATTTTGGTCACCACAACCAAGAAAAAACAAACAAGACCAAAATTATTAAATTTAATTTAAATTAACTGTCAAAAATTAAAAATTCCAAGTGAATAAAAAATTACAAATTAAAGATAACATTTTTTTGAGTTTTTAAAAATCAGGTGGAATTATACAAAACATGTTATTAATTCCCATATTAAAGGTATTTTAAATAAGAATACCGATTTGTGCACTAAATAATTACTTTTTCATTTTGATTTTTAGTGTAACAGCTGTTGCAACAATATGATTATTTTTGGAAAGCATTTCCTGCCTGTCCTCAAAGCAATAATAAACTACATAAAAATAAAAAAATAAGCGAAGCTTTGGTAATAAGCATTTAAAGTTTGTGGAGTTCTCTCCTCTCTTGTGGCGAAAACTGCTTAGAGAGGATATTTTTCTGCAGAATAGCCCTCAGATTTTCAGGAGCTTAACATATAAAAAAAATTCTGAGGACTTTTGCCAAAAGTAAAACCATCCAGTTTTGGGAAATTTTTTGGAAAACCATCAGATTTCGAGGGCTTTTTCTTAAAAAAAAACTTTTTCAAGGGGATAAAGTTCCCGGAAATGGTCTTCCTGTTTTTTTTTTCTACAATGAATATATATTTATTAGAGTTCATCAAAAATATATAAAAATTTTTTGATTTTGGGATATCATCATTTTTTTAAAAGTTTTGCCATCAAAAAAAGAATGGGGTTCTTTTATTTTTTTATTTCAACTCCTTCTACTGGCACAAGTCGCCCAAACACGCTGATTTGGAGACTAATTTTCTGCAGAGCAAAAACGGCTGCAATTCTGGGAAATCTGACTTTACCATTCGATTCTACAGCAAAAATTAATATAAAAAACATTTTTTTTGCGTTTTCTGAATACAGCAGATAGTCATTAGAGTGGTGCAAAAATCCACTGTTTTCAATAATTTCAAAAAAAAGTAACTTTTTTATTACACACAATGAAAATGCATTCCCTGCTGAGAATATTGGTGGAAAAATTGTTGATATACCGCGACCCGTTAAAAAGTTATTTAGTAATCAAATATGTTTAATAAAAAAATCTAAACATTACAAAACTTGCGAATTATTTTGTCTTTACTAAAAAAGAAATTTATAATGCGGCAGCGAGTATTGAAAGCTGCATTTTAATTAGCTCAAATACTTTTTCATTGAATTAAAAAAAAACCAAATTTGATTAGCTAATAACTTTTTAACTTTTCCAGGTATATTAAAAATTTTTGTACCCATGTACTCAGCCGGAAATACATTTTCATTGTGTGAAATAAGAAAGTAACTTTTTAGAAGTTTTTGAAAAAATTGATTTTTCGAACCACTCTAATGGCTATCTGGTGTATTTTAAAAATGCAAAACAAAAGTTTTTTATATTAAATTTTGTTGTAGAATCGAATGGTAAAGTCAGATTTCCTGTAAATGTAACTGTTTTTGCTCTGGAGGAAAAGGGTCTTAAAATCCGCGTTTTTGGTCGACTTGCGCCAGTGGAAAGAGTTGAAATAAAAAAGAAAAAAAACGCCATTCTTTTTTTTATACAAAACCTTTAAAAAAAGTGTTGATATCCGAAAATCAAATTTTTATGACGAACTCTACCCTATAAACAATTTCACTGGAATTTAAGTTGAAATCAAGTTTAATTCCAGTCCTGTTTTCCAGTTTCAAGTCTTGAATTCAACTTTTATTACATTTTATTTCAATAGCATACTCCAGCAAAAGGGAAACAAAAATTCAAGTTTGAAATATTTTTGTTAAAAAAACAAGTGCTAGAATTTGAAATATACTTTACTTCAAGCAAAATTTAAAGCACTTGAATTTTTAAAACCTACGTGCTTATTGGGTAATGTTTATGTATAATATTTGTATTTTATTAATTCTTCTAATATGCACCCAGAAAACAGTCTCAGTTGTGGCCACAGAATTTGTTGCCAATCGAATTCGTGCAGTTACGACAACTACCTTTATATTAAATTATATTTTTCGTCGTGAAAGCCAATATTCGGTTGTCTAATTCAATATTATGTTCCACATAAATATTATTATGTTCTACAAAATTTTATTGAAATTAAAAAACTTTTTTTGAATTTTCTGGTATTTAACCCGGCCCTTCAGGTTAATAGTTCACACTTTTACCCACTGCACCACAACTACTTTTAAATTTCTTAGCCATATTTACTGTTTATACATATGAATATTTTATTTTAATTAAAAAAAAACGTCTAAATTTTTGTCTTTTCCGGGATTCGAACCCGGAAATCCGGCGTACTAGGCCAACTCCTTAACCACTACACCACAAACACTTAATTATTTTAATGACTAATTTTGAATTTATGTTTTTTATTTGGAAAACAAATACGGTATAAAATTCGTTTACCAATACCAATTAATAGTTGTGTGTGTTATTAATACAATCTTCAATTCGGTTGGTTCTACAGAAACTCGAATTTAAGTTCATATTTGATTAGGATACCCGTATTTGTAGTTACCACTTTCTAATATTGAAATACTTTTAATAAAGGTTATAGATAAAACCAATTTTCTTGTATATTCACTAAATAAATGGCTGCTTCTACTGCATAGAATTACTAAACTGATACTAATTTTAAAATTGATTGGAGATACCAATAATTTGTTAAAAGGTTATTTTTTAGTTCATTTTTCCTATTTTTAATACCTAGCAAAATATTTTTGATGTAGTATTCAATTATAGGTAACTCCAAATAAAATAAGGTCCTGGCAAATTCATTTTAATGGTTTTGATCGAAAGCCAACCAATCTTTTTCCTGGGTGTTGAAAATGGTGTTTTATTAAAACCGATTGGGATTTCGAAAGAAATTTTGTTGGATCTACTGAATGTTAAATTAGCTCAGGTAGTACTAACGTGATTCGGTTGTAACAACTTTTTTTTATTGTACTAGCATAGTAGGTATAACCATAAATGTCGATAGCTGCAAACGAATAATGTGATAGTACTTGTGACTACCAAAATTCGGTTGGCAACAAATTCGGCTGTCACAACGATTCTGTTCTGTGTGTGTATTTGTATGGGCTTCATTTTATGAGTGTAGAATTGAGATAAATTTTTTAATTAAGTGCGACATATCAATTCTGATAGACTTTAGGATAAATATCACAAACGTGAACACCAAATTTCAAAATTAGCTCTAGTTTTTGAAATATTTGAAAATTTAACTTTTAGCAAAAAGACATTTTTTTGGTTAAAATTTTGTTATTTATTCATATCCCGGATAATTTTTAATATGGTTTCAAAATATAGACTTTGGACTTTCAGAAACATATCTACTTATTTTGAATATGTAAAGGATCTAGGATATAAATGCAATTAAAGTGAAAACTTCACTTATTTTCCTTTTTGTAAAATCCCTTAATCGGATTTGCAAAATCTTTACATACTTATTTCATAAATTCATATTCCACTAAATTCTTTTTATCAAAAGAATCACAACTTCTGCATTAACATTTGCAGAAAATTCAATCTGAAATACATATTTTACATCTTTATACCCTACACCACTATGTGGTCATTATACCCTACACCACTATGTGGTCAGGGTATTATAAGTTTGTGCTGATGTTTGTAACACCAAAAAATATTGGTCGTAGACCCACCTTATAGTATACCGATCGGTTCAGAATTTTTTTTTATTTCGATTTAACGATGTCCGTCCGTCCGTCCGTCTGTCTGTCCATGCAATCTTGTGCGCACTCTACAGGTCGCAACTATTAAGATATTTTGATGAAATTTGGTACGCAGACCTATGTTGGCCCAAGGACGAACAAGTTTGATTTTTTTGAACATCGGTCCATGTTTAGACCTAGTGCCCATATAAGGGTCCTACCAAAATTATACTGTTTATATGCTGCAGGTCGTAAATATCAAGATATTTTGATGAAATTTGGTACACAGACCTATATTGGCCCAATAATGCAGCCTATTGATTTTAGTGAACATCGGTCCATGTTTAGACCTAGTGCCCATATAAGGGTCCTACCAAAATTATACTATTTATACGCTGCAGGTCGTAAATATTAAGATATTTTGACGAAATTTGGTACACAGACCTATGTTGGCCCAATAACGCAGCCTATTGATTTTGGTGAATATCGGTCCATGTTTAGACCTAGTGCCTATATAAGGGTCCTACCAAAATTATACTGTTTATATGCTGCAGGTCGTAAATATTAAGATATTTTGATGAAATTTGGTAGACAGACCTATATTGGCCCAATAATACAGCCTATTGATTTTGGTGAACATCGGTCCATGTTTAGACTTAGTGCCCATATAAGGGTCCTATCAAAATTATACTGTTTATACGCTGCAGGTCGTAAATATTAAGATATTTTGATGAAATTTGGTACACAGACCTACATTGGGCCAGTAACGCAGCCTATTGATTTTGGTGAACATCCGTCCATGTTTAGACCTAGTGCCCATATAAGGGTCCTACCAAAATTATACTGTTTATACGCTGCAGGTCGCAAATATTAAGCTATTTTGATGAAATTTGGTACATAGACCTATGTTGGCCCAAGGACGAAGCCTATTGATTTTGGTGAACATCGGTCCATGTTTAGAACTAGTGCCCATATAAGGGTCCCCACAAAATTATATTGTTTATACGCTGCAGGTCGCAAATATTAAGCTATTTTGATGAAATTTGGTACATAGACCTATGTTGGCCCAAGGACGAAGCCTATTGATTTTGGTGAACATCGGTCCATGTTTAGAACTAGTGCCCATATAAGGGTCCCCCCAAAATTGGCTTGGTTACAAACTGCAGGTCGCAAATATTAAGATATTTTAATGAAATTTGGTGCGCTGACTCACATTATAAAAAATTTTGACACAAGCCCCATTTTAACCCATTCGAATTTCGGATCCAAACAATACACCAGACTGGTGTAGGGTATTGTATAGTCGACATGCCCGACTTTAACCTTTTTAGTCGTTTTATTTTAAATAAATTTTATATGAATTTAAGTACTATGGCAAAAGGGAATAAAGTACATTTTTGAACATGCATATTGTGAAATCTGTATTTGTTCGAAATTTGCACTTCAATTATCTAAAACTTTGTTGAAATTGATTAGAAAATATATGTTTTATACTCTGAATGGTTTTATTTGTGTTTTATACTTTAAGATTTGTCACTTACTCCTTATTTTTTAGGTTTTAAAAAAGAAAGTCTTTTTTAGGTTTAGTCAATATTAACTTAAAACGAGTAAAAAAGTTAAAGTCGGGCATGCCGACTAAACAATACCCTACACCAGTGTGGTTAAAAGCCAACTAATGTTCGGATTCGAAATTCGAATGGGTTGAAATGGGACTTGTGTCAAAATTTTCTATAAAATGATAAAAAAAGAGAAAATCGTAAAAAGGCCCATATGGCCTATAGGTCCAAATATGAACCGATTCTGTCTAGAATCTATAGGGCTTGTTCCTGGGACCATATGAGTCAGCGAAACAAATTTCATTGAAATATCTTCGTATTTGCGACCTGCAGCGTGTAACCAAGCAAATTTTAGGGGGACCCTTATATGCGCACTAGGTCTAAACATGGATCGATTTAAACCAAAATCAATAGGCCTTATCCTTGGCCGACATAGGTCGGTGTACCAAATTTCATCAAAATATCTTAATATTTGCGACCTGTAGCGTGTACCTAAGCCAATTTTGGGGGGACCCTTATATGGGCAACTATAACTAGGTCTTAAAAAGGACCGATTTTAACTAAAATCAATAGGCTTCGTCCTTGGGCCGACGTAAGTCGGTGTGCCATATTTCATCAAAATGTTTTAATATTTGCGACTTGTAGAGTGCGCACAAGAATGCATTCTTGTCAGACAAACAGACGGACGGGCGGACGGACATCGTTAAATCGAAATAAATCGTGATTCTGAGTCGATCGGTATACTATAAGGTGGGTCTAGGCCCTTTATTTTATGGTGTTACAAAGATCAGCACAAACTTATTGTACCCTGACCACGTAGTGGTGTAGGGTATAGTTAAAACAGAAAATCTGAATTTTTTGATAAATTATGTAAGTAACATGAGATGTTTACTAAAGTCACAAATTCAAATATTAGATATTCCTTTCATCGCAGATTATTTATTAATGAAATCGTGAAAAACAATTTTAAATGCATATATGCACACACACATCAAAATTGGTCAAAATTATATTTTTTATATTTCCTCATGTTTATTAGTCTATGTCATTTACATATGAAACACAATATTCATTAAATGTCCATCGCGACTTCTCTCACAACATAAGATGCGCGTATCGAAATTTTCCATGACTTTTTGGCATAGTTTAGCCTGTATATCATTTATAACGCATATGATTTGGTCCTTCACCTCTGGAATCGTCTCCGGCTTATTACACACACAGAACAAATTTGTTGTGACAACCGAATTTGTTGCCAACCGAATTTTGGTAGTCACTAGTACATGTACATTATTCGGTTGTAGCGACCGCCAATTACAATTATACCTACTGTATTGGTACAGTGGAAGAGTTGTCCCAACCGAAATATTTTGGTATTCAGTAGATGCAACCGATTTTTTTAGAAATTTCAATCGAATTATATAAAACACTCTTTCCATTTTATTTTATTTTTTTTTTATTAGTTATTTATTTAAAATACATGTAAATAAAATATAATAAATTGATATCCCGACTAAAAAAGATGTTATATAATCATATATCGTATGATTATATATCGTATGATTATATATGTTCATATCTAATTTGATCCGAATATTGGAATATATAATTATATCAAGCGAGATAAGCATATTATCTAACCTGATACAATTTGATCCGAAAAATGGGTCTATCTGATTGCATCAAATTATATATAAATACATATAATTTGAGGAATATTTTCAAATAAAATTTTAGTAAATATTGTTGAGATCACTATTTTCATTCATATTAAATACTAATGCCCGATAGAACAGTTTGCCTAACAAAGTAGGTATCGGTCGATCTTTGCTATTTTGATGCAATAGAGAAAAATTTTATTGATGGAAAGATGTTTAAAATGAAGATTGGATGCGATTTAGGCCGTTTTTATGACGCAGATTGTCGTTAAACTTAGAATAACGCAGTTTATTTTGTTTTATTTCAATAAAGACCAAAATTCAAAACGAAAGAAAGTTGTTTAGAAAAAATTTTGTTAATAAACTTGGAAATAGCTGATCAAAATAAATTTTCAGTTTAACTCAACATTACAAAAATTTGTCGGAACAACTTTTTTTAGTTTAGAGTTTTGGTCTTTCTTATAAAATGTTTGTCTCTCTTATACAATAAAAAAAACTACCTTTCACCTTTTAAATTTAAAAATAAAAATTGTATTTTCGACCTTTAATTCCACAACGAAAAAAAAATTTACATTATTTATTTCTTTAAAATCATTTTTATTTTAATAAAGAGTGTTGTGCTAAATATTTCAAAAATAGATGTTAAATTAAATTATAAACATTAATTTATATGTCAAAGTGCAAAATTCGAAACCAGATCCACAATTTCTAAGTTTGTTTTTCTTAATTCTTATAGTGCAATTAAACTTTATAAAATTTTGTATAATTAGATATCATGTCAGATATAATTATATATCAAGTTAACACAATTTTCTATTAACTTTGTTTTATATTTTGATTAGGGTTTGGGATTTCCTGGACTTTTTTATTTCCCGGGAAACGGGAATAAAAAAATTTGATTGCCGGGAATTCCCGGGATATATTTTTGAACAAAATTGTTAATGAAAACCACCTATATAAGTAATTTTTGTTAAAAAAACACTATTTCAGTACAAATGCAGTCTGTGTAGTGAGAATTCAAAGTAAAACGAATAAAAAGGTTAAAGTCGGGCATGCCGACTATACAATACCCTACACCAGTCTGGTTAAAAGCCAACTAATGATTGGATCCGAAATTCGAATGGGTTAAAATGGGGCTTGTGTCAAAATTTTCTATAATGTGAGTCAGCGCACCAAATTTCATTAAAATATCTTAATATTTGCGACCTGCAGTTTGTAACCAAGCCAATTTTGGGGGACCCTTATATGGGCACTAGGTGTAAACATGGACCGATGTTCACCAAAATAAATAGGCTTCATCCTTGGGCCAATATATGTCTGTGTACCAAATTTCATCAAAATATCTTAATATTTGCGACCTGCAGCGTATAAACAACATAATTTTGGGGGGACCCTTAAATGGGCACTAGGTCTAAACATGGACCGGTGTTAACCAAAATCAATAGGCTTCATCCTTGGGCTGACATAGGTCGGTGTACCAAATTTCATCAAAATATCTTAATATTTGCGACCTGCAGCGTATAAATAGTATAATTTTGGTAGGACCCTTATATGGGCACTAGGTCTAAACATGGACCGATGTGCACCAAAATCAATAGGCTGCGTTACTGGGCCAATATAGGTCTGTGTACCAAATTTCATCAAAATATCTTAATATTTGCGACCTGCAGCGTATAAATAGTATAATTTTGGTAGGACCCTTATATGGGCACTAGGTCTAAACATGGACCGATGTGCACCAAAATCAATAGGCTGCGTTACTGGGCCAATATAGGTCTGTGTAACTAATTTCATCAAAATATCTTAATATTTGCGACCTGCAGCATATAAACAGTATAATTTTGGTAGGACCTTATATGGGCACTAGGTCTAAACATGGACCGCTGTTCACCAAAATCAATAAGCTGCGTTACTGGGCAAATATAGGTCTGTGTACCAAATTTCATGAAAATATCTTAATATCTACGACCTGCAGCGTATAAACAATATAATTTTGGTAGGACCCTTATATGGGCACTAGGTCTAAACATGGACCGATTTTAACTAAAATCAATAGGCGTCGGCCTTGGGCCGACATAAGTCGGTGTACCAAGTTTCGTCAAAATATCTTAATATTTGCGACCTGTAGAGTGCGCACAATAATGCATGGACAGACAGACAGACGGACGGACGGACAGACGGACATCGTTAAATCGAAATAAAAAAAATCTGAGCCGATCGGTATACTATAAGGTGGGTCTAGGACCAATATTTTTTGGTGTTACAAACATCAGCACAAACTTATAATACCCTGACCACATAGTGGTGTAGGGTATAATGACCACATAGTGGTGTAGGGTATAAAAATAAAATTTTTTTACGAAAAATGTTTTAAACTTTTAATTGGTGAAAAAGAGCTTCCTTTGCACTCATTCAAAAAGTACTGAAAAAATATTGAAGTGGGAGTACTTCTCTAAGAAGTACTTCTAGATCATTAATTGTAGTGCTTTTGCTACTGCTTCGGCATCTCTTTTTTTGCTGGGTATGTTATACAAGTATGTGCAGTTGTTTAGTAACTGGGTTGCTATCCTACAGTTGCATAAGCACTTAAGCGTTTAAAATTATGTGAAGGTATGTTTCATAATCAATGAAGTGTTAACAAAACATAGACAAAACGAGTAAAAAGGTTAAAGTCGGGCATGCCGACTATGCAATACCCTACACCAGTCTGGGTAAAAGACAACTAATGTTTGGATCCGAAAATCGAATGGGTTAAAAGGGGGCTTGTGTCAAAATTTTCTATAATGTGAGTCAGCGCACCAAATTTCATTAAAATATCTTAATATTTGCGACTTGCAGTTTGTAACCAAGCCAATTTTGTGGGGACCCTTATATGGGCACTAAGTCTAAACATGGACCGATGTTTATCAAAATCAACAGGCTTCGTCCGTGGGCCAACATAGGTTTGTGTACCAAATTTCATCAAAATATCTTAATATTTGCGACCTGCAGGGTATAAACAATATGATTTTGGGGGGATCCTTATATTGGCACTAGGTCTAAACATGGACCGATGTTAACCGAAATCAATAGGCTTCGTCATTGGGCCGACGTAAGTCGGTGTACCAAGTTTCATCAAAATATCTTAATATTTGCGACCTGTAGAGTGCACACAAGAATGCATGGACAGACAGACAGACGGACGGACGGACAGACGCACATCGTTAAATCGAATAAAATCTGAGCCGATCGGTATACTATAAGGTGGGTCTGGGACCAATATTTTTTGGTGTTACAAACATCAGCACAAATTTATAATACCCTGACCACATAGTGGTGTAGGGTATAATGACCACATAGTGGTGTAGGGTATAAATACTACTATATTTCAAATCTAAATATAAACTTTTTAAAGAATCTAAGGGCTTTTATAGAAAAAACGCACAGAATGTTGAGAATATAGTCTAAGATTTATTCGTAAAATAAAAAAAAACTTACAAAGGAATCTCCCAACGCTTATATGTTGATTTTGATGAAACTCGGATATGTGATAGGGATTAAGGGGCCAGTATTATGGTCAACACTTAGCAGGCGGGATTTTCGACTTCAATTTTACTTAAGTAAGAAATTTCTCTTACGAAACATCTCCATTTCGTCTAAAGGAACTGGTGGTATTAAAGAATTCAACAATCCCTATAAAAAATAGCTTGGTAACTGGGTTTTTTCACAGAAACATATTCTCTTCCAGAAGTCTTAGCACTTGAAAATAGATAAAGTAACCGAAATGATGACAGTTCCTTTTGGTTGATATTGGATTCTGCTTTCCATATTTAAGAAATATTTATGCTTTGTTCAGTGCCTTGTTTTCTTGATTCTTTAACTCGTGCATATCCAACTTATTCCTAAAAATTAAAGAACCTTTAATGGCGATCTTTGGGACTATATTTTAATTTAGTTTATCTCAATCCACTTCTTTTATTATTTTCTGTTGCTGCTCCTTTTTCATTCATCACTGATAAATTTATGTGCAGTTGTCAAAAATTTATTAATTTTATATTTTCACTTTATTTTTTGCTTTTTTCCATTTAAAATTTTCTTGTAGATTACAATTTTCTGTTTTTATTTTTGACAATTTAATTAATCCATATATTGGTTGTAATTACCAAATTATTTAAATTGGTTAATGTTTTGTATATTTAGTGGTAAGTGCAAGTAACTTTCGGTTATAGTTATAGTTGGTTTTTATCAGTTGCGTTAGCCAATATAGGTCAGGTAATATCAAAGTTTTTATTTTGGATATTATAACTGAAAATCTGTTAGAAAATTCTTATATACATATTTATTTTAATTTTGGATAATGTAACCAACATTCCGAATTTAGTTCAAATTAAGTTTTAATGTAAACTTATTTGTTTCAATTCGGTTAGTACGGCTAACAAATTATTTATGTTACTAATTAATTTTGGACAATGAACAATTTTTAGTTTTTTAAGCAATTGTGGTTATCGAATTTGTTAAAAAAAAATATTTGATTATATAAATTGGTTATGAAGGCCGATTATTAAAGCAAAAATAATGGTCATTCAGTTGGAATTTAAAAATTCTGGTCAACAACCCTAACTTTTGACCTATGCAGTTTATATTCCACTCTCATTACATTCATTATGCTGTACAAGTAAAATTGAGGTAAGTCTAATGGATTTCCAACTGATATGTTTTCTGTGTGTAACATAGACCATACTCTTCACAAAACTCGAGAGAAAGAAGTTCAATGGTGTCATATCGCAAGATCTAGGCGGCCATTTGACCTCGTTGTTCCTTGAAATAATGCATCCTGGGAACTTTGTTCGCAATACGGTCATTGTTTTATGCGCAGTGTGGCATGCCGTCTAATTCAGGCCATAGAAAGTTTCTTATCATGTAACGATAAAAAAAAATCCCGCGATGCTCGAAATGCACTTCTTGCACAACTACAATTTTCAACCGAATATCGCTCTATGACTTACTTTTCCAAAGACTGTAGTACCAATTGTCGTAAAAAAAATTAAAAAAACCTCCACAAATCACAAATACTTACTTTCAAAGATCTGCACTACTATTGAATCACCCTATAGGCAATACTATCGCAGCTGTCAAAACGTGCAATATATCAAATTAAAGTGCATATTTCATGATTTTAAAATGTTGCAAAAAATAGTGTTATTACTTTCAATATTATATTTTTTTTCCAAACAGTTTATTAAAAAATTTAATTTTCCCACAAAAGATATTCTAAAATTAGTATTTTTGCATTTTTAATAAAATTTTCTTTAGAATTCGGCAAGTTAAAAAAAACAAAAAAATATTTCACATAAACTTAGTAAATTTATTGTAGATTGCATTTTTGATTTTATACTGATTCCGTGTCTAAAAATTTGTTTTTGTAGCTCGAAAACTAAACGTGGGCAAGAGTGACAAGATGTTAAATTATTATTGTTAATACTGCATTTAAGTAAAGTCATATAAAATAATAAGAAATAGATAGATATAAATATACAGATATAAATCTATAAAAATATTGTAGCAGAAAAAGTTATTAAAAATTACCTTGCAGCAAAAAACTATTAAAGTCATCAGAATCAGTTTGCTAAATATTAGTTAAGAGCAATTCCATATGAAAACGATCAAAATTGGCAAATTTTTGGACGACCCCTCTCCGATTTTAAAATAAATAGTCTCAATCGATTGCCCAGCAAAAAATAATGTACCTACATATTTTTTTGTTTTTTTATAGTGACTGGTTTAGTGGTGGTGTACACCACTGTCATGTGACAAAATTGAAGAATTCTTCATAAGGGACCTCATTGAAAGTTGTTTTAAAAAACTACTAAAGCGATCGCAACGAGTGATAGCTCGTTGGAAAGGTATTGAATCAGGCTTTAATTGAAAAATAAAATTTTCCTAATTTTTCTCAGAAATTTACCTTTTTTCCCATGAAAATTAAATTTTCCCATGAAAATTAAATTTTCCGATTTTCCAAAGAAGCTCCTAAATTTTCCGGCTAATTTTTTTTTTTTTTTTGGATTCCTCATAATTTTTCCTTTAAAAATCAGCAATAAAAAAATGGGCCCCGACTCCTTGTTTGGACAGGAGAGGAGCATTTATAATTATAATTGAATTATTTGTAATTATTTAACATTATTTTATTTTATTATTAAAAGTACATTTTAAAAATTATTTTACAGTTAAAAATACATTTATGATGGAAAAATTAATTTTTTTTAAGAGCCCCAAGTTGAGTGTGTAGTGAATATGGTCTGCCTGCCTTCACAAGATCGGCCATAAATCCATGGATAATAGCAGCAGTGGCATGTAATGGCACACCAAACCCGACTGAGGCTACAGGTCATAAAATGTTTTTTAAATTTTTTAAATTACCAGGTAATAAATATTTCGCCTAAAATGACACGTGCAGAAACAAGTCATAAAACACGGATTTTCCATAAATATGGCGAAATATTTATTACCTGGTAATTTAAAAAATTTACAAAACATTTTATGACATGTGGTCGGCTTATTGGCAGTAACCAATTAAGTCCCTCTTTAAAAAACATTTTATGACCAGTAGTTCACGCAAATTTTCCTATTAAAGAAAAGCAAATATCGCTTATTTTTTTTTACCTATTTTTTACCAAAAAATAAATATAAATACTTCACACACTCTGAGTCAAATTTTAGTTGAATACTAAACGTGAAAGTGTTAAAGTGTTTTTTTTGTAAAGTAAAGAGTGAAGCTGTAAAGACAATTTAAAGTAAAATGAATAAATTTTGCTGCAATCCGTTTAACAAGAGTGGACATCGTTCGAAAAAGATAAAAGTGTTAAAATTAACTGGTGTTTCGAAGCGATACATGAATGAATTAAATATACAATACGGTGAAGAAGCAGAATTCATTTGCCCCAAGTGTAAAATCGATTTGTCTCAACAAGCAAATGCATTGAAATAAATGCAACCACAATCCGAGAGTGAAATGACAATTGAACAGAATGTTTCATCTGATATTGAGGCAGACATTCCGATGGTCAATATGTCTTTGAGTCCTTTGAATGAGGCTATTACCACTTTAGGTGAATCGCCTATTACAAAAAGAAAGTTGCGAAGTGAAAAATACAGGAAAGAGAAAAAAGGCAAGGTTATGAGTGCAATCGCGACAATATTTGATGAAGGCTCTGATAACGAATGCAGTCAAGCAGATGACGTTGATGACGGCAAACAAATGATTGAGCAGTTGAAAAGAAAATTGAATTTAGCGACCACTTTTCCGGAGAAATATCTCATTTTATCTGTGCTGCCTCAATCATGGTCTATACGCAAGATTTCTGAACAGTTTCAAACATCTTTTTACATCGCGAGAAGAAGCAAAGAATTAGTTCGACAGAAGGGCATATTGGCGACTCCCACCAAGAAATTTGGCTCAAGGACCCTCAGCGAAGCAACGATGAAATTGATTCAAGATTTTTACTGCAATGATGACAACAGCCGCGCCTGCCTAGGTACACGTGACTATGTTATCACACGTGAAGATGGAGAAAAAGTACACAAGCAGCGCAGATTATTATTATGTAATCTATCCGAACCATACCATCAGTTCAAAGAGAAATACCCAGCAGAAAAAGTGGGATTTTCTAAGTTTGCCATCCTACGACCATGCTGGCATTAGACAGGCACGGAACTCTTCGTCTGCCGACGTGCTAAATTTAAAGTTACTTTAATTTTATAATGATGCCAAGACAATTGAAATTTTTAATAAATATTGTAATTAAGTATAAGCAGCAAAATAAGAAAGATTTTTTCTTCATAAATGTATTTTTAACTGTAAAATAATTTTTAAAATGTATTTTTAATAATAAAATAAAACAATGTTAAATAATTACAAATAATTCAATTATAAAAAATATAAAAACAATGAGAACAAGGTGGTCTCTTAAATGCTCCTCTCCTGTCCAAACAAGGAGTCGGGGCCCATTTTTTTATTGCTGATTCTTAAAGCAAAAATTATGAGGAATCCAAAAAAAAAAAAAATTAGCCGGAAAATTTAGGAGCTTCTGTGGAAAATCGGAAAATTTAATTTTCATGGGAAAAAAGGTAAATTTCTGAGAAAAATTAGGAAAATTTTATTTTTCAATTAAAGCCTGATTCAATACCTTTCCAACGAGCTATCACTCGTTGCGATCGCTTTAGTAGTTTTTTTTAAAACAACTTTCAATGAGGTCCCTTATGAAGAATTCTTCAATTTTGTCACATGACAGTGGTGTACACCACCACTAAACCAGTCACTATAAAAAAAAAAAAATATGTAGGTACATTATTTTTTGCTGGGCAATCGATTGAGACTATTTATTTTAGAATCGGAGAGGGGTCGTCCAAAAGGTGATCGCTTTCATATGGAATTGCTCTTAAATAAAAAAAGGACAAATATTGTTAAATGTACAAAATCATAGTTAAATTTTTAGATGTTTGCTTTCAAAAAGTTATTAGCGCAGAAAAGCCGAAGAAAAGCGAAAAATGTTACATACAGGAAAAAATTTTTTGAAATCAAGAAGAAATAGCATTTAGTATTGCAGCTTTAAAATCAAAGTAAGTTTGTTTTCTTTTTAATTTAAATATGCTCCTGCTTACTTTTAAAATGCGAAAACAAAGTATAAAGTGTTGACATATTAATCTAAATATGAAAAAGTTTAATTTAATTAGAATCATATTAAGTTTAAAAAGATTCAAACTTGATCAAAAAATGTTCATAAAAAATAAGACATTAATTCAAATATGATGTAATACTTGATTTAACTATGATTTTTTTTCTCTATGTATTATATATAATAGCTGTGTTTGTGCGGCAAGCAATTAACGTTGGCTTATGTCATTCCCATACAAATTCGACGTTAGACAATGTTTAGTATTAACTGTTAATGTTACTTACTAATAGCCGTTTTTTCTAATCACTTGTATTTAATAAATCCAAAAAGTATTTCTAAAAGTGCTCAAAAGATGGGGGTAGATTCTTCCTATTTTAAAAAAATTTTCTGCGACACTTCTTTCACCCTAATTTTTAATACCGAATTCGATGATGAAGGATTTTACTTTAACTTTTAATTTATAATTATATTTTACATAAAACAGCGATAAACAGTCTGCCTTTTCAGTTTTATCACTTCAATTTATATTTTTACACAATTGAAAAATTCCATTGCAACATTTAATATTCACTAATTGGATTTAATTAAATTACTTACTGTAGAGTGAAAAATTGCCATTTCTATTTGAGCTATTTCTCCATCTCCAAGATGAAAAATATGTATTTGGTGAGGTGTAGTTTTTTTTCTAAACATATTTCATAAAAAAAAATTAATAAAAACCTTTTATTTGTTGGTTTTTCAATTTTTTTTTTCTCTTTTGATTTTCATTCGTATTTTTTTCTGACATTAAATTAATAGGCTGTTTCATATATTTGTGCTTTTATTGTGTATTTATTAAATCCAGCTTTTTTTGGATTTAATAAATCCATTTTTTGTATGAAAAATTCTAAATCCAGGTTATTAAAAAACACGCTAAATGTCAAATTTGTATGGGAATGACATAAGCGAACGTTGATAGCTTGCCGCACAAACACAGCTAATGATGAATAATATACACAATTGGGTATTACACAGAGTTGTATCTTTCTAATATTTATAAAATACACAATTGGGTATTACACAGAGTTGTATCTTTCTAATATTTATCTTTATTATAATTAATCTCATAAAAGTAGGATTAACTGCTTATTCAAGTATTAAACAAGTTGATTAAACCATATTTTAATCCAGGTTAACGGATAATCCCACTTTTAATCTGGTTTCTATTTCTAAGCGACTCTGTATTCATAGTACTAATTGTATGTAACCTTGATTTTTGTTATAATTCGGTTGGCATCATTGTAAAACACATACACTAAAGTCAGATAAAAATAAACATTAGGACGCTGCCGCTAAAATATTTTGGCACTGTCGACAAATATGTTGCTAACACCGACATTTTCCGATCTCATCATATGCCGGATCGGCGCCACTTTGGTATTTTAAACTGACAGAGTCAAACTTTTAACTGTCAAGTTAATAAAAAATTCATGTGTAAAAGATGGAGATTTGAAAGTTGGATTAACTTTAATTAAGTAGGTTAACTTTTGTGTGTAAAAAGTTTCTTTGTTTTCTGTATTTAAATACATAAGTGTTGCCAGAAAAGTTTTTGTTCATACCCCAATCTCACAAGTTTGAATCACCAAAAATCACAGCAAAAATTTTTAATCCACAGTTTTGTCCCCAACTCATATCGATTTAAAAAGAAAAACAAATGTAAATTAAATGGAATATTTTAGGAAAATGAAAAGGAATATGCTAGGGAAAAAACTAACGGTATTCGCCACAGTAGGTCTTTTGGCCGAAGAGCAAAATTTGTTACTTTAGCAAAATTTATTGCTGTTTATTGGCTTAATATAAAATTTGTTGATTTTAGCATTTTTTTTTATGTTAAATTTAACAAATATAAATTTAACCCTTTCACTACCGACTTTTTGTTTGCGGATGTATCGTCATTTTGAATTTAGATTCTTATTAAGGGTCCTCAAGTTAGAAAAAAATATGCAACATATTTTGTCCCCTCCCCCTCCTAACCACCCAAAATGATGGTCGAAAATCGATTTTTTCAAACTTCTGAGCCCTGTTTTACCTCTTAAACATTCGAGTAGCCAAAAATCTTTTGGTTGGTTTTCTTCTCGTCATAAAACGAAGCTATATGCCAATTTTCAATAATCTATCTTCTTTAGTTTAGGAGAAACACCAAAACCCACTTTTCACGGAGATTATAATTTCTTCAAAAAATTAGACCCCATTAACAAATATCGCGACCATATTTTCATGTTGAACTGCTTATACATATAATGATTTTTATTTTAAGTCCAAGATCCCAATAAATAAGTTTAAAGTTTTTTTTGCACTATTAAAATTTATATATTCATTTAAAGATGTGTAGACTGTAGTGTACAAGGGTAGTGAAAGAGTTAAGTAAAAAGTTTGTAAAACTACATTTTGATCTGTAATAGAATTTATCTGTCGTAGAATTTATCCAAATTTATAGTCTATAGAAATAGATATTATTTATTTATAGAAATTTATTTATAGAAATAGCGACATCTTTAAAACTTCGGTTTCATTGGTGGCGCCATTTACCTGGTAATAGCAGCAAGGGGAAAATATTATATTTTAACAATAAATTTTGTAAAATTTAGCGAATAGGTTCTTAAAAATTAGTTTTAAATAATTTTGAAAATTAACAGTCAAAATTAGTTAAATTACTGAGGATTTTTTTTCTTTTTTTTTTTTTTAATAATAAATACAGCATTTATTTACTTCAAATTACATAGCCAAAGCCCTGGGGGCCATATATGATTAATAAAAGCTACTACTACTAGTATTGTGTTAAATAAAGATAACTAAAATCTTTGCTTAAATCAGTATTTCCACTAAAAATTTGTTTGACAGACTTTTTTACTGACGTATTATTTTAAGTGTACCCGCGATCATTTTAATTTTTGGACTGCATACATTTTTAATTATTTCTAACATCTATTAATTTTTAACATTTCCCTAAATATTGATTTTATTTAAATTAATATATTTCTTCAAATTTTAAAGAAACAAAAATTCGAATAAATTTCATATTTCATAATACTCTAATTAGTGTATAAATAAATACGAAAAATTTTACACATGAAAGAACGTGTAATTTTACAAGAGATTGTAAACCATTTTTGACATTTATTTTGTACAAATCAAGTTTACACGATACACGTGGTATATATGAGCTTAAAAAATATGATTTCTGTATTTTTTATTAGACAAGTATACCATATCGTAGGTATGCTCAATGCACAGTATACGATATCGATAAATGGACGTTTTTACAAAAGGGTATTACAAAAAAATACAATGCCGAAAAATAAATAAAAATAGTGGTAAAAATGGTTCCCAATATTTTGTGAATCCCCAAATATGGAATACCTATTTGCAAATTTGAAAACAAGTTATTTATAATCTTATTAGAAATATTTAGACTTTATTAATAAAAAAATTGCAATTGTGGGCGAAAATTTATGCACTAAAATGTTTTTTTTTAGAATATTTATCTAAAGCTTGATATTATTTTATAAAATATTTAAGATGCATTTTGCAAAAAAACAAGCACTAAAAATACCGTTATTTTAACTTTTGAAAAATAACTAACAAATGAATTAAAAATAACTAACAATGAAGTGAAATACCTGACAAATTTTTACTACAAAATTTTTAAAACAACTGACAAAATAGGTAAAAACTGATATTTTTACAGTTAATTTTTCATATTGTTAAATTATATTTTAATAAAAAAAAAAACAATTTTTTTTTGTGCATGGGAAATAAAATTTTCTGATTTTTATTTACAAAGTAAGAATGTATAAATAAATAATAACAAATATAAACTAAACAAAAATAAAAAAAAAAATTTATTTTTTAAATAATTTACAAAAAAGCCCTTCACTTTTAAAAATATATATTTACCGCAAAATATGCACTAACAAATCGATGCCATTTTGTTGCAAATTTGTTGGATCGCAAATATATTTGGTTAGCGATGTTCTCCAGCTAACGATAACAAATATGTATTTACATATACTTCCGAGCCTAATGATTACACTTAAAACAATACGTCGGGTTTCAAATCGATTTGACTAATTTTTAGTTGAGACACTGATTTAAGCAAAGATTTTAGTTATCTTCATTTAACATAATACTAAGAATCCTCAGTAATTTAATTAATTTTGGGTGTTAATTTTCAAAATTATTTAAAAATAATTTTTAAGAACCTATTCGTTCAATTTTACAAAATTTATTGTTAAAATATAATATTTTCATGTTACTGTTATTACCCGGTAGATGGCGCCACCTAAGTTACCGAAGTTTTAAAGATGGCGCTATTTCTTTCCCTCCCGATTTTTTTAAAATGGCCCATATCTCGAAAACTAAGAGAGACAGAGCAAAATTGATGAAAATTTCTACTACCCCTAACCGTACAATGCCCCAGCGAAAAGGGTTATCTCTATCCAAAAATGGTACTTGGCGGGACCTTGACCGTCGGAAATTTTTAATAAAAATTTTCCACTTCATAAAATGGCCCATATCTCGAAAACTAAGCGAGATAGAGAAAAACGGACAAAATGTTTGCTCCATTGGAGTGCCCTATATATATGACCTCACATGATTTGGCCTAGGCCCGGGGAGGGTCCTGAGACCCTAAATTTGGATAAATTCTACAACTCAGTATAATTACAGATAACACTGTAGTTTTACAAATTTTTTACTTAAATTTAGATTTGTTAAATTTAACAAAAAAAAAAGTACTAAAATTAACAAATTTTATTTTAAGCCAAAAAACAGGAATAAATTTTGTTAAAGTAACAAATTTTTCTGTCCAGCCAACAGACGTCTTATTTTGAGTGTACAGTTAAAAACAATAACTTCTCATTACTACACAAAATGAAAAAATTTTGCTTGCAGTGAACGTAGCTTTCAAATTTGCTAAATATCCGGACACCCTAATCTCGGTGTTCCCAAAGCTTGCCAGCTTACCATCAGATGGCGCGCAACAACTGTTTTAGGATTTAACGCCTCGCGCAATTACAGTGTAACCATATTTGAAGTCCTCCATATTTCGTCTCAATTAATTACTTCCCTATCCCCTTTTCAAAGAAAGCAACACACAAAAAAAAAATTGCCAACCGAATTCCTAAGTCTATTTTGGTTGCTACAACCAATAAATTCGGTAAATTGTGTATTGCAACTAAATTGTAGTTGTATAAACCGAATTTTGTTGTAATAACCAATATTCAGTTGTACCAACCTATTTTGGTATATGTAACCGAATTTCAGTTGGAAAATGGCAAATTTTTTCCCTGTGTGCAGGTAGAAATTATGTCTTGTAAGTAGGGTTTGGGGTTCGGAAATTCGCGGGCGGGAATTCCCGGGAAATCCCGGGAAAAGTTTGCCGGGAATTCCCGGGAAAAATATATTATATATAAATTTTAAAAATATTAAATTTTTTAAATTGTTTTTGTTTCGAATAGGATTTTTTAATTTTAGTCATAAAAAACATTTTAAATACTAAAACAAAAATGTCATTTTTAAAATCTTTTAAAAGGGAATACATTTATTTGACACACAAATAAAATCTTTGCCAAGTAATTAGGAGCATTTCAACTAATAAAGATTTTTCGCATAACTTATTTAAAATTTAAGTAGTAAAACCTAAAAACTTGGTAAAATGTTTAAAAGAAATATGAAAAAAAGGTTTGTTTCTTACAAATAATCGCCCTTACTATCTAAATTTTTCAAATGTATATTTTAGTTAAAGTCGACTTTAGTTAAAATATTGGGTGGCAGTATACCTTGACTTGGTTTATTTTTGGAGCATTCTGATTGGTTAATTTATTTTCAACTAATCAAAATATTTGAAAATATAAATATTTTTGTAAGGTTTTCATACACAAAATAAACAAAACCGTTTGATTAAAAATAAAATCGACTTTAAATTTAAAATACGCCTTTATATTAAGGGTCAATAATTTTATAAGTAACGTTTTCATTAATAAATGTGAAAAGAAAAGACTAATGGTTAACGGTGGTATCTAAATTTGGTTATCCGACATCTAAATTTGGTTCACAAAAAAAAAAAAAAAATTTATGGTCATGCAACTTCTCTTGAAGAAAACAACAACAAGCTAAAATTAGCAAAGTACCCGAAGAAAAAAGTGTAAGCTGAATAGGCATTAAAGGTTTTATGGTAGGGCAAATATTTCCTAAAATGGTATCCAAATTAGCCGCAGTCAATCCGCACCATAACTAGATCTTCGTTTATTGGAGAAAGTCTTTATAGAAAAAACCTGGCATTGCAAAAAAAGAAACCGATGTAAAGAACATTATATTAAATTACTACAATCATGTAAAAGATATCATGATAAAAGAAATATTGAGCAATATTTCTAACAATAGGAGATTGTCTATAATATTAGATGAATGGACAAGAATATCACAAAAGAGATGTTTGAACATAATTATAAACGTAAATAATTCATTTTATAACATGGGGTTGGTTTATATATCAGGAAGATGTAATGCTGATGAAATAAGAAGAATTGTAGAAATAAGACTAGAAGAGTTTTAATTGTCTTTGGAAAATAACATTGTGGCCACCATATCTAATGGGCCAAGTGTGATGAAACGGTTTGTTTCCGACAGTCCAGTAGTAGGTGCTTTCTGCTGGAATCATGCAATTCATTTGGCAGTGCTGCGATTAATTTATGTGAAATCAAATGTTCAACATTCTGATATTTTTTACTTTGAATTCTCACTACACAGACTGCATTTGTACTGAAATAGTGTTTTTTTTTTTAACAAAAATTATTTATATAGGCGGTTTTCATTAACAATTCTGTTCAAAAACATTTCCCGGGATTGCCGGGAAATAAAAAAGTCCGGGAAATCCCAAACCCTACTTGTAACAAAAAAGAAGCACTGGAGAAGCGGAAGTAGACCGCGGTCTTACAAAAATAGTTACTGGCAAACCACTAAATTTGCACGCTTTACCAACTCTGGAAAATGGTGACTTCCCAGCGCTTGTTTTCCCCAAACATTATTTTCTTTTTGAAAAAGAAGCTGCAAAAAAATGGATATTTAAATAATTTTTGATTCCACATACAAAAACTCCAAGAATCATCTATTTTTAGAGTAATTTAAAATTCTTCAGTGATGAGGGCTCGTAATTTGGTGGCACGGAGAACGCTTGATTTTGGTATTTCTTGGTGCTATCGCAATACGCTGCAAATAGGGTTTGGGAATTCCCGGACTTTTTTATTTCCCAGGAAATGGGAATAAAAAAAATTTGATTCCCGGGAATTCCCGGGAAATATTTTTGAACAAAACTGGTAATGAAAATCACCTATATAAGTAATTTTTGTTAAAAAAAACACTATTTCTGTAAAAATTCAGTCTGTATATTGAGAATTCAAAGAATGTTGAACATTTGATTTCACATAAATTACTCTAAGCACTGCCAAATGAATTGCATGGTTCCAGCAGAAAGCACCCACTACTGGACTGTCGGAAACAAACCGTTTCATCAGATTTGGCCCATTAGATATGGTGGCCACAATGTTTATTTCCAAAGACAAATAAAACTCTTCTAGTCTTATTTCTAGAATTATTCTTATTTCACCAGTATTATATCTTCCTGTAGTGCGATTCTCTAACTTTTTAACGACAAAAATCGGTAGTTAGATTGTCAAAATTCGATAATTAACTACAATTGTCGTTAAAACTGATTCCGTAACTTTTTCTACCGAATTTTTTCGTTAAATAATATCGTTTACTTCCGACAATTATTGTTAAGTTAACAACAGAAAAAAAGTTGTAGATAAGGTAAAATATGAGTAAAATAATTTCAAAATGCACTAAAGAAATGTATTTTATTGCAAATTTCTTAACAATTTACAATAAGAATAAGGAACCGGCGTTTGCATTAAATTCAATGGATCTCGTTTAACAGCGAATCAGTGAATTAACAGTGCTTTGATACATACTACTAAATAAATACTGGTTTTTTCGACTAAAATTTTGATAAATCGCGAATTTAGGTAATTTTCTTTTCATAGAATATAAGTGGAATATCATTCTATATTCTTAAAATAAAATTTGCCAATATTAATAACGACCTAGTGCTTAAAATTAATTACATAATTTTTTACCCTACATGTGCAAATAAAATTAATTCAATTAGATCGTATTAATTCAATTGCATCAATTTAATTCAATTGGATTAATTTTAACATTTATGAATGACTGTTTTTCACGCTTTTTTAGTTATTTACTTAATTTTTTTCGTGCTTTTGAATTTATTTGTAGTGATAATTAATATCAACCCAGCAAAAATAGAAATTTTTGTGGCTCTGCTTGTAAGCGAAATATACAAACACTTTCATTTCCATTGCATATACGTAATTGTAATGAAATATTTTTCATTTCCATTATATTTAAGTAATGAAATTAATTTTAATTATCACAAAATTAGACATGGATTTTTATGACCTTTACTTTTATACAAAGGTAAATATTTTTCTTTTTTCGTGTGCTTTAATTTGAATTCATGGTATGCTGATTCGTCGCTTAAGCACCGTAAGTTGTTTTTCACTTGGGACAATTTCACTCGAACTTTAAATGCTTCAAACTGCAATTTAAATTATAAAAATGAACAATTTTTTAATTTTATAATAAAGATACAATTACACCCCTCAATTCATAAATGCTTTGTAAATTTATAGCAGGTTTACAAAACATCATTATCATACAAAATTTGTTCAATAAACCTCCTATAATTTTACAAAGCGTTTATGAATTTAGGGGACAATATATACAAAATGTTACTTTTTACCAGAAAAATAATAGTTTTGTACATTAAATTTGCGTGAAAACAAACTCTACACATTTTTCACGTGAAACTAATTAACGTGAAAAATAATTTTTTTTATATGGAGTATAAGTTTTTTCAAGTGAAATTCAAACAACTTACGGTGCTTTAAAGCTCCAATAACGAATAAGCTTAAATTTTGAGGGCTCAAAGTATAAAATGCCCCATAAGCACTCCTCAAACACCATATTTTATATGAAAATTTATAACTTTGCCAATAAAGGCGCGACTATAGAAAAATCAAACTTATTTCGCTTTTAGTTAAGTTATGATTTTTTTTTTCATTTCATTACAATTAATGATTTGTTTTTTTATTATATTACAAAAAAGTACTGTAAATGAAAATCAAACCATTACTTTATATAATAGGTATGAAGATAAAACTTTCATTACCATCACATAAAGAAATTGAATGGTAATAATTTTGGCCCATCTCTGGGCCAAGTAGAACTAAAAATGATCTTCTAGTTCTGCAGTGCTGCTAAAACCATGTATATTTTTTTGCTGGGATATAAAATAACCTATTTCAAAATAATCAGAAAATAAATATATAGCAAACCGAATGACATATTTTTTTCGAATCGTGGAACGCCAAAAGCGTTAAATTTAAGGTATATTTTTTAAACTATAGAAGTATTAGAATTAATTCCATTAGGTGTTTGTTATAAATGCGACTGAACATTTTTATTTCTTTAAGAAGTTATGCTTTACGCGCTCTACCGCGGTTTTTTCTTTCTTAATTGATAAACTGTGTGATTCTTAGTGAAATTAAAGTTATTCAAGTAAGTCGTGCGTATACGTGATGGAATAAATAGCTGCGAATTAGCTACATAGTGAATGACACATTTTTGCGATTAACGCGATTTCTTTGTGCTTTTACAATTTGAAAATAACTTATTTAACTTTATGGTTCAACGCGTAAAAATCTCACTTATGCAAACCGCAAAAGTTTTGTATCATTCAACTTTATGCAATTTAGTCGCTGAATGAACAAATTAAAAATAGAAAAGCAGGGGAAATCACGGTAATCGCAAAAATTTGCTACTGACTTTGTAACTGATTAAAGGCGATTATTTCAAACTCGAACACTTACAACTCACTTGAATAGCCTTAGTTTCACTAACGATCCAACAGTTTCACAATTACAAAAGAAAAACAAGAACCGCGGTGGGGCGCGTAATGCATTTAAAGACACTTAATTAAATTTTAAGTTTCTTTTATTACATACACTTACCTTATGGATTATATTATAATACTGCTATAGGGTGAAAAAATACACTTTAAATTTAACGCTTTAGGCTTTCGCGATTTAAAAAAACACTATATGGAACGGTATTCCATATTTTTTAAGCCCGACAGCAAGCAAAAAACCACGAAAAAACATTCTAATTCTTCGGTTTTCAAAAAAAAAAATTATTCATACAAATGTTGTTTTTCATTTTGTTTTTTGTTTACAAATACTTTTTTTTTTGGCATTTTTTATTTCTACCGAAATTTGTCGGTAACTTTTTCTAGCGAATAATATCTTTAACTAAAATATAGTGAATCGTTAACTAAAATATAATATCGTTAACTAAAATATATCGTTAGTTAGCGAAATCGATAAAATCGTTAAGAAAGTTAGAGAATCGCACTACTGATATATAAACCAACCCCAGGTTATAAAATGAATTATTTCCGTTTATACATATGTTCAAATAGCTCTTGTGTGATATTCTTGTCCATTCATCTAAGATTATAGTAAATCTCCTATTGTTAGAAATATTGCTCGATATTTCTTTTATCATTATATGATTGTAATAATTTAATATAATGTTCTTTACATCGGTTTAATTTTTTGGCAATACCAGGTTTTTATTATAAAACCTTTCTCGAATAAACGAAGATCTAGTTATGGTGCGGATTGACATTCCGTCGACTCCGGCAAATTTGGATACCATTTAAGGAAATGTTTTCCCTACCATAAAACGTTCAATGCCTATTCAGCTTACACTTTTTTTCTTCCGGTTCTTTACTAATTTTAGCTGGAACGTTATTCTTGTTGTTGTTTTCTTCAAGAGCAGTTGCATTACCATCAATTTTTTTTTTGTGAACCAAATTTAGATGTCGGATAACCAAATGTAGATACCTCCGTTAACCATTAGTCTTTTACGGCAGATATTGCACTCCGCTGCATTGTTCTTTTTTGTGAAGTATTTCCATACATCATATATTAGTTTGAAAGCAGGTGTATTAAAATAAAGTAAACTTACTTGAAATAATCACATTTATTAATGAAAACGTTACTTATAAAATTATTGACCCTTAATATAAAAGAGTTTTTTTTTAATTTAAAGTCGACTCTATTTTTAGTCATACACAGAAAAAATTTACAAAATTCTGTTTGTAATGTTAAACACCTTTTTTGCATAAACAAACAAAAAATTTTTTAAAAAGGCACCAACAATTGAATTTGTATATACAAATCCCTTTCTGTAACTTTTTTGTAATTTGTTAAAAATAAAATCAATTTTTTTTTTAACAATGTGTTTTGTAAATACAATAATTTTTTTTGTAACTTGTTTGTATTTGTTAAAAATAAAAAAATAAAATTCAACAACGAGTTTGTTATATTAAAACAATTATTCGCTTTATGTTGTCGTATTGACAAAAAAAAAATACTTTTTTGAAACTTTTGTTACAATTTACAAACATTTGAGCAATTGAAAACAAAAAATAAATGATTTGTTTTTTTTTTGTTTCAAAAAATTCTAAGGCTACTTTTTCGAAATTTTTGTTACAATTTACAAACATTTAATAAAAAAATTGTTAGATATCTAAGTAAAAAGCCAACAATTTTTTTTTAATTACTTAAAATTTTGTGATACTTTTTTCTGTGTACGGTTTTGTTCATTTTGTGTATGAAAACCTTACAAAAATATTTATATTTTCAAACATTTTTATTGGTTGAAAATAAATTGACCAATCAGAATGCTCCAAAAAGAAACCAATTCAAGGTATACTGCCACCCAATATTTTAACTAAAGTCGACTTTAACTAAAATATACATTTGAAAAATTTAGATAGTAAGGGCGATTATTTGTAAGAAATAAAACTTTTTTTCATTTTTCTTTTAAACATTTTTCCAAGTTTTTAGATTTTACTACTTAAATTTTGAATAAGTTGTGCGAAAAATCTTTATTAGTTGAAATGCTTCTAATTACTTGGCAAAATATTTTTTTGTGTGTCAAATAAATTGATTCCCTTTTACATGATTTTAGCAATGACATTTTTGTTTTGGTACTTAAAATGTTTTTTTATGACTCAAATTAAAAAATTCTATTGCAAACAAAACCAATTTAAAAAATTTAATATTTTTAAAATTTCCCATTTTTCCGGGAAAAATATATTATTTTCCCGGGAATTCTCGGCAAACTTTTCCCGGGAATTTCCGAACCCCAAACCCTAGTTGCAAAGCATTAAATAGATCGGTGTTATCATTTGGGTGTAACGAAAGCACTTTCATTTTTTTTATTTCGGCGTTGGGAACGCACTTGATTTTTATGTTTCTATGTGCTTTCCCAGGACTTTGTAAAGCATTGGCACCACCGCGGAACGCTGTTATCGTTTGGGCGTTGGGAAAGCACTGTTAACAAGCACTCATACCACCCATTTCGGTGCTTTGCCAGTGCTGGCCCCTTTATAATTTTCTACCTGGGGAGTGTTTCTTCGGTTTTTATATAAAAAAACAAAATTGTAATTAATCTCTAATAAATTCGTAATCACAAATGATAACTTAGTTACAAATAAATGGAATTAAAAGGGAAAAAATGAGCATTATAAGTTTGTTTTTTTCGAATTTTATATAAATATTGCATACAAATATAAGCATTTATAAAAATTTTAAATATGTAGGTATAAATTTAGCAACTTAAAAATTAAATAGTTATAAAAATGCTGTCAAGTCTTCAAAATTCTTGGCTTTTCCCTTTTATATGTAAAGCACCGTAAGTTGTTTGAGTTCCACGTGAAAAAACTGTTATACTCCATATAATAAAACTAATTTTTCACGATAATGAGTTTTACGTGAAAATTATGTAGACTTTGTTTTCAAGCAAATTTAATATACAAGACTATTATTTTTCTTGAGAAAAATTGACAATTTGTGTTTATTGTGATTGTTGCTTGCTAATTGCATTAAAAAAATGTTCATTTTCAGAATATAAATTATTATTTGAGGCCTTTAAAGTTTGAGTGAAAATTTTCCACGTGACAAACAACTTACGGTGCTTAAACAAAAAATGTTCACAGAATTTTTGAAATTTTAGTATTTTAAAATTGATAAAATTTTGAAAACAACAAATGCTAACAAATGAATTATGGGTTATTACTAAAGGGAGAGTATGCCACTAACGGTAATTGATCTATTTCGCGTTCCGGGCAAGCCCATATATTCTAATTCAAAATAAATTGCTAATGTATTAGTTAATTGTGGCTCTTCTGATTATAAACATACATTGTATAGATTGTGATTGACAAAACTTCAATTAGCCACACTCATCGATTTGCCGACTTGGTGAATCTCGTTAAGAGGCGCTGCTACGAGTCATAACCTGTGCATAGCGCTGTCGGTTCGATTTCCGGTCATGGCACACAAAAATCAACAATTAAAAACTACTTTGATCAGTTGACACATAAACTAACCACTAACGAGTCTTTGAGAGAGACGAAACTGCGGCAGTCTGGTGATTCCCTTATGTCTGTTAAATTTTTCAATAAAAGTGTTTTCTTCTTCCTGTAAATCCTGTAAATAACTAAAAATGTGTTTTATTTTACCAATATGTTTTTATTTGTTTTGCCCGACTTCACGATATTTTGTGGGATTTGCATAGTGATGGTAGTTGAAAATACTGGTAACGCTGAGTTCATGTTGCATGAAAAACACCACATAATCTAAAAATAACAAACCACAAAAACAAGTTTGTTGTCAATATTAAACATGTACCGGAAATGTTTACAATTGCATAAACGATATAAAACATTGCAGTTACTGTTCTAAAAAACACACATATGAGGAAATACACACACATGTGTAGAGTTCAAATGCATTGAAAAATGTAAGGATTCAAATTAGTATCGAAATTGTTGGTTATATACTAGGGTATTTAAATTACTTAAGTTTTGCTTTGTTCGAGTAACTAGATTTTGAGGTTTTGAAATTACTCGATTAATCGTGTAAGATTTTAAAATGACTCGAGTAACTCGATTAATCGTGTAAGGTTTAAAATTACTCGAGTAACAATTTTATTTCATTATTTTTTCGCAAAAATTATCCATTTTTTGTAGATTTTATAATTTATTAGTAAAAACACACAACAAATTGACAATTAAAGTAGAAGTTTAAAAAATTGTTTAGATTATTTATTTAAGTTAACTTTGAAATTTAAGAGAGGTCTATTAAATACTCGTTTAAAAATAATTTGTAGCACAGTATTCTCAAAAGCTAAAAATTTTGGATGGCTTAATATAAAATAAACCCAACTAGGTTTTTTATTTCTTTAGAGGAGAAGCATAAAAAATAAAATAAAATCTAAAAACTGTGAATATGTGTGAATGAAATTTTTTTTGATAAAATATTCATTCAAATAAATTTTAGATTCAAAGTTATTTAGATTATATTAAGTTTTTTCATACCCCTTTAAAAAAAAAGTAATAGAGTTATGGGCTTTTTGTATGTAGTAAGACTTGGATGTTTTTACTTAAAGTTAAAGAGGTCTTCTAAAAATATACAGTTAAAGTGTTTTGCTTTTCAAAAGACTTTCCTTAAATTTTTGTAAAGGTCTTCTTTGGGAATTCTATTTTGCTTACACAGTATCTTCAAATATAGTAAAATACAGACCTTCAAAAATATAATTCCTTAGTTAGATTTTTAACTTTGATTAAGTTTTGAACGAACCCATAAGCATTTAAATTCCATCACTTTTTTATTCAAAGAATCAATTTGATTTTTGTTGATTCTTTTCATATAATCAAATCAACTGATTTAATTTTAACAAATTAATTTAACCAATAATGGTTGCCTACAATATCGAATCAAATCATAAAACAAATAAATTCATTAAAAATTGAATCAATATAAATTTATATAAATTATATCTCACTTTATTCAATTTCGAATTGTTGATTTACGGTGGTTATGGTTCAGAAAATAATTGTAGTATTTAAATTCAAATTGTAACTGAAACATTACTTACAAATCTATAAAAAAAATAAAAAAAGTAGACAGCAAATTAAAAAAAAAATTGGTATAAATAAAAAAATAATCCTTTTTAGATTTACTCGAGTTACTCGATTAATCGACCAAAATTACTCGAGTAATTCGTTACTCGAAACTGGCCATTTGGAATTACTCGATCAAGTTTTTGGAAGGAGTTCATCGATTAATCGAGTAACGGTTAATCGTAATGGGTATTATATACCCAGGAAATTTTTTTACAATCGAATGCTAACCATGCCAGTTCTGCAACTAGTTGCTCTGTAACCGATTCCATCTTATGTGGAAGGTATGATTGGTATAGAATCAATTCTAGAACAAGTTCCAGAACTAGGGCAACCGGTTCCACTTTGGAGCTACATCCATAAAAAAAAGTTTGTACAAAAGTCTGTTAAACGTGTTCTGATTAAATTGAACTAATTTTTCTCTTACTTTCACTAAAAAAGCCCGTACAAATAGGTAAAAATTCTGCTAAAATAACAGGAAGTAGTACATGTATTTGCGCCAGCACAATTTTGACCTATTTGTACGGGATTTTATTAGTGTATAGAAGTGGTTGCTTTTGGGACAATTTCAAACAAAAATCATCGGTGTTAGAATTGACAGCAGAAAGAGTGTAAAGCAAAAGTAGCTATTCTACAACCGATTCTTTGGAACAGAGAATTTTCCTCTTTGATTCACTTTTCAAAAAGTAATGTAAATTAAATTTAACTTAACTCCACTCTCAAAACAACTCCGTTGTGACAACCGATTTTTTTCCAACCGAATTGGCTCGGTTGCTTTAACCTCATAATTCGGTTGACCAAACCGAATTCAGTCACGGTTGTCGCAACCGAATTGAAATCGAATTCGGTTGACAAAAAATTCCGTTGCCACAACAGAATTGTTCTGAGAGTGTCCGTAATATCATTATATTATCGGTAATTTCGAAAACATAATTCTTAGTATCACTAAATAATAGCAATTAGTTAGTTTTTTAATGAATGATGGATGGATGATTAGGATGAAAAATCGAAATTTTCCATTATATTGAATGCTAAATAATTAACGCAATCCAAATGAAAAACGCACCCGGAAAACAGTCTCAATTTTTGTCACTGAATTTGTTACCAATCGAATTCATGCGGTTACGACACTGTCTTTATACTAAATTATATTTTTGGTCCTGAAAGCTAATATTCATTCCACAATATTTTATTGAAATTAAAATTTTTTTTTGAATTTTCTGGTATTGAACGCGGCTATTCAGATTCACTCTTAAGAACTGCACCACAACTACTTTTAATTTTCTTTGTGATATTTGCTCTTTAAATGTATGAATATTTTATTTTAATGAAAAAAATAAACATCTGAATTTTTGTCTTTTTTGGGAATCAAACTCGAAAATCCGACGTACTACACTCAAATAAAAACGTTTGTAAAAAAATTTGTAAACAGTTTCCAATCGCACTATACTATTTTTATACTGATTACACTATGCGACAGTCAAAATAGGGATGGGATGAAACCAACGGGAAATGTTATATCGGTCAAAAACAAGTTATACGTGTCCCGACGTTTCGCTGGGTCACCCCTGGGAATCGAGATATATTTTTTTTTTGACATAACTCGAGAACCACTAGTCCGATTTTGCTCAAACAATTTTAAAAAAATTAAAAATTACAATTCCTTTAATCTGTTTATATAACGTTTTTCTATATACTCAACAGTTTTGCCGGTAAAAATAAATATTTGTTACCGCTACCATAAAAATCAATAACCTTTTGTTTATTACTTTTTTTTAATATTTTAGGCAAAAAATATTTTTTTCTTCATACATTTATTTTTACCGGCAAAACTGTTGAGTATATAGAAAAACGTTATATGAACAGATTAAAGGAATTGTAATTTTTAATTTTTTTAAAATTGTTTCAGTAAAATCGGACTAGTGGTTCTCGAGTTATGTCAAAAAAAAGACCACCAAAAGTCAAATCGATATATCTCGATTCCTAGACCCAGAGAAACGCCGAGACACGTATAACTTCTTTTTTACAGATATAACTTTCCCCGGTAGTTTGAACCCTTCCCGATCACTGACCCCTACCATTTGTCTCACAGTGTTAGTAGTACAATTTTTATTTTTAGTAATCATTTTTGCTATTCTCTTATTACAAATTACGGATTTTTTTTACTAATTTTCGCTGCTGATTTCAGAAAAACATTTTACTAATTTTTCAAAACCGAGTGCTAAATTTAGCAGAAAAATATACTAATTTAAAAATATTTTTTTTTTTTGATTTTTTACAATTCTTGTTTAGTTTATATTTCTTACTATTGATATATTCTTAGTTTAGAAATAACACCCATAAAATTTTATTGCATCTGCAATGCATAAAACGGCAATAAATGGAGAACCGTTTGCAATTTTGACTCCAAATTTCAAGTACGATGAAGTAATTATACGCTTGTTACAATTTTTGCAGTTTTTTTATTTTTTGCTAATTTCAGCAGATTGATTTTAAATTACAGTTTACAGCAATTTACTGAAATTTAGTAGCTGCAACTAATTATTTATACTAATTTCATTGTATTAAAATTATGATATTTAGTACACCCAGAAAAGACATTCGTCGTGATAACCGAATTTGTTGCCAATCGAATTAAGGCGGTTACGATAACTTTCTTGAAATTTAGTGCTATATCGATCAGGATACCTGAATGGTCAGGGTATACCAATGTGTATTTTCAGTTGTGAATACCAAATCTTTTAAAAAATAATTCAGTGCATATAATCGAATTCAAAAAGTTTGTACACTATTTCCAATCAAAAACAAAATACCAAAATTTATTTCTTTTTTGTTTTATTTATTGTATATAAAATATTTAAAATTTTGAAATACATACAGTAATTTATGCATGGAAATAAATTTTAAAAGAAATATTTAACTATCACAATTAAAACAAAAAGAGTATAACAAGATTTAAAAATTAGTTCCCTGATGATGTGTTTTCTTATGACAATAACCAATAACTTTCCCTTATAAATAGCATAATTTGTTACATATATTGTTTTAGGAAAAACTGAGATTATTCTAGAGAAAAAGCTCAGATCTGCTAAGAAAATAAATCAGATTCTGAAAATTATTCTTTTCAGAGAATCTCTTGGTATTCCTTTAGTTCGCAGCATTTTTTGTTAGGTAAACTTACAGTTTATAAATCTGTGACTTCCGAGAAACAATGAATAACAGAAAATTTTCTCAAAATTTTGGAGTGTAAGAAACAATATGGAAACTATTTTTTTCAATAAACAAGTCGAATGTATATTTTCAAACACACCTACTATATATTGCTGGGTTTGCAATATAATTTAAATATTTTATAGCGCTTTATAATGATAAAGATGGATGTAATTCCACGTGTTTTAAAGTTCTCTGCACGAAAATTTTATTTAGATAACGATGCTGCAAAATAGTTATCAATTAGACTTATTGTTCGAATAACAAGAAAATCACAGCTTACGATAGTTTTCACATATTTTATCTTGATTTTTCCTTATACTTATCGTACGTATTTTATTATATGTTGTGGTTTAATTTTTTTGTATTTATTTATCTTTTAGTCTATTTTTTACAAATAAATTTTACTTTTATTATTTGTAAAATAAATAATTTGACACAAATGCAAATAACCAAAAATTGGGGGTTATGACTATTGCCTAGTAGTTGTATCCACTGAAAGTCTTAATAATCCTCTTTCAATTTCAAAGTTCGGTGGGATAACTAATAAAATAGTCAGTGGGACAGAAATGTTAATTACATTGTTTTAACCGTATAATAATTTCCAAATTAGTTTCGATAGCAAACTGTTTGTTACAGATATAGTAAATTCATTGCGATAATTTTTAATTTTGTACAAAACTGAAATATTTTTTCTAATAGCATAATTTACAATAATTCAACTTAAATATTTGTTGAGTAACCAAAATACATTAATATCAGCCGAATTCCAACAGACCTTTTCTCTGTGTGTAAGTTTTTTATCGATTTTGAATTGCATTTTACATAAATTTTACTAAAATTTAGTAGCGGCTACTAATTTTTTATTGTACTACACATCAGTAGACATATGTTGCTAAAATTAGCAAAAAATACCGCTGGCCTCAAAACAGTTAAATTTCCCGTAATAACAGCAACATTTTCAGTAGCCATTACAGACTGTTTTGGTTGAGTGTAGGCTACCTCTAGTTTTAATGTCTAATTTTGAATTTATATTCTTTATTACGAAAACAAATATAGTATAAAATTTGTTTACCAATCATTAGTTGCTTCTGTTATCAATACAATCAATGGCCTTGCAACTCTCTCAATATTTTTTATTTGAAAAAATATTATGCGGCTTAGAACAGGAACGAACTCCGACTGGTTAATCAGGGATGGAAAAGGCTCACTTAATCGGGCTCTTATACCAAAAAATGTTATACATATGTAAAAATGTAAGTAACTAAAAATAGCTTCCTCTTTGGCTCGTTAAAAAAAATTAACATTAAATATTTAGATATTAGCAAATATTAGCACAAATTGCGAAAAAAAGCATTTGCAAAAAGCGAAATTTTTGCAACAATATATTCGTTTGCAGTATGTCGATCGCTGATTACCTCTTTTAATTAATTTTCTGTACCATAAAGCCTTTTTCGAATTCCGCCGTTATTTTGCAATTTTTAAGTGCGGTTTTTTTAAATATATAACCCAGGGATTCAATTTTTGTACCATAAAGTGTTTTTGCAAATTCCGCTATTATTTTGCAATTCTTTACGTGGGTTTTTTTATTTATTTATAATCTAGGGGCTATAATACACATTTCATACATACAACAAAGTTTGGTGGTTAAATGCAAAAAAATCGCGAAAAAAACAAAATTTGCAAAAAGGAAAATTTGTGGATCAATATATATGTTTGCAAAATCTAAATCGCTGATTACGTTTCCTAATTAATTTTTTGAGGTACGTTTCTTTTTAATTTATAATCTAGGGACTATAATACATTTCATACAACAAAGTTTGTTGGCTAGTTGCAAAAAAAAATCGCGAAAAATAAAATTTGCAAAATTTTTGTACCACAAAGCCTTTTTTCGCTTTCCGCGATTATTTTGTAATTTTTTAAGTGTGGTTTTTTAAACTTATAATCTAGGGTCTATAGTACCAATTTTACCAAAATAAATCCCGAAAAAAATATTTGCAAAAAGGAAAATTTTTGCGTCATTGTATTCATTTGCAGATTGTTAATCGCTGATTGAGTTTTTTAATTATTTTTTTCTACCACAAAGTCTTTTTTCGCGTTCCTCTATTATTTTGCAATTTTTTAAGTGCGGTTTTTTAAATTTATAATCTACGGAGTATAATGCCCCTTTCATAAAACAAAGTTTGGTGGTTAGTTGCAAAAAAAGAAAATTTTGGCATCGTTTGCAGAATTTAAATCTTTTAATTAATTTTTTGAACCCCAAAGCATTTTTTCGCATTCAGATATTACTTTGCAATATTTTACGAATGGTTTTTTAAAATTCATAATCTAGGGCCATAATACTGTTGGAATAGTATAATTCCATAGTATAGTTCCATTCTTGATTTTTATAATTATTTTCCATCCCTGGTTACAATCGATGTTTTGAGTCATACAAAGGGCGCATATAATGACCCTGCAAACATTTAAAAGATACCTTCCAAGAAGATATTAAAGCGATATCTTCTATTTGTCATTTGAATGAAAATAATCAAGTAGTATTTACTTTGAAATTGTCTTCCTTTTATCACTTGGAAGATAATTCGGCGATATTTGTAAAAAAATAATTCAAAAATTGTATCTTTTGTCATAACTTTGTATGACAATATTGCGGCAATATCACCTTTGTATCATTTGGAAGATAAAGCAAATTTGCGTGAAATCTTTTATCAATTTGGAAAAAATTAAAACTAAATTTGTATAGGAAATAAACTCGTGAAAAGTTAAGATTAATTGCGCGGGAAAAATCGGCTAAGAAGACATCAAGATAATTTATAAGTTGGTCAATGGATTATGTATGCAGATATTGTATTTCAGGCTTAAATTTATTAATGAAAAAATTAAATCCTTTTTTTTATTGCACCGGGAGTTTATTTAGCGATATCCCTTTTATCTTCCATATGAGTTATTGCTTTCATATTGCCTGGAAGTATTGTTTTAGTGTAACAGTTGTTTCCGACGGAGGAAACTTCCGGAATACGAAAGTGATATTGCCGGCAATAAGTGTTTTCTTCCTGACGATATGTTCGGAGAATCTTCTTCGTATTGCCATGTTTGCTGGGTGTTATTGGTTTGTGTATGTTCCTGTTCCAAGGCACATAATAGAACAAATGCTTTCTCAGTGATAGAGAGTCCCCCAATCTCTTTATTATGTATACTCTTTGATACAATCCACAAGTCGGTTGGTAATCTAATTTAGCTCTAATTTAAGGGCACATTTAATTAGGATACCCGTATTTGTAGTTACTTTAAGAATATTGATAATTTTTTAATAAATGTAATAAATAGCACAATTAATAAGTAGCACAATAATAGCACCAAAACTGCAACACTTAGAAACTAATACATACCAGAAAAAAAACTAGATGGCTTTGAAATAAATTTTTTTTTATTCGATTACCTTGCAGTTTAGAGGTAAGAAAAATATTAAAATATTAGTTATTGTTTGTTCCATATGCAACTGATCGGACTTCTCGTCGCACACGCGCCATCATCTTTTGCACGAGTGCATCATGGATTTTCGCGATGCCGACAACCACTTGGTTTTGAATTCTGCAATATCTTTTACCAGATCACCTGTCTTCTTCAATATTCCCTTCACTAATGACCAATATTCCTCAATAGGGCGTAGCTCTGGGCTATTGGGTGGATTGCAGTCGCGAGGTACAAAATCGATTTTATTTGCATTGTACCACTGCAATGTATCCTTGGCATAGTGGCAGCTTGCCAGGTCCGGCCAGAACTGTGATTTGGTGCCATGACTCTTAATAAATGGCAGAAGACCCTTTTTGAGGCACTCATCCCGATAAGTTTGAGCGTTCATTGTTCCAGATTTGATGAAAGGGCTGCTTTTACGACCACATGAGCAAATGGCTTGCCAAACCATGTATTTTTTTTGGAATCTTGGACTTCATTTTGAATTTACAGCAATTGTGAGACCTCCTCTGTCGCGATTTAAAACTCTGGAAACTGTCGAGTGGTGCACTTTTACATTTTTCGCAATTTTACGCGCACTGAGAACCGGATTTTTTATATATTCGTGCAAAATAATTTGCCTCGTTTCTAACTCGGTGGGCATTTTTTTACAAAACTAATAGTCAAATTCGAATGAAATTTCTCATACATGGAACTTAGGTCATGGCCTACTCAAGGTATTTGACATTCAAAATATATACATTTTTTTGAGTAAGTTTTAAGTTTTCCAAAGTATCGCGATTTTGGTGTGTTCACCCTTTACTAAACGAATTTTAATTTTAAAGTTTGTTGTAAATACTAATGATTAGATAATAGGATTGTTTTTCTTTTTTATTAATTTTCCCTTTTTTTAATACCTGATGAAATATTTTTGGTTTTGCACTCAAATATAGGTAACTCCAAATAAAATAACGCCCTGGAAATTAATTTGAATGGTTTTGATCGAATTTAAACCAATATTTTGCCTGTGTCCATTTATGAATGATTCATTAAGGTATTCATTCGATTCTTATTAAAGCTTTGCGAAGCCTATGACTGAATTTTTCGGGAGTGTTTTAACAGAATAGTATATGAAAATTTTTGAAGCTCAATTAAATTTTTCTTGAATTAAGCTTAAATTGAATGGGCATTTAATAATTAAAATAAACCAAAATTTTTGTAACTCAAAGCAGTTCATGAGGAATACCTCATATTCATATTGTGAGCGAGTGAAAAAGTACTTTACAAGAGAGTGTTCCAAGCCAATTAACTTATGACCTACTACTATATGGGGTTGCAAATATATGTAAACATGTATGTATAATAAAGAAAAACTTAAAGAATTAAGTGCAAGACAGGATAAAAAGCTGAATATTATTGTAAGGAAAACGGAAAAGACAAACCATAATATATGCATACAATATGCATCTTTGTACTAGTTCATACAACAAAATGATATCTGTAGTTTTCCTTTCTTTGTTTTTAGTGCTTTTTCTTATTCTTATTCCAGGGCAAGGACTTTCATGGAAATGCATGTTTGTAGTCAGTGGCCCAAAAATGATTTTGACCAAATAATTTTCCGAATCAAAGAATTTGCAAAAAAATGGCATCGATTTGTTATTGCATATTTTTGCATATTTTGTTATAAATGCATGTTTTTGCATATTTTGCTTTTAAGTGCATATTTTATTGCATATTTTATGATTTTTAGTGCATATTTTTGCATATTTTGCATATTATTGCATATTTTTTAATATTTTTAAATATGAAATTCGCTTTAAGAATTCATACTTTAAAACTAAAAAAATGCTACAGAATTCATTATTTGGAAAGCTCCGTTGGTAATATTTATAACATTACACTAGAAAGAGAAACACATAGAATACAATATGTTGTCATCCACTAACACATTTTTTATAGATGTAATTTTAAATTAACGTTTTCCGATTGTATTGCTCACAAACAGAAAGTCGAAAAATTTTATAAAAATTATTTTAAGGAAATCGAGCATTAATTTCTGCCACTTTTTTCTCTGAGTTACGAAAGTGAGTACGATTTTATAGTACATATATTAAAGTTATATTTTATAATAAAGTTTTTTTCAGGTAAAATGCCACACACAAAAATATATTTAACTATGTGTATTTGAAGACATATTCAGTGTGTTCGTTTACTCGAATTTCTTACTACTTTTACTACAATTGCAATGTTTTGTTTACTTTTTGTATTGAATTTTTCCAGCTGTAGTAAATATAGTAACTTCGAGTAAGTAAACGAACAAGCTTATTGTAACCGATACCTGAATTTTTACGTTTATGATAGTTTTTAGTAAACAAAATAAGAAAAATTTGATGCATCGGGATTGCGATATATCATTTCTAATAGATTTTGGGACGCAGATCACGAATATGGATCTAGAATTTTAAAGTTAGCTATAGTTTAAGAAATATTTGCAAAAACGTTTTTGTAGGAAAATTAAATTTTTTAATAAACTTTTTGCAAAAAAATATAAAATTGAAAAGTAATAAAGCTATTTTTTGCAGCATTTTAAAATGATGAAATATGCCCTTTAATATTCCCTATATATGCATTTAAAATTGAAATTTCTCTTTTTTCACGATTTCGTTAATAAATAATCTGCGATGAAAGGAAAAGCTAATATTTGAATTTGTACATTTAGTAAACATCTCATGTTATTTAATTTATCAAAAAAATTTCGCATTTTCTGTTTTAATTTTAAGATAATATTGACTAAACGGGAAAAAATAATGACTTTTTCAATACCTAAAAATTAAGGAGTCTGCGCCAAATCTTAAATATTAAAATCCAGATAAAACCATTCAGAAATGTAAAACATATATTTTTTAATCAATTTCAACCAAGTTTTAGACAATTGAAGAGCAAATTTCGAAAAAATAACGATTTTAAAACATGCATGTTTAAAAATGTACTTTATTTCCTTTTGCCATAGTAAATTCTTTAAAAAATTTATTTGAAAAAAAAGATGTAAAATGTGTATTTCAGATTGAATTTTCTGCAAATATTGAAGCAGAAGTTGTGATTCTCTTGATAAAAAGAATTTAGTGGAATATGAATTTACGCCATATGTAAAGATTTTGCAAATCCGATTAAGGGATTTTATTAGATTTGCAAAATAGGAAAATAAGTGAAGTTTTCAATTTAATTGCAATTATATCCTAGATCCTTTATCTAACCACAATAAGTTGATATGTTTCTAAAAGCCCAAGGTCTATATTTTTAAACCATATTAAAAATTATTCGTGGTTTATTCAGGTATATGAATAAATAAGAAATTTTAACAAAAAAAACTGCCTTTTTGCTAAAAGATAAATTTGCAAGTATTTCAAAAACTGGAACTAATTTTGAAATTTGGTGTTCACATTCGTGATATTCATCCTAAAATCTATCATAATTGATATGTCGCATGCCTGATGCATTTTTAGTGTTGTACATTTATTTTTAATTGCATATTTTTTGGTTTTTAGTGCATATTTCGTTATAAATGCATATTTAAGTGCATATTTTCCAGTTTATAGTGCATATTTTAAGCGCATATTTCGATTTTTTAGTGCATGAAAGTCCTTGCCCTGCTTATTACTAACAATATGCAATCTTGTTATATGAGCGATTGTTCACAATTGAGGTGGCAAGCGATAGCGATAAGATTTAACTTTTAAACATAATTTATTGCCAACTGTTGTGATCACATAGTCCAGGGTTCGATTTCCGGCTAACACGAACTGTTATATGTTTTGTAAAAATAAATTTTTCTAATAGCTTCACCTTTTAGTTGACAGTTGCAAACTTTCGCAAAATATACTCTTAATACCATGTATTGGGATTATCACGAGTAAAATACCTTTAAAAATTTGAATATTGCTTAAAAATAAATGCATTTTGATATACTTTTGCATAAAGTTGCAGTACTGATTGTGTCTTAATATTTCATTATTCTTATGTGCATATAATATGCATATTGAAATGTTTGTGTTTGCACAGTGTTTGGGATAGTATGTTTCATTTTTTCTGAAAAAATGTATTTTTTGTGCGGGCTCGTAGACTTAATCTAGTGTCTCGACATACAATAAAATTATACTTAAAAAGCAATTGTCAAAATGATTTCAACTCAAGTGAAGACATTAAATTTTATAGCAATATCATGATATCGCTGACACGCAAGCTGCTCTTGAAATGATGACTGCCATCAAATGTCACTATTCGTTTTAATTTTACCCAGTCAGAAAAATACAAACGGGAAAGCGGTGGTAAATCACTTTAACAGGTGGTACAAGTACTGGCAAAAAGTGCTCTTCCATTCCCAAAATGATAACATCAGTAGACCAAAGGACCGCCTGTTCAAAAAGCGTCGGAAAAGCACTTAAGGAACAAAATTTGTGAACGTTGTCAAAACACTTTCAAAACCAATAAATAGGTGGTCTGGAAATATATTTTTCAAAATAAAATTTAAAAAAAGTTCATATGTATATGTGTATATCCTGCCGTGATTTGAACCCAGGCCGTCACATTGGCAGACGATTGCTCTACCCACTGAGCTAACGACACATATAATACTGGGTGGCTAAACACATAAATGAGTGATAACAGCTGGACAACTCTGGCTGTGCTAAAATGCTAGTACTGGCAAACAGTTTTATGGAACTAATATGCCAGCGTTGGTAGAGCAAAAAAAAAGTTGGTCCTAAAGAAGCTTTCCCACAAACAAAAAAATTGATTTTATAAAACATAAAATTTTTTAAATTAAAAAAAATCCAAAAAAAAATTTTTGCTGGCAACCGGATTTGAACTCGGAACCTTCTGACCACAAACTTTTTCTAACGAAGCATCAACATTTTTATAAAGTCCTTGCTCTACCAGTGAATTGATTTTTGTACCGCTGGCAATTTCTGACTGGGTAGCACTGGATAACCACTAGTTGCAGACCTTGGCATATCACTCTGAACCCATTCTTTTCCATTGGGTTTTTTTTTAAACCACCGAAATTTTTGCAAAACAAATACTGGCAAAACGTTTCCTGCAAACGGTGGCAAAGCGTCCCAAATGAGTGTTCTTCCAGTCATTTATTTTTAACACCGTGGTTACGCAGTGCTATGCCAGTGCTTGGTTTTTTGTACCAACGGCGATTTTTGACTGGGTAATTTTGTAATAAAAAAATAAGAGAAAATTTGTTAAAAGAAAAAATGGAAACGTTTATAATTGTTTATTATTTTTAGATAAAATTTAATGTTTGATAAAATTTTGTGTGTTTCGAAGAAAAATAAAGGATATTTCTTAGTCATGAAATGGTCAAGTGTTCTCCACTATTTTGCAATTTATATCATTTTGACGTTTCTCTGCAATGACATTTCATATCATATAATTTATTGCATTTGAAGACACCGGGTAAGGGTCAAAATAGATTAATAAAATTTATCATTTCTTTTTGTACATTTTTGTTTAAGAGCACTTCCTAAACTTAAAAAAAAAGATAATTGAAAATCATCACATTATTTCGAATTTTGAATTGTCTTTTTTTTTTTAATTATAAAATAATAGATCTAAAACTGAATAAAAATCGCCAAAATTAAAAAAAAAATACCAATATTGAAAAACAATGCTCTAGTTGAAAAAAATAAATAAAATTCCAAAAAGACTGCTAAAATTAAAAAATCGTAAAAATTATAAAAAAATTGTTAAAGTGAAATATTCGCTTAAATTTAAAGAAAAAAAATCGTTCAAATTTATAACTAATTGTTCTAAATATGAAAAAAATTTCTAAATTGAAAAAAAATTTACAAAATTCAGAAAAATCTTCATCATTTTAAAAAATGTCAAAATTAAAAAAAAATTGGCATAATTGAAAATATCACCAAATTAAAAAAAAAAAAAATAGTCCAAATTTGCAAAAATAGCTAAATTCAAAAAAATTACTTAAATTTGAAAACTTGCAAAAATTATACAAAAAAAAAAAACGCCGAATATTGTTTCTCCCTCTGCGAGGATTAATTTTCCAGAAAAACGCGATCTAAAAATCTAACCGTTTAAGTTGGTTTGGGTATTGGGGTTTTGTACCATGAAATACGTCCCGATGAAGTAACTTCCAATGGAATAGGTACCAAAAAACTATAATTAAAAGTGAAATAAGTCCCAAAGAGGAAAATGAAGTAACTCCCAATATCTGGGAGTCATTTCATAAAGTAATACTAACAAGGAAAGTACCCCATCCTAAATACTCCGCTTTTGATGAAATTTGGATATCTGATAGCGAAAAACTTACCCTCGGAATTTTAAGGGTTCAAAAATTGGCCCTTTTTTTGCAACATTTTTCCCTAAACACCCAATTAGTTGATGTAGAAAGACATGATATGTTGTATAACAACCAAAAAAAGATATTTTTTGTATGTCTGAAATTTATGAAATTCAAAATTATTTTTACATAACCAGATCTTAGTCTCAAAAAAAAAAAGGATTAAAACCCATATTGTGTATGTTAAGTAGTCACAGGTTCTAAAATCTTTCAAAATGTAGATTTTCGGGAAAGGTCGTCTCAATTTCGAATATCGAAAAAAGCCGAAACACCCCCATCACTTAAATGTATAATAAGGATCACTATATGTGAATTTGAACCTTAAACCTGCATACATCCCCTTACAAAACAACCTAAAATTTTGATGTTTTGTGTTATGGCATGCTTAACATGTTTTATACACTGATAAAAATGCCCTTCAAAAACTATTCGTTTGACACCAAATTTTCCTTTAGTTACTTTGGAAGAAATATGTAATAAAACGAAAAAACCAAAAACTGGAGTTTTTTTGACCCCAATTTTTTAACACTTAAATATGTTTTTTGGGCAGCTAAAAAAATATGTGTCCTTTAAATTTTTCTTTTCTCCAACATATCCGACCCTCTCTAAAATCTGCCGGTCCGCATTGGGAGTCTTTCCTTGTAAGTTAAAAGAGGTATATATGTAGTTTTCAGCAGAATTATTCTCTAATATATAATATAGATAATATTGGACAAAAATAATTACTTTAAAATTAGAAATGGTAAGTCTGTGATAAACACTAGTGGCAATATATTAGAGTTGGCAGATTCCACTCAAACTCTATTAGATTTTTGTGCCATGTAGATGTGCCTGAGAAAGGAAAAATTCCAAATAGGTCTTATTTGTTAGCCTCATCTTGCCAATTTGAATGCCTAGGTGGTTCAGTAATCCAGACAAGTCGATATCAGAATTTTTTCTTCTATATCACATCAATGTTTTATTATAATCTAATCCTGAATTATCTTTTTGTAAGCCACAGCTCCCCAACATTTTTATATTTATTGTAGCTATGGCGACAAATTTATCTTTCCCCACTATTTTGTTTCTTAAGGCAGTATTAGAGTTTGCTAAAAACCGAAAAACCGCGGTTTCCGTTTTCAAAATTATAAAAACCGCGGTTTCGGTTATTTTTCGTTTTTTTTTGTGATATAAATATAATCGTTTTAAAATAATTAAATATGTATAAAAATTAAATAGTTTAACACGTACAAGATATTTATAAAAATGCTATTAAATTTCTCACTCGAATAAAGGCAATAACGCCATTTCGTGACATTTTCGGGAGAAGAAAAAAAAACGCGGAAAACCGTTATAAATGAAAAATTGTTATTATTTTTAATACAACATAAGGCTAAAATTCAACAAAATTCGCGGACTGCGAAATAAGACTTTTTGAAAAATATGCGGTGAAAATCTGAACTGAATATGTGAAACTCAATATCTCTTAAGCGATTTGACTTTTGGTGGCAGTTTTTTTCTAAAGTTATAAGCCTAAGTTTATGTTATCCGCAATAACAAAAAAAATCTTTAAAGTAATATTTAATGGAGAAAATGTCCATTACAATTAAACACAAAATTTTCTGAAATAGCAGCTGAGCTGTTTTCGAAACTCAAGGTTCAATAATATGCAATTTTATTAATTATGTTAATTGGGTAAAGTATTTATTAAGAACCGACTTATTTTTGTCGGTTTTCGGTTTCGGTTTTGAGGATTAAAAACTGCGATTTCGGTTTCGAATAAAACCAAACAGCAAACTCTAGGCAGTATGCTATAGTACTAAAGTGAGTAAATTATTCACAGTAAACTTCGCTTCAGTTTACTATTTTCTAAAAAGTCAATCCAACCCACTGTGTATTGTTGCTACTTTTTTCTGTTTTGAAGCTCTTGTATGTATGTTTTGCCTTTGGCTATGTTTTAATGCAGCCACAGTGACATCCATTTAAAAAATACATGTGTTTATTTTAATGTTTTTATGTAAGTGTTGCAAAAGACTTAAAGGACTATTATGTAAATTGTTATATGCATGTTTATTATATACATATATAAAACAACAAAATAGTGTTCTTTTAATTTATAAAGATGTTAAAGTAAAAAAAATAAAACAAAGAATAACACAGTAAAATATACAAAATAATTAATTCCTGTTGAGGCTTCCAAATATAAATTATGTTGAATCATACAAAACTTTTGAAAAGTAATAACTTAAGAGATTTAAAATATTTTTTTATTCACAATTACGCTAAGCTTTATAACCAATATTTAAGCTCTACACAATTGTTAAACAATTGTTGGGTGTAGAACAACATATTTTGCCCTAACCGCGCGTATTGGAAAGGTAGCCTAATTTACTTAAAGGGAATTTTTGAGCGGTTGTTACAAATTTATATAACATTATTTTACAATTTTTTTTTTAAGATATCGTCTTAAGAAAATAGCTATATGCTTTTAATAATTATATGTGGCTTTCCTAAATAACACTTTAATTGTGTGCCTTAATTATTCATTTTGGAAGTAATTATATTTTAATTGTAAAATTTAAAAACAGTTATGTATATTAGGGTACTTCAAATTTCAAGACTTTCGAAGGCTCCATCAATGTTATTACCTATTAGAAGTTTACGCAATCAAAAAATTTCAAATAGACTAATGGTTTTCGAGATAATGTTGATTAAAAATGTTTCAATGGAAATAAAGTTCTTTTTGTTTAATTTTTTCAGTATTAAGCTCAAACCATATAGCGAAAGTGTCAGTGAACAGTGGCAGTGATGTCAAACTTTAGTATGAAATGCGGAAACTAATCGATATTTTTAAGAATTTCTTGTTTAATATTTTTTTGCAAACAGTTCTTATTTATTTGAAAAATTTTTAAATTTCTCGGCAGTGATAATAAAACAATGGAGTTTTTATTCTCCAAAAAACAAAGAACATTGGCTTATATGAATAAAAAATAGATATTAATAATAGGGGGAAATGCAGGGCTTTTTAAGCAATTACTTCACAAATCTAGTCTGCTTGGGAGTAGACTAAAAATTTAATTTTTGTTTACATTTCATGCTACTCTACCAGCCAATTGGTAAATTTGGCGTTAAAAGCAGTTCCTAAGCCCAAAGTAATTACTTCGAAGTAATTGCTAAGTTTTATTCATATGACCCATTATCCATACACACAGAGAAAAGTGTAGTTGGGAATCAGTTATAATTACCATTATTCATCTATCAAATCCAAATTAGAATGGCCGTTATAAAATATCAATAGAAAGTATTTAAAATAGTCATTGGCTCATATGAATAAAAAATAGATATTACTAATAGGGGGAAATACAGGGTTTTTCAAGAAATTACTTCACAAATCTAGTCTGCTTGGGAGTAGACTAGAAAATTAATTTTTTAATTTTCGTTTACATTTCATGCTATTCTACCAGCCAATTGGTAAATTTGGAGTTAAAAGCCATTCCTAAGCCCAAAGTAATTACTTCGAAGTAATTGCTAAGTTTTATTCATATGACCCATTGTCTATAGAAATTACGAAACCACAACTAACAGAATTTCATTCTGCAAGAAAATTCGGGCATCCCAACAACTCAAGTAATAAAAAATTTATTTAATATCGTTTCGGTGGGCACAATTGACCTATATGAAAGTTTTCACTGATTTATTAGTCTTAAAAACTAAAATTCAGTGAATATTTTAATCATCGTATCTACAACCGATCAAGGGTTTGTTCAATAGTTCCATTTTTTATATGTGATAGCAATTTCGGTTGTTGCTACCAATGTACAATTATAAATGTGATGTTAGTAAACAGAACCAATATTTAGTTGCTCACACTAGTTTAAAGATATTTGAAAATAATATTGTCAACAATAAAAATGAAAAAAATAAAGAATTGTGCTACAAAAAATTAATGCATAAAAACATATAAACAGGTCCGTCAGAAAAGCAAATGTACTTTTTGGAACCCAAAGGAATAGCACTTTTAAAGTAGGTATTTGTTGTAGGAATTAGCAACAGTTATTCTCTTCAATCTGCTGGGATTTTTATTTAATTTTTTTGCAGATTGTTTAAGGCCTTTGTGTAAACTTATCTTCATTTGCCAATCATGGGCCATGGTTTTTGGTATTACTGAATAAGCAATAACTCAAGATCCTAAGAAATAATTTATTTAAATGAGCAACCATATATTCAGATAAACCAGAAATAAATTGAAATAAAATTATTTAAATAATTTCGTTGTTTTCTGTTTTAAAACAAAAAATTCAAATATTTTCGGTTTTCTTTTTTGTTAAAATAGTTTGTTTATAGAGCAATTCCATATGAAAGCGATCACCTTTTGGACGACCCCTCTCCGATTCTAAAATAAATAGTCTCAATCGATTGCCCAGCAAAAAATAATGTACCTACATATATTTTTTTTTTTTTTATAGTGACTGGTTTAGTGGTGGTGTACACCACTGTCATGTGACTAAATTGAAGAATTCTTCATAAGGGACCTCATTGAAAGTTGTTTAAAAAAAAAACTACTAAAGCGATCGCAACGAGTGATAGCTCGTTGAAAAGGTATTGAATCAGGCTTTAACTAAAAAATAAAATTTTCCTAAATTTACCTTTTTTCCCATGAAAATTAAATTTTCCCATGAAAATTAAATTTTCCGATTTTCCACAGAAGCTCCTAAATTTTCCGGCTAATATTTTTTTTTTTTTGGATTCCTCATAATTTTTGCTTTAAGAATCAGCAATAAAAAAATGGGCCCCGACTCCTTGTTTGGACAGGAGAGGAGCATTTAAGAGACCTCCTTGTTCTCATTGTTTTTATATTTTTTATAATTGAATTATTTGTAATTATTTAACATTGTTTTATTTTATTATTAAAAATACATTTTAAAAATTATTTTACAGTTAAAAATACATTTATGAAGAAAAAATCTTTCTTATTTTGCTGCTTATACTTAATTACAATTTTTATTAAAAATTTCAATTGTCTTGGCATCATTATAAAATTAAAGTATCTTTAAATTTAGCACGTCGGCAGACGAAGAGTACCGCTTTACATTAATTGACATATCAGAAATATTTTGACATTATTATATCTGTTTTGAATTCGTCGCTCCATGGCATCGTGTTCTTTTTGAGTGCATAAAACTGTGTTAATGGCAATTTCCTTGCTTTGAATCCACGAAAACAAATGTTGTACATTTAAGATCTGGTCAGTATATGGCCTTTGCAAACTTGCCTTAGTCGCCATGCGTTTTAGGGTTCCCCCTAAAACGTCCCTGGGCCCTTACCGTGGGACGTCGCAAAAAAGTGCCACTCGACCTTGCAGTTTTGTTCTTCTTCAATTATGCAAAGATTGTAAAAATTTTTTTTATTCTTGTACTGAGAAGCCGCGCCGTCTGAGAAAAACGTTACTTTGTCGATTGCATCGAATTTTGATCTTAAGAATTCAAACAGTTTCATTTGAAATAAATAAACGGACACATAATTATGAGCTAAACTCTCCGCGACAACAACAAGGCTTACGGTCTGTAGTTCGTTATCTTCGTTTTTGAAATAAATGCAAAAAGGAAGCACCGTGCACTGGTCGTTTGCCCAGTGATAAGCCTGAATTTCATCCTGAATGAGAAAAGTGTAATTCTCGGCAAAGTCGCTTATCACAATGAATTCATTTTGGGCTAATTTCTCCTTACTTTCCTTTAGAAATTTCGATTGCATCTCGGATATGAAATGGTGCGCCTTCAGTTCATTCAACTTGAATCCGAATTCCTCGATGAATTCCGGAATCTGCTTTACCACGGTCTCAAGGGAACATCTGCCGCTGCTAATTATCCACTGTTTGAAATGCACCTCCTGAATTAACAGCTGTTCAAACTTTTCCGCCAAATATTGCTCTAGCTCGTCAATCTTCGGACAATTGTCGCATTTGGACAGATGACAATTTTCCGTGGGGTATGCGCACAACGACTTCGACAGGAGGTCCCTATATGTTTCAATTTCACCGTGAAATACTTTCAATTTCTTGCATGGAAAGAACATTAATTTGATGTTTTGATGAAACATGCAAACGCAGACTGAATGCGTTCCGTGCCTGTCTAATGCCAGCACGCATTCTTTTGGTCGTAGGATGGCAAACTTAGAAAATCCCACTTTTTCTGCTGGGTATTTCTCTTTGAACTGATGGTATGCTTCGGATAGATTACATAATAATAATCTGCGCTGCTTGGGTACTTTTTCTCCATCTTCACGTGTGATAACATAGTCACGTGTACCTGGGCAGGCGCGGCTGTTGTCATCATTGCAGTAAAAATCTTGAATCAATTTCACCGTTGCTTCGCTGAGGGTCATTGAGCCAAATTTCTTGGTGGGAGTCGCCAATATGCCCTTCTGTCGAACTAATTCTTTGCTTCTTCTCGCGATGTAAAAAGATGTTTGAAACTGTTCAGAAATCTTGCGTATAGACCATGATTGAGGCAGCACAGATAAAATGAGATATTTCTCCGGAAAAGTGGTCGCTAAATTGAATTTTCTTTTCAACTGCTCAATCATTTGTTTGCCGTCATCAACGTCATCTGCTTGACTGCATTCGTTATCAGAGCCTTCATCAAATATTGTCGCGATTGCACTCATAACCTTGCCTTTTTTCTCTTTCCTGTATTTTTCACTTCGCAACTTTCTTTTTGTAATAGGCGATTCACCTAAAGTGGTAATAGCCTCATTCAAAGGACTCAAAGACATATTGACCATTGGAATGTCTGCCTCACTATCAGATGAAACATTTTGTTCAATTGTCATTTCACTCTCGGATTGTGGTTGCATTTGTTTCAATGTATTTGCTTGTTGAGACAAATCGATTTTACACTTGGGGCAAATGAATTCTGCTTCTTCACCGTATTGTATATTTAATTCATTCATGTATCGCTTCGAAATACCAGTTAATTTTAATACTTTTATCTTTTTCGAACGATGTCCACTCTTGTTAAACGGATTGCAGCAAAATTTATTCATTTTACTTTAAATTGTCTTTACAACTTCACTCTTTACTTTACAAAAAAAACACTTTAACACTTTCACGTTTAGTATTCAACTAAAATTTGGCTCAGAATGTGTGAATTATTTATATTTATTTTTTGGTAAAAAATAGGTAAAAAAAATAAGCGATATTTGCTTTTCTTTAATAGGAAAATTTGCGTGAACTACTGGTCATAAAATGTTTTTTTAAAGAGGGACTTAATTGGTTACTGCCAATAAGCCGACCACAGGTCTTAAAATGTTTTGTAAATTTTTTAAATTACCAGGTAATAAATATTTCGTCATATTTATGGAAAATCCGTGTTTTAGGACTTGTTTCTGCACGTGTCATTTTAGGCGAAATATTTATTACCTGGTAATTTAAAAAATTTACAAAACATTTTGTGACCTGTAGCCTCAGTCGGGTTTGGTGTGCCATTACATGCCACTGCTGCTATTATCCATGGATTTATGGCCGATCTTGTGAAGGCAGACCATATTCACTACACACTCAACTTGGGGCTCTTAAAAAAATTGATTTTTTCTTCATAAATGTATTTTTAACTGTAAAATAATTTTTAAAATGTATTTTTAATAATAAAATAAAATAATGTTAAATAATTACAAATACCCGAGTAAAAAAGAGTATATATAACATATATTTTTTAATATTAAAATATATGATAATATAAAATATTGTGTGCGACCTTATATGTTTTTATATGATGATATATTAGAAATTTTTTTAGAAATTTTCTCATATGTAATCATATTAAATCATACATCAGTATTTGCTTTATTGCAAATTGTATATATAGGAATATATTATTGATAAAACCGTTAAAAATTTTATATATAAATAGATACGAAAAATATTTTTAATTTTATTTTTTATATAACAATATCGTCGGCTTGCCTGCAAGTAGTGTTATGTGTTCTTTAACGGGTTTTAATATTTTTTTAATATATTTCATTGACATCATATGCTTTAATAATGATTGTAATAAATAAGGTCGTGAATCATTAGGGCATATGTCAATAAAATATCTTAAAAGGATAATATAAATCAGTTTTTTCGCTCTCCTGAAAACCTGTTAAAACCAAAAACATACCACTTCTTGCAGGCAAGCCGACGATATATTAATTAATATCAGACCCAAGTTCGAGATTAACTAATATATTCGAGATTAATGTAATATTTGATCAAAAACAATTTTTTATATGTTTTACTCAATTTCTTAATTAAATTAATATTTTCTGAGCTTTTTTACTTCTAGCAGTTTTTTTTTTTAATTTAAAAAATCCAATTTAAAAAAAATTAAAATTTAAAATCATGGCCCGGCTCGTAATGGGTTAATAAGTCTAGGCATGTTGCATATCATGGGAAAGGTATTTCAAGTACCTTTCCAACGATATATATATTTTGTTCTGGTCCGATAAGTTTTGAGTGGAGAAATAAGCCATTGAATATTGTTGTAGATCTTCTTCAGCTCCATAAATCGGGAACTATGAGCCTCCAACAAAAAAGAAGTACATTGCCGGGCTAACCATTAAAATTTTATTTAAAATAAAAAAAAGCTTAACATATTTAAAAAAAATTTCTAAGTCCAAAGAAAATTCCCATATTTGATAAAAAATTATCTAGTTTTTAAAGAATAACAGATTTATACATTAACGTCTTTAATAGTTCCTCATTATCAACAATAGCCCTCGGCTGACAGTCAGGCATGTGATGATGGATCTGTACAATACCAATTATTTTTTATTTCCTAATTTAGATGTGCGGCGTCAAATAAAACGATAAATAATAATTTGAAGCCAATTTGATTTTCGCGAAACAAATTATTCTAGATTGAAAAACTGTTCGTTTTCGATTTTCATCACACCCCTGAGTGTGGAGGACCCGAAATCCTGCTGCCATCCAATTCAAAGTTTTTTTATCATTTAAATTTAATAATATCGTATTGTATTAACTTATATCCAATTTGATCGGGACAAAATTCGGATATAAGTTTATCATTTGATATAACTTTGTATCCTTGTAAATACAATTATATCTAATATGATACAATTTAATATGACCATTTTTCGGATGAAATTATATCCAGTTACATATTGCAAATATATCCATTCACATATAATTTTATATACACTTTTTTACTCGGGTAATTCAATTATAAAAAATATAAAAACAATGAGAACAAGGTGGTGTCTTAAATGCTCCTCTCCTGTCCAAACAAGGATTCGGGGCCCATTTTTTTATTGCTGATTCTTAAAGCAAAAATTATGAGGAATCCAAAAAAAAAAAATTAGCCGGAAAATTTAGGAGCTTCTGTGGAAAATCGGAAAATTTAATTTTCATGGGAAAAAAGGTAAATTTCTGAGAAAAATTAGGAAAATTTTATTTTTCAATTAAAGCCTGATTCAATACCTTTCCAACGAGCTATCACTCGTTGCGTTCGCTTTTGCGTAGTTTTTTTTTTAAACAACTTTCAATGAGGTCCCTTATATAGAATTCTTCAATTTTGTCACATGACAGTGGTGTACACCACCACTAAACCAGTCACTATAAAAAAAAAAAATATGTAGGTACATTATTTTTTGCTGGGCAATCGATTGAGACTATTTATTTTAAAATCGGAGAGGGGTCGTCCAAAAATTTGCCAATTTTGATCGTTTTCATATGGAATTGCTCTATATACAAAATTATTTCAATTGAAATTAAAAGAAATTCTTTACTCATACACACAAACATATCCAATAAAAATATGAACGTGTCTGTTGTGTATGGTGTAGTGTTTTGAAAATCGAAACAAAAAAAAAAACTTTCAAATATGAAAAAACAAACCACAAAATCGTTTTTTTTTACGTTTTGTCAGTTAAAAAATTGATGATTGTTTTAATAAACTTTTCAATTATTTTTATTTCTTTTCTGGATTGTTTAAACAATGTTTGAAAATAAATAGCAAAATGGTTTGAATATAATGAAAAATCAGTAGTCCTTTTTCTAATAGTGTTTTCAGTTAATTTAATATGTATTTTAGGTTGTTTTTAAGGATAAAGTATTGTGAGTGCATGACTCACAAGCATAGTTTTGTAATGAAAATTTGTTAAATTTGCAACAGTATCGGTTCTTTCCTATGGCTTGCACGTGTTAAATTTGTTGATAAAAATTGCCAAATTCGAAATACTATTACTTTTGAAAAAAAATTTTTTTCAAGACACTTTTGAAGTGATCTAGTGTCCGTTTCTATGTCTAGCTGAGTATATTACAAAACCGGTTTGAGAAGTTGCAATATACTCTCAAATTTTCCAGATAACTTGAAGAAAGTACTTTTTGTGACTGGCGCATTTAAACGATTTTGAATTTTTAAACCGTATTTTAAAGAAATTCCCTTGTTTTTCCAAATATATATACTTCTTTTATATTATGAAAATAAATATGTTAGAGATGGGATTTTGCGTGATTCACGCGTGATTGTGAGTAAAACCTTAATTTACTCACGTGAACGTGAGTGAGTGTGAGTAGATTAAAAATGCTTGTGAGTGAGTGTGCGTGAGTAATATTTTTTTTGTTTAAGTCGTATTTATTGAAGAACGTCAATTAAGAATAGAAATATCTTAATTAATTAATTAAAAATTAAATTATATTTTTCACTATATCTAATGTATTAAGATGAATAAAATATTAGCCGTTTTTTCTAATCACTTGGATTTAATAAATCCAAAAAGTATTTCTAAAAGTGCTCAACAGATGGGGTTAGATTCTTCCTATTTTAAAAAAATTTTCTGTCCGACACTTCTTTCACCCTAATTTTTAATACCGAATTCGATGATGAAGGATTTTACTTTAACTTTTAATTTATAATTATATTTTACGTAAAACAGCGATAAACAGTCTGCCTTTTCAGTTTTATCACTTCAATTTATATTTTTACGCAATTGAAAAATTCCATTGCAATATTTAATATTCACTAATTGGATTTAATTAAATTACTTACTGTAGAGTGAAAAATTGCCATTTCTATTTGAGCTATTTCTCCATGTCCAAGATTAAAAATATGTATTTGGTGAGGTGTTTTTTTTTTTCTAAACATATTTCATAAAAAAATTTAATAAAAACCTTTTATTTGTTAGTTTTTAAATTTTTTTGTTTCTCTTTTAATTTTCATTCGTATTTTTTCTGACATTAAATTAATAGGCTGTTTCATATATTTGTGCTTTTATTGTGGATTTATTAAATCCAGCTTTTTTTTTTGGATTTAATAAAACCATTTTTTGTATGTAAAATTCTAAATCCAGGTGATTAAAAAACACGCTAATTATTTAATAATATTATAGTGTCGATTTTTGTGAAAAGATTTAAGAGAATTAGCCTAATAATTTGTGTGAAAAATACTCACTTTTAAACTTTTTTATAAAATAATTCTATACGAATACTTCTGAAACAAAATATGTAGAAATACATATGTAAAAATGTAGGTAACTAAAAAATAGCTTAATCTTTGGCTCGTTAAAAAAAATAAAATTAAATATTTAGATATTAGCAAAAATTGCGAAAAAAAAAACATTTGCAAGAAGGGAAATTTTTGCAACAATATATTCGTTTGCAGAATGTCAATCGCTGATTAGCTATTTTAACTCATTTTCTTTACCATAAAGCCTTTTTCGAATTCCGCCGTTATTTTGCAACTTTTTAAGTGCGGTTTTTTTTTTTTAAATATAGAACTAGGGACTATAATACCCTTTTATACAATAAATTTTGCTGGTTGATTGTAACAAAAAAAAACGCGAAAAAAATTTCGAAAAGGAAATTTTTAGCATCAATGTACTTATTTCCCGAATGTAAATCCCTGAATTATTTTGCAATTCTTTACCTGCGTCTTTATTTTTTAATTTATAATCTAGGGACTATAATACACATCTGATACAATAAAGTTTGGTGGCTAGTTGGAAAAAAAATCGCGAAAAATAAAATTTGCAAAAAGGAAACAGTTTTTCATCAATACATTTATTTGCAGAATGGAAATCACTGATTAAGTTTTTTAATTAATTTTTTGCAAGGTTGGTTACCGTTATAGTTATAATACCGTTATCGCTAAAATACCCTTTCAAATTAAATAACGTTACCGTAACCAATGTCACAAAAAAAATTTCCAAATACCGTTATAGTTACCGATGCCATTATTTTTGTGGGTAGTTACCGGTATTTTACCGGTATTTATTAATTTATATAACAAATTACAATTTTTAGTATTAGTTTAAATAAGTACTTATTATTAGTTTAAATAAGTAGTTTACACAGTTAAATTTTTTTATTATATGTAAATATGTTTTATGTTTTAATTTTTATGACGAGTCCTAAAATTACACACTAGAGAAAACTTAAATTTTTCTGAATGTATTTCCTTAGGCTAATAGTATTTGCCTAACTCCTTATTTTTAAGAATCAAGTAAGCAATCGGATAACCACTTGTAATTAAAATTTATTTCTCATTTTTTCGTAAGCGAGCGGGTAAGCGGGACTACTTATAAAAACGACCACGCCAAACAAAAATAATGAGTTTAGACGCCAAAAAATAAGTTGTGCGGAGCTATGAATTTCTATTATATAACCACTTATTTGGTAATGAAAGATTTTGCTGGGTTACATAGATATCTCACTCTTCTCCTTCTTTTGTCAACAAACAAATTTTTACACATGCATTGAAATTTTGTTTGTGTAGGTATACCACGTATGTCTAACACATTCTCATGAGGTACGTGCACTGACAGCGAATATCAAAGAGTAAGATATCTATGTAATATATGCTACCAGCATCGAAGTTATAGTGAATAGTCAGTATATTTAACACCTAAAATTAAAAAATAGACTGAATTTTTACTTGTTTTTGTACGTTTTTAACATAATTTATTATACCGGTACGTACCGGTATTGCTGTTTCGATAACGCTATACCGTTACTGAAACATTCTTAAATACCGTCACCTTTACCGAACCAAACAAATTTCGATACCGTTACTGTTACCCTTAACGTTATTCGTTTCGGTAACCAACCTTGATTTTTTGTACCATAAAGCCTTTTTTCGCTTTCCTCGATTATTTTGCAATTTTTTAAGTGTGGTTTTTTTAAATTTATATCTAGGGACTACCAATTTTATACGCTAAAAAAAGTTTGCAAAAAAAAAACTGCGAAAAAAGATATTTGCAAAAAGGAAAATTTTTGCATCATTATATTCATTTGCAGATTGTTAGTCGCTGATTGAGTTTTTTAATTATTTTTTTCTACCACAAAGTCTTTTTTCGCGTTCCGCTTTTATTTTGCAATTTTTTAAGTGCGGTTTTTTAAATTTATAATCTACGGAGTATAATGCCCATTTCATAAAACAAAGTTTGGTGGTTAGTTGCAAAAAAAGAAAATTTTGGCATCGTTTACAGAATGTAAATCGCTTATTAAGTCTTTTAATTAATTTTTTGATCCCCAAAGACTTTTGTCGCATTCCGACAGATATTTTGCATTTTTTTACGTATGGTTTTTTAAAATTCATAATTTAGGGCTATAATACAACACACCCTGTAAAGAGATAATATCCGAAGAACTATACCCAACCATCATATAATCATACGATATCACCGACAGGGCGTCTAGTATATGATCGCCCAAATTCCTTTATCGGATGCTCTGTATCGCCGGGCAATCACAGATTAGATGATTTATCGTCTCCTCCCCACCAGGTAGCTCTCGCCCGACCGAGTCTGTTACAGTGTCTACCCAACAGCCAGTGGCCGGTCAGCACAGTCGTCAGCCCCGAAACATCTTACCTACTCCTATGGACGAGAGGTTTATTGCGCCCCAGATCATAGTCGGAAAACCTGACTCCCGCTGTCTTACAAGTGCCAAGTCCAGTCCATCTGTTCCTCAGCTTTTAGAGGTAGTGTCCGAAGATTTCGCCCTTAATGCTTCCCAGCGGTGTAGTGACTGGCATCGCTGTGCAGACATAAGTGCAGGTTCTGCCTTAAATGTCTGCACAGCGATGCCAGGCAGAACCTGCCCTGGGGCCTTGTGAGAATCCTATTGCGTGACATCTCCATTTTGTTGCATTACATTAAATTCAGAATCAGATTCACTATCCGAGTCATCATTTTCTTCCGGCGAGTGATTTTTATCAGTATCGGAAAAAGTATCATCATCAAAAACTATGCTGCTCCAGTGCAAAATACATAGAAATTATATATGTGTGAAAAACCACACACCAGGGTAACTAACTTAATTTTTTTTAAATATCTCGTTATCAAAATATGCTTTTGAATCAATTAAAGCGTTTTTTGTGCTAAATTGATGAATCAGGAAATGCCCAGAAATTTCATGAACATCGCTTCAATATTTTTTTAGAAAATATACATATGAAAAATTTCATTTTGTGTATTTTTCCACATAAGGGTGAGATAAAGGTTAAAGCGATATCTTCTATTTGTCATTTTAATGAAAATAATCAAGTAGTATTTACTCTGAAATTGTCTTCTTTTTATCATTTGGAAGATAATTCGGCGGTATTTAAAAACAAAAAAAAATTACAAAATTTTATCTTTTGTCATAACTTTTTATGACAATATTGCGGCAATATCACCTTTGTAAGATAAAGCAAATTTGTATTAAAGGAATTTAATATGCTAAAATCCCAAACGTATCTAACAAATTGTGAAAAATTTGTAGTAGGCATGTCCCTCTCCGGATTTTATTCTTGCCTAAGGAAATCGTCAGGAGACGACGTTTTTAGAATCTCTGGAAATATTTGTTAAGTTAAATAACAAACTCAATGAAAATTTCTTGTTCTGGTCTAGGAGCGTTATTAAACATTGAAAATATCAAAGAAAAAATAATATCAAAAAATTTTCCACAATTTGCTTTGTCATCTTCCATTGTACTACTCTGTTGTTTTGACAGATCTAGCAATGTAGTGACATCCATTCATGTATAAACAACAATAGAAAACAAGTTTTCTTTTAAATTTGCACAAGCACCTGCATATTATTAAATTTGATTGAAATATCTTGTCAATTTGGAAAAAACTAAAACTAAATTTATATAAAAACGAGTAAAAAGGTTATAGTCGGGCATGCCGACTATACAATACCCTACACCAGTCTGGTGTATTGTTTGGATCCGAAATTCGAATGGGTTAAAATGGGGCTTGTGTCAAAATTTTCTATAATGTGAGTCAGCGCACCAAATTTCATTAAAATATCTTAATATTTGCGACCTGCAGTTTGTAACCAAGTCAATTTTGGGGGGACCCTTATATGGGCACTAGTTCTAAGCATGGACCGATGTTCACCAAAATCAATAGGCTTCGTCCTTGGGCCAACGTAGATCTATGTACCAAATTTCATCAAAATATCTTAATATTTGCGACCTGCAGCGTATAAACAATATAATTTTGGTGGGACCCTTATATGGGCACTAGGTCTAAACATGGACCGCTGTTCACCAAAATCAATAGGCTGCGTTATTGGGCCAACGTAGGTCTGTGTACCAAATTTCATCAAAATATCTTAATATTTGCGACCTGCAGCGTATAAACAGTATAATTTTGGTAGGACCCTTATATGGGCACTAGGTCTAAACATGGACCGATGTTTACCAAAATCAAACTTGATCGTCCTTCACCAAAATCAGCATGCTGCGTTATTGGGCCAATATAGGTCTGTGTACCAAATTTCATCAAAATATCTTAATATTTGCGACCTGCAGCGTATAAACAGTATAATTTTGGTAGGACCCTTATATAGGCACTAGGTCTAAACATGGACCGATGTTCACCAAAATTAATAGGCTACGTTACTGGGCCAATATAGGTCTGTGTACCAAATTTCATCAAAATATCTTAATATTTACGACCTGCAGCGTATAAACAGTATAATTTTGGTAGGACCCTTATATGGGCACTAGGTCTAAACATGGACCGATGTTCACCAAAATCAATAGGCTGCGTTATTGGGCCAACATAGGTCTGTGTACGAAATTTCATCAAAATATCTTAATATTTACGACATGCAGCGTATAAACAGTATACTTTTGGTAGGACCCTTATATGGGCACTAGGTCTAAACATGGACAGAGATTCACCAAAATCAATAGGCTATGTTATTGGGCTAACATAGGTCTGTGTACCAAATTTCGTCAAAATAGCTTAATATTTACGACCTGCAGCGTATAAACAATATAATTTTGGTAGGACCCTTATATGGGCACTAGGTCTAAACATGGACCGATGTTTACCAAAATCAAACTTGATCGTCCTTGGGCCAACAGAGGTCTGCGTACCAAATTTCATCAAAATATCTTAATATTTGCGACCTGTAGAGTGCGCACAAGATTGCATGGACAGACAGACAGACAGACAGACAGACAGACAGACAGACGGACGGACGGACGGACAGACGGACATCGTTAAATCGAAATAAAAAAAAATTCTGAACCGATCGGTATACTATAAGGTGGGTCTACGACCAATATTTTTTGGTGTTACAAACATCAGCAAAAACTTATAATACCCTGACCACATAGTGGTGTAGGGTATAACAATCAAAACATATATAGGAAATAAACTCGTGAAAAATCAAGATTAATTGCGCGGGAAAATTGGCTAAGATGAAATCAAGGTAATTTATAAGTTGGTCAATGGATTATGTATCCAGATATTCTTAGATTTAATAATAAACGAGTAAAAACGTTAAAGTCGGGCATACCGACTATACAATACCCTACACCAGTCTGGTTAAAAGCCAACTAATGTTTGGATCCGAAATTCGAATGGGTTAAAATGGGACTTGTGTCAAAATTTTGTATAATGTGAGTCAGCGAACCAAATTTCATTAAAATATCTTAATATTTGCGACCTGCAGTTTGTAACCCAGCCAATTTTGGGGGGACCCTTATATGGACACTAGGTCTAAACATGGACCGGTGTTAACCAAAATCAATAGGCTTTGCCCTTGGGCTGACATAGGTCGGTGTACAAAATTTCATCAAAATATCTTAATATTTGCGACCTGCAGCGTATAAACAATATAATTTTGGTAGGACCCTTATATGGGCAATAGGTCTAAGCATGAACCGATGTTCACCAAAATCAACAGGCTTCGTCCTTGGGCCAACATAGGTCTGTGTACCAAATGCCATCAAAATATCTTAATATTTCCGACCTGAAGCGTATAAACAATATAATTTTGGTGGGACCCTTATATGGGCACTAGGTCTAAACATGGACCGATTTTAACCAAAATTAATAGGCTGCGTGCTTTGGTCGATATAAGTCGGTGTACCAAGCTTCATCAAAATATCTTAATATTTGCGATCTGTAGAGTGCGCACAAGAATGCATGGACAGACAGACAGACAGACGGACGGACGGACAGACGGACATCGTTAAATCGAAATAAAAAAAATTCTGAGCCGATCGGTATACTATAAGGTGGGTCTAGGACCAATATTTTTTGGTGTTACAAACATCAGCACAAACTTATAATACCCTGACCACATAGTGGTGTAGGGTATAATAATTTCGGTGGGACCCTTATATGGGCACTAGGTCTAAACATGGAGGGATTTTAACCGTCCTTGGGCCGACATAAGTCGGTGTACCAAGTTTCATCAAAATACCGTAATATTTGCGATCTGTAGAGTGCGTACAAGTATGCAGGGACAGACAGTCAGACGGACGGAGGGACGGACAGACGGATATCGTTAAATCGAAATAAAAAAAAAATTCTGAGCCGATCGGTATACTATAAGGTGGGTCTAGGACCAAAATTTTTTGGTGTAACAAACATCAGCACAAACTTATAATACCCTGACCACGTAGTGGTGTAGGGTATAAAAAGTAAATCGTTTTTTTTTTGTGGTATATTTAGCGATACCACCCTTTTATCTTCCATATGAGGTATTGCTTTCGTATTGCCTGGAGTATTGTTTTAGGGTAACAGTTGTTTCCGACGGAGGAAACTTCCGGAATACGAAATTGATATTGCCGGCAATAAATGTTTTCTTCCTGGCGATATGATCGGAGAATCTTCTTTGTATGCCATGTTTGCTGGGTGATATTGGTTTGAGTATGTTCCTGTTCCAAGGCACATAATAGAAAAAATGCTTTCTCAGTGATAGATAGTCCCCCAATCTCTTTATTATGTATACTCTTTGGTAGAAATAGAAATATTTGGATTCCATATTTAAGAAATACTTAAGCAAAAATTCTGACTATAAAACTGGCCCGACACAAGAAAAAATTAAAATACCTGTGTCTTTCACTTTTTCCATATAAATTCGTTTAACCATTTAAGCCGCGAATAAATATTTAGTTAATATATTTGATTTTAAAATTAAGACGGCCTCCTTCCATATAAATATATTATCTAAATAGTAATTTGCCATTTAAGCTGTTAAACGAATTGACCTGGAGAAAGTAGAAGTAATTGATGTATTACATTTAGCCCTCCTTTCAGAATATATTAAGTAGATTTTATCATGGGTACAACCAAAAGATTAACTTTGCGGGAAAAGAAAAACCCTAGTTGGGAGTTATTTATGGGCAAAGTATGGAATTGGACTTAGCTATATCTACATCGTTTATAGTCGGCTTGGAACAATATATACACCATTGGAAAGGTAATAAAAATATTTTTTGGGCGACATTTTTTTTTGTTTGTTTACTCATTGCCGGCGAATGAGATTTATTTATATTTAAGATTTTTTTAAATAAATCGTTTTTATAAAAAAAACCCGTATATTAAGTACCATATAATTTTTTACCTGTTATTATATTCTCAAGATTAAAAACTTCTGAGATGTAGTTAAAATTTTAAACACCCAAGATATTCGAGGTCAAACCTAATTTTTTTGCAGATTATAAATTCCTTCGCCGAAAAAAATGCAATTTAATGATATTTTTATTACCTTTCCAATGGTGTGCATATTGTTCCAAGCCCATCATAAATGACGAAGATACATTTAAGTCATTTTAAACTTTAAACCGAAGTAACTCCCCAACAGGCGTTTTTGCGAAAAAATAATATATTTCATCGGACTCCCAAAAAAGATTTCTATCAGTAGTTAAAATTTAGAGTCAATTGGTGAGGTTCCTCTAAAGTCAACTTACGCCCAAATTATTCATTCGAATCAAAATTGAATCAACACAAATGGGAACAAATCTTATTTCACCTTATCCAATGTCCAATCATTGATTTCAGGGGATTATGAATTATTCAGTAATTCAGAAAATAAACCAAATTTTATGCATATTAATTCAAAAAACAATTATCTCTTTCAAGGTCTGGATGTGTATATGCTTTTTTCCGTATTCAATAACAACAATAACACACAGTTAATATACAGGGTGGCGCAAAAGTAATGTAATAATGTGAAATGCCTACCATTTTGTTAGAAATGAAGAAAAATTAGTTCTGTTATCACGAAAAGTTTATTTGAAGATGTAAGTTTTATCACATTAAGTTGAAAAAATTATATCGGTCAAATGACCACCTCCCCAGTTGATAAACATTTTTGCCCATATTACGGCATTTTGCATTGCTGCTCGCCAAACATCACCAAACAGTCACTTTGAGGGGATGCAATGGCTCTTCTTGCATTTCATGTGGGTTTTCTGTGCTCCACAAACGCATATTTTGTTTGTTAACATAACCACTTAAGTGGAAATGGGCTTCGTCGCTCATTATAATTTTATGATTTTTGCGTTAAAACAACAGACCGAAAATTGATCAAATAAGCAGTAACAATAATTCCATGTTCTTCAGGTGTATATCGCTGCATTGCTTGTTGTCAAATAATTCTCTATCTGTGTACAACATAGATGTCAAAGCACAATGACATTTGACGCCATTTGCAAAAATTAAAGCACATTCACATTATGACATTACTTTTGCGCCACCCTGTATTTTTTCATGTTAATATGGAAAATCTTAGAAGTGCTCTTACATTTTCATTCATAACTTTTAAACGTCTAAACCAAATATGCCAATTTCCAATACCAAACTGCTTAAGATATTGACAAACATTTTGACTAAAACTCAACATCCTAGCACAACTATTTTGAGCGTGATTTCAACAGACAGACCGAAACGGCTATATCGGTTTCCTTTAATAGCGATCAAGAATATTATATTTTACTAGCTATTTGTACCCGGTCTCGCCCGGGATTCAAAGTCTTCTATCTTAAAAACTAAAAAATTAATAATATAGTTGAAAAAACCCTTGTTCGGTGTCTTAAGATTTGAATAAGATTAACACATTTTATACCAAGCATGGATTCCGTGGGAATCCATAGTAGAAGGATAAGCTTGTTTCGTATTAAGCACTTTTTGTAATTTGTATGGCTAAGTCGCGGCCTCTGGTGTAATAATTTAAATTGAAATTTTGACGCTCTATACGCACTATTTTGATAATACAAATTTCTGTAAAAAAAATAATTAAAAATTTAAATTATCTCTTTTACAATATTTTTAAGAACTTTAAAAAAAAAATTATTTTTTAGACGTTTTTTAAAAATTGCTATTTGGAAACACTAATTGCTCAGATTTGTATGACTGGTGTTTTCACATTTCTTACAGACCCGGTTTGCTGAAATTTGCGTACAATTCTTCAGATTGTGGACACATTTGGTCGATTATGACGACCAAAAAAGTGCACGAAATGCATTTTGATTTGAACGCCCATTTTCGTAAAAGGCTTCAACAATCTTAACGCGCTTCTCAATTATGTACCTCTCCATGGTTGAATTTGTCAAACACTGAAACAAAGAAATGTCAAATTAAATTGGGCAAAAATCTTGACATTAAGGTGTGACTCACAATTAACATCGTGTATTATGGTTGGACCACCCTTTACATACTTACAATTTTACAAAAACGAATTACCCTTGATAAGACCAGCTAATTTATTTTTTAAAGCGCGAACTGAACTCGGAATTTTTTTTCCCTTAAATATTTTTTTACACTTTTTATCGAAGTCGACATATCACTTTTACTACGCCGCTCTTCCTTATATTTTTACATATTTTTTGAAAAAGGCCTTTGAAAAAAAGTCAAAAATAGCTTTTTCAAATTATTATATGGCAACCCTTTAAGTGAAATTTTTGTAATTTTTTAAATCGTTTATAGAGAAGGCCTCAAAGTATCACATTCTTTCTACGTCATTGTAATATCGTCCTTCTATCAAAAGTTATGGGCTCTTAAAAGTGGCTGTGACTTTAAAGTCATATTGGTAAGAAACGGGTTAATATATCACTCTGACTGTAGATGTTATTTAGTACGCACGCTTTGGATTAAGACAAACACGTGATCATTTGAAAATTAATAACGAACATGGAATTGTCGTTTATTAATACAAAATTACGATAATATCTATTAAAAAATAATTATTTTTATAGTAAAAACCCAAAATGGATCACAAAGAACTCATATATTAAAAAAGGGCGCAAAAGTTGACGTGGTCAATGAAAAGTATGCGGTGACCTGACCAAGGATATAAGGATCATGCGTACTAACTAAATTTGAGTAAAATCCGTTGGAAAATAAAAAATTTCCATAGCGAATATCCATTGTTATATAACAAATTCATAATTTAAAATTAATGACAAATTCACAATTTAAAAAAGTGATCGTAAAAACGGGCGTGGTCAACGAAAATTATATCCCGACCTGGCCTAGGATCAGTTGGAAAATAAAAATTTCTGTAGCGAATATCCATTGTTATATAACAAATTCACAGTTCAAAAAAAGTGGACTGAAAAATGGGCATGGTTAATGAAAAATATATCTCCACCTGGACTGAAAACTCAGGATCGTCAGGATAATGTGTTCCAAATTTGAGCAAAATCCGTTATAAAATTTAAATTTGCGTAGCGAACATCCACCGTTGCATAACAAACACATAATTTAAAAAATGTGGGCGAAATCTGTTAGAAAACATAAAATGTCAGTGCGAAAATTCATTGTTATATGATATGTTTCTATTTTTAAAGAAAAAGTGAGCCTAAATATGGCTATATTTTTTTATAAAAAATAGCTATAGCTACTTATATTTTTATATGAGAGCGAGCTAACATTTTGGCTCGTTTAAAAAAAAGAGCAAGAGCCCGTGCTAGCGAGCTTTTCCATCCCTGATAAAAATAAACTTTCATTGAATACTTTAATTTAATACAATTTTCAAATATAAAATTAAATTGATCTTAATAAATCAATGTTTCAAATTGTAATGGAGTCTTTTACACGAATTAAAAAATATACATTAATTTGCGCAGCAAAACATTAAAATTTGATCAAAAAATATGAAAATAATTCCCGCGAATTATCTTTATTTTTTTACTATAAAATCTGCATCAAGCTAAATAAATATATTTTCCATCGTTATTTTTTAAATATACTACATATCTTTTAAAATATATGTATAAAAAAATATATTTGCAAATCTTTTATTTGAGTGCTCTTAGTACCATTATTAAAACAAAGACTAAAAAAATATGGTTTATCAGACCACATTCCTTTTATCATTTTATTTATATTAACCCAGGGAAATTTTCTGTTCCAAAGAAGCTGCTTTTCCTATGTAACCCCTTCTACTATCAACGATTTTTCTTTGAAAAGGCAACCGCTTCTTTAGCACCCAAAGTGGAAGCGGTTGCATTAGAATCAGTTCTGGAACTAGTTATAGAGCTTCCGGAACTGGTTTTCTAACTGATTCTCCATCACTTATATTTTGCACATAACACCCACGGAACGGGTTCCGGAACCAGTTCCATGGAATCGGTTCCAGTGGAACAACTTATAGAATCTGGTGTGTTTGGCAACCGATTGTAAAAAATTTTCCTGGGAAGACGAATGTAAACAATCACCTTCGTTTTTAATGTTATAAATTTTTCCATCGTGTTGCGTGTACCAGCAGACAGACGGGTGAGTTGCCCGGGAGTGATCCCTAAACCTTGATAAAAAAGTTAAAAAAAAATCATGTGTTAATTTTTCACAGTTCTTAATATATGTTACGGTTGGCCCTTCCCAAAATCCAAGTTTTGTTTTTTATGAACAACCCTAATATTTGCATATGTTTTGAAAAATGCAATAAGTGATTTTATTGTGTTCTATTCTGATTGGGAAAATGTAACAGTTTAGTGGGGTCAGGGCAACAATAGCCGTGTTTTCGACTTAACTATATCCGTTAACTCATAAAAAAACTGAAAGTGCATAAAAACGCATTTAAGACGAAAACTAGCATATTACTTTTCGTTTGCACGTTAACTTTCAACACGGGTAATAATCAACGTTGAAAACTCAACGTTTAAACATTTTCACATCTAACGTAAATTATTCGCGTTACTTCCTAAAAAGTTTTGCTTACGTGCGTTGGATTACAACGGAACAATTACAATCATAAACTGTTTAAAATTTTTTATACTACATCCAGTTTAACATATATTTGCTTTAGATACTTAACGTTGATAGGCATGAGACAAAATACAGCTATTTTTAAAATGTTAAGCGGAGAATACACATTTAGTAGGGAACAAAAAATATCAAAAAATTTTGTAAACACGAATTGCATGATGTCAACCCACATACACATTCACAAAAAAATGGCCATTTTTTCACGAATATTCCCTCGTGTATTCTCCGCTTTACACCATAAATCTTGTGTACGGAACTTAAAATAAATAAAATTGACTATAAAATGTTGTCGCGACGCTTGTAGCTACCCAAGCAGAAAAATACGATCGGCACAATGTTGGCATATCGTTGGCGATGGTCGGTTATGCGTTGGCAGAACTTGGCATTAACAATCTTGACAGTATTGTCCTGTTACCCGATTGATAACAGCGGCCAACCGTTGGTTGGCGCTAACTTGCCAAAGTTTTCACAACGTTGCCAAAATTGAAAAAAAGGTTGTCTAAAAATAGATTTTCAAAGAAATTTTTTTTTTCAAAAAAATTGTTTTTAGTATTTTTTTAAAAAAACATGGTTCTGATGGGAATTGAACCCAGGCCGCCAGGTTGTCAGCCGCGATCTCTACACACTAAGCTAACAAGACCTGTAATATCTAATAGCTAAAAAATTAGATCAATGATAACAGCAGTTGTAGCTAACTTACAAGCATCGGCAAAAGGTTGGTTGACACTAAGCTGCCAACATTGTCATGATGTTGGAAAAACAAAAAAATTGATGGTTTAAAAAACTTAAAAAAAACTTTTTTTTGCGAAAAAAAATTTATTTAGAATAAAAATGTTGATTATAATTATTTTAAATAAAACATGATCGGGCTGTGACTCGAACCCGGGCCGTCAGACTGCCAGACAATCGCTCTACACACTAAGCTAACGACACATGTAGTACAACTAGGGTTTATGTCCCGGGAATTCCCGGGACGGGATTTCCGGGAATACCACCCTTTTTTGAATGCCGCAATCCCGGGAATTTTATGCGGGATTTCCCGCGATTTTTTTTAGTCTTTTACAGTAGTTTTAGCTTGTTTTATTGCAATTTTAGAAGCTTTATTTAAATTTAGAGCATTGATTTTTTAAATTAATTTAAATAAAGAATATTTAAAATTAAAAAATATGGTTTAAAATTTAATAAACGGAATTAAGCCAAATTGTTTTTGGATGCCAATTGAATTTGGTTTAGTTAAACCGAAAAATATTATATTAGCAATTATCAAATTTGCAAACTAAAATACTTGTCCTTCGGGAATTTTTTCTTCTTTAAGATGATGATATTTGTTCAAATAGAGCAATATTTATGTAGGCTGTTTTAAACTATTAGATTCTCGGAAAGATTTTGCAATCGTGCCTATATGTTTTGCACGTGTACTGAAATAAAATCGAACCGAAAATCTTATAGTGTAAACCAGCCTTATACAACATTTTAACATCATTATTTCAGTTCCAAATACCTCCAATAAACTAGGGATTAAAGTTAAAATATAGTAATTTTTTCGTATTTTCAATTAACATAAGTATTTTGAGTTTCTTTTATTTATTTATTTAATTGATTCCATTTCCTGAACAACAAGACTGTGTCTTATATTTATAGTACAGGAGCGTAATACGTTACAAAAAAGAATTTTTATATTATTATTAATTAAAAATTCACATAAACAAACTTAGTACAAATATAACAATATTGATAAGCAAAGAAAGAAAAATTATTTGAAAAAATTAAATAAAAATGTTTTGAAACTATTAGAATTGCTGTTTACTTGTTGACTTAGTGGAAGATTGTTCCAAAGACGAGCGGCATGTACAAAAAACTGCCATTCAGACATTAGGCATTGATGTCAAGGAATTACAATATTCCGGTTTCGTGGCGATTGGAAAAAGCGTATTTTGTCAAATAAATAATTGGGGATCCGACTGTTTATTATTTTATGCAAGAATGTCAGTGTGCGAGTTTTTAGCAGATTATCCAGAGAGACTCCGTAAAGATTATTTGAGACAGAGGAAACATGATCAAACCTTCTCAATCCATACACATATCTAATAATATTATTAAATAATACATTTAGTCTTCTATTGCTAACTGAATCACAGCTTCCAAATAATTCACACCCATACATCAGGAAGGGAATCAAGTACGTCTTGGCAAGTAATGCCCTTATTCTTAACGGGGTGAAATATTGTGTGGACCAGACAGCTCGTAGCTTTACATAAGCTTGACCAACCAGTGAGTTTATATGATCAGTCCATGCCAAGTTGCTGTTGAAAATTATCCCAAGGTTTTTCGCTGTGTTAACAATTTCAATCTTCTCGCCATTTATAACGATATCTTCAGAAATGGAGGGAATTAAACTTTTCTTACGTATCACAATACACTTAGATTTATGCGGATTCAGACAGAGTCCGTTTGCAGAGGCCCAAAGGTAGATTCTGTTCAAGTCATCATTTAGATAGGATATGCCTGAAGCAATATTTTGAACTGGGCTACTTAAAGTGAGTTGCACGTCATCTGCGTATAAATGTATTTTACATTTAGTCAGTTGTTTTGGCAAATCATTTGCATATAACGAAAATAAAAGTGGACCTAAAATGGAACCTTGAGGCACGCCCCTAATAAGGGATACATACATACATACCATACATCGTTTATAAATACCGATTGTGTGCGGTGCGAGAGATACGATGATATAAGTTTAGTAGATGTGTCAGCAAATCTAAAAAAGTATTTAAGTTTTTTAATTAGTATATCATGGTCTACCGTATCGAAAGCCTTAGAATGGTCTAGAAGTACTAAAAAGTTAATATTTCCATTTTCTAGCCCTTGCCGTATATTTTCACTTACTTCAACAAGAGCTGTAACGCAGCTATGATTCTGACGGAAACCAGATTGCATACTGTTAAGCAAATTATGAGTATTAACATATGCAATCATCTGTTTATACAAAAGTTTTTCTAAAACTTTCGATAGAAAACATAAGATGGCAATGGGTTACTTCAAACAATTTCATTTAAAGTTCAATTGCTATTCCTTTATATTAAATATATTTTTTAAATATTATTAATTTTTAAAATAATAAATACATCAGATGCTTTTTCAAATTATTTTGAATTTTTTATATGCTAATTTAAAATGCAACTAAATATGAAAATTAAATAATTTCTTTTTAAGGAGTTGTGGCATAAAAAATTTCTATTCAAGAAAACTAATAAAAGTTATGAAACTATTTAATATTTTAGTATCTACTTTTATAAAACAATTTAGGCGATTTTGCATAACAATTTCTGTGAAAAATGCTCACTTTTAAACTTTTTTATAAAACTAATTCGACGGATACTTCTGAAAATCTGCATAGAAAAAAAAAACAAAATATCTAGAAATAGAAATTTTTGGATTTCATGTATAAGAAATATTTAAGCAAAAAATTGATTTTAGTTCTGACTATAAAACTGGTCCGACACAAGTTTGCACCCATTAACAATTCCAATATATCCTGAAAAAAGGGATCAAAATAATATAACCGTTTCTTTCACTTTTCTATATCAATTCGTTTAACAGCTTAAACCGCGAAATTAATATTTAGTTAATATATTATTAAGAGTTTTTTTTTTAATTAGGACGGCCTTCCATATAAATATATTACATAAATACTAATTCACGATTTAAATTGTTAAACGACTTGACCTGGAAAAAGTGGAAGACATGGATATTTAACCCTCCTTTTAGAACATTTTCTCATGGATACAACCAAAAGATAAACTTTGTCGAACGGTGTTTAACCAAAAAGTAGTTTTTCAAGTACAATATATGTCGAATTTATATATTTTGTAACGAGCGGGAATTCCCGGGATCCCGGGAAATTCCGTAAAAAATCCCGCTGTCCCGGGAAATGAAAAAGTCCGGGAAAAGAAAAACCCTAAGTACAACATAGCTTAAATAATAAATGAATGATAACAATGGCTAATATGAAAACATTGGCATAACGTCTGCTGGATCTCACTTGCCAACGTTGGCGTTACGTCAGGAAAACCAAAATATAGATGGTCAAAAAAACGTTAGAAAAATTATTTTATGAAAAACAATTAAATTTAATAAAAAGAAATGTAATTTTATAAAAAAAAAAATATAATAAAATAAAAAAAGAAAACAAAAACTTGTATGCTCGTGACCGGAATCGAACCCGAGACCTTCCGACTTTACCTTATTTTAACAAAGCGTAGTAATTTTTACAAAATCAGTGCTCTGCCAGTGTTTTGTTTTTGGTACAGTTGGCAATTTCTGTCTGGGTACTTATAAAGCGAAGAATACACGCGGGAACATTCGTGAAAAAAATGCCCATTGTTTTGTGAATGTGTGTGTGTTTATGTGTGCGTGTTGACATAGTGCAATTCGTGTTTACAAATGATATTTTTTGTTCCCTACTCAATGTTCCTTCGTGTATTCTCCGCTTAAGGCTAGATAACAGCTAGAAATTAAATGAATTTTTAATTTAGAGCGAATCCGAAGGCGCAAGGTGTATCTGTTCTCTAAATTGAGAACACGATTTGAACAGTACCACAAAAAAAGGAGTAAGCATAACCTTTAGCTAAATAAATTTAAATTTCAGTTTCATTCTCATTTTATATTTTTTAAGTAGCCTAAAAAATAATCTTCTAAAATAAAAAACATGGTAATTGATTAAAATTCATTATCTGTTGGTGCTCTACATCCTTTATGCTATAATAAAATTTAATATTGAACGAAAAAAAAAATCAATTAAACTACAGCTGTATCCAATTAAGCAAATCCTCCTAGTTGATCATTTTATTGTTATTGCAGTTTGTTCGTAGTATTTATGTGTAAGTGCCATCGGAAAAGTAAACAACAGGTGGCTTAACAGGCTCTTTATACAAAAGTTTGTACGTGTAATATTTTTTTTATTGATAGACATATGACATGCAATAACACTATTATACGGGTAAACCAAATGAATTTAACTATATTTCTATCCATTAACTTTATTTGGGAAAAGGCAATATCATAAATGTATTGAAAACTGACTACACTTAAAATAATGTTAGTAGCCATTTCGATAACGGTGAAAAATAATTTATTTACAAACTATTACCAAAGACCATATTTTTTATCATTGGAGTTTGATTTGGATGAGTGCAGGTATTTCAATACTTTAAAATTTGGTTAGTTTATGAAAAAATTTTTCAAAAATAAATGAGAAATTTTTGTCTTCAATATGTTGTTTTTTAATCTTCCTTGCAGTTAGTTATATGTAGTACTATTTCAAAGAAAAATTAGTTATTTATTTCCTTAAATTTTTGAATGTATTAATAACACATACACTCAAATTAATACGTCTGTTGCCTGGACAGAAAAATTAGTTATTTACTGGACAGAAAAATTTGTTATTTTAACACAATTTATTCCTATTTTTTGGCCTGTAATAAAATTTGTTGATTTTAACACTTTTTTCTTTGTTAAATTTAGCAAATCTAAATTTAAGTAAAAAATTTGTAAAACTACAGTTTTATCTGTAATTGTACTGACTCGTAGAATTTATCCAAATTTAGGCTCTCGGGACCCTCCCCGGCCCTATTCCATATCATGTGGGGGCATATAAGAGTACTCCAGTGGAGCAAACATTATGTCCGTTTGGTCAATCTCGCTTAGTTTTCGAGACATGGGCCATTTTATGAAGTAGAAAATTTTTATTAAAAATTTACGAGTGTCCAAGGCCCCGCCAAGGTCTATTTTTGGATAGAGATAATCCCTTTCGCTGGAGTTACATTGTTAGGGGTAGTCGAAATTCTCGTCAAATTTGATCTATCTTTCTTAGTTTTCGAGATATGGGCCATTTTTAAAAATCCGTAGGGAAAGAAATAGTGCCATCTTTAAAACTTCGTATACAGTGGGGGCGCCATCTACCGGGTTATAAGAGTAACATGAAAATATTGCATTTTAGCAATAAATTTTTAAAATTTAAAGAATGGGTTCTAAAAATTTGTTTAAAATAATTTTGGTAACTAACACTCAAAATTAGTTAAAGTACAGAGGATTTTTAGTATTTTGTTAAATGAAGTTAACTAAAATCTTTGCTTAAATCAGTGTTTCAACTAAGAATTTGTTAAAAGTTAGTCAAATCGATTTGAAACCGGTTTGACAGATTTTTCCACTGACGTGTTATTTTAAGTGTACATATGAATCATGGTGTAGGAAGAATAAAATAAATATTTTATATTCAACCTTATAGGTTTGTTGTAATTGTGCAATTTAATTTAATTATCTTACATTGATAATAATTTTGCAAATATGTTTTGAATAAAATAATAAGGGTACTCACGATGGGCATTACAAACGATGCAAACGTTGCAAATGATTGCAAAAAAACATCGACTGCATCAACACAACAACAATATGTATGTATTTGCAATTTGCTTTATTTTTCTTCATTTGCAATAAAAAACCCTGTAGCTAAAATCACTTTGCATATAAGCTAAGTTGCAAATAAAACAAAACATATATTTTTGGCATATAAGCAGCCATATTATTATTATTTATAAAAAAAAGAAAAAGTAATAAAAAAACTCCTTGTGATTTTTATTGGCATAAAATCGTTTTTTTTATTTATTATTTTATTATTGTTTTTAGATTCACACATTTTCTTAAACAATACAATTTCTTTTTACTTTTCACGTAAGCAATTTTACTTTTCACTGTTGCCAATTTAGCTATTTTCTCGTCAAATCTAGCTATATTTAAATTATATTCAGCTATTTTCTAGTGATCTTATAGTTTGATTTAGCGGTATTTTTATGAAAAAAGTTAACAACCATTGAACAAAATAGCTCATAAAGCAAATATTCAATTGACTTAAAAAAGACGCTCACGATATGTTACAATTTGCATAGCAAATTAGTAAGTTGCAAATATGCACATTTGAATGTACCTTAAAATAGCGATTTGTCGATTTTCGTTCATAATATCCCCCAGATTTATTGAAAATGGTCCCAAATGGAAGAAATCGATTTTTTTTTTTTTTTGAAAACGTTAACCTGTGCCGAAAGTTGGACGAAAATGGCCCATTTTGGAAAAAAAAGTGTATTACTATTAAAAATTGTCAAAATTCGAAATTTCGAAAAAAAAATTATTTTTTATTCCATTTATTCATTTAATATAGTCAAGGTAATTCAGACATGGAATTTTGACTTCATCGGATATCATTAACCCACCTTAGCCTGGAATCCAAAATGACCCACGAATTTGATAAAAATGCAAAAACGTGTTTTTTTTAAATTAATTTTAAAGATTTTTTAAGATGCCTAATTTGGAGATGTCGATTGCTATTCGTACCACATAATAGTTGATATTAAGAAAAAAAAAAATAAATTGGAAAAATTGATAAAAAAAACTCAACTGGATGAAAATAATTATTTTATGTAACTTGATCCATATGGGGTTTATTTTTATACTTTTGGCCAAAAATGCCCCACTAGGAAATTTACAGAATAACACCTTTCATAATTTTTGGAAAAATATCGCTTTGAATGAGTAAAAAAAAGTTTTTAAAAATTATTATTTTGAGTAACTTGATCCATATAGGCTTGGAAATTTTCAGAATAACGTCTTTCCGAATAGAAAGCAATAAATATATAAATAACAAAAGCTTTTAATTAGAATCTAATAGGATTACAAAACTAAAATTGCTATTAACATACGTACACTTTTTAACCCTTAAAAATAAGATTGGGGCTATAGAGAATTGTGCTTGTTCGTTAGTTTTGTACCCTCTATCGCATATCATAATTTAATAAAAGTTTCATAAATATTATTCTGTAAATTTCCTAGTGGGTCTTTTTTGTGGAAAGTGAGAACATTAACCCGATATGGATCAAGTTACTCAAAACAGAGGAAACATTTTTTTTTTATTCATTCAAAGTGATATTTTCCCGAAAATTATGAAAGGTGTTATTCTGTAAATTTCCTAGTACGGCGATTTTGGCCAAAAGTATAGAGATTAACCCCATATAGATCACGTTACCTAAAAGAATTATTTTTATCCAGTTGAAATTTTTTTTTTATCAATTTAATTGCTTTACAATCTCGAAGTCATATTTAATATTAAGTTTCATGGATCTTTTCTGACCCCAGGCCGCTAAGGGTTAAATATTTTTTAATGTAAAGATAATTATAGTCTAACCAAATTTAAGTGATGTTTTTTCCAAAAGCTGTGTAAAATTTGATGAAAACTTAAAAATTTTGTTTAATTTTTGACAAAATGAGCAATTTTTATAAATGTCCTGGACCGGCAGTGTTACCATATATTTTTTTAGAAAACCTGTAAATAAAAACTGTTTCTTTATAGAAAAACTGTTTTTCGAAAAAATTTTAAAAATCAAAAGAAATTCTGGGATTCCAAAGTATCCTGGGATTAAATATTATCCCAGGGTATTAATTTTCAAAATATCGAGATTTGAATAATTTAATGCCTTTGGCATTTATATTAATCGACTTTTTGCATAGCCTCCTAATAAAATATTTTTTTTAAGAATTTTGATCTCCTAGGCCCGAATCTAAAGTAAAAAAGGTTCATCGAATCACTCTTCCGAGATTAACCCGACTTAGGATAGAATACTTTACTGGTTAATGTTGTACTTCAAAATATTCTTTATTGATTTGCATTCCACATAAAATTGACTTTCATTTGATTGATTATTGTTACGTCGGGAATTGTGTGTTTCAAAAAATTACGTTTTTTGGAATTGTCCTTGATCATAATTGAAAAAATAGTAGTAAATTGTTATCCAGAATTGACAAATAATTATTTAAAAAAAATAAAAAATCAATTTTGGAGTTTTATGATGAGACATTGTTTTAATTTTTTTCAAAAAATATAAATTTATAAATTATCTTTCATTAAGAAATGATCTGAAAAGTTCGGCTAAAAAATGTCCGTCGGGTCTATGACGTGTCAGATAAGGCTTAGCCAATTTTATTTCGTGATAATTTTTTATGAAATTTGTTATAAAAATATTTCGGTTTTCCAGTAAGCATATTTTGTAGTATTATATTGGTATTTTTAAATTTATTTATGTTTCGATTTGTACCTAATTTTTGACAATATGAAAGTTTTATTGTAATTTTTGGGTCATATGCATAACCACTTTCTAAATTTATAAATGGTTTATAAAACAAATGTTTTATACAAAATTCATTTTATAAACATGTTTTAGAGCTTTCAAATTATTATGCATAAGCACTTTTATATTTTAATTCTTAAATTTTAGTTCAAAAAATAAACAAAAAATGAAACAAATGTGCCGATTTAATATGAAAAAACTGTAAAAAAATCCATGAATTTTAAAAAAAATGTTTTTTACATGAAAAAACTGGAAAACTGTTAGGCATACCAAAAAACTGTAAAAAACAGTTAAAACTGGCTATATGGCAACACTGTGTACCGGTGTTCTGTAACTATGTGAGAAGTTTCTCACATAAAAATTGCAACTCTGCCATCCCGGTGAAAAATGTCCATATATGAACATTTATGGTACAACCATATATGTATGGATCCGAAAAATGAGGTAACACCTAAGTATATGTTCATATATGGACATATATGAACATATACATTTATTAAATATATGCGAATACATGCGAACGTTGCTGTCCTTTATTATAAGGTTGTACGATAGATATAAATTTATGTATGACATTCAAATTAGGCGCTACATATGTTCCTTTTTTTTATTCATGGCATTAAATATAATTCTATATTTATCCAAATATGAGTTCCTTTTACATATAGAGCAATTCCATATGAAAACGAACAAAATTAGCAAATTTTTGGACGACCCCTCTCCGATTTTAAAATAAGTAGTCTCAATCGATTGCCCAGCAAAAAATAATGTACCTACATATTTTTTTTTTTTTTTAGTGACTGGTTTAGTGGTGGTGTACACCACTGTCATGTGACAAAATTGAAGAATTCTTCATAAGGGACCTCATTGAAAGGTGAAAGTTGTTTGTTGCGATCGCAACGAGTGATAGCTCGTTGGAAAGGTATTGAATTAGGCTTTAATTGAAAAATAAAATTTTCCTAATTTTTCTCAGAAATTTACCTTTTTTCCCATGAAAATTAAATTTTCCCATGAAAATTAAATTTTCCGATTTTCCACAGAAGCTCCTAAATTTTCCGGCTAATTTTTTTTTTTGGATTCCTCATAATTTTTGCTTTAAGAATCAGCAATAAAAAAATGGGCCCCGACTCCTTGTTTGGACAGGAGAGGAGCATTTAAGGGACCACCTTGTTCTCATTGTTTTTATATTTTTTATAATTGAATTATTTGTAATTATTTAACATTATTTTATTTTATTATTAAAAATACATTTTAAAAATTATTTTACAGTTAAAAATACATTTATGAAGAAAAAATCAATTTTTTTTAAGAGCCCCAAGTTGAGTGTGTAGTGAATATGGTCTGCCTGCCTTCACAAGATCGGCCATAAATCCATGGATAATAGCAGCAGTGGCATGTAATGGCACACCAAACCCGACTGAGGCTACAGGTCATAAAATGTTTTGTAAATTTTTTAAATTACCAGGTAATAAATATTTCGCCTAAAATGACACGTGCAGAAACAAGTCATAAAACACGGATTTTCCATAAATATGGCGAAATATTTATTACCTGGTAATTTAAAAAATTTACAAAACATTTTATGACCTGTGGTCGGCTTATTGGCAGTAACCAATTAAGTCCCTCTTTAAAAAACATTTTATGACCAGTAGTTCACGCAAACTTTCCTATTAAATAAAAGCAAATATCGCTTATTTTTTTTACCTATTTTTTACCAAAAAATAAATATAAATACTTCACACACTCTGAGCCAAATTTTAATTGAATACTAAACGTGAAAGTGTTAAAGTGTTTTTTTTTTTTGTAAAGTAAAGAGTGTAGCTGTAAAGACAATTTAAAGTAAAATGAATAAATTTTGCTGCAATCCGTTTAACAGGAGTGGGCATCGTTCGAAAAAGATAAAAGTATTAAAATTAACTGGTGTTTCGAAGCGATACATGAATGAATTAAATATACAATACGGTGAAGAAGCAGAATTCATTTGCCCCAAGTTTAAAATCGATTTGTCTCAACAAGCAAATGCATTGAAACAAATGCAACCACAATCCGAGAGTGAAATGACAATTGAACAAAATATTTCATCTGATAGTGAGGCAGACATTCCGATGGTCAATATGTCTTTGAGTCCTTTGAATGAGTCTATTACCACTTTAGGTGAATCGCCTATTACAAAAAGAAAGTTGCGAAGTGAAAAATACAGGAAAGAGAAAAAAGGCAAGGTTATGAGTGCAATCGCGACAATATTTGATGAAGGCTCTGGTAACGAATGCAGTCAAGCAGATGACGTTGATGACGGCAAACAAATGATTGAGCAGTTGAAAAGAAAATTCAATTTAGCGACCACTTTTCCGGAGAAATATCTCATTTTATCTGTGCTGCCTCAATCATGGTCTATACGCAAGATTTCTGAACAGTTTCAAACATCTTTTTACATCGCGAGAAGAAGCAAAGAATTAGTTCGACAGAAGGGCATATTGGCGACTCCCACCAAGAAATTTGGCTCAAGGACCCTCAGCGAAGCAACGGTGAAATTGATTCAAGATTTTTACTGCAATGATGACAACAGCCGCGCCTGCCCAGGTACACGTAACTATGTTATCACACGTGAAGATGGAGAAAAAGTACACAAGCAGCGCAGATTATTATTATGTAATCTATCCGAAGCATACCATCAGTTCAAAGAGAAATACCCAGCAGAAAAAGTGGGATTTTCTAAGTTTGCCATCCTACGACCAAAAGAATGCGTGCTGGCATTAGACAGGCACGGAACGCATTCAGTCTGCGTTTGCATGTTTCATCAAAACATCAAATTAATGTTCTTTCCATGCAAGAAATTAAAAGTATTTCACGGTGAAATTGAAACATATAGGGACCTCCTGTCGAAGTCGTTGTGCGCATACCCCACGGAAAATTGTCATCTGTCCAAATGCGACAATTGTCCGAAGATTGACGAGCTAGAGCAATATTTGGCGGAAAAGTTTGAACAGCTGTTAATTCAGGAGGTGCATTTCAAACAGTGGATAATTAGCAGCGGCAGATGTTCCCTTGAGACCGTGGTAAAGCAGATTCCGGAATTCATCGAGGAATTCGGATTCAAGTTGAATGAACTGAAGGCGCACCATTTCATATCCGAGATGCAATCGAAATTTCTAAAGGAAAGTAAGGAGAAATTAGCCCAAAATGAATTCATTGTGATAAGCGACTTTGCCGAGAATTACACTTTTCTCGTTCAGGATGAAATTCAGGCTTATCACTGGGCAAACGACCAGTGCACGGTGCATCCTTTTTGCATTTATTTCAAAAACGAAGATAACGAACTACAGACCGTAAGCCTTGTTGTTGTCGCGGAGAGTTTAGCTCATAATTATGTGTCCGTTTATTTATTTCAAATGAAACTGTTTGAATTCTTAAGATCAAAATTCGATGCAATCGACAAAGTAACGTTTTTCTCAGACGGCGCGGCTTCTCAGTACAAAAATAAAAAAAATTTTTACAATCTTTGCATAATTGAAGAAGAACAAAACTGCAAGGTCGAGTGGCACTTTTTTGCGACGTCCCACGGTAAGGGCCCATGCGATGCGTTAGGAGAAACCCTAAAACGCATGGCGACTAAGGCAAGTTTGCAAAGGCCATATACTGACCAGATCTTAAATGTACAACATTTGTTTTCGTGGATTCAAAGCAAGGAAATTGCCATTAACACAGTTTTATGCACTCAAAAAGAACACGATGCCATGGAGCGACGAATTCAAAACAGATATAATAATGTCAAAACTATAACTGGAACGCAAAAGTTTCATTGCTTCATACCAAATATTTCTGATATGTCAATTAATGTAAAGCGGTACTCTTCGTCTGCCGACGTGCTAAATTTAAAGTTACTTTAATTTTATAATGATGCCAAGACAATTGAAATTTTTAATAAATATTGTAATTAAGTATAAGCAGCAAAATAAGAAAGATTTTTTCTTCATAAATGTATTTTTAACTGTAAAATAATTTTTAAAATGTATTTTAAATAATAAAATAAAACAATGTTAAATAATTACAAATAATTCAATTATAAAAAATATAAAAACAATGAGAACAAGGTGGTCTCTTAAATGCTCCTCTCCTGTCCAAACAAGGAGTCGGGGCCCATTTTTTATTGCTGATTCTTAAAGCAAAAATTATGAGGAATCCAAAAAAAAAAAAAAATTAGCCGGAAAATTTAGGAGCTTCTGTGGAAAATCGGAAAATTTAATTTTCATGGAAAATTTAATTGTCATGGGAAAAAAGGTAAATTTCTGAGAAAAATTAGGAAAATTTTATTTTTCAATTAAAGCCTGATTCAATACCTTTCCAACGAGCTATCACTCGTTGCGATCGCTTTAGTAGTTTTTTAAAAAACAACTTTAAAACAACTTTCAATGAGGTCCCTTATGAAGAGTTCTTCAATTTTGTCACATGACAGTGGTGTACACCACCACTAAACCAGTCACTATAAAAAAAAAAAAAAATATGTAGGTACATTATTTTTTGCTGGGCAATCGATTGAGACTATTTATTTTAGAATCGGAGAGGGGTCGTCCAAAAGGTGATCGCTTTCATATGGAATTGCTCTATATGGAAAAATGTATTCTTCGAAATATGTTCATATACAAGTCCCTTTTGCATAAATTGAATAACATATACTGTCCTGTTTGTCCATATATGAGTGCCATTTCCATATATGAAATAACAGATGCTTCCATATATGTCTGTATATGATATTTTTTCCATATATGGAATCACATATACTTCCATATATGTTCATATAAAATCCATATATGTTCATAAAAAATCCATATTTGTTCATATGTGTCCATACATAAACCATATATCAACATGTTTGAGCGTATATGAACATTTTTCACCGGGATATTTAAAACAGAATGAGTATCATAATTTCAAATTTAGCCAGAGGTATGTAAAAAAAATGTACTTATATTCAGTTTGAAATTTTGTGACTCACCCTGTTTTAAATATCGTAGACACATCGTAGAGTTGCAATTTTTATGTGAGTAACTTCTCACATAGTTACAGAACACCGGTACTGGAAAGCAGTTGCTCCAAACACTAACTCGAATTATCATTTTTCCAATTTATTTTTTTTTTCTTTAATATCAACTATTATGTGGTACAAATAGCAATCGATATCTCCAAATTAGGCATTTTAAAAAATCTTTAAAATTAATTAAAAAAAACACGTTTTTGCAGTTTTATCAAATTCGTGGGTCATTTTGGATTCCAGGCTAAAGTGGGTTAATTATATCCGCTGAAGTCAAAATTTCATATCAGAATCATTTTGACTATAGCTATATTTTGTTTCATGCCTATCAACGTTAAGTATTTGTATGTTTATAATTATTCCGTTATAATCGAACATACGTCAGCAAAAGTTTTTAGTAAATACCGCGAATAAGTTACATTCGATGTGAAAATGTACAAACGTTGAGTTTTCAACGTTGATAATTATCCGTGTTGAAAGTTAATGTGCATACGAAAAGTAATGTTTTAATTTTGGTCTTAAACGAGTTTTTATGCACTTTGAGTTTTTTTGTGAGTTAATGGATATAGTTAAGTCGAAAACACTGCTTATATTAAATGAATAAATGGAATAAAAAATAATTTTTTTATAAATTTCGAATTTCGGGAATTTTTAAAAGTAATACACTTTTTTCCAAAATGGACCATTTGCGTCAAACTTTCGGCACGGGTTAACGTTCTCCAAAAAAAAAATCGATTTCTTCCATTTGGGACCATTTCCAATAAAACTGGGGGCTGTAATGACAAATCTGTTAAAAAAAAAAAAAATAATTTTCATATTTGAATACGAAAATCGCAGATTTAATAAAAAATTTTTTTGAATTTGCTGTGATGACGATTTTTGCAGAACTGATAATGAAAATTGTAAGCACGTTGTTGAAATTATTTTATTTTTCTGTCAATAAAGAAAGTTGTTGATTTGAATTTTTGTGATTTTTCAATGAAAGAATGTGTTGATTTAACACAAAGTTTTAATAATTTTTTTAATAAAAAAACATGTTAAATTTAATTATAATTTATTTATTGAAAAATAAAAAAACAACAAAAATTATAAAAGGGTCAATAAAATTCTAAATCTTTCATATTACTAAATAACTTTATAATTTCATTAAACTTTTCCGGTTCACACATAATATGTGCAACCGCATCAAAGTTCAAAGAGCAACTAAATTATGAAACTTCAAAAGTAATAGACAAATTTACAAAAAGAAAAACAAAACATATCATGCCTTGAAAAAAATCAAAATAACGGCCAAAATTAAAAAAATTTGATTTTAACTTTGATTCAAGTATTATGTTTATTAAAAATGAAAAATTATTCAATTAATTGTTTATGAAATGCATTTTGTTGAGTGTTATTTTTATACCCTACACCACTATGTGGTCAGGGTATTATAAGTTTGTGCTAATGTTTGTAACACCAAAAAATATTGGTCCTAGACCCACCTTATAGTATACCGATCGGCTCAGAATTTTTTTTATTCCGATTTAACGATGTCCGTCTGTCCGTCAGACAGACGTCTGTCTGTCTGTCTGTCTGTCTGTCTGTCTGTCTGTCTGTCTGTCTGTCTGTCTGTCTGTCTGTCTGTCTGTCTGTCTGTCTCTCTGTCTGTCTGTCTGTCTGTCTGTCTGTCTGTTTGTCTGTCTGTCTGTCTGTCTGTCTGTCTGTCCATGCATTCTTGTGCGCACTCTACAGGTCGCAAATATCAAGATATTTTGATGAAACTTGGTACACCGACTTATGTCGGCCCAAGGACGACGCCTATTGATTTTGGTTAAAATCGGTCTATGTTTAGACCTAGTGCCCATAAATTATATTTTTTATACGCTGCAGGTCGCAAATATTAAGATATTTCGATGAAATTTTGTAACAGACCTCTGTTGGCCCAATAACGCAGCCCATTGATTTTGGTGAACATCGGTCCATGTTTAGACCTAGTGCCCATATAAGGGTCCTACCAAAATTATATTGTTTATACGCTGCTGGTCGCAAATATTAAGATATTTTGATGAAATTTGGTACACAGACCTATGCTGGCCCAAGGAGGAAGCTTGTTGATTTTGGTGAACACCGGTCCATGTTTAGACCTAGCGCCCATATAAGGGTCCCCCCAAAATTGGCTGGGTTACAAACTGCAGGTCGCAAATATTAAGATATTTTAATGAAATTTGGTGCGCTGACTCACATTATAGAAAATTTTGACACAAGCCCCATTTTAACCCATTCGAATTTCGGATCCAAACATTAGTTGGCTTTTACCCAGACTGGTGTAGGGTATTTTATAGTCGGCATGCCCGACTTTAACCTTTTTACTCGTTAAAAGTTGCAATAGTGATAAACATAATGTTTGAATCAAATTCAAACAAAAGAGTTTGTTAAATTTTTTTTTTGGTATATTTTTTTGTGTGTAATGCACATGTGCCATCGTAAATACCCTGAATGAATTGCAAAGAAAAAAACTATAAAAAATGTTGAAAAATTAATTGCAGCTTTTTTAATTTGATATCCAATTTTTCATAAAAAGTCTTTAAAACAAAATGTTTTTTAAGAAACACTCTGTAACTTTTAATTTTGCAAAAAAATTCCTTTTGTCAAATTCTAACGCTAATGTCAAAAAATTACATTGCCATTTAATGCATTAGAATTTGTCCTACTAATTCTAATGAAATCGCACAAATGCCATAAATGCTAACTGTAGTTGAGCAAAAAAGGCAGTTGTTTACAAAACCATATGGTGTATATTTTCGTTTACGTAGGCTCCCACATTAGTGTAGCTAGACATTACTTGTGCGAAGGGAGCGTGGGGACACATGACCCTTTAATTTGCCAATATTTATACCATACTCCCCTACTTCAACAGGGTATTACGAGTTTGTGCTGATGTTTATAGCACGAAAAAATTTTGGACTTATACTGCCCCTTTAGTATGCCGATCTACTCAGAATCACTTTTTGAGTCGATTAAACGAAAAAAAAAAATTTTTTTGCATGTAACATGAAAGCTTTTGCCTAGTTATATTTAGAACAAGGATACTATTACTACTGCTCAAAATAATACGTCTATGGCTGGACAGAAAAATTTGTTACTAAATATAATAAAATTTATTCCTGTTTTTTGGCTTAAAATAAAATTTGTTGATTTTAACAAATTCGTTTGTTAAATTTAACAAATCTAAATTTAAGTAAGAAATTTGTAAAACTACAGTTTTATCTGTAATTATACTGAGTCAAAGAATTTATCCAAATTCAGGGTCTCGGGACCCTCTCCTAGTTCATATCATGTGAGGGCTTATAAGGGCACTCCAAAGGAGCAAACATTTTGTCCGTTATGCTCTATCTCGCTTAGTTTTCGAGATATGGGCCATTTTATGAAGTGGAAAATTTTTATTAAAAATTTCCAAGGACCAAGGCCCCGCCAAGGTCCATTTTTGGATAGAGATAACCCCTTTCGCTTAGGGGTAGTCGAAATTTTCATTAATTTTGCTCTATCTCTCGTAGTTTTCGAGATATGGGCCATTTTAAAAAATCAGGATGGAAAGAAATAGCGCCATCTTTAAAACTTCGGATATACTTGTAGCGCCATCTACCAGGTAATAACAGAAACATGAAAATATTATATTTTAACAATACATTTTGTAAAATTTAACGAATGGGTTCATAAAAATTAGTTATAAATAGCTTTGAAAATTAACACTCAAAACTAGTTAAAATACTGAGGATTTTTAGTATAGTGTTAAATGAAGATAACTAAAATATTTGTTTAAATCAGTGTTTCAACTAAAAATTTGTTAAAAATTAGTCACATCGATTTAAAAAAGATTTGATAGATTTTTCTACTGAAGTATTATTTTAAGTGTAGAAATAGAATGTTCCAATAGCTTTTTAGTAACATGATTTTAGTAACATGATTTTCTTAAATATTAGAAAATTTTAGTTTTTATCAACAAAATGAAGTTATTTCGTTGGAATATTAATATCAATGTCACTTTGTAATCTTCTTCTATATTTTGCTTCAAGGACGTCTCGTTGTAATGCCCAGCATTAATCCGCCAGCATACGTGGACTCCGCTTGCTTGGTGAAATATTTCACCTTGTTCATCACTGATGTCTTCCAAATTTTCGGGAGAAAAGTCTAATTTTGAATGTAGAAAATTTATTTTCGACGACATATTACAGCCCAAGGCCTTATAAGTAGATAATGGTGCCTATTCCTACTTGTGACTCATTGTGAACGTCATAAGACTATTTTTAAGACTGAGAGTCTTAACTTTTCATAAAAAACAACAATAAAATTCAAAAAACTAAAATTTTATTTGCCAACGTTATGATTGTGTCGATACCAGGTGTTAATCCTTAACCCTACACTCAACCAAAAAAGTCTGTAATGGCTACTGGAAATTTGGCTGTTATTACGGGAAATTTAACTGTTTTGAGGCCAGCGGTATTTTTTGCTAATTTTAGCAACACATGTCTGCTGATCTGTAGTACAATAAAATTAGTAGAAAAAATTAGTAGCCGCTACTAAATTTTAGTAAAATTTATATAAAATGCAATTCAAAATCGATTTGCTAAAATCAGTTAAAAAACTTACTAAATATCATAATTTTAGTACAATGAAATTAGTATAAAAAATTAGTTGCAGCTACTAAATTTCAGTAAATTGCTGTAAACTGTAATTTAAAATCAATCTGCTGAAATTAGCAAAAAATTGTACTAAAAAATAAAAAAACTGAAAAATCTAAAAAAAAAATTGTTTTCTTTCGATTGTAACAAGCGTATAATTTCTTCATCGTACTTGAAATTTGGAGTCAAAATTGCAAACGGTTCTCCAGTTATTGCCGTTTTATGCATTGGAGATGCAATAAAATTTTCTGGGTGTTATTTCTAAACTAAGAATATATCAATAGTAACAAATATAAACTAAACAAGAATTGTAAAAAATCAAAAAAAAATTATTTTTTAATTAGTATATTTTTCTGATAAATTTAGCACTCGGTTTTGAAAAATTAGTAAAATGTTTTGCTGAAATCAGCAGCGAAAATTAGTAAAAAAAACCGTAATTTGTAATAAGAGAATAGCAAAAATGATTACTAAAAATAAAAATTGTACTAATAATCAGTATAAAAATAGTATAGTGCGATTGGAAACTGTTTACAAATTTTTTTACAAACTTTTTTATCTGAGTGTAGACGCACTTTATTATTTTTATACCTCAAAGTACTTTCTTCGTCGAATCGACGAATTGCATGTTTAATTTTGTCCCAGTCGCTCCTAATTAAAAAAAAGTTTAAAATTTAGATTTTATTAGAAAAACAATTTAGTTTTTATTCGTATAAAACAAAAAGCTTGCTTACTCCAGTACAACTTAAAACTAAAAAACAAAAAAATTTACTTCAATTTTTTTTTACATTTTTTTAAAACAGTCAAAAATTATCACACAAAAAAAAAAGATATCAAACTTGAAATTGATTTTTTTTTAGATGTACTGAGGTAAGCAAACTTTTTGTTTTATATGAATAAAACTAAATTGTTTTTCTAGTAAAATCTAAATTTTAAACTTTTTTTAACTGAGAGCGATTGGGGCAAGATCAAACATGCAATTCGTCGATTCGACGAAGAAAGGACTTTAAGGTATAAAAATAATAGGGTTAAAAAAAACACACTTACATCTAACGAGACTGCGCGTGTGCACACTTCAGCAGCTTGGCAACGGCTAGAGCTATACGAAAAATTAACTCACAGGAATGAATAATAACAAATTAAATGAGAAAGAATAACCGATGTTCGTCGATACGACGAAGAAAGTGCGTCTAGGATTAAATGCATGGTGTAGCCATTTGGCAACATACCAGTTTTTTAAACAAAAAACCCACTTGATGCACACAACTGCATTTTTGGGTACTGGGGCCCCTTCTGTACAAAGTGTTCTTATAGTTTAGCTAAGATTTTTTAAACAGTTATAGGAAAAATCTTGGTTTTGTTTCGTATGTTTATGAAAAATCTAAAATACACGTTTTTTTTTACAAAAAGTGTAGTATTCAAAAATGTTTGTTTGAATATTTAAAGTGGTACTCTCGCAATAAAATTAATTTTGGAGACAGTAAATGTATAATTCATACCCAGCAAGCATGGCAATACGAAGAAGATTCCCCGATCATATTGCCAGGAAGAAAACATTTATTGCCGGCAATATCAATTTCGTATTGCGGAAGTTTCTTCCGTCGGGAATAACTGTTACCCGAAAGCAATACTTTCAGGCAACACGAAAGCAATACCCCAGGAAGATAAATCGGCGATATCGCTAAGTTTTCATCTGGAAGATAAAAATGTGATATCGCCAAATAAACTCCCCGGTACAATATAAATGTTTTAATTTTTAATTATTAAATTTAAGCCTGAAAAAGAAGATCTGCATACATAATCCATTGACCAACACATTAATTATCTTTATTTCAACGTAGCCGATTTTTTCCTCGCATTAGGACTTGATTTTTTCAAGTAATTTCTTTCCTATGTGTTTGTTGATTGTTTTTATACAAATTTTGTTTTAATGACAAAGAATTTCAAACAAATGACAAAGAATTTCAAACAAATTTTCTTTATCTTCCGGATGATAAGAAGGTAATATTGCCGCAATATCATCATAAAAACCTATGACAAAAAATTCAATTTTTGAATTATTTTTTTCCAAATATCACCAAATTATCTTCCAAATAATAAAAGGAAGACAATTTTAAAATACTACTTGATTATTTTCATTCAAATGAAAAATAGAAGATATCGCTTTAATAACTTCTTGGAAGATATCTTCCAAATGCTTGCAGGGATAGTTTATACATTTTTTTTTCATACACTCACAATATTTTATCGTTAAAAACAACCTAAAATACATATTAGATTAATTGAAAACACAATTAAAAAAGGACTACTGATTTTTCATTATATTCAAACCATTTTGCTATTTATTTTCAAACATTGTTGAAACAATCATTAAAAGAAATAAAAATAATTGAAAAGTCTGTTAAAGCAATCATCAATTTTTAACTGAGAAAACGTTAAAAAACGATTTTGTGGTTTGTTTTTTCATATTTGAAAGTTGTTTTTTGTTTGAATTTTCAAAACAATACACACATAACACACACGTTCATATTAGTCTAAAACGCGAACAGTGGTTTTAATAGCAAGTTTTATGCATCTAATTTTAAGCCTAAATATGAATACAGGTCCTGTGCCTACAAAAAATTTATTTTGATTGCATTTCAAAATTTTTGTATATAAAAAACTAAATGGAAAACCGCCAAACTTTAAAGACATTTAGCGAAAAATCTGTACCATTGATTGAAAAATAAAGTACGGCATTGTAACCAACATGTCCGAAACATATAGAATTGATGGTCAAAGCTCTATTAACTTTTCAAAGTCAAGATTTTCTCATTCAGTGTTATTTAATTAAGCCAATTTATGTATTCAGCATATCAAAGTAAGTAGAAAAATAATCACTGTGCATGATTTTGTACCTTTTTGTAATTGCCAGGCAAAACTGTGGTTTGTCCATGGGTTCCTCACATACTTTTACAATATTTAAAACATGATTGGTTCACATTTCATTGATTCGCGAATGATTTCTATGCGTTTTTTTATATTTAAGAATTAAATTCAGTAGTCTTGTGCTTCACGTGTACAAAACAAAAATTCTGCAAATCCTTGATGACACACCTCAACAAACTCTCAGCGGTTTGAGCTTTGATACAAGATTTATTTTGAATTTGATACGCTGATTCTAAATCCTTAAATGCAAGTTATCTCAAATTGATGGAATAGTTGTTTTTCTGAGAGTGGTTTTCAAAAGATTTTTTTCCTATAACTGTAGCCAAACTAAAAAAATGTTGTCGTATATATTTTAGAGAACAAAGTTCATTTTTTACTACCATCGTAACAAAAATTCCTAAGCTACTTATTTGGACGCGTCTTATATAGTAAAAAAGCTATTTTCCGCGTTTTTAATTACGAGGTGAGATACGAATTCGGAATAGAGATTTGGAATCAGCAAGTAATATACTAAAAGTAAATCCTAAATGGAACAAATTTGTGCACGATTTCAAGTACTGATGCAATTTTGTAAGTTTTGGTAAAGTGGGAAAATGCACACTGAAAATAGTTATACTCGTATATATCATAAACGATTCTTAGTCAAAGTTTGGTTAAAGCTGTTAAAAGCATCATACAAGTTTAATTATTAAAATATAAATTGTTCTAATATAGCCTTGGTTAAGTTTCTTAACTACAGAAATTTCTACGGTTAAATTTTAGCATTGGTTAGAAGAAATGCTTGGTTAAAATTTAGATAAGTTATTCAAAAATATGTTTGCCATACAGATGTCTTAACCAGAGATAACTTGAGATAACTTAACGGGCCTAAATATTATAAAAATTATACCCTTTTCGTAATATCCTTTGAAATAAATTTTTTATAGAAAAGTGGTTCTTTGGGTTCCCGTATTTACTATTGGGTCATTTTATCATTTTCTGAGAGGTTGTTGTGCTAACTATCATTTTACCAAACTTTAAACAAAAAGGAAAGGAACAAATATTGCTCAGTGTTATAATGCTTGCTTAGTGAGCATATGATTCTATTTTAACAATTATTTTTTATTTTTGCATTAAAAAACACAAAAATAGTTTTTTCTAACTAAATATATGAAAATATAGAAAGTGCGAAAAAACAATTTTTGTATTTTTTAATGCAGAAATTAAAAATAATTGTTGAAACAAAAGCATACCACGGCTCACATTGGGGTATTTGATCATCAAAGCGGAGATTAATTGAAGAATGAAAATTGAGATATCCGATTAATGTTTTATACCAGATTATTGTAGACAAAATTCTCCATCACTAGGCAAAAGAATCGATAACATATGTTGCTTAATTCAATTTTTGCTTTGTCTCAAAGTTCGTAATTTTTTTCGCGTGTTTACAAAAAGTAAATTTTTTGTATTTTCAAGTGCCAGTTTTTCTATTTTTGCCATAAAAAAAGCCTAATATTATTATGGATCCTTCAAGTTCAGGTAATTTCGAACAAAAAAGCAGTTGCCGGTCGACATTTACCTGTTAGAACTAATTTTAATCATTTATGGAAAAAAGGTCTAAATTTTAGCCATTCTTGAGAAGTATGTAGAGTTTTAAAGTGGTACCGGTCAACTTCGTGTTCTGAAATTTATATATTTTTAAAGCTTAGAAACTGTACTAATATAATCAAAGAGTATACATAATAAAGAGATTGGGGGACTCTCTATCACTGAGAAAGCATTTGTTCTATTATGTGCCTTGGAACAGGAACATACTCAAACCAATATCACCCAGCAAACATGGCAATACGAAGAAGATTCTCCGAACATATCGCCAGGAAGAAAACATTTATTGCCGGCAATATCAATTTCGTATTCCGGAAGTTTCCTCCGTCGGAAACAACTGTTACACTAAAACAATACTTCCAGGCAATATGAAAGCAATAACTCATATGGAAGATAAAAGGGATATCGCTAAATAAACTCCCAGTACAATAAAAAAAAACGATTTAATTTTTTCATTATTAAATTTAAGCTTGAAAAACAATATCTGCATACATAATCCATTGACCAACTTATAAATTATTTTGATTTCATCTTAGCCGATTTTTCCCGCGCAATTAATCTTAACTTTTCACGAGATTATTTCCTATATATCTTTTGATTGTTTTTGTACAAATTTAGTTTTAATTTTTTACAAATTGATAAAAGATTTCAAACAAATTTGCTTTATGTTCCAAATGATACAAAGATGATATTGCCGAAATATTGTCATAAAAAGTTATGACAAAAGATAAAATTTTTGAATTACTTTTTCCAAATATCGTCGAATTATCTTCCAAGTGATAAAAGGAAGACAATTTCAAAGTAAATACTACTTGATTATTTTCATTAAAATGAAATATCTTCTTGGAAGGTATCTGTTAAATGTTTGCAGGGTCATTATGTGCGCTCTTTGTATGACTCAAAACATCGATTGTAACCAGGAATGGAAAATAATAATTTAGTTATAAAAATCAAGAATGGAACTATACTATGGAATTATACTATTCCAACAGTATTATAGCCCTAGATTATGAATTTTAAAAACCATACGTAAAAAATTGCAAAATAATACCGGAATGCGAAAAAAGGCTTTGGGGTTCAAAAAATTAATTAAAAGATTTATATTCTGCAAACGATGCCAAAATTTTCTTCTTTTGCAACTAACCACCAAACTTTGTTTTATGAAATGGGCATTATACTCCGTAGATTATAAATTTAAAAAACCGCACTTAAGAAATTGCAAAATAATAGAGGAACGCGAAAAAAGACTTTGTGGTAGAAAAAAATAATTAAAAAACTCAATCAGCGATGAACAGTCTGCAAATGAATACAATGACGCAAAAATTTTCCTTTTGCAAATATTTTTTTCGCGATTTATTTTTTTTTTTTGCAAACTAAGCACCAAACTTTTGTATATAAAATTGGTACTATAGACCCTAGATTATAAATTTAAAAAAATCACACTTAAAAAATTGCAAAATAATCGCGGAAAGCGAAAAAGGCTTTATGGTACAAAAAATGAACTAAAAAACTTAATCAGCGATTTACATTCTGCAAACAAATATATTGATGAAAAAATTTATCCTTTTTGCAAATTTTATTTTTCGCGATATTTTTTGCAACTAGCCACCAAACTTTGTTGTATGAAATGTGTATTATAGTCCCTAGATTATAAATTAAAAAGAAACGTACTTAAAAAATTGCAAAATAAAAGCGGAACGCGAAAAAAGGCTTTGTGGTACAAAAAATTAATTAGGAAACGTAATCAGTGATTTAGATTCTACAAACAAATATATTGATGCAAAAATTTTCCTTTTTGCAAATTTTATTTTTCGCGATTTTTTTTGCAACTAGCCACCAAACTTTGTTGTCTGAAATGTGTATTATAGCCCCTAGATTATAAATTAAAAAAAAAAAACGCACGTAAAGAATTGTAAAATAATAGCGGAATTTGAAAAAAGACTTTATGGTACAAAAATTTAATCCCTAGGTTATATATTTAAAAAATCCGCACTTAAAAATTGCAAAATAACGGCGGAATTCGAAAAAGGCTTTATGGTACAGAAAATGAATTAAAAGAGGTAATCAGCGATCGACATTCTGCAAGCGAATATATTGTTGCAAAAATTTCGCTTTTTGCAAATGTTTTTTTTTCGCAATTTGTGCTAATATTTGCTAATATCTAAATATTTAATTTTTATGTTTTTTAACGAGCCAAAGAGAAAGCTATTTTTTAGTTACTTACATTTTTAAATATGTAAGAGCGATCGAACATTTTTTGGTATAAGAGCCCGATTAAGTGAGCCTTTTCCATCCCTGATTAACCAGTCGGAGTTCGTTCCTGTTCCAAGCCGCCTAATATTTTTTCAAATAAAAAATATTGAGAGAGTTGCAAGGCCTTTGATATAATAAACAAAAACATTCTGTGCATTTTTGCGCCAATTCGATTTTTAACAAATTTTGTAAAAAAAAAACCCATGTCGTCCAAAGTGAGAGAAGAACCGTGGCTGTAGTTTCTGTTTTGTTTTTGCTTTCGTTATCATCATCATATATTGTTGTTATTGTTATTTAAATTTGTTTATTGCAATATTAGTATGCACTCTACCCAAAAATAATATGTGTGTTCTGTTCATTGTGTTGTTTGGTTTATTTAAAGTGTAGGGTAAGTTTATTTTGTCTTCGCGATCGTGTTCTTAGACAATTTTGTATAACTTAATTTAAATAACAGATAATATGTATAAAATAAGTGTGTAGTGTTACTTTACATTAACTATTATATCAATTTTATATGAATACAATTCGATGTGAGTGGTCGTGGTGGTATATTTCGGGTTACAACATTAACAACGTCAATGACGTGCTGCTATTTTTTTGTTAAGTGTTAATATATAGAATGTATTGTTCCTCCTCGTTATTTTGGTAATTGATACAAGAAATATCACGCGAAGATTCTGAATACAGTTTTTATATTTTAGGAATAAACTCAAAAAGATTTATTTCGGCGAATACTTTACAGTATTATTAAAAATGCTGAGGCTTCGCAATTAATGGAGAAGTTGAATATATTGAAGCAAGAATTGATAAGACAAACGAATCCAGAGGATATGAAAGACTTTAATTTGAATTTTTCTCGTTTTGTCTGCGATTTTAAGGATCGATGGGCAAAATCAAGTAGACATGAGGAGCGATTTTTGAGAAAAAATCAAAATTGGTTAGATTCTTCAATAGCCTTTGTGACTACAACAACTAAAAGAGGTCGCAAAGAAATTGATTTCGAGGAGTGTTCCGAAAAAACAAAAATTAAAAAATGTAAGAATTTAAGACAAAATGTTCCCTTGCCTGTTTTGAATTATGCTACCCAAATAAGTCTGCGAACAAGTGGTCAAACAGAAGCAGCAAAAATTGTCAAGGAATAACTGCATCACCTTCCAGAGCAGCTAAATTTAGAAAAAAAAATAACTTGTGTAAAAGAAAAACAGTTGACTGCTGAAGAAGCGCTTATGGTTTTGGTTGAAGCAAAGCTTTCACGTGAACAATATAATGTTATACGAAAAGCTGTTCCTGATAAATTCCCTGCGTACACGTTGGTTCAAAGAGCGAAAAAGAAATGTTATCCTAAGGTTGAAACTATGCAAATTTCCGAATCGTCAGCTAAGGTATCATTGCAGGGCCTTCTGGATCATACGATTGAACGCCTTGTGCTGCTTCAAAAAAATGTTATTGACACCCTGGATAATGAAGAAATATCAAATTTAACTTTAATTACTAAGTGGGGGTTCGATGGAAGCTCTGGGCATAGCTCATATAGGCAAGCTTTTCATGGCCCAGGCGCTAGCGACTCTTCTGTTTTAATAACGTCCATTGTTCCACTCAGATTAGTATGTAATGATAAAATTGTTTGGCAAAACCGTAGGCCGTCATCAACCCGATTTTTCACGTAAATGTAACCGTGACAAATCAAATGAAGACATTTTAAACAGGTTGCTACTGAGCTCCGATTCGATCATTAGCAGCAAAATTAAGTTACCAAAAAAAAAATTTCAAGCCCTACCAAAATCAGTAGTAGAATTACTTATTCCGCCAACTATTTCAGTAAGTGCTGTTCGATCTGATGATAGTGATGATGAAACTGGAGATGCACATGTTGAGGAACTAGAGGATTGTAGCTCCGATTACAGTGACTAAACTAAATAACACTTGAATGGAAAATCAGGTTATAATATTTTATATGGGTTTTAAAAATATATATAACAATGTCTATTTTTTTCAGATGATACAACCATTTACTTTTGATGAAATTGTTTATAAATATAAATGAAGAATTAAAATTTCAAAGTTTTATTTAAATTTTTTTATTGTTTTCATTAGGTAAATTTGTTTGTAACAAAGGGGGCGTGGCACCGCCCTAATCCACCTTGACTGTAATTCATACAGTACGATCAACATATATACCAAATCTCATCTTCCTACCTCTGATAGCTCATGAGATATAACCGCCCGACTAAAAAAGATGTTATATAATCAAACATCACCATATATAAACCCATATATACGTCCATATCTAATTTGATCCGAATATTGGAATATATAATTATATCAAGCGAGATAAGCATGTTGTCTCACCTGATACAATTTGATCCGAAAAATGGGTCTATCTAACTGCATCAAATTATATATAAATACATATAATTTGATGAAGATTTGCAAAGAAAATTTTAGTAAATATTATTGAGATCACTTATTTCATTCATATTAAATACTAATGCTTAATGTTTAGAACATATTTTGCTAATAAACTTGGAAATAGCTGACAAAATAAAACATTACAAAAATTTGTCGGAACAACTTTTTCTAGGTTAGAGTTTTGGTCTTTCTTATAAAATAAAAAATTAACTAATTAGAAATTTATTAATTCAGTTCGAGGCCAATTTCCTTATTATGAATTAATATAATAAGTACTTTTTTTCAAAAACTGCTATTTTTCTTCATCAGGATACTCTCCTGACAAATACTTCACAGCGTTTTTGCTTTCAAAAAACCTCTACGCTTTCAGGAATGAAAAGACGATAGTTTCGGGGATTACGCCACCACTTTCTAAAGAAAACTGATGAAGGGGACCTGGAAAATCCCCGTAACGATCGTCTTTTCATTCCTGAAAGTGTAGAGGTTTTTTGAAAGCAAAAACTCTGTGAAGTATTTGTCAGGAGAGTATCCTGATGAAGAAAAAAAAAAACAGTTTTCCTAAAAAAGTACCTTTTTCCAAAAAAAGTACCTTTTCCAAAAAAGTACCTTTTTCCAAAAAAAGTACCTTTTTCCAAAAAAAAGTACCTTTTTCCAAAAAAAGTACCTTTTTCCAAAAAAAGTACCTTTTTCCAAAAAAAGTACCTTTTTCCAAAAAAAGTACCTTTTTCCAAAAAAAATACCTTTTTCCAAAAAAGTACCTTTTTCAAAAAAAAAGTACCTTTTCCAAAAAAAAGTACCTTTTTCCAAAAAAAGTACCTTTTTCTAAAAAAAATGTTCCTTTTCCCAAAAAACATACATTTTTTCAAAAAAATACCTTTTTCAAAAAAAGTACCTTTTTCCAAAAAAAGTACCTTTTCCCGAAAAAATATCTTTTTCCAAAAAAAGTACCTTTTTCCAAAAAAAGTACCTTTTTCCAAAAAAAGTACCTTTTTCCATAAACAGTACCTTTTTCCAAAAACGGTACGTTTTTCCAAAAAAAGTACGTTTTTCCAAAAAAAGTACCTTTTTCCAAAAAAAAGTACCTTTTTCCAAAAAAAGTACGTTTTTCCAAAAAAAGTACCTTTTTCCAAAAAACGTACCTTTTTCCAAAAAAAAGTACCTTTTTCAAAAAAAATGTTATTTTTCCAAAAGAAGTACCTTTTCCAAAAAAAGTACCTTTTTCCAAAAAACATACATTTTTCCAAAAAAATTCATTTTTCCAAAAAAAAATACCTTTTCTAAAAAAAGTACAAATAAAGTACTTTGTAAAAACAAAGTATCTTTTTCCAAAAAATTTCGTTTTTCCAAAAAGTACCATTTAAAATAATATATGTATAATTTCAAAAAAACTACTTTTTTTCCTCCCCCCACGGATATCTCCACTAAAACAAGGTTTCTTGATATTCGGCATAGACGTGCGCTAAGACGGGATTTTTGGAAATTCATACCGGAACGGGAAAAAAGGGGAAAAGTCTCCCAATAAACAGTCTCACAAACCACTGGAGGTAAGAAGCTGAAATTTGGTATAAAGGTTCCTCCACTGTAGTAGACATCGACTAAGTTTGTATTTTTGGAATTCCCTACAGGATATCCCAAAAGGAAACTCAGTATGTGAGTTCCTCCTTCTGTGTAGGCGTCCGCTTAGACGGAATTTTTGAAATTCCTATCGGGAGGGGAAATAAGGTAAAAGTCTCCTTCTGACGGTTTGCCCAATCCCTTTTGGCCAACCTAAAATTTTAAATATGTATTCCTTGGAGTAGGACTAACTCACCGGCACCGTAATTTTTCTATTTTGGAACAGCAATATAGTAAAAATGGTGGTTGAAAGGGAAAAATGTCCCCAATAATGGCCTGCCCAAACCGCTTAGGCAATGCAGTTGAAATTTGGTATGAATGTTCCTCATCCATCGCAGATAGCCGCGAAGATGGAATTTTTGTAAATTCCTAAAGGGAGGGGCAAAAAGAAGAAAAGCCTCACCTTGGGGGCCGGTAAAAACCCCTTCGGCTAGAAACCTGAAGATTAAAATGTGGGTCCCTGGAGTAAGGGCTAACTTATTAGAAAGATCCTTTTTTGAATTTTGGACAGGGTCGTTATAAAATGGGGGCTCAAAAAGGGAAAGTTGCCCCTTAACGACCTGTCCAAACTGCTGCAACTAGGAAGCTGAAATTCGGTACTTAGGTTCCTCTTCCAGCCTAATTCCAACCGGGAGGGACAAAAAAAGAAAAAGTGTCCCCCTTGACAGCCTGCTCAAACTGCTGGAACTAGGAAGCTGAAATTCCCTGTCGATGGATTTTCGGAAATTCCTACCGAGAGGGGCACAAATAGTAAAAATTGGCTAGAAACCTGAAATGTAAAACATATGCTACTTGGAGTATGGGCTTTTTGGACCGGGAAGGTGCTTTTTGGACAGGGACATTGCAAAAATGGGGATTAATGAAGCGAAAAGTGCCGCTTAAAGGTCTGCCCAAACCGCTGGAGGTAGAAAGTTGAAATTTGGTATTAAAGTTCCTCCTCTATTGTAGACATCCGCTAAGAGGAGATTTTTTGAAATTTCTACAGGTAGGGTCAAAAACAGGAAAAGTCTCCCCCTTAAGGGCCTGGCCAAACTGCTGGAACAAGGGAGTTTAAATTCGGTATTTGGGTTCCTTCTCCAACGTTGATGTCCCCTAAGATGGTATTTTTGGAAATTCATACCGGGAGGGGTAAAAAGGGAAAAAATTTCTCCTTGACGGCCTGGCCAAACTGCTGGATATAGAGACCTAAAATTATGTATGTAGTAGGTTCCTCCTCCAACGCAGACGTCCTCTAAGACGGAATTTTTGGAAATTCCTACCGGGAGGGATAAAAACGGAATAATTCTCCCCCTTGATGGCCTAACTGAACCCTTCGGCTAGAAACCTGTAATATATAATATATTTTCCTTGGAGTATGGGCTAACTTATCGACAAGGCATTTCTACACTCAAAAAAAAAAGTCAGTAATGTCAGCAAAAAATGTTGCTGTGTCAACAAATTTTTAGTCAGGAGCGTGCTTGCAAAAAAGTTGGTAATTTCAGCAAAAGGTTTGCTGAAAATCAGCGAGCTGATTTTTACCAAAATAATAGTAATCTTCAGCAAAAGTTTTGCTAACACTTAGTCGACTGCAAATGAAAAAAATCCTTGCTAAAATCACTAAAATTTTTGTTGAATATTAGTAGACTGAAAAAAACTCAAAAAACTTGTAGCGAAATTTTACTTTAGTTAATTTATTTGCTGAAAATTTAAATATAGAATATGTGTAGAGTTGTTTTTCTTTTTTTTTTACGTTTTCAGACAAGCTGCGACATCTACATCTTGTCTATCTGGTTGTCGTCCACGCTATGCATGCGGTTCTCAGCACAATTTTTGCAGCAAAATAAATTAGTAAAACATTAGTTCAAAATTAGTTTAGTGCTAAAACAATATAACTAAAATTTTTGCTGAAAACGGAATTTCAGCAAAAAAATTGCTGAAAACTAGTACACTCGATATACAAGACCTTTTACTAATTTTTCTACTCATTTATTTTTTTGAGTGTAGGACTTTGGACAAGAACGTGGTAAAAATGGTGGTTCAAAAGGGGAAAATTGCCCCCCCCCCCCCGCCTTAACGTCTGCGTCTTTAGCTAGAAACCTAAAACTTAAAGAACAAGTGTATATGAAACACTAAAATTAAGAAACTAAATAGGAAACGAGTGGAATAAAACACTACACAAGTGGAATGAAATGGATATAAACGTTGAACGAGTAGAATTGAAATTATAGAGGATGCAAATGGATTGGAAGAGGGAATTACCTGTTCAAACACTATCCACGGAATATGAAACTTATGTAGCATTGAAACTTACTCTCCAAAAAGTTAAACAAATTTTCTAAAAAAGAAAAAAAGTTAGAAAAGGAATGGAACTTATATATTCCGATATTTAAACTTCATGTAACGAAGCACCGGTGGAAGAAACCGACGCAGTAAATTTTCCAACTGAATTTGTGAATTTACTTGAATTGCCAGGTCTACCTTTACATAAACCGGAATTAAAAAAAAAAACTTTAAGACACGCTAACAACGTCCGGGCTTTGCCCGCTATTTTTAATATTACAAAATGCTTTCCAACCCTGCTTTACGTTATTTATTTTCATTCAAAACACAATTGAACAAAACTACTTACGGGTCTATCTACCTAAGTTCGCACTTTACCAAATTATCTTAACATACACACGTATATTGCAATTTATTATGGATTCATTACTTACAATCCACTTTCATGAGAAAAAGTGATCAAATATTTATTTATTTTAAACCCATTGTTGTGCAGAATTATTTATTTGTGGTGGCTGGGTGAAGGCTTTAAATAAAAAAACTTTAAATAAAAAAACGAATTTAATAAAAATTGTGGGAGGGCGCAGCCCCCCCCCCTTAACCTTTAAGGCACGCTAACAACATAGCGGGCTGCGCCCGCTAGTAAAATATATTAGGACTCCTATACGTATGAGTGATATACCTAAAGACACATCACTCATACGTACAGGTGCCGTAATATTTAGCGTGTTTTTTAATCACCTGGATTTAGAATTTTTCATACAAAAAATGGATTTATTAAATCCAAAAAAAAAGCTGGATTTAATAAATCCACAATAAAAGCACAAATATATGAAACAACTTATTAATTTAATGTCAGAAAAAAATACGAATGAAAAAAAAAGAGAAACAAAAAAATTGAAAAACTAACAAATAAAAGATTTTTATTAAATTTTTTTTTATGAAATATGTTTAGAAAAAAAAAAAAAACTATACCTCACCAAAAACATATTTTTCATATTGGACATGGAGAAATAGCTCAAATAGAAATGGCAATTTTTCAGTCTACAGTAAGTAATTTAATTAAATCCAATTAGTGAATATTAAATATTGCAATGGAATTTTTCAATTGTGTAAAAATATAAATTGAAGTGATAAAACTGAAAAGGCAGACTGTTTATCGCTGTTTTATGTAAAATATAATTATAAATTAAAAGTTAAAGTAAAATCCTTCATCATCGAATTCAGTATTAAAAATTAGGGTGAAAGAAGTGTCGGCCAGAAAATTTTTTAAAATAGGAAGAATCTAACCCCATCTGTTGAGCACTTTTAGAAATACTTTTTGGATTTATTAAATCCAAGTGTCTAGAAAAAACGGCTAATATTTTCTGAACTTTTTTACTTCTAAAAGTTTATTTTTTTTTAATTTAAAAAACCCAATTTAAAAAAATTAACATTTAAAATCATGACCCGGCTCGTAATGGGTTAATAAGACTAGGCATGTTGCATATCATTGAAAAGGTATTTCAAGTACCTTCTCAACGATATATATATTTTGTTCTTGTCCGATAAGTTTTGAGTGGAGAAATAAGAAATAAGCCACTGAATATTGTTGTAGATCATCTTCAGCTACATAAATCGGGAACTATGAGCCTCCAACAAAAAAGAAGTGCATTGCCGGGCTAACCATTAGAATTTTATTTAAAATAAAAAAAGCTTAACATAATTAAAAAAAATTTCTAAGTCCAAAGAAAATTCCCATATTTGATAAAAAATTATCTAGTCTTTAAAGAATAACAGATTTATACATTAACGTCTTTAATAGTTACTCATTATCAACAGTAGCCCTCGGCTGACAGTCAGGCATGTGATGAATATCGAAAACGATCTGATTTTTAATGGTAAATATTTTAGGATCTGTACAATACCAATTATATTTTATTTCCTAAAATAAATAATAATTTGAAGCTAATTTGATTTTAGCGAAACAAATTATTCTAGATTGAAAAACTGTTCGTTTTCGATTTTCATCACACCCCTGAGTGTGTAGGACCCGAAATCCTGCAGACTTCGAATTCAAAGCTTTTTTTATCATTTAAATTTAATCATATCGTATTGTATTAACTTATATCCAATTTGATCGGGACAAAATTCGGATATAAGTTTATCATTTGATATAACTTTGTATTCTTGTAAATACAATTATATCCAATATGATACAATTTAATATAACCACTTTTCGGATGAAATTATATCCAGTTACATATTGCAAATATATCCATTCACATATAATTTTATATACACTTTTTTACTCGGGTATATATGGATTCTATTTTATAAAAGGCGAAGTAAAAGAAAAATTCATTATTTTTTTAGTAGCACATCCATTAGTTTGTTTGAAACATTTGTAGTCAAAATCAATCTTTATTGAGATCTAGGTAATCTTTAAACATACATATTTACGAGTTTTTCAGAAGCCAATGGAGCCAACAAAATTAATCACGGCTTTTTTTAATTCCCTGTGAAATACTAAAATCAAATAGAGATAGAGAGAGTGACGTATACGGTTGCATGGAATCGGTTGCACTGGAACCAGTTGCAGAATTGATTTGGTTGCCTACCGATTGTAAAAAATTTTCCTCGTTAGGACATATGAAATATATTAGGACTCCTATACGTATGAAGACACATCACTCATACGTACAGGTGCCGTAATATTTAGAGTGTTTTTTAATCACCTGGATTTAGAATTTTTCATACAAAAAATGGATTTATTAAATCCAAAAAAAAGCTGGATTTAATAAATCCACAATCAAAGCACAAATATATGAAACAGCCTATTAATTTAATGTCAGAAAAAATACGAATGAAAATTAAAAGAGAAACAAAAAAATTGAAAAACTAACAAATAAAAGGTTTTTATTAAATTTTTTTTATGAAATATGTTTAGAAAAAAAACTACACCTCACCAAATACATATTCTTCATCTTGGACATGGAGAAATAGCTCAAATAGAAATGGCAATTTTTCACTCTACAGTAAGTAATTTAATTAAATCCAATTAGTGAATATTAAATATTGCAATGGAATTTTTAATTGTGTAAAAATATAAATTGATGTGATAAAACTGAAAAGGCAGACTGTTTATCGCTGTTGTATGTAAAATATAATTATAAATTAAAAGTTAAAGTAAAATCCTTCATCATCGAATTCGGTATTAAAAATTAGGGTGAAAGAAGTGTCGGACAGAAAATTTTTTAAAATAGGAAGAATCTAACCCCATTGAGCACATGTTGAATATTTTATATGAATCATTTTCATTCATACCCCAGTGTAGAAACGGTAATGACATATCAATATTTTTTGGACTAAAAATAGTGGCACCGACTTATTTTCTGCATTATTTTAAAATATATATAATGAGTTACTAATAGCTACCCGAGTAAAAACGTTTGTATATAATAATATATAATTTCATATACCCATATATGCTTTCGTACGGCAGTGTATATAACCGGATATAATTATATGAATCCGTATATCATTTCTTCTTTTCCGGAAAAGTTTAATGTGATGTCATATTTGATTGCATCTAATTACATATCGATCAATATGTAGTTGTATATTACATTTACAATTAGATATGGTAAATGCAATTATATATGACATTATATATGAATATTTAGTACATAATCCAAAATAATATTTATTTAAAAAAACACAATTTATATTATCCCATTTGAATCAGACTAGAAATTTTGTCAATCGTATGTTGAATATAATTATATATTACTTCAAACAATAGACAAATTTGTACCTCATTTTGTATATTATCATATCTTGGGACTTTTGGCAAAACAATTTAAGTTGACTTCAGAACATTTTCCAAGATTTTTGTCGACAATATCACTTAAGGATGCGCATATCTTTATGTGTTACTCACATATACAACATCTTACGAATATTTCCTAAAATATGTGAAGCCTCTAAAATCAAATTTTTCGAAATCTTATTAATTGTAACATTTATTTTCTGTATTTGTTTTGGAAGGATATGGGAATACTTAATCATTTTGACGAAAGAAATTATTTCTTCTTATATCTCTTATATTTCGTTAAAATTTAAAACTCCCTTTTCTTAAACAACTTTCGTCGAAAGGGTTACAGTATCCTAAACAATTTTTTCAAAGTTTTTTTTTCAAATTTTCTTAAAAAAAATAAATGTTTTTTGGAGGTAATTTTTACAGAGATTGTTAAAACTAATATTTTCAATGAAAAGAAATTCTATATAATTTTTTTATAACACAAGCTTTTAAAGTTTGTTAGAAAATGTATTCAAAAAATTCTAAGCAACAGTGAAGGTGTGTGCTTTCTTGTGTAATTTTCTTTTGCCAAAAAGTAATAGTTTTCATAAAGTTTAACGTTAAACCTAAAAAATCAGGAACTTTTCCCAACTGACTTAACTCTGACAAAATCGCCAATTAATCTCACGTAATTATTTCAATGAAATTTGTAGTGCTTAAACCGGATACAACAAGATATGATTTTCTATATGTTATTATCATTTGAGTTTTAATATTATATGTACCACTATATAATATCTGATCAGATCGGATCGCGCCTTTATTCGGATACATTTATATCTGATTCTATCAAATGGTAACTGAATTGATGTGAATAAATTAAACCCCATATTAATTTTTTTTTAATCGGGTAATTACTTTTTCCATTATTTCAAAATAAAAGATAATGCATCATTAATAAGGGCTTACATTTTTCATTAGTTCAAACATAAAGTTATGTTCTAAATTTTTTTGGTAAATTTTTTTTTTTTTTTAATATTTTTAGACTCAATCACCCTTATTCTAGTTGTCGTCGTCGATGTCGTTGTCGTTTTTAAGTCAATATCACTTTCTTTCGACATCGACACCAATGTTGTATTCCGTAACCATTTTGTAACGACGACGACTGTTTATCGATAACTAGAAAAAAAACAGTCGCACATCTCTAATATTTGAGTCAGCTGATTTATTTTATTTGTTATTTTTGAATTAACACAAAAAAAATTGTTATTTTTGTGGAAAAATGTTTTTTATTTCTGATTCCGAATCTGATTCGAGTGATGAAGCAAACAAACGCAATCTAATATTGCAAAGAAGACTACTCCGACAGAAGTCCGATGTCTTCAACTTACCAGATAAAAAGTGAGTAGCAAACTCAAATACTGTTGCCTTTAAAAATATTTTATTTATTCAAAAGGTTTGAAAATTACTTTCGACTTAATAAAGCAGCCTTTAAGTATGTGTTGGAAACAATAGCACCTAATTTGAAAAGCGGAATTAGATCAACATTCATTTCGAAAACAATCAAATTGGCAGCTACATTGAGATTTTTAGCACAGGGATCGTACCAGTTGAGTGTTGGAAATGACTTTAACTTGGGACTGTCACAGCCAATCGTTTCCAAGATTCTGTCTGAGACTCTGGATGCATTAGAAATTACAGTTTGTCCCCAATGGATAAAATTTGAAATGACTGATGCTGAAAAAAATGAAGCTAAATTACAGTTTTTTGAAAAAACAGATTTTCCTGGTATTATTGGGTGTGTGGATGGAACCCACATCAAAATTTTGGCTCCAAATAAAGAAGACCAGCATCTATACTTCAACCGTAAAGGATTTTTTAGTTTAAATGCTATGATTGTATGTATGTTAAATATTAAATTGCATTTTGTTATCATATGTATTTGACTTTAATATAGATTTGTGATCATAAAATGCGGATACGGTTTTTGGATGCCCGATATGCAGGTTCTGCTCATGATTCACTAATTTGGAACGTAAGCCATGCAAAACGAGTTTTACAAGAACGATATACTGGTGGCGAACGGAATTCATGGCTTTTAGGTAAAAATTTTATGTTCAATAGTATAGAACTTATTACAATTATTTTTTTCAAATACCCCACTGTGTAACGTAACTTTATTTTAGCAGGTGATGCAGGTTATCCCCTTGAGCCATATCTGATGACGCCATATCGCTCTACTGTTGAAGGAAGTGCAGAAGCTATTTTTAATACAAAGCATGCTAAAGCCAGAAATATAGTGGAAAGAACTATTGGTATGTTGAAAAACCGATTTCGCTGTCTTCTTGGAGCCCGTCAACTTCATTACAACCCTGCAAAAGCAATCAAAATTGCCAATGTTTGCGCTGCACTTCACAATATATGCATTGAATATGGCTTAAATATTACAGATGAGAATACAAGCAGCGCAGAAAATGGCCAGCATGATGTTGAAGTACATGAAGCACAAATTACGCAAAGTATTGAGGCATCTGAAATAAGAGAACAAATAAAACGAAGTTTTCTCTAATTTCAATTCAGTCAATTAATTTTTTATAACAAAGTAACTTAAAAAATAAAATAAAAAATAATTCTAAGGCACAAAAAAGAAAAAATTCATGTTAAAAACATCCATTAACAGTTTTTGTTACTGCTTTTTATTAAGGAGTTGAAGCTCCTTTTCCTTGATCAGCATTTTGATCCTGTTAAGTTTTAACTCGCTCTCATGTTTTTCTTTCTCTCTTTGACTTCTTTCTGCATCCCGTTTATTTCTTTCTTCCAATAACTTCAACTTTTTATTTTCGATATCCACCAATTCTTTTTGGTACTTGTTTCCGTCTCTACGGCTACGTTTTATTGATAACAATGAATTGGAAATGTCAGTCAATAGTTTTGCCTGCTCATCGCTATGCTTTTGGAGCAATTCCTGGCGGCCATTGCAATTGCATTTTTTTTCTTTTGCACAACTTTCCTTGCTTTTCAATTGAGTAGAGCTTTCTTTCTGTAGAGATATGCTTACAGGCGTTGAGTGCTGAATGGCGCGTCTGGATGAGGTTTCTGGTAATTCCTGGTCAATTGGCAAATACATTGTGCATAATTCAGCAGTGTCAGACATTTCCTCTATATCCAAAGTACACTCTATCTCTGGAACCTCAAATTCGTTGTCACATTGTACTCCCTGAATGGCGCCCTGAGGGTTCAGCTGTTTCTGAAACTGTAGCAGATTCGCCACAGATTCCTCCAGCGGGCTAAGTGTAAACTGCTTAAATCTTCCGCCACCAGTAGCACTACACTCGCTTTTGTTGGCGACCATTTTCTTTTTGACTTTAAATTTTAAGTCTCGCCAAACCTGTAAATAAATTTGATGTTATAAATTTATAATGCACTATTTACGTTCATGATTTCCTTACCTTCTGCCACCCATCTCCTAATCTTCTTGGCGGGCCAAGGGCATTGAGCACTTTCGTTATTTCATCCCATTGTTGCTTAAAATTACTCGGAACAGTGCCTCTGCGAAATCCTCTTGCAAGTGAAGGATTTTTCTGCAACTCTTCAACAAGTTTTTCAAACTGATCCACGTTTGTCAGTTTAATTTTTTCGTTTTTTTCCATTTTTTTATTTTTTTGTTACACTTTACTTTAAAATGTCGTTACCAAAAATGACGACGACAAATACAGAGTCGTCTCAATACAATATCGTCGTTAAATTTTCTTAGAGAATACCAAATATTAGTCAACAGTCATCGATACATATCGATAACGACAACTGGAATACCAATTTTAATAAGACGACAAAATACGACGTCGATTTGTGTCGACGTCGACAACTAGAATAAGGGTGAATATTTTTTCAACACTGGTAAGGTTATATGTAACCTAATATTTTTAGATTTTTTGTATATTGAAGAGTAAGTTGACTTGTGCGCAGCAGGTCAATTATGTTTTTATCTATCAAATCCCAGTGTAGAAAATCATTACCAGATATGTGTTTATGTAACTACACTCACTCCATAACCAATTGAGGTTTATTTAAAAAGTAATAGGTAAAGTTTGTATTCAATTGAAGAATCAATTAAAATACATTGAAACATATTGTTTAACTTTTTATATTCGTCAATAAAAAACAAACAAAAAAAAATATGTATCGCATGTACACCCAGAAAACAGATTCGGTGCTGACAACCCTATTTGTTGCCAATCGAATGGTTCAGTTGCATCAAAGGAATTTTTCGGTTGTGGCTACCGAATTATTCTTAATACAACTGAAATTCCGTTGTGACAATCAAATTAGTCCTGTCTCAATTGGTTTTCTGTTGGCACAACTGAAAAATTCGTTTCCCACAACAAATTGTTATTTTCAGTCAAATATTCTATTTTTAGATTTCTATTTTTAGAAAAAATAATTTAAATAATTTCGTTGTTTTCTGTTTTAAAACAAAATATTCTAATATTTTCGGTTTTCTTTTTTGTTAAAATAGTTTGTTTATACACAAAATTATTTTAATTCAAATTACAAGAAATTCTTTACTCATGCACACAAACATAGCCAATAAAAATGTGAACGTGTGTATTGTGTGTTAGTGTTCTGAAAATCCGAACAAAAAAAAAACTTTCAAATATGAAAAAACAAACCACAAAATCGTTTTTTTTACGTTTTGTGAGTTAAAAATTTATGATTGTTTTAATAGAATTTTCAATTATTTTTATTTCATTTATGGATTGTTTAAACAATGTTTAAAAATAAATAGCAAAATGGTTTGAATATAATGCAAAATCAGTAGTCCCTTTTTAAATATGTTTTCAAGTAATTTAATATGTATTTTAGGTTGTTTTTAAGGATAAAATATTATGAGTGTATATACCTGATAATGGTAACTAGTTACATTAGGGCGGGTCTATTTATATCGAAGCAAAAATAATAAAAAATCGTAGGGTGGGAAATGATTCTAAGCAACTTTGCTCTAGATACTATATGTCTAAAATGGATTTCGAGCTTGCGGAAATATCAAAATATGTTCTGAGTAGTACCTCACTGCAATGTTTGTGTAAAATGTGCGTTAACATGTAAGTATAGTGAACAAGGATAAGAGTTTTGGACTTTCCTTATTATAAGAAAAAAATCTCAAAATATTTATATTTTTGATTAACTCCTAAGCAGATGACATAAATCAGCCTAAAAATGCACGCACGCTACAGGTTGGAAATGTTAAGATATTTTGATGAAATTCGATATACTGACTTAAGGGACGAAGCACATTGAATTTGGTTGAAATCAGTCAATATTGGTTGAAATCGGATACTTTGATGTAATTCGGTGCATCGACTTACACTGTATCTGCCCAACTTCAAAACCTTTTGATTATAGTTAAAATCGTTCAGTGCTTAGACCTAGTGTCCATAAGTAGTATGTATATGCGGTTTCTGGCGCAGTGCTCCGGAGCAGGTCGCTACTGCCGCAGTCAGCCGGAGCAGGTCGCTACTAGCGCAGTCATCCGGAGCAAAGATAAGAGGCATGCTGATAACAGTTAAGAAGTATCCCAGCGAAATTTTTACAATCGGTTGCCAAACATGCATATTCTGCAACTGGTTCTACTGCAACCGATTCCATGGAACTGGTTCTGGAACCAGTTCCATATATCCTATATGGAAGGTATGACTTCCCTAGAATGAGTTCTAGAACTAGTTCCAGGACTGGTTCTAGGGCAGCCGGTTCCACTTTGGAGCTATAGAAGCGGTTGATTTTGTGACAATTTCAAACAAAAATCATTGATGTTAGAATTGACAATAGAAGGGGTTGTAAAGGAAAAGTAGCTATTCTACAACCGATTCTTTGTAACAGAAAATTTTCCTGGGATGTTTATGTAAATGACCGGTTGTCTTCTGGAAAATAGAAGTGGGGTAGATAAGAAATTGTGTCAACTGCAGGTGTTTTGGGTTTCTTTGGATTGTGTTTATTTTATTTTTGTCTTGTGTTTTATATGTGTGACTTTAAGACATTTAAAGGTTTTGTGCATTGTAAATTGTTTGTAAACACGAGTTGAAATATAGATTGGTGTGTTGATGCAGCGTATTTTTTATATTTTTGATGCAACTTGTATAATTGTACATGCTTAAGGTCTATGCTCATCTTATTTGTTATCTAATCAATTTAGAATATAAACAAGTTTTAGGTATTATCAATTTACCAATTTGTTTATTTAATTTTAGTTACTAAGCCTTCTCACATAAACTCGTATTCTACCCGTAAACTGGGTAAACCTAGTATGTTTATTAGTTAAAAAAATATGACCTGTATTTATGTAGGAATTACAAGGAATTTACGAGTTATAATGAGTACGTCTACTAATAAATAACATAGGCTTGAAGAAGAATCTGTCGTTTTATTACCGGTTGGCATTACAATTTTAAATTCAATAACTTATATTATTGTACTTTAGATCTTTCTTTATCTTATTTATTATTCGGATTATTCTGTACTTTACCCTACTTGGATTGGGAGGGTTTATATTTTCTCTGTACGATGAAATCATAATTAGTATTTGATACTATCTCGACAGCTATATAGTGTTTTTCCTCCGTCATTTTCAAATTGTGAATTTAAATCCATTAATAAAAACAACATTTAATTTTTATAAACTACTAACTATGAAATAAAACCGTGAGAGTTACTAAAGCTATAAAATTTAGGAACTTGAAAAGAAAAAAATCTGCTAAATCATTATCAACTTTTCCGTCAACATCTATGAAATCTTCAACATGGGATCAAAGCAATGTAATGTATGTCAAAATTCTTTTTCCAGCGCATTTAACTTAATTCGCAAACACAATGTTACCAATAAAAAACAACGAGTGGAGGTGTGTGATGATTTCATTGAAGTATTGTCTTCATCAACTGCTTATAAGAGATGTGATGTTTGCGAAAAAGTCATCCCGCTGTCGAATTGGCATCTTCATATTAGAACAAATTCGCACAAAGCGAAAATCTTAGTTGAATCAGGTGAAAAGTTTTCAATAATTAACCAAGGATTCAAAAACCGAATTCAAACTTTGGTTTATAAAAATCGCGGCGAAGAAAATCTGGTAGCAGAAAATTTCATGAAGGAAGTTCTTGAACCTCTGCAAGAGAAAATAATTACTTACTTAACTATTCATACTGCTATTAAGTTTAACTTGGAACTTTTAGCATTTTATGTCCAGGTTAACGAAGCAGATCAGGAGAGGACTGTAGTGGATTTAAAAAATTTCATCACAAAAATGACGCCAATATACACCATTGAGGAATTTAATGGAGTATATAATTTCCAAATCTATGATATCCTAAAAAAGATGGAAGAGTTCCAAGAAAAGGATAGCGGTTGGGCTCTTCTATTACTACATCATCTGGAAATAAACATAAATCAATATGCACCGCTAAAGGGTTCTACATATATACCCCTACCAGAAAAATTTAAGAAGAAGAAGGCATGTATAAATGTACAAAACAATGACCATTATTGTTTCAAATGGTCTATTATATCAGCTCTATCATCGGTTATATCTGATGGACAACGAACATCGGTCTACAATGTTGATATACAATCACCAATAATAGACATCGGTGAATGGATTCTGGATTTTAGTGGACTAGAATACCCACTTAAAACAGCTGACGTTTCTAAATTTGAGGAAAAGAACCAGGATATAAGCATCAATGTATTTGGCTACGACGAAAAATTAGATTTAATCATTGGACCCTACTATAAGACAAAGGTGATCAAAGATAAACATATAAACCTTCTGTTTTTCCAAAACGATGAATCAACAAATGCCCACTATGTATGGATCAAAAATATTTCAAGGTATGTACCCACATAAAAAGACCAAAGAATGTATGATGTTTGGATAAATATTTATTAAATATTAGTTAATGTTTCCATTTTTCTCTTCTTCAATTTCAATAGTTTACTAAATATGCAGACAAACAAGAGCAAGAGGAAATTACATTATTGCAACTACTGTCTACAGCATTTCTTCAAGCATGAAGCATTAAAAAAGCATTACAATGAATGTAACAAGAAGGTGGCATACCTCCCCAAAGAAGACAAAAATATTATTAAATTTGAAAATTTTAAGAATGGGATGGATGTACCGTTTGTTGTATATGCGGACTTTGAGTGCATTCTTCAAGAAATTGATCTATCAACAGAGAGTAAGTCATCTACCATTTATACCCAAGAGCATGTTCCTTGTGCATTCTGTTATTATATTAAGAGTAGTTTTAGTGATAGTGTCAATAAATTACGTATTTATAAAGGATTAGATTCACCATTAAAATTTGTAAAATTTTTAGTTGAAGTCGTGAAAGATTTGTGTAGGGATTATTTGAACATAAACAGAAAAATGAATCCGCTAACAAAGGAGGAACCATTAGAATTTGGAGGGAATAACATGTGTCACATATGTGATAAAGAAATATATAGCAATGAGAAGAAAATAAAAGATCATTGTCATATAACAGGGCAATATAGAGGACCAGCTCACAATAAATGTAATTTAAAATTTACATTACCTAATTTTATACCAATAGTTTTCCATAATTTTTCTAAATATGACTGGCATTTGTTCGTTAACGAATTAAACGAAATTGATGGTGGTGAAAATTCAGTAAATGTTATTCCCTTAAATAAAGAATTGTATATTTCCTTATCGAAAACTATCCCTATAGACGAAACAAATAAAATTCAATTGCGATTTATTGATTCGTTGAGGTTTATGGCATCGAGTCTAGACTCATTAGTCAAAAATTTAGAAACACCAGATTTGAAAATTATACAGTCACAATTTCCAAATAATGACGAATTCAATTTATTGTTGCGTAAAGGAGTTTTTCCATATGACTATCTAAATTCATTTAGCAGACTGGAGGAAACATCATTGCCAAGTAGAGCTAATTTCTTCAATAAATTAACTGATAAAGAATGTTCTCTTGAAGATTATTCACATGCGGAAAAAGTGTGGAATAAATTCAATTGTAAAACGTTAAACGACTATTTAATGTTGTATTTAAAGACGGACGTCTTGCTTTTAGCAGATGTATTTGAAAATTTTAGGAAAGTTTGTAAAAAGATTTACAGACTAGACCCTTGTCACTACTATACCGCTCCTGGACTTTCCTGGGACGCCATGTTAAAAATTACAGATATTAAACTGGAATTATTAACAGATATAGATATGGTGTTGTTTATACAAAGAGGAATTCGTGGAGGCATCGTACAATGTTCGCAAAGATATTCCGAAGCGAACAATAAGTATATTGAAGATTTTGATTCACAGCTTCCTTCCAAATATCTTGCGTACTTGGATGCTAATAATTTGTATGGTTGGGCAATGTCTCAATTGTTACCAGAGGGAGACTTTGAATGGGTGGACAATGTTAAATATATTAATGCTGAGCATCTACTTGATAGCATTTCCCAAGATTCAACTGTCGGATATATATTGGAGGTTGATCTAAAATATCCAAGTATTCTTCACAAGAAGCATAATGATTTACCATTTTGCGGTGAAAATAAAAAAACTCCACATGCTAAAGAAGAAAAATTAGTACTAGGTGTAAATGCTAAGGATAGTTATATCATTTATTATAAAAACTTACAACAATGGCTGAAACATGGGTTAAAAATCAAAGAAACCCATAGAATATTAAAGTTTAAACAATCGGATTGGATGGAAAAATATATTTCGATTAATAATAAGCATAGAACAGAGGCTACAAATGAATTCGAAAAAAATTTATTCAAATTATTAAATAACGCTGTATATGGTAAGACTATGGAAAACGTCGACAAGCATAAAGAGGTTAAAATTATCAGTAAATGGGAAAATGATGGAAAAAGGTTAGGAGCACGTGCATACATAGCCAGACCTAATTTCCATTCAATTAGCGTATTTAAGGAAAATATGGTGGCTATTCAGATAGATAAAATACATTCTGATAAACCGATTTATTTAGGGTTCACAATTCTAGAACTATCAAAGTGGAAAATGTATGATTACCACTACACTCAAAATAGTTTGTAGTTTAAATTAACTGAAAATGTAATTTAAAATAAATGAAAAATCACTTGAAAACCGGTCTACTGACTTTTCATTTAAATCAAAAGAACTTTTCATTTATTTTTAAATGTTAATAAATAAACTACAAAATTCTTAAAAAATAAGGATTTTTCATTTATTTCCATTTTTTAAATTTCAAAAAATTAACTACAAAATCCGTAAGAATAAATGATATTTAGTTTATTTCGTTTTTTTAACTGACCTAGAAATCGAAAAGGAATTCCTTTTTTTACAAAACATTTTAAATGAAAATATTAACTGTAACAGAAAATCCGTATTTATTTGTAGTTTATTTTTTAAATAAACGACAAAATCAGTTAAAAAATATATTTCTTTGTATTTTAACTGTATAATCATTTAAAAATAAATGTACGGATAACTTTTTAAATAAACTACAGTCAGTTACTGTAATAATATTTTCAGTGTATGATTATATGATCCCTAAATATGAAGACAAAGTTAAACTAAATTATATGGACACCGACTCTTTCATATATACTATTGAGACTGAAGACTTTTATGATGACATTCGCCCTGATATTCATACAAAATTTGATACTTCAAATTATCACCGTAATAATCCTTACAACTTACCACTAGTTAATAAAAAAGTATTGGGTATGATGAAAGACGAGAACAACGGGATAATAATGAGGGAGTTTATAGGTTTGAGATCAAAAATGTATTCCTTTACAACAGAAAATAAACGGGAAATTAAAAAAGCTAAGGGGGTAAAACGAAATGTGTGCGATAAATTGAGAACATTGGATTATAAAAATTCGTCGTTTAAAGAGTTAATTTTTTACGGTGACATGTACGTTTTTCGAACGAAAAAGCATACTGTATATACCTCACACATAAATAAGATATCTTTGAGTTATTTAGATGACAAACGATTTATTTGTAGCGATAAAATAAATACTTATGTATGGGTCCACGTAGAGTTAAAAGATTATAATAATTCTAATACCTCTAAAGTTGTAAACAACTCAAATGATTCTAAAATTTAATCCAATTATTTCTAATACCTCAAATAATCCCAATGACAGTTTACTTGCAAATTTCCGTGGTGAATCTAATAATGATGTATTCAGATATTTAGAATTTTAAGGTTGAAATAAAACAAATTTTTTAGTTGGATTTTATTTATATTTAATTTAATATACATAAATATTAAGAAAATTAAAATTATATATATATTTTTTTAAGATTATTGTACTATTTCTTATATAATATAAGAAAATATTCAATAAAAATTTTTAACAAAAAAAAAAAAAAAAATTAACGCAAAAATGTGTTTCTTTTAACATGTCTGAAGAAAATTTAATATTTCAGGATAATCAATACATTGCTTTAGTTTTTCCAATTTTAAACGACTTTGCGTACTTGAGCAGTTAAGGTTGTATATTCAATTAAACGATCATGGATGAGAATACAATAAGCTGATGTGTTTTCTGGAATATTACTGTCTGTCTCGAACTCAATTTTTATATCAATCGGACCACTTATAATAGATTCATTTTGATGACTCACATCAATTACAATAATAGGAGCCTTATTTTTAAATTCTTTACAATTCAAGATCGGTTGAGGTTATTTCATATAATAGATTTGTTGAAATCGCACATACATATCATAGATAATAGCAAAGCGTTCTTTACCAAATTTGATATTAAGATCGTCATAAGGATATGATTCTGAATTCAAGTGGACTTTAAGGTTTGTTAAATTACAATGAAAAAATTTGTTTTCATTTTGAAATGCTATTAAAGCAAAACGAGGGCGTTCTCTGTTGGCAGCTAGTTTTACATTCAAAATGTGACTATTTCCAGTTGTTAGTTGGGGATTATAATGACAGTCCCAACTGCGGAATGCTATTGGTAAGTTTTCACCATTTTTGATAATTTTCATCATATTCAATTTACTAAAATCCGATAAGTGTACGTGAGGAATTCTTCATGAAATATTTAAAATTTTAATTTTTGGTTTTTCAGTAGATACTGTTGAATATACCATGCCTTCATCATTTTTGCTTCGTAATAAAATCAATTCATGTTTAGAATTTAAAACAACTTTGTTAAAGTCTTCAGCAAATCCTAGTAATAGTTTCAGCGGAATATAAAAATTAAAATGTCCATTTAGTACATTTAAATCTTCAGTTTTATCCCAAACCAGCATTTTGCATAATAATACTATTCACAGCGGACAAGGAAACGTAATTTTTGATTGTAGTTGAAACACCTAAATGGCGAGTGCGATCAATTTCAATTCCATTAAGTTCATATCGAATTTCGTCAAACAAGTAAGCCACAAAATTGTTCTTTAAATGACAGTTTCTTGTAGATGCCGCTAACTTAATATCATTAGTGTCTTCAACAGAACCTTCGACTTAAATAAAACTCTCCCTGGGTAAGACATACAAGTCTTGATTTTTATCGAGATCCGTATTTCATCATTATTGTTGAATGATTGCAAGTATGGCGTATATGTATGATAATCCTTTTTTATAATATTATCATCCGAAAAAGGTTTATCCAACACATTGATTACAGAACTCATTATACTTTCAATTGAAGATTCAATGATTTAAGAAAATTTATATTTGCTTGTGTTAAACTTCTTTTAGATGAATTTCTTACTATTGCTGGTACAGATGATGGTTTAACTGTGGATGGTGATGTAAATGGGGTTATACTTCTATTGGAGTCCTTGTTGTTATAAATGATCATTATTTTTTGGGTCTTAAATGAAGACGAATTGTAATTTCCTCTCCTCGAAAATTTATTAAATCACCGTTTTGATCAACTATCCGTACAGGGATAGAACTTATCTCTCTGGAGTTCACTGGTAAATAAATTAGATTCCTCGGTATCTCGTTGATTTTATAGCCGGTTGGAGTTGTAAGTGTTTACTACAATATTGCATTCTACACGTAAGAGATTTACTTTAAAAATATTCACTGGTAGATCTGAGAAGTGCTACTCCTTAGGATGTAAGACTTTTTTATTAAAACCAAACAATCGTCCTATTGAATTTTCCTTATTAAAGTATATTGGATCATCAGAACTATATACCTTGACTTGCATTGTATTATTATTCGCCTCTATAGCAATATTTTTTCCTAAATTGCGTCTTCCATATTCACCCTTTATATAACAGACAATATCTTTCAATTCATACCCTACGGGGAATGAGGAGTCAATTGCCCTTCAAGGACCTATCCCGTGACCGGTAAACCGAAGGCATATTACTAAATTAGTACAATAATGAACAAAAGAAAATGAATTAATTTTCTAAGTATTTTCTGATCCGTTGTTTTTAAAAAAACTTGACTGATACCGAAACAAAAACAAAATTCGCGGCATATTTTTAAAAATATTTTTTATTCATCTTAGTCTTATTTATTTTTAACTTTATTTTTTCACGATTTGCTTATTTTAGCTCTTATTTTAAATTTCTATAATGTTTTGCTACGAAATTTTAAGTTTTGTGTTTTCAACGTTTTTTTAATGTTAAAGCTGTTTTAGTTTTAACAATTGGTATTTCATTTAACTTTTCTTTGTAACTTAAGGGGAATTTTTTAAATTTTTATTTATATTATCAGAGGTTTTGACGTAATTTTCTAATTTTTAATTGAATTTTTAATTTAATTATGGCCAACGCAAAAAACAAGTCAATTAAGGGACCTATCCCATGACCGGTCAATCGGGGGCATATTCAAGGCACTTCCACCATATTGGTGTGTGTGTTAATGTTGTTTTCTTTTCTATTTTTTTCTCTTCCATGTTTTTTTATTTGCTGTGTGTGTGTTTGTTTTTCTTTCTCTTTTTTATTTGAACAGAAACGAAAAACATATAACTTAACCATCAGCCAGCCATCACGCATAAGCAACGTTAGCTCAGACGGTAGAGCGTTTGCCTTACAAGCAGAAATTTGTGTTATCGAGCCCTACTTCGACGCCAAGTAGATTATTTTTAATTCTTAATTTTTTATTAGATTATTTGAAAAGCTATTTTTAGACACACCACCTTTCTGCCGCAATGTGTCTAAACTGTGGCAATTGGTCATTTCCAATGACAACGCCATGTTAAAGTGATATGTCTCTTTCAAACAAAAAGACCGATCAACGACCGGTCTCTGTCCCCTTGGGACCTATCCTGCGTGTCATCTGGGACCGGTCCCTTTCCCCGTAGGGTAGGATCCAAAAGGTATTTTAATAAAATCATTATCAATATGAAACATATTGTTATAACTATCAACATTTGGTATGCTGTTGTATGAGTAAAAATCAATTAAGGCACATTCATAATCCTGATTTAAATTAATGCGAGGAAAATAATTTGCTGATAAATCAGATGATCTTCCGCTCAATGTTAATGTTATTGACATATTGATAGTCAAATAGTAAGTGAAGTAAATGAAACAAAATTATTTATTATTGCCTTCATTATGCTATACGTTGAGTAGTGGTTTATATTATATTTTTCCATCAATTTTTTAAAGAGTTTATTAAAAAATTCTTTACCATCATCGGTGTGTAATTGTTTTGGTATATGACCTAATTTGAAGATATCTTCCACTGCCTTGGCGACATCTGTTGAACTCTTTGATTTGAGAGGTGCAGCCCAAGCAAATTTTGAAAATGTATCAATAACTGTTAGTAGATATCGAAAGTCGTTATTATATACTGAATACAACTAGATCAGCTTGCCATAAATCATATATACCTTTCATCACTACCCTTCGACGTTTAAAATTTTTACGAGCTTGTTTATGCAGCTCTTTTATGAGAATTCTCTTCGTACTCATTATTGATACTTATAAGTCTGCTTTAATTCAATTGTTTTATATGAGTAGGAAAATTTTTCATGTTGTGTCTTTTTATTCCAAAGAAATTTAAAAATGCTCAATCCTTTCGATTTGCTGGTAAATATTATTAACGCTACCACAATGATGTTAAATAATCACGCAGCATTTTATATATTTATTTTTCCCATAGTTTTTATTTAGAATAGGTATGATATCCAAACTCGTCAACTGATATACAACGATTATTTATCGGAATTTATATTCAATAGATTTTATACAATAACATCAGCTTCTCGCAATTCCTCAATTATTGAGACTATTTCATTATTATGATTATTATGACCAGCAGCTTGTGATGCTATCAATAGTCTGAGGCGATCAACCAGCTCATTAGGATCATCCCAATATACATAATTTGGTATACTGGAATTTAGGTTCATTAGACCATTTCCCGTTTCATCATTTTTAAATAATTTACTTATAATATTTTGATATTTATGCCTTTTATTTGACCATCTGGTTTATAGCCTCTTTTATGGGCGTTTGTTTCAATTGAAATTTTCTTATAAATCGCCAATTCAGTTTTATCATAACTCTTTGGCTTTATATGAAACATTAATTCATATAGACCTGGTGTTAGTAGCCATATTTGGTTTCCAATCTCAATTTTATCCTCGCTTACTTTTATATTGCTGTTACCAAATTTCCATTCTCCATTTGAATCTTTGTTCGGGTCATAGAGTGTATCCAATTCATTTTTTCTACCCAACTGAGATAAATCTATTGGATTTATTGTAGTATTATTATCATTCTCTAATGTATCTCCTTGAGAATAGAAGTCATCATCATCATTAGTCTTATATAGAGACCTTTGTACCCCACCATCATCGTCATTACTAATATGTTCCTTCTTCGGTGTACTTGATTCGAATTTCATTGGTAATTACCAATTATAATTGATTAAAGGTTAAATTTGAATAATAATTCATTTCGTTTTTAATTTCATCTTTAATGATTTTTGAAATCGTCTTTGTATTTTTAGAAATGTCAATAAATTCTTTCAATGGTTCTCTTTGAATTTTTTAGAAGCATTACTTTCATCCATTCTTATACTTTGAAATTTTCTCTTTAAACATTTCTTGTCTTTACCAATTCCTCCAACACTTTTTCTTCCATTTTTCTTTTTTTTATAGTATCAAATCAAGGCTATCTGGTTTATTAGATCAGATATCAAATCAGGTATCAGATCAGGTATTGAATTATTTTTAGCTTCATCTGGCGGTATAATACTCTCATTATCAGAAAATGTGAAATATCCCATTCCTTTTATCGGTGATATAAGTTTCTTTAAGTACTCATATTTTGGCTGATATAGTGATTTCGAGTATAAATATATATTTTCAAATTTAAGACCATTCGGACTTTCAATTAAGCTAATCATTACATTAGTCTTTCCACAGTTGGGTGGACCCACTATTAGACATCTAACAGAATTTGGTAACAAGATATTGTGTCTGCTTTTCTTGTGAATACTCGTTGGGGAATCCACGTTTCTCACAATAATATTATTATGTTGTTTGATCAACCGTATTTTTTAACTAAAAATAAAATTCTAAATGTTCTTTTATATCAGTTTTCAGAAATATGTATACAAAATGGTTTTCCATTACAATAAAACAGTCAATCGTCTGACAACTATCTCAGGGAGTGGAGTGGTTGATAGAATTATCAATTCTTTACCAATCGAACTAAATTTACCAGGTTATCAATATTGTGGACCAGGCACTAAACTAGAAAAACGGATTAACAGAGGTGATAAAGGAATAAATCCCTTGGATACAGCTTGTAGAGAGCACGATATAGCATATTCCCAAAATAAGGATATTAATAAACGACATCAAGCTGATAAAATACTTGAAAGTCGTGCTTGGAAAATAGTTTTAGCCAAAGATAGTAGTATTAGTGAAAAAACAAACGCCTATTTTGTAAGCAACGCCATGAAAGCAAAAGTTAAATTTGGGATGGGGCTGAAGGAGAAAAATAAGAGTGGAAAAAAAATGTTCAACACTGCAATTAGTATTGCTACGAAAACGTTGAAAAAAGAAAAGCCAAGAGATATAAATGATGCTGTTAATATTGCCCGTAAAGTTATCAACAAAACTTTGAAAGGGAAAAATCTAAAGTTTTAATACCTCGCATAATTAATGTTCCCAAAATTGGAGGTTTCTTACCATTGGTACCGATTCTAACTGCACTTGGAGCGTTAGGTGGTTTATCTTCTGGTGGTGTGCAGCTGTTGCTAATGGTATTAACAATGTAAAAGATGCTAAAAAAACAACTCGACGAGGCTATGAGGCATAATAAAACAATGGAGGCTATTGCAATGGGAAAAGGACTGTTTCTTAAACCATATAAGAAGGGATATGGTCTTGTATTTGATGGATCGTTAAAAAACTAATAAAGATGCCCAAAAGACCACTCACTGATGTCGATTTGAGGATGTTTGTCACGGTTATTCCCTACTTTAGAGGTGTTTTTATGAGAGATTCACTCCCCAATCAGCCTAGACAAAAAGAATGTGGAATTGTTAATTTGGATTCATCAATTGGTTCTGGAACCCACTGGATTGCGTACTATAAAAATAGACATCGTAAAGAATATTTCGATAGTTTCGGGAATTTGCAGCCGCCATTGGAAGTAGTAAAATACTTGGGCAATAATATAGAATTTAATTATAACCAACAACAAAAATAAAATTTATATAATTGTGGACACTTATGTCTAAAATTTTTGTATTCAATTAATAATAAATAAAAAAATTAATTTTAAATTTTATTTGACTATATAATTTTGTTTTATTTAATATAATTCGTTTGCAATTTAATTCCATACTGAATATGTTGCGTTTTGTAGAATAATATATTCATTATTTTAATTGAACTGTTTCAGCTGTAGTTCATTAACCGATAATAAAAAGACCATTACTTTTTTTGAATTTCTAAGCGTATGTTATTTTACAGTAACTAAAATTAATTAAACAAATTGGTAAATTGATAATACCTAAAACTTGTTATATTCTAAATTGATTAGATAACAAATAAGATGAGCATAGACCTTAAGCATGTACAATTATACAAATTGCATCAAAAATATAAAAAATACGCTGCATTAACACACCAATCTATATTTCAACTCGTGTTTACAAATAATTTACAATGCACAAAACCTTTAAATGTCTTAAAGTCACACATATAAAACACAAGACAAAAATAAAATAAACACAATCCAAAGAAACCCAAAACACCTGCAGTTGACACAATTTCTTATCTACCCCACTTCTATTTTCCAGAAGACAACCGGTCACTTACATAAACATCCCAGAAAAATTTTCTGTTACAAAGAATCGGTTGTAGAATAGCTACTTTTCCTTTACAACCCCTTCTATTGTCAATTCTAACATCAATGATTTTTGTTTGAAATTGTCACAAAATCAACCGCTTCTATAGCTCCAAAGTGGAACCGGCTGCCCTAGAACCAGTCCTGGAACTAGTTCTAGAACTCATTCTAGGGAAGTCATACCTTCCATATAGGATATATGGAACTGGTTCCAGAACCAGTTCCATGGAATCGGTTGCAGTAGAACGGTTGCAGTGGAACCAATATTGGTTGAAATCAAAGTATCCGATTTCAACCAATATTGACTGATTTCAACCAAATTAGGCTGATTTATGTCATCTGCTTAGCAGTTAATCAAAAATATAAATATTTTGAGATTTTTTTCTTATAATAAGGAAAGTCCAAAACTCTTATCCTCGTTCACAATACTTACATGTTAACGCACATTTTACACAAACATTGCAGTGAGGTACTACTCAGAACATATTTTGATATTTCCGCAAGCTCGAAATCCATTTTAGACATATGGTTTCTAGAGAAAAGTTGCTTAGACTCATTACCCACCCTACGATTTTTTATTATTTTTGCTTCCATATAAATTGGCCCGCCCTAATGTAACTACCCAGCAAAAAACCTGCTTCGCTGGATGCAGCTTTGTAAGGGAATAAATAAAATTAATCCCTTACAAAGCTGCTTACGGAAGGCATGATTTTTCCATACAAAGGGCCCGCTTGGAAGCACGTTCTTTTGTGAGGAAAAGCAAATTATTCCCTGCTGAAAAATTGCAGTAAATTCATGTTTTTCGTAAGTGCATTTAACCGCGAATAAATTTATGCACTTTTTTGTGGGAAAAAGTGCTTTATTTGCTGCTGAAAACATGCAGTACATTTATGATTTTTCATTGAGCGCATTTAAACACGACTTCTTATGAAAATAAATGCATTCATTTGCCGACTTCAAAATGCAGACTGACTCATGTTTATGCGGCGTCTCTCCATTAAACTCTAGTAAGGCAATCCTACTAAAAAAGAGTAAAACACGATTGAGATGATTCAGATTTCGTGCGCATTAATCGTTGGATAACTTACATTTTATTTTACTCCCTTACAACCTGCTTGGTCGTAAGGGAATAGCGTAGCACTATAATTTTTTAAATAACATGCTTACTATTTGCTTCGTTTAAGGCAGTTTTGAAGGGTATACAATAAAATTGCAAAATTTTTTGTGTATTGTATACGCATAAAGTGGCGCAACTCTGTAAAGCAGAATTTGTAGCGCTTTTTTAAGCGCTTCGTATTTTTACTGCTTCCAAAATACTAAAATTTTTTTGCTGGGTAGTTACCATTATCAGGTATATACACTCATAATATTTTATCCTTAAAAACAACCTAAAATACATATTAAATTACTTGAAAACACATTTAAAAAAGGACTACTGATTTTGCATTATATTCAAACCATTTTGCTATTTATTTTCAAACATTGTTTAAACAATCCATAAATGAAATAAAAATAATTGAAAATTCTATTAAAACAATCATAAATTTTTAACTCACAAAACGTAAAAAAACGATTTTGTGGTTTGTTTTTTCATATTTGAAAGTTTTTTTTTCGTTCGGATTTTCAGAACACTAACACACAATACACACGTTCATATTTTTACTGGCTATGTTTGTGTGCATGAGTAAAGAATTTCTTGTAATTTGAATTAAAATAATTTTGTGTATAAACAAACCATTTTAACAAACAAGAAAACCGAAAATATTAGAATTTTTTGTTTTAAAACAGAAAACAGCATTATTATTTAAATTATTTTTTCTAAAAATAGAAATCTAAAAATAGAATATTTGACTGAAAATAACAATTTGTAGCCAATCGCATGGTTCGGTTGTGGGAAACGAATTTTTCAGTTGTGCCAACAGAAAACCAATTGAGACAGGACTAATTTGATTGTCACAACGGAATTTCAGTTGTATTAAGAATAATTCGGTAGCCACAACCGAAAAATTCCTTTGATGCAACTGAACCATTCGATTGGCAACAAATGGGGTTGTCAGCACCGAATCTGTTTTCTGGTCGTACATGCGATACATATTTTTTTTTTGGTTTGTTTTTTATTGACGAATATAAAAAGTTAAACAATATGTTTCAATGTATTTTAATTGATTCTTCAATTGAATACAAACTTTACCTATTACTTTTTAAATAAACCTCAATTGGTTATGGAAAATATATTGTAAGTGTAGTTAGATAAACACATATCTGGTAATGATTTTCTACACTGGGATTTGATAGATAAAAACATAATTGACCTGCTGCGCACAAGTCAGCTTACTCTCCAATATACAAAAAATCTAAAAATATTAGGTTACATATATCCTTACCAGTGTTGAAAAAATATTGAGTCTAAAAATATTTAAAAAAAAAAAAAATTTACCAAAAAAATTTAGAACATAATTTTATGTTTGAAGTAATGAAAAATGTAAGCCCTTATTAGTAATGCATTATCTTTTATTTTGAAATAATGGAAAAAGTAATTACCCGATTAAAAAAAAAATTGATATGGGGTTTAACTTATTCACATCAATTCAGTTACCATTTGATAGAATCAGATATAAATGTATTCGAATAAAGGCGCGATCCGATCTGATCAGATATTATATAGTGGTATAATATTAAAACTCAAATGATAATAACATATAGAAAATCATATATTGTTGTATCCGGTTTAAGCACTACAAATTTCATTAAAATCCTGAATAGTTGCAGAAATAATTACGTGAGATTAATTGACGGTTTTGTCAGAGTTAAGTCAGTTGGGAAAAGTTCATGATTTTTTAGGTTTAACGTTAAACTTTATGAAAACTATTACTTTTTGGCAAAAGAAAATTACACAAGAAAGCACACACCTTCACTGTTGCTTAGAATTTTTTGAATACATTTTCTAACAAACTTTAAAAGCTTGTGTTATAAAAAAATTATATAGAATTTATTTTCATTGAAAATATTAGTTTTAACAATCTCTGTAAAAATTACCTCCAAAAAACATTTATTTTTTTTAAGAAAATTTGAAAAAAAAACTTTGAAAAAATTGTTTAGGATACTGTAACCCTTTCGACGAAAGTTGTTTAAGAAAAGGGAGTTTTAAATTTTAACGAAATATAAGAGATATAAGAAGAAATAATTTCTTTCGTCAAAATGATTAAGTATTCCCATACCTTGCAAAACAAATACAGAAAATAAATGTTAAAATTAATAAGATTTCGAAAAATTTGATTTTAGAGGCTTCACATATTTTAGGAAATATTCGTAAGATGTTGTATATGTGAGTAACACATAGAAATATGCGCATCCTTAAGTTATATTGTGGACAAAAATCTTAGAAAATATTCTTAAGTCAACTTAAATTGTTTTGCCAAAAATCCCAAGATATGATAATATACAAAATGAGGTACAAATTTGTCTATTGTTTCATGTAATATATAATTATAATCAACATACGATTGACTAAATTTCTAGTGTGATTCAAATGGGATAATATAAATTGTGTTTTTTTAAATAAATATTATTTTGGATTATGTACTAAATATTCATATATAATGTCATATATAATTGCATTTACCATATCTAATTGTAAATGTAATATACAACTACATATTGATCGATATGTAATTAGATGCAATCAAATATGACATCACATTAAACTTTTCCGGAAAAGAAGAAATGATATACGGATTCATATAATTATATCCGGTTATATACACTGCCGTACGAAAGCATATATGGGTATATGAAATTATATATTATTATATACAAACGTTTTTACTCGGGTAGCTATAAGTAACTCATTATATATATTTTAAAATAATGCAGAAAGTAAGTCGGTGTCACTATTTTTAGTCCAAAAAATATTGATATGTCATTACCGTTTCTACACTGGGGTATGAATGAAAATGATTCATATAAAATATTCAATAGTCGTTTTTTCTAATCACTTGGATTTAACAAATCCAAAAAGTGTTTCTAAAAGTGCTCAATGGGGTTAGATTCTTCCTATTTTAAAAAATTTTCTGTCCGACACTTCTTTCACCCTAATTTTTAATACCGAATTCGATGATGAAGGATTTTACTTTAACTTTTAATTTATAATTATATTTTACATACAACAGCGATAAACAGTCTGCCTTTTCAGTTTTATCACTTCAATTTATATTTTTACACAATTAAAAATTCCATTGCAATATTTAATATTCACTAATTGGATTTAATTAAATTACTTACTGTAGAGTGAAAAATTGCCATTTCTATTTGAGCTATTTCTCCATGTCCAAGATGAAAAATATGTATTTGGTGAGGTGTAGTTTTTTTTTTGTAAACATATTTCATAAAAAAAATTTAATGAAAATCTTTTATTTGTTAGTTTTTCAATTTTTTGTTTCTCTTTTAATTTTCATTCGTATTTTTTTCTGACATTAAATTAATAGGCTGTTTCATATATTTGTGCTTTTATTGTGGATTTATTAAATCCAGCTTTTTTTTGGATTTAATAAATCCATTTTTTGTATGAAAAATTCTAAATCCAGGTGATTAAAAAACACGCTAAATATTACGGCACCTGTACGTATGAGTGATGTGTCTTTAGGTATATCACTCATACGTATAGGAGTCCTAATATATTTTATATGTCTTAACGAGGAAAATTTTTTACAATCGGTAGGCAACCAAATCAATTCTGCAACTGGTTCCAGTGCAACCGATTCCATGCTACCGTATACGTCACTCTCTCTATCTCTATTTGATTTTAGTATTTCACAGGGAACTAAAAAAGCCGTGATTAATTTTGTTGGCTCAATTGGCTTCTGAAAAACTCGTAAATATGTATGTTTAAAGATTACCTAGATCTCAATAAAGATTGATTTTGACTTCAAATGTTTCAAACAAACTAATGGATGTGCTACTAAAAAAATAATGAATTTTTCTTTTACTTCGCCTTTTATAAAATAGAATCCATATATACCCGAGTAAAAAATATATATAAAATTATATGTGAATGGATATATTTGCAATATATAACTGGCTATAATTTCATCCGAAAAGTGGTTATATTAAATTGTATCATATTGGATATAATTGTACTTACAAGAATACAAAGTTATATCAAATGATAAACTTATATCCGAATTTTGTCCAGATCAAATTGGATATAAGTTAATACAATACGATATGATTAAATTTAAATGATAAAAAAAAAAACTTTGAATTCGAGGTCTGCAGGATTTCGGGTCCTACACACTCAGGGGTGTGATGAAAATCGAAAACGAACAGTTTTTCAATCTAGAATAATTTGTTTCGCTAAAATCAAATTAGCTTCAAATTATTATTTATCGTTTTATTTGACGAAATTAGGAAATAAAATATAATTGGTATTGTACAGATCCTAAAATATTTACCATTGAAAATCAGATCGTTTTCGATATTCATCACATGCCTGACTGTCAGCCGAGGGCTACTGTTGATAATGAGTAATTATTAAAGACGTTAATGTATAAATCTGTTATTCTTTAAAGATTAGATAATTTTTGATCAAATATGGGAATTTTCTTTGGAATTAGAAATCTTTTTTTAAATATGTTAAGCTATTTTATTTTAAATAAAATTTTAATGGTTAGCCCGGCAATGCACTTCTTTTTTGTTGGAGGCTCATAGTTCCCGATTTATGGAGCTGAAGATGATCTACAACAATATTCAGTGGCTTATTTCTTATTTCTCCACTCAAAACTTATAGGACAAGAACAAAATATATATATCGTTGGGAAGGTACTTGAAATACCTTTTCAATGATATGCAACATGCCTAGACTTATTAGCCCATTACGAGCCGGGCCATTATTTTAAATGTTAATTTTTTAAATTGGATTTTTTAAATTAAAAAAAAAACTATTAGAAGTAAAAAAGTTCAGAAAATATTAATTTAATGAAAAAATTGAGTAAAGCATATAAAAAATTGTTTTTGATCAAATATTACATTAATCTCGAATATATTAGTTAATCTCGAACTTGGGTCTGATATTAACTAATATATCGTCGGCTTGCCTGCAAGAAGTGCTATGTTTTTGGTTTTAACAGGTTTTCAGGAGAGCGAAAAAACTGATTTATATTATCTTTTAAGATATTTTATTGACATCATATGCCCTAATGATTCACGACCTTATTTATTACAATCATTATTAAGACATATGATGTCAATGAAATATATTAAAAGGATAATATAAACCAGTTTTTTCGCCCTACTGAAAACCTGTTAAAGAACACATAACATTACTAGCAGGCAAGCCGACGCTATTGTTATATATAAAAAATAAAATTTAAAATATTTTTGTATCTATTTATATATACAATTTTGAACGGTTTTATCAATAATATATTCCTATATATACAATAATTTTCAATAGAGATACGTATATAATACTGTTATGCAAAATACTGTTTAGACAAAATGCTGGTAAAAAAAATTGTAAAAATCCTGCAAAATACTGGATTTCACAATACTGTTTTGCAAAATTTTGTGAAGTAAAAATGCTGGTTAACAAAATTCATTTTAATAAAAATAACTTCAACAAAAGTATATAATTTTCAAAAATTAACAAAAACATTTAACAAAAAATTAATTTCAATGCATTTTATAAACTTAAATTAGTACAAGATTTTTTGCAATTCGCTTTCGGCAGCCTGTATGGCTTAATTCACACCTTTTTCTTATAACTCTTTTAATGTTTGTGTACGCCTTTTTGCGCTGTTTTTAGCAATTTGTGAGATTTTAGATATAGGCGCAGCTGATACTAAAGTGATACTAAATAGTTGCTCAGTTGATACTAAATTTCAGCACCCCCTACCGGTGATTAGTTTAAGTTTTGATTTCCTATCTCTATAATTAATAGTCTCTGGCACAGTTTAAGCAAATCTTCATCTTCATATTAAAATTTTTGTAAAAAAAGCGCGCGCTTTTTTGCTTTATTTTTACAAAAATTTTCGCCGCCCAGTAAAACAGGATTTTGCAAAACAGTATTGTGTTATACAGTATTTTGTAAAACAGTACTACGAAAAGCAGGATTTTGAAAACAGGATTTTGAAAACAGGATTTTGAAAACAGGATTTTGTTATACACAGGATTTCGACCCGAACCCTTTTCAATAAAGCAAATACTGATATATGATTTAATATGATTACATATGAGAAAATTTCTAAAAAAATTTCGAATATATCACCATATAAAAACATATAAGGTCGCACACAATATTTTATATTATCATATATTTTAATATTAAAAAATATATGTTATATATACTCTTTTTTACTCGGGTACTTACACTTTGGTCGCATAACACATTATTTTAACAAGGGGGTGCCATTGAAAAAATAAGTGATTACGGAGGAATACTAAAATAAGTTGTTACTTGTAATACTAAATTCACTAATTAGCTAATATAAGTAAGTACATGTATGGAGTGAAATAAGTCGTTACACATTAGTTCATATTTCAGTGGCTACATTTAGGGAATAAAATAAAATATTACCAACAATGACTTTGTTTAAAAGTACACCGATCCGAGCAATGTAATTAGATAATAAATTTTTATTAAATCGTATTTTCGCATTATAAGTACCCGAGTAAAATACATTGATCTCGCGCAATATCTAATTATATCCAATTTGATATTGTTTAAGATCTGCTGTAATATCTAGCTAATCCAATTAGATCTCAAAATTAGGTGTATCCAATGATATCGTATTAGATCCCATTGTATATATGGGGACAAACTAAGATCAAGTTATATCTCAAAATTGGGAGGTCCAATGATATCTTTGGGGATAAACCTAGATATAATTTGATCCGAAAAATGGCGGATCGAATTAGATCCAGTTATATATTTGTGGATAAACTTAGATCTAATTTGATCCGAAAAAAGGCGGATCGAATTAGATAGAGCTATATATTTGTGGATAAACTTAGATCTAATTTGATCTCAATTTTGGCAGATTGAATTAGATCTAGCAATATATTTGTGGATAAACTTAGATCTAATTTGATCCGAAAAAGTGGCAGATCGAATTAGATCCAGCAATATATTTGGGAAAAACTTAGATCTAAATTGATCCGAAAAATTGCAGATGGAATTAGATCCAGCAATATATTTGTGGATAAACTTAGATCTAATTTGATCCGAAAAATGGCAGATCGAATTAGATCCAGCAATATATTTGGGGATTAAGTAAGATCTAAATTTATCCAAAGAATTACAGATCAAATTAGATCCAGTAATATAATTCGGGATTGCGTAAGATCTTAACTTTTCCGTGATATATTTGGGGATTTGGTAGGATCTTAATTTATCCCATAAATTGCAGATCGAATTAGATCCAGCAATTTATTTCGGTATTAAAATGGCAGATCGAATTAGAAACAGCAATATATTTGGGGATTGACATCTAAGACTATCCAGAAATTTGACAGATAAAATTAGATTGCGCATTATATTTGGGTACTACGTAAGATCTCCATTTACTTGGGATTAAATAAGATCCCAGACAGATATTGGCAACAGTTCAAAAAATAATACACTGGCAGGGCACTGGTTTTATAAAAATTACAATATTTTCTTAAAATAAGGTTTTAACTCAGACGGTCTCGAGTTCGATACCGTTCACGGCTATGTATTTTTCTTTTATAAAATTAATTTCTTTTTATAAAATTATAATTTTATTTTCTATATAAAATTATATTTTTTTTTTATTAAATTGAATTTTTTTAAAAAATAATTTTATTTACATCTTTTTAACGCTCTACACCATTTCCAATTGTATCAATTGTTTTTAAGATTTATCAATTGTATTTCAGAAATAATCAATTGAATTTCAGTTTTATCAATTGTATTTCAGAACTTATCAATTATTTTTCAGATTTATGAATTGTATTTCAGAACTAGTCAATTGAATTTCAGTTTTATCAATTGTATTTCAGAAATTATTAATTGTATTTCCGAAATTCACAACTGTAGTTCAGAAATTATCAAACTGTATTTCCGAAATTATCAATTGTATTTCAGAAATTATGAAATGTAATGGAGAAATTTGTCTCTATTAACTATGATAAACTATCAACAAGTTCTGAAATAGATTTGGTTATGTCTGAAATTCAATTAATAAATTTCTGAAATACATTCCATAATTTCTGAAATACGAGTACATTTAAAATTTCTGAAATACAATTAATAGCTTCTGAAATACAGTTAATATTGTAGTTGCTGATGAGTTACCATATATGACCATATATTGTTTAAATGGCATCATATATTACAGTATATTGTTTAAATGGCACCATATATGGTATATGTTCCATATTAAAAAAATAATTTGGAGCTTTATATGGTAATATAGAACTTAGAGTCATCCATGTACCATTTGATCCGAAAAATGGCTCGATAAAATTGTATCAGTTTTTATCTAATTGCATCAGTTTAGATCTGACCTGATTAAATTATGTGTTAATCAGATGAAATTGTATCAGATTTTTGACCTGATACAATTTTATTGGTTTATATCACATGGTATCAGTTAAGGTCCAAATAGATATATTTGTATACAAAATTATATAGTTATATCCCAATTTTGACCTTATATCAGTTTAAAACTTTGATACGAGCAGATTTTTGTTATCGAGCAGATCTTTAACGAAATTTAATTGATTTTTTTGAAATCGAGCCGCTAAAAAAGCTCGCTCCCATTAAAATAATTTAGTTATTATAAAAAACAAAAACGGTAACTTAGTTACACTATATCCAACAGTAATATAGTCCCTAGATTTTGAATTTTAAAAATTGAAAAAAACATAGCTGAAATTGAAAAGTTTCAAATATCAGAAAAAATCAACAAAACAAAAAAAAATACAAAAATTTAAAAAAATGGTCAAAATTAAAAAAAATCATCAAAAGTGAAAAAAACTTTAAAATTAAAAAAAAATGTCAAAAGTGAAAAAATCACAAAAATAAAAAAAATCTAAAATTTTAAAAAATCGTCAAAAATTAAAAAAAATCGGCGAAATTGGAAAAAATTTTAAAAAAATGGCAAAAATTGAAAAAAATTGTAGAAATTGGAAAAAAGTCGGCAAATTTAAAAAATCATGTAGATTTTATAAAAAAAATTTAAAAAATCGACAAAATGTTAAAAAATCTTCAAAATTTCTCAACATCGTCAAAAATTAAAAAAATCGCCAAATTAAAAAAAAGTTAAAATTTAGAAAAAATCGCCAAAATTTGAAAAATTGCCTAAATTGAAAAATTTTGAAAAACTCGTCATAACTTGAAAAAATGCCCTAGTAAAAAAAATTATATATAATCATATGTGGCATATATTACCATATATAATTACACATGTCGTTATGTATATCCATATATAATTATATATGACGTCTTTTTCCAAAATTGTTCCTTATATTATGCCATATATAATTTCATCTAATTAGATATCGACCTTTATAATATTAGATATGGTATATATGATTATATATTACATAGCATGGCTGATCTTATTGCATATATAGTTGTATATATAACTTAATATATATGGCGGCATTTAAAGAATATATAATTATATATGGTATCATTTAAACAATATATAACTATATATGGTGCCAGTTAAACTATATATTATCATATATGGTGGCATTTAAACAATATATGGTCATATATGGTACCTCATGAACAAAATCTTTAATACAGTTGCAGATATGATAATATATGTCACTAAATCTAGTGCCATATATATTTATATATGGAAGCAATATATTAGCATATATGGTGCCATTTAAACCATATAATATTATATATGGTGCCAATTAAAAAATATATGGCCATATATGGTACCTCATGATCAAAATTTTTAATACAGTTCCAGATATGATAATATATGATGATTCTATATACAGTGCCATATATATTTATATATGGTGTTATTTAAGTAATATAATACTATATATGGTGCCATTTAAACCATATATTTTCATATATGGTGCCATTTCAACAATATATGCTCATATATGTTACCTTATTAACAACATTTTTAATACAGTTCCAGATATGATAATATATGCTACCATATATAGTACCATATACTTTGATATATACGCGGAAAAAATAAAAAGTGTATAATTATCGAAGTACTTAGGTAAAATATAACTTCAAAAGTATATTTTGTAAGTTAGTAAAAAAATACATGTAGATTTATCAATTTTTGGTTTTTGTCAACTTGCCTTAGTTTTTGACCTATTCCATTTTCACTCACTTTAAAATATGTTAAGTTACCTAAGTTTTTTCTTTTATAAATTGTCTTAGAAAATATTATATTTTAATTAAAGAATTGTGTAACTTAGCAGAAAACTTTTGAAGTTTTATTTTACCGAAGTACTTCGGCAATTATCCACTTTTTATTTTTTGCGTGTATGTGATTAAGTTATATCTGTATAAATATACAGTTTCATCCGAAGAATGGCCCGATATATTTTTATCAATTGTTTATCAATTTTTATCTAATTGTATCAGTTTAGATCTGACCTGATTAAATTATGTGTTAATCATATGAGATTGTATGCGATTTTTGACCTGATACAATTTTATCGGTTTATATGTAATGGTGTCAGGTTTGATCGTAATTGGTTCAATTTTATATAAATCAAATATAATTGTATCCGACATTTACCTTATACAATTGTATCAAAGTTTTAAACTGATATCAGGTAAAAATTGGGATATAACTATATAATTTTGTATACAAATATATCTATTTGGACCTAAGCTGATACCATGTGATATAAACCAATAAAATTGTATCAGGTGAAAAATCTGATATAATTTCATCTGATTAACACATAATTTAATCAGGTCAGATCTAAAATGATGCAATTAGATAAAAGCTGATAAACAACTGATACAATTTTATCGGGCCATTTTTCGGATCAAATGGTACATGTATGACTCTAAGTTATATATTACCATAGAAAGCTCCATATTGTTTTCTTTAATAGGGAACATACCATATATGGTGCAATTTAAACCATATATGGTCGTTAGAGTGGGGCGATTTGTATGGAAAAAATTTTTTGATATTGTGCCATTGATTTTTCGATAGCTTTTGGCTAGTTGCCACATTTTTTATCCGACTTCCATAAGTAATACCTTTCTGGAAAGATTGTAATGTTATATTGTTTAAAACTTCATTAGTTGTTTCAAAAAGCCAACGCAAGATGGCGCTAATCTAGCATTTATTTAAAAATTGCAAAATATTGAAATTTGGGCGCCTCGAAAATGATTTTTTTGATATGTCCTAGTGGAATTTTTTTTCCTCATGCCAAAAGCTATCGAAAAATCGATGGCACAATATCGATTGCTAAATCGACCTACCCTAATGGTCATATATGGTAACTCATCAGCAACTACAATATTAACTGTATTTCAGAAGCTATTAATTGTATTTCAGAAATTTTAAATGTATTTCAGAAATTATGGAATGTGTTTCAGAAATTTATTAATTGTATTTCAGAAATAATCAAATCTATTTCAGAACTTGTTGATTGTTTATCATAGTTAATAGAGAAAAATTTCTAAATTACATTTCATAATTTCTGAAATACATTTAAAATTTCCGGAATACAGTTTGATAATTTCTGAAATACAGTTGTGAATTTCGGATATACAGTTAATAATTTCTGAAATACAATTGATAAAACTGAAATTCAATCGACTAGTTCTGAAATACAATTCATAAATCTGAAAAATAATTGATAAGTTCCGAAATACAATTGATAAAACTGAAATTCAATTGATTATTTCTGAAATACAATTGATAAATCTTAAAAACAATTGATACAATTGGAAATGGTGTAGCATCAAAAAGATGCAAATAAAATTATTTTTTTTATAAAATTCAATTTAATAAAAAAATATAATTTTATAAAAACATTTATAGAAAATAAAATTATAATTTTATAAAAAGAAAATCTTTTTATAAAAAAAAAATGCATAGCCGTGAACGGTATCGAACTCGAGACCTTCTGAGTTTAAACCTAATTTTAACAAAATATTGTAATTTTTATAAAATCAATGCTCCGCCAGTGTATTATTTTTTGAACTGTTGTCAATATCTGTCTTGGATTTTATTTAATCCCAAATAAATGGAGATCTTACGTAGTACCCAAATATAATGCGGGATTTTATCTGTCATTTTTCTGGATAGTTTTAGATCTTACTTAATCCCCAAATATATTGCTGGATCTAATTCGATCTGCCATTTTAATACTGAAATAAATTGCTAGATCTAATTCGATCTGCAATTTATGGATAAATTAACATCTTACCAAATCCCCAAATATATAACTGGATTTAATTCGATCTGCAATTTATCGAAAAAGTTAAGATCTTACGCAATCCCGAAATATATTACTGGATCTAATTTCTGATCTGTCATTTTTTGGATATATTTAGATCTTACTTAATCCCCAAATATATTGCTGGATCTAATTCGAATCTGCCATTTTTCGGATCAAATTAGATCTAAGTTTATCCATAAATATATTGCTGGATCTAATTCCATCTGCCATTTTTCGGATCAATTTAGATCTAAGTTTATCCCCAAATATATTGCTGGATCTAATTCGATCTGCCACTTTTTCGGATCAAATTAGATCTAAGTTTATCCACAAATATATTGCTAGATCTAATTCGATCTGCCAAAATTGAAATCAAATTAGATCTAAGTTTATCCACAAATATATAACTGGATCTAATTCGATCCGTCATTTTTCGGATCAAATTAGATCTAGGTTTATCCCCAAAGATATCATTGGACGTCCCAATTTTGAGATATAACTTGATCTTAGTTTATCCCCATATATACAATGGGATCTAATACGATATCATTGGATACACCCAATTTTGAGATCTAATTGGATCAGCTAGATATTACAGCAGATCTTAAACAATATCAAATTGGATATGATTAGATATTGCGCGAGATCAATTTTTTTTACTCGGGTGGTCAATATTTGAAAAATTTAAAAAAAATCGTCAAAAATTAGACAAAATCGCCAAAATTGCAAATGTCGTAAAATTTTTGAAAAAATTGTCAGTATTTGAAAAAATTACCAAAATCGTTAAAATTTCAAAAAGTCGTCATAAATTGGAAAAAATCGGAAAATTTTAAAAAATTGACAAAATTGAAAAATTTTGTAAAAATTTTGAAAAAATCATCATAACTTGAAAAAATTGTCGATATTTGCAAAAATTGCCCAAATAGTCAAAATTAAAAAACCAATCTTCAGAAATTAGACAAAATCGCCAAAATTGCGTAATATCGTAGAAATTTTTAAAATTATCAATATTTTAAAAAATTACCAAAATTTCAAAAAGTCGTCAAAAATTTGAAAAATTGCCAAAATTAAAAAATTTTGAAAAAATCGTCATAACTTGAAAAAATCGTCAATATTTGGAAAAATTACCAAAATCGTCAAAATTTCAAAAAGTCGTCAAAAATTGGAAAAAATCGGGAAATTTTGAAAAATTGAAAAAAATTTTAATTTTTTAAAAAATTACCAAAATTTCAAAAAGTTGTCAAAAATTGGAAAAGATTGCAATAATTGCCAAAATTGAAAAAATGTAAAAATTTGCGAAAATCGACAAAAATTGAAAAAATTATCCAGGTATTAAAAAAACCAAATTTCCAAAATTTATTTCTCGAATTTATTTTTCCTTGTTCCAAAACCGTCGTCCGTTTTCATTTAACTCAATTGGTTTTAAAGATACTAGCGATATTAAAAATAAAAGCCCTTTTCTCTCTACGAGGCTTAGTTTTCGAGAAAAATGCGATTTTAAAATCTTGCAATGCACGTCAAAATTTAGTTTCGGTATCGGGGTATTGGTAGTGGGTTTTGACCTTTGGTGCAGTCATTTTTCCTCTAGCTCTTCTAGTTTGGGAGATATGGACGATTAACTCATTCAGTTTTCGAGATATGGGCGATATACATTCAAAGTACTTGTACTTATTTTCTTAAGTACAAGTACTTGTACTTTACTAGTACTTAAGTACTGAGGTACTGAATACTTGACGACTATGCCTGAAATGAATTAGAAAAGAAATCAAAAACGAATGCAAAACAATGCATCAATAAAATTGATATTACCTCTGCAAGCAATGCATCGAGTTTTTTGCCCTTGTACCGTTTTTCCATGGGCATTGTGGATTGGTGAAACCTATCTCCTTGCTTCCTTTCCTTGCTCATCGGATTCTGTAGGGAGTTGTTTGATAAAATCATCAAAATGAAAATGAAGAAAATGCATCTTTAATGTCATCGATGTGCCGATTTTCTCAAAATAATACAGCATTTCTTTCACCCATTCTCTTGATTCCGGTTCCGCGTCTCGATCCCCTCCCAAGACTCTGGTGCATACACGCTGAAGGTAAATCCATGCCATTGAATGATTTTCATCAAGCGATGAATCAAAGTTACTCTTGAATAGCTTTCTAATGTCAGGGCCCTTAAGTACGCCTGTTAAATGAAGACAAAAAATAAAGACAGTTTTTGTCCGATTGTGAATTCGATATTATAACAATAATTTTTCAAGAAATAGTGACATATAGGCAACGGTTTAGTAAATTAAACTGTGGAAACGTTTTTTAAGTATCTCGAACCATTTAGTGTTGAGAAATTTCCAAAGTCAAACATTTTTCGCTAATCGAAAAAATTGCATTTTTTCCTCAAAAAGATGCTATCAATTTTCCACTTTTTACTGAGAAGTTATTTAACAAAAGTTAATGTTTTATTATATATTCGTAGAAAATGGGGTTCTATGATGCTTTTAATCCAAATTTAAAGTTGGTACAACATTCACCCTACGTACAGCATTGACCGAAATTGGTCTAATTTTTATGAGAATTTTTGAGTTTTCGATCATATAGCAAAAAAGTCACGCCGATTTTGCTACTTTCTGAAATACAGTTATAAAGCGCCATATATTCTGTTTAGATTTCAAAAATAAAAAGTAGCGCCAATTCATAAACGAATCCAGAAAACATGCTTTTATAAAATATAACAAATTTCCATACACCATAATTTTAATTGCAAAAAATGTATAGTTCGGTTTATTTTTTTTTAATTATTTTAATTTTTTTACATGAAATAGTCTTTATTGCTGCAAAAAATCATTCACGTACCTTGGATAGTATTTAAGAGTATTTAAGAAAGTTGACTTCAAAGATGATTTTGTAAAGAATACATTTTTAGTTTTTTCGTAGATTTTTCCCAGAAGTGTTTAAGGTTTTTTGAATGTTACTAAAAAAATAACACTACAATAAACTAGACGTACTTCCCTTTCCATTGATGAATTAAATGTATATAAAAAATATTGTTAACAGCTACAATTATTGCATTTATTATTTTTTCACTAACAATACTTACATTTTTTAATAAATTAAATACTAGAAATTTGGTATAAAATAGTCCGAAGAGTCAAAAGTTAACATATTTTTAATTTTTTCGGCTTCAGAATCATCTTCTAAACTTATTTTTGGCAGCCATTTCGTTCTAATAATAATGCGACTTGCAGCATGTAAAAAAGAAAATCTTGGGGGGTACCCGTATATGGGCACTAGGTCTAAACATGGACCGATTTCAACCAGAATCAATAGGCGTCGTCTTTGGGCCGACATAGGTCTGTGTACTAAATTTCATTGAAATATCTTCGTATTTGCGACCTGCAGCGTGTAATAAATAAAATTTTGGGGGTACCCTTATATGGGCACTAGGTCTAAACATGGACCGATTTCAACCAAAATCAAGTCCATGTACAAAATTTCATCGAAATATCTTAATATTTGCGACCTGTAGAGTGTACACAAGAATGCATGGAGAGACAGACAGACAGATGGACGGACGGACAGACGGACATCGTTAAATCGAAATAAGAACTGATTCTGAGCCGATAGGTATACTATAAGGTGGGTCTAGGACCACTATATTTTGGTGTTACAAACATCAGCACAAACTTATAGTACCCTCTCCACGTACCCATATAAGGGTACCCCCAAAATTTTCTTTTTTACACGCTGCAGGTCGCAAATACGAAGATATTTCATTGAAATTTGGTACACAGACCTATATCGGCCCTATTAATTTTGGTTGCAATCGGTCCATGTTTAGACCCAGTGCCCATATAAGGGTTCCCCCAAAATTGGCTTGTCTACACGCTGCAGATCGCAAATACGAAGATATTTCAATGAAATTTGGTTCGTTGACTCACATGGTCCCAAGCAAAAAGCCTATTGATTCTAGATAGGATCGGTTCATATTTGAACCTATCGCCCATATGGGCTATATTATCGATTTTCTCTTCTTTTAAGATTTTATAGAAAATTTTGACGCAAGTCTGTTTCGGATCCAAACATTAGTTGGCTTTAAATCAGACTGGTGTAGTGTATTATATAGTCGGCATGCCCGACTTTAACTTTTTTACTCGTTTTCATTATATCTTTCAATGTATCATAGCTTTCTTTCATCTTACTACCCATTGCTAGCGGAATGGAAGGTTTTCGGTTCGACACATCCCAGCAAAAAACCAGCTTCGCTGGATGCAGCTTTGTAAGGGAATAAATAAAATTAATCCCTTACAAAGCTGCTTACGGAAGGCATGATTTTTCCATACAAAGGGCCCGCTTGGAAGCACGTTGATTTGTGAAAAAAGCGCATTATTCGCTGCTGAAAATTTTCAGTAAATTCATGTTTCTCGTAAGTGCATTTAACCGCAAATAAATTCATGCACTTTTTTTGGAAAAAGTGCTTTTTTTGCTGCTGAAAAGATGCATTATATTCATGATTTTCATTGAGCGTATTTAAATGCGTCTTCTTATGAAAATAAATGCATTCATTTGCCGACTTCAAAATGCATACTGACTCATGTTTGTGTGGCGTCTATACATTAAACTCTACTAACTTACATTTTTTTTACTCCCTTACAACCTGCTTCGTCGTAAGGGAATAGCGTAGCACTATAATTTTTTAAATAACTTGCTTACAATTTGCTTCGTTTAAGGCAGTTTTGCAGGGTATGCAATTAAATAGCAAAATTTTTTGTGTATTGTATACGCATAAAGTGGCGCAAGTCTGTAAAGCAGAATTTGTAGCGCGTTTTTAAGCGCTTCGTATTTTTACTGCTTCCAAAATAATAAAAATTATTTGCTGGGATGCCATCAGCAAGTAACCTCCACTCAATAGCGATGTAGTTCATTACCATTTTTACCACCAAAGCTTTTATATCGTTGCAGTAAGCGAACGAATTGTGATCATTTAGAGTGTAGAGGCTCTGAAATTCAGCTTGCCGTTTACGGTACGCCGTAGCATGTGTGAGTTTTCTTTGCTTTAAAAACGCTGTCCAAAACATGGCAAGTCGCTGCGATAGTCCTAACATGGCCACAATGAAATCCATTTCCATTTGTGTTATTAGTTGTGGTCCATCTCTTCCCTGTTGGGGCTCATAATCGGTATCAAATGGATCTTCATAAGTAACACCACTTGCTCTACTCATTCCTTAAAGCTGTATTTTCTTCATTTTCATTTTGACGATTTTATCAAACAACTCCCTACCGAATCCGATGAGCAAGAAGAACGGTTTCACCAAACTATAATGCCCATGGAAAAACGGTCCAAAGCAAAAAACTTGACGCATTGCTTGCAGAGGTAATATCAATTTTATTGGTGCATTGTTTTGCATTCCTTTTTGGATTTCTTTTCTAATTCATTTCAGGTATGTTGGTGGAGTCACAATATCACCCTGTATGATGCTAATGAAGTATTTGAAGAAGAAAAAGCTGATGATGGAGGGCAGTCTGGAAGCAACGTGCCTGTGGACACCATAAGTTCTGAATCAGAGTCAGATTCGGACGATTTGGATCCACAACTTAAGAGAGTGTAAGTGCAAACAAGTCCAGGGCCATCAACATTATAAACATAATACGAATATTTTTTATATTATATTTGTAATAGATAGCATAGTATCTCACTATTGAAGTAAAGAAAAACCAAATGAAATTAAAAAATTTTCGGGAAATTTTGCACTTTTGCGGCTACATAAACGGTGTTAAGAATCATTCCTAGGAAGTTCATATGTTCTAGAGATCTTAGGTACATTTTTGTAGTTGATTGTTTCCTTGAATTTTGAACGGTTTGCTACCTATGAACCTGAACAGGGGAAAAAAGGTAAAAAAAATTTTATTTTTACCGACAAAACTGTTGAGTATATAGACAAACGTTATATGAACAGTTTAAAGGAATTGTAATTTTTAATTTTTTCAAAATTATTTGAGCAAAATCGGACTAGTGGTTCTCGAGTTATGTCAAAAAAAAGACCACCAAAGGTCAAATCGATATATCTCGATTCCAAGGGGTGACACAGCGAAACGCCGGGACACGTGAATATCACTTTGTTAGTAGGAAAATTTTTTCACATAACCTTATTATGTTATTCGCAAAAATAATTTAAAACTGATAACATTCTTACTGTTTGTTTTAGGATGAAATGGTGGACGAATTCGAAGAAGTAGATTTACTTTATCGCTTCCCTGATGCGCATATCTCTGGGAGTGAACACTTTTGGGCATGGGATCGGTCTCATTCGATGCTCAGATGTTGTCCACATCAAAAAAAATTGATTTTTCTACCCTTAGGTCCCTTTCTCTATGTGCTGTCACATATGGTTATATTTCCATGACTTAAAAAATTACACACAGTGTAATTAAAGTTCAAAAAAAAATAGTAATAATAGAAGGTAAAACGAGTAAAAAGGTTAAAGTCGGGCATGCCGACTATACAATACCCTACACCAGTGTGGTTAAAAGCCACCTAATGTTTGGATACGAAATTCGAATGGGTTAAAATGGGGCTTGTGTCAAAATTTTATATAATGTGAGTCAGCGCACCAAATTTCATTAAAATATCTAAATATTTCCGACCTACAGTTTATAACCAAGCCAATTTTGGGGGACCCTTATATGGGCACTAGGTCTAAACATGGACCGATAGGCTTCGTCCTTGGGCTGATATAGGTCGGTGTACCAAAATTCATCAAAATATCTTAATATTTGCGACCTGCAGCGTATAAACAATATAATTTTTTGGGGACGCTTATATGGGCACTAGGTCTAAACATAGACCGATGTTCACCAAAATCAATAGCCTTCGTCCTTGGGCCAACATAGGTCTGTATACCAAATTTCATCAAAATGTCTTAATATTTGCGACCTGCAGCGTATAAACAATATAATTTTGGGGGGACCCTTATATGGGCACTAGGTCTAAACATATACCGATGTTCACCAAAATCAATAGGCTTCGTCCTTGGGCTGATATAGGTCGGTGTACCAAATTTGATCAAAATATCTTAATATTTGCGACCTGCAGTTTGTAAACAAGCCAATTTTGGGGTCCCTCCATATATGGGCACTAGGTCTAAACATGGACCGATAGGCTTCGTCCTTGGGCTGATATAGGTCGGTGTACCAAATTTCATCAAAATATCTTAATATTTGCGATCTGCAGCGTATTAACAATACGGACCCTTATATGGGTACTAGGTCTAAACATGGACGGATGTTGACCAAAATCAATAGGCTTCGTCCTTGGGCCAAAATAGGTCTGTGTACCAAAATTCATCAAAATATCTTAATATTTGCGACCTGCAGCATATAAACAATATAATTTTGGGGGGACGCTTATATGGGCACTAGGTCTAAACATAGACCGATGTTCACCAAAATCAATAGGCTTCGTCCTTGGGCCAACATAGGTCTGTGTACCAAATTTCATCAAAATGTCTTAATATTTGCGACCTGCAGCGTATAAACAATATAATTTTGGGGACCCTTATATGGGCACTAGGTCTAAACATGGACCGATGTTCACCAAATCAATAGGCTTCGTCCTTGGGCCAACATAGGTCTGTGTATCAAATTTCATCAAAATATCTTAATATTTGCGACCTGCAGTGTATAAAAAATATAATTTTGGTAGGACCCTTATATGGGCACCAAGTCTAAACATGGACCTATGTTCACCAAAATCAATAGACTTCGTCCTTGGGCTAACATAGGTCTGTGTACCAAATTTCATCAAAATATCTTAATATTTGCGACCTGCAGTGTATAAAAAATATAATTTTGGTAGGACCCTTATATGGGCACTAGGTCTAAACATGGACCGATGTTCACCAAATCAATAGGCTTCGTCCTTGGGCCAACATAGGTCTGTGTATCAAATTTCATCAAAATATCTTAATATTTGCGACCTGCAGTGTATAAAAAATATAATTTTGGTAGGACCCTTATATGGGCACCAAGTCTAAACATGGACCTATGTTCACCAAAATCAATAGACTTCGTCCTTGGGCTAACATAGGTCTGTGTACCAAATTTCATCAAAATATCTTAATATTTGCGACCTGCAGCGTATAAACAATATAATTTTGGGGACCCTTATATGGGCACTAGGTCTAAACATGGACCGATGTTCACCAAATCAATAGGCTTCGTCCTTGGGCCAACATAGGTCTGTGTATCAAATTTCATCAAAATATCTTAATATTTGCGACCTGCAGTGTATAAAAAATATAATTTTGGTAGGACCCTTATATGGGCACCAAGTCTAAACATGGACCTATGTTCACCAAAATCAATAGACTTCGTCCTTGGGCCGACATAAGTCGGTGTACCAAGTTTCATCAAAATATCTTAATATTTGCGACCTGTATAGTGCGCACAAGGATGCATGGACAGACAGACAAACGGACGGACAGACGGACATCGTTAAATCGAAATAAGAAAAAATTCTGAGCCGACCGGTATACTATAAGGTGGGTCTAGGACCAATATTTTTTGGTGTTACGAACATCAGCACAAACTTATAATACCCTGACCACATAGTGGTGTAGGATATAAATAGCATTGTTAAAATTTCGTTGATGTTAGTCTAATTGAGTTGTTAACATGTGTTGATTACATCATTACAATTAAAGCGAAAACTCCACTTATTTTTCTATTTTTTGAATCTAACAAAATCATTTAATAGGATTTGCAAAATCTTAAACAAGACAAACAAATCATATTCCACTAAAAATTAAAGACTGCCAATGCGGAAAGCCATATCTTAATGAACTTTGGATATGTTGTAGAGGAGAAGAATCTAAAGGACACTTATTTTTTTTAGCTGTCCAATCTCATAATTAAGGGTTAAAAATTGGGGCGAAAAATTGCTAAATTTTTCGTTTTTTTCGAATGGGCTGCTTTTTGAATACTCTAAACATATTGATATAATATACATCATACATGGGACTAATTAATTAGGTGGACTAATTAATTGATGATTTCATTACCATTACATTGATATCAATTGTAATGAAATTTTCATTACCATTTTTTTAATTAATGGTAATGATTCTAAAATTTAATTTCATTGATTAATGACAATGATTTTAAATTTCATTACCATTGATAATGAATAAATTTAAAAAACATAGTTGCCATTGACAGAAAAACGTAAAAATGGAGTAAAACTCGCTGAAATCGAAGATGGAATATGCTCATTCAGGCTCATGCTCATTTGAAATTAAATATTACTTTCCATTCCATTGTCATTTGAATCCAGGTAAAGTTTAACGGAATTAAATGGATTCTCCTTAATAAATTATGTTTTATAACTTCCCTGGCCAAACCAGTTATTCGTTTTCATTTGTCTGAATTTTTTTGTAAACAAATGGTTTTTAATCAATTGTAATTAGTTTTTTTATACATTAGTGTAATTTCATTACCATTAGTAATGATTTTTCTAATGAAAAATATTTCATTACCATTAAATGGTAATGGAATTTTTTTCATTGTCATTAGTATGAACTAATGGTAATAAAAATTCAATGGTAATGAAAAATTCCCATGTATGATATACATACATATGATAGAATTTAAAAAGACACATTTGCCGAAATATGGACAAAAATTAAAGAAAGCCCTATCACGTTAGCAGATAAACCCTAAACTGGTACCGGTGACTTGTAGCGCTTTATGATTACTAACTCTGCTGAATGATATCTTCTTTGGTTTGTTTTTAAATATATTTATCTAATAGTTTCCTTTGATTTTTAAAAATATTTTTGTTTGTATTATTATAACTTACACCACTATGTGGTCAGGGTATTATAAGTTTGTGCTGATGTTTGTAACACCAAAAAATGTTGATCCTAGACCCACCTTATAGTATACCGATCGGCTCAGAATTTTTTTTCGATTTAACGATGTCCGTCTGTCCGTCCGTCCGTCCGTCCGTCTGTCTGTCTGTCCATGCATTCTTGTGCGCACTCTACAGGTCGCAAATATTAAGATATTTTGATGAAACTTGGTACACCGACTTATGTCGGCCCAAGGACGACGCCATTGATTTTGGTGAACATCGGTCCATGTTTAGACCTAGTGCCCATATAAGGGTCCTACCAAAATTATATTGTTTATACGCTGCAGGTCGCAAATATTAAGATATTTTGATGAAATATGGTACACCGACTTATGTCGGCCCAACGACGAAGGATATTGATTTTGGTTAACACCGGTCCATGTTTAGACCTAGTGCCCATATAAGGGTCCCCCCAAAATTATATTGTTTATACGCTGCAGGTCGCAAATATTAAGATATTTTGATGAAATTTGGTACACCGACTTACGTCGGCACAAGGACGAAGCGCATTGATTTTGGTGAACATCGGTCCATGTTTAGACCTAGTACCCATATAAGGGTCCTACTAAAATTATATGGTTTATACGCTGCAGGTCGCAAATATTAAGATATTTTGATGAAATTTGGTGCACCGGCCTATATCAGCCCAAGGACGAAGCCTATTGATTTTGGTTACCATCGGTATATGTTTAGACCTAGTGCCCATATAAGGGTCCCCCCAAAATTATATTGTTTATACGCTGCAGGTCGCAAATATTAAGATATTGTGATGAAATTTGGTATACCGACCTATATCAGCCCAATGACGAAGCCTATTGATTTTGGTGACCATCGGTATATGTTTAGACCTAGTACCCATATAAGGGTCCTACTAAAATTATATGGTTTATACGCTGCAGGTCGCAAATATTAAGATATTTTGATAAAATTTGGTGCACCGGCCTATATCAGCCCAAGGACGAAGCCTATTGATTTTGGTGAACATCGGTCCATGTTTAGACCTAGTGCCCATATAAGGGTCCCCCCAAAATTGGCTTGGTTACAAACTGCAGGTCGCAAATATTAAGATATTGTGATGAAATTTGGTATACCGACCTATATCAGCCCAAGGACGAAGCCTATTGATTTTGGTGACCATCGGTATATGTTTAGACCTAGTGCCCATATAAGGGTCCCCCCAAAATTGGCTTGGTTACAAACTGCAGGTCGCAAATATTAAGATATTTTGATGAAATTTGGTATACCGACCTATATCAGCCCAAGGACGAAGCCTATTGATTTTGGTGAACATCGGTATATGTTTAGACCTAGTGCCCATATAAGGGTCCCCCCAAAATTATATTGTTTATACGCTGCAGGTCGCAAATATTAAGATATTTTGATGAAATTTGGTACACAGACCTATTTTGGCCCAAGGACGAACCCTATTGATTTTGGTTAACACCGGTCCATGTTTAGACCTAGTGCCCATATAAGGGTCCCCCCAAAATTATATTGTTTATACGCTGCAGGTCGCAAATATTAAGATATTTTGATGAAATTTGGTACACCGACTTACGTCGGCACAAGGACGAAGCGCATTGATTTTGGTGAACATCGGTCCATGTTTAGACCTAGTACCCATATAAGGGTCCTACTAAAATTATATGGTTTATACGCTGCAGGTCGCAAATATTAAGATATTTTGATGAAATTTGGTGCACCGGCCTATATCAGCCCAAGGACGAAGCCTATTGATTTTGGTTACCATCGGTATATGTTTAGACCTAGTGCCCATATAAGGGTCCCCCAAAATTATATTGTTTATACGCTGCAGGTCGCAAATATTAAGATATTGTGATGAAATTTGGTATACCGACCTATATCAGCCCAAGGACGAAGCCTATTGATTTTGGTGACCATCGGTATATGTTTAGACCTAGTACCCATATAAGGGTCCTACTAAAATTATATGGTTTATACGCTGCAGGTCGCAAATATTAAGATATTTTGATGAAATTTGGTGCACCGGCCTATATCAGCCCAAGGACGAAGCCTATTGATTTTGGTGAACATCGGTCCATGTTTAGACCTAGTGCCCATATAAGGGTCCCCCCAAAATTGGCTTGGTTACAAACTGCAGGTCGCAAATATTAAGATATTGTGATGAAATTTGGTATACCGACCTATATCAGCCCAAGGACGAAGCCTATTGATTTTGGTGACCATCGGTATATGTTTAGACCTAGTGCCCATATAAGGGTCCCCCCAAAATTGGCTTGGTTACAAACTGCAGGTCGCAAATATTAAGATATTTTGATGAAATTTGGTACACAGACCTATTTTGGCCCAAGGACGAAGCCTATTGATTTTGGTGAACATCGGTCCATGTTTAGACCTAGTGCCCATATAAGGGTCCCCCCTAAATTGGCTTGGTTACAAACTGCAGATCGCAAATATTAAGATATTTTAATGAAAATGGTGCGCTGACTCACATTATAGAAAATTTTGACACAAGCCCCATTTTAACCCATTCGAATTTCGGATCCAAACATTAGTTGGCTTTTACCCAGACTGGTGTAGGGTATTGTATAGTCGGCATGCCCGACTTTAACCTTTTTACTCGTTTTGGTATGTCTGTTTGTTTACATGTTAGTTTTCACTACTTTTAATAGTTTTTTTGTTCTCTTATATTCATTTTCAAAACAAAATTTTTAAATTTTTTTCCAATTGTTTCTATTTACTACTTTCAATATAATTTTTTTGCATTCTACATGACAACCAAATAACTTATGTTAATTCTTTCGTATTTTTCAAGTTTACTATTTTTTACCAGATATTTTTATTTGTCATTCTTTCAAAACAATTTCTTTTAATCCACAACAACAAATTTATTTTATCAAAAGTAGCAAACATTTTTTACGCTACCAAAATATGACAGCGCTACCTGATCGCTCAGATTGAGCGGTTAGGGATTAGGTCGTTTAGCAGATAGCTGTAAAACTGTTGACTATAAAAATGTATCTGCTGACCGCAACCACTGGATATTAGTTGTTAAATTCAAATTTGAAAAAATTATGTTTAAGAACAAGAAAAGTTCAAAAAGAGCTTCATTTTTTTATAAAATGTTTCTAAAATCTTTAAAAAATTGTTTTAGATGACAACTTTACCAGAATAATGGTAAAATATACATAACTTTTTATCACACTTATCATCACATTAATGAAACCGCAGCAAATGAAATTACCATACTCCTGTTGACGACTATTGCTTGAAAAAACTGACACGATTTGGATCATGGAATTTTCGAACTCTTTCAAACCTTTCCAAAATTTAACATGTGGAAAAATAATTCGATAAGTATAATCTATTTTTCCTTCGATTGAGTGAAGTAAGATGGAGCGACTGTGATGAACATAAAGCGGCTAATGGTTCCACCCTCATTTACTCTGGCAGACCAAGAAATCAATACCGAGCTAGCGGCGTTGGAATCCTACTATCCAAAAAAGCCAAAGAAGTGATGATAGACTGGCAGCCATATGTGACGCGCAAAATAGAAAGGGACCTAAGGATAGAAAGGGACCTAAGGTCAGGAGAGCATGGGGTCGGTCTCATTCGATGCTCAGAAGTTGTCCACAAAAAAAAAAAAAATTGATTTTTTTACCCTTAGGTCCCTTCCTCTATGCGCTATCACATATGGAGATCGAATAACACTGTGGAACAAATTCAGGTTAGCAAAAGTTAGGTCGATTCTGAGAGTGACGGGTGAAAATAGAGGCTAAATTAGAAGACCCGTATCGCGGCGTTTGTTTATGTTAGTTCGAATTTTTTTTTAATCGACTTTCGAACTTTGCAGTCAAAGTTCTGACAGACGATTTTCAGCATATTGTTTATATGGTTTTTTGGCTATAACTCGTCGACTAATTGATATTTTTTAAATCTGTAAAAGCCAAATTATTGCTAGAGACCTGTGCAAAATGTTGGAAAAATTGTTTTTTTTTCATGCTTTTTGAAAATATTTTCCAAAAAACTAATGCCGTTTTCTTTTCTGAAAAAAGTGTTGCCTTTTTTCTGCCCTTTTTGTACAAAAAGTCTCTTAGTTCATAGTAATAAAAAGTAAACATATACAAATCTGGTATCAAAATAAAGGTATTTTAGAGATCTATCTGATTGTATATAAAACATGTGCAAACATGCCCTAATTTTTGGGCAATTTAACAAATTGTCACATTTCTTGATATTTTAATGTTTTATTAAATAAGTTGAGCATGTTTGGAAATATTTTAAACACAGATAAATAGATTTTTTAAATACCTTTAATTCGACATCTAATTTGACTTTATTTACTTCTTGTTTCAATGCACAAAAACACATTTCGTAAAAGAAAGGCAAAAAAACGGCAACATTTTTTTCAGAAAAGAAAACGGCATAAGTCTTTCTTGCTTTCTGTTTCAAAAAAATATAATTTTGAAATGTTAGTTAGGAAAAGTTTTAAGTAAAAAAATTAAATAAATTAAATTAATGATTTGGCCAGTTGCCGTTTAGCAGGCGGCTGTGGATCAACATCACTGCTCTCTCTAATATCTTGGTCATCATCAACAGAAAGGTCGATAATTTCGTTCAACAGATATTCTGGAATTTCATCTTTGTCTTCCCCTTCTTCCTCTTTTTCCTCGTCTTCCTCTTCTTCAAATGTGTTTTTGTACCACCAACAAATTTCAATGAGTATTGCATGTGGAGATTTCTTTCCTCTGTACCTGAAACGAAAATAGTTTTCAATCGTTAACATGTTTAAATTGTGCACTCTGACAAAAATATTAGAAAAATCTAGGAATTCAAAATATGCACATTCTATCGTTAGCTTATTTCAAATGGAAGCGCAGTTTGGTGATAACGTTCGCCTTGCTCATCAGATTCAGTTGGCAACTGTTGAGCGAGTTGATCAAGATGCTGATGCAATAGATGAATTTTGTACGACATATTAACCCCAATTTCATCGAAAGCTGCCAACATGTTTACAACAGATTGCCTGTAGTTGTCTTTGCGTTCTTTACCCAAAAGTCCTTTAATGACTGCTTTCAATGCAAGCCATGCATTTAATTCTCGGTCTGTCAGAACTTGGTCAAAATTTGACGACTCATTAGTTTCCGTATGTCGGGACCATTAACAACCCCTTCCTGAATTTTGGCGTTACTTAGGCTTGGGAAAATGTCTTTTAAGCGGTTGAATACTGCTGGTCTTTTTGCGATACATTTCAAAAAATTTTTAGCAATCCCAAGTTTAATGTGGAGCAACGGCAACAAAATTTTCATTTCAGGAACAAGACTTTCGTATAGCCTATTGTCTTTAATTTCCGTCCAATGCGACTATTCCAGTTATACTGTTTGTACTGGTTTCTTCCTTTAATACCTTCTACGTATCGCGAATCCCAATCGCACAAAAAACACGGATATTTTGGACGCCCAGATGCTGTTAAGCCTGTAATCAATGAAACTATTTTGAGGTCGCAGCAAATACGTCACTGGTGTTCGTTATATTTGACTACTTCCAGAATGTGTTTCAAATTATCGAAATTATCACTAGTGTCAGTGCTATACGCAATCGGAACAGAAGGCATTCTATTTGTCTTGTGCAAAAGCACAACTTTTAAGCTGATTAGTGAACTATCGATGAATAAACGCCAATCATCTTTTTTATAGGTTAACCCTATCGTCTCCATTAACTTTTCAATATCGTTGCAATAAGCGAAATTTTTTGCATCATTCACATTGAAGAACTTTTCTAACTCTTTTTGGCGTTTTCGATATGCTGTTACTTTGGTACCTTTCGCCAGCAAATTATTTCCTTTCAAAAATGATGCCAGTAGTTCTGATTTTTTCTGAGTCAAACACAAATTTGCAACAATTCCATCCAATTGGTTTTGTGTGACTAGGATTGGGTCCTTTGATGTTTCAGAGGATGTACCTTCACCAGGGTCGTATTCTGAGAAGAAATCAAGGATGTAGCAGCGGCGGTTGTAGTACTGATATCTGTTTGAAGATCAATACTTCGGTAGGGGGCTGCACCCGCTAGTGCATTAATAAATAAGAAAATAATTCTATCTTTGACATTTCGAAAGTTCATGTAAATTCATGTTTGTATTGTTAGCTGAAAAAGAATGTTAACAAAATATCTTTGAGATCAACAAATTTTCAGAAAAATGGCATCGATTTGTTAATGCTTGTTTTTTTAATATTTTGCTGAAAATGCATGTTTTTAAAATATTTTGTTGCATATTGTGGTATAAATACATATTTTTTTGCATTATTTGTTAAAAACGAATATTTTTTAGCATACTTTTTGGTATTTACTTTATAACTGTGTTTTTGCCTGTACACTGTACAAAAAATTTGCACTTTAGGTAAGATTTGCACTTTAGGTTGAACCATAATTTTAAAATTTTAAATGCATATTTTTAAAATTTTAAGTGCATATTTTTTAATTTTAATCACACATACATCTTATGTACACAAAACATGATAGGTATTTTTTTAATCACTGGATTTATTTTTAAATTTATTTTATTTTGTTAGAAAATCCACATTTTGTTTTTTAATTTTCAAAATTTAATATTTTTATCCAAATTCTGCACTTATTCGCTAAAATAATGTGAAAAAAAAATTTTTAATTTTTCGAAAACGCAATTTCTGGAATTAAATTAAACTAAATCCAAAACGGATTTATTTTATATTTTGGATTTAGCTTAATTCAATTCCGGTGTTCACATTTTTACAAAATTTAATGATTTTCTTTCACATTATATTAGCGAATAAGTATTAGATTTTAATAAATATATTAAATTTTGAAAATTAAAAAACAAAATTTGAATATTTTAACGAAATAAAATAAATCCAGTGATTAAAAAAGGGGCAATATTTGCATAATATTTCAACGTGTACGGGTACCTTAAGTTCGGTGAAGAACTACATATTTTTAAAAGCTGTAAAATTAGTTTACGCACATAGTATTGGTCAGATAATATCTGAATATGTATCATAAAATATTCATAGAATTACAACTAACATTTTTTTATTATCATTTCATTTATCTCTTAAGCCTTTATTTTTATTTAATTGTTAAACTTAAAACATATTATTTTACACGAAATGTTTTTTTCACATATTTTTTATGTAAAGTAACCTAAATATTATATAAATGAGTATTTTTGAAAGTGCCGATTTTTTGCCGATTTTTTAAAATCAAAGTGCCGAAAATGCCGATTTTTTGGGAAAGAGTGCCGATTTTTCATCAAAATCATCTGGCAGCCCTGCCTGTGCGGTGTTTGAAAACAAAAAAGTTGTTTTGTTGGTATAAAAACACCTTTGAAGAAGAGGAAGACGAGTCAAAAGAGGAAGAAGGGGAAGACAAAGAAGAAACTGAGAAGCATATTATAGAGCAAACAGAAAGCAAAAAAGACTTAGTTTTGTGAAAAATATTTTCAAAAAGCATGAAAAAAAAATAATTTTTCCAACATTTTGCTTCATTAGCACCACAAAAATTTTCTAAATCAATTTTTAACAAATTTTAATTGTTACCTTTGAAGAAGAGGAAGACGAGTCAAAAGAGGAAGAAGGGGAAGACAAAGAAGAAACTGAGAAGCATATTATAGAGCAAACAGAAAGCAAAAAAGACTTAGTTTTGTGAAAAATATTTTCAAAAAGCATGAAAAAAAAATAATTTTTCCAACATTTTGCTTCATTAGCACCACAAAAATTTTCTAAATCAATTTTTAACAAATTTTAATTGTTGCACAGGTCTCTAGCAATAATTTGGCTTTTACAGATTTAAAAAATATCAATTAGTCGACGAGTTATAGCCAAAAAACCATATAAACAATATGCTGAAAATCGGCATTTGACTGCAAAGTTCGATTAAAAAATAATTCGAACTAACATAAACAAACGCCGCGATACGGGTCTTCTAATTTAGCCTCTATTTTCACCCCTCACTCTCAGAATAGCCCTAACTTTTGCTATAATAGTACCCAGTGTAGAAACGGTAATGACATATCATTATTTTTTGGACTACCAGTAATGACACCCACTTACCTTCTGCATTATTTTAAAACATATAATAATGAGTTACTAATAATGACTTATTTTTATCATTATTTCAAATAGAAAATAATTTTCTAGATTTTTTTGAAATTTTTTTGAAATCTATTTTTAACCATATTATTTTTTGATTTTTTGTATGTTGGCGAGTTAGCTTACTTGTGTGCAGCAGGTCAATTATAATTTTATCTATTAAATATTACATGTCGATATAGCTCAGATGGTAGAGCTATTGACTGGCAATCTGTAGACCCAGGTTCGATTCCCGCACCAGCAAATTTTATTTTAAAAAAAAATTAAATAAAAAATATTTTTTTTTATATAATTTATTTTTTTGAAAATCTAAGTTTACTCATTATTTTTGTCAGTACTGGTAAGCACATAGGTAACGATATATTTTTTGATTTTTCGTATGCTGGTGTGTAACCATAACTCATTATTTTTCGCGACATCGCCATATAAAGGTAATAAGAAATGTAATAACAAAAGTAACTAGTTACCATTACCAAGTATGTAGTTACATAACCACATATCTGGTAATGATTTTATACACTGGGTAGTTAAATTTCGAACAAAGGCAAGAAACCTCATATGCATACAGTGTTATGCCCCCACTAACGATGCGGATGAAGAAGATAAGCAACAAGTTTACATTAATCTAATGAAGATGCTATACCAATCATGGGGACATCAAAATTCTCATGGGTGAACTGATATCGGTGAGTGGTGTCAAGAAATTTGCGGCAACTTCAGCATGGTAATAAGGGGTACCATATTTCCCCATAACAATATTCACAAGATTATTTGGAATCACCCTAACCATCGAACACAAAATCAGATCGATCATAATTCGATCATTAAGTTTGGCATCACTCTTTACAAGATGTCCGCAACAAAAGGGGAGCAGATATCGCAAGTGATCATAACCTCGTTATCGGTGAACTGAAACTTAAATTTAAAACCGGCTTTCACAACAACAGGTTAAAACGTATTAAATTTGATATCTGTAAACTTAAAAGCAATGAAGTTAAACAATAAAGGCGCTTTCACAATGGTAGAGTGACTCTACTGCAGCCAGGCTTGCCATTTTAGCACTTTAGGTGCTAGATCTAGCACTTTTTTTTGGGAGTTAGCACCCAAAAATTTAAAAAAAGTGCTAGGTGCTAGTTTAGCACTTTTTTTTTAAAATATTGAAGTTTTTTTAGCACTTTTTTAAATATTTCAATATCTATATGAAAAATGTCTTGAAACACTTCTCGAGTTCAAGTTGAATAGTGAATAAATATCTTTACCGGTCATGCCAATTTTTTGTTAAATATTGGCATAAAAATTTTTACGAATTTCTAAAAAGAAGAAATAAGAAAAGTTAGTTTGGCATTTCTGACTTAAGTTCACACTAGATCACTTCCAAAAGAGTTCCAATTTGAAAACCAACATTTGATTGTTAACGGCAATCGAAATGACCTTAAAGTAAAGCCCGAAAACCCTGTCTGAGGTTGTTAGCAGATTTCTAAACTTTTGGAAAGAATAGTATTAATCTGTTTGGAAAAGAAATATTGCTAAGACTCTGGTGCTCCTGCATGTTTATTAAAATTACAAAAGTATAGGACTAACAAAAAATATTGTTAAGTAAAAATTTTCTGAATCTTAAATAGTTTTTCTACAGCAGGAAGAATTTAAAATTAGATGGCTTCTCTATCTCTATATATAAAAGAATAACGTGACTGACTGACTGACTGACTGACTCAACATCGCCCAGCCCAAACCGCTGAAGCTAGGAAGTTGAAATATGGTATGTAGGTTCCTCTTTCGGCGTAGACGTCCGCTAAGACGGGATTTTTGGAAATTCCTACCGGAACGGGCAAAAAGGGGAAACGTCTCCCCCTTGGCGGCCTGCCAAAACCCCTTTGGCTAGAAAAGAATTTAAGATATGTGTTCCTTGGAATATGGGCTAACTTTTCTGGAAAGTACTTTCTGGAATTTTGGACAGGGACGTTGTAAAAATGGGGGTTAAAAAGGGGAAAATGTCCCCAATAACGGCCTGCCCAAACCGCTTAGGCAATGCAGTTGAAATTTGGTATGAATGTTCCTCATCCATCGCAGATAGCCGCGAAGATGGAATTTTTGTAAATTCCTAAAGTGAGGGACAAAAAGAAGAAAAGCCTCACTTTGGGGGCCGGTAAAAAGGTTCCTCCACTATCATAGACATCCACCAAGACGGGAGTTTTGGAAATTTTTACAGGGACGGGCAAAAAGGGGAAAAAGTCTCCCCCTTGACGGCCTGCTCAAACTGCTGGAGCTATGAAGTTAAAATTTGTTATGTAGGTTCCTCGACCGGTGTAGACGTCCGTTGAGACGGCATTTTTGGAAATTCTTATCGGGAGGGGCAAAAAGGGGACAAAAAAAGTACCCTTTTTCCAAAAAAGTACCTTTTCCCAAAAAAAGTACCTTTTCCCAAAAAAAGTACCTTTTTCCCAAAAAAGTACCTTTTTCCAAAAAAAGTACCTTTTTTTGACTGACTGACTGACTGACTGACTGACTGACTCAACAAGTACCTTTTTCCAAAAAAAGTACCTTTTTCCAAAAAAAGTACCTTTTTCCAAAAAAAGTACCTTTTTCCAAAAAAAGTACCTTTTTCAAAAAAAAGTACCTTTTTCCAAAAAAAGTACCATTTTCAAAAAAAAGTACCTTTTTCCAAAAAAAGTACCTTTTTCCAAAAAAAGTACCTTTTTCCAAAAAAAGTACCTATTTCCAAAAAAAAGTAACCATTTCAAAAAAAATTACCTTTTTCCAAAAAAAGTACCTTTTTCAAAAAAAAGTACCTTTTTCCAAAAAAAGTACCTTTTTCCAAAAAAAGTACCTTTTTCCAAAAAAAGTACCTTTTTCCAAAAAAAGTACCTTTTTCCAAAAAAAGTACCTTTTTCCAAAAAAAGTACCTTTTTCCAAAAAAAAGTACCTTTTTCCAAGAAAAAGTACCTTTTTCCAAAAAAAGTACCTTTTTCCAAAAAAAAGTACCTATTTCCAAAAAAAAGTACCTTTTTCCAAAAAAAGTACTTTTTTCCAAAAAAAATTCCTTTTTCCAAAAAAAGTACCTTTTTCCGAAAAAAAGTACCTATTTCCAAAAAAAAGTACCCTTTTCCAAAAAAAGTTCCTTTTTCCAAAAAAGTACCTTTTTCCCAAAAAAGTACCTTTTTCCAAAAAAAGTACCTTTTTCCAAAAAAAGTACCTTTTTCAAAAAAAAGTACCTTTTTCCAAAAAAAGTACCTTTTTCCAAAAAAAAGTACCTTTTTCCAAGAAAAAGTACCTTTTTCCAAAAAAAGTACCTTTTTCCAAAAAAGTACCTATTTCCAAATAAAGTACCTTTTTCCAAAAAAAGTACTTTTTTCCAAAAAAAGTACCTTTTTTTGACTGACTGACTGACTCAACAAGTACCTTTTTCCAAAAAAAGTACCTTTTTCCAAAAAAAGTACCTTTTTCCAAAAAAAGTACTTTTTCAAAAAAAAGTACCTTTTTCCAAAAAAAGTACCATTTTCAAAAAAAAGTACCTTTTTCCAAAAAAAGTACCTTTTTCCAAAAAAAGTACCTTTTTCCAAAAAAAGTACCTTTTTCCAAAAAAAGTACCTATTTCCAAAAAAAAGTAACCTTTTCCAAAAAAAAGTAACCTTTTCCAAAAAAATTACCTTTTTCCAAAAAAAGTACCTTTTTGCAAAAAAAGTACCTTTTTGCAAAAAAAGTACCTTTTTCCAAAAAAAGTACCTTTTTCAAAAAAAAGTACCTTTTTCCAAAAAAAGTACCTTTTTCCAAAAAAAGTACCTTTTTCCAAAAAAAGTACCTTTTTCCAAAAAAAGTACCTTTTTCCAAAAAAAAGTACCTTTTTCCAAAAAAAGTACCTTTTTCCAAAAAAAGTACCTATTTCCAAAAAAAAGTACCTTTTTCCAAAAAAAGTACCTTTTTCCAAAAAAAATTCCTTTTTCCAAAAAAAGTACCTTTTTCCAAAAAAGTACCTTTTTCCAAAAAAAAGTACCTTTTTCCAAAAAAAAGTACCTTTTTCCAAAAAAAAGTACCTTTTTCCAAAAAAAGTACCTTTTCCCGAAAAAAGTACCTTTTTCCAAAAAAAGTACCTTTTTCCAAAAAAAGTACCTTTTTCCAAAAAAGTACCTTTTTCCAAAAAAAGTACCTTTTTCCAAAAAAAATTCCTTTTTCCAAAAAAAATTCCTTTTTCCAAAAAGTACCTTTTTCCAAAAAAAGTACATTTTTCCAAAAAAAAGTACCTTTTTTAAAAAAAGTACCTTTTTTGAAAAAAGTACCTGTTTCCAAAAAAAAAGTACCTTCTCCCAAAAAAAAGCACCTTTTCCCAAAAAACATATTTTTCCAAAAAAAATACCTTTTCCAAGAAAAAGTACCTTTTCCCAAAAAAAGTACCTTTTTCTAAAAAAATTTTCCTTTTCCCAAAAAACATAAATTTTTTCAAAAAAATACCTTTTTCAAAAAAAGTACCTTTTCCAAAAAAAAGTACCTTTTCCCAAAAACAGTACCTTTTTCTAAAAAAATTTTCCTTTTCCAAAAGAAGTACCTTTTCCAAAAAAAGTACCTTTTTCCAAAAAACATACATTTTTCCAAAAAAAACACCTTATTAAAAAAAATACCTTTTCCAAAAAAAGTACAAATAAAGTACTTTGTAAAAACAAAGTATCTTTTTCCAAAAAATTTCGTTTTTCCAAAAAGTACCATTTAAAATAATATATAATTTCAAAAAAACTACTTTTTTCCCTCCCCCACGGATATCTCCACTAAAACAAGGTTTCTTGATATTCGGCATAGACGTGCGCTAAGACGGGATTTTTGGAAATTCCTACCGGAACGGGCAAAAAGGGGAAAAAACTCCACATAAACAGTCTCACAAATTGGAAAAGTGCCTGCCCAAACCACTGGAGGTAAGAAGTTGAAATTTGGTATAAAGGTTCCTCCACTGTAGTAGACATCGACTAAGTTTGTATTTTTGGAATTCCCTACAGGATATCCCAAAAGGAAACTCGGTATGTGAGTTCCTCCTTCTGCGTAGGCGTCCGCTTAGACGGAATTTTTGAAATTCCTATCGGGAGGGGAAATAAGGTAAAAGTCTCCTCCTGACGGCTTGCCCAATCCCTTTTGGCCAACCTAAAATTTTAAATATGTATTCCTTGGAGTAGGACTAACTCACCGGCAACGTAATTTTTCTATTTTGGAACAGGAACATAGTAAAAATGGTGGTTAAAAGGGAAAAATGTCCCCAATAACGGCCTGCCCAAACCGCTTAGGCAATGCAGTTGAAATTTGGTATGAATGTTCCTCATCCATCGCAGATAGCCGCGAAGATGGAATTTTTGTAAATTCCTAAAGTGAGGGACAAAAAGAAGAAAAGCCTCACCTTGGGGGCCGGTAAAAACCCCTTCGGCTAGAAACCTGAAGCTTAAAATGTGGGTCCCTGGAGTAAGGGCTAACTTATTAGAAACATACTTTTTTGAATTTTGGACAGGGTCGTTATAAAATGGGGGCTCAAAAAGGGAAAGTTGCCCCTTAACGACCTGTCCAAACTGCTGGAACTAGGAAGCTGAAATTCGGTATTTAGGTTCCTCTCAGCCTGCTCAAACTGCTGGAACTAGGAAGCTGGAATTCCCTGTCGATGGATTTTCGGAAATTCCTACCGAGAGGGGCACAAATAGTAAAAGTTGGCTAGAAACCTGAAATGTAAAACATATGTTACTTGTTATGTGCTCACTTACCGGGAAGGTGCTTTTTGGACAGGGACATTGCAAAAATGGGGATTAATGAAGCGAAAAGTGCCGCTTAAAGGCCTGCCCAAACCGCTGGAGGTAGGAAGTTGAAATTTGGTATTAAAGTTCCTCCTCTATTGTAGACATCCGCTAAGATGAGATTTTTGGAAATTTCTACAGGTAGGGTCAAAAACAGGAAAAGTCTCCCCCTTAACGGCCTGGCCAAACTGCTGGAACAAGGGATCTTAAATTGGGTTCCTTCTCCAACGTTGACGTCCCCTAAGATGGTATTTTTGGAAATTCATACCGGGAGGGGTAAAAAGGGAAAAAACTTCCCCCTTGACGGCCTGGCCAAACTGCTGGATTTAGAGACCTAAAATTATGTATGTAGTGGGTTCCTCCTCCAACGCAGACGTCCTCTAAGACGGAATTTTTGGAAATTCCTACCGGGGGGAGTAAAAACGGAATAATTCTCCCCCTTGATGGCCTAACCGAACCCTTCGGCTAGAAACCTGTAATACCCGACTAAAAAAGATATTATATAATCATATATCACCATATATAAACCCATATATACGTCCATATCTAATTTGATCCGAATATTGGAATATATAATTATATCAATCGAGATAAGCATGTTATCTAACCTGATACAATTTGATCCGAAAAATGGGTCTATCTAACTTCATCAAATTATATATTAATACACATAATTAGATGAAGATTTTCAAATAAAATTTTAGTAAATATTGTTGAGATCACTTATTTTCATTCATTTTAAATACTAATGCTTAATGTTTAGAAAAATTTTTGTTAATAAACTTGGAAATAGCTGACAAAATAAAACATTACAAAAATTTGTCGGAACAACTGTCTTATAAAATAAAAAAAATAACTTTCAGAATTAATTTTTTTTCACCGAAAAAATAACTGAACTTAAACCATATTTATTTCAACATATGTTTTTCTAATTTTTATTTTTAAATTTAAAAATTGCAATTAAACTTTATAAAATTTTGTATAATTAGATATCATGTCAGATATAATTACATATAAAATTAATACAATTTTCTATTAACTTTGTTATATATTTTGATATAATATGGTTTATAAAAGCTTATATGCCATTATATATAATTATGTATGAAGTATATTTGCAGATCTCTTAATATATGGCTGGAGACCAAATCGCATATGATTATATATAACGTTATATCAAACATATTTATAAAACCAAAGTGTTAATATAAATTTATATGGTTATATAAAGCCACGCATATAAACATTTAAAGTTATATCAAATCATATAAGATTATATAAAAACTTTTTTAGTCGGGTATATAATATGTTTTCCTTGGAGTATGGGCTAAATTATCGACAAGGCATTTCTAGGACTTTGGACAGGAACGTGGTAAAAATGGTGGTTCAAAAGGGGAAATTTGCCCCCCACCCCCCTTAACGTCTGCGTCTTTAGCTAGAAACCTAAAACTTAAAGAACAAGTGTATATGAAACACTAAAATTAAGAAACTAAATAGGAAACGGGTGGGATTGAAACACTACACAAGTGGAATGAAATGGATATAAACGTTGAACGAGTGGAATTGAAATTATAGACAATGCAAATGGATTGGAAGAGGGAATTACCTGTTCAAACACTATCAACGGAATATGAAACTTATGTAGCATTGAAACATACTCTCCAAAAAGTTAAACAAATTTTCTAAAAGAGAAAAAACCTTAGAAAAGGAATGGAACTTATATATTCCGATATTTAAACTTCATGTAACGAAACACAGGTGGAAGAAACCGACGCAGTAAATTTTCCAACTGAATTTGTGAATTTACTTGAATTGCCAGGTCTACCTTTACATAAACTGGAATTAAAAACAAACTTTAAGACACGCTAACAACGTAGCTTTGCCCGCTATTTTTAATATTATAAAATGCTTTCCAACACTGCTTTACGTTATTTATTTTCATTCAAAACACAAATGAACAAAACTACTTACGGGTCTATCTACCTAAGTTCGCACTTTACCAAATTATCTTAACATACATACGTATATTGCAATTTATTATGGATTCATTACTAACAATCCACTTTCATGAGAAAAAGTGATCAAATATTTATTTATTTTAAACCCATTGTTGTGCAGAATTATTTATTTGTGGTGGCTGGGTGAAGGCTTTTATTATAAAAACTGTAATTTAAATAAAAAGCGAATTTAAAAAAAATTGTCGGGGGGAGGGGCGCCCCCCCCCCCTAAACCTTAAGGCACGCCAACAACGTAGCGGGCTGCGACCGCTATCTTTAATATTATAAATCGCTTGCCAACCCTGCTTTACGTTTTTTATTTTCATTTAAAACACAAATGAATAAAACTACTTACGGGTCTATCTACCTAAGTTCGCACTTTACCAAATTATCTTGACATACACACGTATATTGCAAATTATTATGGATTCATTACTAACAAACCACTTTCATGAGAAAAAGTGATCAAATATTTATTTATTTTAAACCCATTGTTGTGCAGAATTATTTATTTGTGGTGGCTGGGTGAAGACTTTAAATAAAAAAGCGAATTTAATAAAAATTGTGGGGGGCGCAGCCTTAACCTTTAAGGCACGCTAACAACGTAGCGGGCTGCGCCCGCTAGTATAAATATAATTTTCTTGACCGCAAAAGGCATTAGAATCTGAAGATTTATCAATATAAAAAAATATTTTCAAAATCTGAAGGCATTTCTGTGAAAAAATTTCACATAATTGATGATTTTTCTAACGAAATAGTTAACAAAACCTACAATATTTCATATAATAGCTAATCTTTCTGTTGAATCTGATATGTTTTAGCCTCAAAATCTGAAATTATTTCCATGGAGAACGTTTCTAATTTATCTCCAAATTATGATTTTTTAATTTCTTTACTGATTTAAAGCCAGCAATAAATGATGACCCTTTGAAATGGCGACTGTATGAAATGCATAGTTTTTTTTATTAATAATTCAATATATCAATAAAAACCATGGTTTGTAAACACTAACTCCAAAACATCAATAACGATTTAAAATGAATTCAAATAACTACAATTAACCTAAAAATACCATTAACGAAATAAATTAAAATATCACAAACCGCAAAATAGTTTAACGAAATTATTTAAAATACCGTTTAAACTAACAGACCCTAACTAAAAAATTTTAAATATCCTAGGGACCATCATTTACCTTAAAATACCACAAATGGCTGGTTTACATTATAAGATTTTCGGTGTGATTTTGAAATCCAGCCTATATGTTTTGCATGTGTACTAAAGCAAAATCATACCAAAAATCGTACAGTGTAAACTAGCCATAACGAAATAACTTAAAAAGCCTTAAAATAATCAAACGAAATAACTTTAAATACCGGTAAATCTAAAACAACGTAACGAAATAACTTATTATACCGATAACCTTAAATATAACGAACGAAATATTTATGAAATAACGTTATCCATTAAGACTAAAGACTGGTTTACACTATAAGATTTTCGGAAAGATTTTGCAACCTTGTCTATATGTTTTGCATGTGCACTAAAGCAAAATACTACCAAAAATCTTATAATGTAAACTGGCCCTAACTATTGATGTTAATGATTATTTTATTTTAATATGTTAAGATAAGTTACCACTGGTTACAATTATGTACTGTGTTAAAACTTTGTATTGGGAGCTCTGTATGATATCAAGTTTTGTTTTTGTATTTAGTTTTTCAATACTGACTTTTGTATATTTTAACTTTCAATAAAACATTTACAATAATACTAACCTTATGAATCGGTTGCCAACTCTGATAAGAACCCATAATGCATGTTAAAAACAAAAAAAAATCTACCACCTTTTTTAGCACTTTTTATTTTGAATCTAGCACTTTCTAGCACTTTTTTCGACGATCTAGCACCCTTTCGCATTTGTCTTATGGCCACACTGTCTGCAGCACAGATTAAAATGTTAACTGTTCACAATGCAGAGTAGAGTTACTTCAAAAAACTATTTGACATATCAGTACTTACCCAGTTTTTGGGAATTTTCTCACTCAGTTTCCACTGTCTGCAATTTTAAATATTTTTTTATTTTATTTATTTTCAAAATGAAACAGAATTTGTATTTATTTTTGCTTTTTAAATTTTTGTTTTCTAATTTATTGACAATTAGGGATGTGAGTAAATTAGTGATGTGTTTTTTAAGGTATATTTGTCATGTAAAACAGTTAACAGACCAATGTTAACTCTAGAGTTGAAAAAATCTGTACTCTAGAGTGGAACAAAAAGAGATAGCAAAATATAAAAATGTATTAGTATAAAAGAGAAATAAAATAAATTTGCTACAGATTGGAGTACTCCGTCATTGTAAACGCACCTTAATACTGCCGTGACGTCGAATCAAGATTACATTCGAGAGATAATGATGCAACCATAGAGTATAATCGATATAATACGATTTCATATTCTTAATGTACACCTAAAAATACTTATATTAGATTTGATATGTCGCGCTTATAATAACTATTTTTAATTTTTCTCATTTTTTCCAAGTACAATCTCGAAACTTCAATTGCGATATGCTACCTCTATAAAACTTTTTTAGTGATTTTTGTATCAGACCACATTTTTTTCAAAGTGGCATATTTTTAGGGTTGTGGAGCGTGAAAAATCCAACTTTTTTTTAGGACCACGCTAATATATATAGGTACATAGCTTTAAAGATATTGTTCTAGTACCCTTATTCTGGTAAAAAAAAAATTGTTCACTTTCGTATATAAACCCACCTGTAAGAATGTGCGTTAACATTTTTCGATCTCACTCCTGAATTTATTTTATTATTTTTCTCAGGTTAACAAATTCGTGACTCTGTGCCTAATACAAATTAGCTTTTACCGTTTCACAAGGACAATTTTATCTTCAAATGCCATGTTCCGATTTTGTGACGTTTCACTATATAAGTAATTCAAACCCATCAACAAATTACAAGAATATTACAATAATGAAATGCTTTTGGTACATAGAAATCCACATAATCAAAGAAATGAAAATAAATAATTTCAACATTATTTCCACATAAAAAAGTATTAAAACTGTAAAACATAGTAAGGCACTTTGCCTTAGCAAGAAACTATAAAATGTCTTTGAAAGATAGGCAAACGAGCATAACATAATACACTTAACCCCCGATTTGCTCCGTAGATACATTGGTGTTAATGCAATTCGTAACTATTTGTATGAATAATCATCATGTAAATCTAAAAAAGAATTTTACAGTATACTCCGCATAATTATACAGGTTATAAACTTTACCGTACTACGTATAAAATTACTTTTGTACACTTAGTTGTATATTCTTACTTGATACTGTTATAAGACAATTTTTAGGACTGGAAGTTACGACTCCATACAAACAACAATGAAATTTAAAAAAATCAAATTTTATTTATCAATGATCTGGTTCTGTCTATAAAGCCTCAATTTTTTTTTTTTAGTTTTCAACCAAAAATTTTAATAAATATAATTTATTGTGACTTTACAACAACAAACATCAAGGGAAAATATTCGCAACTAATAGTCACAGAATTTCCATAGGAATAGACACGTTAATCGTATTTACGAAAACTAAAATTAATTTCAAAATGTTGGCTTTTAATTTTTATTTAAAAATAAAAATAGTTTTTTTGAACTTTTTAATTGACAAAATGAAGAGAATAAGGGACAATATGTCGCAGTAAGAAAGTGGTCTTTTCATGCCAGTCAACTTAAATATCAAAGAATAGCTCAGCGATAGAGCGCTAGACTAGCCATCATGAGGTCGCAAGTTCGATACCCGGTGGCAGCAATAAAAACTTTTGTAAAATAAAAAAATATAATTTTTTTTCCGAAGAATCTTTTTTTAACTTTTAATTGTTGAAAAAGAGCTTCCTTTGCTCTCCTTCAAAAAGTACTGAAAAAATGTTGAACTCGCAGTACTCCTCTCCTGAGGCAACTCAATGTTAAAATCATTAGTGTTTATGTTAAAAAAGAAGTACATCTAGATTAGCAATTGCAGAGCTTTTTCTAATACTTTGGCATCTCTTTTTTTGCTGGGAAGTATTTTTTCCACAAAATGCTATTTTTCTTCATCACTTCATAGAGTTTTTGCTTTCAAAAACCTTTTACACTTTCAGGAATGAAAATACGAACTTTTCGGGGATTTTCCCGATCCCCTTCAGCAGTTTTCTTTAGAAAGTGGTGGCATTACTGCAAATTAAAGCATCAAAATCTTATATTAAAAGTAGTCTGCTACATCAACAAAATGTGAATGAAGCAAAAAAAATAAGTTTTCGAAGTCTTTCGCAAACATAACTAACAATAGAAATATTCTGAAAATTTTTTGTATTTTATACCATTGGTATAAATAAATACAAATTTTTATTTTTGCCTTACTTCTTCGTTAATACAAGAAGAGGCAAAAAAAAATTTCTCCGTTCTGTGAATGTTGTCAAAATGTTGTTTTTAATTTTTATTTAAAAATAAAAATTGTTTTTTCGACCTTTTTAAGTGATAAATTAGAGATTTGTTAATTCTAGATCGAGGCCAATTTTCTTATTATAAATTACCATAATAAGCGTTTTTTTTTTAATCACCTGGATTTAGAAATTTTCATACAAAAAGTGGATTTATTTAATCCAAAAAAAGGTTGATTTATTTCTCTGGGTTTACATATAACAATATAAGCACAAATATAACAATAAAAGTACAAATATGTGAAGCACTCAGGTCGCGGGTTACAATGTTTCCCCCATATATATATATGTTAGAGTCGTTCAAAAAAGCATAAAAGTTGGAATTCGCGATCTCCTCAGTGTTGCCCCTATTCCATAATGTTTAAAAACTCTCTGTGCCAAGTTTCAGCTAAATTCGCTTTTATTTAGAGGTAGCGGAAAAAGTTGTCTTTTAAGAACTACACACAAATTATTTTGAAGGTAAAATTAACTACCCAGTGTAGAAACGGTAATGACATATCATTATTTTTTGGACTACCAGTAATGACACCCACTTACCTTCTGCATTATTTTAAAACATATAATAATGAGTTACTTATAACGACTTATTTTTATCAATATTTTAAATAGAAAATAATTTTCTAGATTTTTATGAACATTTTTTGAAATCTATTTTTGGACTCAATATTTTTTAAACACTGGTAATGATATATGTAACCACATATTTTTTGATTTTTTGTATGTTGGCGAGTAAGCTTACTTCTGTGCAGCAGGTCAATTATCTTTTTATCTATTAAATATTACATGTCGATATAGCTCAGATGGTAGAGCTATATATTGACTGGCAAGCTGTAACCCAGGTTCGATTCCCTCACCAGAAAATTTTATTAAAAAAAAAAAATACAAAAAAAAATATTTTTTTTTATATAATTTATTTTTTTGAAAATCTAAGTTTACTCATTATTTTTGTCAGTACTGGTAAGCACATAGGTAGCGATATATTTTTTGATTTTTCGTATGCTGGTGTGTAACCATAACTCATTATTTTTCGCGACAAAGCCATATAAAGGTAATAAGAAATGTAATAACAAAAGTAACTAGTTACCATTAGCAAGTATGTAGTTATATAACCACATATCTGGTAATGATTTTCTACACTGGGTAAAAATACAATTTAAAACGAATTAAATTCAGTTAAAAACCGGTCTTCTCACATTTTTATTTAATTTAACAATTTTTTTATTTGTTTTTGACTATCAGAAACTGTAAAACCAACTTAAAGTTAATTTATTTTTGCTATTAAAAATTTATTTTTGATTTTAATAAAAAATTATAAAAAAACGAGTAAAAAGGTTAAAGTCGGGCATGCCGACTACACCAGTCTGGTTAAAGCCAACTAATATTTGGATCCCAAATTCGAATGGGTTAAAATGGGACTTGTGTCAAAATTTTCTATAATGTGAGTCAGCGAACCAAATTTCATTAAAATATCTTAATATTTGCGACCTGCAGTTTGTAACCAAGCCAATTTTGGGGGAACCCTTATATGGGCACTAGGTCTAAACATGGACCGGTGTTAACCAAAATCAACAGGCTTCGTCCTTAGGCTGCCATAGGTGGGTGTACCAAATTTCATCAAAATATCTTAATATTTGCGATCTGCAGCGTATAAACAATATAATTTTGGTGGAACCCTTATATGGGCACTAGGTCTAAACATGGACCGATGTTCACCAAAATCAATAGGCTTCGTCCTTGGGCTGATATAGGTCTGTGTACCAAATTTCATCAAAATATCTTAATATTTGCGACCTGCAGCGTATAAACAATATAATTTTGGTAGGACCCTTATATGGGCACTAGGTCTAAACATGGACCGCTTTTAACCAAAATCAACAGGCTTCGTCATGGGGCCGACATAAGTCTGCGTACCAAATTTCATCAAAATATCTTAATATTTGCGACCTGCAGCGTATAAACAGTATAATTTTGGTAGGACCCTTATATGGGCACTAGGTCTAAACATGGACCGATGTTCACCAAAATCAATAGGCTGCGTTATTGGGCCAATATAGGTCTTTGTACCAAAATTCATCAAAATATCTTAATATTTACGACCTGCAGCGTATAAAGAGTATAATTTTGGTAGGATCCTTATATGGGCACTAGGTCTAAACACGGACCGATATTCACCAAATTCAATAGGCTACGTTATTGGGCTAACATAGGTCTGTGTACCAAATTTCGTCAAAATATCTTAATATTTACGACCTGCAGCGTATAAACAATATAATTTTGGTAGGACCCTTATATGGGCACTAGGTCTAAACATGGACCGATTTTAACCAAAATCAATAGGCTTCGTCCTGGGGCCGACATAAGTCGGTGTACCAAGGTTCATCAAAATATCTTAATATTTGCGACCTGTAGAATGCGCACAAGAATGCATGGACAGACAGACAGACGGACGGACGGACATCGTTAAATCGAAATAAAAAACAATTCTGTATACTATAAGGTAGCTCTGGGACCAATATTTTTATACCCTACACCACTATGTGGTCAAGGTATTATACGTTTGTGCTGATGTTTGTAACAACAAACGAGTAAAAAGGTTAAAGTCGGGCATGCCGACTATACAATACCCTACACCAGTCTGGTTAAAAGCCAACTAATGTTTGGATCCGAAATTCGAATGGGTTAAAATGGGACTTGTGTCAAAATTTTCTATAATTTGAGTCAGAGAAACAAATTTCATTAAAGTATCTTAATATTTGCGACCTGCAGTTAGTAACCAAGCCAATTTTGGGGGAACCCTTATATGGGCACTAGGTCAAAACATGGACCGATATTCACCAAAATCAATAGACTTCGTCCTTGGGCCGACATAAGTCGGTGTACCAAATTTCATCAAAACAACTTAATATTTGCGACCTGCAGCGTATAAACAATATAATTTTGGTAGGACCCTTATATCGGTACTAGGTCTAATCATGGAGCGATGTTCACCAAAATCAATAGGCTTCGTCCTTGGGCCAACGTAGGTCTGTGTACCAAAGTTCATCAAAATATCTTAATATTTGCGACCTGCAGCGTATAAACCATATAATTTTAGTAGAACCCTCATATGGGCACTACGTCTAAACATGGACCGATGTTCACCAAAATCAACAGGCTTCGTCGTTGGGCCGACGTAAGTCGGTTTACCATATTTCATCTAAATATCTTAATATTTGCGACCTGTAGCGTATAAACAATATAATTTTGGTAGGACCCTTATATGGGCACTAGCTCTAAACATGGACCGATGTTTACCAACATCAATAGGCGTCGTCCTTGGGCCGACATAAGTCGGTGTACCAAGTTTCATCCAAATATCTTAATATCTGCGACCTGTTGAGTGCGCACAAGAATGCATGGACAGACAGACAGACGGAAGGACGGATAGACGGACATCGTTAAATCGAAATAGAAACGAGTAAAAAGGTTAAAGTCGGGCATGCCGACTATACAATACCCTACACCAGTCTGGTTAAAAGCCAACTAATATTTGGATCCAAAATTCGAATGGGTTAAAATGAGGCATGTGTCAAAATTTTCTATAATGTGAGTCAGCGCACCAAATTTCATTAAAATATCTTAATATTTGCGACCTGCAGTTTGTAACCAAGCCAATTTTGGGGGGACCCTTATATGGGCACTAGTTCTAAACATGGACCGATGTTCACCAAAATCAATAGGCTTCGTCCTTGGGCCAACATAGGTCTATGTACCAAATTTCATCAAAATATCTTAATATTTGCGACCTGCAGCGTATAAACAATATAATTTTGGTGGGACCCTTATATGGGCACTAGGTCTAAACATGCACCGATGTTCACCAAAATCAATAGGCTGCGTTATTGGGCCAACATAGGTCTGTGTACCAAATTTCATCAAAATATCTTAATATTTGCGACCTGCAGCGGATAAAGAGTATAATTTTGGTAGGACCATTATATGGGCACTAGGTCTAAACATGGACCGATGTTCACCAAAATCAATAGACTACGTTATTGGGCCAATATAGGTCTGTGTACCAAATTTCATCAAAATATCTTAATATTTGCGACCTGCAGCGTATAAACAGTATAATTTTGGTAGGACCCTTATATGGGCACTAGGTCTAAACATGGACCGATTTTCACCAAAATCTACTTTTGAATACTTTGAGTACAGACGTTTTCTCGCCAAATAAAAAATGAAAAATTTTGAAAAAATCCAGAAAACAAGTGTAAAAATTCTTTAAAAACAAGTTACGAAAATAGAAAAACGCTATAAACGTTAGAAATTAAATTCTGTAAAAATAAATAAAGAAAACAAAATTATTACAAAAATAATAAGTGAATAGTGGTTATTAAATTAATTAAATGCCAGTAAGGCGCTCTCCTCCAAACAACAACAACAATAATGAGCTCAATCCAAGAACAAATGTAAACTCTCCCGCGCAAATAGCATCTCCTTCTAATTTAAATATGTTAAATTCAAATATCCCCCCTCCAACAACACCACTTTCTTGGTCTACACAATGTAAAACTCCAAATACAACAATTTCAAATCAAACGTTTTTCCCTTTACCCTCAACCCCAACTAGTTGCCCAGTAAATACATTAGCTAGCTCTACTACATGCTCAACAGTAACAACCCAATCATCTACAACCACTACTGTGACAACTTCAAACTCATCTCTTATACCGATAATGTCAACATGTAGTTCTCACACACCCGTTAACACAGTAAATACCATAAATAATCCAGAAGCTCTCATAACAAGTGAGCGAGAGATGGTAAGTAGTAATATATCTCTTACCCAGAGCGTAAATAATGCAAATGCACAAATTTCATCAAATGATCAAACCACTCAACAATCGGCAATGGTCGCTTTAAAAGGTGCTATACCCAAACAAATTCAATTAAGAAAACAGGAAAATAAAGTAAATAACATAAAACCTCAAACTGGTATTGATCGTTATATTACAATTACAAAGCGTAAGCTGAGTCCAAATTCATCAAAAATGCAACCCTCACCAAAATTTAAGAAAAAGACAGATCCTGTCAACTTGCCAAATGAAAACCGTTTTTCTATCTTAGAAACTGATGAAAATGAAGATACTCAAACAGAACAAAAGAATGAGCCAATACCACCGCCGATTCTCTTACGTGAACAGAATTCAAACACCCTAGTTAACTCATTATCTCAACTTGTAGGCAAAAACAACTTTTATGTTGTATCATTACGTGTAGGGAACGTACTTGAAACCAAAATAAAAACATACACTGAACATAATTATAGGAAAATCACAACATTTCTTGATTCTGAGGGAAAAAGTTATTACACTTTTCAATTAAAAAGTTCAAAGGGCCTTAGGGTAGTTATTAAAGGAATTGAGAGTAACGTTCCCACACAGGAAATAAAAGAAGCTCTACAGGAACAAGGATATGAAGTAAAATCTATTCAAAACATTATTAATAAAAATAAAAATCCACAGCCCTTATTTAGAGTAGAAATAGCTTTTGACTCAAGTAAAATAAAAAAGAACGAAGTACATCCAATTTATAATTTGCGCTATCTACTTCACAGAAGAATAACTGTGGAAGAGCCCCGGAAACGTAATGGCCTACCCCAATGCCTTAACTGCCAAGAATTTGGCCACACAAAAGGGTATTGTAAATTGCCCTCAGTATGCGTAATATGCGGTGAAGTTCATAAGAGTTCAAATTGCACAATACCAAAATCTGATCCTTCGTTAAAGAAATGTAGCAATTGTGGTGGAAACCACACGGCCAATTATAGAGGATGCCCAGTTTATAGTCAAATTAAAAAAAACGTGTTACAAAAAACGAATAGGAATCAATATCAACCAACCAGCTTCCCAAGACTAACCCACAGTATTCCTTACACTACTCCTAGTTCCCAAACAATCAGAACCAATCTCAATAACCCATCCCAAGTACAATCCAGCACATCGACTATTGATGAGAATATTTCATACGCTAGTATCACGCAAGGACCTTCGTCCTCTTCTCACAGAAACCCTCTAGAAGTCTCCATCGAAAATCTTGTAAACACTATGAATAACTTTATTAATAATATGCAAATAATGATGCAAGAAATGCTTAGAAATCAAGGTATGCTTATGCAAGCCATCTTGGAAAAAAAATGATCCCATTAAATATTTGTTTCTGGAATGCCAACGGCTTAAGCCAACACAAAAGAGAAGTTGAATCTTTTCTTAAAATACAAGCTATTGACATATTATTAGTCTCTGAGACCCACTTCACCTCTAAAAATTGCTTTAGAATTAACAATTTTTCGACATATGACACTAAACACCCAAGTGACAGAGCATGTGGTGGTACTGCTATTATAATTAGTAATAGAGTGAGACACTTCCCATTGCAAGAGTATAAAACCGATCACATACAAGCTACATCCCTAACTCTGACAGATGTTAACATTACAATTTCGTCTATCTACAGTCCTCCCAGACACAAAATAACTCAACAACAATACACAAGTTTTTTCTCTACACTTGGTCATAAATTCATTGTAGCAGGGGATTTCAATGCAAAACATACGTATTGGGGTTCCCGACTCATCACTCCAAAAGGACGACAACTACTCAATGAAATCAATTCATCAAACCTCGATGTGGTCTCTGGCGGTCAGCCTACTTATTGGCCTTCAGACTTAAATAAAATCCCGGACCTAATTGATTTCGCAATTATTAAAAACATAAAACGAAAACACATTTCGATAGTTTCTTCTCTGGACCTGTCATCTGACCACTCTCCAACTGTTATTAGTTTGGTCACATCCAATCCTAGTTTATTGATGGAAACAAATCACTTTCCCAATAGAAGAACGAACTGGCTCAAATACAAAATGTACATCAGCTCTCATTTACCCCAAGCCCTCTCATTAAAAACCGGTGAAGAAATCCAAGAAGCCATAGATCAGTTTTCAAAAACACTCTCCTCGGCAGTAACAGTGGCTACTCCAAAGACCCAAAACAATAAGAAATGCAATTTTGCCAGCTCAAAAAGAGTTGAAGATCTCGTAATAGAAAAAAGAAATATTCGTAGACAGTGGCAACAAACAAGATCCCCTGCTCTTAAAAGTAAACTGAAACAATGTCAAAGAAATTTAAATCGTGTTCTGAAAGAAAATAAGGAGTCCTCCCTTAAATTCTACCTACAAAATTTAGAACCAACACAAAATTCAGACTATAATTTGTGGAAGGCTTCAAAAAAACTAAAACATCCCACAAATTATGAAGCACCCATACGCAACGAAAATGGAACATGGGCTAAAAGCAGCATTGAGAAGGCTGAAACTTTTGCTGATCATTTAGAAAAAGTTTTAACTCCCAACGATACAATCTCATCAATAAATCTTCCACATATAAATGATACAATTTCCTCACCTATAAAAATCCGATTCTCTACTCTAAAAGAAAACGTAAAAAGCCTCGATGTAAAAAAGTCTCCAGGCCCGGACAGGATTACTCCAAAAATGGTTTGTGAGCTACCAGATGGCGCGCTTAAAATTGTTTTGTTTATTTTCAATGCTATACTACGTACTGGTGTATTCCCTACTTCTTGGAAAATTTCGGAAATAATAATGGTTCCCAAGCCTGGAAAAAACGCAAGTCTTGCAACATCATATAGGCCAATTAGTTTATTATCGGTGCTATCAAAACTCTTCGAAAAAATCCTTTACAACGTATTATCATCCCACATAGAGGTACATAAATTAATTCCCATGCATCAATTTGGTTTTAGAAAAAAACATAGCACGATAGAACAAGTTCACCGCATTGTTACTCTCATTAGGATGACATTTGAAGCCAAACAATATTGCTCCGCTCTATTTATAGACATTTCTCAAGCATTCGACAGAGTATGGCATGACGGTCTTATACATAAAATAATAACTCTGTTGCCATCCAATACCCACAAACTACTAAAAGGTTATCTTTCACAAAGATCGTTCATAGTAAAATCTAAAAATTGTCAATCATCAAGTAGGAAAATTTGTGCTGGAGTTCCCCAAGGTAGTATACTGGGTCCATTGCTTTATATTCTCTACACCGCAGATATGCCAACTCATCCACTTACTCACACTTTCACATTTGCTGATGACTCGGCGTTTATGAGCGTCCACCAAAATCCCAAAATGGCGAATTTCCAATTGCAGTCTCACATTTATAATATAGAAAAATGGCTCGACGAATGGAAAATAAAAGTAAATGCTTCAAAATGTGTTCACGTAACCTTTACTCTTAAAAGGGAAAATTGCCCCAATCTTATCATTAATAACACTGTAGTACCACATCAAAATCATGTTAAGTATCTCGGAATTCACCTAGATCGACGTCTTACTTGGGCACATCATATAGATTCTAAAATAACTCAAATTAATCTAAAACTTGCTCAGTTAAACTGGCTTCTTAATAAATACTCTACTCTTCGTTTGGACTTTAAAGTGATTATATATAAAGTCATAATAAAACCCATTTGGACATACGGTATTCAACTCTGGGGAACAGCCTCAGCCTCGAACATAGACAAATTACAAAGAAGACAATCGAAATTATTAAGATTTATCACTGGTGCCCCATGGTTCATACGTAATTCTAATATCCACAAAGATCTCAATATCCCTGTAGTCCGCGACGAAATTAAAACGCATAGTATCAAATACGTGTCTAAACTAACCGCTCATCCTAACCGCTTAGCTCAAAATTTACTTACATATCCAGGGCATCAGCGTCTAAGAAGATTAGACACCCTGGACATTGCTCGAAGCTAACATATACATACACTCCTGCTCACAAAAATTGGCTTGACTGCGCTGGCAGTTAACCATTAAGAAAATAGAATTAAGATTTGTTCACTTATTGTAAATTCCTTAAGAGAAAGATTCAATAAAACAGAAAATTTGAAAAAAAAAAAAAATCGGTCCATGTTTAGACCTAGTTCCCATATAAGGGCCCTACCAGATTATACGCTGCAGATCGCAAATATTAAGATATTTTGATGAAATTTGGTACACCGACCTATGTCAGCCCAAGGACGACGCCTATTGATTTTGGTTAACAGCGGTCCATGTTTAGGCCTAGTGCCCATATAAGGGTCCCCCCAAAATTATATTGTTTATACGCTGCAGGTCGCAAATATTAAGATATTTTGATGAAATTTGGCACACAGACCTATGTTGGCACAAAGACGAAACCTACTGATTTTGGTGAACATCGGTCCATGTTTAGACCTAGTGCCCATATAAGGGTCCCCCCAAAATTATATTGTTTATACGCTGCAGGTCGCAAACATTAAGATATTTTGATGAAATTTGGTACACAGACCTATGTTGGCCCAAGGACGAAGCCTGTTGATTTTGGTGAACATCGGTCCATGTTTAGACCTAGTGCCCATATAAGGGTCCCCCCCAAAATTGGCTTGGTTACAAACTGCAAGTCGCATATATTAAGATATTTTAATGAAATTTGGTGGGCTTACTCACATTATAGAAAATTTTGACACAAGCCCCATTTTAACCCATTCGAATTTCGGATCCAAATATTAGTTGGCTTTTACCCAGACTGGTGTAGGGTATTGTATAGTCGGCATGCCCGACTTTAACCTTTTTACTCGTTTGGTGTTACAAACATCAGCACAAACTTATAACACCCTGACCACATAGTGGTGTAGGGTATAACAAATTGGATAACTGTATTATTGTTTTTTTATTTCAAACAACTTTTACTACAAAATACCTTTTTTTTCAATAAAAATTGACTAGAAAATTTGACTGTTACAAAACATCCGTATTTTTATTTAGTTAAATTTTTAAATAACTTGTGAAAAAAGTTAAAAATTATTTTTCTTCTACGAACAACTGTTATTATTTTTAAAAACTACTCAACGGAAAAACTTCGGAAACAACTAACAAAAAGTGACTGTATTTATTCTGTGAGTGTAGTAATTTATCTCTAGAGTAGTAATTTATACAAAAAGTAGGATTGACTTTAAATCTAATTATTTCGCAAGCTGTACGTTATTATTTAACAATATTGTTTAAACCTAGTTTTAATTAATGTGAAGAACAGGAATTTGAAATCAAAACTTAAAAAAAATGAGTAACTTTTAAGTAATTCGGGTTTTTTTTTTTTTTTAAATATACAATAAAATACATATTTTAGTTAAAATTTTTAAATCTTGCGAAAAGATATAATTAAAAATGCAACCTGTTTTTGCCTTGTATACGCTTTTTAATGAAAATTATGAATCAGCAATCGAAATTAAAAAAAAATTTGTTGTTTATAAACTATTCGCGGTTTTCGAAAATTCAAACGGTGTTATCAAAAAATTCAGTTTTTTATACTTTTGCAATTTGCTTACAAAGGGCCTTCGCTGATTTTAATTTTAAAAAGGATACAAGATATCCTTGCAAATTAACTAAGAATTTGACTTTTTTTAATATATCGCTATTATTTAGCTTGCTATAATTTTATTGCTACCAAAAACCCTATGTCACATAATAGGACTTCCCTATTAAAAAAAAATAATATGGAGCTTTATATGGTAATATATAACTTAATGTGATCCATATACCATTTCATCCGAAAAATGGCCCGATATAATTGTGTCAGTTGGTTATCACTTTTTATCTAATTGTATCAGTTTAGATCTTAACTGATTAGATTATATAGTAATCAGATGAAATTTTATCTGATTTTTGACCTGATACAATTTTATCGGTTTATATCGCATGGTATTAGTTTAGATCCAAATAGATACATTTTTATACAAACTTATAAAGTTATATCTGCATTTTGACCTGATGCAATTATATCTGCTTTAAAACTTTGATACAATTATATAAGGCAAATGTCGGATACAAATATATTTTATTTATATAAAATTGTACCAACTACGATCTAAACAGATACCATTAGATATAAACCGGTAAAATAGTATCAGGTCAAAAATCGGATATAATTTCATCTGATTAATGTATAATTTTATTAGTTGAGATCCTAACTGATACAATTAGATGAAAACTGATACACAACTGATACAATAACATCGGGCCATTTTTCGGATGAAACTGTATATTTATACCGATATAAGTTAATCACATTTTATACGATTATATGTAACTGTTTTTAATCGGGATTCCAAAGATTTATAAATATTAATCCAAAAAAAAAATTTTCATAGTCGTAAATATAAGAAAACATCCTGATCAAAATTGAACATTTTTTGTGTGAAATTTTCAAATTTCGAAATCCGCGACTCCGATATCAATTTTGGTTTCATATTCGTAATGAACACCTAAAAATATATTAGATTTGATATGTCGCAATCATAATAATTGTATTTAATTTTTCTCATTTTTTCCATTATTTTTAATTAATCTCTATATATAAGAGTATAACGTGAGTGACTGACTGAACATCGCCCAGCCCAAACCGCTGAAGCTAGGAAGTTGAAATTCGGTATGTAGGTTCCTCTTTTGGCCTAGACGTCCGCTAAGACGGGATTTTTGGAAATAACTTCCGGAACGGGCAAAAACGGGGAAAGTCTCCCCCTTGACGGCCTGCCAAAACCCCTTTGGCTAGAAAGCTGAAATTTACGGATGTTGTAAAAATGGGGGTTAAGAAGGGGAAAAAGCCCCCTTGACGGCCTGCCCAAACCGCTGGAGGTTGGAAGTTGAAATTTGGTATAAAGGTTCCTCCACTATCGTAGACATCCACCAAGAGGGGATTTTTTGGAAATTTTTACAGGAAGGGGCAAAAAGGGAAAAAGTCTCCCCCTGACGGCCTGTTCAAACTGCTGGAGTTATGAAGTTTAAATTTGGTATGTAGGTTCCTCGACCGGTGTAGACGTCCGTTGAGACGGCATTTTTGGAAAGAACCTTTTTCAAGAAAGTACTTTTTTCCAAAAAAAGCACCTTCTTCTAAAAAACAGTACCCTTTTCCAAAAAAGTTTATTTTTCCAAAAAAAAGTACCTTTTTCTAAAAAAATTTACCTTTTCCAAAAAAAAAATACCTTTTCCAAAAAAAGTATCTTTTTCCAGAAAACATATATTTTTCCAAAAAAATACCTTTTTAAAAAAATGTACCTTTTCCAAAAAAGTACCTTTTTTCAAAAAAAATACATTTTTCCAAAAAAAAAAAATATACATTTTTCCAAAAAAATACCTTTTTCAAAAAAAGTACAAATAAAGTACTCTGTAAAAACAAAGTAAATTTTTCCAAAAAATTTCGCTTTTTCCAAAAAGTACCATTTAAAAAAATACCATTTAAAAAAATATAATTTCAAAAAAGCACTTTTTTTTCCTTCCCCCACGGATATCTCCACTAAAATTAGGTTTCTTGATATTCGGCGTAGACGTGCGCTAAGATGGGATTTTTGGAAATTCCTACCGGAACGGGCAAAAAGGGGAAAGTCTCCCCATAAATAGTCTCACAAATTGGAAAAGTGCCTGCCAAAACCACTGGCGGTAAGAAGTTGAAATTTGGTATAAAGAAATTTTTGAAATTCCTATCGGGAAGGGAAATAAGGGGAAAAGTCTCCTCTTTGACGGCCAACCTAAATTTTAAATATGTATTCCTTGGAGTAGGACTAACTCACCGGCAACGTAATTTTTCTATTATGAACAGGAACATAGTGAAAATGGTGGTTTAAATGGAAAAATGTCCCAAATAACGGCCTGCCCAAACCGCTGAGGCAATGAAGTTGAAATTTGGTATGAATGTTACTCGTCCATCGCAGATAGCCGCGAAGATGGAATTTTTGTAAATTCCTAAAGGGAGGGGCAAAAACAATAAAAGCCTCCCCTTGGTGGCTTGTAAAAACCCCTTCCGCCCGAAACCTGAAATTTAAAATGTGGGTCCCTGGAGTAACGGCTAACTTATTAGAAAGATACTTTTTTGCATTTTGGACAGGGTCGTTATAAAATGGGGACTCAAAAAGGGAAAGTGGCCCCTTAACGACAGCTCCAAACTGCTGAAACTAGGAAGCTGAAATTCGGTACTTAGGTTCCTCTTCCAGCCTAATTCTAACCGGAAGGGACAAAACTGCTGGAACTAGGAGCTGAAATTCCCTGTCGATGGATTTTTGTAAATTCCTACCGAGAGGGGCACAAATAGTAAAAGTTGGCTAGAAACCTGAAATGTAAAACATATGTATGTTCCTTGGATTATGGGCTCACTTATCGGGAAGGAATTTTGGACAGGGACATTGCAAAAATGGGGATTAACGAAGCGAAAAGTGCCGCTTCAAGGCCGCTGGAGGTAGGAAGTTTAAATTTGGTATTAAAGTTCCTCCTCTATTGTAGACATCCGCTAAGATGAGAATTTTGGAAATTTCCACAGGTAGGGTCAAAAACACGAAAAGTCTCCCCCTTAACGGCCTGGCCAAACTGCTGGAACTAGGGAGCTTAAATTCGGTATTTGGGTTCCTTCTCCAACGTTGACGTCTCCCAAGACGGTATTTTTGGAAATTCATACCGGGAGGGGTAAAAAGGGAAAAAACTTCCCCCATGATGGCCTGGCCAAACTGCTGCATATAGAGACCTAAAATTATGTATGTAGTAGGTTCCTCCTCCAACGCAGACTTCCTCTAAGACGGAATTTTTGGAAATTCTTACCGGGAGGGGTAAAACCGGAATAATTCTCCCCTTTGATGGCCTAATCGAACCCTTCGGCTAGAAACCTGTAATCTATAATATGTTTTCCTTGGAGTATGGGCTAACTTATCGACAAGGCATTTTTAGGACTTTGGACAGGAACGTGGTAAAAATGGTAGTTCAAAAGGGGAAAATTGCCCCCCACCCCCGCTTAACGTCTGCGTCTTTAGCTAGAAACCTAAAACTTAAAATTCAAGTGTATATGGAACACTAAAATTAAGAAACTAAATAGGAATCGAGTGGAATTGAAATACAATATACTTGTACTTAAGTACAATTACTTTCAATGTACTTGTACTTAAGTACAATTACTTGGTTAATTACTTGGTACCAGGGTTGGCAGGCAATACCGCTAAAATAACGTTATCGATTCAAAACCCTTTCAACTGACTACCGTTACCCCTAAAATACCGTTACCGAAATACCGTTATCTTTAAAATATCGTTACCGAAATAACTGAAATACCGTTATCCTTAAAATACCGATACCGAAATAAATGAAATAGCGATACCCAAAATACCGTTACCGAAATATTTGAAATAGCATTATCCCTAAAATACCGTTACCGTTATTTTTAATTTTCTGCTTTTAGTAATTTCTCGTGGTTATTGAGTATTTTTTGTACATTAAATTGACAAATTGGTTATGTTTTTAATCTCGTTTATTTTTTGTAAAAAAAATTGCGGGATGCATAAAAATAACTGACTACCGTTACCCTTAAAATACCGTTACCGATATAACTGAAATACCGTTAATCTTAAAATACCGTTACCGAAATAACCCAAATATCGTTATCTTTAAAATACCGTTACCTAAATAACTCAAATGCCGTTATCCTTAAAATACCGATACCTAAATAAATGAAATAGCGTTACCCTTAAAATACCGTTACCGAAATAACTTAAAATATCGTTACCCTAACGATAACCGCATTCGCTTCGGTTACCACCCATGCTTGGTACTTTCCAAGTACCAAGGTACTTAGCATGTACTATGGTAGTTCTATGGTACTTGCTAAGTACTTCTGGTACTTGCCAAGTCCTATGGTACTTGCTAAGTACTTTTGGTACTTGCTAAGTACTATGGTACTTGATAAGTATCTTTGGTACTTGTTAAGTACTATGGTACTTCTTACGTACTACGGGTACTTGCTAAGTACTATGGTACTTGCTAAGTACTTTTGAGTGCATTTGTCAATCTGCTTTCCCTTTTTTTTAAATCAATTTATTTGAAAACCTTAACACTTTGCTACAAACTAAATTAAATGGACCGCGCATTTGCAATATTTTTAATTATTTTTTAAAAAACAGTCACCTTATTTTTCAATATAAAATGCTTAATTTTTAAAAATGCTACATAATTTGTGTCTCAGTTATTTGAGTGGTATATGAATGGTACTTTTATCCTTATTTAAAAACAATTTTTTATAAATCATTTTTAATTGGCAATTGCACTTTAGAATAAAATTTTCAGTTCTATTATCACCTTAAATAAAATTTTGAAAGCATTTTTATTGAAAATCCCAACATTTTTATTATACATTTATATCCTACAATTTTTTTCCAAAACTGCAGTCGCATTTAAAGTGCAGTTCCGAATTCAAAATGTTTTTCGAGAAAATCATTTTCAAGTACGGACAAAAGTACCAGTCGTATACATTTAAATTACTGATATACAATAAACTGTCTAAAAGATTTGGCGGTACAAAGTTAAATAAATTGTGTAGAATTTTTTAAAAATTATGCAATTCCCCGTAAAGTTCTTAGCTGATCTGAAGATTGTTACAATGAGTGTTATTTTGTAGATTATGAATTTTAATTACAGCACTAAAAAAATTGCAAATTAATGGCGGGTCGCGAAAAATGGTTTATGGCACAAAAAATTAATTAAAAAACTTAATCAGCGATTTTCGTTCTGCAAACAGATATACTGATGTGAAAATTTTGTTTTTGCAAATTTTTTTCCGCTACATTTTTTTTTAAAAAATCTTATCAGCAATTTTCATTCTGCAAACAAATATTTTTTGCAACTAGCCACCGAACTTTGTTCTATAAATTGGGTATTATAGTCCCTAGATTATAAATTAAAAAAAAACCGCACTTAAAAAATTTGCAAAATAATCGCGGAACGCGAATAAAGATTTTATGGTACAAAAATTTAACTAAAAATCTTAATCAGCGATTTCCATTCTGCAAACAAATATACTGATGCAATAATTTTCCTTATGATTTTAAAGAACCACACTAATAAATTACAAAATATTGGCCGAACCTTTAAAAAGGCTTTATGGCACAGAAAATGAATAAAAAACTTAAAAAGCGATTAAAATTCTTCAATGATGCAAAAATTTTACTTTCTGCAAAATTTAGTTTTTTGTTGCAAAAACAAAATCGCGTAAAAAAGCAAAATTTTCTAAAATGTAAAATTTCTGCATCATTAAATTCACTTGCAGATTGTTAATCGCTGATTAAGTTTTTTATTCATTTTTGTGCTATAAAATCTTATTTCGCGATCCGCGATTATTTTGCAATTTTTTAAGTGCGGTTAATTTTAATTTATAATCTAGGGACTATAGTACCCAATTCATGGAAAAAAAAATTTGCAAAAAGGAAAATTCTTATATCAGTATATTTTTCTTTAAAGAATGATAATCGCTGCCCAGGAAAAATTTTTACAATCGGTAACCAACCACACCCGTTCTGCAACTGGTTCCACTGCAACCGATTCCATGGAACTGGTTCCTGAACCAGTTCCTGGGATCCTATATGGAAGGTGTAGGTGATGTAGAATCAGTTCCAGAACTGATTCTAGAGCAACGGGTTCCACTTTGGAGCTATAGAAGGCGTTGCTTTTGGGACAAATTCAAACAAAAAGAATCGGTGTTAGAATCGACAGTAGAAGGGGTTGTGAATGAAAAGTAGCTATTCTACAACCGATTCTGGAACAGAAAGTTTTCCTGGGTGATAAGTTTTTAACTTAAATTTTTGTTTCTTAAAATATTTTTTCGCGTTGCGCGATTATTTTGCAATTTTTTAAGTGCGGCTTTTTTAAATTTATAATCTAGGGACTATAATATCAAATTCATAGAACAAAGTTCATTGTCTAGTTGCAAAAAATATCGCGAAATAAAATCGCGGAAAAAAATTTGCAACAAAGAAAATTCTTACATCAGTATATTTGTTTGCATAATGAAAATCGCTGATAAGATTTTTTAATATACTTTTTGTACCATAAAGTACCATTTTTTCGCGTTCCGCCAATATTTTGCAATTTTTTAGGTGCGGTTTTGTTAAATATATAATCTAGAGACTATAGTCCCCATTTCGTACAAAAAAGGCTGACTTCATAAACGCAGTATGCAACATTGCATTGCATAGTGACAAGTAGAGTGCCACAGGGACCTTGAAGCGTTTTAGCAACTCTATTGATGTTGCCTCAGCCTCTCATGGGATCCAAAGACCGTCCATGCGTGGTGAAGAGCCACATCCGGCTAGAGGTGTCCCTGCTTTCGCAGAACATGGCGGATCTAGAGCGGACACTCGATAAAAACCCGTAATCCCCGGTGTTATCCAACCGTGCCCATGGGATGAATAGCACTACGTTAGTGTGTTTTTAAACGGTGGCCTCCAGGACGAGACGAACCCTGGTTGTATTAGCCCGCTGGCAGTACAGGGCTCTGCTGCCGAGCGTACTGTTCTAATCCCTATTTTTGATCTTATTTTTCAGATGGACATAATTAACCAAAAAACAGAAAAAAAGCAAGAGAAGGTCAGCGCAGACCTATCCTCAGCAGTCAAAGGGGCGTTATGCCCATATGATGCTAAGGACAAACTGGACATGATTCAGCCGACAGAAGACGTTTCCAGTCTTAACGTGGCTGAACCGATGGAAGTTGGAAATATAACTGAGGACCTCTCGGGTCCAAGTATAGTTATCAACACCAATATCCCAACGGATGAAGAGGATGAACTTCTAAGTTCTCAGCCCAAAAATGCTGAAACAGAGGAAGTTCCAGGCGAAAAGTCGAAACCAGTGACTGAAAGGGTAAAGCTCTGTGGGGCTGCTCGTAAACGCCTGAGGATGTACCTGGACGAAGGAATTGACCTAGAGGCAGCGCGGAGACTATGTCTGCTACCCATGCGCGAAGCCCGTAAGGAGGTCAAAGAACTCGCAGGTATCAGAAAGAGGGTACGATCAGATGGCTCAACGCCGCCTGGCTCCGGACACCCTGCAAAAAGGACCGCTGAGATGGCTAGTGATGGCACACCTCTAAAGGTTGGTAGTGGCACATTACCAAAGGCAGCCTTGGCAGCCCCGGTAACACAGCAACGAACAGCGGTAGTATCCTACAAGGAAATTGTTGCGACGACGAAAATTGGCGTTATTCCGCCTGATTTCCCGGCAACTAGATGGACTGATGAACAGCTGCAGTCCATCCAAAGAGCTGTTTTGTACAAAATAGCGGAGCTGAGAAAGGGGACCATCAAGCCCTGCTTCTCGAGTTGCTCCTTTAAGCCGAGGTGGCTTAGTTTTGTGTGCCGCGATAAGGACACAGCGCAGTGGCTGGAGACGCATGTCCCCACGCTAAAGCCATGGAGTGACGCTGTGCTGAAAGTCGTGGCGGAAGACGAAGTGCCGAGGGCCCAAGTGTTCGTGGGATACTTCCCGGAGAAAGAGGACACGTCCAATGACTTGATTCTTGGACTGGTGGAGGGCCAGAACTGTGAACTTTCGGTTGAGTACTGGAAGGTGCTGAACAGGGTCATTAAGGGTGGAATTAACCCTATCTATTGACCCAATCTCAGCCGACCTACTCAAACGAAAGAACAACAGGGTGAATTTTGGATATGGAACAGCGCTGGTAAGACCTACAGGAAGACAAGAGGTCGGGCGCGACATATCCAAACAGGTAAAGGCAAGCACCTCAGCAGCTGCGGCTAAATCCGATACAAGAGTCTCTAAGGACTCAAAGTCGGATGAAAAACCGGGCTGCTCGAGGGACCTTGCCAAACCTAATTCTACTGAGCCCAATGCCAAAAAGTCGGCCAGGCTTATGGCTTCCAGCAGGCGCAAAAAGTGGGAGAGGAACTCGGCAGAGGAAGCTGCTCTGCTGAACACCAATCGGGGCAGAAAGTTGGCAAAGCGTACTACCAAACTTGCTCGCAGGTAATGACTGCCATAAGGGGCAGAACACCAAAGCACCTAAGGTGCTTGCAAGTGAACCTTCACCATGCCAAGGCGGCATCTGATGTTGCCAACAGAAGGTTCACCGTCGACGCTCTGGATGTAATGTTCATTCAGGAGCCGTGGGTACACAATGGGGCCATTAAGGGGCTGAACGCGAACCATGGTAGGTTGATTTATGATTCCAAACATAGCAGGCCTAGAGCGGCCATCCTTGTGAGGAGCAACCTAACATTTCTTCCAATTTCAGAGTTCATAATGGGAGACCTGGTTGCAATCTGGGCAAAAGTGCCTTCCCTAGCCGGGGAGCATGAGGTGATGTTGGCCTCTGCGTATTTGCCTGGCGACAGCGACGCGGCACCAACCGCGGAGGTCTCGGCCTTTGTGGAATATTGCCGATTGAGGGGTCTGAGTTGGATCCTCTGCTGTGACGCCAATGCTCATCACACAACGTGGGGAAGCACCAATGTCAACAAACGGGGTGAGTACCTGCTTGAATTTATATGTGGTAATGGTATTAACATAGCAAATAGGGGCGACGAACCGACATTTAGGAATGCTATTAGGTCAGAGGTCTTGGACCTCACTCTTACTAGTTCTAACCTTTCGTTCGCCATCTTTAACTGGCATGTATCCAACGAACTATCAATGTCTGATCATCAACACCTGGTCTTTGACGTTGTTAGTGCGCTGGACTCGTGCCAGGAATATCGTAATCCCAGATGCACAAACTGGGAGAACTTCCGTTATCATCTGGAAAGCGATGCCAATATCTCCAAAGGGTTGATTCTGAGCCCAGATGAGATTGATTATGCGGCATCAGAGATTCAATCTAGTTTGACTTCTGCTTACTTTGCGAGCTGCTCTCAAAAGACCAGGAAGGTGAGAAGGGACGTTCCATGGTGGAACGATGGTCTGGATAGGCTCAAAAGGGAGGCTAGGAGACTATTCAACAGAGCCAAGGAAACAGGTGACTGGGTCACCTACAAGACGGCTCTAACTGAATATAATAGGGAATTACGTAGATCCAAAAGGTCCACGTGGCGCAGCTACTGTGAGAAGATCTCAGATCTTCCGGAAGCTGCGCGACTTCAGAAGGCCCTTTCACAGGATCACACGAATGGTCTTTGCACTCTCAGGAGACCCGATGGTTCCTACACTGGATCTCCTGAGGAAACCTGTGAACTATTGTTAGACACGCACTTTCCAGGCTGCGTAGCCTCCCGCGGGTCTGTAGCGATTCAAGGAATCCCAAACCTTACGGGAAGGTATGTACGCCTAACTGGTGCCGTCTTTCGAGAGGACAGAGTGAAATGGGCGATTAATGGATTTAAGCCCTTTAAATCACAGGGCCCCGACGGGATCTATCCATGTCTGATGCAGAGGGGGGTGGATATAATAGCCCCACAACTGGTTAGGATATTTAGATCCAGTCTTCTGTTGGGTCATGTTCCGACGAATTGGAGGGGGGTTAAGGTGGTCTTTATTCCATAGGCGGGGGGGAAATCCGAACAACTGCCTAAATCGTATAGACCAATTAGCCTCAGCTCTTTTCTTCTTAAGACAATGGAGAAAGTTTTGGACCACTTCATTAGGGACACGTATCTCGGGCGTAAGCCGATACACGAGCTTCAGTTCGCGTATCAACGGGCTAAGTCTACAGAAAGTGCTATCCATCATGTTGTCACGGTGATAGAGAAGGCACTGGAGGCAAAGAACATTGCCCTCTATGCTTTTATTGATATACAGGGCGCTTTTGACAACACGTCCTACGATGCGATCGGGCTATCTACGATGAGAAAGGGCATATCTCCAATGATCATAAATTGGACATTAGAGATGCTCAGCTCAAGAGAGTTCACGTTCGGCATAGGCTCTACTAGTAGAACCGTGAATGCGACCAGAGGATGTCCGCAGGGAGGTGTGCTATCGCCTTTACTGTGGACACTGGTCATTGATGAGTTGCTTGAGGGTCTGAACGACCTTGGCTTCAGGACCTATGGCTACGCCGATGATCTTGTCATATCCGTTGTCGGCTGGGATGACAGGACCATCTCTGATCGTATGCAGCAGGCTCTGAACTTTACTCACTCATGGTGTCGGGAAAAGGGGTTGACTATCAACCCAACGAAGACGATCCTGGTACCGTTCACAAGGAGAAGAAGGGTCAACCTGACCGAACCTGTTGTTGGGGAAAAAACGATAGGCTTCTCGGATAGTGTGAAATATTTAGGGGTGACTCTGGACAAATCGCTTACGTTGAATGATCATCTGGACACCGTAACCAAGAAGGCCACCAGGGCATATTATGCCTGTCAGAGGCTCTTTGGGAGAACATGGGGTCTAAGACCACACATGGTCTACTGGTCATTCGACACCATTGTAAAACCTATGATCACTTATGCTGCCTTAGCATGGTGGCCAAAGGTTGAGCAGTCAACGGCAAAGGATACTCTGAGGAAGTTGTATCGGCTGGTGTGTACTGGCATTACGGGGGCTGGGGGATCGTGCCCAACGGATGCCATTGGGGCCATGTTGGGTATTCCACCATTGCATATCTCCGTGAAGGAAGCTGCAAGCTTGGGCTCACTTCGTCTCCGGGGGGTCGAGGACATGAGGAGCGGGGACCTAAAGGGACACATGAAGATCGCCGGGATCTTTATAGACGACCCAATTTTAAGGGTCGCGGACAAAATGATCCCAGAGCAGATCTTTGTCAGGTATTTTGACATCATGTCATTTGACAGGCATATGTGGACCAGTCGGACTTGGAAGCCCGAAGAGGGGGCTCAGATATGGTTCACTGATGGCTCGAAACAAGCTAATGGTGACACGGGGGCAGGTGTCTTTGGACCCAGATTCCAACGTGCTCTACCAATGGGCAAGTACCCCTCCGTCTTTCAGGCGGAGATTTTCGCCACCTGCGTATGTGTGAGAGAGTGCCTGCGGAGAGGCACGGCTAGATCCCGCATCTACATTCTTTCTGACAGCCAGGCTGCGCTAAAGGCTCTTGGAGCTTACGGGGTATCATCTGGAGTGTGTGGAAATTCTCAACGAACTCGGTATGAGAAACTCCCTTACACTGGGATGGATTCCTGGCCATGAAGGGCACGAGGGTAACGAAAAGGCTGATTGTCTAGCCAATTGTGGAGCCCGACGACCCTTCATCGGTCCGGAACCATTCTTTGGGATACCTAGGGGGTATGCTAGGGAAAAACTCAGGCAATGGAGAGAGACTGAGTTTGCAAAACATTGGGAAACTTCTACTGGCCAAAGACAGGCCAAAAGATTTATTTCCCTGTCCAGCGGAGTATCAAAGCGACTATTGTCACTTGACAGGGGTAACCTTAGGACCCTGACGGGATACTTAACTGGGCACTGTAGGCTCAGGTACCAGCTTCACAAACAGGACCGGTCAGACACTGATGTTTGCAGGTTTTGTGAGCTGGAAAAAGAGACATCGGAGCATGTTCTCTGCGAATGTCCGAGACTGTGCGACAGGAGACTCAGATTTCTGGGTGACCGCTTTGTGTCATCTTCGGACGTTTGGGGAAATTCTCCTAACAGGATTATTGGCTTTATTGGTAGCCTGAATCTATAGGGAACTCTAGGCAGCACAAAAGATCTATATTGGTCGCGGTGCGTAGTGCCTTCGTATCTAATCTAAATTGCATAGTGTTCATAAACGCCATTGTCTTTTTTATTGACAATGACGTGAGTTCATTAATGCATGATAACTCGTTTTAATGCGCAACATTTGTCAAATTTGTGCAGTGTTTTTATTTGTGATGCTTTGTGATTTTCGGCGGTTGAAATGATGGATATATTATCGTAAGTTAAAATTTAACATAATTTTTATACAAATAAAATGCATTTAGCTTATTTTTAATGATTTGATATGACTTTATGTACATACCCACGAAAATTTTCTGTTCCAAAGAATCGGTTGTACAATAGCTACTTTTCATTCACAACCCCTTCTACTGTCTATTCTATCACCGATTCTTTTTGTTTGAAATTGTCCCAAAAGCAACCCCTTCTATAGCTCTAAATTGGAACCGGTTGCTCTAGAATCAGTTCTGGAACTGATTCTACGTCACCCACACCTTCCATATAGGATCCCAGGAACTGGTTCCGGAACCAGTTCCATGGAATCGGTTGTAGTGGAACCAGTTGTAGAATGGTTCATAAATGTTTCAAAATGTCATCGCATTATTTGACAAAGCAGTGTTGCCATTCAGTATTGCTTTGCATTGTAGACGCATATGTTTGCAGTTTTGCTTTGCATTACTGCGTGTATGAAATCAGCCAAAGTTTGTAGGCTAGCTGCAACAAAAAAAATCGCAAAAAAATGTAGAGGAAAAAAAATTTGAAAAAAGGAGAATATTCACATCAGTATATTTGTTTGGAGAACAAAAATCGCTGATTAAGTTTTTTAATTAATCCCAGGAAAATTTTCTGTTCCAAAGAATCGGTTGTAGAATAGCGACTTTTCATTCACAACCGCTTCTACTGTCGATTCTAACACCGATTCTTTTTGTTTGAAATTGTCCCAAAAGCAACCCTTTCTATAGCTCCTAAGTGGAGCCGGTTAGAATCACTTCTGGAACTGATTCTAAGTCACCTACACCTTCCAAATAGGATCCCAGGAACTGGTTCCGGAACGAGTTCCATGGAATCGGTTGCAGTGGAACCAGTTGTAGAATGGGTGTGGTTGGCTACCGATTGTAAAAATGTTCCTGGGATGTTTTGTGCAGTTTTTTAAGTGTGTGTTTTTTAAATCATAATCTAGGGACTATAATACCAATTTCATATACCAAAGTTTCGGAAATGAATAATTATTTTTCTTCCTTTCTGCCTAAACATAATTCCATTTTTTTTTTGGATTTTTAGTGATTTTATGAAACAGGGAAAAAACTACCTAAAACCTAAAACGAATTCACAAATAAATACAAATGTTTTTTATGTTTTAAGTGGCAGTTCCTGAGTCTTTTAGATATCTTCCGTGTTATTAAAAATGTCACAATTTTTTTTGGTATTATTTTACAAGATATAAACAAAAAACTATAGTACGATAGTACTTAGCAAGTACCATAGTACTTGTTAAGTACCTATAGTACTTGTTAAGTACCATAGTACTTAGCAAATACCAAAAGTACTTAGCAAGTACCATAGTACTTAACAAGTACCCGTAGTACTTAACAAGTACCCGTAGTACTTAACAAGTACCATAGTACTTACCAAGTACCCGTAGTACTTAACAAGTACCATAAGACTTAGCAAGTATCTAGTACATTTTAAGGTATTGGTACTTAAGTATCAAGTACTTCCCTTGTAATTGAAACTTGGTACTTGTACTTACCAGAAAAAAGGAAAAAAGTGCTCTCCTCAAAATAAACCTTGGTTTGATGATTCCCAAAATACTTCGGGTCTAGGAACGATATCTCACAAGCTGGATCATTTTTAAAAAGGTCTTTTTCTTAGTTTTTGTATCTTAGCTGAAGAAAACATACTCAATATGGGTATCATATGAAACGTTTTTTGGAGGCGCGTCCAGCGGTATATATAACATGTTCAAGCATATCCTGACATGTTCTATTTTCAAGAATTTAAATGAACACGTGTTTCAGATTTTTTGGAAAGTCGCGATTCTTCGCGTTTTATCAGAAATTCAATGTGGTGGAAATAATATACCTACGGGGAAAGGGCCGGTCCCAGATGACACGCAGGATAGGTCCCAAGGGGGCGGAGACCGGTCGTTGATCGTTCTTTTAGTTTGAAAGAGACATATCACTTTAACATCGCGTTGTCATTGGAAATGACCAATTGCCATAGTTTAGACACACACACACACAAATATGGTGGAAGTGCCTTGAATATGCACCCGATTGACCGGTCATGGGATAGGTCCCTTAATGGCAGTTGACTTGTTTTTTGCGTTGGCCATATTTAAATTAAAAAATCAATTAAAATTAGAAAATTACCTCAAAAACTCTGATAATATTAATAATAATTTAAAAAATTCACCTTAAGTGAAAAAGAAAAGTTAAATGAAATACAAATTGTTAAAACTAAACAGCTTTAACATTAAAAAAACCTTGAAAATACAAAACTTAAAATTTTTTAGCAAAACATTATAGAAATTTAAAATAACAGCTAAAATAAGCATATCGTGAAACAATAAAGTTAAAAATAAATAAAAGGTAAAATAGATAAAAAATATTTTTAAAAATATGCCGAGAAATTTGTTTTTTATTTCGGTATCGGTCAAGTTTTTTTAAAAGCAACAGTGAAAATAACGGATCAGAAAATACTTAGAAAATTAATTCATTTTCTTTTGTTCATATTTGTACTAATTTAGTAATATGCCTTCGGTTGACCGATCACGGGATAGGAGGGCAATTGACTCCTCATTCCCCGTAGGGATTAAACTCAGTTTATTTTAAGACAAGTTAACAACTAAAAGTAAAAATAATAAGGTGGCTCACAAGGGGTGTGTTATTTATTGTATCGTTGTATTATCCTAATAAAAAACAGAGTTGTTAAAATTTCAATTGAAGAAATGCGATAATATACATATATGGAACACAATACCTATAAATTTATTATTTTTTTTTTAAGAGAAGCAACACTCAGGAAATTCTTCCTATTTATTAACGTGTTGCTTCCTTTGGAAAGGGGATAGAGAAGAAGTGAAAGGTGGTGAAAGATGAAGGGCTTCAAATATGGCAACACTGTAATTGCGCGAGATGTTGAATTTTAGAACAGTTGTTTCGCGTCATCTGATGGTGAGTTGGCGAACTTTGTTGGAGCTTTTTAGTTCGTATCTATTTTATATTATTTTACTTCGGTGGGGTTAAGTGCTATGGGAACACCGAAGGAGGACGCTGCGATATGTATTAGTGATAGAAAAAACTCATATATATTTTACTTTTTACTATTTTCATAAATTGATGTTGCCTTGGTTGGGGCTCGAACCCGCAACCTCACGTGTAACAATCCAACGCGCTAACCATTACACCACAGTGCCCACATTATGAATTATTTCATAATATTTGCTAACTATGAACACGTTTTAATACGTAAGTCCAAAATCATAAAAAAAGTAGGGAATTGCAAAAGAATTTTTAGGTTATGAAATTTCCATTATATTTGAGAATGTTTACATATTAAATAGGAATTGTTTTTATGAACAAAGTTTATAACAATTATGATAAAATTTATTAAGAAATACTGGGAAAAACTGAAAATACTATATAATATGAACCTCGAATATGATGAACAATTTTCATAAAATATTTTTTTTGTGTGTACTTAATTGAAGATAAATTTCTTTATAGTTTTGAAAAAAAAGTAATTGAAAAAAAAAAAAAAAATTTGTATGGACTCGAAACTTTCGACTACAAATTCGACAGTAGTAATCAGGCCGATTTATTTTAGTTACAACTTTTTAAATATTAATACTATTTTAGTTTCTTCTTTACATTCACACGCAATCGGCGGCAATAACTCGGTAAAACTAGTATAGGTCGCTTAAAATTAACGATATAAAATTTACTGCATTACAATCTGCATCCTTGCAGGGATTACATCAGTGCATTTTTATTTTCTTTACTGGCTAAATATCAATTAAATCGAGGGATAGATATATTCCTAGACTGTATGGTATAAATATAAAATTGTAAAATGTCGTTTAGAATTCACACGATTTAAAGGAAGTACCTACGGATGGACAAAAATAACAACAGCTTTACATTATATAGATAAAAAGGTAAATCAGTATAATAAATGAAAGGATCATTTTAATGGTTATAAATAAATTCCATTATATTTAGCGTAAATACATATATTAAATAAATCTATATTTTGTAGAAATTTTATTTGCTAAGTCATCGTAATCTTTTTATTATAAGTTGAAAACAAATTATTAACTGTTGACAATAAGCTATAGCGGTATGGATGTGATGCGGAAAAAATAATGCTATAGAATCAGATGAACTCCTTTTGGGACAGCACATCGACATAATGCACATATTAAAATGTGAATAGAGGCAAAAAAATCTCTAAATTATGAGGAAAAATAAAATTATTGAAAATACCAGAAATTAAGAGAGTGCAATAATTTATGAAACATGTAAAATTTAAAATTTTAAAAACGAAATTTAAACATTACCTAATTTTTGCTTATACACATATATTAGGATTCATCAAAAAAAAAATTTCTTTGATTTTCGGATATCATCACTTTTTTTTAAAGATTTTTCATAGAAAAAAAGAATGGCGTTTTTGTTTTCTTTTTTATTTCAACTCCTTCCACTGGCGCAAGTCGGCCAAAAACGCTGATTTGGAGACACATTTTCTGCAGAGCAAAAACGGCTGCATTTCTGGGAAATCTGACTTTACCATTAGATTCGACAGCAAAAATTAATATAAAAAACATTTTTTTTGCGTTTTCTGAATACAGCAGATAGTCATTAGAGTGGTCCAAAGAGTAACTTTTTTATTACACACAATGAAAATGTATTCCCTGCTGAGAATATTGGTACAAAAATTTTTGATATACCGCGACCCGTTAAAAAGTTATTTAGTAAGCAAATATGTTTAGTAAAAAAAAAATCTTTGTAATAAATATTACAATACTTACAATTTATTTTGTCATTACTAAAAAATAAATTTATAATGCGGCATCGAGTATTGAAAGCTGCATTTTAATTAGCTCAAATACTTTTTCATTGAATTAAACAAAAAAAATCCAAATTTGATTACATAATAACTTTTTAACCGTTCGCGGTATATCCAAAACTTTTATACCCATGTACTCCGCCGGAAATACATTTTCATTGTGTGTAATAAAAAAATTACTTTTTAGAAGTTTTTGAAAAAAGCGGATTTTCGAACCACTCTAATGGCTATCTACTGTATTTTGAAAATGCAAAAAAAATTTTTTGTGTATTAAATTTTGTTGTAGAATCGAATGGTAAAATCAGATTTCCTATAAATGCAGCTGTTTTTGCTCTGGAGGAAGACCCTTTTCCATATCCTGACATGTCCTATTTTCAAGGATATTCTATAAAAAAAGAAATTTTTGACTCTTTTGTACAGAGATATTTGTGATTGAAATTTCAAAGTTACATATCGTAATCTATAGACGATTTAAGTGAACACGTGTTGCAGATTTTTTTGAAATTCGCGATTTTTTGCGTTTTATCAGAAATTCAATGTGGTGGAAACAATATGTTCTAAATAGGGAAATATGGATACCAAAACTTTTCTTTAGACAAGTAAATCATCGCTGAGTGGATATAGTTTGGAATTTTGCATATTTCGTACATTTTGCACGATGCTCTGGACCAAATTTTGTTAAAATTTTTGAGTTACTGCAATTTGCATTTCAATTCAGTATGTATATGATGTAAGATAAAAATACAACTTAACAGAAAAAAAATCCATCACGCGTTTTTGGCGGATTAACTTTTTTTCGCGATAGAATTTTTTTTATAAGCTTTTAATTCAGTTTCTAGTAGATCTAAGGATAAAAATGCAACTTAACAGAAAAACCCCAACACGCGCTTTTTTTGTCGGAACGTATTATAAAATTTTATTTGCGGTCAGCCTATATTTATTTAGACTTTTCTTAAAAAAATTAAAGACACGCGTATTTCGATAAAATATTTTATTTAATAATAAACCTGCAAAAAATTTCACAAAATTTTTTTATTGAATTGGGGTAGCTCTAAATTTTTATTAGAATTTGGTCCAGAGCACCGTGAAAAATGTACGAAATTTGCAAAATTCTAAACTATATCCACTCAGCTATGATTTACTTGTCAAAAGAAAAGTTTTGGTATTCAAATATTTAAATTCAAATTTATAACATATTGTTTTCACCACATTGAATTTCTGATAAAACGCGAAAAATCGTGAATTTCAAAAAAAAAAACTGAAACACGTGTTCATTTAAATCGTCTATAGGTTATGATATGTAAGTTTGACATTTCAATCACAAATATCGCTGTACACTCAGGGAATTATGTAGTTAAAATCAACTGCAAATGACAGTTAAAATAACTGCATTTGCACTTAAAAAGGTGTAGACTACATTTGCAGTTAAATTAACTGCAATATGAAGTAATTTTTAACTGTTAAAAATCAACTGACAAATGTAGTAAAAACAACTACAAATGCAATTGAAACAACATACATGCAAATTATTGTAAAACTGTACAAACAACTTGCAAATGCAGTTAAAAAAACATAAATAAAATTTTTTTTTTAAATTATTAATTTAATAAAAAAAACAAATTTATGTAAACACTATTAACTTAATTTTATTCTATAATAAATTTAAAATTGAGAAATCAAAATTTACACTTAATGTCACTTTTTTTTCACTATTAAGATATTGTTGTACATGTCCGTCTGTGAGGGATGAAATATGCTGTTGTTTGGCTTCCTTTTTTTTCTCCAGGTAGAAAGGGATGAGAATATAAAAGAACTGAAAGAAAATAAATACAATATTTTTTTAACATTCCCCGTAAATAAATTTATATTATAAAACTTACCTTATTATTTTAGTAATTTAATAAAAAAAAATATATAACCTTTTCCGTATTACGCGTGCTCACTCTTTGGCGTTGTTTTATGACTAAGACAAGAGAAAACATGTTATACTCATATTCTTTCACTAGAAATTTCTAAACAAGTGATTCATACACATACTTCTGTTTGCTTCGTGTGTGTGCATACATACTTGAAAATTTAAGTATTTGTAAATAAAATTCAAAATAACTGCATAAAATAAATGTTACTACAAAGTAGTAATTTTTGTAGTTTGTTTAAAAAAATAACTGTCAAAAACATTGAAAAATTTTGTTCTAAGTAAATTAACTACAATTGTAGTTAAAATAACTACAACCGCATTACTACATAAATAACTGTCATGTAGTAACTGGAGAACTTTTCTGAGTGTACAAAAAGAGTCAAAAATTTGGTTTTTTATAGAATATCCTTGAAAATAGGACATGTAAGGATATGCTTGAACATGTTATATATACTGATGGACACGCCTCTAAAAATCCTTTCATACGATACCCATATTGAGTATGTTTTCTTCAGCTAAGATGCAAATTTCTTACAAAAACTAAAAAAGAGATCTTTTTTTTAAAATGGTCCAGCTCGTGAGATCTCATTCCGAGACCCGAAATATTTTGGGAATCATCATAAAACAACCCAAGCAGAAAAATACGATCGGCACAATCGATAGTCGGTTATGCGTTGGCAGAACGTGGGATTAACAATCTTGATAGTATTGTCCTGTTACCCGATTGATAACAGCGGCCAACCGTTGGTTGGCGCTAACTTGCCAACGTTTTCACAACGTTGTTAAAATTAAAAAAAGGTGGTCTAAAAATAGATTATCAAATAAATTTTTTTTCAAAAAAAGTAAAAAAAACTTTTTAGTATTTTTTTAAAAAACATGGTTCTGATGGAAATTGAACTGAACCCAGGCTGCCAGGTTGTCAGCCGCGATCTCTGCACACTAAGCCAACAAGACTTGTAATATCTAATAGCTAAAAAATTAGATCAATGATAACCGCAGTTGTAGCTAACTTACAAGCGTCGGCAAAAGGTTGCTTGACACTAAGCGGCCAACATCGTCATGATGTTGGAAAAACAAAAAAATTGATGGTCTAAAAAACTTAAAAAAATTTTTTTTTTTTTTTCGAAAAAAAATTTATTTAGAATAAAAATATTGATTATAATTATTTTAAATAAACATGGTCGGGCTGTGACTCGAACCCGGGCCATCAGACTGCCAGACAATCGCTCTACACTAAGCTAACGAGACATTTAGTACAACATAGCTTAAATAATAAATGAATGATAACAATGGCTAATATGTAAACATTGGCATAACGTCTGCTGGATCTCACTTGCCAACATTGGCGTAACATCAGGAAAACCAAAATATAGATGGTTAAAAAAACTTTAGAAAAATTAATTTATAAAAAACAATTAAATTAAATAAAAAGAAATGTAATTTTATAAAAAAAAAAATATAATAAAAAAAAGAAAACAAAAAATTGTATGTTCGTGACCGGAATCGAACCCGAGACCTTCCGACTTTACCTTATTCTAACAAAGCGTAGTAATTTTTACAAAATCAGTGCTCTGCCAGTGTTTTGTTTTTGGTACAGTTGGCAATTTCTGTCTGGGACACCAAGGTTTATTTTGAGGGTGGCATTTTTTTACTTTTCTTCTGTCCATATAAGATGAGTCGCTCTAATATAGTAATTATATAAATACTATATATAAATACTATATATAATATAGTAATTATATATAGTATTTATAAAACTACCCTACGGGAAATAAAGGGTCGATTGATCCAAAGTGACAAATCTGTGACAGGTGAATAGGGGACATGTTACAAAACTGATGTAAACCAAAATTTCGGTGCATCAAAAAGTGGTAATTGCAGCAAAATATTCAGCCACGTGACTATTGAAATGGATACCAAACATTAACTGATTCATTTTGGATATATCATATAACTGGAGAAAAAGTATCATAACCTCAAATTGACAAAAGTTACTAGTACCGTTAAAGCTGAAGTAGTGATATAACACAGACCAGGTGCAGTATAGTATTAGATGTTTATGAAAAAATGACTGTTACAAAGTTCACATAATACTTAACTTTTTGGCCACAGTAATGATGACATAATACTAAACTACGAGTAGTTCGGATACGAGAATGCATAATAAAGTGTCAATGACAAGCAAAACAAACTGTTCAGTGACTGCCTGAAAGGCTGTACAACCCTTTTGGATTTATTCACAAACACTTCGGGGATGTTATATTTAAAAAGTCATAATTTTTAATTGGATATTTTGATTGCCGGTTCTTTTCTCTAATCGTTGGTGAAATTTGATTTAAATATTCGTAAAAGTGTTAACAGAAAAAATCAAAAGAAAATGTTTTATAATACCGATATTACCATTATAAAATAGAGAGTATTCTAAAAAAAATCACTAGAGAAGCTTAAATCACTGACCCATTCGACTAAAATAGGTACATCACATCTGTATTTGCAAAAATTAATTAAAGAGAAAAAAAAAAATTACTCGAACTCTAAAGGCCTCAAATTGTAAAGAAAATTGAACAACTGAATAATTTTTCCTTTTATAAGAAAGACAAAATCCAAACAAACTGCATAAGATGAAAATTTCGGCAAAATCGAAGTTCTCAGTTGAGAGACTCTTTCACATGTTGATGTGAAGGAGTTTTGCCGTCAACATTGAGATTGTGTAAAGGGATTTTGTGTTTGAAATAGCAATGGATTTTGTGTTTTACTTGAAAGGCCTATGAATGACATTATGTGTGGATTATGACACCGTTTAAATGAACGCCGCTGCTTCGCCAGGAAGTGCACATCCGATATGCCCAATTAAATTTGAGCAAAGGCACGGGTTATGCAGACATCGGTTGTTTGTGACTTATTGGCATAAAAATGCGACTTGATGGAACCTCACAAGAACAAGTCTAAAGCGGTCAAACCGCACGATTTCGGTGACTAGTTAAAGTCGCTTCTGTGTGAGTTAACCCTTAAATCGGTCGTTCAGAATGTCCAGGTCGCGTCTGCTATGTGGTACCTAGCGCCGCCTGTTGGAACCACATGTCGTTCACATCCATATCATCCGATTTTGGCCAAAGAAATCATCATAATGTGATAATTACCCGTGAAAAGGAGATAACCATAGGAATTTTCTAATTGAGAAATATATTGCTCATGTATTAGTTAATTCTGATTCTTCCGATTACAAAACATTCATTGTGTAGGTTATGATTGACAAAACTTCAATTAGCCACACCCATCGATGTGTCGACCATGGTGTGCCTCGTTAAGAGATGATGCTACGGGTCGTAGTCTGTGTAGAGAGTTGCCGGTTTGATTCTCGGTCATGGAATACAGAATAAGTGTTTCATATAGAGACAATTTAACGATTAAAAATACTTTGATCAATTCACCCATAAACTTCTTTCTGTAAATGAACTATAAAAAATTGTATTTTATATTTGTAACGTATATGAAATTGTTCAGAATTTTTGCAGAAATCCTGAAAAGAAACTTTAAATTTTTAGGGACCTATAAACGTCATTCCATTTTGCCGAAATTTGGTCCGATGTATTTACGACTGACGGACGGTCATTGCCAAATCGACTCAAAACGCGGTTCTGGGTAAATCGGTACACTAATAGGTTGGTCTAGGTTCAATATTTTTTGGTGTTACAAACAGCAGTATAATCTTATTTTGCCCTGTGGAAGTAGTGGTGTATGGTGTAACTAGTATATCTTAACTGTTAAGTTAAAATTTATTTGTTTACTTTGATATATTTGTTAGAATATTGTTCTATCTCAAGTCCAAATTCGAATATGATATTTTGAACCAACAAATAAAATCTAATATTACAATATCGTATTCGAATTTGGACTAGAGGTAGAACAATATTCTAACTAAATATATGAAAATCTATTTGAAAGTCCGGAAAAACAATTTTTGTATTTTTAATGCAAAAATTAAAATAATTTATATGTATAGCTTATAAACATAACTAAATTGAATTGTAATCATTAGTTAATAAGGGTTTTTATATAAACGCGTATTCTACTCGTAAACTGTGTAAACTTGGTATGTTTATGAGTTTAATATCCAACTCCATACATAAAAAATATGTTTATGTTTATACTAGGTTTACATGGAAATTACGAGTTTATATCAAAACCCCTAATATTTATGTTTTTGGTATTTATTTGAAAAAATAAGCTATTTTTTAAATAATTTTTTTTGTGACTTTGTGATGATTTAAAAACTTGTGATTTTACGTAAGTTCAGTGACTGGATACTTCTAGGTTCTTCCAGCACCCGTACTCTTTCTGACACATGGTGAATAATAAGTGACATGTTATATGTCAATTAGTTTCAGTTAGTCCTGTGACTTGTTAACTTAGAGCAGTATAGTGATATGTCACGAAAATATGTTTTTGTACTAGTTCAGCAACAACACACATATTGACTAATATGTGACTAGTTTTTTAACAAATATTTTTCATTAGTTCTGTGATATGTGCACTTAAACCAGTCACGTGATATTTTATTTGGCACTAGTTTCGGTACATCTCACATAATATCTAACATGTGACTACTTCCGTATTAGATAATTTTAACTTGTTATATTGCATACTCTCTTAAACCAGTAGTGTGATATGTTATAATCGACAAGCTTTCCGACAAGTCACAAGTAGCCCAAAAGGTGGAAATTGCCACCTCCTATGACAAGCCCATGTTAAATTTGCCGGTTACTTTCATATAAAAAAACCGAATCGAGGACCGGTAACTCTCACAAAGTTCCAGTCACGTGACCATCTCTGTGACTGATACATTTCCCGTAGGGTATATATAACGCAATGACATGAACATATTATCTCATATAGTCAGTCATTTTGTATAGCAGTATGTGGCTGAGTTAGTTAAGTGACCTACTACAACACCAGAAATATGGGTTCGAATCCTGCCGACGGCGTTTTTTTATGAAATAAATATTTTTTTAATAAATAAATATTTTTTTTTAATTTTTTGTGTAACTTTTTAAATTTTAATAAAATTTAAACAATAAAATAAATATATTATAGTATAAATTTTGATCACAAATTATCCAATTCGATCTGCCAAAATTAGCCTATTCATTTGTATCTAATTGGATGTAAATTAATCCCGTAGGATATTTTGGGATCTATCAGGATCTCAGTTTTGTATTATTGGATCTCCCAGTTTTGAGATCTATTTGGATCTAATTTAATCCTATAATATATTTAAGGGATCTTATTGGATATTACTACCCCAATTTTGAGATGAACTTGGATAAGATTAAATGTCGATCTATATCAAATGAGATATGACTACATATGCTAGATATAATGTTTTTTTGATCGGGATTGTATAAAACAATGTATAAATTGCACAAAAAATTAAACTAAAATGTTTGAACATTGCAGAAAATTTATTAAAAATTTTATTTTTTGGAGCACTCTCAGACCCAGTAAAAGCATGCGAGCAACTTGAAAAGAGCCTGCTAATACCGAAAATCAGTACTTTGGTTTATTTTGTTTATTAAAATGACTAATTGCAAAAGTTGAAAATATAGATATTTTGTTTTTTTTATTTAAATTCAGTTGAAAATAGCTTTACTGATTCACTTTTTAAATAACTTTTGAAACTCTATGGGATATATCAACGGTGGGCAAATGCGGCCCTTTTTTGATTTTAGTGCGGCCCCCAAATTTAAATTTTTTTAAGTATTTTTTTTCACAATTTTCATTAAAAGTAAGATCTTGATTTTAAAATTTCTCAGTTAAGAAATATTCAGGCACTTAAATTGCTGACAAACGTGATACTTATGAAATCCGTACCGCAATTTGGTTGGAAACGAATTGGATTGGAAATGGATTAGATTTTGTAAACGTGTTTATAAAAATTAACGGAAATGGCATTACAGTGACGCCACAGAACTTTTTAAATATTTATATTTCAGAAAATTTAATGAATATGTGTAACAAATAAATAACTAAAAATTGGCTGTAAAAAATTTTATTTTAAGGAAAAAATTTTAGTCAGATCTGAAATTTCCTCATCAAATCAGTCGAGTTGATTTATTGTAATCAACAATGGAAATTTCTATAAGAAAAATGTAGGAAATTTTCTAATTTTTCTTTTTGTACGGAAATTTTTAAACGGAAATTTCCAATATTGGGTTCTATAAATCCTGTCTACGGATTTGATGATGAAATTTGCAATCCGATTAAAATTGTTTTCATTACATTATATAATTTGAATAAAACATTTTAAGCGTTATATATTTATTACATTTTTTTATTTATTATTTTAAAGTTTAAAAATATTTAAAGTTTTATGACATCATTGTAATGCAATTTCCCTTAATTTTAATTAATCCGTTTACAGAATAGAATATGTTTCCAATCCAATTCCTTTGGGAATTTCATAAAGACCACGAAAATAAAATTATTAAATAAAAATGAAATCAAAGAGGCTATTTCTTATTCACTCTTTTATAACTGATTGAGCTTTAAATTATCGTTTGGCAGATTCCGGCGATCAAAGAAGAAAAACTTTAAAAAATATTCCCAAAATTTAAAACTTCCCTACTAAAAAAAATTTTATGACTTTTGATTTTACATATAATTATATCCGAAAAATGAGAACATCTAATTGTATCAAATTAGATAGTATTATGATCATATTAGATCTAATTTGACACAATTAGATCTAATTTGATGGAATAAGGTATGGTTTGATACAATTTTATCCGGATTTTGTCCTCATCCAAATGTATCAAATATACTATAATCATATCAACTAGATATAATGTTATACAATTATATGAGGCATATGTAACTATATATAGGTCTATATATAATTGGATATTGTAATATGTTGCACTATATATTGTGCAATATATAACAAGATATAGTTATATATTTAGGATACAATTTCGTAAAATTTTATATAATTATACCTTGGTATATATGTTCCAATATACAATTATACAACATTTTATATGATAATATATGACTATATCAAAAGTTTTTTACTTGGGTTACATAATTTAAAACGAAAAGTATGATACCCTACTCCAGTATGGTTGAAAGCTATGGTATGGTAAAGCTATAAATGTGGTTGAGTGTTTGGATTTGAAATTCGAATGGGTGGAAATGGACTTGTGTCAAAATTTGTCTATAAAATGATAAAAAAACAGGGTAACGGTAAGAAATTTTGCTTCTACCTAATTTTAGGTGCATTTAAGAGAAAATCGGGAATATATTCCATATGGGCGATATGTTCAAATATGGACCGATCTTATCTAGAATCAATAGGCTTTGTCCTTGAGCACATGTCAGTCAGCGAACCAAATTTCATTAAAATATCTTCCTATTTGTGATTTGTAGCGTGGGGAAATCCAATTCTGGGGGACCTTTATATGGGCACTATGTCCAACCATGGACCGATTCAAACCAAAATCAACTGGCTTCGTTCATGGGCCGATATAAGTAGGCGTACTAAATTTCATTATGATATCTTAATATTTACGACCTGGAGCGCGCACAAGAATACGTGGGCAGACAGACAATCGAAACAAAAATGTACTGAGTCGATCGCTGTGGTGTACTGGTTAGCGCGTTGGACTGTTACACGTGAGGTTGTGGGTTCGAGCCCCAACCAAGGCAACATCAATTTATGAAAAATAGTAATATGTATGAGTTTTTTATATCCCTTATACATATCGCAGCGTCCTCCTTCAGTGTTCCCATAACAGGGCTATAATTAAAAAAAAAAGCTTCAACAAAGTTCGTCAACTTACCATCAGATGCCGCGCAACAACTGTTCTAAAATTCAACATCTCGCGCAATTACAGTGTTGCCATATTTGAAGACCTTCATCTTTCACCACCTTTCACTTCTTTTCTATCCCCTTTCCAAAGGAAGCAACACGTTAATTAATAGGAAGAATTTTCTGAGTGTTGCTTTTCTTTAAAAAAAATAAAAAAGAAGGTCTGGGTCCATTATTATTTTGTGTTACAAACATCAGCACAAAATTTTACCATGTCCACTAGTGCTGTAGGGTATAATAATAAGGTGTGGTGTAGCGTTGCAAAAGTTTAATTTACAATCGGTTCTTATGGAACCAGTTTGGGAACAGATGGGGTTAAAAACAAAAGCAGTAGTTCCGTTTAGTTTAGTAGTTTTACTTTATTTTAATGTATGGTGCGGCCCTTTATAATTTGTGAAAAACTCTAATTTGGCCCTCGGTGCCAAATCCGTGCCCACCCTTGGTATATATATTGTGAGCGTACTTAATGTATGACAGTATAATTTGTGCATATAGGATAACATATTTTCTTTTGTTATCAGCATATTATTCTGCGTTGATATTTCTTTTGTTCTGTTACATTTTTGCTATGTTAGTGGTTTCATATTGAAATTGTCGTATGAATTGTTGATATTCAATTACAGTGGTAGTTATAATTGTTAATATTGTAGATGATGTTTTCAGGTAATATACACACAGGAAAAAAAATTTCCAACCGTATTGCTAAGCCTATTTTGGTTGAAACTACCAATAAATTCGGTTGGTGAAACCATATTGTAATAAGGTTCCTAAATATTTTGGATATTGCAACTAAAATTCAGTTTTATAAACTGAATTTTGTTGTGATAACCAATATTCAGTTGCACCAACCTATTTTAGTAGAGTAACCGAATTTCAGTTGGAAAATTACATATTTTTTCTCTATGTGTATTGAGTCTGTTTCAGAATACAATATTAGCGAGCAAATTCTCTATAATTGGTGCTCATTACTAATATCTAAATAATAAACAGTGAAATTAGAGTCTACTGTACATATTAATGCTTCAGTTGTCAAATCGATTAACTCCATAAACAAAAATGAATTTGCAAAAATTTTTCACACCATATAGATCAGAATAAACAACAAATGATCAGAAAAATTGAAACAAATGATGCAGTTATTGTTACATTTGTTTCTATTATTTTATTTGGTGGAGCCTCTAGAATTCACCAATATAAAGCTTGATTGAATTCGAAGTACTGGGTCCCTTTCATTAAAATTGGATCAACCTGCTTATTAAGAGAAACTTGGTAAGAAGAGTTTCTAACCGAATTACATCTGTAGATTTATTGCTATATAAATTGTATTATTTTTTTTAAATAAAAAAGTTCTCTTTTTTCAAAAGCGAAAACAGATTCATTGTGACAACCGAATTCTTTGCCAACCGAATGGTTTGGTTGGAACCACCGACAGATTTGTTTGTGCCAACAGAAATTCGATAAAGACAACAGAATATCGGTTGGAACAATATATTTAAGTTGGTTCAGATCTTCACTTTCTTTAAAAGAATGGTAACTAATGCTACTTTTTGCGAACGCACTAAATGTAAAGAACACTAATATCTTACAGTTTGTAAGACAGAAGTCGCACCACTGCTTTTTGTCACACACCTTGCGAATTTTTCAGGCTATCACTACTAATAACGAACTCAGCTGCCAAAAAGTGTATAAAAGGCAGCACATCAAAGAAATCTAGATCAGTTGCTGGCAGCCGCAAACGCGTAGGTAATACTAATTATCCTTTCTCTTTCTAGATTTTGGAGACTCATCCTGACAAGGATGTGTGCCGTGCGTGGGCAGAAATTCGATAAAGACAACAGAATATCGGTTGGAACAATATATTTAAGTTGGTTCAGATCTTCACTTTCTTTAAAAGAATGGTAACTAATGGTACTTTTTGCGAACGCACTAAATGTAAAGAACACTAATATCTTACAGTTTGTAAGACAGAAGTCGCACCACTGCTTTTTGTCACACACCTTGCGAATTTTTCAGGCTATCACTACTAATAACGAACTCAGCTGCCAAAAAGTGTATAAAAGGCAGCACATCAAAGAAATCTAGATCAGTTGCTGGCAGCCGCAAACGCGTAGGTAATACTAATTATCCTTTCTCTTTCTAGATTTTGGAGACTCATCCTGACAAGGATGTGTGCCGTGCGTGGGCCGCATCCTATGATATCTTTCGAGGTCCTCCGAATATCCTTTGAGGTCCTCCGAATATCCTTTGAGGTCCTGCGAATATCCTGCAAGGTCGTGCGAAGATTCTTCGAGGTCCTGCAAATATCCTTCGAGATCCTGCGAATATCCTTCGAGCTCCTGCGAATATCGTTCTAGGTTCTGCGAAGATCCTTTGAGGTCCTGCACAGATCTTTTGACATTCTTCGATGTACTGCGAATATCCCCGCAGGTCTTGCGAAGACTCTTTGAGGTCCTGCACTCATCCTTTGACATCATTCAAGGTACTGCGAAGATACTTTTAGGTCCTGCACTCATCCTTTGACTTCCTTCGAGGTCCTGCGAAGATCCTTTGAGGTCTTTCACAAATTCTTTGCAGCTCCCACATTCGAGTTCATGTAGATATTCTCTGGAGTCCGTAGAGTGTGTGCGGAGCATTGGTCACCTCCATTTTTCAACGTCGAGTATGTGCTGAATGTTGGCCGCCTCCTTTTTTCAGCCTAGTGTGTGCCGAGCGTTGGTCTCCTCCCTTTGTCAGCATAGAGTTTGTGCCGAGCGTTGGTCACCTCCCGAGAAAATTCGTGCAGATAGATCCCGTGGGCCTTACAGTGGACCCGTCAACACCCCGGGTGCTCATTCTTCCACGACTCTCCCACTGAGGTCCCTCTCTTTTTCCGCCCAATTGTACTAACTCTTTTGTATGTAGATATAGGTCAATATATTGAATTTTATAATGTTTTAAAACCACGCCTTTCACTCTCTGTCCCTGAATCAAATTTTCTGTGACGATCCCTACCCCCCGAGCTTGTAACTCGTCGTTACAAGTTTTTTAAAAAACCTTAGTTTTGTACTATATCATTAATATTGTAACGAAATTTGATTGATCTGGTTCTGGTATTTTGGAATCAAAATATCCCGAGAAACGGGATTCAATAAACCTGTCAATCTGGCAACGCTACATTTGAGTATACAACATTATGCTATAAAGTGCTATAAAGTGTTATACTGTGAATTAGTTTGTGCCTCGGCTAAGAATAAAGTGGTTTGTGTCTTGGCTAATTATAAAGTGGTTTGTGTCTCGGCTAAAATCCAAGTGGTTTGTGTATCCGCTACGAATACTCTGGATGCTTCTGGAAACTTCTGGTATGTTCTACAATCATGGCTAACAATCTGGATATCTCTGGAACCTTCTAGTTCATTCTACACAAATCTGGATGTCTCTGCAACCTTCTAGTTCATTCTACACAAATCTGGATTCTCTGGAACCTTCTAGTTCATTCCACACACACAGAATCTGGGTGTCTCTGGAACATTCGAGACATTCTACAATCGCAGACATTACACTATAAAAGGGCTGCAGCTTGTGTTAAGGAGTCAGTCACGCAGTAGCGTTTGTACAGTTAAGTTGTGCTCTAGTAAATCATTGTGAAATTGTAAAATAATAAAATGTTAAGAAATAAACAATAAATAGTAAACAACAAGTGTGTGTGTGTGTTTTAGTTAATTTTAATTTCCAGCCAGGTTTATTTAAAGGAAATAAACTTACGTTTTGAAGGTAAAACGTAACAATTGGTATCTGGATTTAGATTGGTTATTTTGATTGCAATAGAAAAGAATCCGGTTTATCTAAAGGAGATAAACCAACGTTTTTAAAAGGTAAAAACGTAACAATATATTTACTTTAACTTTATGTAGTTTGTTGCCTATTTGTATTTTTTTAATAATAAATAAATGAATAAAAAATAAAAAAGTGTTTTTCTTTACGCAAAAATAACAGGAAATACCGGTTGAGACAGCCAACAAATTTGGTTGTCACAACGGAATTCGGTTGTCACAACGCCAGAATTCAGTTTCCACAACCGAATTCTGTTGTCATAACCGAATTCGGTTGTTGCCGTAACCGAAAGTTGTGTATACCCGAGTAAAAAAGATCATATATAATATATATTTTTTAATATTAAAATATATGATAATATAAAATATTGTATGCGACTTTATATGTTTTTATATGATATATTATAAATTTTTTTAGAAATTTTCTCATATGTAATCATATTAAATCATATATCAGTATTTGTTTTATTGCAAATTGTTTATATAGGAATATATAATTGGTAAAACTGTTCAAAATTTTATATATAAATAGATATGAAAAATAATTTTGTTTTATTTTATATATTACAATATATAAGCTAATCTCAGACACAAGTTCGAAACTCATTTCATCAAAAACAATTTTTTATATGTTTTACTCAATTTTTTCTTAAATTTATATTTTCTAAGCTGTTTTTACTTTAATTTTTTTTTTTTAATTTAAAAAATCCAATTTAAAGAAATTAACATTTAAAATCATGACCCGGCTTGTAATGGGTTAATAAGTCTAGGCATATTGCATAGCATTGGTAAGGTATTTCAAGTGCCTTTCCAATGACATATATATTTTCTTCTGGTCCGATATGATATGTTTTGAGTGGAGAAATAAGCCATTGAATATTGTTATAGATCATTTGCAGCTCCATAAATCGGGAACTATGAGCCTCCAACAAAAAAGAAGTGCATTGCCGGGCTAATCATTAAATTTTTATTTAAAATAAAAAAACTTAACATATTTAAAAAAATCCTAAGTTCAAAGAAAATTCCCATATTTGATAAAAATTGATCTACATCCGTACTCAAAATGACAAAGTGTATGCCAACTAACTTGCTGCTAACTTTTTTACACACAGATTCCCATAAGGGAAGCTGGCAGCTAGTTAGTTAGCATATGCTTTTTCATTTTGAATACGGGGGCTAATCTTTAAAGAATTTAACAATAACGGATTTATACAATAATGTCTTTAATAGTTGTTTATTAGCAACAGTAGCCTGCGGCTGGTAGTGTGTAGGACGTGAGATCCTGCTGCCCTCCAATACAAAGTTTTTTTTATCATTTAAATTTAATCATATCGTATTAACTTATATCCAATTTGATCGGGACAAAACTCGGATATAAGTTGATCACTTGATATAACTTTGTATCCTTGTAAATATAATTCTATCCGATTTCATACAATTTAATATAACCATTTTTCGGATGAAATTATATCCAGTTACATATTGCAAATATATCCATTCATATATAATTTTATATAAACTTTTTTACTCGGGTACTCCATATTTATATATATATTTTACTTCTAAATATTTATATATTTCCGGATCCACTGCAACGAATTTAAAGTTTGATACAAAGTTTCTGGTTATGTGGGAGAAGAAAATGACAAATTTTATTAGCATATATGAAATTTTAAGGATTAAACTAAAAAAACGGTAGTTTCCAAATTCCTTGCATCACTACCCTTTGAACATTCATGAAAGATTAATTTTTTTAGATTTATTTTATTTAAATAAACTTTATTATTTCTATGCAGATATCTAAAAATTAAGTAGAACACGTTATAAAAGTCGTAATTTTTCAAAAACAGTAAATTGAAAATTCTTTTCCTTTAAAAATTTGGATTCAGCACACCAACTTTTATAAGAAACTATGTATTAGATCGTGAGTTTTTTAGGCAATTTCTTTTTATTATTTCTTTAACTTATTTTATTTACTACTAGTAACCAGCAGCTTTAAGTGGTTGGAATTAATACGGAAAGAAACATTAATTTATATATAAAAAAAATTAATCACTATCACGGGACTCGCTTTATACTAAATCCAAAACAAATAAATTTAACACCACAGCCGAAACAATGATCTAGTGTGCAAAGATTACGTTCTTTCCTTTGGAAATTTTAAGTAAAAGAATTAATTCGACTTAGCGACTTACTGCCATTTAAAACACAGTTCTTTTGTACCAGGTGTATGGCATCACCAAAAAAATAAGTTGTAAAAAAAGCGTTATCACTAGATGGCACTTTGTAAAAAAATTGACAATTTTCTTTTTTTATTTAAATTTAAATAATAACAAACAACAAAAGAAAAAATACAAACAAATATTTAAAATTGTATTATTTGAATATATTCCGAGTTTGTTTTTTCCTTGTTTTGAGCAGTTTTCAGCATTTTTTGAGTTTATAAATATAAGTTCAACTGATATTAAACTGATACTAAACAGTTGCTCAGGTAATACTAAATTTCAGCGCCCTCTACCGGTGAATAGTGTAAGTTTTGATTTCCTTATCTCTATAATTAATAGTCTCTGTTTTGCACAATTGAAGAAAATTTTAAAACGTATCAAAACTAAATGAAATTTCCAAATATGACTCTTTGATTAAAATAAAATTTCAAATTAAAAAAAATACAAAACAAAAAAAACAGACAATTACACTGAACAAAATTTTAGTAAACGCTGAAACTACTTTACACTGAACAACACCATGTGATAAAAAAAATCGTCCTCACAAAACAGTTGCTGCTACTTCAACAATGCAACTGAAAAAGGCGATTTACCATAGTTTCAAATAGCCATTAAATGAAATTGAATTTAATAAAAAAAAACTACTTAATAAATCTAAAAAAAACAACAAAGCCATGGGAAATTAAAATCGAGTTAAAATTTAATAAACGAACTTAAAAGTTGATGGAAGTTATTAATAAAATATAATACGTTAGATAATAACATTAAAAGGGTAAATTTAAATTTTAAGAATACCTAAAATAATTATAATAAAACTAATTAAAAAAAAAATCAAAACCTATATCTATTATAAACCGATAGTAATTAACCCTAGAACAAAAAAAAATAAACCCCTTAATTATATCTGTAGAAAAAAAATTTGTTTTCAAATTAATAAAAAAAAAAAATCTAAAGATAATTAAGAAAACAACTATAGAGTGAAAGAAGAAAAAAATCATTACACAAAATTTATAAATTAGATTAAAAAAATTAATAAAGAGTTCCGTAGCATAATTAAAAAAAATGTAATCTAATTAGTGAAGTACTCAAAAAAATCAATCATCAACAACGGAAATGAAAATCATAAGTACATAAACAAATGACAGGAAAGAAGAAGAAAAGATTTTTCCAGCTCTGGTGTAGATTCAAATGAATCCCGCTACCAAACTAAACCAGAAACCGAAAGCGCATATCTGGTGCAGATCCCCCTGAAATTATCAGACCGGACCACCAGACTAAACCAGATATGGGATGGATAGAAAAAGAGCGTTCAGCAATCGATTATGTAGCATGGACCCTATAACAACCAAGCTCCAAGAATCATCATAACGGAAGACCGAACGAAGAAATAGAAAGATAGGAAAGAAAGAAGGAAAAAGGAGAATGCGTCGTATAGGCAGAAACCGATACGCACCAGAATCTTCTCGCTACACGAACCCAAACCCTGATAGAATAACAATTGAGACAATTAGTGTCGGAAAGGCAGTGGAACGAAAATATCCATTAACCATGATCCTAACCGACGGCTAAAAGCTCAAAAGTTACGGAAATGAAAAGTAGAAATAAATAAAATAAATGATAAAGAAAGACAAACATAAAAACAAACAAAAAAAAAACCCGTTTTCACCACCACACAAAAATTAAAATTATGGTTCTATGGGCATCAGTTCCTAGATAACAACACGGTAGAATTTTACAAAACACGCGAACTGATGCCCCACGTTGGGCGCCAAATATTCTGTAACGAATCTTACAGACTTGCTCTACCTCTTCCAGGACAGGGCTACCTATAAATCCGGCCATGCTCAGGACTGGTGTGTGTTCTTGCCCCTTCGGAGGTAGATTCAGGTTCGCTAACAAAAATATTAAAAAAAGGTAGCAAAGAAAATAAGAAATATGGTGAAAATTAGACAAAGAAGGGAAGTTGATGATTGATATGGAGTAGCGTAAGGTGTTATAGCTACCCCTGTCTGCACCCGCCCTACCTTGCCGACTGTAGAGCCCAAATCAACGACATACCGGACTTCACCTTGTCAAATAGACTAAAAATCGAATTTCGAAGAAAATATATTTTACAATTTTATTAATAATATGAAGTCCCAATAAACCAAAGAACGATACGATAGCGAAATCGCTATCACCTTATATATCCGAAAACGATATCATATTCCAATAAGATTATAACATCGTTTTCGATAAGGTTTAATGATAAAGTATACTTCACAATATTCATTATTTACAAAAATTCAAGCTGTTTTCAGAAACAAATAATTTTTACTTCGTCTGGCTATTTATACTTTTTTATTGGACAATTAGTTGTAAAATCTAGGTTAGTTCGGCTTTTCTTCTTAATATTACGATCTCATTATCGATTTGCCATTATAACTTCATTTCAGCTCATATTAAAGAATTCCGGTTTTGCTATCATATATGATATCATTTTCGATATCGATGCTGGACCAGATTTTGTCGATTTTACTATCGTTATTCCAGCGAATTTCGATAGCGAAAACGGTATCATAATTTCTTGGAAAAACGATATCGTTAGGAAAGGTACATTTTAGAACAAAAAATCTATCGTTTTCGTATCACAAGTGATTATCATATATGATAGCTGTGTTTTCGACTTAACTATATCCGTTAACTCATAAAAAAACTCAAAGTGCACAAAACCGCGTTTAAGATGAAAACTAACATATTAATTTTCGTATGCACGTTAATTTCAACACAGATAATTATCAGCGTTGAAAACTCAACGTTTATACATTTATACATCTAGCGTAACTTATTCGCGTTACTACCTAAAAACTTTTGCTGGCGTACGTTCGACTATAACGAAACAATTATAAAAATAACCTGTTTAAACAAATTTAATACTATAATCGGTTTAACGTAGACTTGCTTTAAATACTTAACGTCAAAATAAGTCAAATAAGTCAAAATACAGCTGATAATAAATATCGCCTAGGTGATATCGTTTCGATATCGTTTGGTTTATTGGGGTAACATTCCATATTAAATAGGTACAAAAATAGAAGATTTTGGACATGACCCCTTTCGATTTTTACAAAACTTAGTACATACATTCTGCAAAGTGTCACGATATTAAACGTAAACTTTTTTTTCCAAATTCATTTTGGTACGCGTTCTATCGCTGGTTTAACCCTTTGAATTTTAATGGCTGGGAATTTTCCGACCAAACTTCGTGGAAATGTAGATCTATGTACAAGAAATATTGTTTATTACTTTTATGGCTCTTCAGCACCCCCTAGCGGAGATATTTGGAATTAAAGTTCAAACATTAACATGCTGCCGACCCCGAGCGGGTTAAAATTTTTTTTAAATTTTAATTTTATATTTTTTCTATTACTAATCTCTACATAAAATCCTTCGAGTTTTTGAATTTTATTCATCACACAATTCTTGAGACTAAACTTTAGACTTTTTTTAACTTTTAAATTTTAACACATTCTCAGCAGCGTTAATGAGAATGAAACAAGACAAAACGCACTCTACTGATCTCATGTGGTTTTGAAATTTACCAGCCTGAATAAATTTTTAATAAGAACAAAATAACGAACCGATAACAGTAAATGAATAGCGCTTTGGTTTAAAATCAAATCAGTGATGAGTTGATGAAGTTGACGTACATTATAATGTACGCCACTCGCCAAAGGGTTAAATTGATTTTTTTCAGTAAATTTGTGAAAAATACATGATGTTCAAATGATTACAACTTTTGAACGCGTTATCCGATTGTTATAAAATTATCTAGTAATGCTTATATAATTTACTTTCAAAATAAATTGCAAAAATAAATTGTTAAATGCATAAAGGATAATACAATTTGAAAAATATCGTTAATTTGCAAATATCTCAAAAAATCCATCTTTAATTTTCTTTAAATTATTGAAGCAGATTACTTAATATTTCAGCTACAGACTGTGAAAATTTCAAATTTGAACGCCAATGGGTTCAAAAGAAAAACGCAATTTTTGAACAAAGTTTTTTGAATTTTCACAAATAAACATAACACTGCATGACAAAATCTTGACTTTTAAAAATTAATAGAGGTCTGACCATCAATTCTATATATTTTGGACATGCTGATTTTAATGGCGTACTTTATTTTTCGATCTAAGGTCCATATTTTCCGCGAAATGCCTTTAAAGTTTAGCGTTTTCCATTTAGTTCTTTATATATAAAAATTTTCAAATGCAATCAATATAAATTTTTTGTGGTGAAATGAAGGCACAGGACCTGTATTCATATTTAGGCTTAAAATCTGATGCATAAAACTTATTATTAATACCACTGTTCGCGTTTTATATGAATTTTTACGGCCTTAATAAATGATATGGCTTAGTAAAGAAGCAATTAAATGGAAATATTTCAACAAAAAATATGTTTTCATCTATAGCGGCCTATACGTTAAAATCGCAACTTTTCAAAAATTTTATATGGCAGCATAGCTTTCCAAGTTGTCCCCAAAGTCCAACTTTTAGTATGGGGTGACCTCTAAAAATTGTTTTTGCAAAATTTCAAGCAGAACAGTTTCCATTTGCAAAAGTTATGGCAATAAATACATTTTTTACTAAGGTTAGTATCGTACTAAAGACACTTAGGTAAAAATTTTATAACAATCGGAAAACGCGTTCAAAAGTTGTAATCATTTGAACATCATGTATTTTTCACAAATTTACTGAAAAAAAATCAACTAAAAACAGCGAAAAAAGCCAAATAGACGAATTTTTCAAAAATTTAAAAACAGTAAATTTCGTGATAGTCAAGAGAATCTACAAACCGAATTTTGTCCAAATCCAGAGCCCTTCTTCCGATGACTGTCCCGGTTCCCTTTGGAATGATTCTGAACTATTACAATAACAAAAAAAAAACTTATACATAATTCAATTAAAAATATATTAATAAGTAGGCTATTAAGAGATGGAAAGGGAATTATAAATGAAATCACAAGCCTTTTGAATATTAATAAAATTTTATATGTCAACCCTATTGCCAAAATGTGTATGAGTAGAGATACAACCTTGCGGCTGTGGATTCCGCTGCCGAGAGAAAAACACACTAAATGACTGCGGCTGCGGTGACGGTTGTTTTTATACATACATTCACACTTTCTTTACATGTATGTGTGTGTACATTTAGTGTATATGCGGAGAGCACCAGCGATGGGAAATGAGGTTTTTGTTTCAGTATAGAAAAATTTTTAATTTTTTATATTTTTTTTTCATTTTAACTTTGGCAAAGATCATTAAATTAAAATGATAGGGCCATACTATAAAATAGTATTTTAAATTTAAAATCGATTTTATTTTTAATCATACGGTTTTGTTCATTTTGCGTATGAAAACCCCACAAAAATATTTATATTTTCAAACATTTTGATTGGTGGAAAATAAATTAACCAATCAGAATGCTCCAAAAATAAACCAAGTCAAGGCATACTGCCACCCAATATTTTAACTAAAGTCGACTTTAACTAAAATATACATTTGAAAAATATAGATAGTAAGGGCGATAGACTAAATGAGTTTGAAACTAGTAATAAACATGAAAAACAATGATTTTTAAAAATAAAAGTTCAATCGTTTCAACTTTTCCATCTCTGAACATCATCAAATATCGGGATTATTTTTTTAAATTATGGCAACATTGTGGTGAGTGTGAGGATGAAGATATGCGAGTATGAGAGAAAACGCAGAGAAATTAAATTAAGTTTTTATTTAGAGAGAATCCGCAGTGCGTTTTTAATTGTCAAAACTCCATATAAAAACGAGTAAAAAGGATAAAGTCGGGCATGCCGACTATACAATACCCTACACCAGTCTGGGTAAAAGCCAACTAATGTTTGGATCCGAAATTCGAATGGGTAAAAAGGGGTTGTGTCAAAATTTTCTATAATGTGAGTCAGCGCACCAAATTTCATTAAAATATCTTAATATTTGCGGTCAACAGTTTGTAACCAAGCCAATTTTGGGGGGACCCTTATATGGGCACTAGGTCTAAACATGGACCGATGTTCACCAAAATCAATAGGCTTCGTCCTTGGGCCAACATAGGTCCGTGTACCAAATTTCATCAAAATATCTTAATATTTGCGACCTGCAGGGTATAAACAATATAATTTTGGTGGGACCCTTATATGGGCACTAGGTCTAAACATGGACCGGTGTTAACCAAAATCAATAAGCTTCGTCCTTGGGCCAACTTAGCTCTGCGTACCTAATTTTATCAAAATTTCTTAATATTTGCGAGCTGCAGCGTATAAACAATATAATTTTGGTAGGACCCTTATATGGGCACTAGGTCTAAACATGGACCGGTTTTAACCAAAATCAATAGGCGTCGTCCTTGTGCCGACAAAAGTCGGTGTACCAAGTTTCATCAAAATATCTTAATAGTTGTGACCTGTAGAGTGCGCACAAAAATGCATGGACAGACAGACGGACGGACGGACATCGTTAAATCGAAATAAAATTCTGAGCCGATCGGTATACCATAAGGTGGGTCTAGGACCAATATTTTTTGGTGTTACAAACATCAGTACAAACTTATAATACCCTGACCACATAGTGGTGTAGGGTATAAAAATAAACGCAGAACCACAGATTAATACCAGATGTGAAACCAATGACAGGTGTCAAAAAAGAATTCTCGAACCGTATGGTTTTGTTTAAATGGAAGTCAAGTCAAGAGGGAGATAACAATATAAAACCTCCATACATTTTGAATTGAGCATTTTTTGTATATATCTGTCTCTTTTTAGATTATTGTGCTTTATCTTTTGTGTTTTTCTTAAATTTTTGCGTTTTGTTTTGCTCATTTTTTGTCGGCCATATTGCCCAAATCAGCTGATTCATATCTGGTATAATTTGTGTGCAGAACAAGCCGCAAGGTTGTATCTCAACTCTATGATGGAATGAGAAAGAGAAATATTGAAGTTCAAGATCTCTTTTAGATACTCTTAGTGTATCTGTTAATGTGATATAGGGCAGGGATGATAAAGTTTGTACTATAGTACTTTTTATGGTATTATTGGAATCTCAAAAGTACTATTGTACTCCTCTGACTCATTTAGTACTATTTACACATTTTCCGATTTTTAATTTTTTTGTGCTTTCCCGTGAAAAAAAGTTTAGATCTGACCAGATCTTTTTGGTTCTCAATAGATATGATTCAATCTAATTAGATCCTGTACCAGATCACATCAAATATGATCAGATATGGCATATGTGATAATACCTTATGGCAAGATCTGATAAGATCTAGTGCCAAATTTGTTCAAATCTAAAGTGATCTGGACAAATGCGCAAGATATGCCTAGATCTGATCAGATCTAATTAGATCTCAAATTTGTCCCCAATTTTGAGATCTGGCCAGATATGCCTAGATCTGATCAGATCTAATTAGATCTCAAATTTGTCCCCAATTTTGAGATCTAATTAGATCTGGTAAGATGTGCTGAGATCTGGCCAGATCTGATCTTTTTTACACGGGTTTTTAATTTTCATACATATTATTGTGTTTATAGCGAAGACATCAAACATCGGAGTTTTAAATAAAAAAAAAATACTTATGTTGAAATATTTAAAATATTAGATGCTACTATTGAAACTCAAGTTAAACATATAAAAAAAGCTCTTTCGTATTTTTTATTAAAATACGTAATACCCAGGAAAATTTTCTGTTCCAAAGAATCGGTTGTAGAATAGCTGCTTTTCATTCACAACCCCTTCTACTGTCGATTCTAACACCGATTCTTTTTGTTTGAAATTGTCCCAAAAGCAACCCCTTCTATAGCTCCAAAGTGGAACCGGTTGCTCTATAATCAATTCTGGAACTAGTTCTGGAACTGATTCTACGTCACCCACACCTTCCATATAGGATCCCAGAAAGTGGTTCCGGAACCAGTTCCATGGAATCGGTTGCAGTGGAACCAGTTGTAGAATGGGTGTGGTTGGCTACCGATTGTAAAAAAATTTCCTAGGTACCTAAACCCTATTGCAAAGAATTAAATGAATTCTTAATCTATTTATTTGATTCGATTGTCAATCAATTTGTTCATTCGAAGATATTCTTATGACATTCACAAGGTGGAATAGACCGTTAAACGCCTTTAATCAATATTTGCTTTGAAAAGAAGTTGAATACGGGTTTAATGGATTTTAAATTCGGAACCTGTAAAGATAGCAGAAAAAGCTACTAAAAATTAGGTAAAAATTAAATTACAAAATAAACTGCGGAGATTAGCAAATTTTTTGCTAAATACTAGTAAGATAACAGTTAAATTTACAAAATTTTAGTTATATTTAAGTTAACTTTTAGTTCATTGAAAACAGCAATTTATTCTGTAAAATTGCAGAAAATATTACATTAGTAGACTAAAAATAGCAAAACTAAACTGTTATATCTACAAAATTTTTGTTATTTTTAATTTAAATTTATTCAACGGAAATGGTTGCTAAAAATAATAAACTGCTGATTTCAGAAGAATAGATTTTTATTCTTATTAAAAAAATCGAAAAAAAAACTTACAACATTTTTAATTTTTTAGATTTTTTAGTCTACTAATTATTATTTATTTCTGATTTTAGCAGATTAGGTTGTTATTTTCTGTTAACTCAAATTTATTCAAATATAACTAAAATTTTGTATAAGTATTTCACAGTTTAGTTTTTGCTGTTATTAGATTACTAATAGTTTACAAAAGCAATCTGATAGCATTTTTTATGCACGGTAATTTTTAACTTATTCTGTATGAGTTAGATGTAACAGAACTCTTTATTCTTTATGAGTTTCTATTTGTTAATTTATAATGATAAAAAAAACAACTTAAATGAAAAATTCTTTGGTACTATAGAGGTCGAAAAAATACTATTTTTTAAGCTGGTTGGTACTATTTCAAAAATCCCATCTATCATCCCTGATATAGGGTATTATAAATAAAAAAAAATCAAACTTGCATTACAAACATGCATCCTCGTCGACGGGCGCCGGTTGACTGGATAGTTAGCTTTAAGTTCTATGTTAAAATTAGTTTAGATTGGTATCTGAATAATTTTTTTTTTATACTTTTGAAGAGTATGAGTGTTTGAGTGACATTTTGTATTTAGTTCAGGGATGCGCAAAATTGATTTGCAATTGTATTAGTGAGCAAGAGAGAGAACTGCACTGGGAAAAAAAATTTAGCGAATTAAAAAATATGTCTTTTCACATATTTGTCAGTCTTCATATTTTTATACAATCTTAATGAAATTTACTGCAACATATTTTTATAGATTTTAAACAAATTCTTCTATATTAATACTTTTATGGCAATTTTTTTATATTTTGTTTTTTTTTTTTATTTCTATTAAATATCTACTATGAAAGATAAAACTATGAAAATAATCATAATGTCTTTTAATAACATATTCCCTAGATTCCTTAAATGTTTTATAATGTAAAAGGCATTGCGTGATATCAAAAAAATTGTTCCTCATATATTTTCTAAATGTCAAAAATATTTGTTTTCAGTGCACTTGAAAAAAATACCAAAACACCCGCTAAGCATGTGCACTCGTCGCTGTCCCATTGACGACTAAATTAAAGAGCATAAACATATGTGTGAAGTAGTAAATTCACAATTGTGCTTTGAAATGCGCACCTTTGATTTAGTTATAAGTGTATAGAAGAGAGAAAGAAAATATAAGGAATGTTTTGTGGGTTTGTGTGAGCATAATAGGGTGTCCGTATTAAATCATTATCTTATTTTAACGTTAAGAATTATTGGTAAAAGGATAAAAGAAATTACGATAGTAAATTAATAAAAAAAAGAAACTAAATTAATTATAAGAAAATAGTTGTAAAAAACACATATTAACTTGAGATGAAATTAGTAGAGGATTCAGAAAATAATTTGTACTTCACAATGGGGAGTGGACACCCTATAATTCGTGAATGCTAGGGCGAGTGTAATAGATCACTTCGTAAGTGGGCGCTGTGCTGTAATGGTTAGCGCGTTGGACTGTTATACGTGAGGTTTGCGGGTTCGAGCCCCAACCAAGGCAACATCAATTTATGAAAAATAGTAATATGTATGAGTTTTTTCTTTCCCTCATACATATCGCAGCGTCCTCCTTCGGTGTTCCCATAGCACTTAACCCCACCGAAGTAAAATAATATAACAGGGCTATGAACTAAAAAGCTTCAACAAAATTCGCCAACTCACCATCAGATGGCGCGCAACAACTGTTCTAAAATTTAACATCTCGCGCAATTACAGTGTTGCCATACTTGAAGCCCATCTTTCACCACCTTTCACTTCTTCTCTATCCCCTTTCCAAAGGAAGCAACATGTTAATTAATAGGAAGAATTTCCTGAGTGTTGCTTCTCTTTATCAAAAAAAAAAAAAAGTTGATGAATGTAAAATTTGGTTGACGTAATACGAGTATATAAATATTTAAAATCACAAAATGAAAGATTCTGGATATTAATTTTTCCTTCTTTAGGTAATACTTGTCACAATTGGTTTGATTTGAGTTCACCACACATTTGTATGATGATCATAATCCTGATTATTTTAAAGGAAAAGGATTTTATAATTTTTTTCTAGAAGTGGAGAAATGAATGATGATTCCTTGTGTCTATTCTTTAAAAGGGAATATCGCCGTTTAAATATGAAAAAATTCATCACAATCACTCGCTTCATACTAAATCCAAATCAAATAAATTTACCACCACAGCCGAAACAAAGATCTAGTGGGCAAAGATTACGTTGTTTCCTTTGGAAATTTTAAGTAAAACAATTAATTCGACTTATCAACTTACTGCCATTTAAAACACAGTTCTTTTGTACAATTGAAGAAAATTTTAAAATGTATCAAAATTAAATGAAATTTCCAAATATGCCTCTTTGATCAAAATAAAATTTCAAATTAAAAAAAAACAAAAAAAAACAGACAACTACTCTTAACAAAATTTTAGTAAACGCTGAAACTACTTTACACTGAACAACACCATGTGATAAAAAAATCGTCATCACAAGTTTTCGATTCCACCAAATATTATATAATTGCCTTTATTTTTAAAGATCAAAATAGTGGCTTAATTCGCCACGAAAGGCAAGCAGATGGGTCAGAAAATTGTACAGAATTCTAAGGTAACGTTTGTTTTTTCATTTTGTCACTTGTTTTAAGTGGGCCTGGCTTTTAACGAAAAATTAGCTATATCGACTTTTTATCAAATTACATAGTAAAATTCAGGCAGTACTGAACGGTTCTGTACAAGCTGTATATTTTTGGAAATCCTAAAAAATTACCTTAAGTCTTGCAGCACCTTAAACATGACCAATTTTTCTTCGGTTTTAGCTATTTTAAAATAAAGTTAACAACACTGAAATTTTTAATTTTATTAATTTTTTGTTTAATGTAATGAAAAAAATAAAACTACAAAACTTCTTCTTTGTTTATTTGTTTACCTTTGCCGACCAATGGTACACATATGTCCCATGCTGAATTTGCGCCCTGTAAGCAAGAAAACAAAAGCAAGAAAACTATTCCCAATGTTCTGGTATTTCTGAAAACAGGAAGCCAGGGCCATGTTATATCAAAATTTTGATCTTGCAAAACCAATAACATCTGAATAAATGACATCCAAAAAAGATGAACAAAAAAACTTATTTTTCAGAAGTTGGGGTCAATTAATTAGGCGCTAAGAACACATGGGGCCAACTATTTGGTAAAATCTGAAAGCAAAAACACTTCTCTATTAACACAAGTCAGTTTGAAAAAATCGGTTGGAATATGTGGAAAATATAACAAAAAATAAAAATGGGACGTATATCAACCACTGGTCGTCAAAGGGTTAAAACTCCGTCACTGTTTAGTTCAAAGAGGGATATGTGTAATTTTCAGTAGAATTATTATCTAAGGTGTATTTAATAAACCACTATGCGCTGACCCCGTTTTCTTGTATTTTGCAGAACAAAATTTTAAAAAACTCAAAACTAGTTTTGCAAATTTATAAAAAAAAATCTCATCTTTGACCATACCTGGGACTAGGTTATTCTAATCCGAGAGATGCAAAAATTTAGGGGGTTATTTTGTAATACGAAACGCCTGGCGTTGCGTTGTTTTCCATACAAATTGTTTTTGTAACAATAACAATTTACACACAAATGAACGCAAGACGTTGCGTTTTACAAAATAGCTCACTTATATTTGAATATTTGTGGATCTCAGAAATGAAACTAGAGTATAACATTGTAAGTTTTTGAAAATTTTTTTTTGACCATTTTCATAATTTATCTCTGAGGAAATTGCAATTACTGAAATATTTTCCAACCGATTTTGGATTATTATACAATACCAGAAAGAAAATTCAATCTAAATTACGATTCTATTTACATTTCAGTTGCTACCACCCCAATGTACACCCTAATGTCAGAAAATTAAAGCTCGCAAAAATCATCGAACTTTTGCTAAGGAAGTTTTTCGATAAACTAAGCAGAATTTCTTTTTATTTTTTTGGTTGCCGAAAGTAGGGTCACCTTTTTAAATTTTTTTTTCATTAGATTTTTTCTTTGTAGCAAAACACTGGTCCTCGAGACAAAAAAACCGATATATAACACTTTAAAATCTGACGTTAGCTGTCGAAGCTATAACGAAGCTATAACGAAAAATAAAAAAGGCGACCCCTACGTTCGGGAAAATTTTTTTTTTTTTTGGAATTGCGTTGCGAAAATACTTTATATTTGAAGGTGTACCGCGCACTTTTTTTTGCCTGTAAGGTGGTACCGTCTACTATCCACGTAATTAAATATGTGTGGCATAACTACATCACGGTACTATTTGGTACGTGGACTTACATATTTAAAAAGCGTATTTTTCTTAATTATACCCTACACCACTATGTGGTCAGGGTATTATAAGTTTGTACTGATGTTTGTAACACCAAAAAATATTGGTCCTAGACCCACCTTATAGTATACCGCTCTGCTCAGAATTTTTTTTTATTTCGATTTAACGATGTCCGTCTGTCTTTCTGTCCATGCATGTTTGTGCGCACTCTACAGGTCGCAAATATCAAGATATTTTTATGAAACTTGGTACACCGACTTATGTCGGCCCAAGGACGACGCCTATTGATTTTGGTTAAAATCGGTCCATGTCTAGACCTAGTGCCATATTTTTTTTTTTTTACATTAGACCAACACTCAGGGGATGCCCCCTACTGATGCAACGCATTGTGTTGATTTTAGGAAAATAGGTTATGGGAAGGAGGAAATAGGGAGTAGTGTTTATGAACGTTCGACTTGAATTTCTCTAAATTGTAAGAATCAGGGGAGTTTATTCCACATACGGGCGGTTCGACTAATGAACGAATTCTCTCTATAATGCGTTGTGCGACTAACTGGACAATCGACCACAAACGGATGAGATCTACTAGACAAGCGCGTGTTACGACCAAAAACACGGGACCTCGGGATAAGTACACTTATCTCAGCAGAACACTTCCCATGGTAGTAACGATAGAACAGTGTTACCAACCCCCAAAATTATATTGTTTATACGCTGCAGATCGCAAATATTAAGATATTTTGATGAAATTTGGTTGGTTGGCCCAAGGACGAAGCTTGTTGATTTCGGTGAACATCGGTCCATGTTTAGACCTAGTGCCCATACAAGGGTCCTACCAAAATTATATTGTTTATACGCTGCAGGTCGCAAATATTAAGATATTTTGATGAAATTTGATACACCGACCTATATCAGCCCAAGGTCGAAGCCTATTGATTTTAGTTAACAGCGGCCCATGTTTAGACCTAGTGCCCATATAAGGGCCCCCCAAAATTATATTGTTTATACGGTGCAGGTCGCAAATATTAAGATATTTTGATGAAATTTGATACACCGACCTATTTTGGCCCAAGGACGAAGCCTATTTATTTTGGTGAACATCGGTCCATGTTTAGACCTAGTGCCCATATAAGGGTCCCCCAAAATTGGCTTGGTTACAAACTGCAGATCGCAAATATTAAGATATTTTAATGAAATTTGGTGCAATGACTCACATTATTAAAAATTTTGACGCAAGCCCCATTTTAAACCATTCGAATTTCGGATCCAAACATTAGTTGGCTTTTACCCAGACTGGTGTAGGGTATTGTATAGTCGGCATGCCTTTTTACTCGTTTTTCATTAAGGTTTTATTTTCCTATAACATGTTATATATTTTCGGAAAGCTTATTGAAAACTTCATTAGCCGATGTATATGACACTTATTTAAAACGATTAAGCAAAGCATAATATAAAAACGACTTCTAATTTGAGTTACTTGGAACTTATAGAATAAACAAATATTTCTGTAGTAGATTGTTTCAATAAATTTTAAAATTTGGAGCGGAATTTCCCGACACATTAGTTGCCGGGGTAAATTGTAATAACTCGGCTGGTTTTTAACCGATTTAAGTTTTTATTGCTTTCTTACAAATATAGGATGAGTTCCAAAACGTCTTGCAAATGAGTTCCAAAACTGAACAAAGTCATGCATTCCTAAACGCAATTGATGCGCATAGAAAAAGCAAAATGTGCATCACAAATTTTGTTGATGCTTTGTTGACATGTTTTTAATACAAAGAAAACAACACACTTGTTTGCCTTGTATCAAAACAGTAGTAAAACCGCATCACTGCAATGTATTTTGACGTTTAAGAACTCACCCATAGTTCACTCCGAATCATGATTCTTTAATGTTTTTAATTGGAATTAGTTTTAAAATAGCAATGTTTTTGAGAAAATTTACAAAAAGTCATATTTTCCCATTTTAATCCGTGTTCCAAATTTCAAGGCCGAAGCGGCACGTCTTCCCGATATCCCATTATCCTAATTTGTTGAGCCAAATCTGTTGGAAGATACAATCTTCAATTTTCCATAGCGCAAATCCATTGTTATAAAACATATTCATATTAAAAAAAAGTGGGCATCAAAAGCAAATGGTGACCTCGCTCGGGGAATTAGAATCCAGTGTACCAAATTTTAGGGAAATCCGTTGGAAACTAAAAATTTGTATAGCGAACAAACAAACAAACAAAGAGAAAAACAATTTTCTGAAACTTTTGAATATGTGAGCTTTTTTAATGCATCATTCATACTGAACCCAAAACTAGTAGTTTTCAAATCGAAAACTTAAAAAAACGAAAACTCCTCGTTTTGGGTTCAGTATGAATGAGGTTTAAAATACATTGGGTCCATATTAAAAGTTTCAAATTGAAATACTACTACACCTAAATTTTTTTATTTTTTTGTTATTTACATACACAGCAAGCATGGCAATACGAGGAAGATTCCCCGATCATATTGCCAGGAAGAAAACAATTATTGCCGGCAATATCAATTTCGTATTGCGGAAGTTTCTTCCGTCGGGAATAACTGTTACCCGAAAGCAATACTTCCAGGCAACACGAAAGCAATACCCCAGGAAGATAAATCGGCGATATCGCTAAGTTATCATCTGGAAGATAAAAATGTGATATCGCCAAATAAACTCCCCGGTACAATATAAAGGTTTTATTTTTTAATTATTAAATTTAAACCTGAAAAAGAATATCTGCATACATAATCCATTGACCAACACATTAATTATCTTGATTTCATGGTAGCCGATTTTTTCCTCGCATTAAATCTTGATTTTTTCAAGAAATTTCTTTCCTATTTGTTTGTTGATAGTTTTTATACAAATTTTGTTTTAATTATTTCCAAAATGACAAAGAATTTCAAACAAATTTTCTTTATCTTTCGGATGATAAGAAGGTAATATTGCCGCAATATCATCATAAAAACCTATGACAAAAAATTCAATTTTTGAATTATTTTTTTACAAATATCACCAAATTATCTTCCAAATAATAAAAGGAAGACAATTTTAAAATACTACTTGATTATTTTCATTCAAATGAAAAATAGAAGATATCGCTTTAATATCTTCTTGGAAGATATCTTCCAAATGCTTGCAGGGTATTTATTACTTGAACTAATAAAAAAAAGTTGAACTCGCATTTTTTTAGGGAAAGACTGACTGATTTTTAGAGCTTTAACTCCAAATATTTGCTTCCACTAATCATATCTGACAATATGTTCTATTTTATAAATCCTCAGATTCCTCCAAAATAGATCCATGCTTCTTTAAAAAATTTCAGTATGCGAATCATTCTAAAAATATTAAAGATTGGAAAGAAATTATAAATTCTTCCTCAAAAATTATTTTACAACGTATGAAGTCAGACAAATTTTATAAGCTAATTCTTATTTTCGGACTTGAAATATAAGTATATTATATTATATCAACTAAATGAGAATTTCGAAAACACTTTAAATAATACGATCCAAATAGCGTAGAGACTTCGTTTTGTTACAAGTACTTTAATTGCGCGTGGCTTTTAATGAAAAATAAGCGATATCGACCTTCTATCAAATTACATAGTAAAGTTTTCCGAGTACTGATCAGTTCTTAAAAAGCTGTATATTTTTAGAATTCCTATAAAATTTCCTTAAGTCTTGCATTATCTTCTTCTACAAATGGTCGCCAGACTTAAAATGGCAGTGCCTTAAACATGACCAGATTTTTCATTGTTTTTAGCGATTTTAGAATAAAGTTAATAACACTGAAACTGTTTTTTTATTTTGTTAAAAAAAACAGACGTCACGTTAAAATTCTACATAATTTTCTGAACTATCTCCTCGCATTTTTGGGCGAATCTATCCAGTATTTTTATCTTTAAAAATAAAGGAAATGTGAATAAAATTAGAAAAAAAAAAACTTGAATGGCTCTATTTTATTGCACATCACTGCATATGTCTTGTTAGTTCAGTGAGTAGAGCTGTTGCCTGCCAATCTAAACGCGTGTGTTCAAATCACGACAGGACCAAAAAAGCCACATCCCAGCAAAAAATACTGCATACCTAGAAGCAGTTTTGGAAGGCATTATTTAATAACCGTGCGCTTCCTAAACTAATTCCAGAAGACATGATTTTTGTTCGTGATGTCCCACTTGGTATGTCTCTTTTCAGCAGGTGAAAAGCGCTTCTTCCATAGCAATTAAAAAGCATTTAAATCAGGCCTTCATAAGCAATGAAATGCGCCTTTTGTTCAGCTTCAAGAGGCACTAAAATAATGTGTATTTAATAAAATTTAAAGCACTTCATTCACTTCTCCAAAGATGCAGTAAAATATTTGCTTCAGTAATGCGCTAATAAAAATAAAGGGCCCCTTCTGGAATTGAAAAAGAAATTTTTCTTTCTGATTCTAAAGGGGTCAAGTACTTTTTTATATTGAGGAGCTCCCGACAAAGTCTATTCTGGTAACACTTTGTAGTCAAATCGATAATAAATTCTCTGCCTTCTTTCCTGCTTATAAAAGAAGCAGTTTAGAAGGCAGAGTAAAAATGTGTGCTCGTAACAGATCGTAAGATCAGAAGCAATGTACTGTTCGTAACAAATCGCATAAACAACAAAAGAAATATCTGCATTCGTTACTGCTTCAAAAGTATGCAGTTAAGAAGGCAAAGCAAATTAAAATAGATTTGATTTTCTGCCTTCTTTAATTGATTTCTTGAACGCATGAAGTTTTAGCGCTATTTTGGAAGCATACAAATGTAGTTACTGCTTACCAAATCGAGGTTATTTTTTGCCGGGATATGAACTTTTTTAAAATTTATTAATTTTTGAACAGCGAATATGAAAGCACTTTTTGCGAAATTTTGTACGACCTGCAAAATTGCCTGGCCATCACTTTCCCGTTTGTATTATTCTGATTGGTACTATGAATCTGTATGGTTCAATACCTGAAAAATCAAAAAAAGGTTTTTTATTTCAATAGAAGTTTAAACAGAATTTCTTTGGCTAATTCGGTGGCACCAGCTAAAACTCCCTTCTGGGTGCATGTATTGCTCTTCACTGTATTGCTTTTTTTTTACCTACTACACATAAAATAGTAATGCCTTTCTATAAAATCCTAAAGTATAAAGTTTCTAAAGTAGTATTTATTTATTTATGTCGGATTTAGTTTTAAATATAATATGATACTTTGCTGTAATATTTTCTACAAAGAATTGGTGTCAAATGTCTGCTAAACTTTTTCAGAGTAAAAACTTAAATATTGCTTAAATGCAAAAATAAAGTACATTGTTAACACAAAATTTCCATGTATATGACATTTTAATGCGTGCTTTTAGATTTGTCACATTTATGATAGCAACATACCATCAGATTGTAAAAAGTACAATAAATATAAATGTTAAGTTCTTCCAATGCACCCTTATGAACCATATTATTAAAAATACACGAGTAAAAACGTTAAAGCCGGCTACATGGAACCTGGCACCAGTCTTTTCGGATGTCAAAATATGTTTAAAAAAGGAAAGCAGTGAAAAAATTTTATTTTGAATAATATTGGGTGTATTTCGGACAAATGACTTCCACTTTTTCTATATCAATTCGTTTAACAGTTTAAATCGCGAATTACTATTTAGGTAATAAATTTTTATGGAAGGCCGTCTTAATTTTAAAATGAAAAATATTAACTAAACATTAATTCGCTGTTGGAACGGTTAAAAGGATTGATATGAAAGACACGGGTATTTTAATTTCTTCCCTTCTTTCAGGATATATTGGAATTGTAAGTGAGTGCAAACTTTTGTCGGACCAGATTTATAGTCAGAACTAAGATAGATTTTTTACTTAAGTATTTCCTAAATATGGAATCCAAAAATTTGTATTTCTAAAGATTTTGTTTCTATGCAGATTTTCAGAACTTTTCGTATATAATTATTTTATAAAAAAGTTTAAAAGTAAGTATTTTTAACACAAATTATTACGCAAATTCTCTTAAAGATTTTTATAAAAATCGACACTGGAATATTATTAAATAATATTTTATTCATCTTTAGTACGTATTCCTAATGGTTTACTATCAATATGGATTTATGTTGTAGGTCAAAAAATAATTAGAATATGGATTTAAAATTTACGGTTCGTTGCCGATCATAAATACGTGGTTCATAAGTTGTCGATCAGAGTTGAATTCGATAGGAAGCAGCTGGATAAAAATAACATTGTTAGAATTTCGTTGGTGTTAGTCTAATTGAGTTGTTTCAATTTGCTTATTTGTTTCAATTCAATATAAATAGATCATTATCAATTATTAACCCATAAAGGCATATCATATTGAGGACGGGTTTGTAGCAGGACCCGAAAATACCTATTCTATCCTGCTGGCCTTATTGAATTTTTTTTAAATTTTTATTGTGTGTAATTTACTTGTAAAAATTTTATCATCTCTCTTTTAATTTGAAAATAATTTAAAGGAAAATGTGATATTTGATCTCATATTGAACGAAAAACATGCATTAAATAGTTTCTTAACTTTAATTAAAGTCTTTTAAATAGAAATTTTTTATGCCACAACTATTTAAAAAGAAATTATTTAATTTGCATTGCTGCATTTTAAATTAACATATCAAAAATTCCAAAATAATTTGAAAAAACATCTGCATAATATTAAAAGAATACAATTGAAATAAAGGAATATCAGTTGAAATTTAAATAAAATTATTTGAAGTGAAAAAACCTCAAAAAACTCAAATATTACTAATTTTTTAATGCCTAGTATTTGGAACTGAGATACAGATGTTGAAGTGTTGTATATATTGCTTTATTTAAATAAAGATAACCATTTTAAAGAAAAAAAATTTTCTGAAGTTCGAGTATTTGTTTTCGGTTTAACTTAACCAAATTTAACTGACATCCAAAACAATTTGGCCTAAATAATATTTTTTATACTAATTTAGTTTATTAAATTTTTAAATCGCATTTTTTTAATTTAAAATACTTCTTATTTAAATTAATTTCAAATCAACCCAGTGTAGAAACGGTAATGACATATCATTATTTTTTGGAGTACCAGTAATGACACCCACTTACCTTCTGCATTATTTTAAAACATATAATAATGAGTTACGGATAATCTTATTTTTATCATTATTTCAAATACAAAATAATTTTTTTGATTTTTTTGAAAATTTTTTGAAATCTATTTTTAGACTCAATATTTTTTAAACACTGGTAAGGATATATGTAACAACATATTTTTTGATTTTTTGTATGTTGGCGAGTAAGCTTACTTGTGTGCAGCAGGTCAATTGTGTTTTTATCTATTAAATATTACATGTCGATATAGCTCAGATGGTAGAGCTGTTGACTGGCAATCTCTAGATCCAGGTTCGATTCCCGCACCAGCAAATTTTATTAAAAAAAAAAAATACAATAAAAAATATTTTTTTTTATATAATTTATTTTTTTGAAAATCTATTTTTAGACTCATTATTTTTGTCAGTACTGGTAAGCACATAGGTAACGATATATTTTTTGATTTTTCGTATGCTGGTGTGTACCGACAACTCATTATTTTTCGCGACATCCCCATATAAAGGTATTAAGAAATGTAATAACAAAAGTAAGTAGTTACCATTACCAAGTATGTAGTTACATCACCACATATCTGGTAATGATTTTCTACACTGGGAATGCTTTAAATTTATTTAGGTTCCCAAATTGCAATATATAATAGCTAAAACTGTAAAATAATAAAAAAAAAATCCCGGGAAATCCCGCACAAAATTCCCGGGATTGCTTGATTGGAAAAAGGGCGGGATTCCCGGGAATTCCCGGGACATAAACCCTAATCAAAACGTATGAATTTAGTATTAAAGGTAAGGCAAGGCTAAGGTGTAAGGGTCCAAGGTAATGCAAGGGTAAGCCGTTTGATATATTACCAGGTAATATTCATAGTAGTACCCATATATTACCAAGATTTTGCTGGTATGCTATTTGTTTATGGTATAACAAAAAATATAAAAATTTTTAGTGGATTTATATAGGGTTAAGGGTCAAATTCATATATATTAATGCTTATAATATTTAAGTAAAAAGGTGTTTCGGCTTTTTTCGATATTCGGCCTACTTCAGGTTTGAGACGAAATTCCCCGAAGGTGTGTATTTTTAAATATTTGGCAATCTCTGACTACTTAACAAAGACAATATGGGTACCAGACTTTTTCTTTTTGAGAGTACATTCCTGTTATGTAAAAATAAAAATGCGCATTCTGCCTTGCTGGTCTTATCGAATTTTTTCAATAATTTTTATTCTTTGTAATTTACTTGTAAAAATTGTATCATCTTTCTTTGATTTGAAAATAATTTAAACAGAAAGTGATATTAATTTATGATCTTGAGTCAAACTAAAATAACATTCATTTACTTAAAATAACAGATCAACTAAAAACATTTCCCCCATTCAATAATTTAAAATTTCATAAATTTCACACATGTCGCCATACAAAAAATATGAAAAATGGTGTTTTTCCCAAATATCTTTTTGGGTTGTTATACAAGATGCCATGCTAATGAAGTTTTCAATAAGCTTTCCGAAAATATATAACGTGATATAGGAAAATAAAACCTTAGTGGAAAAATTAAGGAAAATACGTGTATTAAGTAAGTCCCCATACAAAATAATACCGTGATGTAGTTATGCCATACATAACTACGTGGAGAGTGTATATTGAGTTTATACTGATGTTTGTTGTACCAAAAATATTGGACCTAAGCGCATCTTTAAGGATACCGATCCATTCAGAATCACCCGTTGATTCGATTAAGCGCACTCTAATTAAATTTTAAGGCTTGTATTCAAAAAAAAGTTTTGCATTTTATTACAGTTTAATAAAACAAATTAACATGCAAAACAACAACAAAAATCATTCAATTAGCCTCTAATAAGACAAAAAGTTTTTTTAATAACCATGTAAAAATTTACCCAACTTATAGCAGCAAATTGTACTCCTACTATAAATTGGGTAAATTTACTCTATGTCCGTAATTGGAAAAAATACGCACATTGTGTTTTAGTTGGTGAACAAATAATTTGCAAAAATCCACATAAAGTGCAAAAAAATTCCATAAAAATGTGTATATTTACTACACATGTGCTAACTTTAAGCACCACCCAAAAACATTTTTTTGAATAAAACAACAAATTAATTTTTAGTACGTATTTTATTCGTATTTTATTTATGTCATTCTCGCATAATCGTTTGTGTCGAAATTAGTCGTTTTGAGATCTTAAGGTATTTGTATAAAATTTATATAACAAAAATTTGTTATAACTATTGAACTAAAATTAATTTTGAAAAGAGGTTTAGACTACCACATGCGTCAACAATAATTACCAAAAACAATTTCATGCTTATGTTGCTATTTCCAGATACAAATGTGTTTGTAGCAATATAATAATTCACAAAAATAATCCGTTTTAACTTTTTCTTTTTATTATTTAAAATTTTTTCCAATTCAAAATGTCAAAGTATTTATTACTATTATAAGTTAGTATATTTACCAACTTTGTGCGTAAAAATTTTATTTAACAAAAGATTAGTAAATTTAAGCACAATGTATTTATTTGTAAACACATACCCCCGTATTAAAAATGAAAAGTTAGTAGCTTCTTACACTTCGCAAACAACGAGCTGTTGACTAGAATGTTTTTAAGGCCTAGCAGCTTGTTAGAAAAGAGTTAATTCAAAATGATTTCTTAACATACCGAATAAGAGCAACCCTGTGTTTGAAAATACAAGGCTTTTGTATTATTGTAAACGGAATTTTTTGTTTTTGGCGTTTGATAACAGAACATTAGAAGGAATTTAGCAACAATACTAGAAAGAGTTTAACAACAGTATTATGAATAAAACTCACGTTAACTCTATGCTAAATTTTCATTTTGAATACCGCTGATAGTGTCTAAAAATACTTTGTGTTTATATTATTGTGTATGAGAATGTGTACAAAAAAAGTTTACGTATTTTTTGTTTATATTTACCGAATTTTCGTAAAATTAAACAAAATTTTACCGATTTTATAGCAGTGAATTTACAAGCATTTTTTAGAATGTATAGTAAGTACATAAGACCTTACCTCAAAAAAAATTTCGCCGTACACCGTCCAATCTAAATTATTTTTGCAAGGAAGTTTCCAAAAAAAAAATTTTTTTACCTAACGTAGGGGTCGCTATTTTACATTTTTCGTTATATCTTTGGCATTTACAGTCGGATCTTAAAGTATGATACATCGATGTTTTTCTCTCGAGGGGACCAATGTTGTGCTTTAAGGACCATTGACCTCAAGGATCCCGTTCTAGTATTTACCCACCAGATCTCAGTTGCTGCCCCCTAATGTACAACCTTAATGTCAGAAAATTAAAGCTCGCAAAAAATCATTAAACCTTTGCTCAGGAAGTATTTTGATAAACCCAGTAGAAATTTTTTTTACTTTTGTGATTGCCGAACGCCTTTTCAAATTTTTTTTCATTGGATTTTTCCTTTATAGCAAAACACTGGTCTCCTCGAGGCAAAAAAAAAATCGATATATCACCTTTTTCATTCCGACTTTAAATGCCGAAGCTATAACGAAAAATTAAAAAAAGCGACCCCTACGTTCGGCAAAAAAATTTTTTTTGGAAATGTCTTGCTAAAATACTTTATATTTGAAGGTGTACGCGCACTTTTTTTTTTTTGCCTGTAAGGTGGTACGGTCTAAAGTACATACATTAAAAAATGTATTTGATTTTTTCCAATTTATATATAACTTCCCAGTGTAGAAAATCATTACACATATATGTGGTTATGTAACTATGTGCATTAGGGCAGGTCAATTTGTATAGAGGCAAAAAAATTAAAAATCGTAGGGGGGGGGGGGGGGGGGAAATGATTCTACGAAGAATTCTTAGCAACTTTGCCCTAGAAACCATAGGTCTAAAATGGATTTCGAGCTTGCGGAAATTCAAAAATATGTTGTGAGTAGTGCTTCACTGCAATGTTTGTGTAAAATTTGCATTGACATGTAAGCATTGTTAACCAGGATAATAGTTCTGGACTCTATAGATAGGCCTTCATCGGCCTTCCTTATTATAAGAAAAAAAATCTCAAAATTTTTTTATTTTGGACTAAACTGCTAAGCTGATGACATAAATCAGCTGAGCGCATGCTACAGGTTAGTATGTTAAGATATTTTAATAAAATTCGGTATACCGATTTATATCATCCCGGGGAAGAAGCATATTAGTTTTGGTTGAAATCGGTCCACGTTTGGAATTAGTGCCCATATAAGGTACCCCCAAAATTATTTTTTCGCACGCTACAGGTTACAAATACGAAGTTAATGAAATTCGGTTCATCGACTTATATCTGCCCAAGGTCGAAGTCTGTTGATTATGGTTAATATATGCACTCACAATATTTTATCGTTAAAAACAACCTAAAATACATATTAAATTAATTGAAAACACAATTAAAAAAAGGACTACTAATTTTTCATTATATTCAAACCATTTTCCTATTTAATCCAATAGGGAAAAAAGCTGCATGGAGAGAACTTTCTGGATAAAATTTCGATAAATTCCCTTTATGCAATAATTCATTAACATTATGCGGATAATTCATTAAAATCATGCAGATAACTCACTCAATGTGTCATAGCAGACCCCTACGTACACCTAAGGGGCCTAGAGACGATTCTTTGGATGGCCAGTTCCCTACTTGGGTCATCGATGATCTATCTACCCTACCGGTCCGCTAGTCCGGTAATCCTGCGGAAAGACAAAACAGGGGAAAAGAGCTCAAAATGTCAAATTTACCGGTTCCTCCATCCATCGCAACACACCGCTAACAAAATGAAAAAAGAAACCACACAAAATTTAACAACAGAAAACCAAAATCGAAAAAAACCCACCACCCGTGTAATAACATAGCCGTGTAGGCACTTGGGCAATTCCTGAAGCGCTTTCGTCCCCTGCCAAAGGGACTCATCAGCAGGATTAACCTAATAGTTCCGTGGAACCCCTGTGAGACGCATATATAATATGCTCCCGAACATAACAAACCAAATCCTAAACCCGTCCCCAAAACCATAAATCAAAATAATCCAAAAACCCTACCCCATCCCTCCCAGTACCACGCCCGAGAATCAATAGCCGCTGGTCACAACACCCGCGGACTATAACACACACTCGCGAAACCACACAATAAAATTCGAACAACACAAATATATCCCATCCATACCCCATATCGTTAGCTGAAATGCAAAACCACGTAACTAACATTTTTACTATTTTACAGGACAAACAAAAAATGTTATATATTGAAAAATAAATGGAGTTTTGGTAATCAAATAACGCAGATTTTCTAAATATAGACTGATTAATTAATTTCTGGAATAAAAGTAATAATTTATTAATGTTTCAAAGAGTTAAGTTAGTTATGCGCTTTTGAACTCGTATTTTCTTAAACATAAACACGTAACTACAATGAATTTTTTTTAAGTTTCAAGGAAAATTTTGTTTTGCATTCATAAAATGTAGAATAAAAGAAGTTGTTCTCTTGTTATTTAATATATCGCTTTATATATTTATTATTTTTTTTTAAATATGAAAATAAAAAATGATTTACAAAAGCAAAAGATAATTAACAACAATAACTACAATACAAATAAAGGAAAAAATTAAACCTTTACTTCTCAAATGGAATTTCATTGTAATAATAATGACAATCGGGTGGAAGAAATGGTTTAAAGTCCTGAAGATGTTGCCATTTTTTGCTTGAAATTTTTATTCTTTGTAAATGCAACTTCAAAGTTTCAAACGCTTTTAATTTGTTTCCAATTCTTTGTGGAAATTCCTTAAACTCATCTGTTGCACTTAATTTAAAATAAATTACTCCAGAGGGATCATACGCTAATACACGTAATCATATTGACTGTGGGATCTCCAAAAAAAAAATTTATTATAATTAACAAAGTAAAAATTTCAAACTATAATCACTATAATTATGAGAAAATAGGACTACTAGGGGAGTGGAGCGTAGTAGCACTATCCACTAGTGAAATATAAAAATTCAAATCCTACTATGAATAAATAAAATTCAATAGAAATAAATATGTGTTAGTTACAATTTTCAAGCAACAAGTATGTAGTTCCGTGCTTTCGATTTTCGCTAATAATATGTCTAATTTTTATTATATGACAGTAAAAATTGGAGAAGACGTGGACCTCGTTGATATGCATCATAATCGATCAAAAAACCGATTTTGAATTTTTTGTTAGTTACGTGGTTATGCATTTCAGCTAACGATATACAGATTCCCCAAAAAAACAACAAATTCAAAAACTCACCCCATCGACTCCATGCAGCACCCACAAATGACAACTTCCGCTTCCATAAAGACCATCACACACGTTCCCACCAATTACACTCGCGACAAGAATAATAAAAAATAAAAACACAATACCGAACCGAACAATTCAAATGAAATACAAAAAATATATTTCCATATTGTCAAAAATAACAAACGCTATGTGATCAGGTCCCCAAACCCAAATCACAATCAAGATACCAACCGTACCAGTAAGCAGTGGCAGTAACATCAAACTGCCAAATCCCGTAAAACCAGTCCAATAACCTCATAACCTCCGCCATATCCCAATGACAATCCCAATTCACCTAACGGATCCTACACCCAAAAAATTCCATCGGTCACAACCCCTTAACACAATACATCCAAAGCCAAGGAATACAGCCCAACTCAGGCAGTAGAAGAAACAAAATTAAAAATCAAAACGCCAAAAATCAGCACTCCAAAAAATCCCACAAACCACACGAAAATTCCTCACCGTAAAAAAACTAATGAATGGACGTCACCAATAAATTGACAAAATTCAAATAATCCCTAAGAACCGTCAATAAAACATAATCAACACATTCACAGGACCTGAGAGAGATACCTACCGAAACGTGGATTTGTCCACCAACTTTATATAGTCTATTGCTCAAGAAAATCCTATTGAGGATTTTTCTCAATAACATTTTCAAGGCAAAAATTCCTATAAAGTCAATAGGCAGTGTTAATTCCCACCTAAAGCTAAGTGGAAATGAGAGGGAGGTACGGGAGCCATCTCCGGAATAATAATGGGTCCTATAGAATCCCTAGTTATACATCATAGTCCGTACCCATGCAAACAGATGTACCCATAAAACATGACCAGAACAATGTTTCAATACTAATTTCTCCTAAATCCCCATACAAGGATGAATGAGCAGGAAATATGCCACAAAGTGATAGGAGGGCCCAAAACATATTCCCACTATTATCCAGGTTGGTCAAATGTTGACAGAGATCCCTATAACCCATGTCCACATATCTATCAAGGGTTCATGTTTCATGTGTCCATGTTTAGACATAGTGCCCATAGAAAGGTTCCTCCCAAAAATATTTTTTGCATACTACAGGTCTCAAATACGAGTATATTTGAATGAAATTAGGTACGCTCATTCACATGGGCATAAAGACAAAGCCTATTGATTTTTTTACAATTGGTATATTTTTAGGCTTAATGCATGCCGACTATACGAGGCCCTACACTAGTCTGGTTGAGAGCCAAACAGCTTCGTCCTTGGGCCGATATAAGTCTGTGTACCAAATTTTATCAAAGTATTTTAATATTTGCGACTTTTAGCGAGCGAATATGTCCATTTTTGGGGGATCTTTATACGGGCACTAGGTCTAAACATGGACCGATTCCATATAAAATCAATAGCCTTTATTCATGAGCCCATTTGAATCCGTGTATAAAATTTCATTAAAATTTCTTCGTATTTGCGACCAATATAATTTTGGGGGAACCTTTATAAAGCCACTAGGTCTAACCATAAACCGATTTGAACCAAAATCAATAGGCTTTGTCACTGGGCCGAAATTAGTCGGTATACCAAATTTTGTAGAAATATCGTAATATTTGCGACCTCTACCATGCGCACAAAAATATGTGGATATACAGACGGGCGGACGGACAGACGGATATCGTTATATCGAAACAAAATGTTATTCTGGGTCAATCGGTGGTTAGTTTCAATATTTTTTTGGAATTGTAAACTTCAGTACAAACTTATTATACCCTGTCCATGTACTGGTGTAGGGTATAATTAATAAAACTCATTATGCAAACTCATAAAGTACCACTTACAACATAATTTGAATTTCCGCAAGCTCGAAATCCATTTTAGACCTATGGTTTCTAGGGCAAAGTTGCTTAGAATTCTTCGTAGAATCATTTCCCCCCCTACGATTTTGACCCTCCCTAATGTACATACTTGGTAATGGTAACTAGTTACTTTTGTTATTACATTTCTTATTACCTTTATATGGCGATGTCGCGAAAAATAATGAGTTATGGTTATACACCAGCATACGAAAAATCAAAAAATATAGTTACCTATGTGCTTACCAGTACTGATAAAAATAATGAGTCTAAAAATTGATTTTCAAAAAAATAAATTATATAAAAAAAAATATTTTTTATTGTATTTTTTTTTTGTAATAAAATTTGCAGATTACCAGTCAATAGCTCTACCATCTGATCTATTTTGACATGTAATATTTAATAGATAAAAACATAATTGACCTGCTGCACACAAGTAAGCTTACTCGCCAACATACAACAAATTAAAAAATATGTGGTTACATATATCCCTAATATGTTTTTTATAGGAAAGTCTTACGAATCTGATTATTTTCCTGCAGAAAAAGGAACACAGCATCTGAGCCTTTTCCAAAGAAATTTTTTAATGGCAAAAGTCTCATAATAAGATGTTTTTAGGAAAAAGTGACCTGAATCTAAGGCTTTTTCTACAGGAAAATTACTCATAGTCTGAGGCTTTCTCAATAGAAAAAGTTATCAGAATCTAATGTGTATCAAGAAAAAATCTACGCAGAATCTGAAGCTTGGATTAGATTTAAATAATATTATAAAATTTATAGTTAACAAAACATTTTAAAAATAATAGATACGTCTTCAACCTTTGTAGTGCTATATCGATAAATTAAAATTTTAATATTTGTTCCATAGTAAATTTTCAACGCTAAATATATAGTCGACCGGCCTGCAAAATGTCACATGTGGTTTTAATAGATTTTCAGGAGAGCGAAAAAACTGTTACAAAATCTACTTTTAAGATATTTTATTGACATCATATGCCTTAATGATTCACGACCTCATTTAGTAAAATCATCGTTAAGGCATATGATGGCAATAAAATATCTTAAAAGTAGATTTTGTAACAGTTTTTTCGATCTCCTGAAAATCTATTAAAAAACACACCCCAGCAGAAATTACTGCTTGCTTGGAAGCAGTTTTGTCAGGGAAAGTTGAGCAGTGAAGCGATTGCATTATTGATGATATCATGCCTGATTTTTGTTCGAGATATCTCGCGTAAAAGCACTTGTTTCGAGATCCGAAAAGGCATGAATTCACTGCTTTTAATTAGTGATCCTGTTTTTCTTTTAAAATGTCCATAATTCATGCCTTCTCGGAAGTGCATATAATAAAGCTTTTCAACTATTTAAAATCATTGCTTCTCAAAAGCATAATATTACTGCATATTTTTCCGTGAAGAGAAAATGACTCTTATTTTCAGTAAAACCACTTGTTTTCATTAAAATAACTTTTTTCCGCATTTTAAAAAATGTTGATGAAAGAACCGCAAAAATATTTAAGCAATCAAAATGTATTGCTCAGTTCATGCCTTTTTGAAAAGCACAGCAAAAAGCGATGTAAAAAATTAATCAACTTAGGCCTTTCATTAGTGCTGTTTACGAAGCTATACATTTTTAGAAGCGGTAAAAGTAGCAGTAAGGAAGCAGTTTTTACAAACAAAGAACAAATATTAAAATTTTAATTTATCGCTTTATTTAGGCGATATAGCACAACAAAGGTTGAAGACGTATCTAGAAACCCAGTAGTCAAATAGTTTCGGTTATTGCTATAAATAATACTATCAGTAAAATAAAATTACGTACCGAAAATTGTTCATCAATTGTTGTTATTTCAGAAATTATGGCAATTTTCGCTCTTTGAAAATTATGAAATTTGACGCTCTTTGAAAATTATGAAATTACCACTTGTTTAATAAAATAGTTTTATTTAGCCAAACAATATTTAAAATCTGAAGACTGCTTTTGGCGGCCTTGGGCATTAGAGGGTTTCAAAAAAACCTGTATACTGGGATATTACGAGTATATGATTAGAAGTTAGTTAATTTTAAGTTCAAAATTAGAAGTCTTATTGTGAAATTATAGGAGAAATATAAAGCCATAAAACAAACCTGCCAACTCTTTAAAAAATTTGCATTTGTATGTCAAAATTTAACTACGTACATACAAAAATTCTAATCAACTGAAACTCTTAGAAAATACATACTAGAATTAGGAGGGAAAATTTCAATAATAAAGCAATTCTAATAGCGACTTCTTGTTATCATTAAATATTATTGCTTCTACTATTTTCATGTTCCTGTTAATGATGATAATGTTGATGATGATGATATAAACGTTTCAAACATTATACTGAATAGGTTTTTGTCTTCACAAGAAATGTTGCGCTTGTTTACCTTTGTAAAATTATACAAAAGAAAAAGAAAGAAAAATTACAGAAATTCATCGTTCTGTAAACGCATTTTAATAATAATAGTTGTATTCCTTCATACATAAATAAAAGTTGTTTGCCAGTACATTTTACAAGGTGGCATATATTGTTTAATTTTATATTTTATGTATTATTTTGAGAGATTAGGTACAAATTTGGAAAATGATAAAACATTTTATTTGAAGTTATAAAGTTAAGCTAAAAATCTTGATATAACGTCCACTCCAGGAGAGATCGACCAAAATTTGATCTTATATCTGTCAAATTTCTTTATATTCTGCACACCTATCACTTAGAAAAGGACAGGCAAAACTATGGCATGCATTCCAGTAGTGGCAGTAGGTAAGTGGCACATAACGTTCGTAGAATATTTAAAAAAATTCAAACCTTATTAAAAGACCAACAAAAAATGCTGTTAAATTTTAAATTGCCGAACAAAACTGTTTGATTTAATCCGATAATGGTGAAACTTTTCATGGAGATTTTAAATCGCCGTTTAAAGTGATTAAAATCTGTATTTGAATGAAAATAATCAAGTAGTATTTTGAAATTGTCTTCCTTTTATCATTTGGAAGATAAATCAGTGATATTTGTAAAAAATTATTCCAAAATTAAATTTTTTGTCATAAGTTTTTATGATAATATTGCGGCAATATTACCTTTTTATCATCCGGAAAATATGTTTGAAATTTTTTGTCATTTTGGGAAAAATGAAAAGAAAATTTGTATAAAAACAACCAACAGATAGGTACATACTTAGGAAACGTATTCCCAGAAAAAATCACGATTTAAGGTGCTTTCACAATGGCAGAGTGACTCTAATCTGCAGCACAGATTAAAATGTTAACTGTTCAAAATGCAGAGTAGAGTTACTTCAAATTTTATTTGACATTTTAGTACAAACTCGATATTTTCGCGATTCTTTTGCCATAATTTATATCGATTTTAATTTAATAAATTTTTTTATTTTAAATTATCCCAAAAACACCACAAATTTTATATTTATTTAATATATTCTGTTCTTTTGTTTTTTAATTTGTTGACACTTAGAGATGTGAACAAATTAGTGATGTTTTTTTTTGGGTATATTTGTCATGTTTAACAGTTAACAGATCAATGTTAACTCACTCTAGAGTGTAGCAAATCTGTACTCCAGAGTCAAACAAGTTTTACTCTGGAGTGGAATAACAAGAGATTGCACAATACAAAAATGTGTTAGTATGAAAGAGAAATAAACAAAATTTGCTACAGATTGGAGTATTCCGTCCTTTTAAATGCACCTTTAATGCTCGGAAAAAATCGGCTGCGATGAAATCAAGATAATTAATATGTTGGTCAATGAATTATGTATGCATATGGATGAAATCAAAAAATGTGATAAGTTTTAAGGCCAAATTTGTGAGAAGCAAAAAGTGTTAATATTTCGGTTTTTTCTTAAGGAATCAGTAAGTTTAGTCATTATAAACCTAATTGCAAAAAATCTCTTCTAGAAGTTGTCGCAATAGCTTTTTTGCGCAATTTTAATTTTTTTTGTGGTAACGGAGTTTACATTTCCACAAGCAAAAGATATAATAAAAAAAATTGCGTAAGGATTTTCTTCAATTTATTAGTTTTTCGTATTTGGGTTTTCAACATGCTTTCCAATAATGTACAATTTGTGTTTATCAAGTTGGTGGTTTCGTGAATAAAAATACAATTCATTCCGCGAAAAAATTTTTTATCTTTTTTTAATTTTGTATTTTTGGTCCATTTAAATTCTTTTCAAAAATATACAATTTTTTAAAATCCAATCAGCGTTTGCGAAGTTACAAAATAATATATTAAAAACATAACATTTCGCTTTCAAAAATTTTTTAAATTGTGTGAAACAAATTTCATTTGTCAAGCAAATGTCAGTAATGTTTCGAAATATCGATTCCAAGCCAATGAAATTCAAAATCAATCGTTTTTCGCTCCAGCAGTTTAGGGTAAAAAACTGATAACTTTTTTTGATTTGACGCAAAATTATTAGTTGAATCATCTTTTGACGCATAAATATTAGTTGAATCACCTCTATTTATGGTTATTTTAAAATATTTTAAACATTTACCCACATTTTTTTGAATGCAATCTGATGCAAAAAATTTTGGTTACGGAGTATACAGTAACGGAGTTTACATTTGGTTACTTTTTCGTTTCCTTCCAGAAACGCTTTGTCAGAATTTTCTTTCCGAAACAAAATCGTATGATGCCTATCAGGTGAATCCAAATATGACATTGTTTTTCTTACTCGTTAAATAGTTTGGTGTAAAAATTCGGAACGGAGTTTACATTATTTTTTCAAATCTTATTAAAGACATCCTTTTTCATCTCGAGAATGTTACATGCTGCAGAAAAACTTCAAGTCTGTTATACTAGATGATTATTTACAGTCTTTTCTTTTCGCAATATAATTAATAGATAACTCCAAAATTCTGGTGTGCATACACCATCATATCATCACCATATCAAAAATTATGAGGAAAAATCGGTACAGAGTTGAAGTCGTGTTAGCAAAGATATACGAAAAAGTTTGTAAAATGAATTAATTTTTGTTAAAAACGTCAATTTCCCTCCCAGGAAAATTATCTGTTGCAATGAATCGGTTGTAGAATAGCTACTTTTCATTTGGAACTCCTTCTACTGTCGATTCTAACACCGATTATATTTGTTTGAAATTGTCCCAAAAGCAACCACTTCTATAGCTCCAAAGTGGAACCGGTTGCCCTAGAATCAGTTCTGCAACCAGTTCTGGAACTGATCCTACGTCAGTCATACCTTCCATATGGGATTTAAGTTAAACTTCTCGAAAAGCTGTTCCTTAACAATTGTAAAAAAAACAAAAATTTTAAAAAAATTTAGCAAAAAGTTAATTTTCCTTCGGCCGGCGACAATAATTAATAATTTTTGGCATTATTTAACGTTATAATTACTATAAAAAATGAAATAACATTGTCCGGCCCAGTCGGAAACACGATTATTCAATTTCTAGTTAAAGGAAAACTTCATGGCTGTTTTTAGATTTTTTGTTCACCTCAGGCAAAATTTAATTAATTGTTTTGTTCGTCTATCACTTTATTAAGAAAAAAACACATTTTAACTAGTTTTTATTTAAATTTAGGTTATTTTAATCAATTTAATTTTTTTATTTTCCTTGGTGATGTCTTCTGCTGCTTCAAACTTCTCATTAAACACCAATTGATATTAAACTTTTCGTGTTTAACAACATGTTTAGAAATTAAATATGATAATTTAAACATGTTTAACGCTTAAACACGTAAAATCGAGTTAAATACGTATGTGTGAATATTATTTTTTCAGAATATACATTAATTGCATCAAAGAATTTAAAGGTGCTAAAATCCGAAAACTTATTTAACAAATTGTGAAAAATAATCTGTTGAAGGCATGTACCTATCCGGATTTTATTCTTGCCTAAGGAAATCGTCAGGGGATGACGTTTTTAGAATTTCTATACATTTTTGTTAAGTCAATTACAAACTCCATGACATTTAAAATTTTAAATATAAAAAATAAAAAAAAAACAACAACAACAAAAAATTTACCACAATTTGCTTTGTCATCTCTCAATATACTACTCTGTTGTTTGGACAGATCTAGCAATATAGTGACATCCATTCATGTATAACGAACTATAAAAATAATATGTTTTCTAAAGTGTCAGTATTTTTTGTTTACAGAAATATAACTTGTAAAATCGTTCTTCAGAAAATTTCCCTACGATTGGTGTATTGGAAAATTCAAAGAAATTCTGGGAAAATTTCTTAAAATTCTATATTAAAAGAAGTTTAACTGTTTCGATGAGAGAAAACCTCATAATCGGAGAATTAAAAAAAAGCAACTTGCAATAAAATTGGATCCCAAAATTAGATTCCTTTCCGGGCGAAAATATGTGCTACGAAATAACCTTCAATGAAATACCACCCAAGCGAAAAGATGAAATATCCCCCAATGAAATAAAAGCTCAAAATAAAAATGATAATTAAAAAACTAACAAACGAAAAAATAAAATAATGTGCAATGAAATAGTATCCAATAATATGTATACATAATAATTATTAATTAATTTTATATTAAAAAAAAATTGGTCATGTTTAAAGTGGTGCAATTTTAAGTCTGGTCACTATTTGTAGATAAAAATAATGGAGGACTTAAGGAAATTTTATAGGATTTCCAAAAATATACAGTTTGTACAGAACCGATCAGTACTGCCTAAATTTTACTATGTAATTTGATAAAAGGCTATATCGCTAATTCTTCGTTAAAAGCCACGCCCACTTAAAACAAGTAACAAAATAAGAAAACAAACATTACCTTAAAATTCTGTACAATTTTCTGAACCATCTCCTTGCCTTTCGTGGCGAATTTAGCCACTATTTTGATCTTTAAAAATAAAGGCAACAACAATAAAATTAGAAAAAACTTGAATTGTGTTAAATTCGTGGCCACCACTGTATATGCATCGTAATCCCTTATTTTTTGTTGCAATTTGACGACTTAGTTCGTAGCTCCTAAAAATTAAAACAAAATTAAATAATTAATAAAAAGGAAAAATTCACCAAACTATTTCAATTTTGAAGTTCATTTTATTGGGGGTTTTTCGTAATGAAATTATCTCAAAATTGATTAAATAATTTCTCAAAAGATGAAATAAAACTCCTAAATAAAGAGTGTTTTTTTAAGCCCGATAGAGCTTACGAAAAGGTATACTGTCAAAAGAACGGTCTTACTGCGCTCACTTTTTGACATTTATAAGCACCATACTCTGGGAAATCGTCGTGCATAGATTGACTGTTGAACAACACTGCCAAATTATTCAGATATACTTTGAAAATCAGTCATCAATTCGCGCAATTCATAGACTCAAAATTGTGTTCAGATATCAGGCTCATTTTTGGCTTAACAGGTTTGAATTGCCGCATATGGAATGAAACCATTTCATAACAGACCCTAGAGACTCCTTTACATCCAGAAAAATGCACTGTTTGGTGCGGTTTACACGCTGGTATCACTATTGGACCTTATTTCTTCAAAACTGAAGCCGGAGTTCTCGTAACAGTCAATGGAGATCGTTATATATAGCTTAAATAACACCATATATAAATATATATCGCAATATATATAGTACCATATATTATCATATCTGGAACTGAATTAAAGATTTTGTTTATGAGGTACCATATATGACCATATATTGTTTAAATGGCACCATATATGATAATATCTAGTTTAACTGTCACCATATATAATTATATATTGTTTAAATGATACCATATATAATTATATATTGCTAAAATAACACCATATATATTAAGATATAGTTCTATATATAACTATATATGCAATAAGATCAACCATGTTATGTAATATATAATTATATATGCCATATCTAATATTATGAAGGCCGATGTCTAATTAGATGAAATTATATATGGCATAATATAAGGAAAATTTTTCGGAAAAAACGTCATATATATGGATATACATAACCACATGTCTACTTATATATTGTAATATATGCCACATATGATTATATATAATTTTTTTTACTCGGGAATAGAATTTTAATATTTACATTTAATTTGAATAAAAAAAGCTATATTTTTATTAAAAAAAAAAACAAAAAAATTTTATATGAACATTCCTATATCTCCATATATGGCCATATACCCTCAAATTTCGGATCCGAACCCATATATAAACCCATATATGTTGCCATATATGACCATATATGATCATTTTCACCTGGGAAAATACAATAAAAAATATTTTTTTTATATAATTTATTTTTTTTTAAATCCATTTGTAGACTCATTATTTTTGTTAGTATTGGTAAGCACATAGGTAACGATATATTTTTGGATTTTTCGTATGCTGGTGTGTAACTATAACTCATTATTTTTCGCGACATCGCCATATAAAGGTAATAATAAATGTAATAACAAAAGTAACTAGTTACCATTACCAAGTATGTTGTTACATAACCACATATCTGGTAATGACTTTCTACACTGGGTAGTTACAATTTTTGGATTCTTATTCCATTTCCCTTTACCTGGTAATAGAAGGTTTTGCTGGGTAGCTATTCTACAACCGATTCTTTGGAACAGAAAATTTTCCTGGGAAACAAATAAACTGTATATTGTACAATACATAATTTGTAATACTTATTATTTTTAAGTTTGTTTCGGTTAACAAAGCCGCTAACAAGGAAGGTGTATGCACGTGGCTCACTCAGATTTGGATAAAATTTTGATGTGTGGTAGAGAAGACGGAAAAATAAGCACGTGGGTGTTAAAAAGTAGGGTAAAGATCATCCGGATTGGTTCTTACACACAGGAAAAAAAAATTGCCAACCGAATTGCTAAGCCTATTTTGGTTGCTACAACCAATAAATTCGGTTGGTGAAACCATATTGGATTGTGAATCCTACATATTTTGGGTATTGCAACTAAAATTCAGTTGTATAAACCGAATTTTGTTGTGATAACCAATATTCAGTTGCACCAACCTATTTTAGTAGATGTAACCGAATTTCAGTTGGAAAATGGCATATTTTTTCTCTGTGTGTAGGTTTTGTTTTGATGTTTGCAGGGAAATGTATACAAATTGGATACCAGATAAAAGGTATTTTCAAGTTTTATGAAACAGTTGTACTAAAATTATCAAAAAGTTTTCAAACAAAAAAGATTCGAACAACTTTGAAAAAAAAATCAATTTTAGCGGATGTGTTTAGAACCGAAAGTTATTCAGTTTTGTCTCCTGCACCCAAGATCGGCTGCGACAACGAAAATATGGTTGAAATAACCGAATTATCGGTTGCAACAACCGAACGATTTGGTTGGAAAAAATTCGGTTTTTTGTACATACGTCACATATCCAAATTTCATCAAAATCTGAAGGAACCCAAAAACAGAAAAATTACAAAAATGGGATTTTTTTCATATATAATCAATCCTTTTATCCTTAGCCCAATTTTAAATAGTTTTCAAAACATATAACCAAATAGTTCATGAATTGCAACAATATCATACTACGTTTTGATGCAATTAGATTTCAAAAGTATGATACTGCCCATAGCCAATATAGGGGCTACGACACTCAAAAAATTGTATGAACTAAAATTAAGGTTTCACTTTATTAAAACAATGTATATGAGTTATTAATAAAAATGAGTTAAATTTCTTTCCAATAAGTAAAATTGCTTTCAAATAATGCAAATTTTATTTGATTTTAGTTTATCCAAAATTCGTATTAACTCAAAAATAATAAAACGTTTTCCTTAAATTTATTTTCTTGAATTAGGTTAAAATTTCTTAAAACTGTTGAAAAATGGATTTATTTTTAGTTAAACATCTTAAATGTTAAGAATTTGGTTGAACTAAAAATTATGAAATTTAAAATTGTATGAAAAACTAAATTCAAATAATGAACTTCCTTAAATTTAGTTTAAACATTTTAACTTCTTTAAACCAAGTATAAACTTCTTAAATTTTAGTAAAGATTTTCTTTCGTATTCCTGAAAATATTTTATAACCTATGGAATTCTTATTTGGTTTGTAGTTTGTATTATATAAGTATTTTAGTGTTGTGAAGAAAATTTAAGTAATAAATTTCACACAAATTTATATTAACGAAAAAAATATTAAAATTATTTTCGTCAATACTTTCGTAAAAAAAATATATGAAATTGATTACTTAGATTTTTGGTAGTGAAACTAAAATACTTATATATTTGAATATTTATACCTAATGAGAATTAAAAATTAATAAATAATACCTGCAATTTTTTGCATGGTTTTTTTTTGGATATTTTTAATACGAGCATAACATATGAACTAAAAATAAGTTTATTCTGCGTTAGCACAAGTTCAAAGCATCTTTAAATTTAAGAACAATTGACTTGATTTTAAGACATGTATACTAAATTTAAGAACAAGTTTATACTAAATTTAAGTAAAATACATACTAAATTTTAATAAAATTTTCAGAAAAATTAAAACAGTATTTACTAAATCTCAGAAAAAATGTACTTAATTTAAGTTAATTGTTTTAACTTTTTTTTAAGAAAATTGTGTACTCGATTTAAGTTAAAATTTCCTTGGAGCCAAATCATTCCCAAATTTCTTTAAATTTAGTTCAAATTACCTAATATTTGGGAAACAATTTTTTCGGTGGAGGGCAATTCGAAATGTTCTTATTATTTTATTTTTCAACATAATCTCCTGAAACTTCAACAGACTTAGTCCAACGTTTTTCTAGCAATGGTATCCCTTAATCAAAATAACTTTCCTGAAGCTCCTCAAAATAATCGTTTACAGCTGCCAATGCATCTTCATTCGAGGTAAAACGTTTGCCAGCAAGGAATTTTTTTAAATTTGGGAACAGGTAGAAGTCAGAGGGAGCTAAATCAGAGAAATGATGACAAATGAGAAATTTTCATTCGAATGCGTTTTTGGTCAACTCTTAACAAATGCGTCACCCATCTTGCAAAAAGCTTTTTCATCTGTAATTCTTGATGCAAAATAAAATGTACTCGATCATTTGAGATGCCTATGCCATTCCCTATTTCACGCACTTTCACTCATCGATCGTCTAATATCATATCATGGACTTTAGGTATGATTTCTGGCGCTGTTGCAGTTTTTGGACGTCCAATTCGTGTTTCATTTTCAATGCTTGTACGACCACGTTTCAATTCAGCAAATTAATTTATTACTGTTGCATATGAGGGAGCACTTTCATCATATCATTATTATTTTCTTGTCCCGATAAACCTTTCTTATGTTAATATTTAATCACACCACGAATTTCTAATTTTTCCATTACAAAAAAATTACTGAAGCGCTTTTTTGTATACCTGTTACTATACGAATGAGTTGACAGATCGAAATGAAATTTAAAATGTGTTCATATGACGGATGGAAATTCACATTATTCAAAGCTTTTTGCTGTTTATACCGCCATCTCTATTTCAGGCTAAGAACATTTCATACTGCCCTCTAAAGTCCTCATATAAATAAAGGAATAGTAAAAATTAATATTTTATATTTTTTGTTGAGAAATAAAATGCTTTAACTGAGTTATTTAAATTATATACTACCTCTGTTCCGAAAAAAGGTTAACATTTCTATTGATTTTTTGTTCCAAACTAATGTTAACATTTTACTAAGCAAAGTGTTTTTATTCAAATAAAAGAAAATAAGTAAAAATAACAGTTCATATGCCACTAATAAAATTAATGAACAATATTTTGACGAGCTGTTGCTAATGTCTCTTCGCTGCATTTAATAGAAAACAGTAAAAGTCCATCTCGGCGAAGACTTTCTTTACCCATACGTCGAATTTTGTAATTATTACCATATGTGATAAGCATTATAGATTCCATACATGTTTGTAATGTCAAAAATACGTTTTCTAATTTATCTGAATGCTGTTATTTTTTTCTCACAAAATCAAAGAATTATTTTAATTCTAATTTTCAACTTTGACATCGAATAAAAAATAAATTTAAAAAAAATTGGAAAGTTATCTATAAATTCAGAATCACTGATCACTATCCAAAAGAAAAAAAATAGTTTTTTAAAAAACCTCCATAATCCCAGCAAAAATTTAGAAATGTTAACCTCATTTCGGAACTTTCGGAAATTTTGATAAATATTTTTTCTTGTATACACTTGAACCCCGGGAACAAATGTCTTAGTAGACATACTTGATACCCGGGATCAAGTGTGTTACGTATATGGATCAAGTGTATTAATGGTGACCAAGATCGTTTTATGGCGATTTATATTTTTAATTATTACTCAAATAGTTGCAAACTCGGAATATTTTTTTAGAATAGAAGATGCCTATTTCAGAAAGCTTTAAAAAAATTGAAAACGGAAAAAAATATTGAATATTTAAGAAGATATTCGTCTTGAAATTTTTCGGGATCAAGTATGTCGCACTTCCCCTAAGTTTTTCAAACATATTATTAAGTATTTGCGTAAAACTTTTACAAATTTATACGAATTGGTACACATTTTTGTCTACACAAACACACTTACCTTCTTTTATGAAAAAAGCGAATAAAAGCGCTAGTTAATAAAATTTTAAGAAACTAATAACGGTAGATAGTGACTTATACTCGTAGACATCCTGGAGGATGTTTGTTCAAATATAAATAAAAACAAAGAACATGAGATCAAGTAATTTTTAACGTTCTCTCATGGAATGAGCGGGCGGTAAGGAAAAATTAAAAAAATTCTCAATTTTAGTTTTTTGTTCATTTCTTAAAACGATAATCCTAAGATAAGTGAAATATATACCACCTTAGTGTAGTGTATGTAACTGGAATTCAAGAAACAAACCAACAACACTGCAACGGAAACGGAAGTGTATGCAAAGAAGTTATAGCATAGACATGAATGGGTGAAAATATAACAGACATAAATAGGATGTATAAAGGTGTGGTATTGTAGTTTAGCTGTTTATGGCCAAATTAAATTTCTTGAACATTCAATATTAAAATACAAATAAATATTATTACTTATAGCATGGATGGTAGTTCTATAGGAATCTTTCTATGTATATACAGCTAAAACAAATATCATCGATATTACACCATATGGCCCATATACCACATATGCCGTTAAAGATCTACAAACAGTTAAACTACAGCTTAATACACAATCAAATCCTTTAATTCAAGTCAAAATGCTAAATAAAAGCTAATGCTATATGCTCAAAATTGTAATGTTTATTAGATTTATTGATTTTGGGATTTGGTGGGATTACAACTACGTTCAAGGTAGAATTTTGCTAATTTAATTTCTTGAAATTTAAAAACTAGTTTCTAGTTTATTAAAAATATTAATGCATGTCATAAATTTATAATGCATATATTGCATTTGATTTTAAATTTTAAGATAAGCATGCCAAATTATAAAATACTCATTTAAAATTCTGCCTCTAGTTTTTAACCTTTATGTGCTCGGCTGTATACATTCGTATCATTTTTGGAGAAAACGTTACATAAACAAAAATTTTCACAACCACAGGGTCCAAAATTTTCAGTAGCTTCGTCCGTTTATTTACACTCAAAAAATTGTATGAACTAAAATTAAGGTTTCACTTTATTAAAACAATGTATATGAGTTATTAATAAAAATGAGTTAAATTTCTTTCCAATAATTAAAATTGCTTTCAAATAATGCAAATTTTATTTGATTTTAGTTTATCCAAAATTCGTATTAACTCAAAAATAATAAAACGTTTTCCTTAAATTTATTTTCTTGAATTAGGTTAAAATTTCTTAAAACTGTTGAAAAATGTATTTATTTTTAGTTAAAAATCTTAAATGTTAAGAATTTGGTTGAACTAAAAATTATGAAATTTAAAATTGTATGAAAAACTAAATTCAAATAATGAACTTCCTTAAATTTAGTTTAAACATTTTAACTTCTTAAAACCAAGTATAAACTTATTAAATTCTAGTAAAGATTTTCTTTCGTATTCCTGAAAATATTTTATAACCTATGGAATTCTTATTTGGTTTGTAGTTTGTATTATACATATAACTATTTTAGTGTTGTGAAGAAAATTTAAGTAATAAATTTCACACAAATTTATATTAACGAAAAAAATATTAAAATTATTTTTGTCAATACTTTCGTAAAAAAAATATATGAAATTGATTACTTAGATTTTTGGTAGTGAAACTAAAATACTTATATATTTGAATATTTATACCTAATGAGAATTAAAAATTAATAAATAATACCTGCAATTTTTTGCATGGTTTTTTTTGGATATTCTTAATACGAGCATAACATATGAACTAAAAATAAGTTTATTCTGCGTTAGCACAAGTTCAAAGCATCTTTAAATTTAAGAACAATTGACTTGATTTTAAGACATGTATACTAAATTTAAGAACAAGTTTATACTAAATTTAAGTAAAATACATACTAAATTTTAATAAAATTTTCAGAAAAATTAAAACAGTATTTACTAAATCTCAGAAAAAATGTACTTAATTTAAGTTAATTGTTTTAACTTTTTTTTAAGAAAATTGTGTACTCGATTTAAGTTAAAATTTCCTTGGAGCCAAATCATTCCCAAATTTATTTAAATTTAGTTCAAATGACCTAATATTTGGGAAACAATTTTTTCGGTGTATAACCCATGTATGAAGTTATAATTTGCAGCACTGACAATTTGAACTAATTAAGCTATTTGCTACTTAAAACATTACAACCCAGCAAAATTTTTATGAACTGGTTGCCTTCGAATCTGTTCTAGAATAGGTGTTTTTACCACCGGTTCCGTGGAACAGGTTCTAGAACTGATCCTTGGAAGTCAAAATGGAAGGCCTTACTGTCGCAGAACCAGTTCTACCGGTTCTACCGGTTCCAAAGCAACCTGTTCTAGTTTGGAGGAAAATAACCTGTTGCTTTTGGGACAAACTCAAACAAAAATCACCGATGATAGAATATAAATTAGAACAGGTTACATGCAAGAACAAGTTGTTCTACAACCGGTTCTTTGCATCCGACAATTTTGCTGGGAAAGATTAAAACCAGGTTGGAGGTGAAGAATTTAGTTCCTTTATTACAAATATGAGTTAAAGTTGTAACAATAGTTGTTCGTGTTCTTTTATTTGCACTTTAAAATCGTGATTTTTTAACAATTTCGAACGCTTACGACTGCGGGAATCTGGCCCCTGGAACTCACAGAGTTAAATATGGCCACAAATTGCAAAATGGTATGCTGGAATTACGATGTCCTTATTTTGTTTTAATAAATCCTTTCTTTTACACAAGGTGCTATTTTTGGGCGAGAAGAAATGAAACTTGGATGGACTTGATGGAAACAGCCACTATTGGCTCGGCCGATATCAAGAACATCGATACTTCTCATGTCGCGATTTTGGTGGCGGGTGTCATGATGTAGGGTGCGTTTCCTTTAGCATGTACGCTTTAAATTCCGTTCACATCATCACGAATGAATAATTCTGAATATTCTGCACTATTCAAATTCAGTTAGGTACCATTTTCACGAGATCACCCCAGTGGAAACTGGATTTTCATGCAGGACAATGAAGGAATTCATACCAGTAACGAAAGTAAATGTACACTGAAAATATTATTACAGTAACTGACTGTAGTTTATTTAAAAAGTCATCCGTGCATTTATTTTTAAATGATTATACAGTTAAAATGAAAAGAAATACATTTTTTAACTGTTTTTGTCTTTTATTTAAAAAATAAACTACATAGAAATACGGATTTTCTGTTACAGTTAATATTTTCATTTAAAATGTTTTGTTAAAAAAAGAAACACTTTTAGATTTCCAGGTCAGTTGAGAAAATGAAATAAACTACATACCATTCATTCTAACGGATTTTGTAGTTAATTTTTTGAAAGTTAAAAAAATGAAATAAATGAAAATTCATTATTTTTTAAGGACTTTGTAGTTAATTAATTAACATTTAAAAATAAATGTATAGTTCTTTTGATTCAAATGAAAAGGCAGTAGACCGGTTTTCAAGTGATTTTTGATTTATTTTAAATTACATTTTCAGTTTATTTAAACTACAAACTATTTTGAGTGTAGTTTCGAGAACGAAACATTCCACTTCTCTTTAAGAGAGTGGTCAAATTTTGATTTAAAATTATTACAAAACTTAATCAGTTCTATGAGTCAAAGTTTATTAGAGCTAATAAAAATGAATGGTGGTCAAACTGACTATTAAAAAGTTAAAAATGCATTTTTTCTTTAAGAAATCTTCAACGGAGTTATAAATATAAAACTCCAGAGAAAAACAGGGGTTTTAAAAAAAATCTTTTTCACGTCGTAGCTGTTACAGTTTAGAGATAACCTAACTAGAGTACATATCCAACAAAACAAGCAATTATTACCAACCGTCAATTTTAAAATTACTTGATTAGCTAAAATTTTATTTTATTGTGACTTGCATGCACACAGAAAATAAATTAGTTGGAATTCGGCCAGATCTATATTTATTTTACTATTACAATAAAATTTTGATTTCAATTACATAAAATTAGTTGTAGTATTAATAAATTCCCATTTATGATAAATAATTTGAAATTGTAACCAACCAATTCAGCCAAGATTAAAACTTCTATTCTAATTCTGTACTCACAACCTTTTTTAAATCTCTAAATAGTAAATTTCTCATCGTAATTTGACAGTGACAATTACATTTTAGTTGTTTTAGAAAATGTTTCTTAATAATTGTTTACTAATGCTGTACTAATTATTTTCTACCGCATGATGGTTATATATACTGATTTAAAAATAAATGGTATAAGTTTTCTGTCAGATTTTCAGTTGGAGCAACAAAATTTAAAAAGAAACATTAAAAATGATTCTACTAATTGTAGTCACTATAACCAACTTAACACCAATATAACCGAAAGTCGGTTGTGTTAAAGTCAATACAAAATGAATTTATTAATACATAACAAAATTTACAAATTTAAACATTTTATAAATACACATTTGTTGTTGCATTTAAAATATGAACTTCAATATAGTCGAATAATTAAATAATGTTTTAAAACTGGCGATTTAACAAAAGAAATGTAATTGTGGTGAACAGATCAGCCAGAGATTTTTTAAAGGAAAATGTCTGCGAAATCCTCCATGGGAAAAATTATTAAAAAGATGAAGGTATTTTGGTATTCAAGGCAACTATTCCGCGGTATTTTTTTTTTAAATTCTGGGACTATTTTATACAAAAATTTCTTTTAGTTTCTCGCATATGATAAGTCCTTTACGTCTTTAAAATGTTTATTGATTGTATTTTATTTATTAATATATTTTAATTTATTTCATTATATTATTAGTAAAAAATAAAACATCAAAAATTGCTGGAAACAGTGTTTTAATTAAATAAATAAATTAGTTCGGGTTTACCAAATCAATTCGGTTGGAGCAACATTCATATATTTATATTCAATAAAAATATTCTATATCTGCAACCGAATAATGCTATAGTTCATGCAACTACCAAAATTCGGTTGGCAACAAATTCGGTTGACGCAACGAATCCGTTTTCTGTGTGTGGGTTATACATATGAAACGGACTGAATTTTAAGCGATTATAAGAGCTAACAGCATAAAAAATTTAAATTATTTGGCCTTCAGATCCTACTTTTTATAATAACTATCTCATGGTCGGTCGTATACGAATGTAGTCACGATATATTGTAAAATGTATAAGTATTCATCCTTTTTTTATTACACTACATTAAAACGTATGTTTTCATAATTTGGTTAGTATTACACACAGAAAAGAGATTCGTTGTCTCAGGTCTCACTAAAGAAAAAATCCCTGAAAGTAAAAAGTCAACAGTAGCTAAGGCCATTTCATAAAACGTATCTACTTTACATTGGATTCTAATTTCCATTGCTAAATGCCTTTGTTCTTATTTTTTCTGAAAGTAACATAAAGTTGTCCAAACTCCATTTTATGTCTAAAAAAAATAATATGTAGAATGGTTAATAATGCTATTTAGAAAAGTGTTTTGTTATATTTTACCTTAAAAAGATTATTTAATACAGATTACGAATGATTTTTTTTTTCATTTATGTTCTTTTTCGGGTTTATTATTAATTTAAGAAAAAATTACAGATATAATATTAATTTCTTTAATTAATGCAGATTTTTTTCATTAAAAAAAAAAATATTTTATAAATTTGTTATATAAATTTTTTGAAAATTTTTTTGACAGCTTATTTAATTTTAAATAACAGATATATTGGCTATGATTACCAAAATAGTTTTTTTGGGTTTATGGCAAATGGCTTTCGGTTATAATTGATTTTTTATTGGTTGTGATCACCAAAGCTATAAAAAATTTAAAAAAGGAAACTTTTTGCATTAATATATTTGTTTGCAGAATGTAGATCGCTGATTTAGTGTTTTAATTCAATTATTTTACCATATAGTCTTTTTTCGCGTCCCGCCGTTATTTTTGAATTTTTTAAGTGCGGTTTCTTAAAATTTATATTCTAGGGACTATAATACCCCATTCATACAACAAAGTTTAGTGGCTGGTTGCAAAAAACAGCGAAAAAAATGTCCAAAAAAAGAAAATTCTTACATCAATATATTTGTTTGCAGAATGTTAATTGCTTATTAGGTTTTTTAATTCAGTTTTTGTACCATAAAGTCTTTTTTTACGTCCCGCCATTATTTTGGAGGTTTTTAAGTGCGGTTTCTTAAAATTTATATTCTAGGGATTATAATACCCATTTCATACAACAAACTTGGGGGTAGTTTAAAAAAATCGCGAAAAAAAATTTACAAAAAGGAAAATTCTTACATCAATATATTTGTTTGCAGAATGTAAATCGCTGATTAAGTGTTTTAATTCAATTCTTTTACCATAAAGTCTTTTTCCGCGTCCCGCCATTGTTTTGGAGTTTTTTAATTGCGGTTTCTTAAATTTTATTATCTAGGGACTATAGTGCCCATTTCATACATCAAAGTTTGGTGGCTAGTAAAAAAAAATCGCGAGAAAATATCGTGAAAAAAATGTACAAAAAGGAAATTTCTTACATCAATACCCAGCAAAAACTTGGTAATGACTGGTCATTACTACATGCATTACTTAGATCTTATATCTCATTACCATTTGAATTACTTTTAAACTGAATGTAACGAGTTACCGATAATTATACCCCACACATTACTATTTCACAATAGCTGAAACCAATAATATATGTTCTAAATCATTAAAAACCATAACTATGGCGTAGCATAGTGGTTACCGTTTTTGCCTGACAGACACGAGGATCGCTGATCAACTCGTGTTAGCTTCCATTGTTTTTTTTTTTGTAATTTATATTAAACATCTATTTATAGAAATGGTGATGTTCATTAAGCAGTATTTATTTAAGCAGCAGCTGCCACAATAAATGTGTACATATGTTAAAGCATTAAAAGTCATAGCGATGTCGTGGTGTAATGGTTAGAGTGTTTGCCTGACAATCGTGAGGTACGCTGATCAATTCGTGTCAGGTCCTATTGGTTTTTAAATTTTTATACTTTTTTAAATTTTTATTCAACATCTATTTATAGAACAGTTGATAAACCACTTACAGGTAACATCAGTGTAATGACTTTCCTCCAATGACATCACCATGTTAAAATAAGTAGTTTAGTAATTAAAAGGTACACTCATAGAAAAAAGTTTGTAGAAAAGTTAGTAAAACTGTTAGTACTTCAACTTAACAAATTTTTAACTAATTTTTAGTTAAAATTTTATTTTTAGTTAATTTTTTTGCTACCTCCACATTACTAACTTACAAATTTTTTTGCTATTTTTTTTTGCTGAATTTAGTTACTAATTTTTAACAATAAATTTGCTAACTTTACAGTATTTTGCTGAATTTTAGTTACTAATTTTTAACAGAAGATTTGCTAATTTTACAAATTTTTTGTAAACTAAACCACCAATTTTGGAGCGCTTATAAACAGAATGTTAAATGACTTATAAAAATTACTGCGTATTTTAACTCGCCAAAAATAATGCAAAAAGTTTTTAAATAAAGCTAAATTGAAATAGTTGGAAATTTGTCCTACTCATAAAATATCTAAATTATTAAAATTTATGAGAACAGTTTATATTTATCGTAATACATTAATTTTCAAAGATCAAGGTTTATTGTGGACGAACCATTTTAATATGAAAATTGTGATTAAAAGTATCTCTGGGGAGCAAGTGGAGTTTACGGGGATGACCCTACTTTTTTTCCCCCAATATTGTACTTTTTAAGCTTATTTAAAGAATACGATATTTTTAAGCGGCCACACCTTCTTTCCTGTGGGTGAAGCTTTAGAGGTGAAAATGGAAACTCAAATAAATTCGGAAGTACATATCCGATCAGCAAACAATGAAAATCAAAAGAAGGGTCTCTGAAATACATTTTCCCAATCAGAAAAATACAAACGGGAAAGACGATTGCTCTACCCACCGAGCTAACGAGACATATAATATTTGATGGCTAAACACATGAGTTATAATAGCTGGACAACTACTGGCTGTGCAAAAAGGCTTGTACTAGCCCTACGGGAAATTTTAACAAACTGTCACCGAACTGGCCCCTTTATATGAAATAGACTGGTCACTTTTACATGGCGTTGTCATAGGAGGTGGAAATTTACCCCTTGTGACATGTCACAAGACAAATCCCAGGACAGGTCCCTGAAATTGAGAGTTCAGTAACCTGTCCTAGGATTTGTCTTGTGACATGTCACAAGGGGTCAATTTCCACCTCCTATGACAACGCCATGTTAAAGTGACCAGTCTATTTCATATAAAGGGGCCAGTTCGGTGACAGTTTGTTAAAATTTCCCGTAGGGAGCAAACAATTTTTTGTAACTAATATGCCAGCGTTGGGAGGGCAAAAGAAAAGTTGGTCTTGAAGGAGGTTTCCCAAGATACAAAAAATTGATTTTATAAAACAAAAAAACATTTAAATTAAAAAAAAAACCAAAAAAAAATTTTTCCCTGCAACCGGATTTGAACTCGGAACCTTCTGACTACAAACCTTTTTTAACAAAGCGTCAGCATTTGTATAAAATCATTGGTCTACCAGTGAATTGATTTTTATACCACTGGTAGCATTGGCTAGGTAGCACTGGATACCCACTGGTTGCAAACCCTGGCATATCACTCTAAGCCAATTCTATGCCGGTGGTTTTTTTATAAACCCCCGAAATTTTTGTAAAACAAATACTGGCAAAACGCTTTTTGCAAACCCTGGCAAAGCGTCCCAAATGAGTGTTCTGCCAGTCATTTATTTTTAACACCATGGTTACCCAGTGGTATGTCAGTGCTTGATTTTTTGTACAACTGGCGATTTCTGGTTAACATATTATTGTCTATAAATATTACCACTTTTACAAAAAATTATTCTTGGGAAATTTTCATTGGCATTGAAATATAATTGGCATTACTTTATCCCAAAAAAATTTCAATTCATTGACACATTCAATAAACTGGTCCCACATTTATTTTTTATTTATTAATTTTCATTTCATTTGCTCTTTTTTAACTTTTTCCAGTCCACTAGTGATCTGCCAAAGTTTTGTTGATTTCAGAAAATTTTAGCAAAAATTTTGTAGATTTAACAGTTTTCATTCTACTATTATTTAGCAATTTTTTTGCTGATTTAAGCAAGTTAAATGTTTATTTGCAATTAACAACAATTTAGCTCAAATATTACTAAAGTTCTGTAAATTTAACAGTTTTTTTTGCTGTTTTCATGTTATTAATATTTAGCAAACTGATTCTGCTAATATTAGCAGTTTTTTCTGCAGCATCATTTTTAACTAATTTTTAGTAACTTTTTCTGTTATTTTTACGGACTTATTTGTATGAGTTTAACTAGTGAACACTTAAGATTTCAATACCTAAAACTCATTACATGGTAATGAAAGGTTTTGCTGGGATGGTAATGAAAGGTTTTGCTGGGTATATCTGTTTGCAGAATGTTAATTACTTTGCAATTTTTTAAGTGCGGTTTCTTAAAATGTGTAATCTAGGGACTATAATGCCCATTTCATATAACAAAGTTTGGTGGTTAGTTGCAAAAAAAAATCGAGAAAAAAAATTTGCCAAACGGAAACTTTTTGCATCAGCATATTTGCTTGCAGAATGTTAATAGCTGATTAAGTTTTTTAATTGAATTTTTCTACCATAAAGTCTTTTTTCGCGTTCCGCCATAATTTTCCAATTTTTTAAGTGCGATTTTTTTTCTAATTTATAATCTAGGGACATACATCAAAGTTTGGTGGCTAGTTGCAAAAAAAATCGCGAAAAAAATTTACATAAAGGAAAACTGTTCAGTGTAGAAAGAACAAAACGTTTTTTACAACATTATGATAAGTAATGGTAATGAAATTTCATTTGTCTACCTAGTGAAGAAAAAATGGTAATGATTTTTTGTTTTTACTACCATTGCGTAAATGTAATGAAAACGAGTAAAAAGGTTAAAGTCGGGCATGCGGACTATATAATACCCTACACCAGTCTGACTTAAAGCCAACTAATGTTTGGATCCGAAATTTGAATGGGTTCAAACGGACTTGTGTCAAAATTTTATATAAAATCATGAAAGAAGAGAAAATCGAAAATATAGCCCATATGGGCGATAGGTCCAAATATGGACCGATCCTATCTAGAATCAATAGAACTTTTCCTTGGGACCATGTAAGTCAGCGAACCAAATTTCATTGAAATATCTTCGTATTTGCGACCTGCAGCGTGTAAAAAAGACAATTTTGGGGTGTACCCGTATAAGGGTACTAGGTCTAAACATGTACCGATTTCAACCAAAATCAATAGGCATCGTCCTTGGGCCGACGTAACCAAATTTCGTCAAAATACCTTAATATTTGCGACCTGTATAGTGCTCACAAGAATGCATAGACAGACGGACGGACGGACATCGTTAAATCGAAATAAAAAAAATTCTGAGCCGATCGGTATACTATAACGTAGGTCCAGGACCAATATTTTTGGTGTTGCAAACGTCAGCACAAGCTTATAATACCCTCTCCACGTAGTGGTGTAGGGTATAATTATAAAAACGTTTCATTACATGTAAAGAAAACAAATGAAATGAAAACTTTGTTCATTCACATACAGAACAGATTCGTTGTGACAACCGAATTTGTTGCCAACCGAATTTTTGTAGTCCCATGTACTATCACATAATTCGGTTGCAGCTATCGACATTTACAGTTGTACTTATTATGCTAGTACAATATAAAATAGTTGGTACAACCAAATCACTTTAGTACTACCTGATCGAATTTAACTTTGTAACGAACAGCTGAACCACCCTCTGATACCACGGGTCTGCACACCTAGCTATGCTTCGGTCTTAGCTCAGGGAAACGGGCGTAGGCTGCGATATCATTGAAAAAGGGTGTCGAGTTACATGAAATTTAAACTAGAATTTTGTGTGCAGTTGCATTATGGAAAAATTAGTGCACTCACAATATATTTTCCCTAAACGATAGAAATTCAAAAAAAAATATATACATATAATACCACAAATTTATTTTCAATTAAAGATTCAATTAGAATACATGGAAACTCATTGTTTAACTTTTCGATAATTCACGCAAACAATGTTTGAAAATTAATAGCAAATGGTTGTGAATTCAATGAAAAATCTGTAGCTCTTATTTTAACTGTCAATTGATTTTATACGTACTTTAGGTTGTTTTGACGAAATAATATTGTGAGTGTAGAACTTATATTAAGAGCTAAAGAAGGGTAGCCATGGAATTGTTCTACTGACATAGAGACGAATGCTGTTATTTTATCCCAAGGTCAATTACTCCCACCCCACCAAAAAAAAAAGAAAGGGATATGAGGTTAACCAGATAAGGTTAAGTTTGGTAAATATTCGTATATTAGTCTGCAAATCTGTTCTATCAGTCAACCATTACCCAACATATAGCTCCTTTTACCATATATTTAGTATAGTTTCCACCTGAGTGAAAAAGTTTATAAATTCGGAAGGTTGAGTCAGGTTGATTGGAATAAAATCAGGTTAATATAAAATATGTCCCTTGAGTAGGGAAGGATTTCTAATTCCGACCTCTAGCAAAGTTGACCGTAATGAAACAATTTTAGAATCGGCATAGGTAAATATAAGTTCGTCAGGTTCAGCAGACTAATCAGGTTTACTATAAACTTGTAAAAAAACAACTATACATGTAACTCTCAACGTGGTTAGTATATGTCAACGGTAGTCCTCCACTTAATTTATATATTCAGATGTGTAGGGTTAGTCTTTAGAAAAAATAGGCACGTTCATGAAGACGTGGAGTTATATAAACCACAGGTGGTGAATGTTGATATATATACGCGGTGGTGTTTGGCACCGGCTAGTAGATCCTGTTGGGTAAAGCGGTATGCTGAATTTCATGTAATTTTATCTGTCCTAAAATATGCATATATTAGGGGTTTTTCTGAATAAGGTTGGCAATAATTCAAGCACTTACAATCTTTTGTAATTTCAATGTAGGGAGCGGTTGACAACAATTTCAATCAAATCCAGTTTAGGATATTAGAAACCAATATATATTTGGATTTCCACATATCCGGGTGTCGTTCGGAAATAACTTGATAATCCCAAGTCGTGAATTCAGACTCACGTGGCTTTCAATTTCCCGATCTGGCCAATGAATTCACAGTTATATCCTGATTAAATTTTTACTAAAAATTTGTTTTATATTTTCCAATTATTTTCTTTTTACGTCGAATAATGCAGGTTCTTTTTATTTATTTAATTTAAATCTTTTTGTTCTTGAAGACTGTTCTTTGAAACTTTTAAGTAATGTCGCACAATATAAGAAAGATGGTTTAAACTTACTTCTTTACTGTTCTTTTGATAAATGGCGTGATTGCCGAATGTTCGATTTGCTTTTAGTTAGTAAATGAGATAGAGCCAGTTTCTTGTAATTGAGATCTATGTAAAAAAACACCTAATTTACTGTTGGCGCAAATTTGTAAATTCTCATTTATGATTATTATGTATCTATTTTTCCTTTCCTTCTGTAATTTCATTTTCAACTTTTAGGGTAACCAATCCTAGTCGGCATTATATGATACGTTTTCATTAAACGAGACGGTTTGAAGCAATGATTATAATAAATCACTAAGCTGTATGTTCGATCATACCTATCAGCGTTAAGTATTTAATGCAAATCTACATTGAACCGTTTAAAGTAATGTATAAAAAAATTATAAACAGTTAATGTTTATGAAAGTTTTGGTATAATCGAACGTATGCCAGCAAAACTGTTTAGAAAGTAACACGAAGAAATTATGTCAGATTCGAAAATCTATAAACGTTGAGATTTCAACGCTGACAATTATCCTCGTTGCAAATTTACGTGTGTACGAAAAGTTATGTATAATTTATGTGCACGTTTTCGTGAACATTAGGTTTTTTTTTCTGATTTACCGTTTTTCTGAGGTTTTTCGAAAATACAGCTTTAGACTACTTTAGATAATTCTCCGTATTTCCCATGATTCCCGATACTGAACATTATCCTTAGATTTCCTTAAAACAAAAATAAACAATTAAACATTTTCAATCTTTG